>OZ037946.1:2006533-3335697 GCA_964035595.1 Somion occarium
GTGTCGATATCAATCGGGCAGTCACAGATTCGTATTACCAACATCTTCTTCCCTTCGTCTGCGGCCTCGGTCCTCGGAAGGCTCAAGTTTTAGTGAAGAAGATTGCACAAATTGTAAGTCTGATCAACGATACTCCACCCGTATATATGCTCACATATCTTTAGGGCGGAACTCTTGTAAATCGAGAGCAATTTGTCAAAAGCAATCTTCTGACGACGAAGATTTTCCTCAATGCGGCAGGTTTCCTGCGTATTGTGCAGAGCACGGACGGTGTGAAGGCGTCGAAGAACCGCCACGGCGAAGAGGCTGATGCGCCAGACCCGTTGGACAACACTCGTATTCATCCGGAAGACTACGAGTTGGCACGGAAGATGGCCACTGACGCATTGGAACTCGACGAAGAAGATGTGCACGACGAGCACCCTTCGCATGTTGTCAGTCTGATTATGCAAGATCCTGAGAACGACAAGAAGCTGGATGAACTCAACCTGGACGATTTCGCTGTCAACATGTACGAGACGAATCATGACAGGAAACGTCACACGCTGAACGTGATTCGCGCTGAACTGCTCAAGCCATTCGGAGAGATGCGCAAGACTTTCCCAATACCAAATGTTTGGGATGTGCTCGCCATGTTGACCGGCGAGAACCAGAATACGCTGCGTGTCGGAAACATCATCTCCGTTGTTGTCCTTCGTATCAATGAGAGTTTCGTTGTCGTCCGTTTGGATTCTGGCATCGAGGGCGTCATCAATGCCCAGTACCTGGCCGACCAAGCCACTCCTACTAAGCAAGCAGTCAAGAAAGGTCAATCGATCCAAGGGGTCATCATCGACGCGAAGATGAATCTTGCAAACGACTCTTTTTCAGTGGAGTTGTCATCTCGTCCCTCGGATGTCAGTGCAGGCGATATGCAGTTCCGCCGCGTCAAGCACGATGAGTATTGGGATCATGTGCAACATGACCGCGATACCGAGATGCAAGCCAGGAAGAAGCGAGCGGAGGTGGACCGAACGCGTCGGGTTATCAAGCATCCCAACTTCCACAACTTCAATGCAGGTCAGGCGGAACAATACCTCGACAAGCAACAACGTGGCGATGTTGTTATTCGACCTTCGTCCAAGGGTGCTAACCATCTGGCCGTTACTTGGAAGGTTGACGACAAACTGTACCAACATATTGACGTTGTTGAGTTGAATGCGGATCCATCTGGTCAAACTGTTGGAACGAAGCTTATCGTCGACAATCAACATCAGTTCTCCGATTTGGACGAACTTATTGTGAATCACGTTCAGGCTATGGCTCGTAAAGTCGAGGAACTGATGGCGCATGAGAAGTTCAAGCATGGGTCCGAGGACGAACTTCGTAAGTACTTATGGAACTTTTCCTTGTACATAGTCGCTGACATCTTTGCGCTGCTTGTAGATCTCTTCTTGAAGAACTTCGTCGCCGCCAACCCTGCAAAGAGTGCGTACGGCTTTACGCTCAACAGGAAGCGACCCGGTCACTTCAGTCTCTGCTTCTTGGCGAACAAGAACTCAACGGTGCAGACATGGGTGAGTAATAACGTTTTATAAGGAGATCGAATATTAACGTTATCCTTGTAGCCTGTTCGTGTGACGCCTGAGGCTTACTACCTGTTTGAGACGCCAGCCGCTGGTGTTCCCGAACTGTGCGATGCGTTCAAAGTTAGGTACGTACTCATCTTCTCTTCTGACTTGTTCGCTTTTCTCAATTGTGACAATTATTTAGACACCTGCACGAGTCACAAAACCTTGGTGGGGGTGGCCTTGGTGGCAAGACACCTTATGGTGCACGCACACCTGCCCGAACCCCGGCTCCTGGACATGCAACGCCTGGACGAATGTCTGTTCGTCATGTTGGTAGGACGCCAAACCCATACGGCGGGGCCCCAGGTGGCGCAACACCATTCGGAGCGCCTCCCCCATCTGCATTGGGAATGCCGCCACCGCCGACACCAGCGTATGCTGGTTATCAGACTCCTGGCTACGGTTCGCGACCAGCAGGAGCAGGTGCGCCTGGCGGTATGAACCCTCAGCGAGCTGCCATGATTCAGCAGTCAGGTTGGGGCGACGCGCCAGCCCCTTGGTAAGCAACGGAGGTCCTTATCTATCGCATTATTGTTTCGTTTTGTATGTCTCGCATTCTGTTGCATTATCCTATCATCCATGTATTTTATCGGTCATTTTTTCTACTTGCTTGATATTGAAACGAAAGACAGTTCTTTAATATTGTGAGTGTTCTGTGTGACGTCATGCGGGTAGTTGCTGCATGTGGTTGGTCCACGATCATCTTTCTTGTGCGCGCAGCTTTCACCATGAACGAGGTCGACGGGATGCAACCTTCTTTCAACCGCCATGTCAAATGATATCGAGTTAGACGTTCTCTCATCCAGCAGACCGACAGAGCAGACTACTGAGGACGCTGCTTCAGCCGGCCCTGACATCACCAGCAATGGCGAGGATCAGGTGGTCACCCTTTGGGCATATGTTTCAACTGCATTGTGAGATATTATTCTCCATAAATTCTATAAAGTTGAATTGACATTATGATCGGCTATATATAGACTCTCTTCTCTAGCTATTCTAATGATACTTTTCCCTGGTGTCCTGTTGTTTAGCGCAGAAACGCCGAGCGAGCATCGAACTACCCTCACATCCTTGGAATCGTACCTGGCTCTGAATGGGGGCATCATGCTACTTGCTTTCTCGATGGCACTGTTATTCAATGTGGGTCACTTTTAGAATACGGCTCAAATATGATTTTGATCCATTACTACGAGTAGATTCCGTCAAATGAGCCAATCGTAGAAACTGAGACTCAGAGCTCCAAGGGACACCCTTTGCTCGTCCCGTTGACTGTAGCTTGCACAGTTATAGCCTTCCTTTCGTATAATACAACAACAGTGTCATCCCTCGCCTTCCTTATCTTCCTTGGTGCAGCCATCATAGGCGGATGGGGTTGGTGGACGGTAAGGCGTGTTTATTTTCGATTTTACTTTTTATATCTGAGCACCTTTCTAGATATTATTTGCTGGATCCTCATACCGTTCACGGAAGACGGGGGCAGACAAACGAACGTCCCGGTTTCTTTTTGGTAACAGGTCTGCTGCATCTGTCCAGAAGAAACAATGGAAGAAAGAGCAGCAAGCTAAGGCTCGCTAGGATTCCTTGGAAACTAATTTATTGGTATCAGTACTCTGCTATTACTGGAATAATACTTCTGCAAAAAAAAACTCGACTCCCTGGACAATCCTGTGATCTGGGGAGGCTATCAAAATTCTATGATATATATGCTTGAGATAATACAACACAAAGAAACTACATAACAAAAGGGATAATATCTATCAGTGGATGTGTTTGATCTCGTGAACGAACACAGTCCTCGTCGATTCACCAAACCAGCCACGATTACTGCTAGCACTAACCAAGAACCTTGCTGCTCGATCAACCACTACAAAACCAGTCAGACGAGTGCGACACAATACAAGAATAAGGATACACTTACACATCTGCGAGATGAATCCGCCATGATGGCCAGGGATTATCTTGAACTGTACGCCGCTCTTCATCTTACCGGATGCGTCGGGTTCCCCAGCTTCAGCAACGTTCCATAGTCGTATGTTGTCTTGCGATGCGCTAGATAGTATTTTATTATACCAATTTAAACAAATGATCATTGTGCATATAGCTACGTACCAGGCAAGATGACGGCCATCCGGGAAAGCGACTACACAGGATACGACACCAGAGCTGACCGGGTTACGAAGCGTCTTCAATATTCGAGGTAAACCTGCAGCAGCAACTCCTAGTTGTCGAACATCGTATATATCGACCGTTCCATTTCGCCTCCCTGCGTATATCTGGCCCCCATCCGCGGACCAACACGCCTGTGAATATCATCGGTGTTAGACATGTGCTGAGACGAGACAATCAAATCGAACACTCACAGAGACACACCACGGAGGTGTCTTCTCACTCATCCAAAGCCGTCCAACACCACGCCCAGGCGTATGAACTCGCTTATCCCATAGTACAATTTGCCCGTCAATGGAGGCAACCATCAGCAAGTCAGGCGAGTACGTAGCATAAGACATAGGATCAAGTATAGGCGGTGCATTCTTTGGCGCACTGGCAGCAGCCCCTCTAGGTGGCTGGAACATTTGCTGTGGTGGTTGGGTGTAAGGCATTTGGTTCTGATAACCATGGGGCTGAGAGGTTGGCTGAGGAGGAGGTTGAGACCCATGATCAGTCTCGCCTTCCCCGTCAGCATCAGGTTCGTCATCGAACAAAGGGTCGAAAGAAGCTTCAGACTTGGCCTCGTCGTCTTTGGGAGGTTCTGCGGGAGGCACGGTAGGATTCTGAACATGAGAACCGTTTGACTGAGGCCAGGACGCCTGGCCGGTACTGTCGGTTTGCTCAACTTTGGGTTCCACTGGCGTCTGGGGACCCTGCGGAAATGCATATAATTCCTCATGCTTAGGAGGGTTGGCATCATAGAATGGCTGTTGCTGGTCGACCCAATGCTGCTGTCCATGGAATTCCGGGGCGACCATGGGTCGCACGGCGATCGCTGTAAGCTGCGAAGAGTGAGACTTAAAATTCCGGACCACTTGACCAGTATTCAAGTCCCATAACTGCATCGTGTAAGTACGATTCACTGGTTGCTGAAGTTGAGAAACTGACATAGGCTTCACTGTCCCAGCCGGCGCTATAGAACCCTTTCTCGTCATATTCCATCGCCATTGCAGAAACCGGACCACGATGCCCATTCATGACATGACATAAACGGCCAGGCTCATGTCGTACGGTGTACAGGTTAATGTTTCCTTGCTATAAAAAACATAAGTACCACAAGTATAGAATGATTTAAACGCGGTAACAATTGAAGAACATACGTCTGAGCCTGAAAGTGCCCACAGTGCGTCAGACTGCATGAGCAAGCTGTATGGTGCGCAAAGGGGGACATCCTCAGAGGAACCGTTTGGTCCAGTAAAGCCTACTGGATTCTCCCACCAACATTTGAGTTGAGCTGCTTTCATAAGGCCTTCCATAACTCCACAGTGATGCCTTTGAGGTGCAGTAAGGAAGACTTTACCGTTAACACCAGCAAAGATGTCGTAGTCGCGGATGTAGCCATCGTCCGAGCCTGTAATGAGATGGGACATACATACCGACGCCGCAAGAGAATGGGTGGGGACGGGATGAGGAATGGCACAGATGGCTTCAACAGTATATGACCTGGGGACGCGAAGATCCGCTAAAATGCTGGCTATACGTGCATGTGCAGGTGACAGGGCCCGTTGTGCGGGAACAGGAGTCGGAGCTGGGAGCATTGTTAGACTTTGAAGAAAAGGTGAGAATAAGGAGCGCGAACACCTTTGGCTGGAGGTGTCTGTTGTCTCGGAGATGACGGTCTACTTTGACTGTGACTTGGTCCCAATGGCAAGGGCGGAGCCACGGACAAAGGGTCTGCAACCTGAGATAATGGTGGCACGAGTGGCTCAGCATCTTCGTCTTCAGAACCATTGTCAGAATCATCTGTATCCGAGTCCTAATTGCAGAATAAGAAATAGTATTAATTATGATTATCAGGACTGAACCCACTAGAGAAAGGATTGACACACGTCTTCCCCTTCAGTTGCCTCCTCTGCAGCAGCTGCAAGGTCGCCTTCAAGGGCATCGAGAATATCGTCCTCTAAGTCGTCATCTCCTTCAGAGGCTGCATCGAAGTCAAGATCATCCAAGACATCTTCTTCAGAGTCGCTATGCGCCATAGATATATTATGAGATTAGTATCAAAGTTCAAGCGAAATGCATATGGTGGCCACGTTGTGTATGGTAGATGTTAAAGTGGAATGCACAGGCGGCTAACTCTGTACACGATCCACGATCATGGTCTTAGCGGACCTCGGACGAAAGCTCAATGCTGCTCTATCGTCGTTGAATAGAGCACCCGTTGTCGACGAGAAGGTCTGTTTTGGCATAGGGGATCTAGATGCAAGAGCTAATGGCTGGTTTCCCAGGTACTTGACGCATTACTCAAGGAAGTATGTGCTGCCCTTCTGGAGTCCGATGTCAACGTAAAGCTGGTATCTTCATTACGACAAAAAGTAAAGGCGAAGGTGAAGGCCTCATTAGAGAGTGGTGCGGATAAAGGCAAAGATGCAAACAGGAAGAACATCGTGCAGAAGGTGCGTTTACACCCAGATCCTTAGTCAACTGCGTTCTGACTGCATTTCCCCTTGCAGGCTATCTTCGATGAGCTTGTGCAGCTTGTAGATCCTGGCGTGGAGCCATACAAACCTAAGAAGGGCCAGCCTAATGTAATCATGGCTGTTGGTCTGCAAGTGCGTTCACATCATATCATATACTTGAATGTGATCAGCTTACTCAAGTCAATTCGACATAGGGAAATGGAAAGACTACGACATGCACAAAGCTAGCTGTCTACTACCAGAAGAGGGGATTTAAATCATGTATTGTCTGCGCTGATACCTTCCGAGCTGGTGCTTTTGATCAGACCCGTCAATCCGCAACCAAGGCGAAAGTGGCATACTTTGGTTCTTATACCGAAACCGATCCTGTATCAATAGCGGCGCAAGGTGTTGCCAAGTTCAAGAAGGAACGCTTCGATGTCATTATTGTTGATACCTCCGGTCGACATAAACAGGAATCGGAACTCTTCGAGGAAATGATTCAAATTGGGGAAGCTGTAAAGCCAAATATGACAGTGTTGATTCTCGATGCTAGTATCGGTGCGTCTTCTCTACTATATGCCTGGACATAATGGGCACTTCTCATTCAGTTGGTAGGTCAGGCGGCTGAAGCGCAGAGTCGTGCATTCAAAGAGAGTGCAGACTTCGGAGCGATCATTGTCACTAAGATGGACGGACATGCAAAGGGAGGAGGTGCTATCTCTGCGTAAGTTTTCTCTTCGTGACTGCCGTTTCCGATATTGATTCCTCCCTTGATTATAGAGTTGCTGCAACAAAAACTCCAATCATCTTCCTGGGTGTCGGCGAACATCTACATGACCTCGATAAATTCTCACCGCAGCCCTTCATCTCCAAACTTCTGGGCCTCGGAGATGTTCAAGGGCTGATGGAGCATATGCAAGACATTGCGACGCAGAATCCCGATAAACAGAAGGAGATGGCGAAGAAACTTGAAGAAGGCAAGCTCAGTATTCGTGATTGGCGTGAACAGATACAAAACGTCATGAACATGTTTGTAGCATCTCTCCTAGCTTTGACGAATTTGCTGACTGATACTTCACGCTTCATATAGGGGACCATTGTCCAAAATTGCTTCCATGATCCCCGGTCTTCCACAAGAGCTGATCCAAGGTTCCGACGAGGAAGGCGGAGCACGCATGAAACGCATGCTATACATTACGGACAGTATGACTGCCAGCGAGCTGGACTCAGATGGTTCACCGTTCATGGAGGTTGGCAAAGACGGCAAACCCACAAGCTTAACATGGCGAGTTACTCGAGTTGCGAAAGGTAGCGGGACCAGTGTTCGTGAGGTCGAAGAGCTGCTCTGTCAATATCGCATGATGGCAAATATGGCGAAGCAAGCAGGAGGCAAGAACGGCTGGTTACAAGCTATTCAGAAGATGCAATCCGCCGCTGGTGGAAGAGGTCGCGGCGCAAACGGTATGCCCACACCAGCCCAAATTCAGGCTATGCAGCGCGCGATGCCTCCCGGCATGCTTCAACAACTTCAGCGACAAATGCGTGGAGGTGGCGGTATGCAGGAGATGATGAAGGCAATGATGCAAGGTCAAGGTGGCGATCAAATGGACATGGAGGAGATGCAGCGTACGTGTCTCTCACAGCTCACAAGCATTATCTTGTCCCTTACATCTATCGTTTCAGGCATGATGGCACAGATGGGCAATGGTATGGGTGGACTTGGTGGATTAGGCGGCCTTGGTGGGTTGGGTGGACTGGGTGGTGGTATGCCTGGTATGCCCGGCATGCCCAACATGCAGGATATGTTCAAGATGATGGGCATGGGAGGAGGGGCCGGTGGAGGACGATAGTACTTCCTCCTCCATATACATTGTAGCGATCTTCTTGTATTATACCGATTCTACCTTATACTCTTGGATGCATATGTATTGTAATTCCCTCGCACATGAGGTCGATACCTACCATTCGAAGTCCGCCTGTACTCTTAGTCGCAGGTCCTTATAATGCCACCATTCATGACGCATAAGGCTTTGAAGCATGACTACTTGAGTAATGCAAGTTTGCGTTTCACACAGTCACACAGAAACATAGCAGCAACACCTTTCCTGTTCCTGAGAAAAGTACATACAAAGGAACGACAACCACGAAACCCCGAATGCAGGTTCTGTACAAAAAATACAGCAAGCAGAGCAGTAGTACGACAGAGGAAAGGTCACATCATCAATACACGGGGAGGGGGATAACGAACGAAAGCCAGAACACTGGGGTGGCGAGATCAAAGAATACAGCTTGTGATACACAATTGATAACGAAACAACTCATCGAAAACGCAATGAATGATGAAGCCTCTCCGCTAAGCCTCAGGGCCGGCCTTGTCCTGGAAGTCATGCAAGACGGCGAGAGCCTCGTTGACCTTGATGGCCAGTGAGTCAGGAGTCTCGAGGAGGTGGAGGAGCTCGGCGTTGTCCATCTCGAGCAGCATGCCGGTAATCTTGCCAGCGAGTTCAGGCTCAGCTCTATGAAAGTGAGAGTCAGACAAGTAATAAGACTAGCGACCAACGAGTAAAAACTTACGGCGCGATCTTCATGTAGAGCACCTCACCAAGCATCTGCTTTTGCTCCATGGGAGAAGCGCTAGCGAGAGCAGCAGCAGAGATGGCAGCAACCTCACCAACTGGGGCACCAGCAACTGGAGTGGCAGGTGCAGGCACGGCAGCGGGAGCCTGACCGGCGGGAGCGACGTTACGTGTTTGTGGGTTGAGCTTATACTGTTGTCCACGGCCTGCGGTAGGAGCACCTCCACGAGTGGGGCCGGCTCCCTGGGGACGAGGGACGGCGCCGTTGGGTGCAGCACTGAGCTCAGCGGGAGGAGGTGCACGGCCACCCTGGTGAGGGCGAGGGGGACCACCGCGAGGGTAGCCGGGCATACCACCGTAGGCCTGAGGAGGAGCTTGGCCATAAGGAGGCATAGGCATACCGGGAACCTGGCCGCTGGGAGCGTAGCGAGGACGAGGAGGAATCATTCCAGGCTGACCATAGCCCATCATGCCACGACCACCCTGAGGGGCGTAACCGGGTCCAGGAGGGTACATGTAGGGATAACCACCAGGCATACCGGCGGCGGCAGCTTGCTGCATCCGGATCTGGTTGCGCTGAGCGATTTGGCTCTCGAGCTGCTGGCGACGGACTTCGCGACGCTGAGCGAGGGAGACGTAGAGGGGCTTGGTGCCGATCATTTTGTTGTTCATATCCGCAACGGCCTTGGTTGCTTCGTCGGGGGAAGAGAAGCAGACGAAACCGAAGCCCTTGGAAGCACCCTTCTCGTCACGCATGACCTTTACGCTAGTGATGGTACCGAAAGGTTCGAATTCGGCGCGGAGACGTTCGTCATCGATGTCATCCTCGAGGTTCTTGATGTACAAGTTGGTGCCTTGGTACTTGCTAAGCTTCTCAAGCTTAGCCTGCTCGTACGACCTGCGCAACTCCTCCTCACGCTCAGCCTTCTTCTGAGCTCGTGTTACAAACAACTTCCTGCCCTTGAGCTCCGAGTCATGGAGGGTATCAACAGCCTTTTGGGCTCCTTCGTGATGTTCGAAGTTGACGAAACCAAAGCCCTTGCTCTTCCCCTCGTCGTCAACTTGGACGACAGCAGAGGTGACGGGGCCGAACTGCGTGAAGAGTTCCAAAAACTCATCCTGAGTAACCTCAGGGTCCAAGTTCTTGACGTAGATGTTGGTGAATTGAGCCTTCATCTCCTCCATCTTTGATTGACGCTCCTGTGTGCAAATGTTAGGCACAGCTGTCTAGAAAATTTTCATGAAACCTACCTTGCGAGAAATGTGGTGACCGACGTAGACTTTCTTGTCGTTGAGAAGCATGCCGTTGACAGCCTTGATAGCAGTCTCAGCAGCCTCAGCCGTTTCGTAGTGAACGAAGCCATAGCCCTTGGAACGGCCATGCTCATCGGTGGCAACTTTGCAAGATAAGACATTACCGAACGCGGCGAAAGTATCGTGCAAAGCCTTGTTGTCAATAGCCTCATCGAGGTTCTTGATAAAAATGTTGCCCTGGCCAGTCTTGCGAAGGGCAGGATCACGCTGGGACCACATGATACGACACGCACGTCCCTTGATAAGGGAGTAGTTGAGCTGCTCCAGAGCACGCTCACCTATAGCATACATGAATTAACTCCGCGCATACAATGAAAAAGACATGAAGGGACACGTACCATCAGTGGCATTAAGATAGTTAACATAGGCATAGCCGAGAGAACGACGGGTGACAGCGTCGCGGCAAACACGGATGCTATAAGATCATTAGCGACAAGCTCCTGCACGTTTCATACAGTGCCACTCACCTCGCGACCGGTCCAATCATGTTAAATATCTCGAAAAGCATGGCTTCAGTGACGGTGGGATCGAGCTCCCCGACATAGAGAGAAGCGGAAGGAGCGGTGGAGACCTGGGGAGGAGGGGGGTTGTAGACAGGAACGGGAGCCGGTGCAGGTGCAGAAGGGGCGACCTGGGGAACGGACTCCTGAGGAATAGCATCCTGAGGCTGAACGACAGCGGAGGCAGACATTTTTTCTATTGGGGTTAAGTGGGGGTCGTTACTGCTTTGTGGACTTTTCTGCGACTGCTGGCGGGTGATTAGAAATTTGGTACGCGTTGACAATGAGGCAGATACGCACACAGGAGGCTACAAGGTAACTGCTTTTTGTAGGTTTTTTAGGGAATAAGATTTTTTGAATATGCTTTTGACCTGAGGAGGAGTCAGTAAGCCAGGAGGGCGCACGACTGGCGGTGCGGGGACGTACCTTAGATGACGGTTAAGAGAAAACAAGCCAGGCGCACGCCCCGAGCTTTATACGGATTGGGTAATCCAATCAATTTCCCTCAGCAAATCTTCAATTGTTTGGCGCCCATACAATAACAAAAGAAATCCATTGTTCGGTGGCCACAATGGAGGCCAAAACCATCCAGCGGTGAGCAGAATAACATCCATTGTACTGTAGCATACAGAACAGACTAAAAATAATTAAGGGAATACATAGTCACACTACAGTTCCAAGCTTAAGTAAATGCGAAAGACGAAACGCAGCCACAACGCGATCAAAGGGTAAAACAGTGCTCAACCTCGCGTGAAGTACGCCTTCGCTCCGTGCGTCGCCAACTCTGTCTTTGCCTAGAGGGGTAGTATATTTGAGTGAATTGCCAAGACAAATGTCGTTCCATTAACGTACCTTCTCGACGGAATGACCAGCTGCTTTGTGGTGGGCCCAAATCTATGGAACAAGATGAGACAAAGGAGGCTATCACCCCATCTAATTGTCCTTACCTGACGATAATAGAAGGCGTTGCCCAAGCCTTGAATCACCCACCCAACTGTTGCAATGATACCGATTATAGCCGCTACCCAATGGTGACCGGTGAACATCCGAATCGTTTGGATAAGCCCAGCGGAGCCAGTACTGATGCGGAAATGTTAACAAATCTAAGAATAAGAATTCGTCAGACCCAGGGGACAGACCTAGGGATACCAATAATCCTAAAAATATGATCAGTAATGGACAAAAAGGAATGAGCCGCTTGCATCCGCTTACATGTAGATTGAGTAAAGGAGGTGGAATCCTCCAAAGAAAAAATACAGGTCTAGAGTAATACATTAGTCTGCATGCAAAGAACAGACTCGAGAATTCGCACAATAATAGAGCGCTTGCTCCTGAAGAAGAGTGAGTAATACACCTCAGTAGAGAATAATGAACGTACCTTCATGTAGCCATTGTATATCGGTCTGAAAAGTGGTGAGACACTTGGAAGAACGGTATACACAGAAACTCGTACCGGTACCACAGCAGGAACGACAGTGGTGTAATGACCAGAAGGTATCTAGAGTTGGATATAGTACACTTGCCAATAAGTAGCACTAATATCTAGTGAACTCACCCTATACTTGAACCCAGATCACTGCCGCCACCAGCCGCCCCAGCGACAAGGATGAATATGCAAGCTACCATGTTGATGACAAGAGTGCCCGCAAGCACAAGCCATAGCTGATACAAGCGAGTAATGAGAGGTCTTGAAGCCTCCGGTATTTCATCAGGTATTGAGTGGAATATGAGAGGGTAGACTAGAAAGCGGAAGTGCAGCAGTCAGAGACTGAGAAGCAATCCGCAGTTTAACGAGAACGAACAAAAAGGCCAGTTATTGCGACCATGCTTGCGGATATGTTCTGCTTTTTGGTTCAGTTCTTGCTCTCGTCGTTCAAGGTCTCGTTCTCGTTGGCTCAATGCTTCGAGTCTCGTAGCACTATCGTCCTTCGGAAGGACAGAATTTGATGCATATGGCGTAGGGTCGTCAAAGGGGTTCGCATCAAGCGAATGAGTAGATGCAAAGGGGTTCTGTGTGAAATTGCCTGCTGAAGGTGAGCGACATTTTTCGTTTCTCAGGGGACAGCAATTATGTACATACTCATGGTACAGATACAGACAGCAGGACTAGGTCAATCGAGGTGTAAGGCAAGTATTGGGCGCTCCAGCGTCATAACCAGCGACAATACGGCTGCCGGGCGGTGACCCCGAGCGGTAACGGCCATCAGTCGCCATCACAATACTCTGACGGCCGGCGATGGACGGGACTAGCGCTTATGGAAAGGCGCTTGGCGAGGGATAGATGGCACCAAGACAGACCAAGACTAACAGATGATACTCAACGCCCGCGCGTATGTCTTCGATCATTGCTTCATGATCGAAGAACGAGTTCATGAAGCAACGAACATGGCTCAACTGGCTAACATGGATCAAGTGCAAAACAATGGCTGTCGAGAGGAAACGAACAGCATTCTCTGTTGACATGACATTTTCGACCTCCATTATTACGTGCCGTGCCGGGGCCGGGATCGGAGAAGCTCCATTTCCATTTCCATTCATTGTTCAATATAAAAAGCAGCGGGAAGGACATCGAATGCTGTCGACCTGCTCTCTTACCTTCACCTCGCGGTCTTCATTTCCTCAAATTTTCCCTCCCTGTCTCTACTACTCGCGTTCATCTTTGACGGTATGTATTGCTTTCGTCCTCCCTCTGCACTTTAGGCTCTCGTGAACTGACTCTTCTTCGTCTCCGTGCAGTCGCCACTCCCTTATAAGCACTCCCTACGCCGACATTTTCAGTCGTCCCTACACTCCCTTGCGTCAAAGTCTCGACCCATCCACTTAGTACAGTCATGTTCAACTTCCTCACCCTCACTACCATCGCACTCTCTGCGTTCTCCGCCGCTAATGCGCTCGTCATTCCCCGTGCTGCTGTTCCAGCAAGCTACCGGGTGGACATCCTTGAGGTTCGTAAAGTAACTCCCGATATCAACACAACTTGACTCACATCTATCACCATCAGCCGTATGCAGACTATAATAGTCGCTACATGGCAATCGGTTGCCAGAATCAGCATGGCTCTGCTTTCTTTGATACCTGCTGCCACCCCTTGAAGAAGGGAGAGACCGTGGAGAAGAACCGTCCAGTGCAGTGCAACCCTGCCAACGTTTCTTCCACCTCGGTTCCTTCCAGCAGTGTGGCGCAGCCTTCCGCAACCCCTGCCCCTGAAGATGACGGTGACTGCGAAGATGAGGAGCCTACCTCCTCCGTTGCCCCGTCGGTCACACGTGCACCTGCTGCCTCGTCGTCTAAGTCTGCTGCACCATCTTCGGCTCCAGTCAATGCTGCTCCCGCTCCTCCAGCACCTTCCTCGTCTGCCGCTGCTCCCTCTTCCTCTCATGTAGCATCCTCATCGTCTCCTGCTCCTCCTAAGGAGACTCCTACCAAAGCCACCCCGGCTTCTACCAAGCCTGCACCTTCGCCCGCGCCCATCAAGTCCGTCAGTGGCGGTGACCTTGTCACAGGTGGAGTGTAAGTCTAGCTTTGTCTCTGGTCTATTCATATCGCTCACGTATGCGTGTCAGTGCTACCTTCTTCTTCCAGAATGGCAATAAAGGTGCATGTGGCGATTTGCATTCCGACAACAACTTGATCGCTGCTATTGGTATGTTATCTGGTCAGGTGCAATTTTTCCTGTCACTAATAGCTTCATGTTATAGACGAGAGGCGTTATGGCAACTCTGGCAACAGCTCCCCGCTTTGCGGCAAGCAGGTCGAAATCACCAACACGAAGAACGGCAAGTCGGTCACTGTCACCATCGCTGATGACTGCCCCACTTGCAACAACGGCAATTCCATTGATCTTTCCACTGGTGCTTTCAACCGAATTGCCACTCCGGAAGAAGGAGAGGTTCCAATTGCCTGGAGGTTCCTCTAAGCACCGACCTGCAGATTCCTTCATTCCACATTCCCTCCAGTTCATCTCTAGGGCGCATTGATGCTGCTCTCTTTTTCTTCTCAGCATGGGGCTAGGACCCATGTTTAACATCCAACATTGGGCTAGCGTTCAATAGTTCATGACGGCGAAGAAACGTTCCACGAGACTTATGACCCCGGTGGTAGAGCCCCTAGATCTTTCTTTTGAGGTCCGCCTTGCCTGCACGCTATCCACGATGTTTTATGTTGTTTCTTTCATTTCTTTCCAACAAGCTCCAGAATCCTCATTGCTGTATTGTTAGTCCATTTTCATTTGCTTGGTACTTATCCACTCTTCATTCCTGCACGCTTTGGGTTCCAAGAGGTTGTTAGATACTGCTTCCTGGAATGTTCGTGCGTTCTGCTAGTACGCTGCGCGAAATGTTAATATACCTTTTCTTGTTACATTTTTCCTTGCCATCCTTGAGAATCGCGTTCTTCAGTCTCTGAACGCTTTCAAATTCTAATGACAGTGAGTCCCTGAGTAATTTCAGTGAGGAACAGACACGATCAAGCTCGGCAATCAATGCGCCGATCTCTTGTAAAGGTTACCCTCGTTCCGTTGTTGAAAGCCCACCACCGCTAGCAAGACCACACCCTGCCGTCCTTAACTTTCGGAAGGTAGTTGAAGATCTAAATGGAACCCTTACTTCAGAAAATCCTAGTTGTAGGCGGAAATGGATTCGTTGGTATGAAACCCAACCTCTCCGTATCCTCCCTACATGCTGACTCGACCTGCTTGCTATAGGGTCCGCTGTCTGCAAAGCTGCCCTCGCACGAGGGATGCAGGTGACAAGCATTAGGTATGCTTGCGCTCTCTCCCCTTAGCCATTCGCTACATGCAAGTTATCCATTCATACTCTCGACTTGACAGCTCGTCCGGTCGGCCATACACGACACCTAAAGGCCATTCTCCGGCCTGGACATCCAAAGTGTTGCTTTCTGCCTTCATCTCAGCTTCGCATCCAAGCTCACGCTTTCTCGTTTTCTTCATCTCGTTAGGTGAATTGGCAGGCAGCTGATGCACTCAAGCCAGAGTCATACGCACATCTCTTGCCTGACAAGAGTGCTGTCGTACACACGCTGGGGACGTTATTCGAGGACACGCGTTATAAGAATGCGTTGAAGGAGGGTAACTTGCCTGCGTTATTCAGTGCTTTCATCTCAGGGAGCGCGAATTCGCGCTCTGATACCAATCCGCTCAAAGAGCCCAAGAAGGATGGCAGTTATGAGCTGTTGAATAGAGATTCCGGTATGTATCTATGATTCCTTATGGTTTCCTTGTGCTCCTGTTCATGCGCTTACTGCGTCTTGTTTGACTTTGGTAGCGTTACGTGTGTTGCGAACGTTCCTCGACACGCAACCTGAAGTTCCTCTGAACAACCCTCGTGCATTCGTGTTTGTATCTGCTGAAGACATCTTCCGACCCTTCATCTCCGCTCGCTACATCGAAACCAAACGGGAGGCAGAGTTGGCTATTACGGACATGGTAGCAACGCGGCCAGACGTCCGTGAGGTGCTAATCCGACCTAGTGCGTACCCAGTTTCCCAGAAGCTCATAAGCTAATGTGGTGCTTAAACTAACGTTGTCCTTTACTCTCACGACAGGTCTGATTTACCACCCTCATTTCCGGCCTCTGACGTCTCCCGTAGCGGCGTTGCTTGACTTTTCAGCAACGGTTCACTCTAGACTACCCCGAGGCCTCCCTACGCCTGCCGGATTGCTCCGTTCTATCGCCTCGAACACAAGTTCGAAGTCACAAGGTATACATGCATCGTTGGTGCAGCCTTCGCCATTAGATGCGATAGCGAACGCGATGACGATTCCACCCATTCATGTTGATCACGTTGCCGAAGCTATCTGTACTGCGGTCGAGAACGAAAGATCGGATGTGAGGGGTGTGTATGATGTACGAGGGATGAGAGAACTGATCGGTTGGCACGAAAAGGGACAAGTTCATGATTCTTCTCGTCCTCTTCAGCATGTGTAGACTGAGTAGTATTACCTACCCTTCATTCCCTGGGCATCTTATATTTTCTGTGGGAATACGCTTGCATTGTGTGAAGGTTCAAGTTTGCAATGATAGACTATTGGAAGCTGTCAGATGATAGAAGCTGTGTGCCATTTGTGCCTAACGCAAATGCGAGGATTACGCCAACGGGCGGCACTCGTGATTCCTTGGAGAATCAACGGTTGGGGCACGCTTGGGAAAGTCATGAAGCTCGATTTCTTGGAAAAAGTCGAGGCCAGTCCAAGCCCTCCCTCTTCGTCCTTTCTCTCTTTCCACCGTTGAAGCGTTGAAGTCCTTTCCAACGTCTGCTGCGGGATCGCGAGTGGGACGACATTCGTTGGGGTAATGATCTCGTTACGTGAAACAAGTGGTCCGACCAAACGTTTCTAATATTATGACACAGGTCCCGTCCGCAATTCATAAGGCTAACAGACTCTCGGGCTCTTCACTTGCACCCACCATTCTGCTACTGAATGTCTGTCCTTACTCGAGCACCGTCTGCAGCCCCTAGCTTGCGCCAACGACCGATCGGCGTGCTCAACTCATCCAGGGGCTTCGGGCGGTCGCATACTGCACACAAGGCTCTCCCGTTCTCTCTCCACAATGTCGGGACTTCCTCTGTGGGACCTGCGTCAAGTGGAAAGTTCCTCAGGATGTTGATGTTCGGAAAGCCGGGTGCGGGGAAAGGAACTCTTTCGACGAGACTGGTGCGAAAGTATGAGATCCTCTCCTTGTCGACGGGAGATCTGTTGAGGCAGCATATTGCTGAGGGGTAAGTGTGAACATACATATATATTGTTAGGACGAGCTTCCGACCTAATACCGTGGTTTAGCACCGACGTGGGGCAAATGGCAGAGAAAATCGTTGCTTCGGGTGGTCTCCTTCCTGACGAAATAATGTTAAAAGTTGTCACGAGTAAGCTAGACCATTTGCACAACAAGGTCGGTAATGCTTTCTATTGTAAGCATTTAAATATACTTATGCGCTACTGCAGCATTGGATATTGGATGGGTTTCCCCGTACCTTGGGCCAGGGACGTCTACTTGATGATCATTTACGGTACGTCCTGATTGGCTTCACTCCCGCGTATACTACATGTAGCTCATGTGTTGTGTAATTACAGACAAAAGGCCACACCTCTGAGTCTGGTTGTGAACTTGGACGTGGCCGATGAGATTATTCTCAGTCGCATATCTGACCGATGGGTCCATCTACCTTCGGGTCGCGTCTACAACCTCTCCTACAACCCACCAAAAGTTCCAGGTCTCGACAATGAGACTGGAGAACCATTGACAAAGCGTCCAGATGATAATCCTGTAAGTCATTAAGCTCTAGCAGTAGCTGACTATTATCTGACATCATTATAGGAGGTCTTTGGTCGTCGCTTGAAACAATTTTATGCCACAACCTCTCCTCTTCTCTCTTATTTCACTTCGACCGGTACCACACCTCTTGTCACGCTCACTGGCAAGACATCCGATGAGATCTGGCCACAACTGGACGGATTGATTCGTGCGAGGTTCCCTTGCATCAAAGAACGCGCGGAGACGAAAGAGGCGAAGAGACGAAACAGCCTCTCCGAGGCTGCTCTTCATCGATCAGTATCCACCTCAGCGACCAAGTTCAATTCATGACCATGTTCCTTCTTATATTCTTTTTACTATGGTGGTTTTGTTGGTGACGTTGTATGATATCCTTCCCTCGGCCTTTACGCCTGTATTTCTAGCTCTCGCTTTCTCTTTTGTTGTGGATTCCGTTAATAGACGATGGTACTGTACTAATTGTAGTACTCGAACAGTTACAATCATCTCAATGCATACCTGGTTCAGACTGTCAGCGAACGCTTGAGTGATCGGGAGTCATTAGACACTCACATCTTTACGTCATACAATCCTTCCGGGAATCCTCTCTGTAATCGTTCGTCAAGTAACTCGAGACCTGCATCCGTGAAAGCTTTCTTCCATGCCATATCAGATCTAGCAATGAACTAATAAGTTTTTCCCCATGTGTCACATAGTACCAAGTATTACCTCGTCAAGCTGGAATCACTTTCGTCAAAGATGGTTTTGGGACCGCCATCCTCCATATCGGTACACAAATTTTCCTTGACCATGATGATACTATTCTCAGGATCGCGGAGTGCCTTTCGACAACGGCGGAAGAAAGCACCAAGGTCTTGATCGTTGAGATGTCCAAGACACCATTGACACCAGATGACATCGAACTTGGAATCGAGATCGTCTTCTGGGGAAACATAACCTACTCTGCCCACGATATGTGTACCTTTACCAGGATTTGAGGGGTCGAAGGTTTGTAGAGTTCCGCGAATGAACGTAACACTTTTTGTCTTTTCTTTGATACCTTTCCATCGTGTGGGCTGACCATCTGGTAAAGGGTTTTCGCTCGCTGATGCTGAACCTCGTCGGAAGGCTTCGCCAATGAAGCTCTCTACAGGTTCAACAAGAACAACGTCGTGAACCAGGTGCAGAAGGACATCTGAAGTTACGCGACCAACGCCTGCGCCAACGTCAACTGCGCGAATTCTTCGGTCGATCGCTCTAGGTTCTAGAGGTCGTACCGCAGATGGCACGGTGCATAGCTCGGGCATCATGTATTGCAGGAATCGTCTAGATCCAAGTGCATCAACTCGAGGCAACGACTGCAGTCGGTATTTACTTTAGTTTGGAAGCAATGTCTGAAAGGTCGAGAGACATACTCCAGTGCCAAAACCACCTGATAAATCGATTACGGTCGGCATTCAGATAATCAGTACTGTTCCGTACCAAGAACGCCATCGTAGTTGGCTGGCTGATTATTCCAATATTCTATGCCCTCTTGGACATCGGGCTGCTGAGGAAGGGTTTCGTCCGTGACAGACATGATCGTGCTGAGAAGCAAGGCCACAACGGTCCGGGATGCCGCTTGCATGGCTTAGTTGCTCACAGCGTTCAAGGGCGTCCATAAGGGCAAACAACACGTCCAGACGCGTCGTCTAAATTGCAATACGCGTCTTGCACTCGCTTCACAACATGACTGACTTGGATTCAATCTGGGATCTTCCTGTAGAGAATTCTCCCCCAAGACGACGATCACCTAGTAGCGCTGGCCCAGCAAAACGATCCACTCTCTTTCTTTCCGATTCCGAGGACGAAGCTCCAAAGGAAACAGCACCTACACCTCGCGTCACCAAGTCAAACCCCGATATCGACGCGTTATTCGATGATTTAGACGATGAACCTGACGACGGTGGTCCACTCTTTGCGCCGTCGTTGGACGTTGAAGCATTGAGATGTCAAGCAGATGCACGAAACGCGAAGCTTGCTGCACTTACCCCACACCAAATCCTACCTAGCAGCTCTCCTCCACGCGACCTTGGAAATGAAGATGGAGGAGATGGCGGAAAGAAATCTGGTAAATCCGAAGAAAAGAAAAGGAAGGCACTGCCGAAGCTTGATGAAGCACGGTTGCTCAGTTCAGAAGGCTTTCCTACGCTGATAAAGGAGGCAAAGAAGTTTAAACCAAAAGGAAAGGGTCACGAGGTAAGCATCTGAAGTCATAGACGTTTTAAGGTGCTGGAATTCGCTTTGCGTATAGACGGCGGACCTCAACAGGGTGTTACAAATGTATCAATTCTGGACGCAACGGATGTATCCAAAGATGCAATTTCGAGATACGGTGCAACGAGTGGAGAAACTCTGCCATTCAAAGCGCATGCATGTACGTTGCATGTTTATATCTCATGCTAATCTATTGAACATGCTTGTAGGTAGCTCTCAGTGTATGGAGGGATGAAGCCAAAGGTCTCATCAACGGTCGCGACCCACATGATCCTATTGATCTAACCTCCGACGCCGAACTTGATGACTCTGACCAGGAAGATGAGCATGAAAAGCCAGATGCACCAGCGGACGGTGTCTCTTCCAGAGCAGCATCCACGCGCAGTTCTCCGGCCGCACGTCCACCTTCATCTGCTTCAGAACCTGCCCAGAGCAATCCTAGCTCTGACTTTGACATTGACGCAATGATCGAAGAGGACCAAGAACACATAGGTGTATCCGAGCAATTACCACCAAGCTCGCCACCCCTTGAGGCTTCAAACACCATCTATCATTCTCGCGCAAACGGTCCCACGGCGGAGGATGACGACGAAGACATGTGGAACGAACTGGATGCAGGCTTTGACTACTCTGCAGCTGCTGGAGCAAGTGAGCCAACAGCCGGTGGAGCTCGCCAAGTCACTTCTACAGTCATGGAGGATGATGAGGATATGTGGGACATGGTGCGAGAGATCGAGATGGAAGAGCAGGGTGATGAAGGTCAAGTTAAATCAACTAAGCCTACTAATGATGAGGGTTGGGATGAAATGTATATATGATGAGCTCATTGATCTGTGTTCTTTGCCTGGATGATGGAGGAGGATACATGATCATCTTTGACTCTTGAGGTGTTCCGAAATGATCAATCTTGTACCAATGCAGTGGCATGCGATAGTGTAATATATTGGGATATATATTTAATGCTATCAGCAGAGTTCAATGCCCCATGGCTGAGTTGGTTACAGCGTCCGACTGTTACTTACGTAATCCGCTTACGTAAAAACGCATCGGAAGGTCGAGAGTTCGAGCCTCTCTGGGGCAGATGCGTCATTAGATTGTGGAGTACTGTCTACACCCTTTTTTTGGCTTTCCTGCACTCTGTTGTCTGCGTACAAGCAAGTTGGGTAAATTGGATTGAGCTTGAAGAGTATCAGATACCTTGAGAACATAATTTTGTAGACTGGCATGCTTCCAAATTTTGAGCTGCTTGAATCTAGTAGCCTGCCTAATTTGGGGTCGACTTGTTGACCTGGAACGGCACAGTGAAGCCATTGATTCTGCTTCTCAACTTGCTCTACTCCAGTCTGATTCAACATGTCCGGAACTGGCCCCCGGGAAAACATCTTTCCTACGCGAATGGCCCTGACGAACACGAAACTGCGTCTGAAAGGTGCACAGACCGGCCACTCCTTACTCGCCAAGAAGCGAGATGCTCTAACCACTAGATTCCGAGCAATCTTACGAAAAGTTGACGAGGTATATACTGAACTCATGTGCTTTTCCTTTTGCGCCTCATAATGCTCATGTAATTGGGTTGCGTGCTATGGAGTAGGCGAAGCGGAAGATGGGCAGAGTGATGCAATTGGCTTCATTCTCACTCGCGGAAGTCACATATGCGACCGGTGACATATCTTATTTGGTGCAAGAACAAGCAAAGTCGGCGACTTTCAAGGTCAAAGCGAAACAGGACAACGTATCTGGTGTCATCCTGCCCGCTTTCGAAGTTGATCGTGTACAGGGATCAGGTTCGCGCGTTGCATACTCTCTTACCAGGATTGCTTACGACGTATATTCATAGACTTCAATCTCACTGGTCTCGGACGAGGTGGTCAGCAAGTACTTCGATCAAAGGAGGTGTATGCCAAGGCAGTTGAGACCCTGGTGGAACTTGCATCATTGCAGACTGCTTTCACCATCCTCGATGAAGTCATCCGTGCAACGAATCGTCGCGTGAATGCTATCGAACATGTCATCATACCACGTCTTGACAACACAATCAAGTATATTGCTAGCG
This sequence comes from Somion occarium, assembly GCA_964035595.1. Classification (NCBI taxonomy): domain Eukaryota; kingdom Fungi; phylum Basidiomycota; class Agaricomycetes; order Polyporales; family Cerrenaceae; genus Somion; species Somion occarium. The sequence goes on from OZ037946.1 coordinate 2,028,721, forward strand.
AATTGGACGAAATGGATCGAGAGGAGTTCTTCCGGTGAGCTGGTCAATGTTCACCAGACCTCAACAAGACTAATGCTAGGTGTTTCAGACTTAAGAAGGTACAAGGCAAAAAGAAACGAGATGCAGAAGCATCAGAAGCTCTGCGAAAAGCTGCAGCAGAGCGATACATCGAGGTTGAGGATATTCAGATTGGAGGGGGTGGCGGTGACCTGATAGACACCAAAGACGAAGACATTATTTTCTAAGCTCGCACTGTATATTATCACACTCGGATGGACTTCCTTTTGCATAGCTGGAGAGCCGTATGATAACGAGTAACGAGACCGGCATGGATGTGTATTGCAGCCGAAAACTGACAAGGAGCAACATATCCAACCACCAGACGAACTTTTCATGGCGGAAAAAGCATGGTAGATAGCTTCATGTAGCATATCGGGTGCGTGAGTGCGCATACATACATATGACGTTTTGAGATGCAATGCGAAAGCCAGAAGGAACGTAAGATATAAAAGCCCAATAGACGGTTACTGTTGACAACAAAAGCTTTAGAACGAACGATGCTGGAAACGACAAATGAGACTTACGTCGACCATCTCGACATCCTCACCCGTCCTGCTTGATGCAGCCTTCTTCCGGTCTTTGCGCTCAAGAATTGCCCGCCTGTCAAGGGATTGAGACCAGTCATAAGATACGAAATACAAGTCACCAACCTGTCCTTGTCAAGTTTGATGGTGGTGATAATGACATTGCTGGGGTGAATGCCAATGGGAGTCGAAGCACCATTGGACTTGTCACGCTGAACACGGTCTACGTGGATGACCCATTTCTTGCGGTACACTTGGGTGACCTTGCCTTCCCGACCCTTGTACTTTCCCCGCACAATCCGAACCTCGTCGTCCTTGCGCACCGGTAGTGATCGGGTCTACAAAAGCAATGATGATAAGTTTCCAGTGCACCTTTTGACATCGGACTTTGCTGCAAACGATTGACATACGTTGTATTTGGCGCGGAGCTCCTTCGCGAGAGCAGAGGACATGATTTTGCGGCGAATGGAGGAGGGGGCCGCGAAGTGCGCCTTGCGCGACTTGCGCCGGGAGGAGGATGTATCTAAAAGATTCCATAGCAGTTAGTAAGATTGCAGAACGCACTTTCCAATATGCATGCAGAGCCAGTCTCCATCTCATCTACACAACATCCAAACTTCACCCGTCCCATCCACCCATTTCCAGCACTCTCCCGGGCCAAATCTCCACGTCCAGCGATCCGACAGCATACCAGCAGGATCCAGAGAGACAAACTAACCAGGGTTGAACTTCATCTTGCGGGTCTTGAGGATTTGTCGGCGGCGACCACTGGTTTTGGTGACTTTCCTTGCACCTTCGATGCACTAGTCTCGTACGGCCCGGGGGATCTGAAGGACCTTCTAAATCGGGACACCGATCGGTCTGGATCCGAATGGGGAAGGCGTCAGAGCCTGTGTCGATCGCATTGCTCAGTAAGTTCAAGCTTTCAATTGCACTCGCTCAGAATTATACACTATGTCCGACAAAGTACGCCCAACCAAACTCAAATTCAAAGGGGAGAAAACAAAAAAGAAGCGCAAGCGTGAAGACTCTGAGGAGGGTGGAAGCAGTCGACGTCGTCGCAAGGACGAAGACGAGGAAAGCGCAGACAGTTGGGTCTTGCCAGAGCAACCGAATGATATACGTGGACCGACGTATATCTTGCATCCATCAGATCCCTCGCCAATATGTATCACCTATGATTCGACTCGCGGTCGCGTTGTCCTGCATTCGGTCGACAAGGATAAGACAGAGGACGGCACACAGCCTGCGTCCGTTCTCGACCGCACACCAACAGAGGTTTCACAAGTATGGGTGACAACACGAGTTGCAGGTTCACCCACCATAAATTTGCGTACAGGAACCGGAGAGGGCAAGTTCTTGTCGTGCGATAAGCATGGCCTAGTCTCTGCCGATCGAGAGGCAAGAGGTCCGCAGGAAGAGTGGACACCTGTTGTCTTTCCGGATGGTATGGTGGCCTTCCAGAATGTCTACGAGAAATATCTCAGCGTAGATGAAGTCGCTGGCGGCGCCATTGCCCTGCGTGGAGATAGTGAGGAAGTCGGCTTTCGAGAACGGTTTTGGGTCAAGATTCAGAACAAGTACAAGAAGGAGGCGCATGACGAAGAGAGGAAACGGAAGGAAGGCATGTCGACGGATGCAAATATTGATGAGGCGTCCACCAAGTCAGTTCTCTATCTCCCCATTCTTCGCATTCTGATCACGCTACTCTTCCAGCAAACTATACCAAGCATGGGGAGCAGGGCGTACCATCGTTTCAGCAGAAGATAAAAAGGCGGTCCGTTACATTTCATCAGAGATTCTGCCCACTTATTAACAATTTATTCAGTTGAAGAAGGCAAAGAAAGAAGGCCACCTCGCAGAGGCATTATTGGATCGTCGTGCAAAATTGAAAAGGTACGCTTAGTTTGCCTATTTCGAGTGCACCACACTGATATGATGCATTTGCATGTTCTTAGTGACCGATTCTGCTGACTGGAGTCTCTGGTGATATCAGGGCAGTCGACGCCTGGACCTGTCATCGCAGTGCAGACCGCAACAGATCTAGGTAGACTTATGAGCGAAGCTTATGCCTTTTCTGTCTAGCTAATCTTGTTCCTCCCTGTATAGACTTGACGGTCGTTGGATCCTTTAGGTTGTGTGTCTATATCTCAGGCTCGATGCCTAGGAATTGTATACTGTATTTGTATCGATATCGGACATAATTGTACTATCCTTACCGGTGCTACTCTATTTTTCTACGTCTTTTCACACATGTTCATCGAACGTTCGTCTCTTGAGGATGATATTCACACCGACAACGGAAGACGCTTGCACCAAAGTGGATTCAGGGATATGGGCGCTTGACCAACGTGACACGCGGGACGCGACTGGTAGTCGTGCGCGCCTCGAGGCGCGTTTTCATTGCACTCTCTTTTTGCCACCCCCGCCATGCATGTCCACAAGCCCTCCAGCGTTGCCGAAGCCTACCGGACTTTAGGACTTGAGGAGGTAGTTGCACGTATTGTATGAAACTCTTGAGTGGCTGATGAGATTGTGATTGCAGGATACATCCCTTGAAGTTGTGAAAACAACCTATAAACAGGTATTGACTATTAACATCGAGACCTTTGCCGTCATTAACTGAATAATGCATGCAGCTTGCCTTGAGAACACATCCTGACAAGAATCCGGACAATGAAGACGCGACGGCCCAATTCCAACGTATAGGCGAAGCCTATAGCGTCCTCCTTAAACACCTTGACACGACACCGAGACCTGACAGGCACACACATTCACACGGTTTTGGAGGATATGGAGGCGGATATGATGACTATGATGATTATAGCGACGAAGAGGCTTATTACTCCGATTACGATTCAGAAGACGATTACGAGGACATGGCATTCTACATGTTGGTGGCTCTTCCAAATATTTCACCTTCTTTCCAAACTAATGATACGATAGGTTCCTATTTGAGGAAATGCTAAGGAACCGAGCTTCCAGGCACTCTCATTCACGTCAGCGACCGTGTCAAACTTAAGATTGAACTATGTTCTGACATATCCACAGGATATCACCATTTCAGAACTCACGCACCGCCGGAGACAGACGAAGAATTTCAAGCTCGTCTTCGCCGTCAACGTGTGGAACAAGAAGAGGCTCAGGCCCGGCGTGAAAGAGACGAAGCTGAGCGAAAGGCCGCTCAAGAAAGACAGCGTATCAAAGGTTTGTTCTTGTCTTCCAGCTACATAATAAATACCTTACGCGCCTTGTGATAGAGCGTCAGGAAGCAGAAAGGCGTCAAAAGGTTAAGGCTTCAAATAAGAAAGCACAAGCTGAAGCTTCGCGGAAGACTGCCGAGACCAAGGCTCGTCTTCAATACGAACGTGTACAAACACTTCGATCGGAAGTGTTTGCGGCAGCTAGGAATGGAGACGCTGCAAAGGTCAAGATGGGCGTATGGGAGAACAATGTTGATGCAGCTGGGGGCGAAATCAAGAAGGGCGCAGAAGAATTTGTGAAGAATCCACCCACAGACCCGTTGGAATCCCTCATGCATATCGCCACCGCAAGGGGAGACGCCGGTCTTGTGGAGCTTCTGGATACTCACAGTAAGTGTATTCTGTTGCAATTTAATATCTGCTGCACACAACGTAAATCCCAGGCGCCGATCCCGAGGAACGCAATTCTACTGGATTCACTCCTTTCCACCTTGCACTTCACACACGCCGCACATCCATCCTCAACTATTTCTTATCCACCTACCCACCTGAAGACCCGGATCACGTAGGTATCTATGAACCTCCACCCTCGAAGACTTTGCTCGGTCTCGCTGTCGATTCGGGCGAGCCAGAGCTCGTTTGGCTGATTTTGGACAAGGGTCTTGCTTCGCAAGAGGATATGAAATCTTCATGGGAATACATATCTTCCAAAGGTGGAAAGCAAGCTCTTCTAAAAATCTCAGCATCCAAAAAAGGGGAAGAGCGGCTGGAAGAGATCACGAATATCCTAGCAACATTCGGCGGTTTCAGCCGCCTATCATTATCATCTGACGCATCCGAATTTCAACCTTCTCAGTCAATCAAGACCAATGGGAAGGCGCAGACACCTGCAGCAGTCAACGTATCTACCGACGCATCTAATTCACCCACCCAAGCTCAGCGTCCATCCGGTCGTCCTCAACCTGGCCGGAAACGAAAACAGCAAGATCGGCCGCCTAGTAGCCCAACTAACCCCAGACCTGTGGAGAGCCCGACAGGGCTGTCTACTGCTTCGACCTCACCAGTAAACAACACACCCTCTGACCAGCCTTCATTTCCAAACGGAGGTCGCGGCCGAGGGAGGGGTCGAGGACGTGGACGGGGCGGCTTTAGGGGTCGTGGCCGAGGTGGACCACCGCCGTCTGCCAACTCTCACTAATCGCCTTTTTACTGGACTCATTCTTTTCTTGCTGATTATCTGTTTTGCCGCATTTGTCGAACTCACTTCTTGCACTTCCATTACTTACATTGCACTAAAATCATGCACAGCTATCTTGTTAGAAACATATCCCACTTCATCATGCATCTCACCACAGAACGGTCCCTTCGCCCGGTGTATAATGTACCATTGACCTATTGATAATTTGCAGTACTCTAGCCCTCGCGCATTTCAAATGTCTATACTACTTTCTCAAGTCTGCTGCCTCATGCGTGTTGGGAAGTCTGGATTCGGTGTTCCCCGCGTCACCAGGACAGGCAAGTGTGGTTGGTTTGTGTGGACAATCCGAGTTGATACACTTTCGCAGAACGGCCATTCACGTTATTCTGAATCTAAGCTGGGGTCCCCGTCGTTTCTACTCGGAAGCCTCTGTTATGCAACAAGGAACTCAGGACCAAGACGCGGATGCCATGAACGTTCTCTTTGCTCTGACAGCCGGGAAGCGATAACGTTAAACCATCACGCTTCCCATGACCCTTTCCAGATAAGTTCATTTCAGCAGGGGCAAGTTGTACCATGTAAACGACTTTGTCCATTCACGCTCGGAACAATTAGAGCTGCCCGGTGCCTAGTTGCAGATCATCTTATCCGTCAATTCCCTTTGTTGTCTTCTGAGGTTCTCCCACGTAGGCGACAAGGCGGTCAGCGATGAGCGACAGCGCTCATCGTAGGCCGAAGCAAGGGCAAATAATCCCCAAACCCAGGTATCCATATCAAAAGCAGCTCAGTGCTGCTGGTAAGGGCAAACGCAGTTTACAGGGACAGATGCAGCTTACCGGCAAGAACTCAAAATTCTACGAGTTTTGCGTGAGTGCTTGCAACTATCTTGCCGGTACCAAGTCTCCTACCCTTTTCTCAGAAAACTATGGAGAAATTGGTGTACAAACATTTCGACGTTACAAGTACTCGCCCAAACCAGGATGCACTAAAAGTGTTCGACTATTACGATGAGGTAGTTCCCTAGTAACCTAACCCGTCACGGCACAGTTAACTGAAGTCAACAAATAATGTCATTTCAGGCTAAGGCCTATCCTCTCATGAGTCGTTACCATGGGGCATGGCCGGTCATGGCTTATGCAGAAGCATATCTCAATGAACCCGCCTGCCGTTTAACTTTGAAAGAGCCCGATGTGAGTGCGGAGACATGATCTTGGAAGTTCAAGTCATCCATTGTCCCGTACAGCCCAACGAGACGGACACGTCTGATGCCGATGCCGATGGTCTTAGAAATAGAGCTAGAAGGCAACGTCAGCGGCCGATGAGAAACAGATGCTATGTCGTGGTTCCAAGTGAGAGCTCCCAGAGACCTCATAATTCACCAATCATCATTTCAATACTGCATCTACCTTTTAGGTATATCAGCTGTTACTGCCCGCAAAGCTAAGGTTAGCTCTTAACACTATTGCGTGCACACCTGTCATCTAACTAGTCGTAGGCTACCAAACGATTGTCGCCGGCAGCTCGCGATGTCCGACGGTTCCTAGCAGGCTTGGAGACGCCTCAGACGAAGTTGCTAGACTTGTTCCTTCAACTTGGGGTCAAATCTCGTACAGAACTTGAAGGCATATCACGTCGTGCTACATTGCGGGATGCTGTCTTGAAAAAGCTGCAATCAGAGGGTAATCTTACGCAGAACCAGGTTCAGGTGATCAAGAAGGGTCTCTTCTCATTAACGAAGGAAAGATGGCGTACATAGTAAATACTGATGGCCCAGTTGAGGATGACTTGGACAGTACACCATACACAGGTCGAATCGCGAACCAACAGTGCGCGGCAACACTACAGTACAAAGACTAGAGCAAAAAGAACACCAGAGAAAGATTACATTACAGTGCGGTATAATGAAAGGACTCAGGCAGGCTAGTATCGCCGCCCACGTGGAGAGCGTGAACGATCCCGGTCTCTTCGTCGATCACTAAGTGAACATATTAGTAGGTTATCGAGCTGTGAAAGGAAGGTCCACGTACTCATAACGAGCCGAATGACGATCATAACCTCTGTCGCGGTCTCGGAAGTCGCGTTCACCACCTCTGGGAGGAGGTCCACCTGGGGCAGGTATACCGCCTCCAGCACCTGCTGGTGCAGTCGACGGTACAGTCGATGGAGGGCCCATCTTGCGCTTATCACGCTCCTCCTTGAATTTGGAAAGCATATTACGCAGCTCGTGATAACCCAGATGCATCTGCATCCAACGAGATTAGCATAAATGGTGATATAGAAGATTACTACTCTTAGCACTCACCTTACCACCGAAGTGGTCTGCGAGTCGTCGATCGGAGTCGAGCACTGAGAGATATGCGCCACAGACGTCGCAAACACGAAGCTTCTGATGCCCCGAGGCACCTGAGGTATCTGTGAGTTGTTGCAACTCACGCTGCAGGGACAGACGTAAACTCTCAATACGACGGGTTATGGGAGAGTTGAACTTACCTCCTTATCCGCCTTCTCGCTCTTCAACGCCTCGATAGCCGCCATCTCTCTCATTGACTCATCCACCTTTCCTTGCTCACCAAGCGTCTCAATCTTCTCAGTGCCACCTTGGATGGCAAGCTCGATTTCGGCGATTTCCCTCATCTAGAAAGATGATACGTCTATGAGAAGGATATGTGAAACATGATATAACGGGTACCCACCAAGTTCGTTGTCTTCGCATTCTCCTCAGGTGTCTTCTCTAGCCTCCTATGCGCTGAGCGAATCCTGCGATCACACTCGTCAACGAATGCAAAGATGTTGGCTTCGTATTCCATCTGGAACTTGTGAAATATAGGGTTGTTGGGGTCCTTTTCTCGCGCCTCGAGGAACTCTGTCTTGAGTCTTTCAGTGTGCGACTTAGGGCAAGCACCAAGGTCCATTTTCTGTCGAGCCACATGTCAGTCACTTCATCACACGATTTGCAGGAAATACGAACAGTATTGGTGAATAGCGTGTGCGGACATGTACCACAGAGGAAGTTCCTGCAAACTTTCTCGTCGGACCAGACTAGGTTGGCATTCGCAACACCCATTGCCTCTGGACCCATCATTTGCTGAAGACAATGTTAGCATCGAGCTCCAGGGGTCGAACCCATTGTCACATACCTCCAAGAGCTTCCTTTGCATCTCCGCGAGTCGACCCATGTTGTGCAGACGCGATAGAGGTTGCGAATAAAGAACAAAAGTCAAGCGTAGTGGTGGTATTGGTTAGACAGGCGCCTTTGTCTGTTCCTCCCAAACAGTCGTTTAGCGCTAGGTATGCGCCTTTAGATCGGGTTTCTGCCCTAGAAAGTTTCTTTAAACTTTGGTTCCTTTGGTAGAGACACTCAAAACTTGCATCTCTTCTGTGACTTTCGCTTGAATTCCCGACAATGTCACGGCCTGAGCTTGTTGCTCCTCCAGAGATCGTAGGTCGCTCAAATTATCTACATTGAATAAGAACTGATCGAGATGTAGTACTATGGTGATACCGAGGCAACGAAATATACCAACAAGTACGATCATTTTCAGGACTGAGAGCACCTTTGGCATGTTTCTGACTATGAACAGCTCCCGTATACAACAGATTCAAGCAGATATGACCTACCGAGCTCTGGAGTTGCTTAATCTGCCTCCCGAAGAGCCTGCGTTTCTCCTCGATATCGGATGTGGTTCGGGTCTCTCAGGCGAGATTCTAACTGAGGAGGGCTATGAGTGGGTGGGCATGGATGTGGCACCCAGCATGCTGGGTATGTTCTGTCTCACTTGTCTGACCCTCTAAAAGGAAACCTAAAACCATTTCAGAGGTCGCCCTAGAACGTGAAGTGGAAGGGGATTTGTTCTTGCAAGACATTGGTCAAGGGATGGGGTTCCGACCTGGAAGCTTTGACGGCGCAATCAGGTACGTTCGTATAGCAGTAGCTAATCACGTTGGTTCTCATCAGCGCTTTACAGTATATCTGTTCTACAATGGCTACTGAATGCCGAAACCTCTCATCCGACATCTTCACCACCACATCGGCTAACACGGTTTTTCACGACCCTGCATTCTGCACTACGAAACCCTTCAAGAGCCATATTTCAGTTCTATCCTACGTCGGACGATCAGATTCAGCTTATAACATCTATCGCGCAAAAGGCTGGTTTTGGAGGAGGTGTTGTGGTCGACTACCCTAACTCAAAAAAGGCAAGGAAGGTCTTTTTGTGCCTATATGTTGGCAGTGGTGGAGGTCAGCAAGCACCTAAGGGTCTGGAAGGTGAAGAACAGGAAGTAGACGAGAGCAGGGCAAGGTTCGAGTCTCGCAGAGAACGAGTGAAGAAAGGCGACAAGAAACGCAAGCAAATCAAAGGCAAAGAATGGACTTTGCGAAAGAAAGAGGTATGTACGACATATTGGTGCGCGAATTGTCCCCGCCTAACATTTTACTCAGTTGTATCGTCAACGCGGGAAAGAAAGTGTACCTCGCGACTCAAAATACACTGGCCGCAAGCGCAAAGCAGTTTTCTAAGAACTGGTTCCCGAGCAAAGCCATTCATTAAACTTGTATAGCTACGGCGTATGCTGTTCTGACAAAAGCGTCCTGACACCCTCGACCGCCTCCCTCGCCTTGCTCCTGATGAACAACCCCTGCAGCGCAGCCATACTTACTCTCCTGCCCGCATGCATCTGCTCCTCGATCATCTTTTCGATCGTTGAACCCATTACTTGCAGTTCACTTGCATCGATCTTCTCCCATCCGGCGTCTTCCGCTTCACCTTCACTATAGAATCTCATGAAGAGCTGCTTGGCCTGTGAAGGGTTCGCATCGTCTATTCGAACGGAAAGATCGACACGTCCCGGACGTATCAGCGCTGGATCCAGTCGTTGTGGGTGATTGGTGGTCATGAAAACGATCCGTTCCTCTCCTGATGCCACACCATCGAGTGCGTTCAAAAACCCGGAGAACGTCACCGAGGATTGATACCTACAACAATACACCGTGATAAATACATTCGTTTGGAACATATTCACGCTTACCCATCTTCGCTAGTTTGCACGCGTTTATTGAAGGCTGCATCAACATCCTCAATGAGAACGAAACTTCTTTCAGGTGTATTGGAGAGCAAATGGATGAGTTTGTCGTCGGCCAATCCACGTTCAGATAAATTGAGCAGACAGATGTCGTAAGATAGTGAACCAGCAAGTGCCTGTATGAAGGACGATTTCCCTGAGCCTGGAGGACCGTGGAGGAGATATCCTCTCCTATATGGAATACCTGAACCAGTGACGTGAGACGTAAATACCGAAGGCAAAACAAGACAAGATGATCATAAATGTATACCTCGGTCCGCATACCATTGGCGTCGCTTCAAGAAAGCCGACACGTCGTGTAGAATTTTCTCAGCAATGCCTTCTTGCAGTACGACACTGCTCAGAGGTCGCTTCCGCCGAGGCAAGCCGAAAGGCTTCCACTCAATTCCCCAAGGTGTGTGGATGACAAGCTTCCCCTCGTGGTTTCGCAAGGCGATATCTCGTGCTTCTGCCAGTAGTTCTGGAAAGAGGCCCCGGTCGTGCGAAAGCGTGGTGAGAGTAATAGTTTCCCAGGGAATGCCGGACATGAGATTTTGAGATCGAGTCTCTCGTTCTCTTTTCACCTATGTGGGCGGTTAGACTTTGGTCGCGTCTTGCAAAAAAGCTCATAGAAACGCATGCGATTATATTTACCTGTATCCATGCCTGTCTGAACTTCAACCAGTGTATGCCGGGGCCGGCTACAAGTTTGAAGCCAACAGAGGCGCTTCCATTTTTGCGTTGTTCGTAGGCAGTTTGAACACTCAGCTCATGGCTTCGCAGCCAAGACCGTGGGGATAATATGCTTGACTTTTGTTCTGCAGTCACAGCGGACTGCTGCTGTGCCATCCAAGCAAGAAACCAATCGTACGATGGGTCCTTGATATTGACCTCAAGCGTCACAAGCATGCGTCGACGCAGAGCATTTGCACCCAAGTGGAGACCTTTTCTGAGAGCTGTCAAACCAACTCCCACACCCTGTGTATCGCTTTGAATGAAGGACGTCACGAAATAGTGTGTAGCTTGCCCACCATAAGGCCAAATCCGGCCTGGAAATAAGGGCTGAGCTTGGATATCGATGTCAGACCCACGAAACCGGGAGTTCATACGAAATGCGTACTTGTCACCCAGCAAACTCGAGAGTATCGATGATGCAGAACCATTGCCTGCTTGAGCAGGTCCCGCAAGGGTATTTGGAGATAACGGAGTTGGGAGAGAGGAGGCTACATTTTCCACGGACATGAGAACCTGTGCTACTTATGCGAAGACAGGCCTGAAAAGTAAGGAACAAGGTAAACGCAGGCGCGTTCAGTTCAAGAATGTGGAACACGTGGGAACGCAGATCGAGATCTCAATTCTCCGTCCTCTATCTTGGGTATAGACCATAATCAACAGCTCCGTTCTTGTCTATTGTTTCCGATATCGTGAGTATTGCTCTGGAGGTGTACGCATGTAAATGACTATTGGAATGGTATCATTGCTTGTACCAAATAGCTTCGTTGGCCCGCGGTGAATGGCGAACATATTACCTGCAGAAGTGCGGGGTGATTGGGCTAATAAATGAAAACATCCAGTTCAAAGTAATGATACCGGTACCGAACTCAGAAGTGTTATCAAAGATCATATGACACACGACCGGATGCTTCCATGATTGTATATAAGGTTGTCCCTGTATCCCGGGCTGTCAAGCATCTTTTCCATCCAACTCCTCTGCTAGTATTGAATATTCATTGGCACCTTATCTGTACCAGCCCACAGACTGTATACTAGCTTGTAAAAGTCAGAGGTGTGCCTTTCTAGTCTCAATGACAGACTTGAGAGCCTTTTGATCAACCCTCTTATCTCACTAGCCATGTTAACTAGTGATTCCAATGAAGACTTGATAAAGATGCCTACAAATTATCCTAGGACAATACAGTCAAGTTCGGGTCAACAATGCTCCTTGCAGCACCAACTAGGTCTTGAGAGCAAACCACTTCTATTTCATGACCTATGTGTATGTTTCATTTCTCTTTTTTTTCAGGTCTATCAAATTATAGTATTTATTTATTAAATACAGATGTCTTGGCGTGCAAGTGCCCAGGCTACTTTGAATCTACATCAAACATTTATTCAACAATCCAAGAAAAATATTCACAAGTTTTGCCAACAAGTATGTATATATCATCCTATCATTCACTTTTATTTCTTATTTCTGTCAATTGAGGTTCAGCAATCCACTCCATGGATTCTCAAATATGAAAACTGCTGGCCTGCAAAATTCTATGTTTTTATTTATCTTCGCCACAAGGCAAGTGGTTTTAGAAAGATCATGGAGTATGTCTTCACATTGATAACATGCGACCAATTCTATTACCAATAGGTTCGAAAGGGCAAGGTGAGTCAAGATGGTGTAAAGTTCAAATATTTCTTAACTCACATTGTATTCTTTTGTTAGAAAACCAGCACTCTGATCACCCAATTTTATGCTCATCAAGCTGTGGCTGAACCATCTCCACTAAAGGGTGCAGCTATTGTGGTATGTACAAATTTCCAATCTAACCACCTGGTGCATTCTCATTCTTTATATTTAAAAATTAGGGAAAAGGCATTCCAAGACATCTTCGCATTCTATCTGCCTCAGACAAAGCCATCAATAACTTCTTAAACTCACTTTGGATTCCACAACCAACTCTACTTCCACTTCTTCATTCACTTGGCATCACAAGCTCATGGCACCTTAAAGCCTTTGCCAATCTGACTAATCAGAAGAAATGGCTAGAAGATCTGGTAGATTAAAAGAAGCTCAACTATGTGCAACATCTTGTGCTGCATGAAGGTCTCAATGATTTGGCCTCCACTGATCATATCTCAACTTTCCAAAATCCTCACACAATCTACTCAGTCTCAGCCTTTCTAGATCTCTGTCATCCAAGACTCACAGCACTTCTTCCACATTTCACAAGACTTGGAGTAGACTCACCCACAGAGCTCAAGCAATTTGCTTTGGACCAAAGGAGTGGTGAAATATTGCAAGGAAGACTTGTTGAAGAAGGAGAAATGACCCTTCTTGAGCTTGAGATACTTAAAGAGGGATTTGCCAAAATTGCAGATAACAGAATTAAAGTAAAAGCACCTTCACAGCATAACATTCAGTATGATTTTAATTTATGGTAGTGTTTGGAGAACTTCCAATATTCTTCCAATATTCTTTATATATGTATGCCTGGAAGGTGTATATAAAAAGATAAAAGTATGATCACATTTTTACCAAAGATCAGATACTACCTGAACTTATGCCAGTGATAAATTGCATCTCAAGTATGTAAGAAGAAAAGGCAACAGCATACATGCATAGTATTAGCCATGTAAACACATACAACAGAGGTTATTTAGGTCCTCTTGGTGTAGGCACAAATTGAGTTCTCTGTCCACTGCCATTGACATTCCTAGATGATGGATGTGGAAGAGCTGTTTGATTACTTGATGCCGTAGGAAGTACAAAGCGCTGAGGGTGACTAGTCTTTTGCTGTGGCGGGACTTGATTCTGCGCGAGAGAAGGCAAAAAGCGGTTCAAATTGGCATTAGAGGTAGTTTGTCCAGACTTCCGGAGAGGAGTAGCAGCAGTCGGCCTATTCGAGGCATTGGCTTGCGGCTGCATCAAATCAACAGAAGGGTGTTGTAGGTGCGCAGGACGTAGGGTCCATCCGGACGCCAGCTGTGGAGTCGGCGGAGGAGGCATCATCTTCCTAGCAGAAGGGGGCGGCATCATAGAATTCTGAAAATTTGTGTTTGCTTGAGAGGATTTCCGAGCGTTTGACTGATCTGCGAGGCGTCCAGGTGTGCGCGAGAGCGCCGGCATCGCACTTTGATTGAGCTGCTGAGTTGGCGGAGGATCATAGGCAAATTGCCTGAATAATCGATAGGATAGTGGTAAGCTTCAGAGGGTATTTCACCAAAGAATAATCAACATACTCTACAAAACGACTAGAACCAGGACGATCTCTGGGAACAGAATGGCTGCTCATGTAGCGAGCTTGAGAATGCTGGTATATGCTGTCGTCACTGTTAAATTGCTGTCGCATGGAGGAAGTTCGATGTTGCTGAGCCACGGGCAGTGTCAATCTATCCGGACCTACAGCGATAGTTATCGACCTAGGACTGGAATCGCTGTGGACGCCATTTGCATGCCTACAAAGCAGGAGGCAAAGATAAGGTATGCATCCACCAAGGACACAGTACGGAGACATGCCGCTTAATAGCAGTCATCCGTCTCTTGCCGTTGACATTGACAGTTTCGGAAGGTTCGTACTGACCATACCCCGTGTAGTTGCGCAAATGCTGATTCTCGGCCTGCAACTCTTCAACTTGTCTATAGGATGAAGTATAAATAATGAGCGAAATGAAGAGCATGAGATGGTTGACAGTTGCTCCACGAACTTTCGCAACAACTTCTTCTCCTGCACGTCAGCTTTGGCGCGTTCCAAGAGGGAATGTTGCTGAGAGCACTTCCGCTTATAATAACGCACAAGAGACGCCATAGTTTCTATTTGAAACTATATGGCCGTCAGAAGTGTAGACAGGCGTTATAAGGGAGGAACCAGACCCTTATGGAGTAAGCTACCGCGTCCATCGCTTGAGGCGCTGAACGAAACCAATCTGACATGGGCGCGTCCATCTGCAAAGAATGAAGGGCGGTTATACGGCGATTGTCAATTGACAACGTACCTCTCTCTGCAAAGGTGCAACCTGGATGCCTTGTGCTCCGCATTCGGCACAACGTTGGTCGGGTCCTAAGCGGGTGAAGAGCATTACAAGCATGAAGTAAGGTTTCGAAGCGTTCCTACTCAGATGGTGGTTGCAGACAACGTGTCCACATTCCGTAATCCAGAAAGGTACTTGAGGCTGTCCACCAGCGTCCGTTGAAAATGGCAGATGGCAAGACGAACATGCGACAAATTCCCAGAAGTCGAACTCAGGCTGTACATTGGAGTCTATTTTGGACATCGCAAAGCAAGATGCTGTGAGGGATTCGAAAGGAGGCTATATGCTTCCTATTGGCTGTACCACCTAGACTGGCTACGATAACAGTAGAAAGCAGGATATGAAGTGCAGATATTGAACTTAACGGTATCGAGTAAACATGCTACCGGCTTTACAACCGAAGTTAGCATGGTGTCTATATCTGCGCGGCACTTTCCGATCACACCCCAATCTGGAGCGACCAAGATCGCAAGCAGCGGCATATTCTATCTAACTACACCGTAATTCGCCCTTTCCTTCCAACCGCCCGCCTGGTCGTGGCGGCATGTCGGTCTCACAGTCTCTTCATATGGCGCGGGGCACCCCGCTCTCACCCTCTGTCTCTACAAAAGACTGGACGTTACATGGCTTGCTGAGGGAGGGCAAAAGATTCCAAGAAGTACCTCGAATTTCTGCATCGTCGCCACACTTGATAGAACGAATTAAAGCCTTTGAAATGGATGGAATTCCACTTGTGATTGAAGATTGGCATAAGGAGACAAACTGGCCTACTGCCATGTTTAGCGTCGATTGGCTCATGGCTCATTTTGGAGACGACTGTATGACCTTTCGCACACTTCAATGGCACACTGACGTGCTCATCGTTACATACAGCCATTACTGCCAGAAATGTTCTAGACCGAAGTGACAAGAAGCTGTCTTTACAGCGCTTCATAGACCAATCTCGTGCACAATCCAGAACAGGTGAACGCGGTATGCCATTTTCCGCATTCCCAACCTTCTTCGCAAGGGTGATCTAACGTAATCTTTTGGTAGGTGATGAACTACTGTACGGAAAGGATGCGCCTTGTCCTCGGCAATGGTCTCATTGGGTCAGTCATGGTGATGTCCTGCCTGCTAGCATACGACCGGGTGCCTCGAATGACCTCTTTCAGCACTTAGGCGACACCGTACGTGAATATTTATTCCCGTGCTTTGCTCTACTTATATTCTTCATAGGAGGCAGTCGAGTCATTGATGTGTTATCTTGGTATTCGGGATACCTTCACCCCCGCCCACAAAGACCTCTGTGCATCTTCAGGACAAAACATCATGTGTTACACCGAGGACGACGGTTCCTCCTTTTGGTTCATGACGGAGTCTAAAGATGCCCCCGATGTCGAAAGCTTTTTTTCAACTCATATTAGAAAAGAACTCGACTGGGAAGATCATGTTACAACTGTGCAAGAGTTTGCTCAAGCACCTTTCACCGTCTATATAACCGAACAGAAGCTCGGAGATTTGGTGTTAGTGCCTCCTCGAAGCTGCCATCAAGTCGTGAATCATGGCGGGTTAACTATCAAAACCTCATGGTCGCGAATGACGGTTGATGGACTCTCGGTCGCCTTGTATCACGAATTGCCTATGTATCGACGGTGCGTTTGTCTGCCCAGATAGTTTTTTTTTTTCGATCTAATTTTCCATGCTTGTTGAAGGGTCTGTCGACCTGAACAATACCGAATCAAGCATATCTTGTACCGCTCCCTCATTCATTACACAGCCGAGATCAAAACCATTCGTTTTCGAAATGCTCCTGGTCCTGCCGCCGACACCCTCCGTAATCTGACCAATGATCTTCAGGCACTACTGTCTTTATTTGACTTTGTCTTACATGAAGAGTATACAGACGACCATAAATTGTTGTATCACGTTAGCGAGAAGACGCACCACACGATCGCTAGGACTTCTCCCCGAACTTCTATTCAATTGCAACCAAATGCGACACTCGTGCTTCGACCGCCTAACGGACACTCCAGCTTACAGAACGAAGACCCGTTAGATCCAGCTTGCAACCTCATGTGCGACTTCTGCGGAGCAGACATATTCCAGAGCTTCTTCGAATGCAGAGATTGCGGGCCTGAGTTTGTCGAACGCTGGGGAACGGGAAACGGGCTATTGATTTGTCCGTTTTGTTATGTTGAAGGCCGCACATGTGCGTGCGGTTCTATGGAGCCTTCTCAGTGCCGACCTTTTGAGCAGCTTATCAGAGCACGGAATGACGCTCAAGTGGTCCTCAAGAAAAGCCCTTACTGCGATGTTGACATTCAGCCGGTTGATGAAAAGTACGGATACGCTTTCCAATGGCGCTTTTGATAAACTCACGCATCATGCAGGCAGCTTTTAAGTTTACAGGGCATCTCGACCTTCCATGCAGGATGCCTTCTTCAACGAAGGCGAGTAAGAGCCGACAACATGGTCAGTGGCTACCTGTTCTCACTCGCACGGAAGCGAGACTTATAATTATACAGCGTGTAGCCAATCGCAGGTGCAGTGTCAAAAGGATTTCGCATGATGTTCCATATCATCAAATCGTATCATGTAACCCCTGCCACCGATCTACATGCTTCAAGCATCTTCTGAAGTACGGGATGCACTCATCCGAGATATTACCGGTAATGCACGAAGGGCAGGAAAGCTGGCACCAGTATCATCAGACAAAGAAAATAGATGCTTTCAGAGCTGGCAAAGGGGTTGTCAGAGTCACCGAGAGGAGTGGGAGTGCGCCTAATTATGCATACAAACTCGCGGCGCTTGCTCAGACCTATGCCAGATGCAGGCCAATTAACTCTGCGGTTTCCAAAGGCTTCTATGACATCCTACCAGAGGAGGTAGTTGACATTAATGCTGTAAGTTCTTCAGCCCTACCTGTCGAAGACAGCTGACCTGTGTAACTCACTCTCAACATGAATTCAGGATGAACAGCATCCTGTACATTCTGATTTCGACGCACTGCTTGATATCGATGTAACTGCCATGTCCACTACACGAGGCACCGCATTGCAGGCTTCTTGGGCGCCTGGTAAAGGTACAAACGCTCAGCTCAATGCATATATACAGACAACCTCGACCCTGAGATTGGCAGGAATGTCCTCATCTGATCCTAGCATGTCCTCGAGTGTCTCCAAAGCCTCTGTTGAACACGCCATATTCGACGGCGTTTGCGTCAGGACGGCATCTCACAATCGCAAACGTCCTTCTACCCACCACCAGTCTTCCTCGAACAAGAGGACCAAGCTCGGACAGGATCACATCGAAGTTCATTCCGTAAGTTCTTTGCCTTCTCTATAGTATTTTGAACTTAAATAGCTTGTAGCCATCCAATATGACATTGATCGACGTATTGAATAAAGATATGCGAGATACCCAGAACGCCTCTCTCCCTTCGAATATAGGTACTCAGAAACGTCGAGGCGTGATACCTTCAACCTCTGATAGTGATAGTGATGACGATGAACCCCTTGCCGCTCCTCCCTCTACGGTCCCTGCGACCACCCATAAGCAGAAGTCTGTTTCACGGCAGGCGAGATCGAACTGGGAATCTTCGAAACTCAGTGCGACTCAAGAGTCACACAAGAAAGTTTCCAGTCGACCGGATCCGGCAGTCTTCAGTACAGCTGCCACCTTGGCCGCTTCGATCTTCGATGATGCCGCCGAGCAGTCTGTACCCCTGCATTCCAAGATCCGGAAACGACATGGACCGCCAGGAGTGCGTCCCACAGATATCCAATCTAGTATGAACCTCGTAGAGACAGACGCTTATGCTTTTGATGTTATCGGTACATCGAAGGGTAAGCTTCGCGCTGCAGCGATAGAACACCCAGAGCCGCTCAATCAAGATAGTGACGAGCTCCACGCACGTCAGTATGTGACTACGGAGATGTTAGAGAAGATGCAGAATGAGCTTGCCGCCCTTCGAGGAGAGGTCCACGATTTGCGTAGACGAGAGAGGAATTTCGAGATTGAGCGAAATCAGCACAAAGCTGACCAAGTATCGTGGACTAAAGATAGGGAAACGCTCAAGAACCAACTGGACGCGTTGAAAGCAAAGCACTCTACAGAATTGGAAAGCGTTAGAGCTGATATTCGCAGCCTACGCGTAGAAGTCAAGCAAGGCAAGCTTACGGACAAAGATAACGCAGCCTTCATGCACGTCCAAGACATTCACTCAGAACAAGCTCGGTTGCACCAGGAGCTGGAGACGCAGAAGTCTCAAGTCACCCAGCTATGGGGACTGCAGGATCAAGTGTATCGACTGCAGCCCGCAGTCTTCGAACAGTTTGAACATCGTTTCAAGCAGTCCTTAGACCAAGTCATGGAAGAGACAGTTTGCGAGCTGGTTCGCATGATGGACGACTTCAAAGAAGTCATCCCAGCGAACCTTATTTTACAGCAGCCATCTGCCGCGAAACGGATTGGCGTTGTCCTGCGCAAGGTCTTCGAGAAATGCCTCGCTAAGAGCGATCCAGAAGTATGTGGCTGCTGGTGTACGTTCTGGTTAGAAGCTTACCTTTATGCAGGCAAACGGCGTTCAGGTTGCTCCTGGCAGGCACACTGGCCCTCGTGACCATGAAGAACGCACACAGAACATTGTTGTTAAAGATAATATACCCCCGGCCTTCCACAAACGCCAACATAGTTATCAGCATCCAAAGCCCGTACCTGATGGTTTTGAACAGAACAATAATTTCGCTGTCAATGGCCAACCTCGCCATCGTCAGCACCAGAACTTTTCTGGCGGTACATATCAAACGAGATATCCCAGACAACAACAACAAGGAAATGGTTACGGCAATATACAACGGCAATTCAATCTTCGTCAACATGGGTATGATCAGCCCGAGCGTGTAAATCAGCACCCTCCGAACGTGAATTCGTTAAAGCATCGTATAGGAGGCACCCGTTGGGACAAACAGCATGTCCCTCGAGATCACGCCCAGATGAAGCAAGATGGTCATATGCAACTAGAGCATCTTCAGCCACAACGTGCGCCAAAGAACACTGTTCATAGCGATGCGGGTGTGTTATCTATGTTTATTATCCCCCTTGGCTATGATGTGCTGACCAGTGCTCAGAGTCGCCTGATGCTCGCGCGATAGCGCGATCTCCTTCGAGGGGTGAACAAGACTGGGAGTTGGGCTATGACCAGGATGCCAATGAACCAGGTAACGCATTCATTGCGCGTTGGATGAGAGCGCAGAGTCTCATCAATCAGTCTCTAGAAGCCCAACTGCAACGGGCGGGGAAGGAACGTCGTGATCTTTTGGCCGAGGGGCAAAGAGATTGCGGCAGCGGCAGCTCCAGCTCCTGTGAAGGGTCGAACCAATCTGATCCAGGTCTTTCACCGGCTTCTTGACTTGAACTCTTTGAACATTATTGAATGGTATTTGTTTATGCTATGCACACATCCTATTCGCTTTCGTGTCTTCTTGTTATTCGTTTTCATATTCTTTACGGTATCACGGTTGATCATGTCGATGTAATCTTAGGTCACGCACAATATTGAGTAAATCCATATGTACATCTGGGCTAAAATGCAGCGTAAGTTATGTAAGTTGTCAATCCGAACCCAACGTATAAATTGAACGTAAGAGAAAAATGTATGCAGACGATTGAATGAGATAATTAGATATCGCTAAGAGAGAGATGTAAGGTTGAGAATGTCAAATGGACGAAGAGAAGAAGAAAAAGATAAAGAAATGTGAGAGCTTGGCGTTGAGAGAGAGAGAGAGAGAGGGAGCGAGAGACGTGAAGATGGCTGGTATATCCGGGACGTATGAGCAAGCAATGAAAACGAGAGTGCGACCAAAGAACGAGCAGACAAGACACCATAGACCAAGAATCCTCATGTAGATCAGAATGAAAAAAAGGGGAATGAGCAAGGAGAGCATGGGAATGTCTACGCGCATTGACATGTAAGTATCCTCCAAAATGTCAACTTCGGCCGCTCCTCTGCCTGCTGGCCGTGATAATCACCCCCATTAGAAACATTGACATCCCCTCTCATCGCGCCAACATTTGAAACCGCAGGTGGTACCGGTCCCGCATTGACCGTCGACACCATAGGTGATGAACGGCCATATTGAGCTTGTTGGCTAGCGGAATAATCGTCTACTCGATCGGGACGTCCATATGAATCGTATCCGGCGGTCGCGTATGGATGATGTTGTTGCGTACTGGCTTGTTGGCTCATCCGACGGCCCGTCGTGCCAACAGGAACGTTAATTTGTGCAGCGGCGGATAAAGGAGTGGCCTGGCCCGCAGCAATGCCAGCGCCTGGTGTTAAAGCTGTAGGGATATCCCGCTGCTGCTTTGAACCAGTGCGAACCACAACTGGTGAAGGAGGCACGACGCCAACACCTCCGGCCTGTGAAATACGCCGTCGTTCGTCTCGAGCTTGACGTTCCGTTTCTCTACGACGATCCGGCGCAGCAGCGGCAGCACCAGTGTTCTGGATTTGAGCAAGAATTTGATTTTGACCCTAGTGATGAAGTCAGTGTCATTGTGAACAAAGATAGAGGGTAACATACCAGTGACGTTTCCCAGCCCTTTCCGCCATTGAGAAGATTCCAGTCATATATATCATCATCGACATCACCGTTGTTCTTCATGACCTTGGCAAATAGTTCTCTTAGGAAGTCATAATCGGGAGTCTCTTCGAAACCAAGCTTCCGGACATAGTTGAGGTAGATGCCGAACTCCTCTGTAACAAAAAGATAAGCGCCGATTCTAAGTAATGAGGTTATGTAGAATGGAATACCAGGGAAGCCTGCGCACAAGTCCTTGATCGATGTGGTCTGCTTCTTCTCCCCGATCTTCTCGTACTTCTGCTTGTTCGTGGCAGCTTTGAGACCTTGCCATGGTAGACTGCCTCGGAGGAAATACATGAAGACGTGTCCTAGTGACTCAAGATCGTCTCGTCTCGATTGCTCTGAATCCAGGATACCAGTCAGCCATGTAAGATGCACACAGAAGAACAAAACAGGTACATGCCTCGTCCCAAGTGAGTGTTTATACTCATATACCGCGCTGTTCCACTCAAGCTCTTTCGTTCTCGATATGGGATGTGCTGTTTCGTCTTGGGATCGCGATATTGCTTGGCCATGCCGAAGTCAACGACGTGAATGACTAGAAGACGGATTTATGACTATCACAACTGATGTATTATGAAGCAAAATGAACCTCACTAACCATTTGCGTTCTTAGTCCCTGGACGGCCTATCAGGAAGTTGTCAGGCTTGATATCACGGTAGATCAGGTTCTTCTCGTGTATTGTTTGCACGCGAGTGATCTGGTACAGAATCACGTTAAAGCATGCAGTAGTGAGATCATATATGAACGACTATACCATCTGCCGCGCTGCCATGCATACAGTCTTGATCGAGAACTTGCGACCACACATGTCGAAAAGATCCTCCAAGCTAGGACCCAGAAGGTCTATAACCAGGATGTTATGGAGGCCCTCTTGACCAAAGTGATAGATTTGCGGGATGCCAGCTATGATGTCAAGGATATATTTCAAAGGTCAATATACATAACGACCGAGGCCGTCGTCAAGGGCAAAGCAGGAAAACAACTGACGCATTCCCGCAAGGATACGATACGAACGACATTCGTCTCGTAGTTGAGGTGCTTCGGCCTTCCTTGGTTCCTAATGAGTAAGAGGTAGTATATAAGCTTGATGTTGTCGTATTTGGATACATGTCGACGAATGTAAAGCAACGCACAAACTTGATAGCGACGGTCTGCGAGTTGAGCAGATTGACACCTGCGAGTTACGGAGAATGGACATTCATCTCAAGTGACCGAAATTGAATATGACAGTGTTGTAAAGCACCTTCAAAGATGACACCAAAGGAGCCCTCTCCAATCTTCTTGCCCACGCGATAGTGAACGCCGACGATGTTATTTGAGGATCCCGATGAATGAGACATGGCGAAGAGAAAAACAAAAGGAGGGGAGGGGAAGGGGGACTAAGGGCCAGAGAGAAAGCCGGAGGCCAAGTGGCCGCAGTGGTAGATGACCTCTCCAACGCCAACTGCTCTCTGTGCCCTCCCTCGGCATTTGCCGTCCCTTTCCCGCCCCCTCTAGACGTGCTTGCCTTCTTATTCGCGACTTGGTCGTAAGAGATCATTTCATGCGGACAGGTATATTCATGACAATCGTATCCGTACAAACACTAGTACAAACTATCGGGTGACTTTGCAGTCCAGACAACGCAGTATCGGCTCAAGCTAAGATGTATATGGGGTAACCAACGGAGAAGCGAGATTTCCTAACGTCAGTGCGACGAGGGAGAAAGAGTAAGCGGGCAACATGTAGCAACAAGAACAAGGGTAATACTGGTCTACGGAATACTAATTGCAGACCTTTTGGACCAGAAACCCTCGCCCCGCTCGGCGCACAGAGCACAAACAACTCATCGGAATTCAAAACACGAGGTCGTATGCTCGGGTACGTGTACGAGCGACAGCTGCTGGTATCTATATTTGAACACCAATCAGCTCGGTACTTATCATGCTTAACTTCTAGACTCACGGTTCCGAATTCTGGTGGAAGTAGAATCCGCTCATGGTGGCCACGTTGGAGGAAGGTGCGGTTCGAGAAGAGGAAGAAGAGGAAGATCGTCCAATCCGCCGGACACCTCTGTTCACAGACTCCCGTCTCGCACGAGGTGAGAGCTCAGGTTTCACCAATCTTGGTGATTGCGATGGCGATTGCAACGGAGTGACGTCTTCGGGAGAAGAAGGGAGAGGGAGATGCTGAGACGCCTGGCTCACAAGGGAGCCAGTGTGCTGAGGGTTAAAGTCTACACAGACGTAATAGAAACCTGTTGATGCAAAAAGGCAGTGAGTTCCGCATCCCCCGCGCAAGATAGATAGATGATCAAAAGGGCTTCTGAAGCCCGTATAAAGCAGAGGAAGCGAATTCTGAACGGACCCGGTACTGACCTGCGAAGCTCGCACCATTGATATCTTGAACCCTATGGTCAGGAACCAAAAACTTCTCCTTCCACCTCATAAAAACGGCTCCTCTATCCGCATCGCTCATTGTCAAGTGAGGTTTCTTCAATTCAGGCCTGATATGGCGGAACGCCGGGAATCGGCCCCAATGAACCATGTCTTCCTGTTCGCTGGCACCCCAGTTCCGCGTCAAGAAACCATATCGACTGCCAATGATCTCGGCGTCAAAGTAGGTAGTGAGTTCAGGCCAATCATCCGTCAAGCCACGGATGCGGAGGTAGCCACAAAGGTGAGATGAAGAGAAATCCACATCCTGACGGAGGGAAAGCAGATTAACATGATTCGCGCGCTGCGCAACTGGATACATACCACTATCGTGACATTGACATCGTAGCTGTTTCTCCCGCTCTTCTGAGTCCCCTGAAACGTGGCACCAGGATAGAGACAATGGTGACCCTGTGAGCGAACCCTGAGGCGAGTGATGTCTAGAAGCGGATCGGGCGGAGAGGACTGGCGAGCGCGATGCTTGCTGGTAGATGCAAACGGAGATGAAGGTAGGGGAGATGAAACATGGACGGGGGAACTGCGAGACTCATGAGGCGCAACAACTTGACTGATTACAATGGATAACGGGACATGCGTTGGCCCAGACGAATGCGTCACATTGGAAGGAGGTTCAGAGGAGGGCGTGTAAGTTCGTGCACATCGTGTCACTGGGCGGCTTGAGAGTGCAGGATGAGAAACGGAGGCTTCTACGTCCATCTCTTCATCGGGACAGGAATCATGGGAGGAATGATCATCTTCACGGAGGCTGCTTGAATGCCTTGCATTAGCCTCGTTGCCTCCATCGTGCAGAGATGCCGCCCAACGAAGCAAGTTCCTCTCTCCCTCCGCAAACAAGTCGTCTCTCGTTTGCGGCGATACACTACATGAGCCACAGACTGGGCAGAGAAATGCTGTGGTGTCTGTTGCATCTTGCCCAGGCTGGATGAGGAAAGGAGTCGGAGAGTCGTTGGCAAGCGAGGAGTGACACGAGGAGCAGTACTTGATTTGAGACTGGGTGTGTTCGGACTGAGATTGATCGTGTGTCGCAGGTGGGCTATGTTCTGAAGGCATTGTGGGCATTGTCGACAACGACGACGACCGGGACGAGATGAAATAGAGATGAGGGGAGGAAGGATAGAAGAGAGGCACGTCTGTGGGAGTCGTCGCGGGAGGAAAGCGAAGCCCTCCTTAAGTTGCACGTGCGGCTATCATCGACTCCGTCTCCCCTTTTTCCGCTTGTTTTGCTTGCACACTTGCCACTGTACATAGCAATCTTCAAATCTTTGCTTACCATCGTTCATACCCATTTCATTGCCCGTCCATGGCCAGCTCGACTGGTGTATAAGCTTTTATGTCGGGGTTCTCGCATCGTCTTCACCGCCGTAACAAGTACCGGTGCCTGCCTGACAGCGGAGGCTGTCAAGCCTCAACAAATCTGCGGCATCTCAGAATATCGTATACTTTCTAATGCTAATTCTCTAGATCTGCCCAGGTAAACCCGCGTCTCGCAATTGTCACCCACATGATAATAGCAATCAATACTGTCAATGCGGCTGTCAAATCGAAGTCTCGAGTAGACGAGATATCCTGAGGCATGAAGATAGCGTCTCTGCCTACTCTGCCTCAAGGACGCTAAGCCTCGAGCAATCCATCTTTCGCTGGCTCCCTGTTGTCTCATGAGTGGCTCAAGACTCAGCAAGGACCTGAGCAGTCAAAGCTTGAAGCTTGAAGAACTCATATCTTATGCTTGGCACCATCTGGTCTGGTTCATCACGATCATGTCCACATTGCCACGCTACACTAGTGTTATCCATGTTATGAGACACTCAAATGAGAATTCCCAACTGGGCAAGTGTACAAGAAACTCTCTCGATAATTGTCACTGAAAGCATACGCAACTATTGCAGGGGACCGTCACCTATTCGTATGCTTGCGTACAGTGCTTCCTCCCGTCGTCCATAGTTTGATCCATGGCGATTTCATACTCAAGACCCAAGTAACCGGCAACGTCAGTCCCACGAAGTACAGGTGATCCGTCGCGACGTCGATCAGAACGACGGAGCGTTGAATTGAAATTAAACGTCTATATATGCGTCATAAAACTACAAAGCATGACCAGCATCGTGTCGTAAATAGAAGCGTAAGTTATATCTATCGTGAAAAGATGAGCAGGGCGGGTATCGATAAATCCTCCACAGTACATCATGAATATGAAGCACATCATACAACCCAAAAAAAAATCCAACAGAGATACTCAGCGTCAGACCTAAACGTCTGTCTTCTCCTGTTCCACAATGGTGTCATGCGCCGTGGCAGCGTCGTCCATATCGTTATTTTCAACAATGCGCGCCTTCTCTGTGGATGACCTCGGCACGTTTTTGTCATCTTCTCCAGACGCAGGTGCTACAGCCAGTTGACTAGCGTCAACAGCAGCAATTTCACCAGCTTGGGCGCCGGCTTCGATGTCACCATCTTTTGCCTGCTGGGCGCCGCCTTTAACGACAACGCGCTTGAGAGTGTAACCGCGAAGGAAGAGGGCTATGAAGCGTAGCATCAGTAGAGAGAATCACACATAAGCCACAGAACAGTGATTTACTCAGGATAAGGCCCACGCCCAATATGGGCGTGTTGATTAACCAGACCTTGCTGAGCGCAGATGTGTATGCATGCATGACTGCCTGACGCTGTACAGGGTCCTGTGGATTCCATAAGATAAGCATCGTAGAAAACGAAGGAGGGAAAAAAGTGACTTACAGGGATGTTCTTAACTTGTCTGACCATTTGGTTGAGCGCAGCAGCTGAGGTATCGATCTCGAGACCAGGAATCTTTTCCACATTCTTCCTCAAGAACTGTATACACAGAGCGCGTGAGCAGTTTCGAAACCAAATACATAGGGATAGTCGGTACATACGCTGGTTAAGATCGCTTGACCAATGGAGATACCAACCGTACCTCCCAGGGTTCTGATAAAGCCGAATGTAGAGGTACTGGTAGCCATGTCTTTCAATGGCATGGCTGCTTGTAGACCAATGAGCGGTGTCTGGAAAAGACATCCAACTCCAAGCGCAGCAATAAGCAAGTACAACACTTTCTCCGCGCTGTAAGAGCAAGAACACGGTAAGCCTGTGAATGTGGGAGAGGGTTCGGAGCAAACTGACGTGTTAGAATTCTCATCGAGTTGGATCATCAATCCGTAGCCTAGCACGATGATCACCCAGGCAAACCACATAGTTGGCCGCCATCGTCCTGTGCGAGTGACGATCTGTCCAGAAATAGCAGAAAAGGCGGCTGCGCCAAGAGAATATGGAAGCATCCTGAGATTTAGGACCTTAGTACAAGATACTATATCGATAGATTACAATGTCTGACTCACTTCACACCAGCGCCAGTTGCAGAAGACCCAAGCACCTGGAAGTATACCGGAAGGTAGTATGCACCAGCAAAGAAAGCAAGCGCATGGAAGAATGTCGAGATGAGGATGAAAGCCGTGGTTCGAACTTTGAAAAGACGAGGTGGCAATATCGGTGAACGGGTAGTGTAGATTTCATTCGCAGTTGCTGCCAGGAGAAGGACAATGCCGATTACCAGTGGTGCGATGGTCTGCGGAGTTGACCCTGCGATATTTGTATCAGCTGTCTGCTCGTTTAAGTGTAAGATGATCGCTTACAGCTGGTCTCGCTGAAGTTGAAGCCTAGTAGGATGAGAACTACGCCTGCGATGATTAGGAAGAATCCGACGAAGTCGAATTCTCGCATATGTTGACGGAATGATTTTCCTTGATGAGGATTGAGATTGAGGAAAAAGAAAAGCAGCGCAAAGGCCAGTCCGCCCGTTGGACTGTTTCCCCAAAAAAGATATAGTTCAGTCTTCAATCATGATGTCAACAATGTCAGACATACAGATTTATGAAGAAACACCTAACATCAACCACCGAGTTAGCGATGGCCTTTTATAGCAGACATACAAGATCGACATACCATCTCCAAGAGACATGATCTGCGAAAACCTAAACATAGGATGAGTATAAATGAAAATAGTATGACCGAGATATCTCCTACCCCTCCTAATAATGGCCCAACAACGCTGCAAAAAGACATTAATCTTCCATAACAAGCCAGAATCACAGGTATAACATACCTAGCGATTCCCCACGTCGCGCCAATAAATCCACCATACTTTCCTCGACTATCCAGATACCGGTCAGTAAATGATTTGTCTGCGTTCAAAATATACTTACTCTTGAAGAGAAACAATATCAGATATCGTGATCTGCACCAGCTGGATAATCCCTCCTCCTCCAATTCCTTGAATGGCTCGGCAGACGACGAGCCAAACCATATTTTGTGCTGCACCACATAGCGCAGAACCGATCTACGCAAAGGTAAGTTCCTCATACGTGTTACGCAATAATGCACGGTACCAAGAAAATAACTATGGAAGTATAGAGTATAGGTTTTCGTCCTGTAGTGAGGCGTTAGCATATGGCCCTCCGACTGAGTGAGATTTCATTACCAATCAGATCAGAAAGCTTGCCATACACTGGACCGAGAGCCGCTGCTGCGAGCAGGTAAGCGCTGTTTTCCTTCGTAATCAGTCTTCCTGAGAACGGAGGGAAAGTGGGTACGGGTCTCACCTGCCAACCCAACTATAGTCCTTTCCTCCCCCAAGCTTCGCGACGATAGTTGGTAGCGCGGTTGCTACAATAGTCTACGAACAGTCAAAAGTATGAATGAATGAAAATATATAGAAGCATCAAAGGTTACACACCTGATCCAAAGCGGCTAAAAAGGTGCATGACATCAATCCAAAGAACACAATGCCCAGCCTGTTCTTGGGCAAAACGTGCTCTTCGCCCGCCTTCCAGGACTGGCCGGGCCTCTTGTGCTGCTTGCCCTCGAGATCGTGGTTGTCTGGTTCTTGAGGTGTAGCAGACCGTTCTCTCTTCTCCGAAGTCATGAGCGTAAAGGGACTAAGCACTCAGTGGGGACGGGCGGGAAGTGATCCGGACAAAGCCCAGGAAGTGGGCTTTATAGCAAGAACGCAGAACGCACAAGAGAGGATCGCTTCAGTGAGAGCCATGTTGGTGCCTTTGCGGAAGATATTTTGGTTGTCCACTTGCTCATCGGCGCAGGTTCATGCCGTCATTCGGCATACCGGCCGAGTAACAAAGCGTTTCTAACTGCGTTGACGAACTTTATTATGGCCTCTACTATGCATTGGTAGTGAAGTTACAATTAGTAACTAATGTCGTTATACCGGCTCGGCTCGGCACTTGCGGCACACTGCCTCTTGGTGATTAAAATAGCTCGGAGCATTGCAGCTTGCACCTTCAAGGCGGCCGTATGGCTGACTACTCATCTTTCGGCACTAGGATGAGATCGACGCTAGCTCTTCAAGAAACCCACTGACCCCAATAGGAGTAACAGTGCCATATAAATCATACACACCTAGATGATGTGAAAGACTTACGAAGACGTGTTGATCGTGGCTGATCCTGTTCCCGCCAACTATACCAGCACTCCCACGTCATATAACTTGCCAGTAGAACTCTAAAGATATAACACCTGTAATGGAAATCACTGCAAAGCACGCACAAGCCGAAGAAAACCCGATGCAGAAGACTTTCATAAACCTATCGGTGTCTGACGGACGTGGAGAATTGAAATTCATATGTTGCGACTCACACGAAGAATAGAAGTCATGACAATATTCCCATACGCCACATGATACGCGTTCGCACCGAGCTGACACACGGACATGCGCAGTACAATGACCGCCAGGGATGATCCTTGTTCAAAGTCATCGAGCAAATGATTCAAAGGCCGTTTCAGCTATTGAAGAGACGGTAGATGGCATATTGAAGTAAGTGTACAAGCAAAGTTCAGGTATAATATAGGGCGCATTGTGCAGATAGCCCACATCCGTTTTGCAGCCAATACTGAAGATTTGTTGACTTCAGCAGAGTTTAGAGTGAAGAATGTACAGTAGCTTTTACAGTCGAGTCAATGGAGAAAGGAGAGGTTTGGGTCAAGGGCCTATGACGCTTTCGGCAAAAGCCTAGGATCAATGCTTACCTAATCGCCCGAATAGAACTAACAATCTTGGCCTTACATCTCAGTTTGCTCTTTGCACCGTACACTGATCTCTTTCTTCCTCTATCATCTCTTCTTCTCTTTCCTTCATCCTCCTATCCTAGAAAACAGTCATGGCTGACCAAACTACGATCCCGACATTTAAGCTTGTTCTCGGTACGGTTTATCTTGCTCTATTGGACGCGCCTTTACTAATCGCCACACTCTACTTTTTCTTTCATCGATTCCTCAAACCTCCTCTTTGGTTGGCCTCAACTGATCGTCAATCTGTGCTCAATATACTGCCTTCTAAACAACGCGCGAATATATAGTCGGTGATGGAGGAACTGGCAAGACCACCTTCGTCAAGGTGAGTAATCCATATGGGTCTCCTGTACTGATCGCGTCCTGATTCTGTTGGATTCACAGCGCCATTTGACCGGTGAATTCGAGAAGAAATACATTGGTATGTATTGGTCTGCACGATATTCGAAATGGTGGTGTCTGTGTCTCGACAGATTTTGACGCGTTTCCCTTTTCCAGCCACATTGGGTGTCGAAGTTCACCCTCTGTCGTTCTCGACCAATTTCGGTACCATCTGCTTCAACGTCTGGGATACGGCCGGACAGGAGAAATTCGGTGGTCTCCGGGATGGTTACTACATTCAGGGTCAATGCGGTATCATCATGTTTGATGTCACCTCCCGTATCACCTACAAGAACGTTCCCAACTGGCATCGTGACCTTGAACGTGTTTGCGAGAACATCCCAATTGTTCTCTGCGGTAACAAGGTTGATGTCAAGGTCAGTATCACTTATCAGCTATACGCCTCGCCTTATTCTGACAGGCTCGCTTGATGATGAATATATAGGAGCGAAAAGTAAAGACTGGCCAAGTCACCTTCCACCGAAAGAAGAACATTCAGTACTTCGAGATCTCTGCCAAGTCCAACTACAACTTTGAGAAGCCATTCCTGTGGCTCGCAAGGAAATTGGTCGGGTGAGTTCTATTTGATGCACATGTTGCAGAGGGGCATGTTTCACTTATTGTGTTCATTTAGCAACCCTTCACTCGAATTCGTTGCTGCTCCCGCTCTCGCGCCCGCTGAGGTCCAGGTAGATGCCGCTCTCATGGCGCAATACCAGAAGGAGTTGGCACAGGTGAGTATAAATCGGTTGTGCTTTGAGTTTGTCATTCTGACAAGTTTTTCTTTCCATAGGCCGAGGCTGTTCCTCTCCCTGAAGAAGACGACGATCTGTGATTGCACATCGCACCACCTGCACTTTCTTCCTTCTTCTTGCATCCATACATACATACATTCCTCGTGGTGCCATACTGTTTCGAATAAAGCTTTCCAGTGAATTGTACCACCTATGCATCGGTGCTGCTCTCACGTCCTCCTTACAAACTTGTCTGAAAATACTCTCGGTACGCCTAGGTGGCACCAGTGATGTCAGTGTGTAATCGAGCGCGCGGCTTCAACGTGGTGATCGAACGAATTGTCGTTATTCTTTACATGGAAAGTGAGAAAGATCATATGCTAAGCATGGATCCTCTACAAAATTAAGTGTAGGAAACCAACGGTCGAATCGGACCTCTTGCATAGTGTACGGCACCCCTTCTTTGCAATGAAGGTATTGGAAGTCTGTCATTGTCTGAATACATGTACTACAGTACTAGATGCAGTCCTGCCTGATAAATTACTGCCAATGACAACGTCAGCTGTAAGAAGCTGAGTTAAACCCACACTATTCCATGCAGAGTCATGAGAGTTGCATCATGCATGTCACTTTTCGATTCTGGGACTTAAGTTCAAGCCATACAATGAGAAGTCTATATAGCCAAGCAACGAGTGAATGAGCGCTAATCTATGACAATGGCGCTCAATGGCGGGGATGCAGGATTTAGAGGCGGCAAGGCGGTGTGGCACTCTTTTACCGCAGCATTCGCAACAGCGCTGGACGCACCCCTCCCCTTGTTTCCTTGCTTTTCGTCTACCTTTCCATTCTGCTTTCACGATGGCCCACTATGGCCAGCACTCTCAGCAGCCCAGCTATGGTCAATACCCTCCCCAGCAATATGCTGACCCTGACGGCGCCGAGTTCAATCCCTATAACAACAATTTCGAAACTCAGCAGCCATACAACCAGGGCAGATACGACTATCACGATAATCCATATGGTGGAGGCTACACGGACGACCCGACTGGTCAGCCAGTATCGAAAGAGCAGGATAAAAGCGTGTTTGAGCAGGAAGAATATGCCGCTCCTACAGCCCGGGGTCCAAGGTGAGTTGATGTTTCATGCTTTTGTAGCGATATTACATGCGGGAACCGTTCTCTGATCTTCATGTCTCCTTCTCCGCTGCCTCCCCTATCACTTTCTCCTAGGACGTCGAAGGCATTGCGTCGTTGGCGGTATGAGCATCAAGGCAACCTCTGGACTAAGGGTGGTCGTGGAAGATGTTTTGGAAGATTCTTCTGCTGCACGATCATGATCTTTGTCTTCCTCTTTGTCGCAATAATATTGTCGTTGGCTTTGGTGCGTCTCGTTTCTGCAGCTGTGCTTTTACTCATGAAGCTAATTCTTGAGCTCCCTTCCAGTGGCTCAGGCCCCCTGACATTGAAGTTGGTGGCCTCACCGAGTCGGCTTCGGGCAGTACAGTACGTATGGTGGTACAATGTGGACCGTCTCGATATTTACGATTCCTTGATAGTTCCAAGTCCAGAATGATGGTGTCTCCTTCAATGGTGGCGTTAATATCTCGTACGTTTGCCATAGTCTCAATTTAGATGTCTCGCCATTTAACGGATTCATTATAGAGTGAACAATCCGAATATCTTCTCTGTGAAATTTGATGAGATCAAAGCAGATGTAAGTCCTCCGACGGATGCAGCCTTGCGAGCGGCATCTTACTACTGTAATATACAGGTCTTCTACCCTCTAAACACCACTAGGTTCGGTGGAGGCTCTTTGAAGGATTTGACGATCAAGGCGAACCAACGCACCGAATTCACCTTCCCGTTTACCCTTAACTACACCGATTCGATCGACCCTAACGGTGCGATCCTCTCAGACATTATGACTAAGTGTGGGGGCAACAAAGCCAACAACCTCAAAGTGGACTACACAATTTCAGTAAGTTTGCTTCTGCGGTCACAATTAGCGTTGTATCCTGATTTGATATATGATGCATACAGCTTGATTTCAAAGTCATCGTCATACCAATAAAGCCTACGATCAACAACAATATCGCCATTCCTTGTTCACTCCTCATAGACGGTCTAGGGGTGAGTTTACACCTTTCATACCCGTTGACAAGTTTCTGATTTCCCTGTGCAGAGTATCATAGGCTCCCTCGGCGGTGGTGGAAGCGGGTTGGGTGGCCTTCTCAATAACCTTTTCTAGACCTTGAGCGGTAGTAGCCCATACCGCCTGCTTTGTTTAGCTAGTTTTGCATTTCTTGCTGTGATAGACATTTGTATGTATTGCACGGACGATATACTGGACAGACTCATCGTAATACACTTACGGCGGACTTTATATAATGACGGTTGCGTGTATCGCGTCAACGTTGTATTATGAATGCAGAAGAGATTATTGAGTACAAGCCAATGAACACGCTAAAAAAAAAATAAGCAGTACAATCCGTTTTCTTGATCATTACAAGGTCCTAATCATTGCAAAGCAAATCAAATCCAACAGCCATCTCGTGCTACCTGAGCGTAGAAAGCTCGAGATCTGCTTCCGGATGTCGATCATATGGCTTGTGGTGTATCTCGTCAGTTATTCGCGTTCTTTTCGGTTCGAAAGATAATAGGCGATTCCGGGCTGTGTCGTCACCCGACAATGTCGAATCGATAACAAGGGTATCGAGTGGGGGTGCATCGGTAGTAATGGTATGCGCCGTGTTTTCGTAGGAGACTTTCTGTACCCGCAGAATGATACTCGTGAAGACAATACCCTGAAAACCGAGTGTCCGAATTGTGAAAAAAATGAGAAATGCAAACATGAATGCAAAGCACGGAATAACTCACGATGAGTGGGGTCACCGCGTGTAAAACAATTTGGTAGCCAGAATTATGTATGGCTCCAAGTACCAGAATCAACGTCTGGGCTATGGCGACAATCATCCCGCTTTCCACAATGAGCCATAAGATGCGCAGGTAATGGGCTTCGCGATGGCGTGCGACACGACCTAGTTGTCTATATTGCCACCAAATCTTCCATGCAATTGCCGTAGTAAGCGTAAGGTTCAAAGCCACAGATATTATAATCATCGGGGCTTCCCAGCGGTACTACAAAGAAATAATAAGTAAACAGAAGCATTTTAATTGTGAGTTGCGTTACGTACCAAGGCTGCAGTCCGTTCATAGTTCACTGCGTTCGGATGCGGTCGGCCAAACTCCCATTGCAGCATTACACCCATGCCTGGGCAGGTAAGCGACTCGGTTGGTCCCCCGGTCATTGAAAAGGGACTTACAAAACGTTGCTAGCACAAGGGAACCTGATACAGCTAACACCCACCATCGTTTGGTGTATATGACCCAACAGCGGTATGTCTGCAGGTGAAGGTATCAGAAGAACCTAAGTTCGGTCCAGGCCTTTGAACACCGACGCACCAGGAACGCGTCACCGAGGACTACTTGGAGAAACCAGGTTACCGATTCGACGTAGTTCGAAGTAATGGCTGTCTCATTGAAGAAATCTGCCGGAGATAGGCTGTTCTGGGCCCAGAACGCCGTGATAACACGTTGTAGGGCAACCAAGTTATTTGTGGCACCGACGATGAACATCGCTATTGCCTTGTAACACACGAACGCGTCGAAGCGTGTTTTCAATATTGTATCCTCGCGTCATGAGATGGGGCGACACACCGTTCCGGTTAGATATACATGTATGGTAGGACGTGATCCATCGGAAGACCGTTGAGAGCTCGCCCAGACAAATCTAGAGAGGAAGATGCAGAAAATCACGATATGGATGCCTATACGAAGATATAGGAAAGACCTTAATTAAGCGGATAAAGCCTCCGCTAGCAGCGTTAGCTTGTACTCACCGAAAAGAAGCGTTGAAACCCATAGCGCAATGCAATATCCTTCGTCTCGGGGAATATCAAACATTCCCCAGGTTGACCTATAAAAATGGAGGGAAGTTGACCAGTGAAAATCTAGTCAAGAAAGGCCCCCCCTCTATTCCTGTGCCCCCGCATGAGAGTGTGACTCGGGGGTTATGGCCTTTGATGAGGGGGGCATACATCTCGGCAACAGGCACAGATGGTGTGTGAGGTGCTGATAATGAGTTCATCGAAGGTAAAATATATCACTTGGCGCCCGTACTCTGAGGACTCTGCAATGTGATTCGTCGTTGAATGATCTTCAACTTTTGGCTTGGCACCGGGGTGTAAGAAGTCCGAGTCATTCTCCTGAGCACGACGCAGCAGGACGTTGATAGCAATATATTTGGACGGAGGGGAAGGACAGCACCAAAGGCCTGTCTCATCTGGAGAGAAAGGAACGGATATATCTAGATATGAATATCACTTTTGAAGGTACAATCTGCCATCATATATTGGGGCCCTCCTGCAACACAGCGTCCACGTCCGCGGGACTTAAGTCCACGATTTGCTCTATCTCCTTCGCTCGCTTCTCTACCTGTAGCTCAACCTCGGTCTTGCATAGCCCGGGAGCATTGCAAGACTCTAGACTCTTTCCTATCATCCCCCGCCATTTCAAATGTCCATCGACCCCTTCGCATGCCACATTCTCGACCCCCTGCACATCCACATTGGTAATTCCTGCAACGTTCCAGCTGGCACTAGACATGCGTGACAGGAGAGCAAGGACATAATCATCCGTTCCATAGCCATTGACTAATCGTCCTGCTGTGACGCGCCTTGCTGCGGACCAAGTGCGTTGGTCAGTAGAGACCGGAGCTCCGAAAAGATAGACGTCTTGAACAAGATGTGCGGATTGCTTTGGGGGAAGTGATGCAAGGTGTTGCAAAGCCTCGAAGATGACAAGGGAACCGAGAGAATAGCCCACCAGCGTGACAGGACGATTACCTAGCACGCGTTGTTCTAAAAGGATACCCAGGACCTTACCAGCCTTCAATGCAAGTGTTTTGGCGTTCATCCAGGGATTGTCTGGTTCCAGCGTCAGACTAATTGCAATTGCCTATGAGTTCCTGGCTTACCAATGAGTTGAGCAATCTTTAGCCATGCGGCTGGGGCAAGGGCGGCGAATAGGCTTGCAAGAACGGTACGTTTGATAACCTCTGCCTTGACATACTTCATTGCTTGAGACTTGATCAACGCGGTTAGGGCATTCGAAAGGTCGATAAGCGCGTCGACTTCCTACAAAGCATTGATTAGCGATTCGCGACAACGACACAATTACTGCCTTACCCATTGTAAAGCGAAGGTGTCATCATCTTCGAAAATTGTCCAGGGAGCGACAACGTCGGGTTGTGAATCCAACCAACCACTTACACATAACCTGACGGCCAACGTATTCTTCGGTTCACGAACGGGAACAATGGCTAGATCACGAATTTCCCTCGTGTACCGTCCAACAATCTCCGCTGTCTTCTTCGAACCGTAGGCACCGAAAAGCGCTCCGCATACAATGGAAGAACTAGCCAGACCGCTGGCAAGCAGACCGGCTGCCGTTCCACCAACACCCAGCCATCCTAGGACGCTGGTTACGCCAGCGCCAACCAATGGTGCTGCCAGACCTCCGGTAACGCCAATAAGGACACCACCCGCAACAGCACCAAGGCCCATGCCTACGTTACGTAGGGTCTTGCCGCGCGACGCCTGTTTATCTTTGGCAGCTTTCGTCTTGCGTTCTGCTTCCTCTACAGCGCTGGCAGGGTCTTTCAATGTTTCAGCTACGGCGTCCTCATTGATTGGTGCCAAAGAGAAGAGGAAGGCACGTGTGTGTGCATGGTATTCCTTCCTTGTGGTAATATGCAAAAATAGGATCGTATGAAGAACTTTGACGACATGTTCCTGGGCAGGCAAAGGTGGAAGGGCGGCAATAGAAGTGTCCGACAGAGGATCTAGGGTAGGACAGCTACCTGTATAGCCTCTTCGTTGAGTACGAGGGTCAAAGAATAGGTCGTATGAAGTCTGCTGACAATTTCCAGGTTCTTGACACGCATTCCAAGCATTCTTGAGTAACTCTTGAGCCCAATGATCCAACTCTATTACGAACGCGTCTCTCGCTTTAGCTCCGTCTGCAGACATAGAAAAGCCATATTCATTATAAGCATATAATTCTGCAGAGTTTCTATGTGAAGCAAGGCGCCGCATGAAGTATAGAAAGATCGTGCTGCGTGCAGTTTCATCAAGTTCCTTCGGAGGAACAATCTTGGTCAAGTCGCTCTTTTGGTGCTTCATACTGAAATAACAGAAATCGCCATGAACATCGTAAGGGAGCAGCAGGGGGCAGCACGGAAGATATGAGAGTCAAAGCAAGCCGACTTCGCGTAGCACTAGTGGAGTGGGTCGTGTCTACGTCAGATTAAGCGCTTGAAACAGAGATTTAAGAATGCAGCCTGAAACAAGGATTTTTTTTTGCCGTTCTGCAGAGACTGTATAAAGGGTCAGGAAGAAGAAAAAATATCCGATGTTGTGGCTGACACCATATGGAAGAGAGCCGGAAAGATCACGACAGCACTTACCTTGCCTGTGCAATTCTATACTGTCAAATGGGCCGAGGACTCAAGGAAACTTTGGCTGCGTCGTTACATATCGTATGTAAGATTTCCGATGCACTTCATATCCAGAAAAAGGCAGAAAGAGACTGATTGATCTCTGTGCGACGTCTGCGAATGATATTTGACTGCAACGCTTAGAAGTGCTTCCACTCATAGTCGAGATCTGAGCGCAGCTTCCATAGCAAAAAGTGAGAAGGAAAATAGAGTTATTTATAGCAGGACATCCATGTCGTTTGTGGTTGAAGCAAAGTTGAGGAGAAAGAAAACAAAGAAAGGATACCGAAAGAAAAGAAAAAACAGAGCCGAGCGCTCGCCGCTGACGCAGAGGACGCGTTGTCGGTTTGCACGTGCACTCAAAGTCGCTTGCCTCTTGGCGTATCCTCCACATTCCGCTTTTCATGCAAAGCTAATGAACGGTTCTTGCCTGGTGAGTATATTCTCAACGATTAATGGTATAACGTTGTGGGATAACATTTCAAACAGCTTTTTGGTGCACTGCGCGCCCAATTGCGCCCAAATACCAACACATTCCGCCCGGTTCTCCGCTCGCTTTCCAGGTCGACATTCCCTCTCCTTCGCTCGTCCATACATGTCCCTCTAAAGCAGAACCCGTCCCTATTTACTCCAATCCGACTAATATCGCTCTCTTCTATCTTTTCCCCACGAAAAGTTACGCCTACACCACCGCCGAGTGTAGTAGCACATATCTCAACTTTGGAAGCAGATGCCAACACACACCCGCATGATGTGAACAGACAAATCGCCCTTTTTCAAGCGTTGTTGAATACGAGTGTAAAGGCTGGCTATGATGTGATCATTTCCAGGTGGGAACGTATGTGCGAATTTGTGAGTATCATTGATACATACCCTCGATTGCTCTCATTTATCATACCCTCCAGGACCCAGAGAATGCTCTTCTCCGATCGGACGAAGCTTTCAAGCTGTATTTGACTGCACTGGTTAACAACGGATATGAAGCATCTATATCTTCCGCCGTCAGAAGGCGCGACTCTCTGTTCGCTGCGCCGGCTGCACTTGCCTCCAAGCCTTCGGATTCTTCTTCGTCTTCTGCTCCTGGTTCAACGGACTCCATTTCGTCTACTGATGCTGCCTCTATCGTATCGACATCACAATCTTCCGGCGCTGCGCCCGAGTCGATATCTAGTGCTTCTCCTAGCCACCGAATCGCTGACATGGTTCTCTCTGGACAAACGACAACACCGATCAGACCAGCCGCAAATCTAAGTCCGGACATGGCTAAGCTGGCCGCTGCTCTCAATTCTGGCGCGGGAACTTCGAATGAGCCGATAACGGTTTCTATCAGTGAAAGTACGTCTCAGCTTACTAGAATCCTTGCCGTTCCATGCGTTTGGCTCTGGCTCTGGCTCTGGCTTTGACTCAAATTGCATATTGACAACCGCCTGTAGCTAGAGCTTCATGGATTCCGGGAACTATTCGGTTTATTGTATTGTCTGTCATCGGTGCATTCTGTAAGTAAATTTGACTCATCCAAATACTTTGCAAACTGATAATTGTGCCTATTTTTTGAAGTCGTTTTGGTCGTATTTACGGTCCTTCTCGAAAACTCGGGACTTGTCAAAACGGGAGCCCTGCAGTCCGAATTTATTCCGGTGGAGGGCACGTCATACAAGTTCAGCGACGTTCACGGAGTAGATGAGGCTAAAGAAGTACGGAAGTCCAGTATTGAAACTGTATGCGGTCACTAACATATTTGCAGGAATTACAAGAGGTCATCGAATTCTTGAGAGACCCAGCCTCGTTTGCGACACTTGGAGGCAAACTTCCAAAAGGTATTCTGCTCACTGGTCCTCCCGGAACTGGCAAGACCCTGCTGGCACGTGCAGTCGCTGGAGAAGCTGGTGTTCCGTTTTTCCACACCTCTGGGTATGTATGATGGAATCTCTAAATCTACATACCAGCTCATCCCCTTTGTTTCTTTTGTCCGTGATAGCGCGGATTTTGATGAAATGTTTGTTGGCGTTGGTGCTAAACGTGTCCGGGAGCTATTCGCCGCCGCGCGAAAGAAATCGCCTGCTATTATTTTCATAGACGAACTTGATGCCATAGGTGGAAAGAGATCCAACCGCGACCAGCATTACCTAAAACAAACTTTGAACCAACTCTTGGTGGAAATGGATGGATTCCTCCAAACGGAAGGCGTCATTGTTATCGCAGCGACTAACTTCCCCGATTCCTTGGACCCGTAAGGATCGTTCTCATATTGATTTGATTGGCTAGCTGAAGTCTGTATGATCTCAGGGCTCTAGTTCGTCCAGGGCGTTTCGATAGACATATCGCGGTTCCCCTACCCGATGTCCGCGGTCGGGTACAAATCCTGAAGCACCACATGAAGGATGTCACGACCGCCCCTGGTAAGTTAGACTCTTCTCCCCAATTTCTGACATCTTCTTACAACATTACGGCGCTCCGCCTGCTGCGTACGATTAGAGGTAGACCCTAAGGTCCTTGCGCGAGGCACGCCAGGGTTCTCTGGCGCCGATCTCCAAAACATGGTCAAGTACGTCGAGCGTTCATCTGGCAGGGGATGAGAAGCTGATGTGCCACTTATTCATTCAGTCAGGCGGCTGTTCAAGCTGCGAAGGAACATGCTTCCGCAGTGACATTAAAGCACTTCGAATGGGCAAAGGTATGAACGATCGATACTGTAATCCAGGCTTCCATTCATTCGTGGTTGTTTAGGATCGCATTGTAATGGGCAGTGAAAGGAAGAGTTCATTCATCAGCGACGAGGTCAAGAAGATGACCGCCTATCACGAGGTCGGGTTTAGTTTGATTTATGATTCCCATTCCAGGATACTGATGACGCATTTAGGGTGGGCATGCACTAGCAGCTCTCTATACCGACGGCGCTATGCCGTTGCATAAGGTTACTTGCGTGCCTCGTGGACATGCTTTGGGTATTGTACGTCAGAGGATATTGTGCTACCCACGATGAGTCCGGTCACTAACATGTTCATGCAGACTAGTCAACTTCCAGAGGATGACCGTTACTCTGTATCAATGAAGGAATATCTCGCGGAGATAGATGTATGTATGGGCGGTCGTGTAGCTGAAGAATTGAGTAAGTGTTACATTCTCCTATATTGTCTGCCTCTTCATGATGATCCCTCTGTAGTCTATGGCACCGATAATGTCACAAGCGGTTGCTCTTCTGACATTAGGAAGGCTACAGCAGTCGCCAGGGCTATGGTCAAGGTAGGTCATAACTGTTCGGTACTTTTTGCGAGTTGTGCGCTCACTGCATATAAACTCCATCTGTCGTTGTCCAATTTCAAATCGGTTGAATTCGCCGTGTAGCAATGGGGCTTCTCGGACAAAGTTGGACCAGTATTTTTCAATGATCGGGATGCGACCATCCCACCACAAAAACTGGAAGAGATTGAGACAGAAGTTCGAAAGTAAGCCCACCTCACGTTTTTATATAGTTACCGGTGCTTCTCTGCAACGTTCCACTTGGAACTGTTGACATCTTCCCGGAATGCCGTCAATCGTGTGAAGCTGATTGCTGATTGGTTTTCGTTTGCTTGCTTAGTCTACTGATTGCGGGAGAGACACGAGTGTCAAAGCTTCTCAAGATGAAGGAACAAGAGCTGCACCGGGTAAGTTAACATCAGAATTTTTCTCCAAGATACTTTGACAGAATCGCTGATCCTTGAATACCGGTGTTCTGGAAATTCTCCTGACTTAGTTGGCAAGTGCGCTAGTTGAATACGAGACGCTCGATGCGGAAGAGGTCAAGAGGGTTATTCAAGGAGAGCCAATACGGAATATAGCGGAAGTTTTGCAAGAAGCAGTTGAGACTGAGGTGGAAGTGCATGGGGAGGCACATGTGGAGGCACACGCATAGCACTAGTTCGGGAAGCTTGCAAGAGAGGGAGAACGTCATATCTGTGGAATTGTTTTCGTCGCTTACCATTGTAGATTTGCTATAATATAAATCATCGCTCAGGGTCGACAACTGAACTCCGTCTACATCTCATGCCAAACGTGTCATTTGCCACTGTGCATTAAGACAATGATGGAAAGTATGATGCATGAATCACCGATCATGGTCAGTATCGATATCGACCAGAAACCCAATTCGTGTGCCACTACTGGATACAAGACAGGACATCCATGTGTACCTGGCAGATACAATTCTATAGTGACGTTGAAACTCACGACATCGATAGCCACGGGACCTTGTTAGCTATTTCTTCTGGCATCACGCCTGCGCTATCGTGGTTTCCGGGAAGCAAGGTTGCTTCTAAGACCTTGTGGCGGCGCAGCGGGTTTCTCAGCATCTCGTGCATATGTTGGTATATTCGTCATAAGTCTGCAAGGTCCGCCTCTAAATCAGAACATTCGGGAAATGTATTATTTTATGACTGACTATATTGCGCACTAACGGTGCCATGAGACCCCAGAGGAGATTGAACCAAGCGTCACTGAGTTGGATGGTATGGGAAAGGCTTTCCCATATTATTCAACGACGCTTGATTCAAAGCTTGCTGGGTTGAAATATCTAGATCTCGACCGGGCCAGTGCAAACTAGGAAGTTTAACGTTTGTGACGGACATCATTGCTTAGAGATGTGTGATCAATGCGTGGATGCCTCAGGACGGCGATGTCATAGAGAAC
This sequence comes from Somion occarium, assembly GCA_964035595.1. Lineage (NCBI taxonomy): Eukaryota > Fungi > Basidiomycota > Agaricomycetes > Polyporales > Cerrenaceae > Somion > Somion occarium. The sequence continues at coordinate 2,071,009 of OZ037946.1, forward strand.
TAGCAATTCTCCGACCCGAATTGGATCGGGCATGAAGATAACGACCGTTCAAGGTCAGAACCAGGGATGGGAAGTACTCCACACAAGAAGGCATGAAGAAACCAGACATCGTTGCAACTTTGTAAGCTCGGCCACGGCCAACACCGAATAGGGAGGTAAGGCGCACGTTGTGCAGACGGAACACCTTCAGGCAGGGCTTCATATGGCTTAGTATAAGACTGGCTGAGAGAGTAAGAAAGGCGGCGCACCACAACAGTGAGAATTCTCGTAGTTAGTTGAAGGGTCGACCTGACATGCAACCCAGCGAAACTTGGGACCGCAATATGAGGACTACATGCTCAATGCGAGTGTTTGAAACAGACACCGTTTTTTTTGGCAGTGAACGCTGACGAGGCAGTGACTGTCAAAATGGACGCTTGCGAGGATGATGCGTGCCCTGAGTGTAGGGTTCCCCTTCCAAGTATCGCAGCAACAGCCAGCTGAAAGCACTGCCAAGTTCAGGCAAGCAGCCTTACGTATGCGTTGTGTCTGTCCATTCCATTCCACTCACATGTAACGGGAGCTCATGTAAATGTGGCATCATGGAATAACAGAAAACTTTTTTGGGAGGTGTCAAAAGAAGAATTCCGCTTGATGCGGGCGTTCTTTCAAGCTTTCTTCGCGTTGGACTTCGACGATATCGATCAGATAGGAGCATTCTGAATCAATAAGAATGAAGATGAAAGATTGGGAATGCAGAGTAGCTGTGCGAGCAGCGGACCCCAGCTGGGACTAGCATGTATAGGAAGCAGGGGTTATACCAGATTTTCGCGAAGGTGTAGATGACGCTGGACGCATGAGTGGTTGTAGGGTGACCCGCACAATCTCATCGCTACAAGGACCAGACCATTGGATCGGATCCTCGTTTCCCCTTGAACGCCGAAATGGTGCGGTCAGGGATATCTCTTCCAGGTGCCGTATTGCCGTGTCACAGAGTACTACTAACACTAATGCAACTCAAGATCATGATGCTTGTCAGACGTTCCGTTTTCGATGGACCTCATGGACCCTATTACGGCTCGATTGCTTGCGGACCGTTCCATTTTCCTGCGTGGTTTACCTCACGTCTCTCCCATAAATTGGAAGAGGAAGGGCGGCCTTGAGGGGCCAACTTTCCTCCTCAAAGCAAACACTGAACCATCTGCGTCTAGCACGCGCTTCATCCAGGCAAGGAGGGCCGAGCCTAGTAGAGAGTAACACGAGTCTATCAAGGCAAAGAGCCCTTCGATCAAAGAGCCGTCTGCCACTTGCCCCAGTTACCTCCTACCTCCGCCGACCGTCGAAAGCGCCAGCAGTGAGCCCTCCCGTTTTCCCTCAGAATACCCTCGATCGAGTCTCATCGGGGACAGCCAATCTGCCATCTTTCCACGCAGATGTGTCACCGACAATTAAGATTCTTCAAGGCTAATGGCTGCGGCCATCTAACTTTCACGGGCGAAACAACGATCGACTGTGGATCCCGCGACTGTTACCTCAGCTCGCATCACCCGAAGAACTGTGGGTCCCCGGCCTCAGATAAACATCTCTGCAACTGTTTGAGATACTACACGTTCGTACCTTCTTACTTGTGTCCACCGTTGTCCACAGGCGCCTAATTGGGTTTTCCAGACAACCCGAGCGTATAATCACCCACCAAGTACTCTCGTCTTCTCTGTCCTACAGGCGTGTACCTGACATCCTTTTCACAGATTCCAGGATCCTGTCCGCGTTGTTCGAGGTGAACGTGCCTGTATTATTCCATGTCGTCCAGTCCAGTAGCATTAATTATCTGTACCCTGTATATATACATCAGCAATGAGACTGCTATCCTGAATCTACACATCCAAGTCAAGCTCTGCGAGCATCTCGTCGTCGAAGCCGCCGTCCCCATACTCGTCGTCCTCGTCCATAGTGTCGTCCTTTTTCTGCTCGACTTCTAGAACTTGCTGTGCCTTCTGTTGCGCCTGTGCCTTCTCGATATCTTCGATCGTCCACAGTGATATACCCGTCTGATTCTCATTCGGGTTCTGTGATATAGTCCGCATGAACAACTTGGAAAGCGTGATAGCCATATCGGTTGACAAATTTGAGGCCGTTTCCGTGATGTACTGGTTAATCCACCTGGGTAATTTGGCACGTTTGTCCGCACGGGCGAAACGCTGATGGAATAGGTGAGTCCCATGCTGTCAGAATAAAAACTAGCATCACGAGTGCACTCATACCTTGTCGGCAAACACCATCAGACCCCAGTCGGTTTTCCCTCGTAGTACACGTCCAACGCATTGCGCAGCGTTACGCATGGCGTCGAAACCAAGGAATTCTGATTCACGTATCCGATACGCATCTCGTAAGTATTCCAATCGTGCTTTGAGAATGCGGCTCTCCGTATACTGATATGGAACTCTGCGCGAATCAATGAGTAAGCTGAGCCCGAAGAAGCTTGGAGACCATGAGAAGCGCAGAAAGCTGATCGCACATACCCGAACATGATGACAGCGCGGCCATAGTTATGATCGAAATCTATCCCTTCTGAAACCTTGCCACGCGCGACCGAAAGCAGAACAGCGCCGCGACCATTATCACATGCCTATTATAAGGCAAAGTGAAGTGAGCATTTGAGAGACAGAAAGATAGCGTGCGTGCGTACTCGTCTGTAATTCTCAAGAGCTATACTGGTCTCGTTGGCATCCGGGGTCTCCACGAAGATCAATTTGTGCTTCCAAACCTCGTTCAAAATCCCCTGATCAGAGTGTTCGACAGTTGTTCTTCGTCTTGGGAATATGGGTCATATGCACTTACCATATCGTTCCAAGCTGCCACAATAGACTCCATGTATAGATAACTCGGAAAGAAGGCGACGATACCATCGGGGACAATCTTGCTATATTCGACGAGGATGCTACCAAAGTTTCGAACGACCGCGGGGTCGTTTCTCACTTCGAAACGAGAACTAATTGCGACTTGGTCGCTGCCACGGGTAATGACCTGGAGCATGGTCATTCAAGTGCCGTCACTAGAAGCACGCAAGGAACTTACGAGAGGCAAGAAAGAGTTCCGCGTGAGGGTCATGGGGTAACTCTCCTGCACGACGGGTGTGAATTGGAGCATCTTTGGGTACATATCCAACGGTGAGATTGTTCCCGAAGTGATGACTACGCTGCTGAATCGTTCGAAGACGGGCTTGATGGCTATGGAGGGGTCGAGACATCTGCAAGACTACGTCAGACTCTAGTCTCTACAGACCGCTTTCTGTGTAGAACATGATACGCACGTAAAGTGAAATATAGGGTTAGGTACGGTTGCAACATCGGTCTCGAACGGTTCCAGAATTAACAGGAAACCTGTGGACAAATGAACACATGGATGGAGCAGTCTAGCGGCGAATGTAACCTACCCTTTTCATACGTAGCTACTAGTGTTGCGAATGTAGCCACTTTCTGTAATGAAGAGAATTCGTCCAAGCGACTAAGCTCAAGCGTACGGACTAACGACTGCAACCGCTCAGCGCAAAACCTGTTCACGCGGTTAGCTGCTAGGAGACTCGGAATCCGGATGGACTAACCGAAGCGGTCTCCGTTCAATGTAGGTGATGTCCTTGAGATGTTGGAGGAATGATAACGGAGTTTCTGCCACCACATGCAATACCCGCATTCGGGTCTGAGTCAAGTCCTTCATCAGCCATCATGGAAACTTGCGAACGGTGCGAAAACGTGCCTTAAGATATTCAACGAATCTCTTCAAGAATGCAATGAAATGTTCGGCCTTTCGTATGTTCCCTGGTATCGCTTCTTTGAGAAGATCCTCCGGTAAGACTGAACCGCTGATTCGTCAGATATGTCAACTGCTCCAAATCGAACGGAGTAGCGCACCGGGATTTGACATGAAAGCATCTTCGTTGTCGGCAGCCTCCTGTAGGCCCTCAACTAGCTTAGCGTATTCGTCTTGCAATTTGGATGCATCAGTTTTCTTAATCCTGGAGACGGGACTCAGATATGGAGTACTGAAAGCCGCTATAAAAGGGCCTACTCTTCAATTTTGTCTCCTAGTCGGCCCACACTACGAGCCGCAGAGTCTAACATGGGTCTCGTGAGATCAATGCTCAGCGACTCAATACAAACGTTGTCTTTATTAAGTATGGTCAGCTTGAGCACATGTTCAACGTATGACCAATTACAAGGGCGTACCGATATTGTGCGCTTCATCAAATACAACAATGGCATCTTTTGAGAGTTCCTTGGATACTTGCTCAGCAACTTTGGGGTCCAGCAGATAATGGAAGGAATAGATGACGACATCGACAAACGGCATCATACGTCGAACCAGAAAGTAGGGACAGACGGTGTTGTCTCGACCATACTGTAAGACGTCAGCGAGGGTGTAGACTCCCGGAGGTATTAGATTGCCCGGCTCCCGCACGCCAAGATTCTATGGAAGACGTGCGTGATTAACATCCATACGTCAATGCGGAGACTAGCCGTACTTCGTGCCATTCACATAGCTCAACGGAGCCAGGATTTTGCCGTCCTCTCTCGCACACAGAGGCGTTTGTGAGGTCTCTACATCGAGCATCTACGACGACACCTTTCTTCTCTTTGGAGACCTGACGTATGACGTCTTGCGATAAGCAGGGCTCATCAGTGCTATTCCTGTTTCGGGAGGCTTACCTCCGGATGAATACAAAGGTTCTTTCGACTAGTCAAGCCGATGCCGTAGAAGCTTTGTTCTTTCACCTTTTGTTCCTCAGTTTCTGCGCAGGACACTCGATACTCCATCAGACGCTTCAGTTCTGCCAGAGCCTTCTCGATTTCTGGCACCGTCCGCGAGCAATATATAAGTTTCCTTTTCGTGGGGTAAAACTAGACAAAGATCCTGAGCAGAAGGTGAGTGCGGTAACTCTCGTGCATACCTGTTGGTAAGATACAATCAAGGACAAAAGGGAGACCGTTTTCCCAGTGCCTGAAGGCATTTCTAGCACACAGTGACCCTAGAGCCGTAGCGTTCGCCTATTATTGAGTAGCTGCGTTTAATGAGCTTTATGCTCACCGTGGCATCGAGAGTACGTTTCAGGTCACACATGTAGGCATACTGCTCTATGGACAAGTTAATACAACTGTCTGGACTACAATGACGATCTCACATACCAGGATAGATTCGGTCATAAGGGAAAACAATCTAGAGCAGACTAGTTAATTTAAGAGCATAAGCATCTAAAATTCGTTACATATGCTCACAGGTAAATCATCTATCTGGAACTTCATAATTAAATAGGAACTACGGGGTATCTGTGTATGAGTATGCCTTGCAAGTGGATGTTTCAAGGCAAAGATGCCACCGAAAGGAGTCGAACAAGCGGCGACGCGGACTCTCGATCGCTAACGCGCGTCACATCCCGTGACTCAAGCGCCCAACATAGTCGTCGATCGTGGGCGCTTGCTCTAGTTGACCCAGCTTTCGGATGCTCAGAGCAAGGACTCTCTCGACACTTGCGCGACGCTCAGCGCGACGCACTGGACCATTCATATTCAGGAATGCGTCGTCAAAATCTAAAGTACCCGCTACTCCGGACAAAAGCCCTAAAAGTCTTGGTTATATAGAGGAAACTTTCACGCAACACACTGTATTCACTATAGATTTCTTCAGACGCTTCATCAAGTTTACTGCTGTCGGACTAGTCACCCTCGGCGTAACGACATGCACTGCATTTGAAGCAGCTCATTTCTGGGTCGAGAAGGTGGAATTGGCACCGGAAACAGATCCAGAAGCACACAAATGGGAGTGGGATCTTGACGCTGAGAGGTGGACAGGAGGTTCAGCTGGCGGCACTGACCCAGGCCTTGGATTCATGGGCCGGCATGCAGTTCGTGGCGCATGGATGGCCTTGAATTGGGGGATTGGTTCTTCGGGCAGCATCATCAGCTCTCGCGGAGGGGCAGGTAGCCTCAATATCGTGGAAGCACGTCTGGAGTTTGCACAGGACTTCCTCAACGTTGCCATACAGAATGCTCTAAAGCGATATGATTCTGGTAAATTGAGACCGGAGACATTGATAGAGCTCTTCCAACGACATGCTAGTGTGATGGAACTCATGGGGACCAGGGATTCTTTGTTCGAATCGCGGAGAGAGCTGGAGAAGGTCTGGTCCATGCTACCGGGCAAGGGTGTTGATGCGGCACGTATTGCTCTCAAGCTCGGAGACCTTAATCAAAGGCTGGGAGATCGTGACGATGCCGTTGCATGGTGGGCTAGGGCGATCCAACTTTTGCAAGAGAAGGATTCGAGAATTCCTGTTGAAATTCCCCCGTCTGTGCCAGATGTAGCCCCGTCATCTCCCTTAAGACAACGTACTTTAATTTCGACACTCGTATCTCTCTCCGCCCACTACGCGACGTCTGGTCAACTACGCCAGGCGCAACAGGTGGAAGAATCGTCCCTCGATCTACTTAGGTCTATTCGTCAACCTCAATCGTTTGAGACTGCATCTCCGCCACATTCTCTGCATGCCCTCTACATCCTCCATCGTTCATCGCTCCTTTCCATTCACTTGGCTGAAGTGCTCTACGCACTCAGGACCAAGCCGATCACATCGATTGAATGGCTCACACGCGCTGCAGAATCCTCCGAGCGAGTGGCATTCACACTCACGGGACTTCCTCTCTCGCACCCCGATGCGCCAGGGTCCAGGATCCCACACCCTCCTTCCTCCGAAACAGCTCTACTCCCAGCTTATGCCAAATCAGTTTCGATGAAGAAACCGGCGCGAAGTTTGCTGCGGGATTCTCGCCGGAGTGCAGCTGAAGCTTGGAATCTCATTGGAATCCTTGTCGAGTCGTCTGATGCCCCAGATTCCATGGACCGGGCTCTAGAGTATTACGAACGTGCTCTAGGTTGGGCAGGTGTTTCGGCTGATCGAGCGGGTGGCATTGGGAAACCGGGAGAAGGGACATTGGAGGCTGAGTGGAAGACACTATGGAACAATTATGTTCGTGCTAGGAATGCAGTAAAGAAGGACGGCAAGTAGTCGTAGCATTTTAGTCTTGCATCATTAAGTTTGGCTATCTCATCTGCATTGACAATGTCACATGTATCATATCATTCTCTTCTAAATTAACGTTGTACGCATAGCATCTCTCGCATCTTCTGCTTCAGCATCTGTAGGTCCACATGTATGACCAAGTAAGTACACCTGCCAAATGCGACTTGCACACTTCTCTCCGGCGATATCCGGCATAGCGCGAATGAGCTTCGATTGCGAACCAGGAATTGAAAAAGGGACGCGTGATTGAGTCGAATGCGAGGGTTCCAGGGAATATCGCGCCTTGTATATCTACCACGCGTTTTCATTCAGCATTCCCGTGCCCCTTTCTATCGATCTACCATCTCCTTTGATCTCCAGCGAAAGGATAAAAACATAAGAAGTATGGTCAATTTTGCCGCCGCAGAACGTTTCTTGGCCGATCGCGAATCTCCCTTATGTAGTCTTCAGGTCGCGAAGTCCTTCGCCCAATTGAGGTCAGATCGTTGTTGTCTTTGTTGATCCAATACTTACATTGTATTGTATGCAGCTCCAAGGAGAAAAAATATGCTCACTTCATTGGCCAGGCCTCATGGGCTGGTGCTCGTATCATTCAGGACCAATGGACACCACAGGCCCTGAAGCTTTACGATCTTCTCATTCTAATCTTCAGTGACAAAGGCCAGCTTGGGAACCTCGACATTCTCAAGCAGAAGGCCGAAGTCACTTCAGAGGAATGGGAAGCCATTCTGCAATACACTAGCCAGGTTGGTCATCTCTATGTCATCTTCGTCTGGCACAATTTTTTTGAATATACAACTGGATAGGTGCTAAGTAACTTGGTGAACTACAAGTCTTTCGGATTTACCAAGATCGTTCCCCGCGCTCCCGAGACAGCCTTTGCTGCAGTCGTCCAAAACTCAGTGAATGCCTCCAATGCATTGCCTTTGTGGAACGAGGTAAGTAACGAATGATCATATACCACTTCTATTAGTCATTCTCGGATTTTTACTAGCTCAAAGATCATATTTACCAAGACACGCCTGATGAAGCCAATTTCATTGGAAAGCGCAGTCTTGGCCATGTTTCCAATTATTACCTCGGTGAAACGCCCACGGATGAGGAAGTTGCTGCTATTCAGACCGCCGCAGAGAAGATTGGCGTCGATGTGCTGAACACACGGTCAGTGTGGTCGAATGCAAGGCTAACATGACAACTGACACTTCTTAAGAGTGCGCAAGAACGGAGCGGATGATTTCACTCTGTTAGTTGCATCTGCGAAGACTCAGCCCTCTACCAATCACGAATTCTCTGTCGGTGATAAGAAAGCGAAGTTGACCGTGGAATATGGTGACTTCTCCGATGCATTGGCCAAGACTGTCACAGCTTTGCGGGAGGTATTGCGACACCTCAATGTTTAAGAAAATATGGCAGGCTCATATTATCTGTAGGCGAAGAAGTATGCAGCTAATGACCACCAGGCGGCCATGCTCGACGGCTATATCGAATCGTAAGTGCAGTTTAGATTGGGTTGAACGCATATATCCATCCTGCCCTAGATTCGAGACTGGCTCAATCGAAGCACACAAGAAAGGCTCAACCGAATGGGTTAAGGACGTTGGGCCGGTAGTCGAGAACTATATTGGATTCGTTGAGACCTACGTTGACCCGTACGGTGGTCGGGCGGAGTGGGAAGGTAATGTTCTGCCCAATTCAAAACTTATACCCCGTCGTTCGAACTCTTTTTTTTTCAGGCTTCACTGCGATTGTTGACAAGGAACTCAGTGCAAAATACGAGATACTTGTAAATAATGCCCCGGAGCTCATCAAAGTTCTTCCCTGGGGCAAGGACTTCGAGGTTGATGTTTTTCGAAAGCCCGATTTTACTGCTCTGGAGGTACTTACATTTGCTACTGGAGGTAATTGTCATCAAGATTGTCTTCGTCTCCCTCGTGACTGACTTGCTATTTTCCAAGGGATTCCCGCTGGAATCAATGTAAGCAGCTCTATCTCATATTTTGGTATGAAATGTACTTATAGACAACATGCTGCAGATTCCAGTGAGTATCGCTAATTTTGATGAAGTGACGGCAAATAACAATCCACTCTGCTCAGAACTACTACGAAATAAGGGAATCGACTGGCTTTAAGAACGTCTCGCTCGCTGTACGTCTATTTCGTAGTCTATTTGACACCACCTATCCTCATGAATTCTCAGAACATTCTTGCTGCGAAAGCGCCAAGTACGTATTTAGTATATGCGATTACTCGTTGATTGTTCTGACCATTCCACTAGATGAGGAACTCACCTTTATCCACCCTGATGACAAGGACCTCTACAACGCCTGGGATAACCGGGCTTTTGAACTTCAGGTCGCTAACCATGAACTGTTGGGACACGGAAGTGGCAAACTCTTCTCAGAGGATGCCGATGGAAACTTGAACTTCGATCCCAAGAAGGTACACACTGTTCTGACATGTTTCCGTACCAAAGCTCACTCATTTCACCTAAGGTCATCAACCCGCTTACTGGCGGGCCCATGTAAGTTATACATGAAATCCGGCGTAGCGACGGGGGTAACACTGATGCATGACAGCACGTCTTGGTACAAGCCTGGTCAGACTTCTTCTTCTGTGCTCGGCGAAGTTTCTTCATCAATGGAGGAATGCCGGGCAGAGACCGTTGCTCTTTACTGTACGCCCGCATGTTTACAAGACTTTTGACGCATAGTTGACTAACCTTTCTTCAGTGGCCAGCAACCCCAAGATTCTTGAAATCTTCAAGGTAAGTCGCACGACCGTTTGACAAATACATTCTTGACCGCCACAAATTGGTTTTCAGTACACTGACAAGCAAGACGCTGAAGATATTCAGTATATCACTTTCTTGCTGATGGCCCGTGCTGGTCTTCGTGCGCTGGAATACTATGATCCCACGAAGGGGAAACATGGTCAAGCTCACATGCAAGCTCGGTATGTTATTCACTCGTCCGTCTTTATTCCCATCCAATTTGCTCACATATGTTGATCTTTCAACAGACTTGGTATTACTCAACACTTGATCAAGTCGGGTATTGCTCGTCTCGAAGAAGTCCGTGGCGCCGATGGTAGTTTGGAAAACCTCTACGTTAGAGTATGCCATTCCTTGTCGGATATAGATTTTCCGCGCCCCTTATTCATTGTTGGACAGGTCGACAGGGAAAAGGTGCTCAACCAAGGACGTGATGCCTCTGGCAAGCTCCTGATCGAGCTGCAAGTCCGCAAGAGTACAGCAGACGGCGCCGGTGCTCGTGCCTTCTACACTCAATTGACAACACCGTTGCCTGGCTGGGACGGAGAGATCCGTGATTTGGTGCTCAAGAAGAAATTGGTATGTCCCGATCCAACCGTTGGAAATGTGCCTCCTTGTAGAAGCTAAACGTTATACAGCCGAGGAAAATTTTTGTGCAGCCCAACACCTTCATCAACGGCGATGAAGTGGAGCTGAAGGAATACCCGCTCACACCCGCTGGCGTTATCCAAAGCTTCATCGAGAGGAAGCTTTAATACCATATCAGAAGATATCCAAATTCTGCTTGGTTGTATTGAATTGTCCACAATGAGCCATCGATTAGGGGTAGCAAGCAGTGCTAACTGAATGTAGAATACGACTATGCATACCTGCATGTGATGAATAGATAACTCGATATGGGGTATTGTGTACGAAGCGAATACAAATGGTGTGCAATAAGTGTTCTAATGGTATGCAATGCGTAGATCATAGGCCTATTCCACAAGCAGGAGGAATTAGATAAAGAACGTGTGTGTGCGAGGGTGTACATACAGTGCCAGAAAGAAGTCCGAAAATCTATAAAATGGTGTAAAGTCCGACGATCATTGTGTCTCACAAACCAATGCGACCACGACGGTCACGTCGTCCATCTTCTACTCGCGGTAAAATGAATGAGTATAACAACAAGGGATGACTGCAGGGAACCACATACCCCACCACGGTAGAACAAGCCTTCACGAGCGGCTGCTCGCTCGAATGGGCTAACCCGCTTTTTGTTCACCATGCACATCTGGGCATAATCAACTAGCCGATCAGCCATGACTTGTACTTGAGCATCTTCCTGAGGCTTAGCAAATTCAGTCTTAGTATAAACAGCACATGCGAGATGCCAACACAAAAGCACACCTCCGGAGGGTCCTCAGCATCTGCATCAAGCTCTTTCGGGGCAGGGGGTGGCGTAAATTGTCGGGAAATTAGTGAACATATTGCTGCAGTCTCAGACGGGAAGACATTATCCGAGAAGCCGTCAGTCTACAAACGTTTAGCGAGTTACAGCGATTTGAAAGAGAGAAGATGGACTGACATAGAGAACGATTATATCTCCGTCTACTACATTTGTCTCGTATAAATCAGCGTCCTGCGCAGTATCATGCAACCCTCGCGTGAACCCTGTTGAAGGTAATTTTGTCAATTGTCTACGGAAACAAATCAGCTGCATTCATCTTGACACAAGGACTTGGTAATACTTTGGGCAATTGAAGAAATGGGTCTGGGGTGCCTGGTTGTAAATCACGTTGGAAGACCGAATTATACAGAAACCGCTATCACCAAGGCTAGCCAATGACCGTCAACGATAACGACAGCAACATGAAGGACACGCTCACTTTGCTGACCGCAGGATACCGTTCGCTGCGTTTAGGTTCACAATACAGGCTGTGCTAGAACCTGTGTCGGAGCATAATCACGCAGCACTTGCGAGCGAAGGTCGTTTACCACCTACCAGCTTTTACAAAATGCTCTCTTAGGACCTGTCCATGTGCAAGCTCCATACACTCTTGCGGAGTCAACTCCCAACCGTCCACTTGCTCACGTTCTTCGTAGTCCAGATTTGGGTCGGTTTCGGGCTCACCAGGCCATGACACTTTAGCATAACGATGTGCATGGTACATAAGTGCTTGCGAAAATAACGACGGGTCAACTCCGGCATCGACCCAGCCACCAACTCCGTCAGCGATTCCAAGGGAGACACCCTGTGGAAAGAAGAAACATACATTGGGAGCGAGGTCAAACGGCCAGAAGAAGACTTACCTACCGACTGTTTGCGCATCTTATGACATGTCAAACTATTGAATCAGGATCGTAGACAGAAGCAGAGAAAAATCATGAAAAACACACGTCTTGCACATAAAAGAAGTCCTCCCCGATGTGTCTGCCTGAACTGCTAGCTTTGGGTCGAGACAGCGTTTGGTCGCGCCATGCTCCTATCTCGCTATCCTTGGGGAAAGGCAAGGTCTTGACTCGTCTCTGCTGTGTATCAGGTTGTTTTCCCGCCCAACTCGCTCCGACGTGGAAACGGAAGGGACGGGGGAGTGCTGAAGTTGACAAATATCGCAATCTGGCATTCTTCGAGGAGAAAGTCTGCTTTGAGAGTATAGTCTTGGAAACATTCAATGAATGAAGTTTCATGACATGCGCAGGGGGCATAGAACAGGTCAGGAGGAGGATAGATGTAAGGAGTGGAAGTAAGTGGCAAGAGGTCAAGTCTCTTAAACTTCAAAGTCCTGCCGAGGATCGCCAGGCGCCCAATATAGCGGACGTCCAATTTGGCAAGTCTCTGACTTCAAATTGTACATTTGAATAAATACAATAATTGACCTCCTGAGGCCTCCTGAGGGTCCAAGACTACATACATACAGCACAAAAATCATACCGAAGGACGCGGCCTTCCACGAGGAGCCTTCTTGGAATGCGATATTGGCCCTGGGCGACTGGAACCTGCAGAAGTTGAGGGCTTGCTAGCAAAATGAGACAACGTCATCTGTCTCAACCCATCTGACCCTTCACTCTTCCGTCGTTTCAATTTGATACCAAGAAGCTTCGCCTTGTCAGCCTCCGTATATCCTTTTGGACGCAAATCCGGTGGAAGATAGGGTATTGGATGAGCAGTAAGTGGTTTCATCTTCGGAGGAGGACCAGTCTCCTTGGGTATGCGTATATTGGTCCCCTTCGGAAGATTTGGAGAGGATGGTATATCATTGAACTCGCCTTCATCGCTGTCCGAATGTCCCGAGTCGGAATCAGAATAAGAGAGATCTTTTTTCTTCGACCTCTTTCGCTTACGCGAGGTCCTGTTACGCGCTTTCTCTTCTTTCTGTCTCTGCAACTCCATATCCTTCTGCCTATCAGCTTGTACCGAGGCGAGCAGGTCGGGATCTAGAGATGGTAATGCACATGACGGAGGTCTCGCTGCAGCAAGTGTAGGCTTGCGATTCAGCTTCGTCGTCGCCTTCTTGCCTTCTCCATCGGCACTGGCACTGGCAGCTGAGGGCTTCTTAGGCGATCGTTTCATTGCACCACTCATCCTAGAGCCATATGTCTTGGCTCTATCCCTCTCAGCTGTCGCCAGAAGATCCGGGTCAATATCGAACGGGAAGCTGGCTCGACTTTGCAATTGCGATTTCCTCGCGAATGGATTGTTCCGCACCTCTGCAACTCGAGAATGTCCATGATGTCCCGAAGTCTCAGCAGTTGGTTTCTTGTTGACGAGATCCCACACAGCCTGTATCCCTTCCTTCGCTTTGTTGCTCTGACGTGCTTTATCTCCATGCAGTACGTGTAATGCATCTTCTGTACGCGGTCTCTTCATGGAACGGCTGACCGCAATAGTGCCCGGGTCCTCGGACGAAGAGTTCTGGATCAGGCTGTAGGGAGGCGGAGACCTGAAGAGCATGAGAGGGTGAGGAGGGGCAATACGGCTGCGAGAGGCTTCTGAAGAACTGGCCGCAGCATGAGCAGACTTCGAATTGTAAGTAATCAAACAAGCCTTCGAAGTTGGCGGTAAAGGGGCGTAGAATGCAGCCAAAGCTCGCCGGGCGTTATGACCTCTAGACTCTTCCGCCGCGACGACGTCCTGCATCTTAGAGTCTTCCGTCAACGAATGTCTATCACCTACTACCCCGGCAGGGTCATAGTGGTATTCGTCGTCATCTATATCGGATATGGTATCTATGCCAGACAACGGTAGAGGCGAGAACGTCGACAGACTTCCCAAAGACATTCGCAGTCCTCTATAGGGTGTGCTGCGTGCAGGTGGTCTGTGATGCAAAGTGGATAGGCGTAGGAAGTAAGGATCAGGATGACTGAAGAGCGAGGAGCTTAATCCAGGAGCGCGTTGGGAGGAATGGGACGTAAGGGCAATCAAAGAGTCGGTGAGGGGAGTAGGATGGAACAAGTCTTGGCCACCACTTGGGCGGAAGGGACTGGAGCTGACAGTGGATGGCCTGCATCTGGTGCCTCGAAGATCTGAAGGCACGTGAGATAAAGACAAAGTCAAACGTCCATCGCCACGTACCAGCCACACTCAGCAATGGAAACTTTGGGAGGCAATCAAATATCGAGTCATCAATTTTCATACAATCTCGGAGGTGTATAATTCGTAGGCCCCATGGACCCCTTCGCTTCCCAGTGTCCTCTGACGTTAGAAGGGTCTTGGAAAGCGTCTTAATACCCCAAGACGTGAGTACAGTTAAACTCAAATCCACGGCTGCCAAGTTATGCAAGTCACCCAACTGCACAACCGTTTGGTCATCCACTTCCTCTCGGCCACGAAGCTCCAACACCGTGAGTAGCGCAAAATCGGGTGTAGACGGTATCTGTTGTAATAACGGGGCGTGAATATCGGACAGTGGAAGGGTATATGTCCTGAATGCCTCCGGTAACGGCGACACGGTCTGAATGATGACTGCCCATAGTCTGGGATCTACATTTGCTAGGAAATTCGTAGACTTAGGGTCTTCGTGAGAGAATGCAGGGACTAAAGACCTTACGAGGTCATAGTCTGAAGGGGACGCCGGTGGTTCATAGTGAATACGAGCTGGTCCAATACTGTCGAGCTGTTCCGGGTATTCCATAAGTTTTCGCACACAGAAATACTTCAACGAGGGCACGTATGTTAGTGGCCTCTTCGCAGCGGCTTCAGACGCTCTCTCATATGGCCCTGGAATGTTCGACGGTGGAAGTACATACTTCAGAATGGTTGTGCAGGCGTCGTCCGAAGTGGTGGTAGGAGTCGGTTTCCATAGAGTTATAGGAGGAGCCATGCTAGAACTACGACCTCAGTTAGTATCGGTACTTCATGAGCATTGGGCAGCATTCGAAGGTTTTGTTGTCGAAGGGTTGGATGAACGTGTCAGAACGCGAAGAAACGCGTCGCGACGCGTGCAAAGTGAGCGCTTGGGCGCTCATATATGCATCATGATCGAAAGATCACTGAAAAGTGAGGAATGAACAGGCGAGCAGAGTACTGTAACCATAGGATTCGAAACACTACAATTCATGTGACATAAGACACGATGACTATGTTTTACAGCGCATTGCAAAACGATAGGTGAGTGGAAATTCTGCGTGATAAATGTCGGATCACGAAATCAGCCTGGCCGGTCCGGCATGTGTGGCTCACTCAATACTTGCATATACGCTGCACACGCTTTCAAAACTTGAGAGTTCGAAGCCTGCATGTAATATGTATGAATGCTTAGTATCAGACTGATGGCCTAGCATCCTCAGAACCCCCTCCGCTGTACGTAGCATTCGGGGAATTTGGAGCAAACCGCCTGGATCTTAGCGCCCGAACAGAGCGAAGACCTGGAGGTCACTCGATGAAGATACCCCAAACGATACGTGCAGTGGACTAATTCGACTTGCATCTATGGGCCTTGTAACATAATAAAATGTAGTCTAGGATAAGAATTTAATGGAATACATCCTTTAGGAGCTGAGCCAACTCATGCAGTTCATGATTTTCAATTAGCATCCGATTACACCTTAAAGCATGACCCGCATATTCTCTACTCAATGCTATCATTGGATGTTACAAGCAGAGGACTTTCCGCATATTAATCAGACCCACAGAGATGCACGGCGATATTCAGTAGTACCACTGACATTTGGTGCCACCGAGGAGCCGCCACAACTTGCTCGATTTGGTAGGCTGGCGATCATGCCGAGCTCTTACCCCGCAAGTCCGACACATATCGTGGAAATTCTTCGATCACCTATCGTTTTGCAACGCGCTGTAAATTGTTCATATCAACTCCCGAGTGTCCTCTACCTATCCTTACCAGTACATCCGACTCGGATGCCACCGAAAACGTTTGCACGAAAAGGGCCTTGAAAGAGGTGGGTTTACCACTGCATCAGTTGATTCGCGATTGACTTCAAACCGGTGCGCATCGATATCAATGATGGCAGACATCAAAGGAGGTGGTGCAATCCTTGCAACGTCTGCGCAGAATTCCCTAGAATTCCCTGCAATGCGGATAATTCTGGAGGAAACGAAAACAGGTTGAGCAACGCCGATGCGCAAAGAACACAGCATTCACTTACATCGAACACCGAGATAAAATCACCTGCCTTTTAGCGAGAAAGCTAAGTTGAAACATGTTAATAATGCCTGAGCGAAGGCTATCGACTTCGATCCCTTTCGTGAAGCTAGGATGGGCACGTTGTCTCAGGTTCATCTAATGCACTTATTGGCAGGCCATTCCTAAGTCTGTTGCTATCCATGACCTTACATTGGGTATCACCATCGAGATTCGTAACAGGGTACGAAAGGACGAGCGGACCTTGAGCGGACCCATGTTTTTGCGTTGGGTCACGCAGCACAAGGCGACAATAACCAGTTGGAGCGGGTCCGAGTCGGAATGGTTACAGCAAGACTCACTGCGCCAACCCCATCAACATTATAGAGTTACATATCAATTAGGGAGTATTGAAGATGGAAACGATGGCGGCGAAAAGAGTTTGGTAGACGGAGCAGACATCCGGTTGCAGTTCTAAACCAGCAAAGTCATTATTGTACCATATTGGCAGAGAACAAGCCACCGACTCACACCTACTGATTTACCCGTGAAGCATGTCGAAATGAGAATAATGGAATGCAGAGTCAACTTGGAGCAGACCGACAAAAAGGCATTCAGCCGAGCGCTTCGGCAGTTTCACACTGAAAGAGAGCACCATCGCTGCATTTCCACTGCTTGATCACAGCCTTCGGTGCTTCAGGACGCGCCTCCTTCTATCCATATACCCTCTTCAGTTCCTCTCGGCTCTTTCATACACTCGCTATCTTCACTTCTAGATTAGGGCGTAGCCCCACATTCCTTCAACAGCTCGCCCGAGGACTCAAGACAATACCAAAAATGGCCCTAGAACCACTCTTGAGTACTCGTGCGCAGCGCGCTTTTGTGGCTACCCGTGAGTTGTCTTTTTAAAAGAAAACGGGAAGTACAAGTTGACAGCATGCATGTTGGGATGCAGTGGTTCTACGTACGTGAAACTTTAAAAGACTCGATCGAAGAAGTGTCTCATGGAGGATGCTTGCAGAGGGTCTTGTTGTACTGGCAATGGTAGCTGTCGTATTCGCCTTTGTGAGTAACTTGTCTGATCAGACCGTCGAGTTTTCTTTTTTGACTCGCCTTCCTGCAAGGTTGCGGAGCACGTCGAGTTTACTGGCCAATACAAAGTGTGTCCGCTCCACATCTTCACAGCTTCGATCGTGATCGTAATGGGAGATTATTTGCCTAGACGATACCATGTTACCTCGCATTGTTTGCACTCGCCGAGTGAGTGAAAGCAAACTCGGCTTCAGCAAATGTACTCATCCATCGCAGGATCTTCGAAATCCTTATGGCATTCGACGCACTTCGGTTACGCAATATAATTCAGCTAATCGGAATATTCAGTCAGTGCCACACACATCTCACCCTCGGTTTATATTACTCATTGTCTACGCTTTTTACTAGTTTTCCATGGAGCTATGATAGTCTTTTCAGCACTTCAAGTCCACGAGACTAAGGCAGCTTTGATCGTGCCAGGCGGAACAGATTACTTTGTAACAACGTTTTGACATATTACCTTTTTTATTTTTATTCACCGTACATTCAGAATCGTGGCGGACCCGACTCATTGTGGAACAAAGTTCTACCATTCTTGATCGTCGTGCCATGCGTCATTGCAGCTTCTTGGGTCATCATGGCATGGTGGATAAGGAAATTGTACTTTGAATTCGGGTATGCAGGACATACACACTCAGAATATCGTTTGCTCATTTGCCGTGACTCACAGATGGGCTATCTTCCACGTCGTTGGTGCAAACCCAGCATTCAAGAGTACGTTGTTCTTAATCACATTCTTAAATCAATCATGTTGGATTGATCCTCTTATTTACAGCAATGTTCCAGTACTATCAGATCATGATCTGTCTCCTCAAGTTCGACTTCTTCTGCTTCACAGGCGTCACCATTCAACTCCTCATTCTGGTACTCCAGACAAGTTCTGCAGAATTCGGGCTCACAGTCGCGGCTATTCCCATTGTTTTGGTTCTGCTAGCATTTTGTGGATGGGCTGTCAAGCGTGAAGTCAAGTGGTATGTTATGCTTTCTCCATGCTCCACTGTTAACATACCTGAGTGGTGATGAACAGGCTGATGACCATCTCGCTGGCGCTGATGTTGGCTGCGGAATCATACTGTGCGTGCTATTTTTATTTTCTTGCGTGCTTCTTTACTCTAATTCCATCGGGCTGACGCTCTTGCCAGTCAGTGAGTGTCACGTGTAGCTGTATATAGATGAAATGGGGCTAACAATCCGCTCAGTCTACAAGCTTGTCAGATTCTATGAGCCTGCATCAAGAGAAGAATACGCGACAACACGAGCAACGCTCACCGTATTCAGTCCGTCACCTCATCTCACCTGGTCTTTCATCCATTTTCTAACATCCTATTCACAAAGCAATCGTCGCATTCCTCCTGCTGTTTGCAACATTCGCCGTCGGTCTCCGTTGTTTCGCAGACTTTGACAAGGGACTACTGAGCTCAAAGCTGCACGGTCAGTCATACCGACCCGTTGCCACCCATGGCGGCGACGGCAAGACAGATTTATTCGGTGATTCTTCCTTTCTTACACACCATCCCCTTCTCTTAGCCGTCACCGGACCAAAAACGTACTCACAATCCCCGCTCCCCTCACCAGGGGAACAATCAACAATGCGACAATCATCATACCTAGGTGGAGGTCAACTCGGACCGCGTATATCCATAGAATGATGTGTCTATCTCCCCTCGATATCCCCCGCTCGTCGTTCTTTTTCCGTCCCGCCTCTCGCCCCCCAATGCTACAAGATTACGCTCAACTCACGATCTCGCTTTCAACTCTTTTGTTTCACGACCTCTTGCGCATGGGTGTGGGTAGTTGCGCAGGTTTATGGAGTTCTTGCTTTTGGGTGGTTGAGGTTGGGGCCGGGGCCCCCCGCCGTTGCTGTGTTTACTGCTAATTTATATTTGCATTGTTCTGTACTACGAGTTTATCCATACGGACTTCATGACGATATCTATTCCCAGGATCCGCGAAACATGCCTGACCCTAAGGAACTGAATCTAAATCCATTTCTTGCGAACCGAAGAAAGCACAAGTGGGATCCTCGCGCAATGGAAGTGCAGTTACGAAGCATGGTCCTTACTGAGAAGCATATTCGAATGGTCTTGATGTGACTTGTTGCAGCATGATACCAACCAGGCACGAATAATGACTGCGCAACAAGTTGAAAATGAATGTCTCCGAACAGATACCGAGCTTTCAATCACGTCGAAAATCCAAGCAAGAAGTACACAGCGGGCATTAAGCCCGCGATCAACCCAATGACCTCGACACAAGCAACCATTGCGCCAGACTGGTCTCCGCCTGTGGGGGTGGGACTTGGGAGGTTCGGTGCAATAGATGTCGCACCGGCCGTACTGTTTAGCCACGGACTTTGAGTGGGTGCGTTGTCAGGTTCAGGGAAGGTGGCTAGCGCATTTGTACTATTACATCCTCCTTGTTTGTTATCATTCTGAACTTCCACTCTGCAACAAGATCGGTATCAGACATGACACGGAATAACATGGGGGAGTTTAAACATACGGAATGGCAGAAATGATGAAGTATTCCTGATTATTAATGTGTGAGACTTCGTAAAACGACAGCTATATGCGGCGTTAGCATTTTAGAGTCATGCGGTTGCAACGGGGGACTGACATTGTACTGCCCAGCAGGTACACATGAGCTGATATTGTAGTTGATGTGTTTTACAGTGCTACTGTTCTCCTGTGCAAGAATGTCGCTGCCAGATGAGATAGTGAGGTTGATACTCTGGGGATACGAGAAGAGGTAGATCTCCAAGCTGTCGAAGCGAGTAGAGTCATTGGATCCAGGGGTGGCAGCACTAGCTGGAAGGTTCCCATCACCAGATATCTACGTGAATTTGAGTACAGTCAACTAGTGAGGGATTAATTGACTCACGTCGACCGCAATTGCAACATTAGAGCCCGCATGAAGCGTGCTGTAGCGTTCCCCTTGTTAAGTGTCACATACGGCGACCAGCTTTGAGAACATACCTCTGGGGAGCAGGAGAGTCAATAATAGCTAGACCTCTGGTGAAGATCTGACCATTGAATCCAAACGTTTGAGCCGTAATAACCTGAGCTAGACAAAGGAATGTCGAGATTGAAAGGAATGAGAACATCCTGAAGTTTCTACAAGGATTCAGGATTCGGAAGTGGCTTTTATATTAACGGTGAATCGTCGGGGCTGGACGGTAATCTCGGCCATAATCCCTCATGTTTCTCTCGAGGAAACGCTTTTTGGCCCAGGAATGATCAACTTCCAAAATTCAGGCACTGCAGCTCAGCGGGCTCGATCACCGTCGATCGTGACAGAAAGCGCGTGACTTTATGTGACGGAACGCGTTGATTGGCCGCGCGCGCGTGACAACTTGATTGTTGAACTGCTCGGGCTACATTGACCACCATGGATGACAGACCTGACCCCATTGCACAATTCTTCCCCGACCAGGATCCCGAGTCTGTAAACTTATATTCTGTCCTAGACGTAGAATCTTCAGCCAAGCCAGACGAAATCAAGAAGGCGTACCGCAAACTTGCCCTTATTCATCACCCAGATAAACACGCGACAGCTGGCGAATCTGCAAAGGCGGACGCGTCACTCAAGTTTCAGCAGATCGGGTTTGCCTACGCTGTCTTAGGTGATGAGAAGCGTCGCGAGAGATATGACAAGATTGGCAGGACAGACGAGGGATTCGACCTTGGTGCGGGCGAGGATGGGTGGGATGCATACTTTGAAGATCTCTTCGAGAGGGTTACGAAGCAGAGGCTAGATGAACTGAAGAAAGAGTATCAAGGTCTGTTGCTGTTCCTTCGGTGTAAGGCTCAATCGTTGACGGTTGAATAGGCTCAGATGAAGAGGTCCAGGACCTCAAAGCTGCCTATCTCGAAGCAGAAGGCGCTATAGATATCATCATGCAACACATTCCACATTCCACCTATGATGACGAGGCGCGTTTCATTGTCATCATCTCCGACCTCATACGTAAGAAGGAACTTCCTTCATTCAAGACATGGGATGCAAGCGTGAAGGATGAGAAGTCTAGACTCGTACGAAAGAAACAGGGTGAGAAGGAGGCCAAAGAGGCAGAAGAGATGGCGAAGGAGTTAGGTGTCTGGGACGAGTTCTTCGGAAGTGGAAAACCTTCCTCGAAGAAGGGGAAGGGCAAAGGGAAGGGTAAAGCCAAGGATGACGCTCCCGCGGACGAGGAAGAGGACTATTCTGCCCTTCATGCCCTGATTCTCAAGAAACGAAAGACCACAGACAACTTCTTCGACAGTCTTGCGGAGAAGTACACTCGAGAAGAGGAGAGCAGTAAGGCTAGGGGAAAGAAGGAGAAGAAGCGAGTCAAAGCCGACGAAGAGGAGGAAGAAGCTGAGATGGGATCTCCAAAGAAGAAGTCCAGAAAAAATGTGCCACCACCTCCTGATATTGACGACAAGGAATTCGAGTCGTTGCAAAAGAAACTTTTCGGAGACAAAGCGAACGCGAAGAAACAAGATGAAAATGCATCTGCTTCTAAATCCAAGCGAAGTACAAGAGCGAAGAAGGGGCGGTGACCTCAGTTCAATGCTTGCTAGGCCTCCTGTATATTTATTGTCCTTTCTTTTCTTTTCTCCATCTTGCTTGGGTCCATCGTTGTTTGTGATGAGTTGTACAAGTATAGCTGCATAGTATCTATGTACTTTGTCCGGCAAACCAATAAAGATGTTACAAATATCGAACAGAATCAATACCCAAACTCCGTCTAGCATGAATAATAGCCACCAACTCCTTTATCGACTCCTCCAGGATCACGACGTTATCCAACAATCTCGATAAAGTCACAGTCTTGACCTGATTACTCTCCCGTGCCTCCGCTTCATCCTCATCATCGTGCGACTCCTCGTTCGCCCCACTACCCCACTGTGAAGAACTCGTAAAAACATCCTCTTCATCTGTGTTCCATTTCACCGAAGATGACTTGGCAGGCGTCCAAGGTCCTGAACTAGGTGCCGGAGCCAGGAAGGGCTCAACAACAATGGAACTCGTCTTCTGGTAGTGAGGTCCGAAAGGACTCGCGTCAACAGTCCTACGAGGGCCTGAAGGTGTCTGGGGCTCGGAAGGCGTTGTGGGTTTGGGTTTGGATTTCTTGGGCGTGAGGAAAGATACAAAAGACGATGACTTGGCTTTTGGTTTCGGTTTCGGCGTTGATGGTTCTGAAGTCGTAGGTGAGGTGACTGTAGTTGCTCTAGGAGTGGCGGGGCCATCGACGTCCAGCGCAAGGGTGAGCGCATCGGTCAGGTTCTCCGAGAACAAAAGACCTTGTCGACGTTCCAGGAGATATTGGTCGAAATTATCAACCATTTGCCTGTATCGTTCGAGTTGGGAGACAAGGCCGTGGAAGATAGAGTGCACAACTGGTCTCGTTTGTTCGTCCAGCCTTGAAGCAGGTAGCGAATGGTCCATAGCAAGTTTCTCATCAATGGCAAAGTCAATAGACCGATCGTCTCCATCGTCTCTACCATCTTGAACATCCTCAGCCAAACTCCGTACAGGCGATTGGTCGTCTTTCTCCTTCGATGAAAAAGTGAGCCAACCGGCGAGACTCCGGTCTGGGCATATCGCCAATGTTGCCAAAGCACCAGTCAACGCCATGTTCATCTCTGGCGTGTTCGAGAAGAACCTCCGGAGGGACTCGAGAACCAAAGACAGAACAGCGTCATTAGCATTTAAACGATGCTTGGATTTTGCCCGTGTATCCAGATCCACATCCCATTGGAAGCAAGCGTGAGTTTGGATGCTAACCAGAGCATCACGCAGATAATGATCATATCCGGTACTGAAAGCATCTTCGTTGTGAGCGGGATCGACACGCGAGACCAAGGTCAGATATAACCCCATCTCGCGTTCATGTGTCCAGTAAGTAGTATCAGGTTGAGCAAAGGCGATGTATGTAGTTTCCTTGTTGGGTATCGAGGTATCCTCTGCGCCGGGGTATATGAACGTTTCGTCGTCGTCGTCATCATCATCGTCATGAATGGCAGGATTGGATTCGGAGAGAGCAGGAAGAGCGGCTGGCTGAGGGAAGCTGGTTGCTTGTGGGTCGGGTATGACGATCATCAGCTTGTCCGAACAAACCTTACAGTACTGCTGTAGCATTGACTCTAGTAGCTGTAGTGCCGCTGTCACTGTGGGCTGAGATGATGATCGAAGGCTGCTTAACAATAAATCTTTGAGCGTGAAACGACCCATTGACGTGAAGTACTCCGTATGTCGACGCGTCTCCGGTGCTTCCAACTCAAGCAGAGCCATGGCAGCGCTTTTCCTCCTCTTTTGCTTCGTCGCGCGGTCTACTGGTGCTGATGACCTAGAAACTGGTGGTCCGTTTGAGCTCAGGTTGAGCAAGGAATGTGGTCGCATGCGTGAGCGTGTGAAATCCTCCGTGTTATCCTCGCTCATGAGGAAATCAACGAGGAGGTCTCCTAGCTGACCATATCCCAGCGTACGCATCATGATCTCAATGTAGGCCATGACCGCAACAGCACTACCGTCCGAATCCGAACATTCCAATACAGATGGATAGAAGACGTTTTCCAAGAACACCCGACGCACTGCGTCTAGGATGGATTGGACGATTGCTGAACCGACAAGAGCTGAAGCGTCGAAGTTGGCATCCGCCGTTTCTGGCAAGATATTTCGTTTTAAGACATCTTGCAAAAACTCGAGTAGTTTGAGAAAATGGTCTAAACGATATTTGAAGCTAGGACTTGATGAATCCTCAAGACCAATCGACCGTTTCTTATCCAACTCGGCTTCATCGGCTTCCTTTTCAGTCTCGGACAGCGTGGCTGTCGTACCTCCCAGAACCATGGTGGTACTGGATGCAGTCTCAGTTTGACTAGGAGGTTTGATCTCCAGTTTGGAGGGAAGGAGGGAATATACAGCTGCCAGTCCAGCGGCAAGCACTTCTGAAAAATCGCCATCAAGAATATACTCTGCCAAGGCGAGAGCAGCATCCACATTCGGGTCACTATCTGTGCTAGAAGATGTAGAAGTTGAGGAATTAAGCGAGTCCTCGCCACCTGAAGGCTTGTGCATCGATTCGCCTGGAGACATGGCAACATCCATAAGGAAAAGTAGGCCTGCACGTGCAAAGTCGCCGATTTGGCCTTCACGGTGAACGAAACGCAGCAAATAGTTGAACAGGAGGAACTCGTATTCAGGCTTCTTCGTAGTGACTGAAGACTGGGGAGCAGAGGACGGAGCAGAGGTGATTGTCTCCTGTGAGGGGCTTGGAGATGATGGTCGTGCCTTTGACTCGTCGGCGGAGGTTGACTGTTCTTCTGGGGATGCATCATCAGGTTTACCTGCTTCTGCCTCTTCTTCATCTTCCTCCTCGTCCTCTTCTTCCACCGAGAAAAGAGGTTCGGGTCGGTACCACTGCTTATCGTGGAAGAATATCATGAGCAATTCGCGATAGTTACGTATGCGACTGCAGAGAATGCATAGAAGGTTGACAACTGGAATGAATTTTAGCACATTGTTGAGTTGACAACCGGATGATACGTACGGTCCTCCTCATATTCAGATGGTTGGCTCCTCACGGCATTCCCTGCAGCACCCATCTTTCTATTGCGACCATCTAGCTGCTCTTGGATATCATCACCTACACAGTTGCGAAGTAACCTGAGGACAGCTTTGTGGACAGCAGAATGAACTAGGAATTGCTCATCGAGCAGGACGACCATGTTTTGCACGGCGCGCAATACTTCAGCTTGGATGCCCGCAGGACGGTCGGCCTCACTGAGCTTCACCAAGGTGCCCAGGACATCTACGATGAAAGTATTAACTATGAAGCCAGCATTTCAAGTAGCGTACAACACACCATTCTTCAAGAGGTATTCGAGACAAGCACCGGTCCCACTACGCGCCACGTGTGTTATTTGGTAACATACCTCAGTAGTCAACTAATTCGACCCACCCTTCTTCTGTTCTGGTGGATTCCCAGACCAGGGCATCTACCATGGATTGTAGATGAGCCGGCACATCGGTGGCTTTGATCCCTCGCGTTAGTTGTCGCTCATCTGGATGCAGTAGCGTGTTCTGTAATACATAAAGTTCATTGAGGTAGTCAGCGGGTATACTGTAGCATGCCCACTTTAACGAGAACCCAGGACTTATGAAACTCCAGGGCATGATCGACCTGTAGTAAACGCTTCACTTCACAATACATTGAGACGAACGTCATCCTACGTACCTCAACCTTTTGGGGGGATTGAGGGCCAGACCGCAGGAACTTGGAGAAATAGTCCATCCAGGACCTTTGCACAGTGCCAAATCCAACTGCTTAATGAGTAGGAGCGACCCTAACGATGGATGTAGTCCTGAGCGCCAAGCGCTAACATCGCAATCAAGTTATCTACAACTTACAGTCGTTGATGCTCTCTACTTGACGTTGCTTCTGAGTCTTAAGCGAACTAGTGGTAGCTAGTGTAATGCGATGTTACACAACGTACATCATATTTAATTGCATTTGTGTTCCGCAACCAATTGCTATCTTGCACTGTACATCGGAGCGAAATCTGCACCTTTCGTGGTGAACTTGTTGAGATGAAAAGACTAAACTGCGATAGATCTACTATGATATTACAAGAAACTGTCAGAGCGAACCGGCAGAGTGTAGATGGATATACAATGAATGGACGGAAAGTGAATGTAGAACGAAAGCTATATGTACGAGAATGTTCAGACCCGTCCAAACGCATGCTGTCATTAAATGTTCCGGCATACAGTGCAAGTAAAGGTGATGTGATCCCTGAAAAGGGCAGCTGCGGAGAGCCAGTGTTAATTTACCTGTTTATCTAAGGAGCAAGAACAGAGACTTACGCAAAACGATCAAGGCAGCTAATACAGCAACCATGAAGACGTAGACGATGGTATACTTGAACACAATCCATCGACGTTGACGCTTCTGTTTGGTGGAGAACAATGGAGGGCGAATTTGTTTGGAAGGACGCAACCAGACTGAATGAATAGAGATCAACAACTAAAAAAAGACCAAAGAGGTGCTTCGGAGGCTTACACATCATCATAGAATGGAGCTTGTCAATGAAGGGGATGAGCGTAGGAGGCGTCATGATAATCATCAGAATATGCCCGAGCAGGAAGTCTGAACTCCACGATGACATCTCCACAATTTTGACAATGAATTCACGAGCCGGTTGCGAGAAAGCAGAAGAGCCCAATCCACGTCCGTACCACTTGCCAGACCACCACGCACGGTTCGTCTCGTCATGCTTATATTCACGAGTGAGGAAGACGGCAATCAAGATCTTCTGGATGGCTCGCTGAATAGCGATGATAGAAATCACTCCAAGAACGGCATGCGAGGCATCCCATAGTTCCAAGAACCACTGAGAAGAGGAATCAGCAAAATCACATCAGGTTTGACCCATGACACTTACGAAGAATTCGAAGAAAACGAGCAACCCAATCAGACAGAGGAAGTGTGCAAGGGAGGCCATGACAGCTGGGAACTTCTTCCACGAGTCAAGCATGGGACCAATGAACAGGGAGATGAAGAAAAGTCCCAGTAAGATTGCAGCATTCCAAGCGACGGGACCCACAGCGATGACAGCAATGCGAATCAACGGGCTGGGGTTTTGGCGACCGTCCCTATCGGGGAACGACTTGACGAACATGTAAGCTACAATGAAAATGGTGGCAGAGCAGATAGGCCAGACGATCTCGGAGAAAATGACCGCTTTCCATGATGCTCGTGGTACATCTCCTGATAGCTTCTCCGACGGGTGACCCAGCTTCTTCTTCTTGTAGCCAGTGATCATAGTTCGAGAGAGACGGCAGTAGCCGTACCAACTGCTTGACGTCGTCTTCGAGTTGCCACGCGACATCCATCGCAGGAACTCTCTGTAGTCGATGATAAAGTCCGGGAAGGAGAACTGGTGAGGATTGAACACGAATGGCGCTATGCAAAGAGACAAGACGGAGAACCAGAAGTAGATCAGGTAGGGCGTCCAGATCGCCATGGTAGCATACAGAAGAAGCATAAGATTCCGCATGCCCATGTATATGCTGGGACCGGCGAAGCGAGAGTAGAGGATCGTGAAGGATATTCTGGTGTTGGCGAAACCACGTCCTGTGGCGATGTAACGAGCGCCACCAAAGGTCAAGTTACTCAAGATGGATTGAGAGTAGATCTGAGTAGAGAAGACTTCGAAGATGGGCGACAATGACAGGAAGTGTTTTCCTAAACGAATGAGGGCCTTGCCAGTTCCACGCTCAAGCAGCTCTGGATAGATTACATCAGAAGAGAGGAGGGCAACAGCGAATTTCGCATACCTTGTAAGAACAACGGTAAGAACGCGATGAAGAAGACCAAGAAGATCGACATGATGCATCGTTTAATCCAATCAAATACGGGGATTAGGTTGTAGCATCCAGGCTGCCCGGCAAGAACATTGCTCTGAGAATCCACCTTACAAATGGCCAACTGCTTATTGAGGGTACCGATGTATAGCACTAAACAGATATGATCAGTTAGGACATGCAAACAGCGAATTGTTGCTCACATGTGACCATGAAGACTTGAATCGAGTAGATAACGAGAATGTTATTGATGTGGAAACCGGGATGGCCATAGTAGAATGCCAAGAATCGATCGATGGGTAATTGCGTTCCAAGGTAGTAGTACTCGCGACTGAGCATTTGCTCGCCCATTCCAGTTCCTAGCTTCGTCTGGAAATTGAGAATGGTCCCGAAGCCAAGATCACGACCCTTTCCACACTGGTAATATTCAGCATGCTTGATGCGTCCTCCGCGTCCCATGGCGTTCATACCAGCAAAGATATCCTCATTCAAGTGAAGACCCTTCTGTGCTTTCGAAACACCGCCACGGGTGCTCATGAATGTCGCATTCAGGAAATCGGGGTGACCATAATGGAGTTTCGCTCCGATCCATGCAAGCGTACGAGGAGTCATGGTACCGAACGTCTGTTCCTTTCCAGCGGCGATATCGCCAAGGACACCAATATTTTCTGAGAAAATATACTCGCGAGTGCCAACAATAGCCACGGGATGTTTGGTGAACTCTTTGTGGCCCCACTGAGCATAAGGGCTCTGGCTGGAGATAGAATACTCCTCAAACTCGCCAAGGATGTTCCTGATCTTCAAACATTCCTCCAGATAATTGTCCTGATTGGCATCGATGAGCTGCAAGTACTCTCCGCGGTAGAAGATGATCGCGTGGTTCTGGTTGTCCGACTTGCCGTCTCCTAGGATAGGATTACCGGGAAGTTCCACACGGAACTTGGGCTTGCGCTTCCCTGTCTGAGGATCTATCTCTGAATGACCGTCGATGAGCGCGGAGAAGAGACGAGGCTCGCTACCCTTCACGCCAGCTTCCTCGTCAAGGTACGCGATCTGTAGTTCCGGGTAAGCGCGAAGAAGGAATTCAGCGTTCTCCTGCTCTTCCTTGTTGAATTTAGCAAAGCGCTGCATCGATACCGCGAATTTGAATTTACGACGAGCCATTCGCTCCAGTTCGCGTTCTAGACGGTCTGTGTTGCCGGCAAACCTTTGAACAATCTGGGGATTCTCCACACGATAAAGAAGCTTGATCGCTTTCGCATAGTTCATCATACCAGAAACCGTGCGATACAAGGTCTGAGCACGAAGAGATGCCCAAATTCTGGTCCGCAAGGTATATTCGGGAGCGGAAGTCTTGAAACCGATGCAATAGAAAGGTAGATCATCGACTCGGCTGGTTTTCTCGTTCGTGCTGCTTGTACCATCAAAGTGAGCCGACTCCTCCGCGAGAATCTTGGTATCCTTGACGAAGTTATCCCATTCCACGGAATGAAGTTGCTTGAGATATTCAAGGAGTGTCACACGAGTGTTCTGGTCCTCCTCCTTGATGATCTCCCGCAAGCTAAGAAGAATTTTCTCCGAATAGTGAGGAACCAATACGGTGAACGTGGGCATGGCATCGACGGGCAGAGGTTCAGGTATAGCCGTGGTGAGCGACGAGGCAAAGAAAGAAATACGGCGTTCAGCTTCACCACCCGGTGGGAAGAAATCGCCGCTGTTGCCCTTGTTATTAGTGAAGAAGGGAGGAGCCCGAAGAGTACGGTGACCGTCAGCGCCATCCGTCTGATGGTAGAGAAGACGTTGAACATGGTCAATGGAGAGCAGATGTTCGCGATACATGGAAATAATGATAGCGTTCCAGACTTGAGAGACAAGAACCTGCGAAGACCGTCAACATTGGCGCACATGATGCACACGGCAAACAGACCTTGGGCTTGTACTTCACTTCCATCTCAGCCGTGGCCAACATCTTAGCGTAGATACGCTTTGGCAAACGCGTGAATACCTCACTCCACGGAGTCCAGATTGACAACCCCAAGGAGAACGAGCGACCAATACTGAAAACAACCACCCAAATGATGTACCACAGGTACGTGTCCAAGAAGAACAAAATCAAGTCCATGATATACATGATGGTGAGTGCGAAGGGGACCTGATTTTGACACAGCGCATTCCCAAAGAACCTGTCGTTGCAACCCTGAACCTTCGTTCGCGCCATGACAGCAATTGGGCTGCTGAAGGACGACGTGAGGAAGAAGTAGGACTCCGCAAATTTGCAGCCAAAGATGAGAATCCAGAGGGAGATAGATGCAGTGCGGGGACCGCGCCCAAGGGTAGGGTAAGACGCAGTGAAAGTCTGAGACGCCATATATTTCCGCGCTTTGCCTGCGACACGGTCGCCGAACATACGCCCGGACGGAAGTAATCCGAAGGTAAGTGTGGCCACTACAGAGATGAAGAACTGGACAATGCTGATGATCAGGGGTATATTGGAAGGAGCGGGGCGATCATCCACTATAGCAATATAAAACGTTGGACCGCCTGTCAATGCCAGGACGACGAGAAGGAAGATCAGGCGAGTAGTCAAGTGCGAAGCGTTGTTCCAGGTAGTGGGGATGTATGAGAATTCTGCGATTGTGGCCGCGATCATAATAAGGGTCGACACTGCGCCTCCCAAAGCAGTTGCAGACCAAGTCATTGGTGCAGACGGGAATTGCTTGTTCTTGGGTGCATATACCTTCGGCGAGTTGAATGCAGTGTAGAACCAGAAGACTGCTATATGGAGAATCCAAATGCGATTGAAGTTAACGAGAAGATGGGCGGTGGAACGCCTTTCAAAATATGTCTTGAAAAAGACCTTGTTCCAATCGATTCGACCGAACTGCGGGTACCGTTGTGGCGGAGGCGAGTCGACAAGACGCCTCTAAGAACGAACATGAGGACACTACAGAGTGAGAAGGAAGACTGAAATGACTTACGCCATCCTGCATGACGATCTTGGCGATACCCTCGGGATACCAGAACAGCTGGTTGATATCATCGTAACCAATGATTTCGTCGTGGTCCTTTTCCTTTCGGACAAACTTGCCTTCCACAACCTCATATCCCTGATCCCGCATGAATCGGTACAAAGGTTTGATGACAGTGTCAAGGTAGAGGCCCTCCCTAACAGGATCAACACTGTTTTGACACTCGGGACTACGGTAATAGTCATCCGCACATTTAAAGATGAAGCAAAGACACTCCGGCGTAAACCTGACATTGCCCGCCTCGCCCCAGCAAAGCAACCAAAGAGCAACCTGACGGAGCCGGTCATACTGGCTCATGTTGTTCATGGCGTTACGCCATCGATTAAGTGCACTGTCTAGTGACTTTGTACTGGCAGTCTTGACATTGCCCTTGACGCTTCGAAGACGCTGTAGGCCCGGGTTTTGGGATTGACCAACAGCGTCATCCAGATTCAGTTGAGCCGCAAAGTACCACTTGCGATAATTCGCGTGCTGACCACCAATGTAATCGGCGTGAAGAGTCAGCAGAGCCTGGTTAGGAGACATGCGAGATGCCCGAGAATCCAACGCTTGCATGAGGAAATCGAACTGCGAACCGATGTAAGCGCTAGTTGCTCCCTACAATGCATATTATGTCTCACCATGTTCCGCATAGAGTCCTTTTGAAAGCCAAACTTGTGCGTAAGGTCCAGAAATATATCCTCAATCTCTTCAGTGGACATAGGGATCTGGCGATCAGCAGACCAAGCAGGGTACGGCTCTCTGGAACCCGGAATATCTGCGAAGGGGTTGTAGGTCGGCGCAGTGCTTGTGCTCATGTGTGAGTCCACAGAAGCACTGTAGTGACGAGAGTCATGAGCATCTTCGGAACTGGGCGCAGCTGAAAGCAAACAGGTCAATAATCAGGCTGAAAGCGAAGGAGAAGGTGGTACGTTCGGCCAGCACATAGATGACATGGTCCTTTTGCCGATCGTAGCATAGCCAACAACGAGGTGACTAAAATCATCGAGAACTCACAATAAGGTGTATACTGGTCGGAATACTGGCCAGTGAGCGGAACGCTGCTTGCATTCCGGCTGGAATACTGATCGCTAGAGATGGAATCGACAGAGTACTGACGCAAAGGTTGGGAATAAGGTGAAGTAGTCGCAAATGGATTGCGAGAATCTGGCTGTCCGTAACCAGGACGGCCAGCCATCTAGCAAGAATCTAGAGAAAGTGCGCTGAAAAGAGATCTAGGTTCTTGAAGAGAGTGGTTTGAAAAGAGCGAAACGACCAGCAACAAGCTCGTGTTGGGTCTAGTTAGCGAGAATGGACCGTCGTAAGGTCTACGGACTCGGAAGGGGAGAATTAGAGGAGGG
Organism: Somion occarium; assembly: GCA_964035595.1. Taxonomy (NCBI): domain Eukaryota; kingdom Fungi; phylum Basidiomycota; class Agaricomycetes; order Polyporales; family Cerrenaceae; genus Somion; species Somion occarium. The sequence goes on from OZ037946.1 coordinate 2,103,201, forward strand.
CGACGTGGTCGTCGTTGAGGAGAAAGAATTCGTTATGGGATAAGAGGTCGTCTCGCACGTCGGCGTCTCCCACTGTCTCGTGGGTCCGTGAGAAACCTGTCTCTATGTGTCCCTTGTGTACAGGCTAAAATGTCAAACACGCATCGCCACCGTCACTGTGCCCAACTAACTGCGAAATACTACCTCAAATGCACTCTTGAACACCCTTTCACGTACTGTGATTCACGACTATACGTCTCTCCAACTAATGAGATGCTACAGGACCCCACAGGGCCGCTCAGATCTGAATCCCGACTGCGGGTGGACATGGGAGGGTGTCATCATGTAACACTGATGTTCCTCGACTGTCCCGAAATGTCAGCAAAAAGTCTGATGTGAGCACTGACAACAGGGGATTCACTTAAAGAAGGTTTACAAGCATTCCAATGTATGACTAAAGGAATCCGTTATGATGGAAATAACATACATTCACAACAGTGAGACAAATCCAGCCGCGCTGAGAAAGACAGTCCTCTTCCAAGCAAGAGACCCATCAACCAAAGATGGGTCTCAAAGCGTCAACGAATGTGTTACCGTATCTTTTCCAGGAGTCTATCATCTATCTGCCACAGCATAGGATGCTCTGCGGGCAGTAGAATGTCCTTTCTCCGATGGTGATGTCTACGACTGAGGGTCTGACAGCGTTGGCAGGACCTGCGGAGTTGCTTCTTATTCCACATCCTGGTAATAGCAAATAACGGCCAGAATGAGTACCATCTGCAGGAATGTTCCGCAGGCATCCATCAGTCTTCTGAGCAATGTCTCTCATTAACATTGCAAATACTCACCGAATGCAGGCTCATCCGTATTTTGGTAAATAGGTCCTCTTGTGCACATACGAATTGGGACGTGTGCGCCGACAGTTGTAACACCCAGTTGACGAAAAACGTATAGCGAATCTTTGTGAGTCCATTTCTAAATTCTGACGAAAGCGAGCTCCACGGTTCTGTCGTGGTTCTGTGCTATCGGATAGTCTCCTTGTCGCCACGAAAAGAACTTTTGAGTAATTCGTCAAGGCTCTTTGTAATGTGACTGTTGTTTCAGATGGAAACCGACGTGAAAGCAAGTCAACAAGTCAAGCTATAAATGATGCCAGATTATAGCACGACAACATGAGAAAGTACAGGTTCTCACCAATGCAAGTCAAAACTCCACACCAGATTGTACGCTCTGAGCTACACAACTAGCTACTTCAAGTTCCTCTAACCATAGTCTCCGTACATTCCCCAGCATCCATTCGTACCAATCTGGAAGTCCATGCTCAGGGCGCAATGTCCTTTCGTTGAGCCCCACTATGTTGCTATTCGCCCTCTCGATGAGCGTCTCACATATTTTCAGCAGAGTATTTCTCCAAGCTTGCTCGTGCTCTTGGGAAATTATTGCTTGCTCGCCGAGAACTACGGCCTTCCAATGGCCAACTCGGTCATGTTGAACGTCATCATCTTTGCAATGCAGTAGTCTTAATGCGGTGATCAAGCGATAAGATGGGTGAGCTGGTGGAGAAGCATGCATAGTCCAATCGCTGGAAATACAAAGTAGTCAAATTTCCAAGGAGTTTGATTAAGAATCATGTGCACGCGTACCCCCAGTAACCTTCCTCATCTAGAATACGCCTCATAGTGTCCGCAATAGGGCCTTTCGCTTTGAAATGCTCCTCGACGATGTCTTGCACATCCACTTCACCGTCACAGCGCCCGCGTTGTAAGTCACCTTCGTGCCAAGTATTGGTAAATCCGTACTCGACAAAGAGTTTTCTATTCGGGTGGGAACCGTATCGCAAGAAGAGCTCAGTGTCTGGTGGTATAGTGGTTTCACAATTTGATGTGAAAGCATAATCGCCTCCAAGGCGTTTGGTATGCTTCCGAGGTCCAGTCGGTGCCGCCCATAGTTCAGAATCCAATGGAAGAACCGGCTTTATGTGTGTGGCGGTCGGCGCATGGTTGGCAAAATCCAGGATCGGACAAAGTGTCATATTCAGCGGAGAAGAGACAGACGGATCAAGGCGATAATAGATACATCGCGTGTTCACTTTGAATATTAGTGTGAGTTGCCTGATTAGTAGGAATGATTATGGTCAACATACCGTTTAACCAAGCCCATACATAGTCTGTAGTTAAGGCACTGTCTCCGAGGCGAAACCTATCAACGTCAATGTCTTGACGTGAGGATGAATCACATATCATCGGAAGAGCGGTCTGCGAGAGTGACAAAACTATTAAACAACACGAATCTTTTGAAGACTGACCACATATTTTCGCACGGCATCCCAGTCTTCCCAGAATCTCGCCGTCAAAGCTTGCAAGCTGGAGGAGACAGAGGGAGGCAGATGACCCAATAGCTCCTGAGCCTTTGGGTTGCTGTTGGTTTGTAAATGCTTGTTGACTGACCACGTCAAAGGGTGGCTATCAAAGTCTCGAGGCAAAGTACTTATGTACGATCCAAACCTGGAGTCGTGGGACTCCCCACCATCATGAGGTTTGTGCAGTAGAAGATGAAGCGATATAACTTGAGTAGGCGAGAGATATTGACCTTGTAATGGTGGATATGTAGCCGAAAGAGTTCGACTATTCATCATAGCCGTTGCTGGGATGATAAATAAAGTGGCATTGGGCTGAGAACGAGAACGTTGAGTCTCTGTATGAGGGAACACGATGCGTATAATTTACAGGGATTGAGTGTGTAGCAAAGAGACCTTTGCCCGCATCTAAAAATAGTATGTAGTAACCAACGTTAGTCGAGGATTAAATGATTTATACATGGTTCAGACCCACTTGGCGCGTCTCTGCATTCCACCAGCATATACTCTTCGCCCACCTTCATTCCATGGCTATCCCTCAACCAAGAAAGCAAAGTCTTCCATCGGTTGTGATCGGCCATGATGGTGGTGTACTATAACGGCGTCGAGTGATAAGCGTGGTTCCGACGGAAAAGAGATTGGGCATATTCCGTTGATCCAATAAAAATTCACTTCGTCCTCTCAGCTTCGGGTTCTGGTCGGTGCTCGTGGATGCACACGATTGCGAAAGTGTGTCGTCGTCAGCTCATAGAAATAGGGCAGGCTCTCACGGAACCAAGTGGGAACTGATCAGATAGTGTTCTTAAACAGTGGCTTCACGACTTTTGAGCAGTCTTCACTTCCCCGCACGGACTGTGCCCATATTCAGAGCATATCCAACAATCCACCGCAAGATGTCCATATTCAATGCTTCCCGCTTGCAGGGCAAGACCGTGCTCATTACAGGAGCGAGTGTTGGAATTGGCGCGGTAGGCACTCTTATCATGAATGGTCTATCACAATCCTGACAAACGCCTCTGATTCGCAGGCTACTGCCAGGCTGTTTGCAAAGGTACTTGGCCTATGCTCTGTATGAATTGAGTTAGAAGCTAAAAGTGTTCGCTTAGGCTGGGTCTAACGTCATTTTGACGGCTCGTCGGGTAGAAGCATTGAACGAGGTGGCCGAGGCATGCAAGGTAGCTCACAAGGAGTCAGGTCTCCAGCAAGGAGGGAAATTTGCTGTAGTGCAGCTCGATGTGGCAGACCGAAAGCAAGTCTCCTCGCTTCTGGAAAAGATTCCGGATGAGCTGCGCAAGGTTGACGTCTTAGGTGAGTTATTCTGTATTTCACCATGTAGATCATGTCACAATTAACATCGTTTGGATAGTCAATAACGCTGGCTTCGTCCTCGGTACTGAGAAGATTGGCGATATTTCAGAGGATGACATGGAGAACATGTTCAGGGTGAATGTCTTCGGCCTGATTTCCGTCACCCAACTCTTCATCAAAGGTATGTCGGTTCCAAGCACTTTTCTAGCCTGTCCGTTCATAAAGGATAGTGTAGACTTCAGGCAGCGAAACACCGGTCACATCATCAACATCGGCTCTGTCGCGGGACGTGAGCCCTATGCAGGCGGCGGTATCTATTGCGCGACCAAGCATGCTGTCAACTCATTCTCAGGCTCGCTCTTGCGGGAAGTGGTAGACACAAACATCCGAGTCACAGAGATCCAGCCTGGTAGGCATCTTTTGTAGTCATTTTCACACAAGCTTTCTCACACATAATTAGGTATGGTCGAGACTGAATTCTCCGTTGTCCGCTTCCGCGGCGACAAATCCAAGGCTGACAAGGTTTACGAGGGAATTAAACCCTGTAAGTCCTGTCCTTGCGTTTCTGAAACAGGGCTTGACGCTGATGACTGCTTTCAGTGGTCGCCGAGGACATTGCTGAGGAAATCGTATGGGCTGCGTCACGACCCCCACATGTGAACCTGGCCGAGATTTTCATTCTTCCCGTAAACCAAGCTTCACCGACGATTAACTACCGAGGTGGAAAGTAGTGTCAGGAAGGGAATGACAAGAAACGATTTGTGATTGTACATTACGTTGTATATTACCCGTCACATACAACAACGTAGATGGCTTACTGAGGAATAAATCAAAATGTACAAGAACATCAGCAAAGTACGTGGCAGCAATGCAAGAAATTAATAATAGTGAAATGATCGTGATAAGCAGAGCTCAAGCCTTCGCCTTCCTGCTCTTGCTCCTGGTAGATTTCGCCGGCGCCGGCGTTGGCTCTGGGTCCACATCGTCATCATATACAAACTTCTTCACAGTGATCTTTTCCTGGACGAGACCTGGTAGGGGGGCATCCACATGCAACACATTGCCCAAATGATCTAAGCGAAGCGTCTACAAAAGAGAAAACCACCGTCAGTGTCAGAAAACATGCATTTATTAACATATTGAAATACGCACTTTGGCGGTCGGAGCCAAACATCCTGGCTTCGCAGTCTCCTCCCTATGCGTTCGCGCAGGTTTGGGTGGTGTCTCACGTAGATATACTGTGGTAGCCAAGCCTCGATCCCACTTCACACGCTTCTCGTCCTTTAACGCATCCTCCTCTTTCTTCTGCACATCTTCCTCTTCGAAGCGACCACGCTTGACAGGCCTGTCCGGTCGAGGCGGGGTTTCGTAGTCCTCATCTTCGCCTGGTCCCCTCCGATACTTCAGAATCACGCCATTCGAGTCCGGCTCAGCACTGACAGTACTGACATCTCCCTCATCAAAGTCAACACTTTCGGCTGTCACGTCGGCTTGACCTTCAGCGGTACGTTTGGCTCGCCTTTCTGCACGTTCTTGCCTTTGCAAAATCCTGTCTGCCTTTTGACGCTCCAACACCGTCCGTACTTTGGTTGTAGGGCTATCAGGTCTCTTGCCCTCTACTCTGACAACCTCCGTCTCCAGCCTGACTACGTAGTTCTGGTTGCGTTGCGTGTTTGCCGATGTGAGAGACCTTAGGGAGAGCGCAGACATGCCAGAAAAGGCACCAGAGTCAATGGCAGCACGTGTTCTTCGACGAGGCTGAGGGGCTTCGACCGCAGTTATAGTGCCGAAGACATCCGCCGGAGGATGTGATGGCTTTCGAGCTCGCGTTGTACGACGTACACCACGAGGGGCATCCTCTGTGGTTTGAGCCGTTTCTGAGGTCGCAGCCTCGGAACCCTTCTGGTTGTCAGTCGTATCTTCTATCAATTTGACGGGTGGAACAATGAGTGGTTGTTGGTCAGTGATGGGTCCTAACACAGGTTGTGGTCCGGGCGAGTCAACATCAATAACTGGGGGCGAAGGTGAACTCTTTTCTTTGTCCAAACGACTAGGGGAAGGAGTGACGGCTTTGGGTCTTTTCGCACCAACGGCTCTGCGCATCTTGATCTTTCCTTGTACCACTGAAGGCGCTTTAACAGGACTCCTCAATTTCAAAGGGCTGCGAGTAGGAGATGCCATAATGGGAACCTTCTGCGTCGCGCCAGTAGTCGAGTGAACGCGCCGCACGACTACTATGGGCTTAACTCCAGGTGGAGAAGCCCGTCCTGTGGGTTCATCCCGTTTCCGCTTCAAATTGAGCACTTCAGGATGTGAGGCTATAGCTCCGCTTGCAGCGCGATTTGCGATAGTGCTAGGTCCTGGACCAGCCGTACTCGCACTGTTCTGGTCATCTGAGCTACTCCCACTAGCAGTAGGCTTTCCGGTGGCTTTTCGCATACGGATCAATTGTTCCTACAAAGTATTATAGATCAGTAGGCAATTAGAAATCAGCTCAATAATACTGACATGTCGCGCAGGAGCTGCAGTCGAATCTGCGGGTTTCGGAGGTACTGGCTGAATATGGAGTTTCGTCTCCTTTGGCGTCGTCTTCGTTGTAAAAGGCTTAGGTGTTTGTCTATTATACGGCTTAGCTCCAATTCGTGGAATCTTGCTTTCTGCTCTAGAAGACGGCTGTCGCAGGGCAGAAGTAGGTTTGGAAAGACCGATCTTCGACGTGCTAGAGGGTATTGGGGCGGCCGACGCTCGAGGTTCATCTTGACTCTCGTCGCCTTCCGGTATTGATGTAGGTATACATGAAGGTGTGCGGGGAATGGGGTATGGTAATGTTCTATTCCGCTGGACAGAAGAAACTTCAGGTAGCTTTCTGAACAAACCGTCCTTGCTAACATTCAGTGCGGGGAATGCGATTCTAGTTGGCTCTAGAGATGTGCTTCGTTCGTATTTCCGGCCTACCAGAGGTTGTGGTTCTTCAGACCTACTTCTGAAGACAATCGATCTACTTGGAGTAGCGAGTTGACTGACACTTTGAGGTTTCCCAGGTGTGTCCTTAGATGCGGAAGCTAGTGCGTCTGAAATTGGAACACGTTTGGCTGGACTGCGATTGGGGTCATCAAGAGGAACGCGGCGAAAAGCGGGAGATGCCAGCACATCAGAACTAAAGCTTGCTGGTGGGAGCAGTAACGGTGGCTTTTTCGGAGAAATAGTTCCTTGTCTGAGTGCTTGAGCGATAGGTATTCGACGAGCAGGTGTTGGCGCAGGGTCAATAGGCTTGGAAGGAGATGGGAAGAACGTGTCTGAAGTCGTGAGATCATTACTTGTGGCGTTAGGAACATCAGGTGCGGTCTGTAGAGTAGGAAAATCGGTTGTGGGCTGCCCTGGTACATCTGCATCAGTTTTGTTGGCTTCGGAAACAGTGGGAAGCAGTTGAGTCAGGACGCCAGAGGACGTAGGCGATAGCGAATTAAGTCGGACATGTACACTACTACTTCGCCGCTGGGGACGTCGTGGGGATGAATGTCCTTCTGCCGGTGGGGTGTCGCGCCTGATTTGTGCAGATGGTGCGCCCGGAGTCACATCTTCAGGACCATCATCTTCAACTAGAACCTCTCTCTCTTTGCCCTTCGTACTTTTCCTACGAGCAGGCCCTACAACTATCGGTGCACTATCGTTAGCATTGTTCTCAGCAGACTTGGCCGGGGAGTTGAAGGTGAGAGGTAAGACAAGCGGAGAGTGACTACGTCTTGGCCGAGAAGATCGTCGCAACGGTGTCAAAGCTTCGGGGTTACCAACTTGAGATTTCGATTCTCGAGCAGGAGAACCCTCAATCTGTATGAGCGGTGTTAAGGATGGCCCTGGAGCAGCAGTTGATGTTTCCGACGGATCAGATAGAGGTGACGGTGCAGCACTTTGTTGTCCTGTTACAAGAGCTCGAAAGACTTGCTCCTCCTCGTCCAAGGATGATGACATTTCCTCGTGTATGACATCTGACCGTGTGTCTGGAATCTGAAGTCGTTCTGGATTCTGTGAGGGCACAAGGGAGAAAGGCGAAGGACGTAGTGGAGAGGAGAATAGAAGGTCATCCACTGTTGTTGCGCCAGCCTGACACTGGTGTTCCTTGACACTTGGTGGTGTGTGCGGGAAGACTGCAACTTGTGGAATATCTGCGATGTCAGACGTATCAAACATAATTAGGTCGTGATCGACGCCCTTGGAGTCTACAACCTGCTCCTCTGGAAGTGGACTTGATGGACGAGGTATGAGTGGCTCTACGCCCACACTATGCACAGGTGACGAAGATTCACGATCAAGCTGCCGACTCCTCAACAGTGGGGAGATAGATTCGTCTTGAGCGAGAGGGTCTTCATTCTCGTTTGTTTCTACAGCATCGGCAGCAAATGCGGGGGAGGGAGAACGAGGTGGAGGTGAGGGGTTGACTGATGCCCTGAGAATCTTGCTAGCCAAAACTGAGGATGGTTCTACCTTACATGATTAGAATAGAGCAGACCAAATCCGGAATCAGTGAAGCGCACCCTCAAATGCATCTGGCCCTGGAGTTTCAGTTTCGGATTGATCAGAAGTACCGTCTTCAGCGGTACCATCTGAAGGTTGCAAATCCTGGAGGTTAGCGCGCTGAAGGAGTAAAGGGGCCGTAGAAAGTCTCTTAGATCTCCTGATGGGTGTGCGTCGTTCTCGATCATGTTTTCGAACGAATTTCTTCTCGGGAGAGGTGACAGGACCAAAGTAGACCCGTGCAGATTCAGTATTGACGGCATCCTCGTCCTCAGAAGGCATAGATGGTGACGAGTGAGTGGGAGGAAGAGCGTCCAGGGTCCCAAGGACGTCGTCTGCCATGGTGACGAGAGACAAGAATGGTTTTCTGCCTGTACCTAGCTGGACTCGCGTGTCACTGAAGCCTGCGACAACGTTGAGATCGCGTTGGGCTCACGTGCACCAGGTCACGTTGTCACGCGTCTGTCACGGCTTTTTGGGCGTCAAGGACCGGCTGGCCTCTATAGCCGTGATTGCCGGTCAGCGAGCGTCGGTCGCTGCGGCAGCGCCATCTTGGACATCGACCACCGGCAGCGGCGAGTTTCAATAGACCTTGACGTGATGAAGATTTGCATAGAGTCCTTTTGTTTCTTTTGCTGACTACCATGCTCTGCGGAGGCCGCATGCTACTTTAGAATTGCTAAAGACGACCACTGACAGTACACTGACATCTGATCTTCCTGCTTCGACGCTGATACTCTGATACGTCCTCAGGCAATAGTCAAACACTACTTCCATGGGCTCATTTTTCAGCTTTTTGACCGCTGCTTACTATGTTCCAAAGCTCTATTTTGCTTCGTCTCCTGCCGTGGTAGCCGTAAGAAAGACGTTCAATGGCAAGCAGGTAGACAGGATATCCCTCCGAGACCTGGTGCAGGCAAGATGTCCCAGTCTGCTGAGTCCTTTCAAGCCAGTATGGTGGCTTTTCAGGTAAGAAACTATTTTTAACAGAGAATCATCGGCATCCTTGAACGCGAAGCCCACAGTGGTCACCTACAAACGTTGTATTGTGTTCTCGGTGACTTCTCCAAAATAGATAAGGTAGAATACGATAGGTGCGTGTAGCGGTCGACTTCCCTCGTGGGTCGATTCCTCACCACTGCTCTTTCATAGAACCCTTCTCCGACTTTTGGACGGCGGAACAATGTAAGTACCCCGAGTACTCGTGCATCTCATGGTATGCAGCCTGAATATCATAATAGAGGATTAGACTTCACGCCTTCTATGAACGGAAGGACTCTGCCAGATGAAACACCGATTGTCGTAGTGCTGCATGGCTTGACCGGAGGTGCGTTCTGTCCACTTTGTCGTATGTTTTTAACCTCATGGGATCGTCGTTAACCTCATAGGTTCTCATGAGTCGTACGTTCGAGCAATCCTAGCTCCGGCGTGCACACCTGTTGAGAAGGGTGGTCTAGGATATCGTGGAGTCGTTGTTAATTTTCGCGGCTGTGAGTTTTCATTTTCATTTCATTCATCTCTTTCATGCTATACACTCGTGCGTTCCTACTGGAGGCTGGTGTTTCTTATTACTATATCCATGCATGCAATGTTCGCTGCTAGCGTCGATCCATTTCGGCGATCCGTTTTGCTTCCATGCAGTTGTGTTCTGCTGGTTCCGTCCCTTTTGCCTCCCTCCTCGTGCCACCTACACACACATTTCCGTGTTCCTTTCACAACAACCTGTGCATTATTCTTATTGCGGCGTCATTCTCCATGATATACTAACGTGTCAATGGCCTATCGTGCTTCAGGTGCTGGAGTACCCGTCACAAGCCCCCAACTTTACTCTGCTGGGTTCACGAACGATATTCGCACGGCCTTGCTATACATTTCCAAACGATATCCGAAAGCTCCGTTGCTTGGTGTTGGTTTCTCTCTTGGAGCAAACGTCCTGACACGATATCTGGCCGAAGAAGGCGAGCAGAGCCGACTGAGGGCTGGTTGTGTATTAGCATGCGTAAGTGTTACAGCATGATCCGGATTGTCCCTCATACTGAAGAAGATTCTTAGCCTTGGGATCTTCTCGCCAATAGTGAATTGTGAATATATGTCCACACTCTCCACTGAAAAATGCCTCACTGATTTTATCGTAGGATGGAAGGTGACTGGTTCCACCGCACAACGTACTCAAGTGGTATGGCTAGTAATTTGAAGGTGCTACTCAAACGTCATCATGATGAATTCGCCAAATTCCCTCAATCCGAGCTTTACAAGGCCATGCAAGTTCTCTTGACGGTTCCTAGGCCGTCCTTGATCCAGTTTGATGATACCGTCACTTGCGTGGGTGGAGGACCTTCACCACCTTTCCCTTTTGCATCTGGGCGTGATTACTACGTATGGGCCTCAAGCCACAAACTTCTTCCTCAAGTTCGTGTACCTTTCCTCGCGCTCAATGCTTCAGACGATCCGATCGTCAAGGAGCTGCCCACGAAAGCCGGAGAAAGTGCCTTAAGTCCCTGGGTGGTCTTCTGCGTGACTGAAGGCGGTGGTCATTTGGGTTGGTTCGAGAAGGGCTCGGGCCTTTTCTCATTAAACCGCTGGATGGGCAAACCTGTCATGGAATGGCTGAGAGTTGTAGGTGAGGAAGTGGCTGTGGAAGTGCGGGGCAAGGCACTTCATGAAGTGAATGGCTTCGTGATGGAGGAAGGGAGAGATGACATCGGATACAGGGAAATTGGGAGCGGAGGACATGTGGTCGGTGTCGAAGGTGAAGAAGGTCTGCTTGCAGGATTATGAATACCAAATAGAGAATCCCCCACGTAATAATCCTTATTTCTGAGGATGATAGAGATGTTATAGATGAGCCTGATGCATACACTCGAATATACACTAGAGTTATAGTTTTTAGTCGCTATCGCTGAAAGTCGCTCCGCTTTCTTCCTCCTCCTCGTCTGGCGTTGCAGAACGCTCATACTGACTGATATCAACCGAGACAGTACCTTCCTCTAGAAGACTGGCATCCGAGACTGCCAAGCTCTTGTCACGTTCAAAGAGTTGCCGTCCTGGAAGAAGCCATGAACCATCGATGGGAATCGTGATGGATATATATGAATTACCTGTTAATCTTGTTCCAAGTTTCTTGTACTCTTCACGTTCTTTTAGCGACAGCGCCTTTAGCTTCTCATCGTCTTCTTTTGCTTTCTTCTCTGCTAGCTCTTTATCAAATTTCGCCTTCCATGCTTTGAAGTTTTCGAGGGTAACTGGCGTTCCTCGCGTACGTGCTTCCTCGGCCTGTATTGCTCGGAATTAACGTAAAAGCAAGGACCACGGGACCTAAGACACGAACCTCGATGGCTAATCTCTCCTTCTCTGACTCCACCTGTTTCTTGCGCTCCATTCTGGAGCGTACCAATTCCAGTAATTGCTCACGCAAATGAGTAACCAGCGTGAAAGTCATTGCCATCCCCAGATTTTCCTCGCCCTGTAGATCGGTGAGGTACAATGAGGGTAGTAATATGCAGGAAAGCGTACGACGGATTTCAAACCACTTAGAATACCTGCAATCTCATCGTCGCCGAGATCCCCTTCTATTGCTTCTATGGATACGTCTGGCAAGGTATCAGGGTAGTCATCGGTATAATGCACACTGAGTGTAAGTTTGACTTGAATAAAATACACCCCTCCGATCAGACGTGTGAGGGAACCAGCGAGTAGGGTATGTAGCTCACGTTCGTCGCCGCCATCTGTGGTCTCCTCCGGTTCGACATCTATGCGGATGTCCCTTTCGGATAATTCTTTCCATGAGCTCAGCTACACTCGGGAAGATGAAGTGAGGGCGAGATAACGAACTGGAGAGCTCTGTAGGGTAGATTGACTCTAGCACCTATGAAGCATTCAATATATGTAATTGGAATAAATCACTTGTATACTCACCTCAAATTCTTCCAGCAGAACGTCGGAGGACATCAGTGAGAGCGAAATGCTTCGTCCAAATGTAGGCGCGGGAAAGTACCGACTACAAACGTTCGGCGCCTTCTACCCAACCCTCTCTTCAACCGCCTTGTCAAACTCCCTTGGGACCATGTTCTCCTTACTGGCGAACTCCTCAAGACTGGCTTTCAGCAATAATGTCAAGTGTGCCGCAAGTGCCACTACATCTCTTATGAGGATGGTTCAAACCCGGACAAACTCGACTGCATCGTCTGGCTTGCCAGGCACTTCCCGTAGTGCAGTCGATTCAATCTCTCAACCGTTAACACCAAACACATCCGAGCCCCATTCAACCTGGAATTTTCTCAGGACACAGCCCATTAGCAAAACTTCCAAGACTCAAAGCAGTCAGGAGATGTGGAAAGCCACTGAAACGTCTCATATACATAGCCGTCCGCCGGGACCCTATGCAGGTTTGTTTTGCTTCTGGCGCTTTGAATGTAACTCAAAGATATTGTACCAGGTCGAAGTGTGGCCGTATCTGGTGGTAAACCATTTGGTAGCGCTTATGTCGAGCTTCAGCAAATACTGCGCCGGAACTTAGTGAGCTACGAATTGAGGTTGGCGGAAAGACACGAGAAGAAAGGATACAAGCGCCGTCGACTGGCGAGTGATCGTCACAGGCGAAGATTCGCCCACGAGGTATGTTCCGCCCCGACCTTGGCCGCCGAATCTCACGCAATTGCTTCTAGGTGAGGAAGAAGGTGCAGCTTGTCAATGAAATCCGCGCTCGGGGAGCATGACTTTACCTATAATCAATTCTTTTGGTGCACTCCTTCACAATTTATACCTCGCATGAAAGGTACCATACCTTGGCATGACTTTGCGATGAATGTTCGTGAACTAAACAGGTGAGAAGCAAATAAAAAAGCCTGCATCTAACTTCGCCTAGATATCCCCATCTGTTGTGATAAACCTGTCCGATGAAAGCTCGCAATGATGTGTTCACAATCGGACGACAAGCCGAGGGACTCACGTCACATACAGGTGTTGGTCTAAATACCCTCATTCAACCTTACTGGATGCTCCCGTGGGATGTGAACGGTACATGGACCTCGAAGATGAGCAGGAACCTTCGCTGTTTCCACGATCGGTCTACAATGACGAAGTTGTATCCATTGTTGCTCTTTCTGTGACCGGTCGGAGTACTCAAGTACTCAGAAAATCTTTTACACGCGTCATACACGACTCGAACCTCGTGGTCGATATTCGTTGTTATCGATATTTTTTCACCGATATGCTAGACGCCCTGCGTCAATAGGCGGAATAACACCTTCAAATGTGCAAAGTCGTCCTACCATCAAGAAAAAAAGATGATACACTGTTGTCAGCTGCCATCTGTCGAAACACATGCGAAGCTTCCGATTATAGGGACGTGGAGGCTGAGACGTCGGCAAATGACAGGCATGGCTGATCGGCTTCCAAAAGACCAATGGGTGCCATACCCGGTATGCCTCCTCGATCTGGAGTTTGAATTACTAACATATGGCAGTTGTGAGGGGCCCCAAACCTCGCTGTCCAGGTCCAGCCCATTCCCGAGTGAATGCGGTCAACATGCTACCGAACTAGCGTTGCACTTCCTCCGCCGCATTCTTCGCTCCCTGATGCGCGTTTATGCATCAATAAATACCGGTCTGGGGTGCTTTCTTTTAACGACACAACCCAACTTCCTCCTTCTGACTGTTGCCACTGCAAATAGAATCACTAGTGAAGATGTGCCAAAACGTAAGTTACTGCCTCTTACAGTTGCGACCAGGCCCTGAATTTTTCAATTGGCTAGGTTATGGATGGCCGATACCACACTGTCTGTGGGCATTTTTTCGCAATGTCGACTCGCAAGCAGGATTGTCTTCGTTCGGACTGTGTGTTCAGTAGCAGACACCCACCCGGTGAGTGTTCTGAGACTACTATTATAAGCGGGAGCGCTAACCGATCGGGATACAACAGGTTGTAAGTCCGGGGCTTGCAACCGTTTGATGAACCCGCCTCAACGCAACCCTATTCGAATCAGTGAGACACGCTGCGAGGGTTGTGTCATGCGAGGGCCTGAGGGCGTCTTAGGCCGTACGCACATTACTTCCTAATCAACCACAACGAGAGGTTTCACACGGCGTTGGGATCTGGTTTGGTGAATATGCTAGGAGGCTCTCGATGACTTCAGCGCCGGCGCCGAATTATTAAAGCTTTAAAGGACTCTCCTCTTAACTTATATTATCTATTCTATCTACTTCTATGGTACTACGTAATCCGATGTATGATATATGCCTCCTACTTCGTTACTACGCTATGCATTATCTATGACTTCATGTACTAATTAATATTAATGGGCGCCAAGTGATGGCAGTACCTTTTTGGTTAATCTTGTCTACCAATTGTTCTCTTTCAATCACCACCAAGGCAATACAAACCATTGTCATGTCGTCGTTGCGCTCAAATTGTACAAGGACGCTTCTTGTCTTGAAATATTGTCTACTTTTAGCGCCAGTTACCAAGGAGCTATTACAATGCAGCGCGAAGCCATAAATTGGGAATCGATTCGGATGTATTCAGCCCAAAATTCGCCACCCCGACGCCCCACCAGTCTCACCTAGGATTTGTAATGGAGAAGTGGCATGCCTTACTATACCCTGCCAGCTGGCAGAAGCCCAAACGTGCACCGTCCAATCTTCAGGAATACATATCAAAAGCCATTCTTCCCTCAATGGCCATCGCCAGTTGTGCACCACAACTTCCTCCACAAGGACATGGAGCCCATAGGAATCACCTGACAGGTATTCGCAACATTGCGTCCTACTTCACGATGCTGATGTTTGCTCAATACAATGCTCGTTGCTAGCTCGTCCTGAGATCTGGCGCAGATTAGAAGTCTTGCACAGTATCGTCCCCGAGTACTTTGACAACGTATCCAAGTGGTGTAAGTAAGCAAGGAAGTCCAGTTTGCCAGCACTCTGACAAGTATTAAGATGTGGGGCGTTACATTCCTAGCAATGACCTTAATGTCCCCGATGGCGACGAAGTAAGAGGAGATCAGTTTACCCTGCGCAGCGAGGGTTTCGATGTTCAGGAAAGAATGATTGGATACCCCGGAAATATGGATCGGTTAGTGCCACTGGCTTATTATCACGATATAATTAACCTTGCACGTCTCACATAGTGTAGTTCGTTGGGTCGTCGAGTTCCCGTTATTGACTGTTGAAAGAACCCTACATCTGACATTCCAGCAAACCCTGGAGTGGACCTTCGATACGTCAATGAGTGATCTTGATGTCGACAGAGAACTCTTTAGGACAGTCTGTTGGACTCGCACGCAAGTCGGCGAGACAACCAAAGACGCCGAGTGCGCCTTGATGGTTTTCATTCAACCCCCTTGGATCATGACACCCTATGAGCTGAAGAGTTTCAGTGATTGTCCAGGAGTATGTCGAACAGCGTATCTACGTTCCTTCACACTGACTCACGCTACGAATAGTTACGCATAGATACAGAGACATACAAGGGGAAGGAGCGTACATGGTCTAAGGTTTGTGCAGCGGATTTGAGTCGCTCAAACTCTGACACGCCATTCAGGTGTGGGATTATTGCTTCCGCAAGAAATGCCACTGGTTCATTTTTACCACTTACCGCGGTTGGGTGTTTGGCGCATTCTCCAGAGGTATGCCCTGTATGCTTCTAGCAAGTGGTACGCCACATGTTAACCTTTTCCGGTTAGGTTGGACCCGTGGATTTGCTACACCTGTTTTCCAATACAACTCGACGTCGCCAAATATTCTAGAGGGTCTAATATTTTGGATTAGCTCCGCTATGGGCTTGGCCGATGGTTGGCATATTCCGGAGGTTAGTGAAGATTGCTACGTATCCTTCGACTATCCCTGCACAATCTACGATGCTATGGGTACTTGCGAGAAGTGTAATGAAGAGGATATGGCTTTCGCATTGTCAATTGTTTCGTAATTTCCGTCAACGATTGGACCGCCATCTCACGATATCGTCCTCTGCATATGTAGGTAGCGGAACCGGTCACCTCGCATAACTTACGCTCAACGATTCCGGCGCCTCCCTTGCATAGCTTCCCACCACCTCCACCTTCGGATACAAGTTGGGGAGAAGGATCACTTGGTATGTTAACGTTTCAGTCGTACCACTAGATCGTCAAGGCTAAACTTTAGCAGGTTGCCTCCAAGATTCACTCTCCGAGAACTCTCTTGAAGATGGGAACAGTGAGACTCGCCTGTCTCCCGATGGGCTATTGAACAACAAAATGGTTCTTTACCCTGATCCTAATGCACTCGCACCAGGGACTTGGCGGGAGTCGATCTCCAAGTGGGACGGTCAAGCAAATGTGTTGACAACGGGCGAGGAAACCCCCCGAGCCGGTTCTCCGCTACCTCAAGACCCCGATGACATGGATCAGTCTGATGATGGGTCTGATGACTCGACGGTCGTGGAGTTACCCCCAACGAAGAATGCACTGGGACTGTGGCTGACCAGTAACCCAATCGAGATGCGATTCGACGATACATACTTGGAATGAAGGAGAGCGTTTCTGTGGACCCATATACTATATACTGTAATTTTCCACTTGCCTTTGATAATGCAGATTGCTTTCATTTCCGTTGCTTATGTCGACAACGACGCGTCTTAATTATTCCCGTGACCGTGTCGCTGTGACGCCGGCGCGCTTGTAACACGCCTGACGCACATGGCCCGATCACTTTGTACCTCGAACCGGAACGTTCAAGATGGGCGCAACGAGCATACCTGGTCCATCCTCCTCGCAATGGCTCTTCCCAATCTCTGCACTTCAAGTAACACCGTCAAGAACTACATCAGAGATACCTCTTGAAAAAGAACTCTACGATAGAGCAAGAGGCGTCGAATTTTTGTTCCGCCTAGGCGTTTCTTTGGGGTTGTCCGTGGCATTAGACTTACTCTGTCAAACAAAATGGCTCACGATGTTTTAGACCATCATCTGCCATGTATACGGCAGCGACTTGGTTTCATAGATTCTACATGCGCTATTCTATGGAGGACTATCATCGCCAGGTGCGTTTGTACAATCGGCATATTTAACGTTCTAGTTATGAAGTATAGTCAAGGATGTCGCTGGGGCATGTATATTCCTTGCCACCAAGACGGAAGAATGTGGAAGAAAACTTCGTGATGTTGCGAAAATCATGTGTGCTAAGATAGCTAAGGTCGATCCTAAAGAAGTAGCAGACGACAGTAGGGTATTGACCGATTTGCGTCAAAATCGTCGTCACATTGTTGACATAGTGTTCCTTTACAGGAAGTCGAGGAAGCCCAGCATGCAATACTTCTCGCAGAGGAAGTACTCCTTGAGGCATTGTGTTTTGACTTCATAGTTGACAGTCCCCAGGTTGAGCTTGTAGACCTGTTCGAGGCTCGAGAAGAGTCCTTCGAAGTCGAGGAGTATGCTTGGTCCATTGCCAATGACTCGTAAGCACGAGCTCTTCCTCACTATCTGCTAATACGATCAACCAGCGGGTTATAGATACAGAACTCCGCTTTGTGTCCTTTATCCGCCCCGTATCATAGCGGCCGCGTGTTATGTGCTTGCGCAGCATATCGTGGAAGGCCCGGAATCCTCAACACCACTGTCTGCTCGAATTTCCTCCCCCGCACCGTCGGCGTCCCTTCCTACCCCGCCTTCTCAGAGCGCGATGCCATCAGAAAGCTCTCGCTTCGCCGTGGAGTTCTTCCGCTTCAACGAAATCGAGATGGCGTCTGTAGGAGGTATGCTCGCAGATCCTGCGGCCATACTTACGTCTAAACTGTTCTCTTCAGATGTGCTTGCCATCTTACTCGAGTTCTTTGCCGCTCAGGATGTTCAAGGTCCTGCCGAATATCTTGCACCAATCGCTGAGGTACGATAGCTAGGTGAGCTCTCAAAGCGGCAATCTGAACGTATACATCATGCAGATCCAACCGCCCACCACGTCGCCAAGAGAGAAGTTATATCAACCATTTGCCCATGTTGCCCAAGTCAGCGGTGTCAGGGCCAATGGCTCGGACACGGTACGCAAGGACGAAAAGCCCCCACCACCGGTTCCCGAGACAAAGACATCAACCCAACCATCAGGACGTGGTTGGAAGCCCATCACAAGTGAAAAAACGAACAGCGGCCGACCACCTGATAGATTATCAGAACGGCTAGATTTAAGTTAATGCTTACCGTTCAAACGTTCATGGCTTGCCTTTCTTTCTTCTCGTCAACTCTGTACGATGCTGTATATTATTATCACCAATGTTGTCACCAGACTATCTTGCAAGACTGAAAGCTGAGGCTCATCGGCAACCTGATGCAGCTTAAGTACGTAAGATTTAGTCATGTTAGGGCCGAGTATGAGGAGATGCGCAACGGAGATGTATCATACACTACTGTCTTGGTACCAAGTGAAAAGAGTCCGAATGATAATTGTCCTGGATTCATAACGCTATTGACTCCTTATGCTTGAATTTCCGGTTTGCACGATCGGCGGAACGGAAGCAGAACTGATTACCATGAAGCTCGAATTCGATATATGGATTGTCAAAGACGGTCGCATGAGCAGCAGTTGATGATGCTTGCGTGGAAGTCCCATCCGGCGTATTGGATATGGACGCAGGATCGGCGGAAGAAGTTGAATATAACGGTACTGCGAAGGTGAAGATGGAATGTGGCTTCGGTATTACTAGTGATATCTGAGTTCTAGGATCAGAAAGAGGAGGAAGGTCAACATACGTTTGAGCTGGTCTTTTTTAGTCACAATCTTGAACGCATTCTCTGTCTCGTGAACAACGATACCTGAAAGGCCAACTAGACATGGATTCTTGCTCTGGCGAACTGAATAGAGTAGTTGAATCACTGCATGATAACATCTAGACACCCGAGGAGGATTTACCGGAAATGATGGCGCCGTGAAAGTCTGCTTTGACAAGTTTGGCGTGCATTACTGATGATGCAGGCATTGCTGCTTCACAAAGCTGGGGATCCATTTTTGCAGGGACAGGGGTCAACCCCATGAGTTCCGACATATAACCTAGCCATAATTGATGAAGGGAAAGGAATAACTTGAATCTGAAATGACAGAGCAGGTCTGATTAGTGAACATGTAAACGATCCCAGTACAGAAATGGTACTTTGTCTCATTCTTAGCTAGCTTCCACAATCCCTTCTGTTTTGCCTCTTTCTTGCCAATAACGCCAGCCTGAGCCCTTGCTTTGCTCGCACTGTTCCTGGCTTTCCTGGCCGCTCGTTCTTGCTTTGTACGACTGTCACGAAGGGGGTTATCTAAGAGTATCTGGCGCCCCTGCACTCGGGAGGTATAAATCTGGGCAGGATCGGATGATCGTGTCACATTTGCTTTCACAAATGTTGGGGTAAAGGGGGTTGAACTATTGAATTTGATACGCTGATTCTGTTCGGCGACAATGTTAGCTCTGAGCATAAAAAACGCCTTGAATGCTCACGTTGGTAGGCGATAAGTCGGTATAGATATCGGCGACGGGACGGGCAGACCTAGCATTTGGGTCAGATTGGATGAATCCGTTTAGCAACAGGACCGCACATTTTGGATCAAAGTGTGACCGACTGCGAATGTTCTCAAAGCTAAAAGTCAAACTGGACTGTCGATGTTCCCGTTCCTGCCAAAAGAGAGGATCGACGTCCACGTGAGAGAGGCAGAACGGGAAAATAGCCGAATCAATTGGATGCTTTGTGGCAGTCGACAAGCGCGTTCTTACATACTAGTACATGCCTTTTATGATTTTGCAAGTTCAACAGTGGTGGCCTGCACCCGGAAACTACTGTATGTTTTCTCCGCTCTTCAGCCCTATTGCACCTTATTGCACCCATTTGAAATGTCGTGGATTTATGCTGCAGATCTCATCTAGGTGCAAGGTATCACAGAATAAGGTTTCTATGTCCCCTGCCGCCGATTAATGTTAAATTCATTTTCATACATGTTGCTTCGAGAGGGGGATGTCTATGTGTTCATCTGACATATCCTGAGTAAAGGCCGTAGCAATGATGCCGAGCGTGAAGCTTTGAAGGTCCGTTGGTTACATCCTCGGCAGGGTATTGGTTGCGCAATCCGCCTTCAAGTTCTAACTTGCTGCAAACACTGCAACGTGCACCACGTATATAATTTTGCATCAAACCAGCTGACAATGTTGGTGTGAAAGACCGTGAATTCTTCTCTATGCTTCTACACCCGGTACGCAGTTCCTTGTCTTTCTTGTATTTTGTTGACAATTCTCCCTGCCATACTGTTCAGGGCAGCAAGATTTAATAAAGCCATTTCCCGATCGCTTTGCTGCATTTGGGATTGATCTTCCACACGACTATCATATGATGACGCAAACAGCCCCGCGCTCTTCGATAGGGTCGTTCTCTTCCGAAAACATGAATTCATCCTCGTTATCTGCATCGTCATCTGACTTTTGCCCGGGATCTTCAATGCATATTGTCTACCCATACCAGCAATGTCTTGCACCATTGATCTCAGTAGATTTCACGGACGCTCGCGGATCATTAACCGATGTCTACCGTGTTCCTTGGCTTGAGCGAAATCTTGCTATACCAGACATTCGGTCGGGCCACAGTTACTCACCATGAAGCTTATCCTGCTAGTCTACGGATGAATGAACCGTACCATCACCATCGCGTCTTCTTTTCACGGTTGTTCTGTGCGACAGATTCCGATGATGCCAGGTTCCGGTGCAGCTAGGAGATAACCGGTGGGCTAACGTTCCTCGTCATCCGAACGGTCATTGGCCCATTGTATGGCAGTATACCTTATGCGTTACTCCGTAGCAGCCGCTAGAACTCGGCCCATGGGAACCAGCCGCTGCATCATCTTGTTCTCGCATTTGCATCCTGTCCTCCACATGTCCATAGCCCGCATTGGTCTCTTATAGCTTTCGCTTGCCTGGACAGAGAGTATACTACCTTGACTGTTGTAATCTCTGGAATAACTACTCGTGTTCTCTCTGGGGGGAACATTGCCCAAATCGTCCTGGTCAACGGGCTCTCAGTATCGGATGTGACAGCCGATGGGTACGATGCCATCATTGCGACTGTGTCTCCCAGACCTACCAGGCCAATGAGAAGTGGTGCTTTCCATTTGGTTATCGTCATTTCCGAATTTGCGGCGAAGGAGCGGATGTTCTGGCGTATCATTGTGAAATGACCGGCTGAGCAAGCACGAAACGTTCGCAGTCCAGGCACGATACGTTCAATCACTCACGGAATTCAACCGCGGATCGGTTCGAGGAACCTATCAGCTATGGTATTTGCAACTCCCGGATGAAGATAGACAAAATGTTAGCAACAACAACAGCAAGTCTCGGTTGATCAAATACACCACGTAAGTACATTTTCAGTATCTTTACTAGAACAACTACATCCAACTCATCTGGTTATCTAGAATTACAGTATAGTAAAGGACGGCATACTGGGAACATTACAACAAGCACGACAGCATTATCAACAAGTCAAGAGTATTTAGAAGAATTGCCAGTCGGCTCTGCGCCTCTGGAGATGCACGAAGGGCAGTAATCGTCGATCACGGGATCTGCAAGGTATCGCAGTTAGCAGCGCGAACGGTCGGAGAATAGTAGCTGAGCTTCTAACTGTATTGCTGAGGAAATTGACGGCTGATTCGATCACAGAAGCAGATTGTCGTTAGACCAGTTCGGGGACAAGTCAGGTGGAAGACGACATACTATTGCCAGCACGTTTCGGTACAACGCGGAGGAACACAGTTCCTAGGATGGGTTGTACTGAATTTGCAGTTACGATCGTCGCATTGGATCTAGACGCTACATGGTCAATTGAATGGAGTAGTTGTGGTTTGGGCGATACTGACTACGACGTCGGGCTGGAGTAAGAAGCACACAGTAAGAACTTGACCTCATCACTAAACGTCATGTCGCTCACCAAGTCAATATAATGACCGCATCGTTTGTAATGGTTGCGGACACTATACAACCATCAGGGCCATGGCGTGTCGTGGTAGCCAAGGCAAGAGCTCACCGACGCCAGTGACACATGAGAGACTAGGAGGAGCAATGAATGAAGACAAAAAAATTGGAGACCTAGTGTGAACCGGCATGAGGGACTCATTTTATAGGTAAAAACATAGCGTCAGCACGACGCCTTCGGAATCTGTTTTTCACGTCGACCTGCGACGGAACGAAAATGATGACACTGATCAGGTCTTCGGTCCCGTTTTTCCTGACCACAATCCACTTACAGAACACCCTGCATATCAAGATAGTCGGAGTGCACTACTTAGCACGAGGATGAACAACTTGTTTGCCATGCATTACTGGAATGATCGGACGCTGTTACCGTCATCTGGTTCATGTTTACCCAGTTGTATGCCCTCCGACCGCTTCGACATTCTAAAGCTAAAATGTTAATTTTCCAGTGTGACGCAAGATGTCTGCAATGCCGATTACTCGCAGCCGACAAGTATGACCTCAATAATGATTGCGTGTTGATATTCATTAAAGAGATTGAACTTACCTAGAAAAGCCCGATATTCTGGTTGTTCTCACTTCCCCAAACTACTAGGTCGAAGGGCACGGTGTCGCTCGGATCTTTACCCGTCGCGTGTAGCCTCGTATACCCTTCATCTCGGGAACACATGCACAATTAGGTGCAAGAGAGATAAAGAGAGCTTCAACCTTATAATTAAGCTGCCGCGTTGGACAGCTTTCCAAGGTCCGCAATTTGCCTGAAATATAACTCGGAGCAGGTCGTCTTGTCAAGAGGGGAAGAAAGATCGCGATGCTATCGATTTGGAACACGTTCTTCGACACTGTAAGGCGACGAAAACGCCGCCTCCTAATTTGGTATTGCATCTACACGCTTACAGATGAGGTACCAAGTTCGATATTCTGCTTCGGACAATGATCAAGCATGAGGACGTGCATAAAGCTGAATTAACGCGTCGGGCCTGGGGAGAGAACAGCGCCTATACACGTGGATCCTGAAGGGATTGTATCCTGGATGTCCGCAAGAAAGGTTATCGCGAACTCTATCGCACGGAGGAGATCTCTACCCAAACTATCAGCAGAGCCGGTCGCAGCCGAACCATCTCATCCTGCAAACATAGCAACCAAGTACTGGCTTATGGCCTCGGGGGTGAGGATCCCGACATCCGAGAATACCAAGGATATGAGGTCTGGCCTATAAAAATGGTCAATAAATATTCGCAACTGGGAGGAACCAGTATTTAATACCGTGTGTAGTCCACATCTGGGTTCTTCGCCGTCATTTCTGCGCTCATTGATCTCTCACTCGAAGACGTTGGTGTCACGTTCAAGCTCTCGTCGATCCCACTCTTCGCGATCGGTGGAGAAACTCCGGATGTCGTAGGGGGGGTGACGAAAGGTCGTGGAGGTAAGGAAGGGAAAGATAGAATACTTGGGTTATGTGTAGGCAAGTCATACTGAGATAACGGAAATAGTCGATGAAACTTATAGCTACCGAACCAAGATAATCAGATGATTGTTCTCATTACATGGAAAGAAGACAACATTACCTTTCTGCAAGCGCGTAGAACGGCTTATGAGCAGCTTTTGCGATAATGGCCATCTGATTACTTCCCACCGCATTGATCAGCCCTCCGCTTTCCACAACCGCTTCCGAGCCAACGAGAACAAAATCTACTTTGTCCATCACATAGGCCACGGCGGAATCAAGAACAACGGTACACGGAATTCCTACGGCGGTCAAGACTTCATGTGTCTTTACACTATGAAAAGATGACATGAGCAATTATCTCATCGAAGGTAACATGATGCAATCGTACCCTAATCCACGAGGGCGTGCCTCGGTCACGTACACAGATATACGCTTCGTTTTATGTGCATGAAGGAGAGCTCTCATAACGACTCGAGAGTATGAATGCGTGAGAATCTAGAAACATGAGCAAAGAACTATACGAAGATCATCAGAAAAGGACATACTACTGAATCGTCCTTGATGAAATCCAGCATGAGCTCGGCGATCTTATTCCTATACGAAATCGCCTCTTTGGCGTATTTTTGTCCTTGTTTCACCAGCTCGGTCTTGAGTTCGGCAAAACTCTACAGTAACAAGGTTAGATACCAAATGGGGCAGTGGGGAAGGGCTTACATCGGATTCATGGGGGAAAAGGGTAACGAAAGCGATGAAGAGTTCACAACCAGCGTTAAGACTGATTGGGTTTGTGGTATGTCGTTTGAGTTCCTCAGCTCCATCATGGAGTTCCTTTACAAGTTCGAACATTGTCCCGGCTTGAAACACAATAAGCAATTGCAGAACAAAGCACTTACTGTCGAAAGTCACACACCGTTTGACTCCACCATAAGCTGAGAAAGCGATAAGATCGCGGCCAATGGAGGTGACATCTAATGCAACATCTTGAGTAAGAATGTGGGATATGCGCTGTCGTATGCGTTATGAAAGACTCTAACCTCCTCATCGTCGAGAATCTTTCGGTACGTTTGGTAGATGTCAAATTCGCCCTTACTGGAGCTTGCTTCTGAAGCCATGATTACTATTCTGGCACGTCCTTAGTCCAAGGCCACAAAAATTAGTAATTTTGGACACACTTAGCTGGAAGGTCGCAATGGCGATGAAGAGGAGGCAACTTTAGACACTCAATGCACATTTGCCAAGTGACTCGCGCTCGATCACTTTCCTGCAAATGGTAAGTCAGTGACGCGAACCATCACGAGTGTCGTGACCGTGACAACGCGATCGAAGTCGCGATCGAGCCATCCAAGTTCAATGCACTGAGATTTTCCATTTCACTGCTGTGCTTCACTTGATGAATCTCTCATAAGCTTCACGTACGATACTCGAGTTGGTCTTATGCTGATATCGAAGCTGAAGTCAGGCATAACCGCACGACGGGACTAATATTGACCTGGTTGTCCTAGAATAACGCTCTGTTGTCAGCACTCTCAGAATCCTCGGAGCTCGGCAGTACATACTTAGTGGTGCCGATGCGGAGCGGACTCTTTACCATGATGTTTGAAAATGTAAGGTATAGAGTGATCGCGTCACCATTTTGCTGTCACTGTGGAGGCTCATCTTGCACTATGTTATCTGCTTAGTGCAATGTTGTCCAGCAGGATGAATGTTTGGTGCTATCTGTGGCATTGTATGGCCGCTGTCGTCGCCGCCGTATCTACCAAGGTTGACCGATTTATTGCTCTTACGGGATGCATGTGCCCTTTTACGGCAGCGCGCGTTGTTCAGTCGTCAGCGGAGTGCGGTATCCACGTTTCACCGAGATGCGACGGAGCGGTCGTCAAGGGCGGGAACCTTTCTCGATCCTCGAGCCTTTTTGAGTCCAGACATTATGTAGATGAGGTCATTGCAAATGCCGCGCTTCGCACTTTGAGAATTAACAAAGCTTCCATCTTCGCACACGCAAAGCGATGCTCTGGCCTCGGTCTCGAAAGCTCGGAGTGAGTGAGAAGGTTGCATTGGACTCTAACTTCCCCTAACTTCCTGAGCGAATTGTACTGTATGTTGAAATCCATCGCGTCGCCTCTAACCTGGCCGACTCTAGGGCGTTACGGCAATAGGGGGAGATGCCCTAGGCGAAGATATTCTCCGAGCGGTGGGAAAGGGGTTGAGGACCTAACAGTCGAGATATATTAGATCCGATTACTTCATTTGGTAATTACCTCCGGGCGTT
The DNA here is from genome assembly GCA_964035595.1 of Somion occarium. Lineage (NCBI taxonomy): Eukaryota > Fungi > Basidiomycota > Agaricomycetes > Polyporales > Cerrenaceae > Somion > Somion occarium. Next base: position 2,129,031 of record OZ037946.1, read on the forward strand.
ACTCCTTTTGTACGGAATCTTGGTGACCTTTTATGCAAAATCGTACGCGGGCTTTGACATCGAAACACGTTTAGCGTTTGCGCCGCGTCCAAACCCTATGAAGCCGCCACCCTGTTGTCACCGCCAACCCAAATATAGTGTTGCTTAAGCGCAACGCCCGCCCCTTGAAATACCGGCTAAATTATGATTTTCTGCTCTCTTCCACTTACCCAATCTCGACATCGACTCTCGACACTTGTCATTCCTCTTTCTCGGCCTCGGAAACGTGTTTCTCGAGTGGTTGATCCTCGTTTTTTACTGCCACAACAGGTCAGGCTTCCGATTGATGTTCTTCAGTCCATAACTTATAGTGCGCCGGATCCCCAGAGCACGTTACATTCCTTTTTCTCTCGGACCCAATTCTTCTCCATTCTCATCCGACTTCCCCAATCCGACCTACGTCCGACATGCCTAGTCCACCTCCGCAGCTAGTATTCAGCAACGATATCGCTCACATGGATGAATGGGCTAAGCGCACCGGCATACCGCTCACGACTGCCGACGCGTTGGGGACCAACTATGCACGGGCTAGGAAATGGCTGCAACACATTCGGTCGCAGCTAGTTCAAACCCACGGATGGAGTGATGTCACACCAATTGGACCCCGTCTTCTCTTCGACATCGAATGTCCTTCCCCATACCGTTCGTCGGGCGGTCTGCCACGCAGTCCAAATATGCGTCTGCAGATCCCTGCCAATGCCTCTACCTTCTTTTCACGTGAGCGACGGGTTCAATGGGAGATGGTATTCCATAGCGCGCTCTTTCCCGCAATGCGACATAGCGTCCCGGCCATTGGGGATCTTCTCCATCTGCTTCAGTGTCTCCTAACCGGGATGCTGGTGCTTGTGAAGGAGGAGCAAGTACCAGGAGAGGGTGTCTACAGGACGATTCGAGCGTTGCCTCCCGCGGACTGGGTGGGCGCCCATGAGTCCCAGTTGACGGAAATATTTGGTTCCGCTCATTACAAGCAACTGTTCCGTGCCGCAAGCGACAGCAGAATTGCGTTCAAGCTGGAACGCGATCCCCAACATTAACACGACCTTGCATGCATTCGCTTTCAAAAATCTCGAACCCTTGTCGACGTTCTCGCGCCGAACTTGCCGCAGTCATGATCGACCGGGTTGTCTTCTTCCACGATCGATGATCCAGGGAGGACAAACCTCCTCCTTCCATACATTATTCGTCTTTCCGGACAATGTGGACTCTGCCTTTATTCCTTCACTACCTAATTTTCCGTAATGCTTGCTATTCTTCGGTTGTCATTTGTTTTCATTGCTTTCTGCCCCCACATCTTACAGTGATCTATTTAATACGCATAGACTAATAGCTTCTTTATTCACCTATTTATACTTGCTCACCCTCCACGCTTTCTGTTATTCGCATGGTCGAACTTTGCTTCTTGCACATTTGTATCAAAGCTTTCGTCGTCATGTTACGCAACCTCGTAGTCTATAATATGTCGTTTAGATCGTCTTTATCTCGTAGTATAGTACTTTGTCCATGCGTATGCATATGCCCTGTAACTTCGGCCCCAACATGAGCAGCTGTGCCAGTACACTCATTTTGAGACATGCCGCCTCTCGCAGCCTGTTCGTCATGAAAATTTTACAAAACCTTCGTCAGCGAGACGCGTACCTAGTCAGCGTAACATCAGTTTCCTGTACTAGAGCAAGGGGGGGTGTGGTTCAGGTGTGGTGGACACGACGTTCAAAATCAGGATCGTCGATGGGCAATTAAGGTAAGATACAATGATAAGGTCATATCGTGCATCAAGAATGCTCGGACCCGAGTCAAATGGTGTCATAAGCTAACGAAAGTATTGACAGACGGGGACACGCCAGGTCCAGCAGGTAATATTCCACGTTACTTAACTTGATTTAGGGGGGACTTGGCGAGGACTAGAGCCCTTCCAGTCCTTAGAATAAGGTCCAAAAGGTTGCACAAATTGAACAGACGCGTGATGGAAGAATTTTCGAGGACAGAGGTACGCCTGCACGATGTGAAGCGCAAGCCTCGAGGACGAGGACACAGGGTTTCGCATCACGGTCACTGACGCGATCGACAGTCACGTGGCGTCACATGTCACGAGTTCAGACTGAGTTTCCGCCCGTTGTTGGATCGAGGCTTCACAAGTCGACCACCTAAGTGCTTTCTCCATTCCATCTCCAGGCCATGGATGGCCCCGCGCCTCAGGAGGAGGACTTTACCTCTATTCCAATTGCCGAAAGACTAACACACAAGAATTGGAAAGCAAGGGTTAGCGCGTATGAATCTCTCATCAAGTCTTTCCAGTCATCAGCCTCGGATTCGGATCCTGTCTTCAAGCCATACACTAATAACCCGGATCTGCTCAAGAAGATTGCAACGGACTCGAACGCAGTTGCTCAGGAGAAAGGGGTTGAGTGCCTCGTGGCGTTCGTCAAGTTTTCCGGAGAGAATTCTGCGAGGACTAGAGAAGCTGTGGTTCCTGCGTTGGTTGAGAAGTGCTTTGGTTCTACAAGAGCAGGGACGAAGAATCAAGCAATTGAGCTTGCACTGCAGTACGTTGAGGTACAGAACGGTGCTGCAGGTGTCATCGTACGTCCACTGTACCATGAGTACCTCTTGCTCGCATTGATCTCAATTTAGGACGACATATTGCCGGGCTTAAGTGCCAAGCAACCCAAGACAGTAGCAGGATGTGTCGCTGCGTTGAAGGAGATTGTCCGGTAGGTTATGGTCTCAGGTGATCGCTTTGTCTTCTCTTTACCAATGGCGTCATGCAGATTGTTTGGAGTATCAGCTACGCCTCCGGCGCCCATACTGAAGGTCCTTCCCAAGATATTCGCACACACGGATAAGACAGTTCGTTCTGAAGGCACACAATTGGTTCACACTTTGTATCAATACATCGGTCCGGGCATAGAATCATGGTTAGCCGACTTGAAACCTGTTCAAGTCAAGGAATTGAAGGAAGCCTTCGAATCCATGGAAAAGGAAGGTCGAGGGAAAGGAAGCTTAAAACCTGAACGGCTCACGCGAGCGGCTGCAAGAGAGGCCGAAGCAAGGGAAGCTGCTGGGGGTGACGACGAAGACGAGGAAGCGGCTGAAGAGGGTGAGTACCTTGGCAGCTGATTTATTTGCTTTCTTAACAATATCTCTACCAGACGCAGCCCCTCCAGATCCTCGGTCATTTGCTGAGGAAGTTAACATCGTCCCGAAATTGCCTTCAAACTTGCATGCTTCACTACGCTCTTCTAAATGGAAGGAACGCAAGGAGGCGCTTGACGAGCTCTTGACCTTACTCAACGCTACTCCAAGAATACAGGAAGCTTCTGAACTTGGCGACTTGGCCAAATCTCTGGCTACTTGCATGCACAAGGATGCGAACATCAACTGCGTGACGACAGCGGCGAGCTGCATGGAGGCTCTCGCAAAAGGCATGATGAGTTCCTTCGCCCGCTATAGGGAAAGTGTTGTACCTCCCATGTTGGAGCGATTGAAAGAACGAAAAGCATCTGTGACAGATACCATCGGCGGCGCTTTGGATGCCGTGTTTGCTTCCGTATGTCGTAGCGAGATGTCGTGTTTGCCTATTCGCTAACGTGATTTTCAGACAACGTTAGCGGATATTTTGCCTGATATTCTGCCAGCATTGGGTTCAAAAAATCCTCAAATCAAGGAAGGCACGCTCAAGTTCCTTGGGCGATGTTTGGCCACAGCTACTACCCCCATTGCTCCGCCACAAGTCAAACTGGTCTCCGAAACGCTCGTATCTCTCCTTGAGGATTCCTTTGAGGGCGCCAGGAACGAGGCAGCCACATGTCTTGGTACTTTGATGAAGATGGTGGGCGAAAGGCCTCTAAATCCCGTGATGGATAGTTTGGCGGATGTGCGTAAGGCTAAAGTGAAGGAGGCGTACGAAAAGGCTACGGTGAAGTGTAAAGCTGGTAGTGGTGCCCCGTCGAAACCCCCTGCTGCTCCCAAGGAACCACCTAAGAAGAAAGCGCCCGCGGCCAAGAAGGATGAACCATCTGTACCAGATGATGTACTTGCGCCCACCGAGAACAAGCCGCCAAAGAAAGTACCCGCTAGACTTCTGGTATGCCATCTAGCTTCACAATTGATAAGAAACTGTACTTAATCTTCGTTGTCTCTCTAGGGAAAGAGAGCACCAGCGGCATCTTCTGGCGCAGACGAAAGTAAACCGCCTGCTACATCAGCCCCCGCACCAAAGAAACCGATACCTGCTGCTGCTGCTTCGAAGCCCTCGAAAGGTGGAGCAGCCCCCGCACCTGGAGCTCTTGATACCTTCAAGTACAAGCATACCCCAGAAGATGCCGAAGCTTTGGCTGCTGACATGATACCTACAAATTTTGCCGCTGGTCTTGGCGACTCGAATTGGAAGACTAGATTGGCTACCTTAGAAGAAATGACAACTTGGGCGGAAGAGTCCGCTTCCGAGCTGGATTCCGAAGTCGTCGTTCGATTTTTGGGTAAGAAGGGCTGGAGCGAGAAGAATTTTCAGGTTAGTACTGTAGCTTTTGGCATTGTTGTGTCACTTGTGACACGCTCTTTTCCTATATTACAGGTTTCTGCCAAATTGTATGGAATTCTTGGGATACTTGCTGAGCAATGCCCATCGTTCGGACGCTCGTCTGTCGCACTTTGTATTCCTCATCTAAGTGAGAAGCTGGGAGACATGAAGCTGAAGAAGCCTGCTGGTGAAACGCTCCTCTTATTCGCAGAGAAGACTTCCCTGCAATTTGTCTTGGGACATGGTCTGTTTGTCCTTCTATGGCCATTTGTTGATAAGGAACTAACATGAGTTTTAGCATATGACCCATTATCGAAACAGAAAGCTCCGAAGGTTCTCGCAGATGCTTTGACGTGGATTAATCAAGCGCTGGGTGAATTTGGCATTGCAGGCTTATCGTTACGAAGTCTTATTGAGTTCCTGAAGACGGCGCTACAAAATTCAAATGCTGCAGTACGTACTAGCGCGACGAAAACATTGGTGACCGTAAAGCTTTTCGCTGGACCAAGTACGAACTTCAATGCCTTATACTCATATTGTACTCAGCATTTACATTACAGGCGTCAAGGATCTCCTTGAAGGCTTGAACCCGCAGCTGTTGAATACCATCGTAAGCGAGTTCGACAAAGCTGAGGGTACTCTCGCTCCAGAACCGACTAGGACATCTGCTGATGTTGCAAGCATGGCGACAACCAGCGTTGGGTCAGGCAAAGCCGCAGTCTCTGGTGGAGATGCCTTGGATGACCTGTTCCCTCGTGTGGAGATCGACGGGCTTCTGAAAGGGACGACCATTCTTGCAGATGCTAAGAGCGATGCTTGGAAGACGAAGAAAGAAGCTCTGGAAACTTTGCAAGCCATTCTTGATCAGGGTCCCAACAAACGTCTTAAACCAAATATGGGTATGCGTCCTTTCTGGTATAGGTATAGCTGTTCTGAGTTGTTCAATATCTGGATTAGGTGAAATTGGTCAAGTCCTCAAAGCCCGAGTCACAGACAGTAATAAGGCTGTCCAGTCTTTAGCCTTGGACATAGTAGCTCGGATTGCTGCTGGTATGGGCAAACCTTTTGAAAAGCAAACGCGTTTCTTTGTGCTCCCTGTGGCTACTGTGCTTTCCGATCAGAAAGCACCAATACGTGCCACTGCTCTTCAGACCCTCACGGCTATCGCCACAGCTTGCGAAAGCTTGGATTCCATGGTGAACGGCATTGGAACTGCCTTGGAGTCATCAAATCCATTACAGAAGGCTTCCCTGCTTAATTGGATCGCGGATTGGTTCAAAACACACGAGCCTACTCCCGGCCTGGATCTCGGCAGCTGGGCGGGACCAATAGTATCTTCCCTAGACGATCGTAACAGTGATGTCAGGAAAGGAGCTCAAGCAGTCCTCCCGCCACTTGTGGCTTGCGCCGGTTATGATCAGGTCCTGCATCAAACTAATTCTTTGAAACCTGCATCCAGGTCGACAGCAGTCCCGTTGATACAGGCTGCTCGCGGTGCTGCATCGGCTGCACCAACAGCAGCACCCGTTGCAAAGGCGCCTGCTATTGCCAAAGCCGCACCTGCCAAACCGTCGTCCGTCAGTCCTCCACCTGAAGAGGAGCCAACATCGCCGACAACACCTGCACCCGCTAAGCCTTCTTTAGCTAGTAAACTGGGTGTGCGCCGAAAGTTGCCACAGGGCAACACATCAAGCCGTCCAGAATCCCGCGCAGAGACACCAGTTGAAGCTTCTTCCAAACTTCCGAGCAAGCTTGGTGGTCTGAAACGGCCGGGTGTTTCCGTAGCCGCACCTGCGAAAGTAGCTGCTCCTCCAGCAGCCTCTTCGGAATCCGCACCTTTCACAGGAAGGAACGTAGACGCGAAGAAGAATCGTCTGGCTAGAGATGCAACGAAGTGGGTCAACGAGGCGGGGCCGACCAGAAAGGACCTCGCAGAACTGTTGCACCATCAAATGGAACCATATGCGTCGAAGGACCTCTTGAACCTTCTGTTCAGTCATGATCACAGTGCCGTCAATGACCATGTGTCAGGTCTAAATATTCTCCACGATTTCTACTCTGCACTTCAAGCTGGTGACGATAAATATGGACCCTCCCTCGACGATCTGCGCCTTATTGGCATTGCCAATTCAGATTTGGCCTTCAAGTATGTCTCGATGAAGGCTCATGAACCCCAATCAAATCTAGTCCAGAAATGCCTTGAGGTTGTTGAATCTGTGCTAGGATTCCTGCAGAGTGTTGATTATCAACTGTCTGACGCTGAGGCTCTTTGTTTTGTTCCGACCATGGTCTACAAGGTGAGTTTGTCTCAGCATAGCGGCTATGAATATTAACGTTCTGCGTTTAAAGCTCGGCGACGCTCGTGAACCTGTGCGGGTGCGGGTGCAACACATTATTCAGACTCTGCCGAAGGTGTATGGCTACAGCCGAATTTCACAATTACTGTTGGATCATGGCCTGAAGTCAAAAGTCGCGAAGACGCGCCAAGGTACACTGGACGAAATTGGGGGATTACTAAAGAAATTTGGTATCGGAGCTTGTGAACCTGCGAAGGCTTTCCCTGCAGTAGCATCCACAATATCAGACAAAGATCCTGCTGTGCGCAAATCGGCCCTAGCGGCATTGAGGTCAGTAGATGAAATGTTCTCTTATGATCATTACTGTTCTGATATACGTATTGCAGCGAGGGTTATGTTCTTGTCGGGGAGAAAATCTGGTCTTTGGTGGGCCACTTGTCGCCAAAGGATAAGACGCAATTGGAGGAGCGGCTGCGTCGAGTAGCAGGCCCTAGTAGCCCCGACCGTGGGGAAACACCCGCACCTCCATCGCAAGTCACCCGATTGATGACAGGTATACCCCGCTCTGGATCGCCTGTACCGGGTCCTGCATCTCGTATTGGCGGCATCCCACGATCCTCCAGTCCGGCTCTCGCAGCGCCTTCACGTCTTGCTCGACCCAATTCTCCGTCTGGCAGATCAAGTTCACCCGTTCCGTCTGGTATCGCACGCTCCGCATCTCCTGCACGCATGACCCGTGGTTCTGCCTCTCATCTGCCTGCCCCCACATCACCAACTGCAATCGGCCGACCTAAAGTATTAGGTCCTTCTCGTTTAGGCGTCCCACGCAGTCGCCCCAACAATACACAATCTCACGCACCGAAGCGACCATCTCAAGAGGAATTATATTCGTCGGCGAATGGTTTGGTGCATGAACCGCCTCCTCCTGAGGATGACATTCCAATGAACCGACTTCAAAACGGATCTACTGATGATATTACTGTGACGATCTCCAGTATTCTAAGCAATGACCCCTCACGAAGCGTTGATGCTCTGAAGAAGATACAGAAGGTGCTGGAAGTTGGACCAGAGGAAGGGATATCATCTCCAGCATACAGGGAATTGTCTGAGCATACCGAAGGCCTGATCGAGACAATCACCTTACAGATGGCACACGTTTTTGAGCGGCCGGATGACATTGTCATACCGGAGAACTTCCGTCTCGCCAAACATCTTATCCAGACACTCAATGCTTTTTGTGATCACGTTATCTTAGCAGAGTCCTTGACAGTGGATATTCTGACTTCACTCTTGGAAGAGTTGACGTTGCGCCTTCTCCAGACAGATAATAGCCCAGACAGTAGGGTGAAGGATCTTTCTCGCTTTATCAACATGATAATCCTTCGACTGTTTGCTACTGGCCGAAGGATGTCTGTCTTCCGGTGAGCTCGAGTTCTCATGGCTGTCTCTTCAGTTGTGGTCTCATCATCATTATAGTGGACTGTTTGCCCTGCTGCTGCAGATTGTGAAGCCATTCCCAAGTAATGGCACCTCCGCAGAGTCGCAAGAGGCCAAGGTCGCAGAGTTAGTTCTCAAGTGTGTATGGAAACTTGCCCGAAATATTCCCCAAGATTTGGAGAAACAGGTTCTGGATCCGGTGGAGTTGTTCCCTGCTATAGAGCATTTCCTACAATCAATTCCGCCTAATGAATGGAGAGCTCGGGCAACGAACAAGGTGCCTTGCGGCGACATGCCCTTGCGCACCATAAAGGTGATCATTCAACACGTCGTGGGTAAGTGCTCCTGGTTCTTGCTGTGAGTGTATAGTAATTGACATTATTTCACTTTAGCACACTACGGTGACGACGTCTACGATCTGCTATCTGCATCTTTCGACGATCCTTCAGCTACTATCGTGTATCCATATGTCTACCGTATCCTGAACTCTTCGACACGAACAGCTGCCGACGTACCAGTACGAATCAACGGTTTAGCGCGACAGATTTCGCCCACGGCGAGCAGACCAATCTCACCGCAAGGCACCGTGTCGTCTATGACCTCTAATCACCATCATTCGTCGAGTCATGGTCGAAGTCCGAGTGTCTCTTCCGTTGGTGACAACAGACTGAGTCCTTCGGCACCTGCCCAGGAGCCTGATCTTGACGAGCAGTTGCAGGTCATTATCAAACATATATCTAGCGAGACTACTGGAGCCATGCACAAGGAGGGGATCACTGAGCTACATCACTTCTTGAAAGCTTATCCGCACAAGAAAGCGAAAGTGGACAAGATGTTGGAGTCCACAGGGTCCGCTTTCCGCAAGTACATCACCCGAGCGCTGGCTAGTCGAGCTGCTGAGGATGAAGAACGCAATGTTGCTGTGGCTAATACATTATCCAGTAAGTGCTCAAGGGTCTGGATGTCTTTTCCCAATGGTTACGACCTCTCGTTTTAGAACTCGAATCTAACCATCGTGAGCGTGCCATCAGTGGCTCTACATATTCACCCAGTCCGTAAACTTCATCTTTGTTCGATTTGCCTTCTGTGCTAACGAACCTGAAGGTATAACCGACACGCGGGCCACCACTCCGACGTCTCCACGGTCGCCGCCGCGGACAAGCATTTCTGATATGCCTGATCCACAACAGGAGAAGTTGTCACGGCTGCATGATCTGTTCCAGTACCGTTCTAGCACGGTCAGCAACGGATCCTCTCATGGTCGCTCGACCCCTTCCGTTCTAACCTCACGGCTGCCGCCTCCTAGTTGAGGGCAATCGTGAGTTGTATGATTGTTGTTGTACTTACATGCATCCGTTAATTCTGTCCATCACCTCATCGGAGTCGGGACGTAGTAGGGTATACCCAGTAGAACATTATAGTATTGTGCATCTAGCTTTCAATGTAGCATCCAGCCGTCCAAACGTAGTCAATTGTTTTCCTTATTTGCTTGTGTGAATGAAATATGCTGATGGAGAGTGGATTACTACACGGCGCCAAGCGGGCGGTATGATTTCATCCTCTCTGACGTCGAACTACCACCAGGACTGACCTGTGCACTTAGCTCTCCCCTGTGTCTTTCTTTTTCTTGTTCATAATCTTGCTTCATTTACGATCTTCATGAAAAAAGCGACCAATGCTTCAATTTCTACGTCCTCAGATCTTGTCTATGATGCTGCCCTAGTATTCTGGCGAACTGTTACAAATATCTTCTTCCGCGAAGTTCGACCCCGAGGTGCTTTCAATATCCCTCGAGATGGTCCTGTAATATTTGTCGCTGCTCCTCATCATAACCAAGCATGTCAACTGTCATAGGACTGGTCGGCGTATTACTGACATGTTATACACTAGTTTCTCGACCCTTTGCTACTTGCGTTGGAAGTAAATCGAGAGACACGTCGCAAGGTTCAGTTCCTGATTGCAGCAAAGAGTATGAAACGAAAGGCAGTCGGATTCTTTGCGAGCATGATGTCTAGCAGTACGTTCCATGTCATACATGGTCATGGACACCCTCTGACTTGTGCATCCAGTTCCAGTCGCACGAGCGGCCGACGACGCTAGTCCTGGGACTGGTCTGATATATCTGGCTGAGAACGATCCATGCCTTGTTCTCGGGCACGGAACTCGCTTCTTCTCAGAGTTCACACCCCGAATGCAAATCATGCTACCAAAATCTGTCGGTGCATCCGTTGCTGAGGTCTTAGAGGTACTCTCGGATACCGAATTAAGGATAAAAAAGGAGTTCGGCGGCGACAGCGGAAAAGGTACAGTCCGAATACGAGAAAAGCTCCAAGAGTTGCAAAATGAAGGCAAACAGGGTCTTGAATTCAAGAAGCTGCCTCATATTGATCAGCACGAAATGTATCAGTATGTCTATGAGTGTCTCAAAGCTGGCGGCTGTATCGGTATATTCCCTGAAGGTACTTTGATTCCTTGTCAGGCCTCGTCAGACCTCCTAGAGCTAATTTATAACCACCTAACCCCTAGGTGGAAGCCATGATCGCACAGACTTACTACCGCTGAAGGCAGGTGTTTCACTTATGGCTCTGGGTGCGATGGCAAACCACCCAGAGCTAAAAGTCAAGATAGTGCCTGTTGGACTTTCATACTTTCATGCGTCTCGATTCCGTTCGCGCGCAGTGGTCGAGTTTGGGTCCGCAATGGACGTTCCACAGCAATTAGTCGAGATGTTCAAAGAAGGAGGGAACAACAAGAGAACTGCTGTCGCTAAATTACTGGACCTCGTTTATGACGGGCTCAAAACAGTAACTCTCCGCGCGCCAGACTACGATACTCTGATGGTAAACGTTTTCTCTTATACCTCTCTTGCTCTTCACGCTGAAGGGTGTTTCAGCTCATCCAAGCCGCTCGTCGACTGTACAGGACACCTGGGCAACATTTGACACTAGGTCAAGTTGTGGAGCTGAATAAGCGTTTCCTTGAAGGATACCTTCACTTCAAAGACGAACCAAAAGTCATAAAATTACGTCAAGATGTGCTGAAATACAACCGTCTCCTACGCGATTTGGGCCTGCGCGACCATCAGGTAGTTTATGGTGTTCGGTAACATACTCTATGCTCACTTTATCTCAAGGTCCCTCTAGCAAAGAAATCGTACTGGAAAACTCTGGGGCTATTCTTCTATCGGTTCTTGCTTCTTGTCATATGGAGTAGTTTGGCACTGCCTGGTGTCATTTTGAATGGCCCCATATTCATCGCTGCTTCTCTCATTTCTCGAAAGAAAGCTAAAGGTATAATCACCTTCATTTGTTGAAATTGTGTCTGATTTCAGCGCTGTAGAGGCTCTTGCTGCGTCTGTAGTCAAAGTGGCTGGCAAAGACGTGCTGGCGACCTGGAAAATCCTGATCTCGCTTGGTGCTGCTCCCGTGTTGTATGGCTTCTATGCTTTCCTCGCGACGGTACTTGCATTCAAAGTCGGTGCTTCCTTAACATGGAAGATCCTGACACCGATCGCCGTAATGGTCGCCCTACCTTTTATTGGATATGCTGCCTTGAAGTTTGGTGAAGCTGGCATGGACGTTCTTAAGTGCGTACTATAGAGTTCTTTGCAGCTATCCGGAATTGACTTTGTATTATTTCGATAGGTCCCTACGACCCTTGTTTGTGGCTCTCGTGCCAGGACAGCAGCGCTATCTCAAACGACTGAAGGAGATGCGTTTGCGTTTGTCAAACGAGCTTGTAGATGTCATCAACGAGTTTGGGCCTAAAATCTACGAAAACTTCAATGAGGTTAGCTTCTTTCTAGGTACGGCTGAGAGGTATATTGCTGACAGGACGATAGTTCCGGATTCTTGTACCTTCTGCTAGCGTACCCCCTTCATCTGGACAACCTGGACTTTGGCGGCGAAAGACCAGTACTGGGGCTGTAGATGCTCAAGGCAATCTGCTATCTCACCCAATGGTACGTTTGTCATGCAAATGTATCTTTTCTCATGATAAACAGTATTCGTAGACATGGCTGGACGAGAGACTTTTTGGATGGAGTCGTAGTGCCAGACGTGGGACAAGCGCTTGGGCTGGTAGTGCCAGCAACGATATCAGTCGTGCAGCGACGCCCGAAGGCTCAAGTGATGAAGAGGGGGACTACGACACCCTTAACTATCTCGAGGTTCCAAGTCGCTCGAAAAGTCGAAGTCGTCAAGGCTCTTATGCTGATCTCACCAGGATTCGCAAGTCCTCAAATGCTAGTACGACCTCTTTGCCGGTACCAGCAAGAGGGGAGGAGTTGCGCATGACATCTGCTTCGGCCTCAGATACCAACATATTGCACATGCGATATGGGCCGCGTACCCGACGGGCCAGCCTTAGTGACATCGTCTCCGTAGAGCGTATTGGAGCTTTGGATCGCGCGGAATCGTTCCCTGACGCTACAGACGAGATCAATCAGGAAGTTGATAAGCAGAAGGGGGAGCGTTTGCACCAGGATTGAGGGAGGCTGTTCCTTACCAGATATTCTTGTTGCTTTATCTCAGAAGCCACTGGCTCGGGGCTACGTCTTTCTCTACCCTACTATTTAGCATACCCAATATCCATTTGAACGATGTCCAGTGCTAAATTACCATTACATCACGCTACCGCTATCATTTCACATGCTTGTACGTATCTCAAATATACTTGAAGTTGAGGATTGTTTGTCGGACATGACTTGTTGGCTTCGTATTCGACTCCACAAACTGTGTGATGCCCACGTTGTTAATAGCGAGAGCTGTTATCTTTCGGTCTTGCTCTCCGGGTTCTATGAAAACATGACTCTCGGCTTGCTGTCAATTTTCTCATTTTGCATTGTCCGGTGCAGTGGTAGCCGCCCTTCGCAGACTGTACTCGAGTATTTGATCTCTCCTTCACACTACGATGAGTACTACGGCAATAAAGTGCCAAAGCACCAATTGTCTCAATGGACATCCTCCTTCGAAGCTAGAATGCCCTACCTGCAACAAGTCTGTTCTCAGCGTCTTCTGAAGATGGCAGTTCATTCATACTCATGATCGCTCGTAGACTTGGGATCAAAGGATCCTTTTTCTGTGGTCAGGAATGCTTTAAGGCGGGCTGTAAGTGCTATCTTTGCTCTATTCCGAGAATTGACTGAACATTATATTGCAGGGGTGCGTTGTTTGCTACTGTGTGAGATGTTCTCAGCAATTGATCATTTGTGAAGAAAACCCACAAAGTCATTCATGAGTTGGCCACACCACGACAACCACTTTTAGAAGACCCTAACATCAATAAGGGTGATGCATTCCATCCTATTCAAGCACCTCTCTCGCTAATTCATCTTTATTCCAGACGGTACCTTCAACCCATTCGGAAACTTCAAGTTCACCGGTTCCCTCCGACCAAGATACCCTCTAAGTCCTAGACGCGTGGTACCTGATCATATACCTAGACCTGACTATGCTGAAGACGGTAGGATCAAGCGGTTGTTTCGTGAGGTGCAGCACACCATGTAAGCTTATGCTGTTTCTTTTTTGTTAGGTTTTCCTACATCGGAGAGTAGACGGGCTGGCCAACCCCCCAAAATCTTGACCCCGGAGGAGCAAGAGAAGATGAGGACAGCGTGTCGGGTATGTGCATAAGGTAGACATAATTTTTCTTGCTATTCATGCGTGTTCGTTTTAGCTCGCACGCGAAGTGCTTGACACTGCTGCATCTCACATACGACCCGGAATCACCACCGATGAGATCGATGAAGTTGTGCACAACGCTACCATCGAGCGCAACGCTTATCCCTCCACACTGAATTATAGAAACTTCCCCAAGTCGGTCTGCACGTGAGTAACTGCTCGATGATGTTTCTCTTGTATGTTCAGAAGTTTGATTCTCTACATACTCAGTTCTGTCAACGAAGTTATTTGTCACGGTATCCCAGATCAAAGGAAGTTGCAGGAGGGAGATATCATTAACATTGGTGAGTTCTCATTCACTATCTATACATTCTCGGCTGACTCAACTTACGAAGACGTGACACTGTATTACGATGGTATGAATACAGAACTTGCATGCAAAAATATCAACTACTTACTCACGTCTCGCGGATATTAGGGTTCCACGGCGATCTGAATGCAACATACCCTGTGGGTCGCATAGACGAGGAGTCCACCAACCTCATACGTACAGCTCATGAATGTCTGCGAAACGCAATCCACCTTTGTAAACCCGGAGCCCTTTTCCGAGATTTGGGCAAGGTCATGTGAGCTACATTTCCTTCTCTGTGTCTAGGTCAGAATTAAAGTGTTTTTTTTTTGCCTTTCTAGCGAGCCACACGCAAGACAAGAAGGTTGCGCCACTGTGCGACAATATTGCGGCCATGGCATCAATGACCTCTTCCATTGTGCTCCGAATGTTCCACATTACTCGAAGAATCGAGCGATTGGTACTATGAAGCCGGGCATGGTAAGATCCTATTCTTTGGCCACGTACGCAGTTACTAATGCTTCTCATTACAGACATTCACGATAGAGCCTGTGGGTAACTAGTAATTCATTATGCTCTATGGTACTGATAATCCTACAGATGATCAACTTTGGACACAATTGGGACGTAGCACATTGGCCTGACGATTGGACAGCAGTCACGGTAGACGGTAAACGGAGCGCTCAGTTTGAGGAAACTCTACTGTAAGTACAGGGAATGAGATTGAGAGTGATTTTACTGACAAGCTTCCAGGATCACCGAAACCGGCTACGAGGTTCTGACTGCGGCCAAGGGGACGGACAGATTTAAATATTAAGTATTAAAGTACAAGCTCGAGTACTTTTTGACGTACACTAGTGTCTCCAGAGAATACCGTCAACAAACATAGTATGCATGCGTGAAGCAAACCGGTACGAAGTGTTCATTCCTGATGGTCATGCTGGGTTTTCGTCTCCTTCAAGAAGATCTCCTTGTTGATTTCAGCCGTGCCTTCCTCGAAACTTTCCCTCCTGCCAAGACGTGCAATACGTATTACGGGTACATCCTCAGACAGACTGTGTCGTCTAATTCGGTGTCCGCGACGCATATGCAGGTTATTGGGAATAGGAGATGTGATCTCGACGTCACCACTTGCTACGATTGAGGAAGGAAGGTCGCTCATGCTTGCACTGGTCGTTATGCGTAGTCGCTGCACATCAGCATATGAGCTTTCTCTACTGTCCAGGGGTCTGTCCTCGGCAGAAGCCAGAAGATTGTCGTAGTCGGGTTCCTCTTCCGATTCATTGGGTGTTATAGCGCGACTGGCATATTCACTGTTTCCATTTCTCCACCCGAATACTTTTTCATCGAGCCAAGTCTATTGTCAGAGCGTTAGTGATTGACCGCCTGATTCGGGGATGCAAGTAGAACTGACCATAGGATGGGATAGTAAGACACCCTGAGCCTCCCCTCGAGCCTTGCCTTTACCGCGACCCAAAGGTCCTGCGTAGGGAGGTGGGCTAGCTAATGGAGACGCCACATGCCACTACAGTAACATTACCGTCATCACACTGTCATGAACGCAGCCCATTGTGAAGCATACCTCTTCAAATTTTCTGTAAAGTTTGGGACCAAACTCATTGACAACATCGACGACTTCCCTTGATAAGCGTTCTCGCATAGCCTTTGCTCGGTCCAAATGCCGTTGCTGGCCTGGAACCAAAGCAATTATGAGCGGTCTCAGAGACCTGCATACAAGAGCGTTAGCTTGATGTCCACAATTTACCATTTCATAAGGAGCTCACTTGATCACATCTATACCAGCCTCGCCAAACTTGAGGGCAGCGTAAGCAATCATGGGCAACGCCCCAATGACAAGAAACGGAGTCCAGAGTCTCCATTTTAGTGGTGCTCCCGCCTTCGCTACTAGTACTGTGGCAAGTATGGCATAGAAGCCGTATAGCAAGGGTGTGAGGCCAAGCGATATTAGTATTTTCCATGTCGCTAGGACGTCTCGGCCTGCAATTTTGACACTAGATGCGGCAAGAGCCTCTGTGATAAAAACCGACGTAAGATACATTGCCCAAGCTAATGACGACATGGATCGTACCCCTAGCTTTCCTTCTTGATATCAATGAAGCTAAGACGAAAATTGGCGCGTTGAGAACAACGCCAGGCAAAGCCAACACTCCCCAAACGGAGAGCAGCAGTAGTCGGTAGGAAAGCAGTCCAAGCGTCTTCCATGTCCTCTTTTGTGCCCGAGGGACCTGCGAGGTATCTGTGAACATTTTGAATGCATAGAAGCACTTTGGTAACAGACCTGGTGATCGCGCAGTCCAAGGTCTCGCAAGAGACGGTTGTATTTAACAACGTCCTCACGCAGAGCGGCAACTCTCGGTTCGTCCTTAAACTGTGAATAGGCATCCAGGAAACGTTTGTTCAACTCCACGACTTGGCCGAGCGTGAGCTGTTGCCCCGGAGCTTTGTAGAGTCGACGCGCAGCTTGAATCAGCTGCAAAAATTAAAAGGGGAACGAGGAATGTGAGCGTATGCGCAACTTTGGACATTGAAAATTCATTACCATTAGTGTATCGTAGTCGGGAGCTCTGACTGTCACAGTCTTCAATGCATTGTGTATTTCGTTCAACAACTGTTGGACGGCATCTCGTTTGCGCGCGCCGCCTTCCTTGAACATTTCGACAAGTACATTCGGTACATCCATAGCAGTACCAAATTCCACAACGGCCCGAGAACGAAATCGGTGGGCATGGAAGTATGACAATCCAACCGGAACAATTTTGACTTTGACTTCAGGGTGATTCGCCATAGCCCCTAGCGCCATCAAAGCAACGCCGGCCTTCAGAGGAAGAAGATCAGGACGGTCATGACTGCCACCTACAAGGGCAAAGAGTCAGTGACGATTCGCAAAGACGAGGAAGAGAATTACCCTCAGGGAAGATAGCGAGGCAACCTCTCGTCTTCATACACTCATATACATCATGGTACATTTCTTGCTGATCAAGAAATGGAATCTTTCTGTAGCTCAATCCGGGCTTTCCCTCTGCGCGAGCGGCTTTTAAAGCTACTCGTATTCGTGAGGTCGCTTTACCGTCTCCCCCAAATTCCTTCTTCAGCCTCAATTCAGTATCCGAGAGTACTTCCAGTACCACCGCTGACGCAGAGCCTAGTGATTTAGGCAACATAATTTGCATCTTAGGGGCAAACTCCGACAGGAAACGAGTATCATGTCCGAGTACGAGGCACGGGTCGTCATCAGACAGGGTAACGTATCCCGTGCCAGGCGTTGCTTCGTCTGCTGCTCGTTTGACAGGGACTGCGTGTATGCGTGTATTAGTAACATACTATGCGTACAATATACCGTGCACGTACTGCTGTCGAGAATACGCCCAAAGAATCCAATGAACTTTCTCTTCATGCTGGAGGCGGCGACAATAAATCGCACCTTCCGACCTGTTTCCCGGTAAACTTGCAGCGCAAGCAGTAAATCGAGAAACTGTTCCGACACCATTAGTTTCATATTGGCATCACCGTACTGAGTAACGTGCTTGGTTATGATGAGGCCCTGCTACCAGTATGACGGGTCCTTCTCGAGGAATATTGAATGCACCTCGAGGGCGAACTTCTCGGAAAAAGAGGCCGGTAATTGTTCGCCAGAATATCATTGCCGCCTCATACGGCAAATCAACTTTGTTTGACATTGCTGTTGAGCCAGAACGAATTAATGTAGGTGGGAATGAAGTGGTTAAATATGAGTAGGTTCGAGCTGGACGAGTACGGGGTAGTGTATTAATGATGAGGTCGAGTGCGGGGCCAACCGCTCAAGACGCTAGCTCGGGCCGTGTAGGGCCATCCTCGATCACTGCCGTTCGGTTTGTTCCGCAACTCGCAAACACGGCCCCATCCGGAAGGTCTCTTAGTTCCTTTCGTCCATAACTTGCTCTGTTTCGTTTCCAACTCAAAAATTGGTCATGATTATGTGGAAAGGCCTGAGCTGCCCCCAGGATGATTTATCAGGTCTATGAGGGAAGCCTTGAAGCTTGACTAGCAATGGAAAAAGGCTGATGCATGTGTACGTACAAGCCCTTGCATGCTACTGTAGCTTGTGACAGCTGACAGCCTTCATCTTACATTTTCGCTGTAGACAACCTCCGTTCTTCACGGCTGGGTAACTGTAACTAAGAGGCCCAAATAATTGGATAGCGACGTGATTATTTCCTAGTCCCTTGCTGGATCATAAACGGTCCGACACAAAGTGCGCACCCAAGGGTTGGCAGTTTCACTTTCCAGATCATGATCAAACCCGCATCAACCTATGTGAGCTCCCGAGAAGCAATGAGGAGGGAAATATTCTTGGAGTTCTGCGGCGTGATCTCACAAGGGCTGTGCTCTGCAACTATTGAGCGTCAAACTCCTGCAGGAACTGTCGCGTTCAAATTCATTTGCATCAAGTAATCATCAGGGCACATCATACGCTTTGCCTCTATAGGAAACCTTTATAACCTTGGCTATGGCCACGATGAATTCATAGCGGGATGGGGCCAGCGTTACTGTCATCATAAAAAGCAGCAAGCTATTGCTGCCGCTGCTAAAGTGCCGTTCATCCATACATTCATCAAATCGCCCGTTGTGCCCTGCGACTCTTCCAACATGCTTAGGCTTCCATCTGTACCGATTCTATGGCGCAATTGGAGTCAGAAGATCTCAAAGCGCAACAAGTACTTTGCGATTCTAGTTTTCGCAGTGGTCGTAGCTGCTGTCGCCCTTGCTGAGGGACTGATGGCCGACGCAGCAGCCCAGGAAACTGCAGATAAAGTTGTGCAAAGTATTGTGCAGGGTCAAAGCGGGGTATATCTGATTTTCTTTATTTGCAAGAAGTTTGCCAGGTGCTGACAGAACACAGGCTGTATTACTAGGGAACATTTACAATATCGACATTCCTTCTCGCTCTGTTAGCATCTCCTGGCTCGTTGTCGGGTGCGGAGAATTCCAGTCAAGCAATGCGTCCACCTCTGGCTTCATTTATGCTCCAAACTGCAGCCGTCTGAACGGAACTGTCGATTTTTATGTAGATGGGTAAGATTCGACATCCTCACCAAAGCAAATCGTTCTGATTGAGCCGATCATGTGGCTTAGCTCTTCCGATCCAACGGTTACCTCGGATTCTGCGTTGTATCCCTTCGACCAAAGGACAGGACAAAGTCTGTTGTACGTATCAAAGACTCTACCCACTAAATGGAAATAACTGAGACCCCGCTACAGCGTTCAAAGTGTGCATGCATTTGAGAGTACCGGTCGCCTTGTGTTGTACGCATGGAAGGGACTTGACCAGGAATTCGCATATCCATTCGATGGTTACCAGATGGAGACTACCTTCATCGCTCGGGACAGCGACACAGGACAGACCCTTCCTATCCTTGGCGCAAGGATAGTCAGCTCTACGAACAACATGAACTTTTTCCTTCGGTATGACAGGGCAACTGTACAGTATAACACTACGAGTGGCGAGACATCCTCCTCACGCACCATGGAACTCGCACTGGGAAGGAATGGGTTTACGAAGGCGTTCGTTGTGACGTTGTTCATCGTCAACTGGGCTCTGACCGCTGTTTGTGCCTATATCACTATTTCTGCTACTGTTGGAGATAATCTCTCGGAGTCCATTGTTGTCCTTCCGCTTTCTGTTATCTTGACTATCCCCGCGCTGCGAGCTCTGTGGATAGATGCCCCTGCGTTTGGTGAGTACGGCCTGCTAGAGCCGAACTACATTCGAAATACTTACAACATCTTTCCGCACAGGTTTGTTGCTTGGTATGCCTGTGCTTTTGATTATCTGTCATGGTTGTTCACGTACATGTCTACCAGATGCTTGCGGCACATTCCTTCAAATGGTCATTGTCTCTTTCTGTTCTCTTTTCCTCATCATCGTAATAGGAATGCAGAAGCAGAAAGAGGCCGACAAGGCCATGTTACAAGCGGAAGAGGGTCGGAAAAATCAACAAAAACAAGCAGATCAAGTTACTAGAACTCCATCAGAGAAGGGAGATCTTGCTGTACGCGATTTGCCCACATTGCAGAGGGCTGTTTAGGTGTGTTAAGTATGCCTTTTATCCAGATGAACGTGCATCCTCATGCGGAGGCTTCCGGCGCTCCTGACAACACAGGCCCTGGCGTATTGCAATTTATGAGGGCTCCCTCTGGCTACACCAAAGTTCCACCAGACTCGCAAGACTAAGTGCATGGGTTGGAACGATTATAACGACGTTATGACCATTGACGCATTAGGACGAAATATAAGAAGCATAATGTCGGACTCTCTGTATATTTATCCTGGTGTAGCATCTCCCCCACTCAAGCTTAGCTTTGATAATGTATTATCGGCGTCCGCATATCTTAACGGACTATTGTACAACAATAAAACTGTCATATACATCCACAATGCAAAGCGAAAATAATAAAGCTAAAAAGTCGTATGCTACAAAGAAGAGTGGCTGGTGTCCCATGCCCAACGCTACCTCGCCGCTAGGGCAGCACCAACCTTGGTCACTATCTCCCACACATCTGACATCCAATCTTCTGCGACCACCGTATCTAGACGTCTCCTCTCTTCTTGAGTAGCATGACACCGGGCTGCGGCCTCATCACGCTCCTTTTCCATGCCGAGATTATGGTACACTACAGAAAGGAGGAATCGCACGTCTTGCACCGACCGGAGAAGGTCGATTTCGATGTAGTCTTCCTCGGCCCTTAGGAGGTGGGTCAATGCTTGCCGTAGTACCTCGGCTGAAGGTTCTGATGGTGAGTTATTCGAAGACAGGGGAGCTTGTGGCGGCGGACGTACATGTCGGGTCTTCCGAAGCCAGGATGCACCTGGCCAAGGTAACAGAGGCACAAGCTCTCAGTTCCAGGTCATCGCCGTTGATAACCTACAGACATCAAGGGGTTGGATAAAATCAGTATAACCCCTGTGCATAGTACAAGTCCTGAGGATGCCTTACTTGTGGCATGATCTCGTCTATAATTCTTCGACACCACTTCGTCATGCCATATTCGAGACCAATGTCTGCCAACATCACAAGGGCCACCCTATACGTTCCATATCTTTGCAAGAACTCTGTATGCCAGAGCGCCCGCAACAGGGGTTCTACAAACCGATGGGCTTGGTCACATTGCTATACAGAAGCATAGAAGCATTCGCATCAGAAGTCCGAAGTTTATCAAAGGAAGGACAAAAGGAGACGTCATTACCCTCATAGAAAGTACTTCATAGAGAGGGTCTCGAATTGCCGAGCCTATACTGCCCTGGGAATCAAACCAGTATTCCTTTGGGGCGAAGGGTTTCCCTGGCTGTCGCGGTTTCAAGAAATCACGGAACATTCGTTCTTGGCCCCTATCAACGGTTTGAACGGTCAATCAAGAAGCCTCCGTGAACCTTTGACAATAAGCATCATACCGACGGCTAGCGCGGAGGACAAGGATGTGCCATATTTCGGCTGCCCATGTGTTGTAATCCGTCAACGTAAGGCCTGTGAATATGTCCGGATGGAGCAACATCGCGATTGCTTCTTTGTATTTGCCTTGCCTTGCATTCTATAGAAGTTATTCTTGTCAATGCCTTCACCTATGACGACAGACAGTTTGGGATTTTACACGGTAAGCACGGTTGACAGCGGCGGTCAGGCGGTTGTTATCATCACTTCCTGGGTCAGTGAAAGCCAAGACAACGGTCTCTTCGATGTCCGCTAACCTGGCACAACCTGCCCAATTGGCGGTGAAAATGTATGCATTGCACAAATCAAGGATAGATCATACCAGCGCTATCCCAGACGGAGCTCTGCACGGCGTGTTGCGCCCACTGCTCGGAGTCAGTGACGAAACCGCGGTGGAAATCATACCAGGTATCAAATAGGGAAACGGCCTGTGAGATCTTTTCAAACGAGGCTGAGAGCGGTTGATTCTGTAACAGAGGTAGTGGGGGATTAAGATAAGCTCATAGGTTAAGAGAATATAAATAAATACGTTACAGACTTGCAGGAGTTTCTTGACATCAGACAACAGCTCGAGCGGGTGTAGGAAAAATTGAATTTCATTGATTGGTGGCTTATGTCCAGCCTCGACGGGAAGCCGATGCAATAACCTGGAGGGCTTTGGTAAGATCGGGTGCCATAGCCCATGTGAGAGACATACGCTGAACAGTGCTGCACGGACATCATGTCGCCGCAGTTCCTTGCCACTGAAATTGCTTCTTTGATTAACTTCACTGGAGAGTTAATATCTGGCAAGGACCGAACTGTAAAAAAGCACATACCTTGCGGCACGTTGGATATTCATGGTTCAAATAATGCATTCGCGCGAGATTCAAAATAGCAATATGCCGCAGTCCCCTGTGGGCAGAGCGTCGAGATGTGGTAATCTACGGATAGATTAGCGACGCTTACGAATCAGTGCCTTCGTGAAAGTATTGCTCAAAGAAACCGCGGAGACGGTCGGATGCACTCTTCGCGTCTCCAGTAGCGAATTCTTTCTCAAACCTGTTGTTAATATGAGTGAAGATGGGGGCATCATAGATGACAGGTTGCGCACACTGCATATTCATCAGCTTGAGCGAATTCTTTTTTGTCAGAACGGGTTTGATGTATATTGTACGCTGCCAATGGTTTTGAACAAATAGGTTTGGGAACAGTGGGAACGAACGTACATAAATCCAGAAGATCCTTCTTGATGTACAGAGTCGTTTCATTGAGTTTCCCTGATATCCAGTCTTGATAATCACGATAGAGAAGATTCAAAGCTTCGTGTGACAGCTTTAAATAGCTGAGGAAACATCGCCGACAGAAGTACCCAAAAAGTGACCGTCGGGCCTATACGAGCGGCCTCGGAATAAGTGAAGGATGAAAGGGGTCTGAGATGACCTACGAATGGGGTGCTCTAAGATATGAGGTCACAACGATCATTCTTTGAAACTTGGAGGTTAGCACGCACATCATCATCCTCGTCACTAATGATAACAAGGAGAGCAATATCTGTAGACTCAAATGAGTGTTCTGAATGTTGTTAGATAGTGATGGGGGTGTCAGTCAGACCTTGGAAGAATGTCCTGAGTTTGTTTGGAGAGGTTATTAAGGTATGCTGATATCAAGATGAGTCAAAAGCAGCAGGGTCGGACAAAGGTGTAATTACTGTGGATTTGAAGTCCTCGATTAGTTTGCGGCAATCTTCCGTATTCGCCTTGGGACCCTCTTCCACTGCTGCAAGAAGTTGCTCCCATGTCGCAGGTTGTCGGACCTACGGAGGCATAAATTACCAATAACAGAGAACGTATGTAAACATGTCGGAATACCTCCATAGTTTCCACCAAGAGAACGCGATATATATGTAGAAGGAAAGATGATGGCAAGTTTCTGTCGATATACTCATAGAAAATGAGGGTGAGGAGTCGGACGATCTGAAGATGGTGAGGAAGGAGAACATGGGTCGTTGGAGGTGGGGGAGGCGGTAGATTTGGCATGCGGCCATTATTGACAACTAAAGGACGTCCGTGATTCATCGTGCAAAGGCTTAAGCTTGAGAGAGGTCGCGTCTGCATATAACCGCCCATATCGTTCGTGATCGGGTAACGTGGGAAACCAATATTTTGGCACCGCCACTGCTTTCGGTCCAGCGTCGCAAAGTGTTCTAGACAGTCGAATGATATTTTACCTTCAGATGGTTGTGAAGAACCAGAAAAAGCGGCCTGCCCAGTCTTCTCAGGTAAGTATGTTCTTTATTTTATGCTACGATACTAATGACTATATATCAGGGTCCCTCAAAAAAGCGCAAAGTTGCTGCGACTCGAGACAAACCTGCAAAGAAGGCCAAGGGAAAGGGCAAGGAAAAGGCGATTGACAAGAGTTTCATCCCGATACCCTCTACGCACGATGACGATGAAGTCAACCTCTCTGATCAAGATCTAGAGTTCTTCGAAGAGTTTAGCGGCGGGGCTCGTTTCCTTACCAGTTTGGATGAGAAGGGCATCGCGAAGTAAGCACTGTAGCAATCACTCTTGTTGGACTATGCTGAACGTATTCCAGGAGCAAGAAAGAAATTACGCGACTGCACCAATTGCGTAAACCCGTTCGTGCTCAGATCAAGGATGATTTGCCGTCCATACACTCAGACGATGAAGACTTGGAGGAGGAGGATTGGAGCTCAGGTATCGGTATTGAGGACGACGACTTGTCGATACCAAGCCCTGAAGAAGAGCATGATGGCGCCTCTACTTCGTCTTCAAGCCAGGTCGATCGTCAAAAAGGCGGCGAGTCAGATTCAGACGTGGAGATGCCCTATGAATCCATTCCCCGAAAACGAAGACCGGAATGGGAATCTGAGTCTGACAAGGATGCAGGTATCGATCGTTTGCCTATAAAACTTGCCAATGGACGAGTAGAGAAAGCCAACGGCAAAGTGTATCTTCCCAAGAAAGAGAAGGTCGAAGAAAGCGAGGACGAATACTCAGAGGAGGAGCAAGAACAATTTCCACAGCCCGGGGTAGAAGATGTTTCTACTGGCGCTCGGTTTGGTCGTCCTGCAGTGGTCGACGTCATAGGCCTGAAGTCTCGCAAGGCTAGAGTACAACTTGCCAAAGAACAAATTGCCGGCATATGTCAAGAAATCGTCGCCGATCCTGAGAATAGTGTATGTATCTTTATCTTTAACTCAATGTTTAACTCGGACTAACAACATATATGTAATACCAGCTTGGTCTTCTTCGTCGCCTCAACACATTCTCCCTTTCCGAAATTTCAACTCCATCTCGTCCCGAACCGCTTCCGAACGACCCTGTGATCCGTAAACTCACCTTCCTTTCGCAATTAGCTGTGTTCAAAGATATTATCCCTGGCTATCGCATTCGTGCCCTAACCGACAAGGAGAAGGCCGAGAAGGTCAGTCAAATGGTTCAACGAACTCGTGACTGGGAACAGGGTCTCGTTGGGGCCTACCAAGCTTATTTGCGGACGCTAGATGCTGAGATAAAAGGTACAATTTCCAATGATTATCATGTCGAATATGGCTGAATTAAACAGGATGTAATAGCTAAGAGCGAATTGGCCGAGGTCGCACTCAAGTGCATGTGCACTCTGCTTTCTGATGTGACGCACTTCAACTTCCGCGTCAACCTGATGAGCACCATCGTGGCTTTTCTGAGTCGAAAATCCTGGGACAAAGTAAGCATGTCGGAGATACGCCTGACGCTCTGCTGACAAGGTTCTCCCCAAGAACTCCGACCTCTGCCTCAACACGATCATCAAAGTCTTCCGCGCTGACTTGACAGGCGTCCCTTCATTAGAAGTTGTTCGTCTTCTGAACCGCATGATCAAGGAAAGAAGGTTCAGCGTTCACCCTGAAGTCCTTTCCTGCCTGCTCCACCTACGATTAAAGAGTGAGCTAGGGGTTCGTTCATCTGATTCGAGGGCCGACAGGCCCGAAGAGCAAAATGGTAAAAAATACGCGAAGGGGCGGGCGGCGGGGCGCAGGGCGAAGGGCAAAGCTACGGACCAACCGCATTTGAGCAAGAAAGCCAAGAAAGCCCTGAAAGAACGGCAAGAAATCCAGAAAGAGATGAGAGAGGCTGCTGCGGAAGTCGATAAGGAAGAACGAGAATCAAACGTAAGTCCCCTCACCACAGTCAATTGCACCCGTAAAAAATTGCACGAAAACCCTGACCCCCCAACTTGTGATGAATGACAGCATACCGAGACCTTGAAGCTCTTGTTTGTCCTCTACTTCCGGATCTTGAAGAATCCTCATCCGACACCCTTGCTACCGGCAGCCCTGCTGGGTATCTCCAAATTCGCACATCTAGTCAACATCGATTTCTTCAAAGACCTAATGAAGGTCCTTAAAGAACTGATGCATCGTCGATCCGATAACGAAGAGGGGTCGAATCCTCCAGGTCATGTTCCGCGTGGGATTAAGGAGGTTCAACACCAACTGTTATGCATTATGACCGCATTTGAGCTTCTCTCAGGCCAAGGTGCGCCCTTTAGTGGTATCTAAGACCACCCCCGTCATCCGTTATCCCCAATTAACCGCCACATAACCCCGTTTTCTAGGCGAAGCCTTGGATATCGATCTGGGCGATTTTATCAACGGATTGTACGCCATGATCCCATCCCTAAGTTTAATGCCCCACATCGAAACATCCCCGTCGACTGAATTCAAATCTGACATACGCGTTTCAAAACCGCTTTCCACTTCGGAGATGCTCTTCCGAGCGTTACAACTCGCATTTTCGCCCCGAGCTTCCGTAGCAGCTTCTCCGCCATGGCGCTCTGCTGCTTTTGCGAAGCGTCTGCTCACAGCATCCCTCCACTGGCCACCAACAACCATCCTGCGCGGCTTAGAATTCGTCGGAGGGTTATTAGAACGTGATTCCAAACTGGAGGCGCTCTTGTCCACTGACGACCGGAGCGTAAATGGCGTCTACCGTCCGGATCTCGATGACCCGCAGTTGTGCAATCCCTTTGGGACCTCCTTCTGGGAACTTCATCTCCTGTCGCAGAAACACTGGGATTCTAGCGTCCGAGTGGCTGCAAAGAAGCTACTAGATTTCACCCCTGCGTCATAGCTATAGCGTTTTGATAGGAGCTCATGGCACACGAGCCAAGGATGGGCTGCTGCTCTGTTTATATGTACGAATCGATAAGTTACTATTTTACGGATAAAACATTGAGGTATGTACATGACGACGAAGAGGGGCGTTGTGCCCTTGGGAATATAGCGGCTACAGTGGTTTCCGGAGGTAAGATTTTGGGGGAGGTGGCTAGCACTACAATGGGGATGTGGATGATGGTGATACAAAGCAAAAAGTCCTATTCTTCATGCTGCTCGTTTCAAGTCGTAGTAAGTTCATGCTATGCGGGGTTTACATAGTGGTAAAATAAGTGATGTCCCTCTAGTCTGAGCGAATAATGAAAAATGACGAAGGCCGCCAATATAAAGATAAACACTTGTGAAGGTCAAAACGCCAGACCATCGTGAAGCAGGCTTACATGGATCGGGGCGCGTGTGCCATGAACGGACGATCCGAGAACGCTGATGACGTCTCCACCCCGAACATGTCCGGAGAGTCTGGGTTATACGAGAACCCGTGGGCAGGTAGCGACGATGCGGGATCCATGTTCGAATAAGGCAAAAGGGAAAAGTCGGTCGGCGCGCCAAAGGCGGTGCTCGAAAAGAAAGGCGATCCACTATGCGGCGGTGACCTAGGTGAAGGCTGCGGTGACCCTATATGGTACGGATGTGAATGAGTCCGTCCTCGATGATGCCTGGTCGATGAGGGCTTGTATCTCTGAATTCCGAAAAGCTCTGCTGAGGGAAGGGTTCCATGAACCAGAGGTCGCTGGATGTGGTAGACGAACGCGGCAATGACAACTCCGTCGATTACGATTTGTTGAGTGATCGTGTCCTGAGCTACACGTGGAAAGCACGTTGTCGAACCGATCAGTACTAGGTTTCAAGCTGACGGTGTCCAAAGTACTTACCAGTTTCTAGCCATTTGCATCGACCCAACGCTGATTCGGGGAGACCGACAGTTACCGCCCTCGAGGTAAAGTCATTGCTTGAGATATGTGGGACCGAAACGCCGTCAAGAAGACTCATTTCCTGAGACATGACTGTCGAACCGGAGTAAATCTTCGTGATGCACTTAGCCTCCGATGACCAGCGCTCCGACAGTGTAATGGCGGCCTGAAAGCCATGCAAATTGGGAGGGCTCAGGATGTCATCAATGGAAGAAATTGTAACGTTGATGCGAAGCAGGACACTGGACTGATCCAGTTGTGTCATACTCTGATTCGTCAAAGTATTGGTCAGTCGGTCGATATCGACTGCGAAAGGCTGCATGCCGTCCGCCCAGAGATTGAGGCTCAGTAGGCGACATGATGTATGCACAGGATTGGGCGAAGACAAATCAGTCCCGTCAAGGAGATGACCCCCAGAGACAGTCGGCAGAGTGAATAAGCCCGCGTGCATCATGAGAGGCTCGAGTTTGACGGCCGGACGAAGGCGGTGTGGGGGCATAGCAGCCCTATTTGGGAAGTCGAATGCCGACGGAACAAGGGTATCACTAAACTGTTCAAACAACGGCATGGAGGAGCCTGGCCAGCCGCACGGGGACGTGAGCTGAGGCATTGACATTGATGCGGGGAAGTTGGTAGGCAACTCGGAGGTGGAGGAACTGGGGGTTGGAGACAAGGACGACGCATCACGCTTTGGCGTAGAATGTGAAGAACGAGGACTGCCTGAACCCCTTCGTGCATTCTTCGGGGATGCCAAGAGACCGTTCTCCATGAAGAGCTCCTCCCCTCCCGCGACCAAATGGAACTCTGTTGTGAAAATATGTCAGACGAGGAAGCGAGCGCTCCCTAATGGTCAATGACGAACCTGGCTGTTCCCTCCACATATTTCGCAGCACTTGAATGTGGCTTGCGACTTGTTTCTTGCTGCGTTCGATGCCATATTTCTTCAGATGATCAACAAGAAACTGGTTGCGCCAACGACTGCGCCCACGTGAATACGTTGCCCAAGGTGATTCCCAATATTCCCTTAAACCTGATGTTCGGAGGCAGTTAAGCACCAGAGAGCCAAACAATAAGACAATGGAGCTACCTTCGACGAAAATCTTCTCCACGTCCTCGGACCATACCTCGCTACCATCCTTGAGGAGTTTGTGGTGTTTCCGTTGGGGAGTAAGAGACTTTGCGGGAGAAAGCGCGTCGCTCATGGAGGGAGGACTGTCTGATGATACGGTAAGAGAACAAGAAGCCATGGCGTCGTGGTGGACGCGTCTCGGGCCGTAGCGAGACATTACGTCTAAACCCATGCAAAGCAACGAATAAGTAAGCTGTAGTGAGGGGACAGGAAAAGGCAAGTCGAAAGGGAGATCGAAAGAAGGGGAAGGCCGATGAAAGGCCGCCTTTATATGAAAAGCAGGAAATAAGGGACTGACGCCTTGAGAGGGGGCCATATTGATCCAAGCGTTCATAAGCGTTTGGAAAGACATCGGCGCTGCGCTGAGAGCCGAGGATTAGATGTGTGATCCGGGTATGGCACTGAGGGCCCGCTGATGTGGAGATGGTACATTTCTGAGCACTCCTGTCAGTGAATCAGATCGGGGATGTTGTACAGAATTAGGAGGAGGGCGAAAACGGCCACAAGCAACGCGAATGAACGATGGGAATGGAATCCAGAACATACACTCCGACCCCGGTCAGCCCCCCTTCCTGGAAGAATTCCAGTCCATTTGGAGGATAGCTCCTGCGAACGGATGGTTGGTATCCATGCGGCCACAGACGCGAACAGTGGACCACCCCCTGGTGTTATTCGGGGCGGAGCAATGAGTGTAACCTTTTGTCGCAGATACTAGGAGACGACCAATTAATGCCAGAGGGAGCACACGGTTTACAGCCTTGGTGGCCCTTTGAGGTTTCCGGATATGGATGTGCGCGAGAAGCTACCAGTCCAGGCTCAAGCAAATGGCCAGAAACGTATCACAAAGGAGAGCTCCGGTCCGCGTGAGACTATTCCCCATCTGTATTTCTCTCCGTATACTGTCGGTCAATTCGAGCTGGCCGAAAAGAATAAAGGCCGGAATAGAACGCGGGTGGCAGATCACCTCCTCGCAGCGGAACCAAACTCGCGCGCAAGTCGACAGTTCGGGATAGATCAGGGCCCGAGACGGTAAATAGGGTCCATGGCTGCGTACAGTTTGATCATCTCCACACAAGACCACAGTTTCTGTGTTTCAGGCGGAGATCCAAACACCCCTTCACAGGCGCCACCTCACGCGCCTAGTATCAGAAATACTATGCAGGAGTCCCTCACGCAGAAGTGGCTGCGACAGAACATTCAAGCCTACGTCCACAAGGACACCGTCTACACTCACGTAGACGTCCTGCTGTCCCGCTATCCTACCATCCGTCCAAAGACAGATGTGTATAGTTCAGTGCATACGTCCAATGCGTGCTTCCTGACACTCATTTCATGCCAATTAATTCATTCTAGCATACGATGACGGTCGCACACAGCTCTTACTCTGTCTGCATGGTCTCCTCCCAATCACTTACCGCGGGGCGCCCTACAATATACCGATCGCTGTCTGGCTAACAAGAGACTACCCGCGCCATCCTCCGCTTGCTTATGTCGTACCTACAAGTGACATGCTTGTCAGGGCCGGAAAATACCTCGATATCAGCGGTAAGTGCGAGATCGAATATATTCGCAATTGGGAACGCAAGAGCGAGGTATGTTCTGCATCACGTCCTGTCATCTTCTTCCCGTAAATCGCCTCCTTCACCTCGGATTCCAGGGATGCAACTTGTCTGCTTTGCTCGAAGCGATGCAAGACTATTTCTCTCGTGAACCTCCAGTGTACGCCAAACCCAAACAGTCGCCGACGCCGCAACCTCAGTCTCGTCGTCCCGATTCCACCGCCCCCGATTATTCGGAGCGTCCACCACCACCCATCCCTCCTGCTCACCCGACACCCCCACCCATGAGTCAGTCGGTGTCAGCGTCAGGTATTGGAAATGATGATCGACCGCCCTTACCTCAGAAACCAGGTATCGCGTCTCTTTCTAGTCCTGCTAGTATACCTTCGTCCCCACAGGTAGCTGGCCAAAGTCAACCACCTCATATCCCTGCTACAGTAAGTATTTCTTACCCAGTGCCGTAGATAGTCAGAATGCTAATTATGGTCAGCCCGCTTTGGCTCTGAGACCACCACCACCGTTGCCACCACACCCAGAACCGGATGCAGGCTTGCCGCGGTATAGGACTTCACCTGTGCCGCCACGTTACCATCCGAGCACTCATCGGCCCTCTTCATCGATCGGTCAAGTTTCAAATTCACCGGGCACGTCGTCTTGGTCGCCGGATTCCTCGGTCGAAGCGTCTACTTCTCAACGCGTCGCGTCTCCTCCAGTGTTTCCTGATCACACTGCACATGTAGCTCAACAGAGCTACCAGACATCGTATGGGGCTCCTGTCATTAGCTCTGAACAAGGCTTTTTTCCTCCTCAGGCATCAGTTGTCCGTGCACCTCCACCTCCTATCAATGAGGTTGCTCCGTCCTGGAGCGCGCAACCCCAACCACAATATCCATCCGCTGTTCAACCACCTTTCATCTCTCCGCAGGGGACCGGAAATTCCCACAGACCATACCAGCCGCCGCCTCCTCCACCGCTTCCACCAGTCATTGGACAAGTGACTCCTCCAGCTGCCCCACAGCCGCCGCCCACGGTCCCACCGCCCGACCTTCTCGACGATGACAATTATCTAAGTTCTTTGACATCTACATCAACA
Organism: Somion occarium; assembly: GCA_964035595.1. Classification (NCBI taxonomy): domain Eukaryota; kingdom Fungi; phylum Basidiomycota; class Agaricomycetes; order Polyporales; family Cerrenaceae; genus Somion; species Somion occarium. The sequence goes on from OZ037946.1 coordinate 2,160,630, forward strand.
CAAATAGCAGCATCACCGGCTCCAGCGCCGCCGCGACCACCTAACCCGGAGTTACTCCAGCTTCATGGACGTGTACACGCGAAAATGACCTCGGAGCTAGCTTCGCTGTCTCAGGCTATGGCGCTGGATGCTGAGCGTCTTCGTGCACACCAGAAAGATCTTTTAGCTGGAGAACCTGCTATTCGTGATGAGATGGCGAGGCTGGAGGCGGTGCGCGATGTCTGTCAGAACGTTGCGGGAAGACTTGGGACAGTGGTGGCAGATGGGGAACGCAATGTCGCCGAGTTAAGGCGGAAAGGTGATCCGGAGGTAGACGAGCTGGTTTGCTCGACTACAATTGTTCACAATCAGTAAGCAGTCCCCCTTTTCCCTTCTCCCGGGCTTTGATATTTTTATAATGGTTACTAACGGTTTGAATGGCTTTTCTTCTCACTGTAAGGTTAATTAACTTGGTGGCGGAAGACAATGCGATAGAGGACACCATTTACCACCTGCACCGAGCTCTCAATGCAGGCCGAATAGACTTGGAGCGCTTCCTCAGGGTACGTCTTGTCAACTATCGGTTCTTTTCGTTCTCCGGCATATTCGTTTTTCTCACTCCGAATTTTGTTTCTTCGACAACCCAAACCCAACTAACTCAAACCTAAACCACCAATCTGGTACATCAGACCACACGCGCCCTAGCGGAAGAGCAATTTACGAAAAGGGCCTTGATCGAGAAGATCTTGAACGGGATTCCTATGGGCGAGACCGTCGAGTGGAGGTAGATCGTATACGTCTGATGGTGTAATCACTATAATGGGGTGCTGTAATTGTCTTCCAAGTATCATAGGGTTTTTTTTTTTCCAATCAATGTCATGGATCATACGCATCATCGCTGCGTTCATCGTTCTCGGCTCAAAGCCCACAGTGCGTCTGGGCAATGTCACAAGAAACGGTTAAACTTGTGTCCTCCCCTCGCTTTGCTTCCACCCCCGGGGAGATCTTCTGTGAATCTTCTCTTCTAGCTTTTGACGCATCGATTTTAATTCTAGAGGAAGCATCCTTCTTCAGAAGGTCTTCTTCTTCTTCTACGTCTTATTTTTTCCGCCCGCTCCCTCCTATCAATATGCCAACCCCTTCTTACCAAAATGGAAATTCTTATCCACAACTGACCATCGTAGACTTGTCCGTACTTGTCCCGGCCGTGGTTCGCGAAAACTTGTGGGGGATAGTGGTTATGGATTCATCCGTCACAAATCACTGGGGAAAGACGGACTGTCATCCTTTGACCTTGTTCCGTTCATTTAATGAGGAGCTCGAGGACCACTGGGACCGATGACCCATACTGTGACGCTGTATCCGACTTATTGGGCTTAGCATATGTGGGCTGTTAGAAATGGCGGCTCTCCTTTGTCCGATTGTTTATCGCTTTTTGTTTGCGATCACGAGAAAGTTGGACGGTCCAGGTGGATCGCCGGCGGGGCCACTGATCTTGGTGAAAACAATTGGAAAGACGCGAAAAGGAAACCTCAGATGTGATCGTAACTAGGAAAAGAAAAACTCAAGATTGTCGATCGATATCCTGACTTCACACAGACTTGTCGATTTGAAAATTGGAGGAAGGTTTGACGGCAAGAGCTTTGAATAGATCAAATTGGGACAGGTTTCGAACTTGGAAAGCAACTACGTAGTATACATGGGGCAGTAGCCACGGATCAATTCAACACCAGCGAGAAACACGGAAAGAAGGCTAGAGAGAGAAAAACAGATACAGGTAGGCATGTCATATGGTCGTTTAAGTCATCACAAGTCAGCAGACAAATCAAGAACTATAATCGATCTCCATGGAGGAATGTCGCGTCAAGCGTTTAAAGAAACTTCGAGTAAGCCAAAGCTCATTGAAAGGATGTCTAAAGAAATTAAGCAACAGTGGACTCAGCCTTGTCCGCTTGAACCGCAAACCTCTTCACTCCGCTAGGACCGGACAAGGTTCTACCAGTGCTCCCAACCCACCGCCAAACGCGCAACTCATCTCCACCATCGACTTCTTCTAAATTGGTTCTCACATTAGCATTGCCCTCCACAACGCGCTCGACGCGCCCCCAAAGTCTCTTGCGCGCTCTCACAGAGTGTTCGTCCTGCAAAATGAGGTCACGTAATTGCAAAGACGAGAGATAGGGTTGTGGTGCAGTGATGGGATCTGTGTGATGAGCCAGTTCTTGATTGCGTAACAAATCGAGCGCGATTTGGACTAGAGAGGCAACGCGAGCGTTCTCAACTTCCGCTTGTGCCCGGCGGCGTCGGAAAGCCAAGATACTGAGGATCAAAAGAAGAGTGCCTAAGAAGAAAAGGTGGCATTTAAGAACTAAACTATGGGGACGAGATGAACGGAGTAAACGCACTGATGATTTGCTTTTGCCATTCCAACCAAGACTCTCGAGCCTTGACTCGGAGCGTGCATGCCCAATCCATCTGAGGTGTTCGATGCGCAAGGTATCGCTTGCCCCTGCGAAAGGAGGTTAGCATTCATTAAGTATAGCGAAATGATGCAACATACTCTGCATCTTCACCAAGCATCACTCCACCATACTGGACGATCTGTTGGATAGCCTCATTGAATGTATCTTCAAAGGTATCCAGCAGATGAGACTTGTCAAAAAACAGGTAAGCCACCTTGATTGGAGGAACATGAATACGAGAGATGACTTACTGAAGTCTTGTTCCTGATAGAGTCCTTCAGCTCTTCAAGCTCTATGCCCCATTTCCTGGCCTCTTCAGCCTCAGTCGCAGATGGCTTCGTAGAAACTTCCCCGGAACATAACCTGCGACCGCGTTCTTGAGCGAGAATCGATTCTACCGCTCTGCCTAGTACACCTATATGCCTTCTTCTCCTAGGGTCTTCAACGCATCTAGGGGGAAAAGCCACCGGACCAAGACCAGGGAAACCGTCAAGAGCCAGTGAGATGTACTTGTACACGGTCTGTGAGATCGAATCTGCCGGCGTAAGACTGTCCGAATAGTAAGGTAACATGTAGGATTGTTGGGGGTTAGAAGTCGCAGGAGAAGGATTGGTGGGCAGTCGTAAGAAGAACAAAGCAGGGTGAGGACGAATCAAATAACCAGTTTCGCATGTCATTGACGAGGGTGTGCACGAGGCGTGTGGAGGGCAAGGAGCGCAAGTCGATGGATGAGGTACTGGTACCAAAGGCAGAGGTGGGCAAGGCTCGCTCTTTGCAACTTGGTCCTGTTCTGAGTCGTCAGGCATTTCCACAGCGGTTTGCGTTGGTACTGGTGAGTCTACCGATCCCGTTGTATATGGGTCGGGTGCAGAATAGAGCAAGCTGCTATTTGCCCTGTTACAGCTTTCGATCGCAGACCACTTGGCTTGAAGACGTTCCAATACGGTGTTGGTGGACTTTCCTGTTTCGCAGAATCCAATAGGTGCTGATTCTTGTTTGTAGTTGAATAGGAAAATCGGGCCAGTCACCAGCAAGAATCCAATCAACAAACGCAGGAATAACGACATAGATGTTGGTTCAGCTTCTGGACCGCGTCGCGCAAGCTGACCACCTTCAGAGATGCGTTGAGATACTGCACGGACTTGCTCAGCTCCCTCCGCAAACTCTTCCCATTCGCCCTCTGCCTCAGGTTCGACTTCAGTCTCAAAAGGAACCTCACTTGTGACTGCTTGCTCTTCAGTTATTGCCTGTTTCTCCACTCTAACTTCTTGTGATTGCGAGCTCGGTTCGGTCACTTCTTCAACATCATCCGGAACTTCGACTATAAGGTCTTTGCGTCTCTTGATGATATCAGTGGCCCTGGAAGCCTTTGCCGTAGTGGACCTTGTTTCTCTGATTACCTCAGGAGGCAAGACCGGTTCGAAAGAGCTTTCTGGAGGCTTGACACTAGGCGCCCGGATGCCGATAGGCTTCACTCTAGCCTTGCCTTTATCCTTCGTCGGAGAATCCAGGACGTAATCCGGCGGTGCAGACAATGACTTGCGAGAACGCGTAGGGATCCCACTAGGCCGTTTCACTCGAGGACGGACGGGAGAAGGGCGGCCTGGAGATGAAGATTCGGCGCCAGACTGGAAGATATTGTTGTCTTCCCATCCCGAATCTTCGGTGTGTCGTGATTCAGATACACGACGAGCCTGACTTCCAGCGTCAGCGGACTATGGTGAGATAAGTTAGTTTATAATCAGTGGACTCATGTACAGGCACGGGCAAACTTACACTCTTTTTACTTCGGCTGACTTTGCGTATAGGTAACTCTTCTGGTTCGCTCTCTTCCATTAGAACAGGTTGTGTTGGTTTGGCAGTCCTTCTACGAGAGGGACCTCCTAATGCTGGTTCAGCAGATGATCTGCGACGTTTGGGCTATAAACGGGGGCAGGGAGAAAGCAGGGCCCCATTGGTCATAAACTAAATAGAGACAGGCAATATGTGCGTACAGGTTCCAGTTTGGATGTTTCCGGTTCAGGCTGAGGGACTTGTGAAGGAGTTCGAGAAATACGTCTCGAAGACCTTCGAACAGGCTACGTATCCAATAAAATGCTATGAAGTCACGCCGCACGCGGATATAATCATGTACTCTTACCTTGGTATCACCTATAGGCTTCCCAGTTAAGCCATCCGTGATTCCATCATCACTAGCTTGGCTATTTTCCCTTTTCAACCTCTGCTTCTTGAACTTATTCCCCTTCGGTTTGACCTCATCATTGAATAATTGAATGAGTTTGACTTTGGTGTACTGAGAGGGGTAATTGATGTTATGGTAACCGAAAACCCCCAACAGTTGGGAAACAGTGAGCGTTGAAGGATCAAAGTCGGGTTCCAAGTATTCTCCCTGTGCAATAAGTTGCGCAGCGGTTAACCGAGACATGGTGAGAAAGAGTCGTGCTCGCTGTTAAGCACGATGAGCTCGAGGAGATAGGTGTTGGTGGCCGCGATGATGAGAGTCGTGTTCAAAGCGTTAGAAGACGTGTCTTTCCCACGCGGCGCGAAAGCCGGCCGATCAACAACACAAGCCCACAAAATCACGTGCACGGCCAAATGAGGTTGCCGACTTAAAGCTGTTCGACATCGCGGGCATTCAGTAGTTGACGATAAATTAGTTGTACATTTCCAACTATAATGTGTCACATATACACTTTTACTGCTTAGGGAACTTGGGTCGGAAAAGACCCTTGCTACCAAACCAGTTACCACCAAGCTACAATTTCGAATGGTCAGCGTCTCGCCCAGCTAGTAGTCTAGATGTCTAGGGCACATACCATGAGGTTCCAATATGACCAGGGGAACAGGTCCTTCTTCAGGTGATAGTAAAGACGCCTCGGGATGGCTTGGTCACCAAAGTAGGGAGCGAACGTCTCCTTAGGTTCTCCGCCGTACTTGAACTCGGCAAGCATCAATTGCCCGTAGCCCGTCAAGAGCTGTGTAATTAGGTTAGACTTATTTCATCATGAAACGACAATGGAAAGACGGACCGGGCAACTCGTGTATCCGTCATACTTAGCACCAGACACGTTACCCGTGTCCAGGACGGAGAACAAGTTCTCAGTCAGGACTGGTGCTTGCGCAGTGATAGCGGCCGCGGTCTTGCTCGTGGGGAGACTTGAACAATCGCCTAGCGCGAACACGTTCCCATACTCTGGCTTAACATGCCTCAAGGTCTCCTTGTCTACGGCGACATAGCCCGCCTCATCCGCAAGCGGCGAGTTTTTGATAACCTCTGGTGCGCCCTGAGGTGGGGTAACATGCAAAAGGGTGTAATCCACATCTACGGTCGAGCCATCGGGTTTCTTGAAAGTAGCCTTGCGATTGGCAGAATCAATGGAAATAAGATTGTGTTGGAAATGTCCTCCAATACCACGTTCCACACGGAGTTTCTCTAAAGCGTCCGAATATTTCTTCACACTGAACATAGTAGGCATGCCAGTATAAAAGTCAATTTTGATGTTATCGCCCCGGTTGGTCTTCTGATAACGATCCCAAGCCATCCACATAATCTTTTGCGGAGCTGTAAAGTCAATCAGTATTATTGAGGCTCCCAAGGACAGAAACGAAGAGAACCTACCGCCAGCACATTTTATAACGCCCGCTGGCTGTGTGAAGATGGCCTTTCCGGACCTGAGAGCATCGATATCGTACCAAACCTTGTCACAAGTATCATACGAGTAGATGGACGATACGCCCGAGGACGGATCAGCGAGTGCCTTGGGAAGACCAGATATAGTATCCCAATTAATCTTGAGGCCCGTTGCAACGACGAGAGAGTCATATGAGATTTTCCTCCCAGATGTGGTGGTGACCGAAGACGAATCCGGGGAGAAACTCTTGACATTCTCAGGGATATGTGCAAGGTGTTGTGGAATAAGTGACGCCAATTGGCGGCGAGTCTGGCTCTTGGGAATAAGGCCCGACCCAACGAGCGTCCTAGGTGACAGCAAATGTCATGCTTATACGACTTTAAGGATAGGTCATCCGTTGACATACCATCCGGGCTATAAAGCAGCAGCAGGGCGTCAGAACATCGGAACTTGCTCTAATACACTAGCGCTACGAACCTGGTAGTAGTGGAACTCGGCAGCGTCGAGGATTGCAATATCACCCTCGTTCAACGGCTTGCCCGAAGTTTTGAACCGATTGTATATCTGGTTCGCAACAGATAACCCTCCGGCCCCTGTGCATTCGTCATAAGCAACCACAATGAACGAATTCACAAATCAGCAACCGTCAAAAGCTGTTCCATATTCAAATAACACGCACCAGCGCCGACAACCACGACCCTGTATTTATCTTTGTCTGCGGCTGCCGCAGCAGTGCTCGCCCGTCTCACGCTGGTCGCCAAGGACCTTACCATCACCGTTGTACTTGTAGTAAACATCGCGCGCTATTTTGTCCCTCGCTGGGGGATGTGTTGCAGGATGTCAAAAGAGTAGTTTTAAAGAGAGAAGGGAGGTGAGGGGCCTCTGATGAACAGATAATTATAACATCAACTCAAAAAAAATCGGAATTCGTGGTCTAGTGCACACACGACTCCTTCCAAGGCGTTCTGCACAGGCGTCAACGCGTTAATGACGAAAGAGTGTCGAGCTCACTCGCTTATGGCAGGCATATCCTTATTTTGAACCATCACCATGTCCACAAACATGTTACACGGCGCGTCCAAGATTCCCTCGCTTGTTGTATCCCGTGGATCGAATTTAGTCGGTATTATAACTCGACCCCTCGGTGCACGCTAATGCTTGATAGGTGAAAGGATCGTAGCGCTGACATATCTCTGGCTACAAAGCGTTGTCTACGGTCATGCGTAGCAAGTCTAGCCACCCGTCTGTTGTGCAATTAATCTGGGTGTTGTTGTGCTGCTGCAAAGGCTCTAAACGACTGTCATCAGTCAATGCTGTCACTCTTGCCAGGCATCAGTCTGTTCATGGCAGATGGGTGCCACCAGCTGCCACCCCGGTACTTTCTCCCCCTGCTTAATTTCGCACTATACCATGCTCTGGCACCCACTCGAACCGACCCGGGCCATCCAGAAGACCTCCGATCCTTCATTTAGGCATTGTTCTTCACCAGAGAGTGTATTTTACCATGGCAACCAGCCTACCCTCTACGTCGAGCTGTCCAATTCGGTATTCTCATCCCTCGATAAGGCTATCAGTGTGTAACTTCCTTGTGAAATTATGATGCCCCATCATTTGCCGCACATTGGTATAAATCCCCCAACGTGAGAGAAGATGCGTTCATAGCTGCTCCCTTCGACGAACTCCGTCTTTCTCCAGATTCCGTTTTCTTTCCTTCTTTTCTCTCCTTCGTTTCTTCTTTCCTTCGTTCATTGTTTCATAACAAAACACTTACTTTCTTTAGACGGGTTCTTTAGCATCCGAACATTATTTGCCAGCAGGCCTGAGCCGCGCAGGCGCAGTGGAATATTTCATTCAGCTTTTGACTTCGCAGGTCGATAGCAGTCCCTTGACGACTAGCACTCCTCGTGTCACATACTGTATGGCACACCCCTCTCGCCCTCAAGCTCGTGTAGGACTTCCTTCCAGTCCTGCGCCTCGTTCTCGGTCACTTACAGCCCGAGCTCCCCGACCGGACGTTCCCTCGCGTCCAGCAAGCGCAGCAGGTCAACGCTCTCGCGTTGATAGTGCCGTCGCACCTCTACCACCTCTTCCCCCCAATCTCAAACCTCAACGATTCTTTGCGGATATTCCCTCTTCTTACTATGGGAGTCCTCGCCGTCCTGAAGTAAAGCGTATTGCACGAATTCCTCCTCCCCCAATTCCAGTGGACCTCGCGCCAACGCCCTTTTCGAACCCAAGTGACGGCAATACACCTTCCGATTTTCTCGGACAACGTAAAGGTTCAAATGCCTCAGTCGCTTCACTCGGATCTGCTTCATCGCGGTCTTCAGCAACTTCCGCCGCGTCGTCGACGTTCGACTCGAAGTCTCCATTGAGCTCGGCGTCTTCTACGACAAGCTTGGAGGATGAGGCGTACGTAGCATATGTTCCAAAGGATGTGCCACCGCCCGTCCCCACGAATTCTCTAGAAGGATTTGGAACTGCACTCTGGAGTCGCGTTGCCGTAGTCGCTGAAAATCTCACTGTTAGCGTAAACAAGGCGATCGAGACTTATGCTGGTGAGTACAAATTCGGTCTTCTCGTCTTCTAGTTCCTTCAAATTGAAGAACATCATACTGATCCGTACGTACTGCTTTAGATCCTCCGACTCCGATTGGACAAGAGTCGCGGCTCACTCGTGCAATGAAAGAATACCACCTCACGAAGGCCCGCGATCCGTCCGACTTACCGGACTGGCTCTTCGAAGATCGAGACCGAGGAGTGCTCGGTCGATTGAAAATCGCTAATGCTACACCAGATGACCTATCGCGACCTTCTTCGACTGCAACCTCGCTTCCTCCCATCACTGATCCCCTGCCCACGAGCGATCGTCTTCCCTCTCCATGGGAGACTGATATTCGCGAAAGGAAAACTGTTTCACGGATGCCATCGATGTTGAACGCACAACAGCCATCCAGGGCCGGTACCCGCGTACGGTTTGTTCAACAAGTCCATCCAAGACAATATCCTGGGGTTGTTGTGGATGAAGGGTCTGTCATTGGCACTGCCAAGGGTACGCCAAGTGCCACGCCTATCTCACAGTTACCTGCGCCCAGAGAGGTGCAAACAATTTTGCCCCCTCAGGCCCAAGTGCCTCAAGTGAACAAAGTCCGACTGCCCAACGTTGACATTCGAGGCAAGCGTCCTTCAGCTCGTGGACTGCCATCTGGTGTCCGCCCTAACAGGCGCAGTGATTGAGAGTGGAGTTGTAGCTTTGTTTCGTGATCTCTATTCTTGATGGTTTCATCCTTTTATTATACGTACAGTGCCTTTCTTACATAGGCTTACATAGGGTTTATTCGTGGCTTTTGCGTATGTCGGGAATCAATTGAGGTTGTCGGGATCGAATGAAAATAAGCTATTGTCTATTCTTGAGTGAGGTGTTGATAAAGTCCTATTCCTGTCCTCTGTTCGCTATTGAAGACATACATAGGACGACTGATAGCCGCAGTTAAGTCTTGGGCAGAACTGTTGCGAAGTTCATGACTCGGGTGATGGTGGATGGCTAGATCCCGCTATTTTCGCGCCCGATAGATACGGCTGTGTGATGCTCATGTTCATCTGCCAGGGTTGGTGGCATCATTCACAATGGGTTTGGCACGTCGTAGAATGTCTGTCATTGGCGACGTTCACCGCATGCATGTATTAGGAAGCCTGTGTCTTTGTAGCAACTGAATAATTGCGCAAATGTAAAAGTCAGAATAGGTGAGGCTTCAGCTGCACCCTCAGCGCTGAGCGGGGAGAACGTCAGATTGGTAGCCAATCAGAGCGAGAGTGCCAATAGATCAGTATCATGATGAAAATAGTAGTTGCTTGTGCTCCTCCTGTGATGGTTTTCCAGGACAATGGGGTTGTGATGACGGCGGTCGTGAAGAATGGAGGTGAGAAAAGATGAAATATACAAGGGTGGATGGCTTGAGGCTGCAGATATTCTTGGAGGAGGATTCTTGCCAATGCTGTCGCCAGGGCCCTAGAATAGAGCACAAGAAGCAATCTGATTGGTCGTGAGATGATGGACACCTCGGCCAGTGCGACTTTCCCTCACCGTCTCCATGGTAAAATCATTTGACGCTCCGCGAATCATTCTCCCCTTCCGCCCTGTATAATACCCCAAGCTTTCCCTCTCATCTTCTCATCCTTTCCTTTCCTCCTTGCCTCTTCCCCCTCCCTCTTTTGCTTTCGTTTCTCTCTCTATCTTAGTCGAGTAGACTCTCGACTTCCCCTTCGTTCACTCGGGGTAAGATCTATGCTATTTTACCCATTACACTTTGGCTGATTGTCTGTGTTCAGATCACCCTCTTTGATAGAGATACCAACTGCAAATTTCCTCTGGGAGGTTTCTACAGCAGTCCGACGACACCCACACCTCGACGGTTAACTATTTGACTCAAGTCCAAGCAGAACTTTATATTCTACCATGGTTTTCATCGCCCCTTTTATTGGCGCCGTTGCGCTTTTCGCCGGTTATGCCTCTGCTCTCCCCCGTCCTGACAGTGCAGTCGGGCAGGAAGTAGCTGTCTCTGCTCCTAATGGTATCGTTCTCTCTGATACCGCGGAGCTTGCTTCGTGAGTTGCTTTGTCTTCTTTCTCACGGGATCCCGCTCAATATGATATTCAGGCAACTGGGTACCACCGCTGCAGCTGCTACCACTGCTGCAGAGGCAACCACGACTGAGGCATCTGTTGCTGCTACGACTACTGCTGCGTACGGTGGCTCATCGGCGTACGTGGCCTCTGCGACCGTAGCTGCGACATCCTCTGCCTATGCTCCCACGGTCACCTATGGCTCTGGAAGCTCGGGTTGGGGTGACTCAATGTCTGGTTCCGGCTACGACAGCTGTGTGCAACGTGAGTACACCGTGCTATGATACGCTGACTTGTATTCTGAGCATCAAATTAGAATGTGTTGCCTCTTTCGGAGCGCCTGCTGCCACTTACACGCCTTCAGCAACTGCAGCCAGTGCTGATTCAGGTAATGGTGGAATGACCCACACTGTCATCGTCGCACCTACCCAGGGTGTTCTCCGATATGTTCCTTTCGCTGTTAACGCCTCTGTTGGTGACACCGTCCGCTTCGTCTGGAACGCCAACAACCACACCGTGACCAAGTCCTCTCAACTCGAGCTTTGCAACAAGACTTCCGACAGTCTCTTCACCTCCGGCACTCACGATAAGGGCTTCACCTTTGACCAGGTTGTTAACGACACGACACCCACGTTCTTCTTCTGCAACACTCCTGGACACTGGTTTGTACCTTTATCTCTGGTAAATTGCACTTTCGTTGATATCTGTGTGTTACAGTCAAAAGGGAATGTTCGGTATCATTAACCCTCCCAACGCTGCTGGTGCCAACACCTCCGTCGGTAGCATGATGCCCTCCATCGTCAGCAGCACCCCTGATCTTTCCTCAATGTACTCGTACACCAACAGCAAGACTCAAGGTGTCGCGGGTGCCAACACTTGGGGACAGAACATCGACGTTAACAAGATGCCCGATTGGTCACACCAATACATTGCCGAGAACGTCATGTAAGCTTTCTCGGTCTATTTACTTCATCTCAAGCTAATATATTGGTTTAAGGTACGCTCGTACTTTCATGGCCCAGAACCCCGATGTCATTCAGCAGGACGGCTCCATTAACATGAGCACACCCGCTCCTCTGGTCTTCCCCGCTGACCTCTCTGCTAACAACAACGCTGCTGCTGCTCCCGGTTCCAGTGCTTCTTCTGCTGCTACCAACCCATCATCGACTGCAGCATCGACATCGGCGAGTGTTACCCCGTCATCTCCAGTGTCGAACGGTGCGAGATCCACTGCCGTCTCTGGCGGTGTCCTTGCCATTGTTGCTCTCGCCGCGTCCTTCCTCGTTCTCTAAGACTAGGAAGGATTATCGGGTAAAGCCTGTATAAGGCAAAGTGGCTGACGATAGGTCAGTCGACGACGTACGAAAGGCGACACAAGGACTATATCATAAATGTTGTAGATCTTCCATGGTTACCATGATTTTTCGCTTTGGATTTTTGCAATCGTGCCTAGGACACTTTCACCCTGCTCTGAATCATTTTCTCCCTTGCATCTGATTCGTGATCCCCCATTGCTTTTTTCTTTTCGTTTTTTTTTTATTCCAACTTGTTTGTCGTACTATCGTACATTACCATCTCGCATGCGAGGAAAGGCTTCCCCACTGCTTTGTAGGTATCTTATTGATCCAGCAATGCTATCATTAGATGCCCTATGTCTTCGACTATTGCCGTTGTTGGGTGCCAAGGTTACAATGTCAAGCAACAGATGCGAATGCATATGAATATATATATGCATGAACGACAAACGTTGAAGCAATATTTAACGTAGGAGAATCATGAGTTCGGGAATGGAACAATGTCAATGCATGTAAAGACTTGTGAGTACGCAATGTTCTGTACGCTACATCTTGATCGTCAGGTGTATAGATAGATACGCGACCGGAGACTGGGAATGTTCAGGTACGAGATAGCTCACTTGAGCAATGCGTAAAGGAAACCATCATATCCTTTCTCGCCGACCGTGGCGATGGTTGTTGCGTCTACATCCCGATCATCTTTGAGATGTCTCAACAGCTTCCGCACACCTTCGCTGCTCTCATGGTTACAGGTGGGGTCCGCGACTCTGCCTTCACGGACGACGTTGTCAACAACCTATCGCGTAGCAAGTGAGCATAGTAATGACGGGCGGTATGTGTCATGTCACGCACAATGATGCCTCCTTTCTTCACCATACGCTTAGCCTCAAGGAAGTAAATCAAGTTGGACATCTTGTCTGCGTCAATGAAAGCAAGATCAAAGGGTTGCTCAGGCTTCAACTTTGACAGTGTCTCTGCAGCTGGTCCTACGAGGATCTCAACTTTCGAATATTGGCCTGCATGTTCCAGATTGGCCCGGGCGACCTAGACAAAATGAACCAGGATAGTTCTCGTTTGCATGTCAACTCTCATGCGACACCACAGGCGCACACGTACGTCTGCGTGCTTCTGTTCCAGCTCTGCAGTGACCAGCTTGCCATCTTCGGGGAGTGCTCGGGCGAGCCATATAGTTGAATATCTGATAGACGTCAACGACTATCAGAGAGTGAAGGACGGATGTCACGTCAAAGAAACGCACCCGCCGAGCGTTCCAACTTCAAGGATCCTCTTCGCACCGATGGAACGAGCGAGAAGGTTCAGTAGTTTCCCCTGAGCAGGGCTTACTGCAATGGCTGGAAGGTCATTGTCCTGGCTATTCTTCTGAGCGAACTCAAGAGCTTCATCTTTAGGTATGAGGAAAGAGTTATGATAAACGTCACTGCGCTTCCAGTCCTCCTCAGGCTGAGGGGCGTTAGAGGGGTTGGTGGACGACATTCTCTTTGAACTGTTGGACAAATGTTTGGGAGTTCTTATATACGATGATGATAGGGGTATCCATATTAATCTGGATCCTATGAAAGGGCGAGTCAGCGTGATCATTGGCAGCCTCAGAGGGAGGCCAGGCTGGACAGCACGCAGCACTTCCGAGCTCATTGATGAGTTATCTGATAAGATAACATAATGAATGATCTGCGATCAACCGCTCTTATCATTCAATTCGGTTACTTGGACCCGTATACGCATTAAAGTATAAGCAGCCTTCCAGGAGCCTAAGGTTTAGATCTGTCAAGTATGAATACAAAATCCTGTATACAAGTTTGAAGGTACAAGAGGTACAATGTCGTACATTAAGCCTCAAGCGTTGCGATTAAGCTCTAACATCACTTCTTCCAATACTTCTACAGCTCGCTCTACGTCTTCCCATGTGTTATATAACGCAGCAGGAGCCAGTCGGATGACATCTGGCTTTCTGGAATCACCGATGACGCCACGAGCAGCCAGTTCTGCCATAACTGCGGGCATCGTCCGACCATTCGCAGGAAGGAATACTAATGAAAGCTGGGATCCGCGTGACGACGGATCAGTTGGTGTAATGATCGTAAAGCCAATAGAGCTGTCAGGATCATCATCACGCTCCATTCGTGCAGCTGCCGTAGCAGGCGGGACCCACCATCGGCTCTTGTGCAATAAGGATTCAAGATGACCCGTAAGTTTCAGCGACCTCTCTCGGAGAGGATGCATGCCGCCGGCTGCGTGGAATACTTCAAGAGAACCAAGTAGGGAAACGGTGGCTAGAACCGATGGATTTGATTGCTGGAATCCTTGCGCACCCGGAATAGCCTTGAACTTCGGAGGCATGGTGAAGCGAGTAGTCGGATCATGGCCCCACCAACCTGCATTTCTATTCAACTATTGTCAAAGAGAGAACAAAAGAGCAACGGGATAGTCGTACCGTACTGGTTCTGCCGCCCATTTCTCGTGTACGAATAGTCCGCCAATACCCCCCGGACCTGAGTTTAGGTACTTGTATGTGCACCAGACCGCAAAGTCGACGCCCCATTCGTGGAGGGACAATGGTACATTGCCTGCGGCATGGGCGAGATCCCATCCACATATGCATCCCTGTATGGTTCAATGAGCGGATGAGTTCCGTGCAGCGGGCGCGGAGGAAAGTACCTGTGCTTGCGCGGCTCGTGTGATGGATTCCATTGGGAACCATTGGCCTGTGTAATACTGGACGCCACTAAAGATCACAAGTGCAATACTCTTTCCGTGCTCTGCAATCGTTGTGAGGATGTCCTCTTCATGAAGCGTGAACTCGCCGGAACGCGGAGACAGCTCGATGACTGCATCCGGCGAAAATCCATGTGCTTGTACTTGTGATGCAAATGCATACTGTATGATATTATGGCCATGAGACGTGTGTAGCCTGCAATGATGATTATCCCTTACCTGATCAGACGGAAACGCCCTTGCTTCGCACAGAATCTTGTATCGCTCTGATGTCGGCTTATAGAAAGTATTCATCATGAGATGTAAGTTCGCAGTCAAGCTACCCATGCAAGCCACTTCTTCCTCTTTCGCTCCTAAAGCACAGATCAGGCATCCACATGATGATGCACACAATGCAATGGAAAGACAAACCAACTAACTCCGCGAATAAGGGATGAATGGGATCAGCGATGTTCATCCATGGGCGATCATAAGGATGATCAAAATGTCCCTCCACGGCTCTGGCCGTAGGTCAGTGATTACAAACAGAGACTGTTCATTGAGATATCTCACCTCGTACCCCATACCGCGAGCTCTTCCTCCACTAGTTGCTTGGACCGCTTGGGTAATAAGCCTAATGAATTTCCGCACAAATAGGTGCACGGCGAATCCTCTACAATTCGAAGGTCAGTGACCATCAAATAGCTACGAATTAGTACGCACGGTCATTTTCCGGGACCTTCGACGCTTTCATGGAGCGGTACGTTGGCAATATGAACTGGTCGCGGAATCCAGACAATGCGTCATCTTGTTGTTGGCTACCGGGCTCAGAAGCTGCCATCTCTGACTGTTTCGCATCGATAATGGGCTAACGGGGCAGCATACAGGGACACATACGAGCTAGGGCGCAAGAAGGGGAAACTGAAGAAAGGTGAGATACCGGACTGAGGCCATCCATGATCGGTATCTCACTTTACAGAAAGGTTACAATGTCACCGAGTTTCAAACCTAGAAGATAGGCTTAGTGATATTAGCGAGATGTCCTAGTTCATTCGGGCGTAGTTCGGTCATAAACGCCGCAAAAATTGAAATCAACTCACTAGTAGGCCTTCACATACAAATACTAGGTAAAGTAGCTTGGAAAAGATACAAAATCCTTTGCGAATGTGTTTTGGTCAGCTCGCGACCATGACGGCGACGGCGCTCGATCAACGCTGCAGATCAATTTGATCGGTGTGCCTGAGCGGGAATAACTAACTCTCTTCAGAACTTCCACACCCGGCTAAACTCGCTCTTTCATGTCCTGTGGTTTCCACAGCCATGCTTCAAAATATGGACTACACATTCAAGTCTACTCTAGACCAAACTCAGCAGAGTCTTGTGGACTCGATACTCAAAGACCTTAAAATATGCAGTCGAAGGCTACAAACGGCGTTTCACTCCCAGCAGGTCGATTTACAGGTTTTGGAGCGATTGTACTACAAGGGCAACAACCAACACCGCTCAGCTCTATTTTGGAGACGGATAGAGGAAATCAGAAGATATACCCCCCGACTCACGGATCAACGAACTCAAACTGTTGTGGATGAACTTAGACTGTCGTTCTGGGGCCCTGTGAATGAACGCACGTAAGTACTCAAAACACTGTGTATCGAACAATTAGTAATGCATAATCTAGGTCTAAGTCTCTCAAAGGCGCATGGACACATGTCCCGAATCCCTCGTCCGTGCAATCCGTTCTGGATCGACTTGTGCTGGTTCACAGACTAATCACCAAAGTGAGTTACATTGAATCCTTGTCCTGTGAGCACATTTCTAAGGCCATGCCGTACAGATGCATGGAAGCCTTAGCAGAACCTACCGGTATGTCCAAAATCAGTATCCAACTCCCTTGGCATCTCACACTCAATCCGCAGCCACCTGAACTTGAACTTCCAAACAGGAGCGTTCTTGCAATTGATACTCACACTGAGTGCGATCACGGCGCGCCTCGCCACTCTCTCGGATGAATTGCTTTCCTCAATAGAAGTAACGTGGAACGCCTGTCACCGACTTTTATGTCTACTGGATGTATGTGAACATTGTTTAAATCCGATGAACATCCAAGCGTATGGAATGGCTGACTTGTATTCATTCTCTAGCCTGAAAAGGCCAAAAAGCTACGTCCATTGGCCAAGGATCGTCATAGGGATAATTCCGCCGTGTCTTCCAGACGCGTTCAGGAATCCGCTCGGTCAGGTGCCAGCGTATCTCTAGTTGCGGATGTATTTGAAGACGATGTTGGAAGCTCTATCACTCGTACTTCTTTACATACACAAGTTGCCAAGGAGCAGTCTCCACCAAGACCGATTTCTTCGGAGGGGCCGATCCATAACGACGACGAAGTGGTGGAAATTGAAACATCTATTGATCTGAGTCTGGAACATCGCAAGCAAAATATATTACAGGTTAACGCAGCTGGTACGAATTATTTTTGTATCTGTTTGTGGATCACATTGTCTAACATTTACCACTGTGTAGGCGTTGTGCGCAAGACCATTAATCGTGATTCCACGCAATACTCTGAGTCAATATCCACGGGTCCCAGCAAGCACAAACGGTCTCAATTGTCACAAACGGATTCCAAGAAACCTGATAAGAAAAGCAAGAAGAAACGCGACGAAATAGACGACATCTTTGGCTTTTGACCCACTTCCCACTCGCTCGGGTCCGAGCTTCTCCCGCGCTTCATAGGTCCCTCCGGGGTGTTGGGGTAGTTTCAATTATTCCATGGTGGCAGTCCAACGTCGCTCTTTATTCATTCGTGGTTCACAAGTGACCTTGAACGTGCAGGAGGCATTTAGTCGTGGAAGGCTCATGTGTCACTTCCTATAGTCAGCCTCCGCACCATGTAGCGGGCAATTCAGCGAAGTAATTGACCGTGAGATGGATATTCGTCTTCCGGTGTCGTCTACATCATGCACCCGGAGTCTGGGAGCCGACGCCTTGGCACACGGAAAAGTACGATCGGGCGTCGCTGTTGCTGACTTAGGCTCGGCTACGCTGGAGATCATTTTGTTCCCATATGCCGCAATGGTATCATTGCTAAATGCGCGGGCTGCGGCGCCTTTGGATGGCTTTCTGGAGGATAGGTGGGCAGTTAGAGTTTTCGGAGAAAGAGCGGTGGACAGTTGATACTTCCCATGCATGGTGTGCGACATGGCGAAGAGTGCAATGATTCGTTTCACATCAGGTGCAACCGTGTTTCTATGGATCGTCTGTGAAGAACTCGACCTGCGCGCTCAATTATGAAGTAGCTAAACCTCAAGGTCCTTCGAAAATATCAAAATTCTTATTCAACTAGAAGTTATTATCGCAGAGCCATTCTATGGACGCTGTCTACTTCTGTAAGGACAGGTGGGTTCTGGAATGGCAAGCGAAAGGAAAGCAAGGGAAAGCGAGGGAAAGCAAAGAAGGAAATGAGAGGATATATCAAAAACGCTGATACAGGTGATTGTAGATATTTTGTAGAGCTTGCCTACGAACAGTACACTGACTTCCGTGTCCTAACCATCAATGTGCTCCTTCCCGTCTGTCTTGTCATACTCGACATAGGAAGTTCCATCGCTGCCGCCATGCGCTTCCACATCCTTGCTGATGTTAATAGCAATAGGGCGCATGGGAATGGAACCGATTGTTCCAAATTCTGATTCAGGGGGATGTCGTGGGCCCGAGCTAGTGCTCTTCTTTGTTGCTTCTGTAGAGCGTAAAGCGATCCGAAGCGTAATTGCGGTGAACGTGATCCCCTGCAAGCTATGATCAGCACACCGTACGTGCTTTTCTGAGGACCAAACACTCACCACGAGCGGGGTCACAGGTTCAAGCATCAGATACTGACAGTTGTAGTTGGCAGCATACAGTGCAAGGAGCACAAGTTCCACGAAAAATAGCAGGGACGCTGACTCCACGAGGATCCACAGAATGGGACGCAAAGAACTTCGGCCTGTCCGATAAGCCGCCGTACGCTTCTCAGCTTGCCAGATACGATAGCCCATGAGACCTGTGGTCATAGCCGACTGCACGACTGCGACTGAATAGAAGGTCCTAACCCAATGCGTCAACTTAGGGTCGAAGACGGACTGGGACGGATCGAAGGTCGAGTACAGTCCGCACACCATGTAGCCGGAGACTAGACAAGCAGGTTGGTAAGTTGTATTACCTAGAATTTACCAGGACGCACCAATGCTAACGAGGAGCAACACTGTGGGCAGGGCGATGATCTTATAGTTGCGATCCCACACAATCCAGCACCGGTAAATCTGGAGATCCTTGTCAGAGTACTTGATTTAATGGCAACGGACTATGACATACCGAAACGGCATCTCCAAGCATCTCCGTTGTAGCATAGATGGTGTCCTTGAAGATATGGTCCCACAGAGCCAAGTTGCTCAAATATGCTGCCGCTCCACCAGGAGCCAAAGCGAAGTCCACATATCCTCGGACAAGCCTGTAGCAATTCATGGCTTTGACAACAGTACGTCAGAAATATCGGAAAGAAAATAACCTTCACGACTAACCGAGATGCATCGTGGCCAGCACAAACATTACAACACCGATAAAGAACATCGTCTATCGGTACAGGATGAGCAAAACAAACAAATAGATGATGCATACGAACCTGGCTGTGACTGTCATGGCCCTTCCGTATGTAGAAATTCACGTATATGGTGGCCGAGAAAAGACAAAGAAAAAAAACCTGGGAGGCAAGGATTGTCAAATGAATCCGCGAGAACAACATGGAGGTAAATACCGTAGACGAGAGTCTACCGAAAGAAATATTAGATGAACCCCTCCAAGATGTTGAATCCCAGAATAAACTCACCTCAATCCATGTAGCGACAATGTACGTCTTATCCCATGGAAGTTGGGGTAGCATCTTGGAGGGGAAGGCAGTGTGGCGGGGTAGAATCTCGGGTGAGCCCCAGTATTTGAATCAAAATTCATGCCGATCGAGAGTGCAATAACCGAGCTAGTTACCGACTCCCTAGATATTCTGATCTGCAACAGAATTGTAATGAGCGTTAGCCCCAGAGCTTCTTTACTTACCAACCTTCTCGGGAAAAGGCGAGTAGGTTTTTCATTGACACCGCATTTCTTCACTTCGTCGAGTGACCTCAGGCTATTGGTTAGTGCTCATATGTAGATGCCAAGTAGTTCAAGTTCCTCAAGTGCTATGGTTCGTTGGACTGGAAAGAACAATACCCTGGTAGTGGTAGGCTCACAAACAGTTAAAGATTCCTATTAGTTTCCATGTAGAAACACGAGGACACTAAACGGACTCTGAACAAGGTGAGATTCTTCTCGGGGCGCCAGGCACTACAGGTGTTCGTTGCGGCGTCCATAACGTTTGACAGTGTGAGTCTCTTGGTAGACTCGGAGTCTCTAAATGCATGCCCGACTTGCTCTGTTTCATGAACAAACCTATGATAGACTTGCCAGCAACGTCGCTGAAGCCGAGTGCTTTGAACTTGGAGTCTGCTGGCAAGACGGGAGGTTCGAAGGTAAGTATATCCCTTTGCTCACCGATTTGGATGATCGCGATCACTTAGTATTCGCGATCATCCATATATGATGGACTTGCGTGCCAATTTGGTACTTCGTTTGTTCGTTTGCTGGATCAGTGGCAGGTTCGCGACGAGCACATGTACACAGGTCTTGGAAGTTGGAGTTCATATCGCGCTATGGCTGTTGCTTTCCAGTGGCAGTAAGCCCGAAGGATATCAATATTGGTGCCGGTGGGAATGATCCTTTGACACCCGGCTCACCTGCCCCCTATGAGATAACTTTACCATCGCTTATGGGTCTTCTGGTCAGGCTATCTCTCACAGTTTGAGGCTAATACTGCCTGTTGCAGTGCGGGGTAGATGTCTTGGGTCGCAAGATCTGTAAAGTCGAAAGCCACTCTGTGGCCTCGTATATTACTATTTACGCATATACTAACAGAGACTATAGGATATGCTACATCGTGAGGAATTATGCACTGTAATATGCTGATGAATGAAGGTTGGCTATGCTGATATGTACTAGGCCGCGAAAATTACTAAAGTTCCTCGAACGAAATCAAAAAGGTCAGTGGGGGTAGAACGAAATATGGGAGAGCAAGGAGTGTCAAATTTACAAAGTGATCTCATCCCTCAATTGCATGACAGAATGCACACGATCATGGCGTGGGATCAATCTGACCCTGAAAGGGACCGGTGTACGCCCAGAGGTGCCTTCGTATTCCTCAAGGGAAATGGGTTCATTCGGCAACTCGTGGACTGTGAACGACCAGAGAAGGCGAGAAACAGCGAGCCAGAGCACACATTCAGCAACGGCTATTCCCGGGCAAATGCGCCGACTGCAATCATAGGTTCAGCAGGTGAGGAAAGAACGGCAATAACTTCCCACATACCCAGCTCCGAATGCCCAGTGGTCTCTATCCATCACGTTACTCAATTTCGCAGAGTCGGCACAGCTCAGTCGGTCATTGAGGTATCTATCGGGATTGAAGGTATGCCTAGAAACCGAACGTGAGAATCCAAGAGACAGTATGTGAAAATACAAACACTAACGGATCAGCGTAACGCTCCTCGTTGTGATGTAAAGTGTAACAATTCAAGACAACAGCGGTGTCCTTGGGTAGGAAGAGTCCCTTGTATACATAGTCTTCAGTCGAGTAGTGCGGCGTGGCCATCCAGAATGGTGCGTGAACGCGTTGCACCTAGTTTAAGAAGTCAGCCTTGACGCTGGCGGATACAAGAACATAGACGTGCTTCTTTAATGATCGCGCGAATATAAGGAAGACGACACTCGTCCTCGGCTGAAGGCAACTGGTCCGTTCCGACGACATTATCCAATTCTTCATATGCACGACGAGCCACATCAGGATGAGAGGGAAGAAGTGCGAGGAACCATTGAACAATTCCCGCGGTCTGTTGTTAAGCAGTCATGCCATCGTATCGAACACGTATATGGGCGTTTACTCACGGAATGAACCCCACCGAGGGTGAAAACCGCGGTAAGCATGCACATATCTTCCCAGTCTAATCCCTCTTGCTCCCGAATCTCAAAGAGTGTCTTGGCGAGGCAATCTGGAACGTCTTCGCCAGCGTCCATCCGAGCCTTGACCTTGAGAAGCAGAGCCCCGTAGACTTCGACCATCTCATCGTGCAGCTTGCGACCTCGAACTTGTTTGGCAGTGGGAATCCATTGCAACGGAGTGATGAAGTCAGCCATATTTGCGACAGGTCCTGCAGGGCAGTGCATCAACATTTATAGAATATCAAATGGTCGAGTGAAGGCACACCTGTGAGATCATTGAACTCTAAGGCGATGCTTAGAGTTCTCTGAATTAATGGGTCGTTGAAGGAATCCGTACGAGTACCCAGAGATATGGCGAGCATCACACTGAAAGATAATGAGCATATGTTCAAGAAGCAAACTGCGGAAGCCTCACTTGAGAGTGTAACGAACCGAGACGTACTGAGGGTTCACAGGAACCGCACCGTGGCAACTCTCTTGGTAGAATGAGCGAATGAGAATGTGAGACTCGTAGTCAACCATGTTGACATAACCTTCGACAGCACGCGCTGTCATAAACTGCGTAGCAATTCTGCGATGCTGTCTCCTACGATGAAAGTCAGATAGTGATTGGGTGAGAGAGCCAGAGGTACGCACCACTTATCATTATACTGAGAGGCAGTGATAGCCCGCCCGCGAAGGATAGCCTGGTTTTTGATGAAGTAGTCCTTGCGACTGGAGAAAATAGCGCCATTGTTGACGAAGATGTCACGAGCAATATGAGGGTCGGAGATCACAACGTAGAGTTGGTTTCCAATCCAAACAGAGTAAATAGGCCCGAACTGCTTCGCCCAGCCATCGAGCGAGAGTTCGGGGAACTTTGGAAGATAAGGAAAACGAATGAGGGGACCAGGCGGAATGGGGTTGCCATCCTTGTCGACGAGGTTCTTGCGGAAGAGGTAAGGTAGAAGCGCATACAATACGGCAGCGACGACGAGGCTCAGGGTAACCTTAGCTGACAGTACCTATAGATAAAGCGGACGATGAGTATGAGGTAGGCAGTCAGCACGAAGAGCATGACATACAGGAAAGATGACGTGTGGGCTGGCGATGATGTCGGCCGACATGACCACAAGACTTAGACGTACTGTAGTACAGAAGCTATGTGAAGAAGGATGCCACGAAGCTCGAAGCGTGAGGAACAATAGGCGAAGGCCTTCATCCTTTTATATGTGTTCACCTGGAACGCAGCGTGCCTTGACAGCTTCGAAAGGAGGGTCAACCGGTAAACCATTTCCCTTCTTGACCGTGACGGAGGAACTTACCATAACCGAGAATGAGTCGAACTGCGCGAGCGAAACACGGAATCAGATCTACCAACGAGATTCACTTCACAATCGCAAACAACGGAAATATCAACTTTGCCAATTGCGAAACCGATCGGCTGGAGACATTCCAAAGAGGCATGCATCACTCGCTTGCAGAATAGCGGAGGAAAAACAAACACTCTGAAACGTTAAAGAAATGGTCCAAGGTCCTAAACAAATTTACTGCAGGTGAGAATTGGCAACGCGAGAGTTGAGAGAGACCATTGACAGCAGTCACAGAATGCCGACGTGCACTCACTAAGGAAAGGTACCGAGATCGAATCTGATTCATCTAGGCGAAAAACCCTATTCACTACCGGCAGGGTCCGACCTTACGCAGCTTGAGCAGTGAGAACAATTGAGAAGCGACTAGGTTGACAGAAAAAGACATGTCACCCTCATAAGCTTTGGGCGTCTTGAATCCAGTCTTCCCAGAGCGCATGTAAGCTAGGTAACAATAGCTGTCGGACCGGCCAGTTCTAAACTCTGTCGAGCCATGTTTTGCCGATAAAAAGGACAAACTCACTGAACACGACACCATCCCGCACCCTTACGAGACTGCAATATACGGTGACGCCGTATGCTTGAGCTTCAGAAATTGTGCACGGAACCTGAGCGATATGAGCTCAAAAGACTGCAGACATGCCGCACGACAACTCCCGATGGCTGTTGGAACAAATCGACGAATCTTGGCTCGCGTATTTTCCGGGTCATTGTGCGAATACGCGTCCTTTACGGGATATCGACCCGCATAAGACTCGGAGCCACAAGATTTTGAACAGAATCGCTTGAGGTTGGCAATTCGGCGGCCTGCAGACTTCCCAGGGAATGTCAGAATGCGTATATTGCAGCGCAATATCACTGTGCACGCGTGAAATTCATATCTCGTGAAAGTGAAAGCTCCAAGAGGAGATAATCTGCGCACAAGAACAATAGGCAACAATAAGGAGAAATCAAGGATAAATCAGCAGCACTGGAGCATCGATAAATCTAAAACGAATTGCGAAATTGCGAAGGTCAAATGTCATGAGGTTACAAGAACATAATCACGGATCGTTCAACTTAGGGTTTGCCGGTCTGGTTGAACGATATTGTGAAAAAAATCATGGAAGGTTTGGAGGCTCATTAGTGTAGCGGATATGAAAACATACAACAAAAGAGGTCTCTGCAACTTTACGTTCCCTAGATTTCCAAACCGCAACCTGGATACACAGGGAAAAAGGTTCACAGACGACGGTGAGACATTCGCGGGGACTATACACAACATCGATTGGGAGTTCGAGCGAAACGTTCTGTGACGCAAAGCTTCTGGACTCACCAAAATGTATCCATAATCACACCACATGAGAAATGCGTGCTGTCAAAGAAACGAAAACGTGAAACATAGTAAGTACGACACAAGAGTATCGTGTCCACGATCATAGAGACCGAGTGAACGCTTGACAATGACAGATCAAGGCGGCATCGAAATCGGGCGTCTAATACAACCGTAACCTGACCACTACGTTCATTACTGAGTGCATTGCTTGGGTCAGCCAAGACCGTGTCGGGAGATTTCTGCTTCACATACGAGCTTGATAGACTCTAGTTGACAACGTTTACCAGCTGCAATGGCGGCTCAAGGTGGTCAGGATGCAAAGTTCTTCCAGCGAGGCAAGATCCAGGTACGTAGTTACGTCCGATCATATCCAAAGCATATGAAGTAATGCAGGAGGGAATGACCTAGGAATTCCGCGCCGAGTTGCAGGCCGCGGAAGCCAAGGACAAGAAGTTTACGAAACGGAAGACCGTCCTGAAGAAGATTGTTGCAAATATTACGATGGGCAACGACAGTCCGTGCGCTTTCCTCGTTAGCTAGCATGCAAGAGACCGAATGATAAAATATACGCTGCTTTACAGTGTCACCCCTGTTCACTGATGTCGTGCAATGCTTAGGTATACCGTTACTTGAAATCAAGAAGAGTGAGTGTGCAGTGCAAGTTATATTCCGTTGTACCTCTGATGGAGAGTGCAGTGGTCTACTTATTCTTGGTTTATTATGGTCGGTCCAAAGCGGAGCAGATACATTTAGTTATCCCCAGTTTTCTACAAGTAAGTGGTTTAGGGTTGAAGGACTCAAGTGTTCTCATCGGAGTGTCCTAGGATTGTAATGATAGGAATCCGTTAATCCGAGCTCTGGCTATCCGTACCATGTCCTATATTCCAATACCGGTTGTTACAGAGGCACTTACGGAACAGTTGCGGCACTGTTTGAAGGACCGCGACCCATATGTTCGCAAGACCGCCGCTATCTGTGTCGCCAAATTGTACACAGCGGATCCTCGCAAGGCGGAGAAAGGTGGATTCGTGGAGATGCTTCGGGATCTTCTTCTTGACAGCAATGCTACTGTTGTGTCGAATGCTGTCGCTGCTCTTTCGGAGATTGGAGACCGACAGGATGGCGTCATTTTTAAATTGAACCTCACAGTTGCCAACAAGCTCCTGGCGGCTCTCGGCGAAAGCTCAGAGTGAGTGGTCATCATTTGCCATCATGTTATTCTTTGTTTAACGTACTCCCCCTAAGATGGGGTCAAATATACATTCTAGATTCGCTCCTGCGATATGTACCCGAACGCCATACTGATGCGGAACTCATGGCGGAGCGTATTATCATTCACCTACAACATGCTAACTCAGCGGTTGTTCTTACCACGATCAAAATTCTACTGTATCTCATGAACTATATGGAGAATCGGAAGCTAATGGACTACATATGCAAGAAAATGGGTCCTCCGTTGGGTAATGAAAGTCATTTGTTTAATGCAGGCTCTCGCTGACCACTTCCCCGTACAACATAGTGACTCTTCTATCTTCGGGTCCAGAGGTACAATATGTCGCTCTTCGCAACATTCTCCTAATCATCCAAAGACGACCGTCTGTCCTCAAGAACGACGTTAAAGTATTCTTCTGCAAATACAACGATCCAATTTACGTCAAGCTTGCCAAGTTAGAAATCATGTACAGGTTAGCTCGCGAAGAGAACGCGAGGGAAGTCCTCGCGGAATTGCAGGAGTACGTGAATAAATAACGATGTCTCATTCCTTCCTCATTGAATCCGCGCGCAGGTACGCTTCAGAGGTCGACATCGATTTCGTACGCAAGGCTGTACGCTCTATTGGTCGATTGGCTATAAAGGTTCAACCGGCTGCTGACGCCTGCATTCAGGCCTTGCTGGATCTTATCGAAACCAAAGTCACTTATGTCGTCCAGGAGGCCGTGATCGTAATCAAGGATGTGTTTAGACGGTACCCTGGTAAATACGAAGGTATCATACCTACTCTCTGCGAGAACCTCGACGCGCTGGACGAACCTGAGTCGAAGGCTGCCATGATTTGGATCGTTGGCCAGTTCGCGAACAGGATCGACAACGCGGACGAGTTGATGGATGACCTCACGTACACCTTCATGGAGGAACCGGTTGAGGTGAGTCATCAGAAGGACTTGTATCACTGAGATCGAGCCTCACGTCACGCTAAACCTGGATTCCAGGTGCAACTGGCTCTCTTGACGGCCGCCGTGAAACTATTCATTTACAAGGCCCAGTCAGACACCAGCAAAGCGCTTGTACACAAGGTACTGAAGTGGGCTACGGAGGAAGTTGACAATCCAGATCTCCGAGATCGTGGTTTCATGTACTGGAGATTACTCGCCATCAACCCCACCGTTGCTGGAGAAATTGTCCTTGCTGAGAAGCCTGCAATCACCACTGATTCTGATAGGATGGACCGTGGTGCCCTTGACCAGTTGTTGCTACACACAGGAACACTTGGCAGTATCTACCACAAGAACCCGGAGGTGCGTCGGAGCTTCCATGCTTTTATGCTATCCTCTCACAGTCATATTCGCCAGACTTTCATTCGTAACGCGGCTGGAAAAGCTTTGACAGATAGCCCCGCATTGAATCCGCTGTCTCGCCAAGTCCTAGTACCTCTGTCGCGACCAAACATTCCTCCCGCGATACATGTACCAGGGCCAGGTCCGCCGCCTCCAAGAGAAGCCTCTGTATCTCCTGTCCCACCCACTGCCAAACCAGCGCCCCCCGCTCCACCTCAGACTGGAGATCTGATTGGTGCCAGCTCTTCGGCCGACACTTTGGATGGCGAGGGTGAGAACGAGCACGAAAGTGGGGAGCATGGGGACGAGGATTCCCTTGCATCGCCGTCAGGCTCTGCAGATCCGTATGCGAACCTGGACAACGCTTTTGGCAGTTATCTGGCAGATGAGCCAAAACCACAAGCCGATGACCATCTCACAAGATTATTCTGACCTTCTGTTTATGTCTTCATGTGTATCTATAATTACATCGTTTACCCTCTGGAATGTATAATTGATATACTCATCACCTATCGTACACCCCTTCTGCTGTCATGAAGTAAAGGCGGCCTTGATATTGTTGACTATGCCGTTAGCTTTCGGTCGTAGTGAGTTGTAATGCTGTAAGGCAAGTGTGCCACAATCAGACTGTTGTCAACCAGAAGTAGCCTGAGTGCTTCTTACCTCACCCAAACCGTACATCCTTCGATGATAGCTGATACGAACTGCCTTTCTTTCAGCCGCGTTCCCTTCAGGAAACCCGATTGACGGCTCATGCTTCACGATAGAAGGTGTGCCTCTTTGAATCACATGTATAGGAACATTGTATGCACGACTGAGTGCTAGTATCTCTGGCTCTCCTCCCCATGCGCCTGTATCCCTCACCGTCCTGCAGTATTGCTCGAATTCAGCTAGGCCCAGAATACCCGTGTCTGCTGTAGCAGCTACCGTATCCTCACCACCAACAGAAGGTAGGAATGGGATGAAATCGTCTGGATGGGAGTGGATATAATCTGCAGCCGCCCGTCGGACGTCGAGATAACTAACACCAGGTAATATGCCTAGGATGTTCAGCTGATCCGCGACAGCAGAAAAGAGGCAGTGCCCATCAGGTGTAATCTGTCCTCGGGAGGTATAGGTGTTTTGCATACAGTAGAAGAGAAATCGGTAGTCGTACCTCAAACATTCGTACACCAAGCTCTTCACAGATATGCTTGATTGTCTTCTCCTCTTCGTCCGCTTCTCTCTGAAGCCGAGCATCCGCATCTGCATCAGTGGGAGCGAATTTTTCCGCCAAAGCTGCTGCTTTCCTTGCCTAACATGAGGACGATGAGCAAGCACCAGAAAAGTCAGGATAATGCGGAATTACAAACCTGTCTCGCTTTGTGCCGAGCTTTACTATCCTGTTTGGGGGCATTGCTCGCGTCAGTCGCTATTTGACTGATATTCATGTCATTGAGCACAGTTGCCGACTGCGTCTGGACTGTCTGGTTCTTTGAATCCAGATGTGCGAACAGTTCGTCCATAAGTTCCTCATCCTCGACAGCCGGTGGTTCTGGTTCTGCCGGCTGAGAGGGGGTTAATGCTTTCTTTAATTTGTTTCTCTTGGATCCCATGATTTCAACGATTCAAGAAAGGCGTAAGCTGCTTGGACATAAAAGTGTGCGGAGAAAGACGAACTGAGAAAGCGCCGCATACACTTTCTCCCGTGACGTCGTAGATCGATCAGACAGGTTGACAAAAGTGGTAAGTGTAGTATTCAAATTGCTCGCCGACTCGGGACCGACTCAACCACCCGAAATTTGCAACCTTTCTCTTTTTGTGTCGAAACGTTTGACCGCAAAGAACTCTCACGGAGAATCAAGAACAATTCTACCATTCGAGGTCCTCACGTCAATGTCAGGCACGTTCAATGCAGCCGAGTAATTTGTAATATCTACCAATTTCAGAAACACACGAAAGGGCGACGGCCACAGAATTTCCCAAGCACAGCACCTCATAAGAAGTTGAAACATTAGGGGGAAGGAAGCTTGCGACGGACATGACAACGGACATTCTCAAGCGAGTGTAACGTGGAAAGCGGATATTTGACTAGATATGGTTCAGAGACTAACAGATCTTGCCAGGCATGGTTTCCAAACGCTTTCCGCAACCTGTTACTGCGCAAAAGTTGTATTTCACCATTCCGAACACGAGTCATAACTTGACCTCTGCACGTGTACGTAGTGCGGTCGCCATTGGCAATAGGTGAAATGAGGGTTGCGGCGTGACGAGAACTCGATTCCGACCATCCCGTACAGTGCATTCGGATCTTCATGTCCAAGCACGATATTCCGCGCAAGGGATAATCAATGTCCATAAAGGACAGTGTCAAACATTTGTATGTGTTTGTGAACGCCGACTTGAACTGCGGTCCTCCAAAGCGGCAACCGACGGTTCGCTATGTAGGGATGACAGCAATCATATGCTGGCGGCAGCTCGAAACGCCAACGCGGTCGAACCAGGCAGGATGTTAACGTATGACATATTAGCCTTCTTGGACTTGGAGACGGAGAGGTACGCCTTGGAGGCCGCCGCGAACGCCCAGCGTTGCTTTGTACCTCGCAAGCAGGCCGTCGCGAGAGCTGTCCATGAAGCGAATGCACGGCTAGGATGTCATTGCAGTTATTACACAACCTGTACTCAACACGTTAAAGAAAACATGACGTGAAGCGCAAACACGACGACATTACAAACGAAAGCAAATCGTGCATATACTCCCTTCCTCTCCCAATCCCGAAGATACTCGTTGTTCTGGGGCACGCCAGAGCACCGACAAAGGACATGTGTGGTGTGAGGCCTCGGAAGGCGATGGCGGCGTAAGTTCAATCAACTCGAACTACCGTCGATGCGATGGGCGGGTCGTTCACGGTGACTGCAGTCACAACCTGGGCCGGCCGTTTCGATCGAGGATATGACTTCGAGTTCGAAGGGCCTGAAGGTCTTGGCGTACGGAGAGACGCTAGATCCATCATATCGGACTCCAGGATTTTGAGGAAGAAGTCCGAAGAGGTCAGACCAGACGGGAAAATCTCATTCAACCGCACCGAATGCTGAACTTCCTCTCTTCCCTTCCCCTTCACATCGAACGACTTCGAATTCAGGTCAACTTGAGCTCGCTTCCTGGCTTGACTGCCTCTAAACCACAATGAACGACCATTCCCAAGACTCTTCTCCAATAGCTGTCTCTTTTCACGAATTCGATAGAGCACATCGGTTACCTCCAACTGCTCTGTCATCAAGAGGTAAGCAGCATTGGCTTGGACTTCTCGGACTAAAAGGTCTTGACAAGTGAGGAAACGATCGAGCAGGCCACTGTTGCCATGTATTAGTGATCTGGCTGAGTGTCTGTACTTGCTTTTGCGAGACTTTGGAATGAGAGATTTGGAAGCCGGAGGTTTGACAGTCCTCGAGGTGGGAATCAATTTCTTCAAACCCTTTTGTTTGCGAGAAGGAAGTGCAATGTCCGACGTGCTCTTTGAACGTCTCAGAGGAGGTTCACATTGCTTATGTTTAAGGGGGCCTTGGTCTAGTAGATCCATCATGCCCGACACTCCAAGGCCATCTAATCTGAGCACCTGCCTAGATAGCTTTGAGGGGAGGCTCTGCGAGCGTCTTCCTTTCCGTTTTCTCAAATGTTGAAGGTGTTCTTCAGCGGTAGGCAGGTGGGGAGACGGATCAACGTCCACGGTTTCGTCAAATAGGAATACTTTCGTCATGAGATCGTCTTCTTTATTGGAAACGGACTCAGTGTCCTCGAAGTTGATACTCTGAAGGATACTGGCAATCGTTATATTCAGCCAGGCCGAAGAAATGAGAGATCACGCACCATAGACCATCCGGGTGCCATACCTTCTGAAAGTATGTCCGTGATGGTATCGAGAACTTCGTCAGTACGTACTTTCTTTCCCACGCCATTAGTCGTCAGTGACGATCCTAGTGGTACGCCTTTACTGGCCTGTCGCTGTATCCGATAAGCATCATTTCTCATCATTACACCGTTCATCAAGAGTGAAGTATGGGAAGTAAGCATGAATTGACATACCAGCAGACGATTCAAAGACAGAGGCGACTTGGATATCGACTTATACTTGGACTGTAGAGCAGACCGGGCTATTTTTGTGTTCAGTCCATCAGGAATGTTTCCTGCTGTCTCTGCACGACGCTGCAAGTAACCAAACGAGGTTAGTGCATGTCGTGTATTTTAAGAACAGACAACGACTCAGACGTACCACGAGCAAAAGACGACCCAAAGAGGGTGGAGCATCGAACCGCGAGCGATACTGTGGCTTCTCAGATGCAGCCTCCTGTGACTTTGGAGACGCACTTTCCACTTCCTTATGCTCCTGTCCTGAGTCCTGCAACAGTTCTATAACGTCTTCAGTTACCAGAGAAGATGGTTCAAACGGCCCAAATGGATGGCGCAGAGACGAAGGTCCTCGGGTGAACGAAGTCCGTCTCTTTTCCGGCATAGCAATCGATTGTCAGTGGAAGACTTGAACAATCTCACAGCATTCTTCTCGAAAGGACGCCATGAAGAAACCTCATTGTAGGTGCCGACGCTATGTGGTAATTGAGCGGGGCGCTTGGGCGGCGACGCCGAGGCCGCCGTCGCGTCGAGGACGTACCGACAGAGCTAACCGTCAGACGATTGCGTCGTGATACGGTGATAGCTTGCTTTCATTCCTAAAATGTCTTTTGATTCAATCGATTCTTCAAAGCTTCACAAATCGACATTTCAGTAACGCCGTCTCGTAGGCCAGTGTATTTGAAAGAATACCGAGAGACACCCGGTAACTAGTCGACACTCATCCTGGGAGAATAAGAGACAGCACAACACATCATACAGAAGTAACGGACCAGTGGAAACATTCTTTCGGAGCCTGCTGCGTTTTCAGAAACTTCAAGATTTGGCAGGTCTGGGATAGAAACCGAAGTGTTCCGAAAAGGTTCTCGCCCTATACACTAGTAGGTCTGCATAACTGCTGTATCGCATCTAAGGCAATATTGAATTGGTGCGCGGTGGTAAGACTGCACGCGTGCCTATTGTGGTCGTCAGACGACGCCGCCAGTTCGATCGATCATCTAGCATACTATCGATGTCCGCAGGTGCCTCTATGTTGTTCGTTCCTTCTCGGCTGGTATGCGGCGGATTATGCTAGGATGTCATTGAGGGACAAAGAAGCATTCTGGGATATACCAAAAAGTAAGGGTTAAACTTATGGAAATCAAGACTTACCTCAGGTTTTTGCTTATTGTTGAATTGTATGCATCCTAGCTTATTTATCTCGCACTATCAGATGCGGCTTCTAATAGTGAGTCTTAACCTGGAATCGCGACTTCTTAGCGTGGTGCGCATGATACATGCCGCTCCATGATAGAGTTCTGCTTTGACCGGATCTTGCTGTGCGCCAGGGTGAGAGGGATAGAGAAAGTCTTCACTCCGTTAGTAATCTCGTCAACGGTATTCTCTATTTTGGATTCGCAAAGCGGACGTATAACTTCCGGCAGATGGGATTTGTTGCCTTGGTCAAGTTGCGAACCTAAACCTCATGGGAGGAAACAGCCGGACCCCCATGATTGCCAGCCAAAAACGGCAACCGACGTCGTTAATCGGCAACGCAATCGACTCTCCAGTCGACGAACTTCCGAATGTGCCTGATAGCCACTCCTTCGAACGCTTCCGCTCCAAATTCAAGTGTTATAGGATGGACTCCGATAATACATCATCATCACCAAGTCATAACTGGCATTCGAGCTAGGCTTTTCGTATCATCGAACCAAAATCATGAGATCATCCTCGACTCCATGACGGACCCGGACATTGCGTCCGATCCTATATAAGCTTTCAAATAGCTCTCATATCCCCAGGTTCATCTCCGAGTAGCTTCATTGTTACCCTCTCCCTAGACCTGTACGCAGCCCCCCTGCCCTTCACATTATGTCTTCGCTTGGCGGATCGCTCGACCAGAACCCACCTAATGCTGACAGACACATTACTGAGGGTGGTTCTGACTGGCTATGGGCCGTCACCGCCATTATGGGTTTAAGTACGCTCGGGATGGTGTTGTGGCAGACTACCGTGAGTAATATATCATCGTGATTCCACTCAGGTTGGCATATGTTGACATATCAATCACAGCGACCAAGAGGCACTCGATTCTTCCACAACATAGCTCTTATCATTCTCACGACATCAACGATCGCATACTTTGCAATGGCTTCCGACCTTGGGGCTACTCCAGTGCGAGCTGAGTTCTCGCGAGGCACCACCAACACTCGTCAGATCTGGGTAAGTTCTATATCTATTAGGTAGTACGTGCTATCTCTTTGACACATACTACGTAACTCCTGTCGTTCAGTTCGTCCGATACATCCAATGGTTTATTAACTTCCCTCTTCTCCTTATCCTACTCCTCTTCTCCACCGGTCTCTCCGTTTCCGACATCCTTACGACCGCTTTCTTCTCCTGGGTCGTCGTTATTTGCGGTCTGGTGGGTGCTCTTGTCCCAAGCGCCTATAAATGGGGGTTCTTTGTCTTCGGTCTTCTCGCACTGTTCTACATCTGGTATGTCATTTATTGAATTGACCATCGTAGACAACATATAGCTTCGTCCAGGTCTGTACTCCTCGGTCATGGCCCGCGTACGACATTCAACGCTGGCCAAACCACTCGCTCGGGCTACGTCCGTGGCTCAGGCCTCGTCGCCTTCATCACCCTTCTGTACCCTATCGCGTGGGGTTGCAGTGAAGGTGGTAACGTTATCTCACCGACTGGCGAGATGATCTGGTACGGGATACTCGATCTCATCCTCGGACCTCTCTTCCTCTACCACTTCCTCTTTGGTTTGAGGAATGTCGATTACGGGGCGTTCGGATTCCATTCTGGTAAGCATACGGATGGTGCTTATGGCGGACCTGATGGAGGTGTTGGTGCTGGACCTAACATGAAAACGGCTGGTGGTGGTGCTACGGGTGCTCGTGATGTTGTGTAATGACTTACGGAGATTGAAAGAAAATACTACAACGAAGCCCATGATCCTGAAAGACAATCAGAATACTTATGCCATTCTCGTTATGCTGTTCATCGCTTACTCTACAATCTTTGTGTCATATTTCTAGTATCAGTTCTGTATTATAGAACTTAGAAGACACGAATTGTTCTCAACATACAATGATATCATATCGGTGACATGTCTATCAACAACGGCAAGACAAACAGCCCAACAAGTATTGACGCAAGAGTACAAAAGGAAGACACAAGCATATAGACCCGTAATACCCAACTATACGTTACACCTGCGTTCTCTGCGTCGAATATCTACCCATCAAGCGGCCCCCACGCCTCCAAGGCCCTCTTGGCTGCAGACCCGGCGTGGGTCCTTTCCTTGGCTGCGATCTCCAAAAGTTCTCTCGTGCTTTCCTTCAAAATTTCCACGTCTTTCGCCCTATCCTCCGGCACAACGCCTTTCCTTCCAAGATGTCCCACGAGCGCACAAGTGTTTGCACGTACTTCAACTGGAATATCCGCTGTATGAACTGTAACACCTTGTATTAGAACGGGAGGTGCTCGGAGGACGCTGACAATCATGTCGAGGGCACGCCTCGGCCCGACGACAGGTGAGGCTTCGACGCTGTTACCAGCCAGAGGGCCGCCGGCAGAGACGGGCGGAGGACCTCCTCGTGCATTGACTTCCGACGGTAAAGGGTTCATAAGAGCGTCCAGCACGATCTGGCCGCCATTCGCATGCGTACTCAATAACGATAGTGCAACCACACCCTCGTTGATCAAGAGAGGGTATTTTTTACTTCTTCCAATGAGTTGTGCCAGAGCCGCGGCGCAAACCTGATTCGCGACGACGTTTATGGCATCTTTACGTTTTTGAACAAAGGTGGGGTCTTTGGACGATAAGGCATCCGGTGACCAGAGGGATTTGATGGCGTTGACGAGTACACGGGTTCCTTCGCTCTTGACGGCAATTGAATCTGAGCGACGGACGAGGACGAGGGTTTGTTGGAGGGCTGTGGATTCAGGTGGTTGGGAGGATTCGGGAAGGACTAGGGCGAAACTGTTCTCAACTACAAGTGGATGCAGGAGTCAGAAGATGAAAATGTCCTTCAAGAAAGTACTAGTAAGCCTCACCGTTGTTGCTGCATAGATGTTTCGCAACGCCGATTGCTGACACCTGCACGATCTCAACCATATCGGCCTTGTCACTCCAAACACCAGATGAAGCTAGTCGTTGGATGATACCTGCTTTACCCAGGATAGGTCGATTCGCCGGTGACTGAGCGAGATGCTTTAAGAGGCCTAGAACACCATGTTTGACCTTGATGTCGATTTTTGGTGCCAGCAGACTGGCTAGATCTGGCCCTAACGATATTGGAGGGTTCACTATCGCCGCGGCGTGCGTTTCTGAAGACGATATTCATGGTGAGTAGACCCTGGGGTGGTAATGAATCAGAACGATGACTGACCTCGTCGAACCAGATTTCCAAGGCTGATCGTTGCACAGATAATAAGATCGTCCCGGTTCGTCTCACTCAATGTTTTGTGCGTTCGTATCCACTGTACCATCTTCTGTACAAATTCACCACCAGGTTTACCCTCAGCGGCTTCAGAGTCATCCCAAAGCACGTCCGTATTTTTCTCCTCTCCCGCAACTTCGACAATAGCTTTGATCACAGCAGCCTTGCAGATATCAAATGCTTTCTCCTTTGCAGCATGTTCCGGATCAGGTGACGAAGACGTTGACGAAGAGGAAGAAGAGGAAGACCAATATGGAGGATAATCCCCACGATCGACGAACGTGAGCATGTCAGTAAGGCAAGTTACCCCACCATGTTCAGCTGGGACTGCATGTCCACGTGCGAGTGAGAGTCGAACATCTTCAACATCTAGTGCAAGGGATTCTAACAGCCCGCATGCTTCTTCCAGGACTTCAAAATCAGTCTGGACAAGGTTTCGCCGGGATGACGGATTAGCAAACAGTGGCGGCAGGGATGGGTAGGGTGGTATGAACGCTTGGAGGGGTCGGACTAGGTATGGGAGAGCATCTATGGTGAAGAACTGTCGTGGTGGTAGATGTCGAGCTACCAATCAAGTCAGACATTATTTGTCAAGTGAGCTACATTGTTCAGCTTACATTGCTCTTCTTCGTCCTCACGTAGTTCCGAAATGGCACGCAGCGCCCACGAAGCGAGACCCGAGCGAAGACTCCAAGATTCGAGTATTAGAGCGGTTTCGGGGTCGTTCAACTCTTCACTAGGCTGGTGAGTCTCATGTAGCCACGAGCCCGGAGGATAGATGGCGATGGATAGTTTCAAGATAGTTAGAGCAGCCTCAAGAGAAATTAACCTGGTTTGCACCGGTTCTGTTGCGGAATCAGGTCAAATAACAACGTGCCATGATCAACGACACTTACCAAACCCGACGCTCAAATTCAACAATACCCCGACTGCTGTCTTTACTATTCTGAGGTCTGGAACAGAGAGTGGAAGGGGGCTGGTATTGGCAGGGTCTATTGGCTCGGCATATCCTTCAAGAATAGAAACAATAGTCTGGGGGAAGTTGGCCTCGAGCAGAGCACCTCTATTCTCATCTAAACAAGTCGCAATAATAAACATTCAGCCGAAAGTGGAATGAATGAAAGAACAGACTTGCCATGATCCATACATAGGTTTGCACCTACACGAAGTATTTCATAGACGGCATTCTTCCGATCCTCCTCAGGTATCGGTGCACCGTCGGTAGCACCCTTGAGGAGAGACGTGAGGGTCTGCGGTAGTAGCGTCAGCCCGAGGGCAGTCTGCTGTTCAACTAGACCAGTTTGAGCAAAATTCTACGGAAGCATGATGGTAGCGCGAACCATCTTTCACACGAAGGTCGTTAGCGAGGGACTGAGCTGTGAACTCGATCTCTTTCCATTGGCCCGGCTGGTTGAGGGGCAACTGAGCGAGGAGGTCTCCGAGCTTGGAAGCATTCTTGGAAGTGGACGGTCCGCTCATGGCAGCGACGGCCCTTGGTCTATCTATCTCACTAGAACGGAGTGAGACTGGCGGTGGTGGTGGTTAGATGACAAGCGAACGTTGTCCAGAACTCTTGATGCAACCAGGGGGTGATCAGACCAACAAGTCTTATCCGCCCGCCCATCTTATCGCGACTAAAGACGCCTTTCGATCACTCTCATAAACACCGGGGGTCCAGACCCATTTCGAAGTTCAAAATACCAACGACAAAATCGGCCGGATACTGCCATGTAGACATACCAGCTTGCATACATGACAAGCTGCAGGAGTTTTAAAGGCTGTTGCATGCGCTAAATTGCCTCACTTGAAGTTCACCATCAAGAGAATTCTCTAGTGATTCACGAAAGAGGCTGCGCACTGCCTATTTGGGTTTACGGAATAAGTACTATTGTTACGGCGGCCCTGGAACTCAGAACATATATTTATCCTAGATAGCGATACACAATAAGATGACGATATCAGTCGCGATGTACCTGCTCTTCTGTGATAATGCGTTAACATCCATGACACTGGTGTCAAGCTGCTTTTTGCAATGGGAGGAGGAATGACAAACCCAGTGCACAGCTGCAAAAGGAAATAATGATGGGAATGTTCTCCGGCTAGGAAGGCTAAGCTGAACCGGAGCTCGTCTGCGGCAACCCCAACTGGTCCATCATGCATTTCGTAAGTATCCATTCTCGAGGTGTAAGCATGACTGATCCAATACCTCTTAACCAGAACATTCATATGCCACGTTTCAGAGTGAGACATGTCAACTGTTCAGGTTGAAGTCTCTGAAGGGATTGCGACGATCACTTTTAACAACCCCAAGACGCTCAATGCGATCACTACGGATGGTATGATTTTCCGAGTCGATGCTAATCGTTGCATTCTTGGTTTACCTTTGCTCAGATTACAATGCATTTGGCGAAGCGTTGAGAGCCATCGACAAACGTGACGACGTAGTCGCAACTGTATGGCAAGGTTGGTTCGAGTCGTTCATCTGTCCCCCTCAATGCTAACTGCGAAACAGCCACTGGTAGATGGTTCTGTGCGTGAGTGACAAGTCACTCGACAGTCGAGCTGCGCTGAGAACATCATGAAGTGGAACGAATGTCTCCACATCAGGTTCGCTAGTGTCCATGCGTGAAACCTTCCTTCAAAGGGTGGCCAGGTCCAATACGGATGTCACACGAGGAGTAGGTCTTCGTTGACTCAATGCCAAGCCTTACTTTGACGTAGTACGTCCGCAGTTATATACCCACAGCAAGGTGCTTATTGCAGCTCTTAATGGTCCCGTAATGGGTACGTTTTGTTAGGCATTTCCGATTATACGTGCTTATTTCTTAAAATGGGCATTAGGTATCGCTGCTGGTATGTCCATTCCCATAGAGTCTCCGATTTAAGATCATGCTCACCAATGTGTAGCGTTCCTGGGTCAATTTGATTTCATCTATGCATTACCGAACGCATGGCTTTCAGTGCCGTTTACGTTCATCGGTAGGCAATCTCAATACTTTACTCACCTCTACTGCTAAACCCGTACTATCCAGGAATCATTACTGAAGGCGGCTCCAGTGTCAGTTTCGCAAGGAGAAGTACGCGTTTGCTTGCCTCTCTAATGTACAAGAGCTCATGTATCTTGTCCTCAGTGGGTGTAGCTAGAGCGAACGAAGCTCTGATTTTCGGGAAGAAACTCGACTCGAAGACTCTTCTGGAATGTGGCTTTCTGAAGTAAGCTTCTCATTCTGACGTCATAGGTCAAGGATATTCATTGATTGTGACCTTTAAGCAAAATATTCCCGGAGCAGTCTGTGGAATCGTTCCATGCTGCAGTTCGGGCCCACTTACTTTCAGAACTCGAAGGACTGGACTGGACTGCCATCCTACATGTCAAACAACTGCTGAAAATCGCTCAGGCTGCACAGAATGATCCGGACGCCACTAACCTGAGAGAGAGTTATGCCCAGGCTGAGAGGTTGGCAACGAGTGTACCTGCTGAGCGGTTTGGCAAACTTGCTCGGAAGGAAATCAAACACAAGTTGTAGCCGACTGACTTCAGCCTACTGTATTTTTACTATGCATACCAGTTTGCAATCGTAACGAGGTGTAAATGGATGAGTCCCGGATCGCGAAATTTTCATTATTGCAAACGGACGCCGAGAATCGAGATAGACAAAATGGTTTTGCTCGCTTGGATAAGGATTGTCTCTGTAGATGCCTCTACGCGTGGAAAATCGTCGATCCAATTCTTCATATACTTACACGCGTTGGTTCGTCGGTATGTTGAACGACAGACTCAATGTCACACTAGTATGAGTCTAGACGAGTTTTAGCGCGAAATAACAGCTTTGTGGCACGGTGTTAAGAGCATCGTCGGTTATTCTTGGCAACCTTTCCTGAACATTCACCATCATGTCGCTGCCATACGCCTCGAGGTCTGCTATCGCGACTGAACTTTTAAACCCCCACACTTCATACGGATCTATTCCTCCGGGCTCATCGAAATATTTTACCTGCGGATCTCTTGGCAGGTCCAGTTCCTCATTGGTTGTGAGTTTGACTGATGCACCACGATGATGGCGCCTGCATACCTGCATAAAATCGCGCCAAATAGGACAGCCTTGACGAGGCTTCTTATCTCTTTTCTTTCTCTCTTTACGTCGCCTTTTCGTTCTCTGTCCAACCCTCATTGACGAACAGAGAGTACCTACGAGAAGATGGTCGACTATGAGAAAAGTCCTTCAGTCGTCTCATCATCAATCGAAAAGGATGTACGCGTGAAGGACGTTCAAGAGGAGGACTCTCCCTACAACAGGGGAGGACTCTTAGATCCGGTGAAGGAGGAGACCCTTCACCGAGGGCTGTCTGCTCGTCAGATATCTATGATTGCGGTGAGTCCCTCGAGCAAGCCGCTGCATTGTTTGATATTGACACGAAACTTGGTCGCGTGAAGCTCGGTGGTGCAGTTGGAACGGGTCTCATCATTGGTTCAGGGACTGCACTTGTACGAGGTGGCCCTCTGGGTGTTTTGTTGGGCTACACCTTCGTCGGAATGGTTTGCTACATGGTACGTGGTTATTCGGCTCTTGAATTGACATCGATTTTTATGGTCTTATCAAGGTCATGGTTTCCCTTGGTGAAATGGCTGCATACCTTCCGCACAAGAAGGGTTTTGCGGGATATGCAACACGGTTTGTTGACCCCGCCTTCGGTTTTGCTCTGGGCTGGAACTATCTTATGAAGTAAGTCTCGGCCTATGGTACCATATGCAACTTGTTGATAAACTGTCTCAGATACCTTATCGTCACGCCTAACAATATCAATGCTGCGGGTGTCGTCATCCAATACTGGACCCGGCATGTACACATCGCTGTGTGGATGGGTGAGTTCGAGCAACCTTGCGAATACATTCGTCCATGACGCTGATAGTTATTTTCATAAGTTATTTTCATCGCGTTCAGTAAGTATCTCAGATCGTCCAATTCCCCCTTTAGATTCTGAGGTTCTATTCTATCAGTCTTCTTCATCAACTTGCTCGGCGTGCGCGTCTTCGGCGAACTCGAGTTCTGGTTCAGTAGCATCAAAGTCATTACCCTGGTTGGTCTCCTGATTATGGGTATTGTCATTGACTTAGGAGGAAACCCCAAACATGACCGTATTGGTTTCCGTTACTGGAACCCTCCTGATGGCCCCATGGGTCATTATCTGAAAGATCAGGTCCATGGAGAGAGTCTCTCTATCTTCCTTGGTTTCTGGAGTACTTTGGTCAACGCGCTCTTTGCTTACATCGGAACCGAGTTGATCGGTGTTACTGTGGGTGAAGCTCAGGCACCCAGGAAAAACATCCCAATCGCTATCCGGCGTACGTTCTTCCGTATCCTTGTGTTCTACATCGGAGGTGTCTTCGTGATCGGCTTGGTTGTACCTAGTACTGATCAGGTGTGTATTTCTTGGTCTGGTTTCGATGTCACTGTAATCTTGATATTCCATCCAGACTCTATTCACTGCCAACAAGGCGAAAGCTGGAGCTGCGGCTTCTCCTTTCGTTGTCGGTATGCACCGTACTCTTCAGCGATCAGCCACCGTTCATTGACGAGCTCGATTTAGCTACTACTCTCGTTGGCATCAAGGTTCTCAACCATATCATCAACGCTGCTATTCTGCTTTTCGTGCTGAGTGCCGCCAACTCTGACTTGTATATCGGTTCTCGTACCTTGTACGCTCTCGCTGTCGAAGGCAACGCACCAAAGATCTTCACTAAAGTCAACCGTATGGGAGTTCCATACCCTGCTCTCATCTTGTGTACCGCTTTTTGTGGTCTCGTATTCCTGAATGTGTCGTCTAGCAGTGCCAAAGGTCTGTCGAGTTTCTACTTTCCATGTCGAGACTTCCCTGATAGTTTCAAAGTTTTCACTTGGTTTGTAAACCTGGTATCAACGTATGTTGTCTTGACTTTTCATTTTAGACATCCTCTCACATCCCCACAGATTCGGCGCCATCACTTGGATATGTATTTGCTATTCACACATGTGAGTCTGCTCTTCCTCATGTTATTCTTACGATTACTCACCTTCTTTACAGCCGATTCATGAAAGCTCTTCGCGCTCAGGGGATTTCCAGAGATACCCTTCCCTATAAAGCACCTTTCCAGCCCTTCGGCTCGTGGTTTGCTCTAATTTCAACCTGCATTATCACAATTTTCAAAGGCATGATTCACCATGATATAATATCCTCATCCGATGCTTATATTATATCTTCAGGATTTGATACCTTCATTCCATTCACGAAAGACACGTTTGTCACGTCCTACATCGGATTACCGGCATTCTTGATGTTCTGGGTAGGATACAAGCTTACCTACCGCACGAGGCTCATCCCTGCCGAGAAGGTGGATCTCATCACAGGCAAGAGGGAGATCGACGAAGAAGAGGAACGGTTCAACAGGCAGGAGGAATTGAAAGGACCTCGTACGAAGTGGCAGAAGTTCTTTGACTCACTGTGAAGTCCGTTCCTCTATTCCGGTTCGGCTCCTGGACTTCCAATCCGCCTTACTCACCCCCATGTGCATTCAAAATCACTGGATGCACTATGTATTGTACATCATGCTCACCTTACTTAGTGTCATGATGCTAAGTAGCTATCTTGTAACGACGAATGTAATTGAATAATCATGACCAAACCCCTCTTGCTCGTTGGCTTGTCAGAAATTTGGATATCGCGTAATCAGAATTTCGTCATCACTTACTTCTTACTCAACGCTTTGAAACTTTACATCCAAGTTAAGCGAATTGTTCCCAACGACCTAGCTCAATATGTATATTTTCGATGTTCCAAGACATTCCTCAGTCATTCGCTCCTCTTCATGTGGAGCCATAAAAGCATCCTTGCAACTTTCTTGGCGGTCTCCATCGTTGTCATTGCATACTATCTCCCGCATACCAACCAATACCTGAAGTCTTTGACGCTTTCTGACAATATTACCACTACGTATCAGCGTAACATCTCGAATATGGCTCTGAAGAATGTTTCTCGTAAAGTCCTTCAGAGTGTGCTCGCCGTTGAGCAGTCGGAGGTATACTCTAATTCCTCCTAATCGCATATACAGTATCGTCCTAACAGAGGCCTTTGTACGAAGGGAGCCGGGGCGCGTGTCCGACGGTCCATTGGTGGAATGAAACTACGCAACCTGACGCCTTTCTTATTGTTGGATCATTTCCATGTCTCCGAAGGAGCAGTATGTGTCTCTTTAGTATCACGTATGACACCGAGATCTCTTTCTGAACACCTGAATAGGGGTTCCCAGATCACCCGCATCGAGGACAGGCTACTGTCACTTATATGCTCGAGGGATCGAGTCGACACGAAGATTCCGCTGGACATAAGGGTACCATTGAGGCCGGTGGTGTCCAATGGATGACCGCAGGCAAAGGAAGTGCGTATTCCGATAGATACGAATATCTCCCACAGGGTTACTAATTCATCTTCCCGTAGTCATCCACGCTGAAATGCCTGTACATGCACCGGGTGTACCAGAGCCCCGAGGATTGCAGCTTTGGGTCGATCTTCCAAAGGAACACAAGCTGACTGATCCCTCGTATCAAGAGCTTGGTCCCGACGGGTAAGTTTGTAAATCAAAACATTGAATCCTAGCGGTTCTGACATTTTGTTATGCATCAGCATTCCTACAGCTTATCCTGAAGGCACAGATGGTCCATCAAGGATCAAAGTCATCAGTGGGAAGACCTATGGCGTCGAGTCACCCGTCCGTCCTCTTGGGGGATGTTGGTACTTCCATGTTATCGTTGACAAGAAGGGGCATTCAATATTTCAAGAAATACGTACGTACTATCTTACATCCCCCTTATTCTGCGGCCGGCTGACATATTTATGTTGCAGCTGTTGGCTGGACCACCTTCATCTATATGCTCAAGGGCGTGGTGAGAATTGGCGATGATCCTAGCAAACATGAAGCTTTCCATACGCTGGTCTTATCAGCGGACAAGGATGAGAATGGTGTGAAGGTCACTTCTGAGGAAGACAACACTGAGTTCATCCTCGTACGTAGTGAACACTACACATTTTGCACTCTTTTGACTGACAGTGCCTTTGTGTGTATAGGCTGCCGGTGAACCTCTGGACCAGCCTGTTGTCCAGCATGGTCCATTCGTCATGACAAGCCGAGAGGAAATTCAGAAGACGATGCTTGACTGTGAGTTGTCATTCACCTGTATGAATTGAGCCAATTTGTACTGATGCAGTCGTAGACCAAACTGGCAGGAACGGATTTGAGAAGGCACACACTTGGAAGAGTGAAATTGGAAACCAGTAATGACGGAGTGTTACTGATTGTTTTATTTCTGATATCTGTATGGGCTTTTTAATCCATTGACTGTATCCATAGCATACCATTGAATGATCATGCAATCACGAATGTCGCGAATAGCTAACTCGACTTTCGCTTTTTGGTGCTCTTGCTGCCTTTGGTCTCTTCAACATCACTGTCTGCAGTCTCCATCTCATCCCAGACATTGTCCTCTTCATCCTCAGCATCAGACTCGTCTTTCTGGGAGACATCACCCTCCTCGTCCCTGGGATCAACGATGACGGCGGTAGGCACAACTTTCATGTAGATCTTGTCGAGGACCTCTCCTTTCTGTTCTTGCTGCTTTCCTACCTCGTTCGGAGGAGGGAATGTACTGTGCAGGCGAAGGAAGCGATCCTGGGA
Organism: Somion occarium; assembly: GCA_964035595.1. Taxonomy (NCBI): domain Eukaryota; kingdom Fungi; phylum Basidiomycota; class Agaricomycetes; order Polyporales; family Cerrenaceae; genus Somion; species Somion occarium. The sequence goes on from OZ037946.1 coordinate 2,204,868, forward strand.
GACGGATGCAAGGAACATTGGTGACGGTCCAACTGAGGTAATGGCACCTGCAAGACCTGAGGCAAAACGGGGATCAGCATGGTAGAGGCAAAACAGCGTAGAAAGGTAGCTTACCTTTATATCCGTATGCTACCTGTCCATTCCGCAAGTCAAGTGCGAAGAGATTACAACCATGGTCGGCAACAAACACTTCGCTAGAAAAGTAGGAGAAAATCAGCCTTTTGGATGCGGAACCATATGCTAACCGCATACTTCTCTGTTAATCCCTTTTCAACTACACCTATACCGCCCACTTTCGCTATTCCTTTCCAATTGGCGACAGGCCGACGAGCGGTACGAGTGTCGTATCGTCTCACGTCTCCAAACTGAGTGCCAACGAGCAACTGAGGTTGACTAGATGGCTGCAGGTACGCGAGGCAGTTGTTGCGCACCGGTTGGCGCAAGTTTAGGGAGTCATTAGGCAACTAGAAGGACACATAAGCAGTCGCTACATCAGATCAGCTCAATACTACGCACATTCCTCGCCCGCCATGATTCACCTGGAAGCAGCTGTTCGCTTCTTTTGCGCTTTTTTGGGGACTCGTTGGAAGAACTTTCTTGTGGTTGAGCGGTAAACGCGTTTTCGGTATCCCAAACGGATAATTCGACCTCGTCACCAGTGTAGGCAAACGTATTTTGGTCGGGTGATAGTCTCCACTCTGCTAGCCTCATGGGAAGTACACCGGTCTCTGTAGTCACATCGTCTCCGGCTTTAGTCAACCGAAGTGCACCATTGGAAGTGCAGGTATAAATTCCACTGAAAATACATTTAGAAGACACCCGAACGCATTAGTCTAGAATAACTTACATACCTCGACGAAGAAGCGAGTCCAACAAATCTCTGTCCCTCTTTCAATCTGGGTTCGTTCCATTCCGATACCATGATAGGACCATCCTCGGCAAGGGTGAAGACGGATGTCGATCCATCAGCTCTGGCAGCAGCAAGCTTCCTTGTATAGCGGTGTGAATAATGAACAGAGGGAACTATGACAAAGGGTGAATACCAAGGTGGCAGAGTCGTCTTGCTTGAAGGCCGTTAATTTCTGGATAGCTTTGGCTTTTCCTGAGGTTGGATCATTGTAAAGCACAGAAATGGTTGACTTCCACTCATTCTCTACTCGAGAATACTTGACGGACTTGATTGAACCAAGCTCGTCGCCAGTGATGTAGGAAGGCATTGTTGGTGAAGATGTACTGGATAAAAACGTTGCGGCAATTTCGTTCGAGTATGATCTGAGATCTGCCAGTGAGATTCCCGGTCCGGGCCCAGGCCGCAGTGATAATGCACCATCCTGGTGCTTGCTGCTCGACCTCAAGCCCTTTCTTGCGTTTCGTACTTACCCAAGCTTGGTGACAACACTCGACTGAATATCTGACACTCTCAAACAATCATGGATGTTCCGCTGAAGGAGTTGGCCAAGCTCGAGAAGCTCGCCACCTCTTCGGCCTCAGCCAAGGGCAAGTCCGTGTCGGTAGATGACTCCCTCGAGTCGTTACTATATTCCTTGCGAGAGGCGAAGGAACGTATCCAGGCCGGTACTGCTTCACCAGACACACTGCTCAACATAGCCAAGACTGTGGAAAGTACCCGGAAGGATGTTGATGACAGGCAGAAGGAGGTTTACAACTCGCTTGCGAGGTTTGGTAAGGGTTTGGATAAGGTATGTCGTTAAATGCTATGGAGAGTATGTTTGCCAAAGCGTTTGCCATGATGGCTTGATAGAGGTTCTTGACACCGTTGCCCTCCTATCCTCCGTTGTTCACCTCTCCGGAAGCGACCGATGCTCTTAACAAGACTATTGCGCTTCACTTCCTCCGAACCGGACAATCCAATATTGCAGAAACGTTCATTGAGGTATGTACCTATTTATCCCGAGATAGCACACAGTGTTAATTGCTCTCGATTATAGGAATCAGGTGTAGAGGTCCCCTCGGACATGCGAACGAATTTCGCAGAGCTCCATCGCATTATTACTGCGCTTAGGCAACAGGATATTGCCCCAGCCCTAGAGTCAGTTTTTTTCCTCAATCGAATTTGACATGGCACTCATACCGTTTCCTAGATGGACTGAACGTAACCGCCAGTTCTTGCGAGTGAGGTCCTCAGGGTTGGAGTTCTTGTTGCACCGTTCCCAATATATCCGTCTTCTTCTTTCATCACATCCTCCCAACTTTGCTGTTGCATTGGCTTACGCCAAAGCCAAGCTTTTGCCCTTCTACGACGACTACGGCGCCGAAATCAACAGGCTCATAAACTGCATGTCGTACCTGCCCCTCTCGCGCTTGCAGACGTCGCCATACGCATACCTTGCATCACCCTCTTTACACTTCGACTTGGAACCCATGTTTGCCAAGGAGTATTGTGCCAGTTTGGGTATGAGTAGACAGGTCCCTCTCCGAGTTGTCGGCGACATCGGTGGAGGTGGCGCATTGGCTCGTATCGAGAAGGGTCGGAAGGTTATGCGGGAAAGGAAGAGTGAATGGAGTCAGACGGATGAGTTGCCGGTCAGTCCCCCCTTTCTGGCTGTTGTCGATGTTCCAGCCGTTATCTAACGGAATGTTTCTTTCTTTTAGATCGAGATACCCCTTCCTCCCGAGAACAGATATCACTCGATATTTGCGTGTCCAGTGTCGAAGGAGCAGTCCACAGATGCCAATCCTCCCATGATGATGAACTGTGGTCATGTCATCACCAAGGACAGTTTGGAGAAACTTACCAAAGCTACGGGGTATGGCTTTCACTGACTTATTTATTTATGCATTTGCTGATTCACAATCAGACGCGTCAAATGTCCGTACTGTCCTGCAGAATCCCAGGCTAATCAAGCTGTGCGGGTGCACTTTTGAGAATCTGGCGTTAGGAGTAGGTGTAAGATAGTTAGTATTCTGTAGCAATTCGGATATGGATGTATTCTATGTGTACAGTACAAGATATTTCACCTCACATTTTCATCTCGGATTTCTGGCTAGGAACGGTCACATGTGCAGACGCGTTTGTTTGACGCGTGCCAGTAAGGCTTGGACCTCGACCACGACGACTTCTTAACCATGTCTACTTGCTAACTCATAACCATGAATCGTTTTGCTCCTCCTCGCGCATCGTCTCCTGCGAAATCCTCTGTCACGTCTATGGCCACTGTGGCCAGACATCGTGATGATTTACGTCCCACGGCAAGCTCCCTCCCGGTCGAGTTGCAGGATCTTACAACTGAAGAGATCGCGTTCATCGACGAAGTCGTAGGCCGGTCACCTCCAAATGCTGCCCACTTTCTTGCAGTATTTAAAGCATACAATGATATACTTGCGGAACGCGGTGTGAATCCGGGAGATGAAGTCGTATACTATGGCAAACTCCTGAAGTTAGGCACATTGAAGGGTTCAAGTTGGACAGAGAAGTGGAACTTTGTCAAATCTCTCCAGGCAGGCCCTTCTAATTCTGCTGTGAAAACTCAACCTTCAAGACATGCGCCTCCACGTAGAGCTCAGACAACCCAACCCAGGTCTGCCATATTTACACGACTTACAGGGACCCTCAAGAATATCGAACGCGACGAAGACGCGTTTACCCTCCACTCTCATCAGGATGATACGGATACTGGTGAAACTACTGTGCCTACCGTGATTTCGACCAGCAGTGCGCCCCACTATCGTGACACGCCGCGACCAAATCGACGGGCTGTTTCCCCTACTCTTACCGCTACTACCACTAACACGCTAGGCCTCCACACTGGACCCCCGTCAAGTATACATAAAGCTTTCGTCAAAGCTCCCATATTTCCCTCTTCCAAACGAGATGTTCCTCGGAGCACACATTGGAAAGTGGAGGATACATCGGAAGAATCGACCGACACCGTACCTTCGCCAAGTACTGTCCCTCCATCGTACGGTGCTGCGACGCGTGGCAACGAGCATCTTCAACGCGGCCCATACGCTCACGTCCCTCTCCAGGGTATCACCCAAACGCATCCAAAACCTGCATCCGTCAATGGTGTGACCCAATCGATATCCGGCCACCTTACCCCTGCTACTGCGCGTGAAGCTGTCCTTAGGGCAAGAGAACGCAGCAAGAATGTTGCTAATGAGGAGGATGCCTGGGAGAAAATTAGAAGAGATCAAGATGAAAAGGAGGCCGACCGATTCCGCGAGGAGAAGCTCATTGAACGATGTTGGGACGTTTGGAAACAGGGATATCAGTGGATCACTGTATGTACTTGTCCACACAATAAGATGAGGTTTTGCATTCAAACTACCTTTGTCGTGATTATAGACTACCCATGAACAAATTGCACAAGCTCGGGATAATCTCATTCTACGGCTGGCGATTCATCGTTGGCGAAACCAGACTGCTGCGCGCCTGGAGTTATACAGACGCGTCTCCCAACTTTCAAACGACCGTCGTCTCAAGCTCGCACTGAATGTCTGGAAAGTCAAGTTCAGAGAGCGGAAACAGGCTCAATGGCGTGACGACATGCGGAACCGAATGAAGCTCGTTCGGGAGAAACGCGAGTTCACATTGCTCAAAGACGCGTGGGCGAAGTGGAGGCAGTCCCACCGTTCGCATCTCGCGGAACTGCATCATAACGAACGTCTAGTCGGTCGGTTCCTACATAAATGGCGGGGAAAGCTAGAGGATCTAGAGCAACTCAACGCTGCTTGTGATATGTTCCTTGTCTCACAAGAGGACGCTCTAGTTGAGGGCTGTTGGGATATGTGGAGGCGGACTGCCGAGATGCGAAAGGCTGAACGGATAATCGCAGACAGAGCTGCTTTGAGGATGATGACGAAAGTATTTGACGTCTGGAAATCACATATGTTAGACTCATTTCTTCATTCCGTTCACGCATTCGCTGATTTTGATGTCCATAGGAGTTCACATGACGTCGCTGACCAGTTCTACGACAAATCGCTCTTGAGACGTATGTTCGGAGCATGGAAAGCCGCTCGCGACAGGATACAAGTGAGTTCCGCCACTTTCTATTGCTCTCGACGGGAACTCATCTTGAATCACGCTATAGGTGCTTGAACGTCGAGCAGACAAACATGTCGCTCGTCAGAACGACGTTCTCATTCGTGCCGTGATGAGAGTATGGAAAGCTCATGAGAGAGGTCGTTTGCTCGAACGCGTTAGGTCTGCTAGACTTTTGAAGGACGCTTGGGCAATGTGGAAACATCGACTGCAGATTGAACGAGAGCGCAAAGGTATTTGCTTTATCCCAAAAAGTCAGCCATGTTAACTGAAACACTACTGTCATCCCTAGATGCTGCCATCGCTTTCTCCACACGCCCCAATTCTGTCCTAGCAGCGTCCGCTCTGCACCGATGGCAGCGGGTACTCTCGACTCATCGGAAAGCTAATGAATACGCCGTGCTCTACAGTAATTCTCAGCTTTGCTACAAGATGCTGCTTGCATGGCGATTACATCTGAGAACGAGGCTGAAGATGGCGAGGCAGGCAAAACAAATCGAGAGGCACCTCGCGATGAGGAGAGCATTTAGGGCTTGGGTCGCCAAGCTTGAAGAGAAACGGAGAGAACAGAAGGTGAAGGTTTTCGAGCAACGACTGTTGGGGAGTTACTTCCAAGGTGAGGATTGCCCGAAGTAATTGCTTCATCGCTGGCGTAGCGTCTGACAAAGCTATTCAGAATGGCGAGATCGTGTCAAGAGGGAACAAGAACTCAGACTCGTTGAGGAGATCGTGCAACAAGGTGTCTCTTTGGTGAGATAGTTTTAGCTATACATATTCGGGGACTGCTACTGATAAAATTTATAGCGCATTATGTCCAACGCGCTGCATCGTTGGATCGACAGGGTCAGCGACCAGACGGACCGAGAGATCCAGACGACTGAGCTGTATGAGCAGGTTCTCCTAGTGTGAGTCACGTCGTTTCTCCTTGACAAGTGGACAAACTAACAAAGTTATGTAGTACGACATTTAGGAAATGGTCCGAACGCTGGACAGTCCGTGTCAACGAGAAGAGCCTGCTTCAGAGCTTCAGGGACATCAAGCGAGAAGGTTAGTCGGAGCGACACTCAATCAGCGGGCTCAACTGATGGTCGTGTTCTCCAGAGAAACTGCGCCGTATCTTCTACCGTTGGCTTTCAGCTGCTAGACAAGCGCGTCATAAGCGTTTGCTCTTGGAAGAGAAGGAGCAGGCGTTTAGGCTGAACCGCGTGGTTGAAGTCTGGGATAAATGGCGAGAAAAACTGCAGGCTCGAAGGTTGCAACCTCTCGTACGTTTTGCTACTTCGATGGAGTCGAGGAATGGTACTCATACAGTATATCGTTAGGCGGATGAGTATGTCATCACGAGGCAAACTGGTCTCGTCTTCCGTGCATTTGGTATTTGGCATGCAAAGACTAAGGTAACTTCCTCATGGACTCCACTCCCGCTCCCTACTCACACATGTCTCCTTTTCTCAGTCACTTCCAGCCATACATTTCTACAACTCCCATCTGAAAGCCAAGGTTTGGAAGGCTTGGCGAGACTCAGTCCCTAACCCTGCTCAATCCAAAATCGCGCGAGAAAAATACCAAAAGGCCCAGTTAGGTTTGTAGACTTCGTTCACCTGCACGGGCATATTTCTGATTCCCTTTCAGCCAAGGTCTTTAACGAGTGGTCACAGGCCTACAAGGCCAAGATGGCTTTGAAAGCGGTCGCTCGTGCTCGGTACCTTAGGCTTCCCATCGCTGTTTCCAGGCAACCGACACAACAGCCTCGAACGCTCCCGCCGCCTGCCATCTCTTCGTCTTCTATATCTTCCTACCGTCGTACAGCAGTGCGTCCAGAACCCGAAACCCCTTCCGCAACTGAGGAAGAGTCGGATGCACCAACTATACCTGTCATTCCAAGAAGGACTGCCATCACTAGCCTGTTTGCTACCAGACCTCGTTCTGCACTTTCAGAGGACATCAGGCGACCAAGGGGTTCCGTCGCTTCTTCTCGTCCAAAGTTGTCTACACGTGCACCAAGCCCAACAGCCTCTGTTGTCTCGGAAGCAACTCAAGTATCCAGCATAGCCCCTCCTTCACAAGCAGCTAGCTCGTCAGCCGCTGGGGTGATTAGACGGAGTCGACTCCTGCAAGAACTGGAAGCTCGAGGTCTCACTGGCAGGTCTCGGCCTTCAACACATAGGCTAACATCATGACCGTAGTTCATTTGTCTCATGCTATTTGCATTTTGCATTGCATATATATCGTTATGTAGCACCGCGCATGTCTTTATGCTAACTTATTCCGCATAAACCACTGTTGATTCTGAATGTTTATGAGGCTGGCACCTGGTTTGCGGGCTGCGCGCGGTCGGAGAATTCCCACGCGTGTAGTGAGCGGTTGGATCGAAATGTCGATTCCTTGGCGAGCCTCTCTCGGTGGCATCCTCCACAAGGCCCACTGCTCAACCTCTTCTTGTCTTATCTTGTCTGTGTATATTCCGTTCTTCAAACAGATTCATTATGGCACGGGATAGGTTGGCAGCGCTGAGGGTACGTCTCCTTAACCCTACCCCGGAATCACTGCTGTGCAACTAAGTATATGGATAGGCTCAACGCCAACAGCAAGGCGGCACACCTCAGCCCCAGGCTCACGAAATGACTAACTTGCAGACTCCAGACCACATCACGCAGCCTCCTAATGGAGTGGGGAACGGAGGAACCGAACCTATGTCTGCTTTCTACAGGGAGGTACGCACGCGCCTCGTCTACTTGTGAATTTCATATACTCAAGGCCGCATACATTCGTACCACCTTTACACACCTATGGTTTCATATAGATAACCTCGATCCAAGAGGCTATCGCACAATACAATGCCAATGTCTCACGAATTGGAGAACTGCAAAACCGAACCCTAAACAGTACAGACGAAAGTGCTAATAGACAGACGGCTGCTATCCTGGACGACCTTATTTCTCAAACACGTGATTTGGGAAATACTATCAAGCAGAGGATACAAAACCTCGACCTTCAACCTGCCCAACCCGGCGAGGATCCAAGAATTCGGAAGAACCAGGTCAGTTACATGCTCAAATCCCTGTCACAATCGTTCGCATATTGACCAATTGTGGTCGGTTGCAGATATCTTTGCTTAGGACAAAGTTTGTCGAGGGCTTGCAAAATTATCAGCAGGTGGAGCGGGATTACCGTGCGAGGTACAGGCAACGAGTAGAGCGACAACTCAAGATTGGTGCGTGGATCTAACGCTACCTTTGGGACACCCCGTTTATACTTGTTTCATGCAGTCAAACCCGACGCAACACCCGAAGAAGTAAATGCTGCTGTGAATGATACTACAGGTGGTGGAGACCAGATATTCGCTCAAGCAGTACGTCCCTTCTTGTGCGGTCATGACTTTCCCTCTGACCAGATGTATTCATGAATACAGCTTACGACCTCAACTCGGTATGGGGAATCCAGAGCGGCATATCGGGAAGTCCAAGACAGACACGAAGACATCCGAAGAATTGAGCGAACGTTGGAGGAGCTCGCTCAACTATTCAATGACGTATGTATAGCTTCCATTTGCATATCACTTAGAGACATTTCAACACCTCGACATACATGCAAAATTGCTTATTACTCCGTGCCGGCGTTTATGCGCATATACTCTCATATTTTGTCTCACTCATTGCGTATTTTGGTTCCCATTCTGATCATGCTACCTCCTATATCCTTTCATTTCTAGATGAGCGTGTTGGTGGTACAACAAGACGAGGCGATCAACGTCATTCAAACTACAGCTGGGACGGTAGAGCACGATACAGAGGCAGGGTGAGTTTCTCGAATGGAGAATGACACACATAACATGGTGGCTGATAATGAGTTTGAATCGTTTGCAGATTGAAACAAACCGAAAAGGCAGTTAAACATGCGCGTTCAGCCCGGCGCAAACGCTGGATATGCTTCTTCCTGTTGCTCGTTATCCTCGCCATCATTGCCATCATCCTTGGTGTCGTATTGGGCAGGAAGTAAACATGATTTCTCCGATCCACTTTGTTACATCATCCCTCCTGCGTTACCTTTCCCCCTTCCTCCCCGCATCTTCTTTTCAGTACTACCGAGCTCTATCCCGTCCATTTGTCCAACCCGACGACTTCCGGACCATGTTTCTTTCTCATGCGTTTATGAATCTCCCTTTGGACGACCTCTTCCCTTCCTCCCAGTTTTGTGTGTTGTGTTTTGTTGGCTCTGGCGTATATTACTTATGTTTCTGTATATTTTGTCTTTCTTGATTGCGTTATGTTCGTGCTCAGTATACCAGTCTAATTTACACATATGATGTTACTCTTCGTTTATGCATGATTCATTGCACGAAATGAAAGTTAAATATCCGAAGAAAGGACAGCGGCGCTAGGTTGGGCAATGTCAACACTCGACTTGGCGAAGGTGCTAGAGGAGTATCTGAGCGGCATCTGCATCCAAACGTTGAGCGGAGTTGTTTTTTGATTGGTTCAAGTTCTCACTTACGGCTGGGTCAGTAATTCGAGCTGTTTCTGTAACGATCCGAACTCGAATCTAGACGAGCAGCAAAGTATCAGTTTGTGCAAACATGTAATGTATGAAGATTAGTGAATGTACGCCACTCATTCCAAAAGGTTCCATGCTTCTATCCAAAGACTATTGACAGTAGTGGTAGTTTGATTGATCTTGGCACGCAAGACATGCCTTGCGTTTATCCTATCGACCACGTCACGAATGAGTACGCGAAGTGGAGAAGATAGTTCAGACAGTGCTCACGCTCCAAAGAAGACGTTCGCTGTCACTGTGTTGAGCGACTAGGTGAGTTACCGGCTAGTGTAGTCAGTTTGGAAAGAAATTACTTGCACTTTGCGAGGACGTTGAAGAGTCCAACGTATAGGAGACTTGTGGGTGATACGAGATGCTATGTAGAAAGTAAGCTCGAGGACATCATGTTCTGGAATGTATAAAGTTGGGAAACATACGATAACCAGATTAAAGATGGACAACGTCCTATCACAGATAGTCAGTAAAGTGTAAAGTCAAAGTCACTGTTTTAGTTGAAACAACTAACGTCAATATAGCTCCGGTATTGACATAGTACGTGATCAACCAGGTAATGATGCCTCGCGTCCTGAGTATAATCGTGAGCCATTCTTTCGCAAATACCTAGAGGGTGAAGGTGGTACTGTACCCTGGATGGGATGTCCTCCTTCGATACAGGTAGAACACCATGACCGCGGTCAAGACAGCCTCCAAACCGATTGTCAGGGATATCGAAGCTACGACAAGGGCCTTTATGCGGATAAATAGACGCGTTAGCTTTAGCATGCTTTGGGAAATGGTCATAGACGAACTTTCAAAATCGGGCTTTGAGCGTCCGACCAAGAGGCATTGACACTTTGTGAATGTCAACAAATTTAAAAGTTGGCCTTTGCTAGTAAAGACATACCTCATAGTCACGATATCTAGGGAAAAAAAACATCCAGTTGTCATTGAACATTTCGGGCGGAAGACATTTGGATAGACATACACATGAAGACCCCGTGTCGAGCAAGGAGAAGAACAAGCTAGGTGGCTATCAGAGCTAAGCTGATGAAGTATTTGTTACGAGCTTATCATACCGTCGTGAAGGTCATGAATACGTTCCTGGTGACTGTGTCAAAGATCAGTACACTTGTGACAAGCCTGAGCGAAATCAATGAGTACGAACATATCCACATCCTATGAATATAGAAGCTATAAAAGAAATATGAGTAACCGATCTAGAAAAATGTAGGAGGTAAAAAGTACAGTTCTACGATGATCTCTATACCGTTCTAGAGGAATTCTTCGTGAGCTCGAAATACGAATGACACAAATGCAATATGAATACTTGCTTCCAGGACTAAACAAGTCTACCGCGTTAGGTTAGGGACGACATCCGACCAGGAACAACGAAAGCTACGCACAGGAACACTCCTGAGAGATTCGACATGAAATTGGAGTATGTCTGTTACAAGTATAAGATGACTTACCAATCAACTCTGGTTAGATTGAAGGGGTTATCCATGGAGAGCACTGTGTAGAAGTAAAGCTGACGTAGAAAGAATCCGGTATGAACCGTCTCCAGAATCCTTAAGGATACATAAGTCAACAAATGTCCTATTAGATACAGGGAATTGCTGCAAGGGACTTACACCACAAAGCAAGCCATCCCTTGCACCCATTTGGCATCATTCTTACGGTCAGGGTTGCTAAAGTACACATACGCCTGCGCAACGGCCACCCCATATAGACTAACGGTGGCTCAGTCAGTTGCGCAGATACCAGTATGATGAAAGGGGAGAATGATACGAACACGCAACCAATCCCATAGCTTTCGATGAGACCTCCAAGAGAGACGGATATTGAGGAGAAGGTTGCCATTTGCGATGCGTTCTACGTTGGGAGCCTAGCCTACGGGGCAATGAGGATTAAGGAGCCATTTATGTAGGAGAACGCAGCATCTGCGAACAGCGACGGATAGCTACGTTCATATGGTCGATGATGAGTAAGGTTTTTCTGCGTATAATGAACGCAAGTACAACATCCAATCAGCGGCGGGACCCTTGACAGATTGAAGGCCGAGGGGGAGAAACATGTAAGTGGCAAGTGGCATATATGTGTGGTGATCCATGCGACCACATACACCACAGATTCAAGGTAAGGATCGACTCACCGCGACACACATCATGAAAGTGCCAACGCTCTATCAATATGTCTTCAATAGCTTGTAGACGTGATGGCGAATATCCTGTGTAGCTTTGAAGTGTTTGTGAGGAGGAAATACACCACCTTGGAACCTCCGCCGAGACTGGACCTCAAGTGCTGCTTCACTTTTTGCTGGCATGTAATGCTAGGGATGGGAAAACGGTCAACTCAACTCACGATGCCGCGAAGACCAGGATCCATCCGGATACTGATAGTTGTAAGGGTGCGTTATGATAGATGGATTCCGAATCCAGCACCCTGTTGTTTCGATATTCACCCAGCGCGTACCGTACCGCTGTCCGTGTGGAGCTAGACGTGTAGCGTGTTAGTCTCATGTCGATATGATGAATGAGGGAAGAAACACTCACGCCAGCACTACATCGGTATTGACGTAGTACATGGTCAACAAACTGATGATGGTAGATCCTATATATAACAACCCAAGGGACGTTGTCTTGTCGTCAGCTCCAAATGAGATGATAGAGTGGTTCAGCTACAGGACCTCGCCCTGCAGAATGATCATGTATGCTACGGACAGCATCGGTAAATGACTGTTGGTCCAAAAGCACAGATCCAAAATGGTAAACTAGAAACAGACCCTCTGCGGCATGACATGCAGTATGTCACCGAATACGTTGAATTCCGATAGATCGACAAACCAGGGAACACCAAGAGTCGTTGCCATCTATAGGTGGGCCCATCTCGCCGCACATGAGATATCACAATGCTGCATGGTATTTGTTCCTATGATCGAGTATGAACTGACCTACAACCCTAGGATACTCTGCCTCTCGCAACATCTGGTCATGTTCTCCTTTCAAGCTCATGTCCCACAGTACCTTCTCCTTACCCAAGATACTCTCTATGTGGTCTTTGAATTTGACACTCTGCTTCGCATCCACTAGCGTGTCGTCCCTTGAATGTAAAATCAACCAATGAATGTGTTCAGAGCCTTCATGCAGGTTGTATGCGGTCGTGTTGAAAGGAGCGTAAGATGTCAAGTCGTCGAATGCGTTCGCGATGAACCAGGATTTGTATTGTGGGAAGGAGTTTATCAAAAGGTCGATGTCGTAAATGCCTTCTGAGAGAGCGATAGCTTGTGTAGATTCTAGGAGCTTCTTTGAGGGTACGAGTGAGGGTAATGCGGCATGAGGAAGTGCCGGTGTGAAGTAAATTGAGGTGAGCATGTGAGCGGAACAACTGTGTCCTATGATGTAGAGTTTCGAGGAGTCATACGGGTGTGGATGGTTTTGGGGACCTTCCCATTCCAAGATGAAATTTAGGAATTGCAGGAGATCTTCTGTATGCGTTGGGTGTTTGATGGGAGTCTCAGGTTTTGTGAGACGGTAATTCGGGATGACCACAGGGAAGGAGGTGTGCGCTGCGAGACGTTGTGCTAGGATCGCATGTTCCGACTTATCTTCGCTACGCGAACAAACCGGAGATGAGGGACTGCCGAAGAAGCGAAGAAGAATGATGATGAGAGATACTCACGACCTCCATGCTCCTCCATGAACGAAACAAACCAACGGTAAGGATGATCCAACTGAGCTGGTCGGGATGTATAAATCGAAAGATCGCAGCGGGTCATGCGTAGTGGTGTATGATATATCACGTACGACCACGACTTGCTGATCTTGACGTGAAAGTCTGTTTCCCATCTATGTAATTGCCATTTCAGTGGAAAGACTTGGCTACAAGAAACGAGTTGTCCGCACCGAACACGCCAAGGAGATAACACTGAATTGTGGCCGAGAGAAAAGAGGCACCGGCAGGGTCTAACCGTCTAACACAGGAATTGATCGTACTGATGATGTCTAGACAAGCCTGCTGCGGCGGTGACTGGGCGGTGGCTGATTGCTTGGGTGCTGGAGATATAGGAGAGACATCGTCAACTCAGAGGAGATACATACGGTATATGTACACTACGGTCGCGCAGAAAATATGCGCACGAGGTAGAGAGATATGACGAGGAGTGGGAATAAAAACAAAAAGGGAAATCCGTTTGACGGGCTAGGTCCAACGCCAACGCCAGGCCTGCGACAAATGTCTTGATGACGTCATCCCCGTCTGCGCAACCATATAAGCTGGAGCCCCCCTCTGTCTCCTCCCAGCTTCACTGCTTTCTCTTTTCCCCGTAAACATCCTCAACTACATCCACACGCAATGGCTTTCACCGCGTCCGATATCTGCAAGGTATGTGCTCTTGTGCAAGGGAAATATAATCGCCTCCTGATTGCTTTTATAGATCCTGTTCGTCTCGTCCCACGTCACATACCTTTCCGCGAGCACTAACCTTCTCTATTCCCACCCAGCTTTGCCATCCTCCTTCCACCTGTTGGTGTTTTCCTCGAGCGTGGTTGCGGAGCTGATTTGCTGATTAACATTCTTCTGGTACGTTCTTTGCATGCTTTCAACCACATGGTCCTTGTCTCACTATCTTCGACAGACAATCCTGGGTTACATGTATGATCCCTTTTCCAATTGTTCTCCCGTCCAACTAACCATTTCCCTCTAGTCCCGGAATCATTCACGCGCTCTACATCATCCTCAAGTACTAACCGTACATATGATGATGACCCGGACCTTTTCATCATGACATTCATGCTATTACGCTGTAGCACATTCTGCAACTTACGGTACACCCTGTAGATATGTCTTGTAGTATCCTGTAATTTGATATACCCTCGGGAAGTCGATCGTGATCGTTCTGTTCATGAATTCCAAGGCATCCCTGAACCTGAATCTCGAAAGCTAGAAGCTTAGCAGCGGCTCCACTCGACCTGCTCGTCTATGTGATTGCAGATGAGCGTATAAATACATATGTCTTCCCTTCTAGATACCTCAATCTTTATCGTGTAGACTGCTTCTCCCGCTCATTCCTCCTCAGAATCGTCAGTATTCCCTTCTTCATCTGTCTCCCCGCTGTCGTCACCACTCTCCTCGCCTTCTCCCCCGTCGTCGTCCCGCTCTTGAGCACTTTGTCCCCGAAGTGAATGCTGTGTCGTCGCCACGCTGCTTGTTGCGGTCGCAGTGGTTGCCCTACTAGTAGTCGCACCCTCGCTTGCAACCTGACCAGAACCAGAAGCGACAACGGGGTTTTGCTTACCTCCTACTACATCTGGCCCGGGCCTTGGTCTTGGTACCGCAGCTGGAATTGTGGCAACTGATTCTGTTTGAGTGGTGATTGTGGCAGGCGGCCTTGCGGTCTCTGTTGAAGCTTTGGGCGTTGACACTTGAGCTTGAGGGACTGGTTCTGTTGCGCGGCTTGCAGCATCGTCTTCTGATTCTTCCTCCTCCTCCGAGTCCTCTGAACCTTCTGACTCTTCGCTCTCGGCTTTCGAGGGTGCGGTAACGGGTTGCTTAGAAGAAGCTACTGCTGGTGGTGCTTGGCTTTGAGCGGTCTGAGCGGGCTCCTTGTCAGACGCTTCCGATTCTGACTCTTCCTCGCTCGATTCCTCATCCTGTGTTGAAGGCTGAGCAGGTGCCGCAGTACTCGACACAAGTGCAGGCGCATGTGCAGCTGGCACAGGTGGAGGAGCAGATGGTGCTGCAGAAACCGCTGGAGTCGTCGAAGAGGCACTAGGCTTACTCGCAGCAGGTTGACTCGGTGCAAGTGCATCGTCCTCGGACTCTTCTTCTTCCGAGCCCTCAGATTCCTCCTCTTCGCTCTCCTTCGTGCTTGCAGGAGTGGAAGCAGGCTTACTCGGCTGGCTTGGAGCAGCAGTAGCTGCTTTAGTAGCCGGTGCGTCGTCTTCTGAATCTTGCGAGTCATCTTCCCCGCTTTCATCATCGCCGGAGCTACTCTCTTCCTCACTACTCTCCTCCTTCTTTCCAACCGCAGCTTGAGCAGTAGCAGCAGCGGGTTTCTTGGAAGGCTGCTCTTCCTCGTCGGAATCTTCCTCCCCACTCTCCTCTTCACTGCTCTCCTGCTCGTTGAACTGTTCAATCATCTTTGTGCCAACCAACCAGCACCGCTTGACATTCTCGGCAAATGAAGTATCTTTAAGACCTTCACCTTTGGCTTCTGGTCTAGCATGCCATGCGCGAATATCATCTTCTTCGACGATATCATCTTGATAAAGCGCAGCGAGGATTTGGCCGAACAATGGAAGACGAGCGGACTTCGCACAATGATACTATAAACACACATATGCACATGTAAGGATTGGCAAGCAATGAAGTTAACAGAAGAATAAACATACCTGGAGGACTTCAATAGTCTCCACCGGATCCACACCACCGATCTTATCGATCAGCGGTCCCCA
This sequence comes from Somion occarium, assembly GCA_964035595.1. NCBI lineage: Eukaryota > Fungi > Basidiomycota > Agaricomycetes > Polyporales > Cerrenaceae > Somion > Somion occarium. Next base: position 2,220,858 of record OZ037946.1, read on the forward strand.
ACGTCCAACCATCTTCGAAATCTCTCGTCTCTGAGCAGCAGCATCCCCCTCCACAACCTCGATTCTCTCCACAATAGAAGCCACAACCGCCTCTCTCACTTTCCTCAACGGAACATTACTCGCCATCCTCAGCGTCTTCAATTCCACAGCTGCATTATCCACAGAATGTCCTTCGGCAAATGCACGGTCTAATGATTGAGTGACTTCGGCTTGGAATTCTGAGTATGCGGCGGCGTCGTGGAGGGTGTGGATGTTGAGGCCCGGGGTGGAGGTGGAGATGGCTGAAGTGGAGGTTGCAGAGGAAATTCGGGAGAGGGCGTGCATCTCTAAGTCTGACTCGTCAGATTCGCGTTCGGATGCGTCTGAATCGGATTCGGTGCCTTCGTATTCGAGGGGAAGGTCGCTTGCCGGGTCGCCTATGGGTATTTCTTGCTTTAAAAAAAAGAGAAGGATTAGAGGAATATGAAAAGCGACACATACCAATGCGCATAAGTCTTTGATTGTTATAACGTTCGACTTCGTCTAGATCCTCTTCGTCTGCACGAGGACCCTTTGGCCAAACAATGGCATTAGAGCCTTCTCCGATGATAGCTGTGATCGACTCCGAGTCCTGCCCTATGCCGAAATTAATAGTGAGAGACTAAACAACTAACCAGGGGAAGGATATCAAATCAAACTTACGGGCTTCAGCTTCCTCCAATTCAGAATCCTCACTCTGTTCATCTTCGTCTTCCTTATCACTTTCATCCGCTTCCCCTTCATCCCTTCGCCTCGATACCCTCTCAAACTCACCCAATTTCGCATTCTTGCCCAAAATCACATCGTCGCCAATTAAACATCCCCTCGCAACGGTACTTCCTTCACCAACCTTGACGTTCGAGCCAACGATGCTGTACTCGATGACAGACCCTGCACCAATATGGGCGTCGTCAAAGACGTAGACGTTGCGTAGGGTGACGTTGGCTTCGATTGTACATCGTTGACCGATAACGGATGCTTGGATGTTGGCGTTGTCGGCTATGTGTGTGCCAGCACCGATCAAGCAGTTTGAGCCGACTTTGCACGTTCTGTCAATGTTGTGAGGATGTATTAATGGATATTTGGGGAGGGATGGAAACGCTTACCGAGAGAGGACAACAGAGTTTCCTTTAGCTAGGTACTTGTTACCACGGATATGTTCGTACGAATGACCTCCTGGGTGATTGTCGTCTGGTACAAGAGGGAACGTCCATCTTGCCAGGATATCTTTACTGCGTGCTAATGAGTAAACACGACTCGAGAAATTTGAGTGAAACAAATACCTACCTGACAGAGTCATAACTCCGCGTATCTGCTACCCGAGCAGCGTATCCTTCTCTGGCAACATAACAGTGGATACTTTTCATGAGAAGGTCCGAAGTAAGGACACCGTGGACAAAGTCTCGTCGGATGTCACCATAGTCAAAGTTATCTTGGAACAGAGATGGGACCTAAGTTCATTCCTGGTCAATACTTTATTGTACGCAGGCAATAGAAGGGAGGAATATTCGCATACCTCAACTGAACAGACGTCTATACCACAGTCAATGAGATCATTTCGAATCTCGATCTCTGGGTGTTCAGCTAGGATCTCGCGAGGTATCTTTGCGTGCTTCTTGGGTGGATATCCGGTGACATGTTCATAATGCAGACATTCCGAAGTCTCCGCATCCAACACGAAGATGGCGGATTCGCCTTTCGATCTATATATCACAATTCGAAATTCAAAACTAGACATTAGACAAACATCACCGCAAGAGAAATCACGTAGACGAACCTTGTACGATGTACTACGCCACTAGGTTTCACCACCATAGTCATAATCGCATCCTTATTCGTTCTCCGTCTTTCCTTGTGGACCCTAACGACTTCGTCAATGCGGATATTGCTCACGAGGTCTCCCATAACGAGAACGAAGTCGGAAGTGATGATCCCTCGGGTGTAAATGTCTCGCATTGCGTCTCCGGGCGTGAACGTCTCTTTCGAGGTGATAATTGATACAATCTTGAGGCCAAGGCTTGGTTTGGACCATTTTGAGTCTCTGAGCAATGATGGAGCGTACCAACGGGGTATACCATGAGAATATGATGAGAATACTTTTCTCTTTGAGGAATGGTAAGCGGGGGAAGGGGACATACCGAATAGCAGCCTTAACCAGCTCGGGATACGATCGACAGACGACGAATATCTCTTGTACGCCGGCAAGCGCAAGACTCTCAAACGTCCAGTCTAACAATGTAGCATTGCACACGGGCAACAGACACTAATTTTATAAAAGCATAACGAAAACGATTCTCAGAGTTTCGTCATATGATGAATAATGGCCGAAGCGCGTTTACCCTGGGTTTGCCTGAAGTCAATGGCTTGAATCGCTTATTGAAACTGTCCGCAAGTATGACGGCTTGTAAGACCTCGTCCTCATCAGTGAGATCCTTTTCTTTACTCGAGGATGATTTTGGTGGCATTCTGTGATGACGAGATCGAGGGGTATGGAAGAAGGTGAGTATGAAGTTATTATGCTGCCTGCGAGCCTAAACGTGCGTTATGACTCCATCGATCAAACGGGTGCATGGCTTGACAATTAGAATTCACGTTGTCTACAGCCTGGAAGAATGGTGCTGCGTATCGAGAGATCTCTGTATAGAGCCGTCATAGAGATATCAGCACTCATGGGTACATCTAAGGCGACGCTTTGCTTTGGTAGCAGCCACCTCAAATCAGATGTGTATTTCTCGCTACTCAACTTGGAATCATTTAGGAGGCACTCAGCACGCGTTCACGAGAGATGTACAGAATCATCACGAATGCAATTGCGCTCAAACAGAAAACCAACGCGACAGACATGATTACAGAAGTTGTAAATGAACACACGAGCACGATCCGATTGCGAAGAGAGTATTGAAGGGTATTTGCGATAGAAACCACCATCCACAATAGAAGAACAGCTGCTACCAACTATCAAATCAAACCGGATCGATGAACGAAAATTAAGAAAGAATGACAAACGGGTGACCACTAGGTCGTCGAGATGACATGGATGGTGAGATTGTGTAGGGGAGAGAGCGTGGTGGGGATAGCGCACAAGGACAACCAAAAACCCAGAGGGCCCGTATGTCGTACATTAGCTGACAGGACAAAAGTGGGGTGTGGAAACAACGGAGGTAACCTGTAGCGAAACGGAGCGGAAATCCATATAATCATGGGGGTAACGTGGAATCCGACCGCGAGAAAAGGAAGACATTAAGAGAAGACATTCGTGAGAGTCATCATAGAGTAGTGAATAAATGCTCCGAACGGTTGGCAGCGTTCATCTATGCGGTTGCAGCAACGACGGGAGCGGCAGGGGGAGCCTCGACCTTGGGGTCTTCAGGCTTGTGCTCCTCCTTCGCCTGCTCGGTAGCAGACTCCTCAGCTGCAGGGTTTTCCAGGGGAGCAACAGGGGCGGGTTCCTCAATCTTGGGAGGATTCTCCTCAACCTTTGCAGGGACAGGAATATCCGACTTCGATCGCGACTTGAAGAATTCACCAACACGCGCGGAAAGGCGACGGCTGACTTTGGGAGACTTGGGTTTAGCCTCCTCTTTCTTCTCGTCCTTCTACATGAGACAGTGAGCAGCGTTGAAATAGGCAATAGTGATATTGAATACCTTCTCTTCCTTGGGTGCCTCAGCAGTGGGCTCGACGGCGGGCTCAGTAGTAGCCTCAGCAGGAGCAGCCTCAGCAGAGGGAGCAGTCTCACTAGATGGTCATCAGTATTGAGTGTAGGAGTTGGCATACAATGGCACTCACGTCTCCTTCACAGGCTCGGCAGCAGGCTCCTCGGCCTTGGAGGCTTCAGCAGCGGGAGCCTCCTCAGTGGGAGCAGCAGCTTCCTCTTCCTTGGGGGCTTCCTCAGCCTTGAGGAACATCAGACGCGCGTTACAACACAGATAATGATAGAACTCACCTCGCCCTCCTTCTTCTCAGTCTTCTTAGCGGCGGTCTTTTCCTTCACCTTCTTCTCGACCTTGGCCTTTTCATGCTTGAAAGGAGCGAGAAGTTTGGCGAGGATACCAGGGCTCTTGGGCCTCTTTGGTGACTCGGCGGTGGGCTCAGCCTGAAGAATGTTTGAGTGACACGTTGACAACATAGAAGACAACAACATACAGGCTTAGCCTCCTCAGCAGCGGGCGCCTCTGGGGCAGCCTCGGTGGTCGTCTCAGCGGCGGGTGCGGTTTCAGCAGCAGGCGCGGGAGTCTCCTAAATGAGAAAGCGTTGATGAGTCGATGAACGACAATCATCAAAAGCGTTGAATTCACCTCAGTCTGAGCCTCCTCCTTGGGTGCCTCCTAAAGGAAACATGAGGATACGACGACGTGTTGATACGGAGATACTCACGGTGGCAGGAGCGGCAGCAGTCTCAACTTTGGGTTCCTCAGCAGCGGGCGCGGTTGCGGGCTCAGGGGCGGGGGTCTCGGTAGGCTTGTTGACCTCCTCAACGGGAGCGGCAGCGGCGGTGGTCTCAGTGGCAGACATTACGAATGACTAAAAAACGTGAGCTAGAGAATAGGAGTAAGTTCAACACGTCGAAAAATCAACACAGCAATGACGCTGCAAGCAACGATGCGAAAATACAAGGAAGAAAAGGTCAGAATAAGAGAGACGACATACAATACGTGGGTATTAGAGACAAGAGAGAGACGGGCTGTCAAGGCCTATTGCCTGAGGACGACGAGAGAGAGGAAGAAGAGAGAGAGATAGGGATAGACTCCGTCACAGCGCCCTTCTTATCCTTATTCGGTGGCGAGAACAAACAATGCTAAACTCGTCTGGGCCCTCCTCAACTTCCTCCTTTAGGCGCACCCGGCCTCCCGCTAGCTGTCTCGCTTTCCTGCCCTTCGCCTAATCATCACCCTCGACACCTCCGCCAAGTCCTCGACGACATTCCACGTCTTTCTCTGCACAACTCTCTCTCAATTCCTCTCATTTTGCCTGTCCCCTCTGCCCCATTTAGACTCCTACGGCGAAAACTTTCTCATCACCACAATGTATCAATTGATTCTAGCCGAGAGAAGCCACATTTCTCGCTGGCGACGATCGCAAATCACGTCGTTTGCAACCCTCCATCACTCTGTTTGCCATCAGTCGGCGTGCTTGCTCTTCGTGCACTATGCTCGTCCTCCATTTGCGACCAGAGGCTTCAAATGTTGGTGGGTCTGCAAGAACATCTCGGATCTGACGAGGCCTTTTTGAGTCTCGGTTCCAATACACTTGTCCGGAACTACAGCGCTCGTTTCCGTGGTACCACCTGATCCTGCGTTTCATGTCTATATCCGGGGCTTTCCCACGACTCCGCGCGTCATCCCTTGCTTGTCCTCGCGAAACATATATTTCAGAACGTGTAGATGGTTCTTTGTTCCTCCTCTGCACTCTCAATTGTTCTCTTTCCTATTTGTACGTCAGTTGTCAACGAGCTTTTAACAATAACCGCCGTTTCGCTACCGAGGCTGAACCTGTCCAAAATGTGGTGTCCAACTTGTCCTGTAACGCCACTTGTTGCTCGCACACGACTCCTCCACCTGTCGTCATTGTTCATATTAACTTCACAGCGGTCATATAAACTCTTCTAGACAGCTATATATCTTCGTGTCTCTCCTACCATCACCTGCAACTCCTTCAACAGCCCTGCCATGTTCGCCGCCTTGACGCCGCTGCTAATCTTTGTTGCTTTTCTGCTCTTGCTCCTGGTCTCGCTTTCGGTCCCGGTCATTAAGAGCATCTATCTATTTCGCCTCACAGCAAATATCAACGCTTCACTCTTGGACTCTCGTGCTACCGGAAGTGCGCGATTTGGCGTCTGGGGATATTGTCTCTCAGCCATCGACGTCTCGTGAGTAATCATGACCTCTTGATAGCGCTACGACGTATCAGAACGCCCTTCAATGGTGTCATCGAGCTTCCCCTCTCACTCATCGTGTGACTGACTGCAATTTGTATTCATTCCTAGCATCATCGGCTTCAACCATAATTCTCCGGCCCAGTGTTCCAAGGCCAAGCTAGGCTACACCTTTGATAACAATGTCGAGATGGTGCTCCGTGTCAATGGACTTACCGATGACGTTTCTCGTGCGATAACTACCGCGCTTGTCTTGCATCCTATCGGTATGCGGCCCCTTGAGCTCTTAGTTATTTTAAAAGCTGATGCGCTGTCGCTGTCATAGCCTGCGGATTTACATTCCTCGCTTTACTTACCTCGCTCTTCATTATCCGACGTCGTGGAGGAAACGTATCCCGACTTGCTTACCTAGTCACCCTCGGAACTGGATTACTTGCGGCCGTCCTGACCACAATTGTCTTCCTTATTGATGTCATCTTCGTCGCCATCGTAAGACATCGAGTTAACAACGAGTCCGACGATTCCCTCAACTTTGACTGGGGCAACGCCGTGTGTTCCATTTCTATGCTGAGTTGACTGTCGATGTTCTGATCGTTGTCATGTTGCTTGAATCGCATGGTGTCTGTAGGTCTGGATGGCGCTTGGAGCGACCATCGCGCTTTGGGGTGCTTTGGTCGGCGCTTGTGCCGGAATCTTCAACTGTGGTCGACGACAGAAGTGAGTGAGGATCCTCGCGTAGATCTCCTCGTGACTGACATTTTTATTATAGGGATGTCAATACATACTGAGGCCGCTTTGTTCACGAGACTTTGACGACAGGATGATACCTTCCCGCTACGCTTTAGATCTGCGTCGGACGACGACTTACCCTATGCTTCTTTCACGATACCTGGACATCTGTATTATACCTCCGCACTTTGGCCGACTCTGTATTATTCCCTCGTACATTTGATGGCATGTCATGATGACACGCCCATGTCAAACATCCTTTGAGCTTCTTTTGATGTTCTCCCGATCGGGTTTATCGTCGGATTGTTGCGGACTGTTGACTGCTTGGAACACTCTAGATGTCTCACCATTTATCTTGCTTATAGATGTGAAGACAAGCCTGTCAAGGCATCGAAGAGCGCGTACCTTGAATCGCGCGCATATGTACCTGTTGACTTCTGGCTACTAGGTCACCCGTTTGGGATGTATGGGGTCCCGTAGGGAGCATACAGTCGGCTCTGTTGCAAACGCCATTCAGTTGTATCATCTTGTATGTCACTTTGGGCCCTCTGGATTCAGTAGGCTTGTACTCGTGACAAACTCTAACAAAGCATGATCTTGTAATGCCGTAACCATAACCACTATTTTGGAGTCTGATCACTAGAAACTCATGATCAAGCTTTATGAAATGCTCTGTAAGTGCTCGCTTGTGTTTCGATGTGTCTGCGGTTTGAGTTGACTTTTGACGTACGTCACTTACCGTCTTTAGCGTGTTCTATGAGTCTTCAAGAAAGCGTTGAATCACACATATTTCGTTCACCGTAGAAGTCAAATGGATACCAGATCAGATATTACTCAATGTTCCAGACCATTTCTACAGAACTTGCTTCCTTGCTTCTTGCCGACGGCAAAAAGGACCTGGAAGCATGTAACCAGTGTCGATATGTATTGTGCGTGATATCGTTGCATGGTAAGCTGGTGTAAATGTACTTCTATGCCAAGCACTTATTCCTCACTGCCTCGTTTCCAAGGTATTGGTGGCATATAAAACAATCATGTTATTCAAGTGTCGATTCTCGTTTGATACCAAAGCCTCAATATGAAGATAACTAGCTGGATACCTAGTTACGTCTCAATCAACCTTGTTACGCCCGTTCTCTTGCTATGTTCCTTTATCCTCCTCCTACTTACTTGTCTTTCTGCACCTATAATTCCAATCGTTGACTTCTTCAGGCTAACCACCGTGCCTACACGAGGTCAGCGCTCTCCACAGGCCACCATGTATTACGGACTGGCAGGATACTGTCTCATTTCTAAGCTACCATTCAGGTAACTATCTAGGACCCGCTCTTTTATTATCCAGGTAACTCACGAGACGTTATCTAGAGGCGCGCACAGCGACACAGTCTGCGTAGATACAGGCATCGGTTATTCGCTTACTGCGCCCACCCAGTTGCCAATGGGGCCTTCTTTTGCAGTAAATGCCATGAAACGTTCATTGTCAACGTCACTAGTCTTGAATCCAGTTGGTAAGCTCAATACATAAAGTCATCTTCAACGCCAACCTGAAGTAGTTCCTACTCTTTGTAGCCTGTGGAGTCACATTTGTTGCATTTGTCGTGTCCCTTTTCGGTTTCCGGACCAAATCCTACAAACCTTCGCGATTCGTCCAGACGGCAGTCTTGACAACTACGATCCTGGCAGCACTTTTGACAACGACTGCGTTCGTAGTGGATGCCATGGTCGCTAGTCATGTACAGAATCGGATCAATTCCAACACTGCCCAACTGAGTGTAGATTGGGGTAGTGCGGTACGTACACAGAGAGTAACTAACTTCAGGGCAGTTGTTAATCGGGGATGTCTTTGCAGGTTTGGATAACCCTTAGCGCATTATTTGTTACGTGGAGTGCGACGATTACCTCGTCGGCTGATATGGTCGGTTGTTGGGGGCGAAATAGGCAAGTGTTGATTGATCAGTCTATCATGTTGTTTTGACCCTGGCTTTGACAGGAGAGTGAACAAATACTAAAAAGTCTGCTCTATTGAGCTTGCATATCACGTCACGAATGAATGTCAATTCAATATGCCCCGTTAGTTGGAAGGGTTCATATCATGGACTCGCGTACTCTTGGCAATGTTAACTATATCCATATATGTTCACCTCTGCAAGCACGGCGCATATAGTGATCCCTGCCCAAAGGGTCAATTCGGATTTCCTGATGTCTCAGATGTTGTTCGCACGCACGCTGCTGCATTTAATTCACTCACTCTCGTCGAATCGGGTTTCCTTGCCTCAAGAGCTCTAGAGATCGTATTCGGAAGCCAGGTACGTATCATATCAGGTACTCGGCTTCGAGGATAAGTAGTATGATCTTTTCTCTATGCGGACGGCTCGATGGCATTGAATCCCGATCGTGTGCAAGCAAGGTTAAGTGTACTGCGCGTCGGTGAGCTTGTACGCGCCTTTATTCGTCCTAAGCTTACTTGTCTAGTGCCACATTTCAAAAGTGTCATCATACAAGGTATTATGGTTGTACATGACCCGAAAGAAGCCTAGTCAACTGTACCAACTGCAGCATTCAAGATACAACGTTGCCGCACATCTTCACACCTATTCTGCTCGTTGCTGCATTCGTTATTCTCTTGCTCGCGTCTCTGTCAGCATCTCTCGTCTTCACGGTTGCCCTTTTCACCCTAGGGCTCTCACTATGACAAGTTCATTTGCGGTCGTTTCGATTTATCTGGTTTTGTATCTTATCCGCACCATCTGCAGCATTTTCCATCAGAGGACGGATTTATAGTCTGTGCCTTTTTGCGTTATGACTCACCCGTATGGTGTGCAGCGGTGAGCCAAGCCCCGGGAGTTGGATATCCGTTCGGCACGACCTTTCAAGACAGAACGTCCTCTCACGAGATTGTCGCAAACACATTGTCGCATTCGCTCTCCCACTTTTGGCTGAATTTTATTGGTAAGCCCCGGCATTGCACTTTCGATGAAGCTTCCAAATTAACCTAGCCTTCCATAGCTTGTGCCCATATAAGTATAGATTGCCTCCGTGACGTCACTTTTCGTCCTACGCGAGAAATCTGTGAGCCTTGCGATTGCATTCATAGTGGATGTTGTTGTCCCAAAGTATACGCAAGACTATTGATCTCGTGGATCCATAGCCGAGTGTGCGTTGGGGTAGCGCAGTGTGCGCAATAGTTTCTCCGGGACTATAGTGGAGTCCTTTGTTGGAAATGTTGACTCAAGTTCAGTGGAGCAATACTTACAGCATTTATCGTTACCTTGGGATATTTTCGGCCGTACAAGTGAGTATTTTGTTTGGTACTCCTGTATCGTTTTCATTCTCATTCATGCTTGAGAGGATGCTCGGACAGTACTGATTCAGTCGCAACCATGTCCAACTTCTATCCCATGTTGTTACAGGAAGTCTTTGTGCACTCGGTAAGGTTTACATGTCAGTACCAATTTTCTCTCAGTTGATGACTCTGGGATATGATACAGCTTTCATAAATACGGAGAGCCTTTAATCATGTGGAGAGACTTTGATCACTGTATCGCTATGCCTGCCATTCAAGGGTAAGTACGGGATAATTTCAACATTCACACCAGTCGTTCCTACATAACCTCACATGCTATGGAGTCCTTTGATTGATTTTATGATCATTCTTTGTCTCAGCACCATCTGAAGGGTCACAGGTGAAATGGATCAAACAGTTAAGTTTGAGCATGTACTCATGTTCACTGTGAATTCATCCTGACTCCCATTAGTTGCCACACACTGTGCTGTTGCCTTCACAGCGGATATGTACCGGATGGAGATTCGCCCCAAATACCACGGGTCAAAGGCTCTGCCTTTAACTTATTAGACTCTGTGAGCATCCGGTGGTGTCATCCTCATTTCTCTGCAATTTTAATACCCTTTTCTCAAAGAGTAGCACATCCCTTAGTGAAGCATAGTTGTAACTATATGCACAGGATGCACCACAATGGTGTCAATAACTTCTAGTGCACAATTTCGAAATATCATCACCCGATCTTGAAAAGCTAGAAACGTCCACCTTCCGAGATCGCCATACTTCGTGCTCAATAGCGCGGCGTAGATTGCTATCACTGCCTTTACTCAAATCTTGGTCAGCATATCTCCTTGCAGGACTAGTAAAATACTCAGAACGGCTGCTTGACCCCGTTATCACGAACATGAGGGAGGTTATCTGCCGGTCTAAATTTAGTAGGCATAAGAACGCCCAATGCTGGCTATATGCCCGCCGTGTAGCCATGGTTCAATCAGCGAACTCTAATTCATCGCCTTGGGCTTGATATAAGAGAAGCCTTCGCTGACAGGTATACTCGGGTTTCTTAGATCCTCGCTCATTAGGCTCAGACATGGACAGACGAATGTCCCACCGAAATATGTCATGGCTCAAGGGTCTCTTAGCTCCATTTTTCCTGACCGCTGCTTTCTTGCTCTTACTGCTGATTTCGCTTTCTTCGCCCATCATCGGCAGTATCTTTCTTTTCGGCTCACAGTTTCACATTAACTCCCCAATCTTGGCCGTCGGAGTAAGCGGTAGTGCTCGATTCGGTCTGTCTGGTTATTGCATTACGGTCAACGAGTTCAGAGGGTGCGTGAAGCCTCAATCGAGATGTTCATCTGGCTGATGTTCATTTCGGTGACTTTCCCAGTGTTTCTGTGCCAATCGGTGTGACTGCTACACAATGTCTTGCGATGGGCATTGGATACACTATGAGCCCTACATATCTTGGTAACGTCATTGAGGATGATAGTCCTGGCATGACTGTTGAGCTTTTCGCGGGACCTACGCTAAGCCGTCCTCTGTCCTCATCACTGGTCTTGGTTCCGATCGGCAAGTACATGTTTTCGTGAACAATTGCGAAACTTACACTCGTTTCATCAGCTTGTGCATTCACACTCCTAGCCCTTGTATCATCTCTACTTACCCTAAACCCCAAAGAGGGTGGTCCCTCTCGACTCCTTCGTGTTTTCACCGTCGGGAGTGTGGTGCTATCAGCCCTTTTGGCGACGGCCGCTACAATCGACGCGTTCGTTGTCGTCGCCAAAGTGAATGATAGTATCGCAACTAGCTCTCAAATTTACATCTACTTTGGCAACGCGGTATGTGACCTACAGCTCACTATTATGCCGTCAGCACTGACCTGCTTTCCCTCATCAAGGTGTGGATGGCTTTGGCTGCTGGCATTGCTGCCTATTGCGCGGTGGTTTCCGTGTTGGGCACCATCTATGGATTCCGAAAGCGAGTCGAAGTGAAGGCAGAGGTCGACAATTTCGATGCGGCCAGTACCCACAGCACGATCGTAGGGTCGCCTGCAATCAGTCTGAAGAAGATGAAGTCAAATGAAAGTGTTTGAAAGTTACCACGTCGATATGAACCAATAGAACTTCGCTCAACATGAAGCGCGATTTTTGCGAAGTTTGGACATTTGTATTATTACCATGTACTTTTTTCTGTCTTAACGTGATCAACTTGAATGACATCCCACTTGTAGTCCATGGCTCATATTTGATATGTTTGTTGCATATCTGATGGCCCAACAATGTATTTGGTGGAATACGGAATGCATAATACTCATGTTCTGGCCGAGTAAGTGAATCATTACTTCCACTTCAAGCTTCCAAGCTTCCAAGTTCGGAAGTACGTTCATTATCAATTAGTAGTACAGTGAATGATTGGCTCCGGGTATGGCGCCCAACTTATCCACCCATAACCATTGTATACTTTCGGAAGACTTCATTCAACGCCCACAAATGAATCATGCGAGGTATGGTAAAAATGTGGTTCATTCATAATAGCACCAACAACATTTCATAGAGTACGCAGTACTCGATCGAATTCACTCAAAAATGAACAGTTTTGCCTCTCCATGAACTTAACATTTTTACGACGCGTGAGGTTCAACCTTGAGTGCCAGTGGCCATTGCTGGTAACCTGTGTACGTCTGGAATGGTTCTCGCTGAGTCTTTGTTGCGCTTTGTTTCACTGACGGACTTGTTTCCATGCAGTGTTTGCCCGACACCCCGCATGAAAGTTCCGCAGGAGGACCTATCATCTCGGGTCTGGCTAGTTACTATCAGGTTGTATATCTCATTCTTCAATGTGTGGGTGTCAGTGGCACTGACAGAGCTGTCTACCATCGAGCCTCCAGAGCCCTACCTGGATCTTGATGAACCTTCTTCAATCTCACTGGTTCAAATATTCTACCATTGCCTATTCCCAAATCCAACCATGATTGACGGCTATCATGGCCCGGTCACCATCTTACATTTCACACCTAGCCTTCACTGATGTCTGCGTCCTACGTCTGTATTCATTGTGCTCTTACGAGTGGTGAGTAGTATGGCATTTATGATGGCCATTTCTCCCCGCTGGCGAATCTTCCTCTTCGGCTGCAGGACACCTGACTGAGACTATTTGCACTAGAAATGAGGTTATGTGGTAAGTATGGTGCTGCGATTCATCAATGAAATGTCAGTCTAGGAGTTCTTTCACCGCCATGGACCCCAATATATAGGTTATGTGTTGTCGTATACCTTGTGGTCGGCAAGAAGGCTCCCTTCGGACTTGAAGCTAGCTGCAGAATCAGACGTGCGTATTCAATCATGCCAGCATTCAACCTGAAGACTTTTATGACGCCGCACTTCTTGGCTATCGCCTCTTTGCTTTTCTTATTAGTGTCATTTTCCACCCCCTACATCAAGAGCATATATTTATTCGGTTCTTTGCTCAATCCGGATCCTCGTTCCATATTTCTGGAATTAGAGGGACCATTTGATTCGGTCTATCAGGCTATTGCGTAGAAGGCAATCATTTCAGTGGGTGCGTCGTCTTCGGGACTATCGCCTTTCGATTTGTTAGAATTCTGACAATATATGTCTGGATATGTAGTGCAGTATCCACGTGTTTGACTACAGGCATTGGATACATTCTGAGTTCGACACCCTTTGGTAGCCTCGTTGGAGTGAATAGAGGCAGTCAAGTTCTGCCTGCCGTAGGACCTGAACTAGACGCATCTTTATCCGCTGCCCTTGTCCTTATTCCTATCGGTGAGTATGCCCTCATTCGAGGTCTTGATTACTATTTCTCAACCTGTTTTACGGCTTGCGCATGCACACTTCTGGCTCTCGTCCCAACGCTTCTCATGCTGAGACGCACAGCAGGCGGACTCTCCCGCCTTCTTCACCGTTTGGCTACAGGAAGCGTGGTATTATCACCTATCTTTGCGACCGTAGCTCTCATCGTCGTCATGGTCCTTGTTGCCAAAGTCCAGAACAGTGTCGCTGTCAACTCTCCGTTCACCGTCTTTTGGGGCAATGGAGTACGCAGAACATGTTTTCCTCATGCCAGTCACCACGTTCTAGATATGGATAATATTAGGAGCAACCATTGCTGCGTATGGTGCGCTGGTCAGCGCATGGCCTTATGGATTCCGGAAACAGGTGCAAGCAAAGGATAATTCAGACGCGGCCAGTAGCAACAGCACGATCGTAGCGTCTCCTCGCATTAGCATGGCAGAGAAACTGGATGTCAAGGAGGCCGTTTAAAGATGAACGCAGAATTTAATCTCGAGCAGGCCATGTTATAGTTTAGCCTTGTCACGACTGATGTACGACTACTGTTTCAACGATTCACCAATTTTTACGGGAGTCAATGAAGACACATCGAGCTGCTATCGTGACCACATGCAAGCCCAACGTGCTTGTTGAATACTCACTCCGCTTGATTAGGTTCTATATTCTCATAATGTGGATGAGCAGAAAATGGAGAGTGACAGGTGAAGCCTTTCCTCTGTTTGCTTGTCGATGGCGCAATCCATAGTACACACTAACGGAACTAAGGGCTTGCGACATATACCAGTATTCGCAAGAAGTGTGCCGGAGCGCTGGGGATCTGAACATATAGTATTTTTATCTTCGGACCCTGTTCGCGGGATGTATCACAAGATCGTGTAGTGCATGACTATCCAATCTGACGTTTGCTTCGCAAGGTACATACCTCATAGCTGCCCCAGACGTCTTAAAGCAGGATTGGTAAGACGTTCCTACAACAGTTTTCAGACCGACGGCAACGCCGGGATACTGAATCATTGAAGCAGCAACTATGCCAAAGACAGAAATGATGAGATACACAATCCACATGAGAAATTAAGGACTTCATGCTGCGGCCTTTACAGCGGTGGAAACAGGCGGCGCAAGCTTGTTTCGGGGGGCAACGCGAAGACCTTTCGCCTTCATGGCTTTCCGCTTCGATTCTGTGGAGATTCACGTTAGCAACCGGTAACACTGAGACCAAAACAGGCATTGCGAGATAAAACTCACCCTGAATGTATATTCTATCTTCATCAGAGTTGAAGCCACTGGCTTCCTGCTCTCCATCAACGTTCATGGCTTCACCATTCACATTGAACTTCTCTTCCTTTGGCTTCACCTTTGACCGTCTCTCCACCTTGAACTTGGCAACGTAGAATCCGTCCATATTGTGGACATGTGGATAGAACCTCCTGGTCATGCTGACACTCGGGTTGAAGGTTTTCCCACGGTACTTGGTATATCCCGGCACGCCAAATTCCAGTCCAGTCTCGACGAGCTTGACATTGGGTCGTTTGCGAAGTGCGTAATCGACCACCGCCTCGTTCTCATCGACCGTAACTGAACATGTGGAGTAGACGAGGTAACCGCCTGTCTTCGAATCCGGGGCGACACTGTCGATGGCGCAGAGGATGAGTTGTTTTTGCAGATGTGAAAGGAGGGCGAAATCTCGATCAGACTGGATGCAAAAGTGTCAGAAAATATAATAATCTCGACTAGAGTAGAGGTTTACCTTATTCGTCTTGACGCTAGCATCCTTGCTAATGACGCCAGTACCACTACACGGTGCATCGAGAAGCACGCGGTCGAAACCACCCATAACCTTGGGAAATTCCCGACCGTCGTATGAGCAAACCACTACGTTCTTGCACCCCAGTCGATGAACATTAGCAGTCAGACTCTTGGTTCGTGCCTTGTTAGCATCATTGGCAAATACGACACCGGTATTCTGCATCAAAGCAGACATATGTGTAGTCTTTCCTCCGGGAGCAGAAGCCATATCCAGGACTCTTTCGCCAGGTTGTGGCGAAAGTGCAATAACCGGAAGGAAAGAAGACGCTGCTTGGAGCATATAGTGACCTGCAAGGTATTCTGGCGTCGCACCAATGGGCACATTACTCTCAAAAACCTGAAGGCCAATATTTGTCCATTTGCCAATAGGTTCAAGGTTGACACCCCGGTTGATGAGAGCCTGAGCGAGGTCTCGCCTTCGAGTGCGAAGAGTGTTTGTACGGATGGTAACAGGTCTTGGGACTTCGTTAGCTTCGAAGAACTCGATAGCCTGTAAAATACGCATTCAGCAATGATTTAAATGGACCACGTCATATATTCATTTCACCTCGGAAACCGGGAAGAGCAAGAAGAGCTTTTCTGCCAGGAAATCGTTGTAGCCGTAATAGTTTGCAATGTCCGAGATCAACTGCTGCACGTACTCCGATCGTGATCTAGTACACATTTGAGCATCCCAAGAGCAAATATACAGCCCCCAAATCGGACTTACCGTCCTTTACCAGCGTAGCGCTTGAGGTTTGACAGAACGCGGACACATTCCCGCATTCGCCGCTGGACAACATGGACTTGAGGTCCACCCGCAGCCTTTTCCTCTTCGCGTTCCTCCGCTGTGGGTAGTTGAAAGGGTCCCGCTCCCTCACCTTCGCCTTCTTCGCCTTCTTCATCTTCAAAGTCCTCGTCCTCTTCCTCACCCGCAAGAGCAGCTTTTTGCATCTCCTCTAAATCAAGCTCGGCTTCTCTAGCAGCCTTTTCGTCGAGGGCACGAGAACGTGCCTCCATGTTAGCCATGGTAACTCGCTCCTCTTCATCTTCCTCGTCGGAAGCATCAGAGTCGGATTCGTCAGAGCCGGTCGGAATAATTTTGGATGGCCGTTCGAGTTGTTTTGACTTTTTGCCTATAAGGCGTACGGGTGCTAGATCCACCTCATCTTCATCGTCTGAGCCTAAGTCGAGCTCTTGCACTGGACCGCGAAGCACGTCATCACTAGGCAAACCAGAAGATTAGTATAGATGTATCACTGCGGGCTATTGCACATACTCGTCGATTATTTCGTCTATGTCAAGATCGTCTAAGTCTCCGATGAAGCCGTTGGCATCGTCATCACTGTCATGGAATAACGACCTGAAGAAATAGGTTAAAGTCAGCGCATAGTGAAGGAACTTGAGACACTCACTTCTTCTGAACCTCAATATCTTCCTCCACATCCTCCCAGCCTTCGCTGGTTCCGCCATCCTCAACGCCCTCGTCCTCATCCGATTCAAGCTCTTGTTTCCGCTTCCCCTTTGTTGATGAGCTCTTAACTTTGGCAGATGCAGAAGAAGGCTTGCTCTTTGCTGACGGAGTTTTCTCCTTCACCAATGTGACCTTCTTCGGCTTGAGCTCCTTCTCCTTGTTCTTGACTTTATCCGTCTTCCCTTCAGTCTCCTTCAGCTTCTTCACAGGCCTTTTGCTCAAGGAATCATCCCCAGCTTCAGCCTTACGCTTTCCGAGCTTTCTGAAAGGTTTGCCGTTCACGTCAAGCGGCGTAGGATCTCCTTGCTTGTTCTTTGCACGTCGTCCCATAGTAGCTCGTTAGATCCAAAGCAAAGTGATTAATGTAAAGCAAGGAGAGACCAGAGCAGGAGACTGAGCCAACGTTTCAAATGAAAGCAAATTTTTCCAGGAATGGAAAGAGCGCCATGAGCGCCTATTATATTTGCCTCGAGGCTCGCGATCATCTACTTGCCGCGTTCTTTCTTAAACTGACCACTATGTATGCATATGGCCGGCACTAGTACGAATGTGTTCCGCTTGACCCGGTACCGCTCTCCAATTCACCGCCTCGTATCTCGGAGATATCTACTTATATCTTCAGTCATTCATGTCTCCTTACACGATTATCTCGGCGAACAAGGCGTAGAACAATGGATATCTTTACCGAGTCCTGCATGTTTTTGATGAGACTGATGTGCTACCCTGGATGGCAGGATCTATGATCGGACATCATGCAGGTCGTGGTGTCATGAACCACATCAATACGGCAGAACCCCGTTGTTCAGCGTCCTAGACAAACGTTTGCAACCCGGGTCCGAGTGATGTCGATGATTGGATCAGAACACGTTGTACTTTAGCTGGATGTCCTGCATAGTCTGACATATGATAGGTATAGCAAGATATAGATAGTACAGCCCAATTATTTTCTGTACAGCATACAAACAAGAACAAAACACGATAGCAGCTTGGACGAACCCAACACGACCTCCCCGATCTTTGAAATCCAAGAATAATAGCGCAGTACATAGCCAACAAGAAAGACGACGGGTGATGATAAAGTATTGATACACGGGTGGTGAAAGGATGACGAAATAGGACGCGCACAGCGCGGTGTAGGGTATGGAATAACGATTTGATGAGAACGCATAGCTGAAGCGCACGTCAGTAAATTGTGCGCCACAAGCCATTACGGAACAACTTACGGAAGAGAGAGTAAATATTCAACATCACGACGATGATAATCATCGGAATGGGCAATTGGGTGCATGAGCACCTCGATAGCCACAATGGCAGCATTGGGGCGCGCTGTTGCTCATGTCAATTGTGGCTCGAGACATGTCGGACTCGGAGTCAGGCCGCTGCTGTGCATGAGTGTCGATCAAGCCCGTGGTATTACGATCGAACGGTTGGCTATACATATGCGCAGCGTCGGGATGTGTGAAGGTGAACGCAATGCAGCACATGGTGAGGGCGATCGAAGTGGCGTGCGCAACGAATAGGAGGATGAGAGCGGACTCAAACTCGGATATTAAGGCAGAGAACTATGAATCGAGCTCGCAAGTGATGAGGGTGAGTCGGAACTATTACTAGAGGGAATGCTTGGAAGTGAGGGATATAAGACAAAGGAATGAACTGAAGACAGGAAGCAGAGACAGACTTTATATCATTCACTGCCCAACGGGTGGCGTATGTACAAAAAGGAGCCGGGGCGGTGCGCGACATAATCCAAAACGGTTACTAGATAGAGGTATTTTATGTGATGGCCGCGCTCGAAGTTGTTTCAGGGGCCGGGTCATACGACCAAATACGATAGAATGGACTCCTGAGCGTGCATGTCGCGCAGGGCGCGCAGTTACTTGTGAACAGATTAGGACTAGGGGGGATTAGCTACGTTGTGAGACGATGCACTTGATTCCGTCACATGTGTGGTGACATAATGATCAGAAGAAGATGACAATTGAATACAAATGCCTGCAAGATAAATTGGAAAGAAGGGGATGTTAGACAGACAGATGTACAGGACGAAGGAAGGATTATCAAGCGAGGTGTGGCTAGTGGAGGATGTCGTCCGCGAGCACGTAACAGCATCGAGAGCTTACAAGCAAACCCGCCATTAATCGCCGAAAGACGCGCCTCCGCGTTATACCCACCGATCATACTACACGTGACTGTGATGTCATACACTCCCTTAGGCTCAGCCGCGGGAACCAACCATTAATGCTACCACATT
Source organism: Somion occarium (assembly GCA_964035595.1). Taxonomy (NCBI): domain Eukaryota; kingdom Fungi; phylum Basidiomycota; class Agaricomycetes; order Polyporales; family Cerrenaceae; genus Somion; species Somion occarium. The sequence continues at coordinate 2,240,085 of OZ037946.1, forward strand.
CACTACAGTCAACTTGAACTTTGTAGCATCAGACCGACTTTCGGCATGATTTATTTGTCTTTATCATCTCAGTTGCGCGCAGCATGTATCCAACCTGCGATATCGCTTAGGATCCAGCGTTCGGGTTTCCGAACCCTCAGCTTTGGATCAAGCAAACTCTACCATAACACTTTCTCCTCGTTCTCACGATTCTCAATCAGCTCAACCCCGCCCTCCGCATCGCGTTTAGAAGACGCACCCATGTCTTCCTTACGTTACAGAAAGCTTTACCAGGCTGCGGGGCTTGCCGGCCTTGGTTTGGGTCTCTCATTGTTTGGCACTTCTATTGTCCACTGCGAACGTATGTTCTGTTCTGGCTGAACATTCAACGCCTTTTTTTCATACACACGCTAATGATCAAATGTTCGTACCTCCGTTTCTTCAGCTGTACCGTCCAGCGACCCTGTGACGGCTCCACCTCGGCCACCCGATGATCCTTTGCCGCCTCCGCCCCAATCCTCTGTCAACTTCTATGAACTTACCTTCGGCACAGTCTGCGGAATCTGTGCCGGAGTATTCGTGAAGAAGGGCGCTAAGATGTTGGCCTTCGTCTTGGGAGGTGTCTTCGTGCTGCTTCAGGTACGTCTCTGAAATTTTCACTTTTGACATGTATGTGAGCGCTGAAATGGATTGATTCAAGTACCTTAACTCACTCAATCTGCTTCGTGTAAATTGGACTAATATGGGACAACGTTTCGAGAATGCGTTCTACACACGGGATGCGCAGGGTGTTCGCAGACCTCCGAATGTCGGATCTTTGTTCCGCTGGATAGTAGATTTCTTGACTTCTGATTTTCAGCCAAGAGCATCCTTTATCGCTGGACTCGCTTTAGGTCTTAGGATAGGCTAAGGATCTGGCAGGTATTTATGTTTTGACATCGGACTTCTGTATATTTGTACATACACGTAACACGCTCGGCGGATACCATCGCTCCGAAGAACCAGCATCCCAGATACTTCTAAATGTTTCTTAGCGTCGATCTGTACGACCAACCTGACAAAAAAATACACGGGATTGTGAATGGACACTTCTATTTTATGCACTACATAGTGTATTACTGCCTGCCGTTGTTCGCGGCCATCTTTCCCATGACATCACACTATACCTCATACATCCCCCAAAACTGCCTTCACTTTCGATATCGTATCCTCGTCCTCTTTCCCTCTTTCATAGCCATCCCTCGCCTCAGCAATCAATCCAAACAACTCGTGCAACACTTCCGGTAATTCATGAATGTCCCCGACAGGCGTCTTCAACTCCGTCTTTCCCTTCTCATACCCCTGCACACTCGTCTCTACAAGCGCAGTCGTAGACCCAGGGACAAACAACCGTTCTATGGGCTGATCTGTTCGCCGCTGTGCAATCCGCCATGCGTTCATGAACGAACCCGTTGAGGGTAAGTCAAGGGTCTGCCTAGCCAGATCTGACAGCCCGGTGAAGTCGTCTGGGTTCAAAATCAACACTTTGCCCCTGGCGTCGACAGCGACATCTGGCTTGAAGAGAGCCAAAGTGAATCCATCTGGAATGGCAGGTGCATGGTGAAGCACTGCAAAGGCGAGTATCTCTCGTGTAGGTGTGAATGTCTCGGGTGACGGATGGAATGTCGCTCGACCATGCCAGCCTTCATACTTTGAAGACCAAGGGGTCATATTGTGTTGACGGAATGATGATCGGCGTAAGATTGGCTGGTAGTTGTAGGCTAGGAAGAGGACGAGAGCGAGGGCTGCGGTATAGAGCAGAACGGGTCGTTTGACTGTTATCGATAGGACCATGAAGAGGTCGTAGTCGCAATATGGTGGTTAGCGGAAGAGTGATAGAGGTGCAGTATGGCGAGGAGGGAGAAGCATGTGGTACATCCCAGATGGATTCCGCCTGGATTTCGGGTACTGCATATGGATAGCCATTCCACTCGATCATGATCAGTGAGATGATCTTTCGATCCCCATGATCGAGAAAGGAAAATATTGGAATTTACTCTGCTGAATGTGTTACCGTACCGTTTGGTATCACATATCGATTTGTGTCTATGTCGTAGAGCACAGAATTCATGCTGAATTATACGGATCACATCTAGTGAGGTGTCGAGTGATATGTCTCTTTTGAGAACAGGTGAGTAGTCAATAACGCGCCCATATTGCGCGAGTTTTCAAATTGTATGATGTTACAGATGCTAACCAGTGTTCAAACAGTGTTCAATGTAGCTAATAAGTGGTACGAAATATTTAACCCATCAAATAATCTCGAGCCCGCTGCACATCTTCAAGACCCTGAATGATAAAATGCTCCGTTGCCATAGCGCATACGTCTGACAGACCTGAGAGAAAAGTATACAGGCATCAAATATACACACAACTCGAATGACATTGACAGCGAGCGAATCATGCGAACCTTAACAGCTGTTCACGTCCCTCTGACCACCTCTGATTCGCTCCTTCCCAATCAACGGCCAATCTCGCGTCTCCCATGCCCGAGGCAAGATCTTTCATCGTCCAGCTGCAGCTGCACTCAACACCAATTGCTTCCACTGAGAACGTGTGACCACAGGTGCTACACCATGCCCGTGATGATAAGCAGGAGGTCCATACCCAAACGCCGTCCTAGGCGGCGAACGACCCAGCGCTGCTTGGAAATGCGCCGCATTTCGGGCACTTTGGGTATGTTGCACTGGTCCGTACACGCCTTTCTCCAGATCACGTTCATTCCCAATGGAGGCGTATCTTCGGAGTTCCGCACCAACCATTGGGAAAGGGTTGGGAAGGGGCGCTTCGGTAGGCTCGTGTACCAGTCGTGGACTGGCTGTGTAGGAACGATACACAGGATCACTGAATGCGCGAATGTGGGCCATGGGCGGTACGCGCTGTTCGGATTGGAAATGCACGCTGGGTGCTACAGAATGGACAGACTGTAGCGTGGCAGTGTGAGTCCGAGGTGGACTAGAAATGGTGGACTTCATGGTGGGTGATGTTCGTGGGTCATAGGGAGACAAGATGACATGCGAGATCGATTGTTCGTTGGAAGAGTCTGTACTTGAGTAAGTGGAGTACAGAGAGTAGATTGACGAGGGACTCTCTGGCTCTTTCGCATCCTGAGGACCATCCTTCTCCTGAATACCCGAAAGAGGGGGTACGTGATAGGGGGACAAGTACTGTTGTCCGAATGATCCTGGAGTGGCCGTTGAACTACTGCTGTTATATGTAAAAGCGGAGTATGTAGAATCTGGCGTGCCATTACGTGACATGGGATCCATGAATGGATTCAGCAAAGGGAGCGCTTGTGGTCTCGAGGTACGTTTCTGACTGAACGTCCGTGACATGCGGGCTATAGAATTCTGTCGCATTGACGAAGGAGCTGGACTATTGGTGGCTGATCGCAAGGATGCAGGAATTGGGCTACTAGTGGCTGAGCGCCCGCTGGACGTTGACGATATCGTTGTTGATGGTAGAGGGACACGAGGAGAACCCATAGCGCCATATGATCCACCTGAACGCATTCGAGAGTGAGCACGGCTGGCTTGCTCTGGCACTGACACTGGCTCTGGAGAGATTGGACTCGGCAAGCCATTGACCACGAACAACTTCTTCGGAGAAGTCCTGTTGGCCTGTCGTTGATTGACATACTGAATGACCTTTTGAGTCTTCCTTAATTCATTGGAATCACCGGACCATCGACTCTGAGGACTTCTGTTTGAACTCTGTGGGCTGCCAAGTAGGCGTGAGGCTGAGTTGATTGAAGCTGTCGAGGACCGTGGGCTGGGGTTTGCGCTCAAAAGCAAGTTGGGAGTGATCACAGGGATTGGGAAGGGGATGCGTGACATGATGCACAAGAAAATGGCGTAGCCTAGCACTATATACATAGAATGAGTCATGTGGTGGTGGTGTCTCGACATGACTCACAAAGCCCAGTGGTTGCCCAAGAACCAGCTAAGAATGCAAGCTCAACATCGTTACAAATGGTTTTGGAGCCTATATTGCCAGGTCATTGGTTGTACCGGATACTACTTTGAGGGGATTAAACTTACTGAATATCTCGCAGGAGAAGCTTCCGCCGAAAAGTGTGTAAAGAACAGAAGCGGCTATATAACAGTGAGGCAGAATCGCCACCATAAGTTAGACCGCCTCGTACCGACATGAATCGCCAACAGGAAAAGAGTTCGAGCGAAATCAACCCATATCCGAAAGACGCAAACAATCCTGTGGAAAACAAATAAATAATACTATCGTCGACAGTGGAGTTCATAACACTCACATGAGATACTGAATCACGGTTGTGATGCCGTTCACAGAGATCATCGCAATGACGATACTTCCTGTTAGGGCTTCAACTTCAAGTGAGAGATAGGAGAACGGGACACTCACGCTGCAGGATAGTAAAGTGATCCCATTCTTTAACCAAGTAAATTGAAAGAATAGCGACCCAAGCGAGGCCAGTGATGGCAATGAAGGCTGTACTAGACGTATAAGAGGCGCTTTATAGAGTAATAAGCGACTCACCAAAGATGACCTTCCTGATTTTCCGGAAAAAAGACCACCACTTCATGGTTCAAGAGCACAGAAAGTAAAACAAGAAAGAAAGTAAAGACAGACCGGTATCTTTGAAAGGAAAGAACGAAGCCCTCCAGGGAGCTTCAAGAGGGAGCCCGAAGAAAAACGAAAGAAAAAAAAGAGACTGACTCTGTCAGCACCTGATGAACAAAGGAGTGCTCGCGAAAAGGCCGCCACCGCAGTCCCCTGGGTTTAAGAAGGTATCCATGGGTCACCGACAGGCCCCGTGGCGTATCTCATCAAGTTCTTGACAGGGTGAGCAGCCAATCATTGTCTGCCCAGCCTCTGGGAAATTGACACCTGCGCGCTGACGGGACCACACCTTTGCTCACTATACCGTGCGTTCATCACCGAGGTCGTGAGGCAAGTACAAGACAGTCTGTCAGAAGTTATTGCCCTTGTGTAATCGGTGAACATGGAAGTTCCCACTTTGGAATGAAGCTGTGCGCATCAGCACGCCGATCACAATCGAGGATATCACGTTTGTCGCGTTTTCGCGTTTGGTCACGACCTGGTCACAGGTCCGCTAACCACGGACAAGGCTTGCATGCACCACCCGCTGCCTGCCAGGTCCTGTTGCGACTGCCCGTCCGTTGAATTGCTACCATGTCTGAACAACAACCTCTATTACCTTCACAAGACGCATACGCTGACACTGATGTTGAAAATACTGCCCATGGTCGACAACATCATTGGAAGAAACGGATGGCCGAGTTTCTCGAGTCCCGGCCAATGCATTACACTGTCCTCACCCTGGCACGTATTTATTTCTACATATAGCACTGCGAACCACCTCCAACGTCGCTTCATTGCCGTCGGTGTGGATATATAGGTCGTGATTGATTCTGCATGCGTGTTGACCGATCTCGCATACACCATTCTCTCGGATTCATGTACTCCCATCGAAGGCCCTGGCGCACCTATATGGCTGGACGTCCTTTCTCACATATCTCTCGTCATTACCACATTATTCCTCATCGAAATACCACTTACACTATGGGCGCTGGGTCCGAGCTTCTATAATCCGATGGGAAACAAACTTCATGCTGGCTTGCATCTCTTTGATGCTTTCATCATTATCACAACCTTCATTTTAGAGATTGTATTGAGGGGAAAGGAAAGAGAACTTGCTTCCCTGCTCGTTATTCTCCGGTTATGGCGTCTTGTCAAGCTGGTCGGAGGTAAGTAATATCGCGTACATGCAGTTCAGGCAGATATAATTTAGTCTTGGGCAATCAGGTATTGCCGTTGGAGCTGGGGACCTGGAAGAAGAAAATGCAAAGGCCCTCATGGAAACTCGGGAAGAGCTCGAAACTGTACAACGGGCCCTGACCGTAGCAAAAGACGAAAATCAGGAGCTGCGTGCAAGAATATCGTGGTTAGAAACTGAAGGCGCCCCGTCATCAAGCTGAATGATACGGGATACAAGACTCGTCCTTTATTTCCAAGGATTCATGCATATAATATAAGGCTACAAGGTGTTCGAATACGGTCCAAATGAGGGAATGCGAATATCAATACAGTGTTCGTGATGTCATCTTGGCATTGGTTCTTCGTGATGGAAAAGAAGTACGAAGGTGGGATCCATTAACGCGGTGTCAACTGCGGAGTAGAATGCACGTTGATTCCCGCAGCCATATCTGCCCGAACCCACTCCGAGAGTCGACCGAACTCGATGGGTCTGTCAGGATTCGCGACGGCAGCAGGGAACTGGCTGTAAGAGGAACGCGTCGTTTGCGACTCCCGACGATAATGCGGACCGTTCATGTCGAGACTAAGATCCAACTTTGGAAGGACCAGCGGGGTAGGCTTAGGTGGCGGAGAAGGGGCAGAAGATGGTGACCAGTATGACTTGATTATGGCAGTGATGGGCCGCGTCTTCGGTGCGCCAAAAGGATGATCAAGGCCTCGACGTACTTTGAGGCTCTTCGCCCAAGTGGGTCGGAAAGTCTCCCTGCTGCTTTCATGAGGCAGAGTGGGCCGTGTACCGGACAATCCTTTCTCGATGTCCGCGAAGGGAGCTCTCGGAGGACTCAGAGGGAGGTCATCGTCTGTCCCATTGAAGAGAGGATTTACATATGGCATTTTCTGTGCCTTCAACTTGAATGGCTTCGGTGGAGTCGGCATGGACACCGGCCTTGTCGAGGGAGGTCGTGGCACATCGCGTTCGGTGAACCAAGGAACGTTGTACACCGTGGTGGACCATACGCCGCGATACGATTTCCAGTGGGAGAGAGCAGTAACGAGGAGTGCAAGAAAATAGACCAATACTAGATATAATGAGCAACGATTGCAGTTGGTTCGAAACAGAAAAACTCACGCGAAGTGCACGATATCCAAGTGAGGACCACGAGAACAAAGGACGAGCCACAGATAGCCTCGGATGCTATTAAGGGAGTTAGAAGGCCGAAGACATTTACACGGCATTCTAAAAACTTACATTGAGAGCCGCAGTATATGGGAGGGCCTCTTATGGTGATGTTCAGAGCAGCAGCTGTGAACCGACCATTTGAATAAGTTATCGCGTATGGTCGCTCATGGTAGAGTTAACGTACCGAGTTGTAGTGTGCTAAGAGCACCTGTCCATAGACACTCAAAGGAAACTTGAGCAGTCTTGGCGGAAGGGATAACAAGTTCTGCCACGGCCCTAGATTGAATTCAGTAAGTGTTGGGTAGCACCATGCGAGATAGAGACGAAACGTACAACAGAAGGAAGAAGACCAGAGCACAACTATTGAAAATGATGAATAGAGGCGCGCCTACAGCTGCATGTCAAGATATACTGAGTGAACGCGTTCACTACACACTGAGACGTGCCTTCGTACCTGATACGCCAGCATCTTTCATTGCTACAATGTTCCATATTGAGAAGCCGAATGCCAAAATATTTAGATACATAGCAATAGCTATCAAGAACAATTGATGTTGGTTCCTCCGAGTGTAACGAGATGATACTCACCGAATATAACGAATCGTAAAGTAAGGAATGGGCAGCGCATCTTGGCGTTGAGTATCGTGTGAGGGAGCAAAGACAGTGTATGGGTTGGGGCTGTGGTTCAAAAAGTGGGTTGTGAAATCCAGGAGACCTTTGGGAAAGTGTCCTTTAAGTGGCAATGGAAATTTGTTCCGGTCAAAGTCAAAGGGGCTAAGCAGTCAAAGGTTAAGTTGGTGTAAAGTAGTCTAAAGGGTCGATGGACCGCGTTCTTTGTCTATATCCTTGAGTCCAGTCCACCGGGGAACGGGATGGAGCATAGTAAGTGGCCATGTTGCTTATATGTATGACGGTCGGATAAAGTACAATGGTCGGTAAGAGAACAATGCCTGCTCCTCCTCTTTTCAGTCGCAATTTAGGCGTCGGTTCACTAAAAAGGAAATTACGACACCCATTTGACATGATTGGTTCAGTTTGGTTTGAAACTCGACCACAACAAGTGCATGTCCCCCTGGAATATTGCATACATAGGTTCAAAAGCTCGTTGCTATCTTCATAGCTTTGCAAGTGCGCGCCAGATAAACAAGACTATGGAAAGCACTTTCGATAGAGGTATGGTTCATTGTGAAAGTACCTACTAACTTTTCCTCGACCGATATTTGAACTGTAGCGCTGTTAGAATTACATGGTACTGTTTAATGGATTTAGAAATAGAGGCGGGACCGTGCAGACAAGTCTATACTTCTGCTGATGGACTGGAACGCGCCGCTCCTGATCGCAGATCATACATGGCATGCACTTGTAAGTGTTTCTATTCCTTCAAACGTGCTGAAGCGGAAGCATTTCCACTGAGGTCATGTCTGGATACACGCAGTCCTTGGAGACACCTTACTGCGCTCTCGACTTATCATGACACTCTGTTTCTAGGTTGTTTCCGGATGACGCGTCTTCCGCCGTCTTGGTGTAGGCTGCAGTGTCCCCCGTATCCGAGTTATCCGAGGATGCGTACCATCCGCTCCTCAGTATGAGTGACGGTCCTTGTCAATTCATCGGTCTGTCTCGTCGGAAGCTGTCGTTCGGTCCCCCCACACAACATCCGCAAGCTATCCGTCATCTGAGTGTATAAAGGGCATTCGGAACCTCAGCTATTCGCTACGTCGTACCCCCCTCATCTCGACTACTTCATCCCCGCACCTTGAACATTTATAATTCTCATTCAAAATGCGTTCCACCATCATTGCTTTCGTGGCGATGCTTGCAGCCGCATGCGGCCCTTCATTGGTGGCAGCTGCCCCTTATCGTGGCGACCTCTTCACCACTTATCCCGTAGAGGATTCGTCTGTCATTCGAGAGGCTACGCCTCAGTCGGGAGCGGGTGGTCTCGTCTTGTCATATATCAAGAAGCGTTCGCCTGCAAGAGGTGGCAATGGCTCATCTGGCAGAGTTGGCAACGCCAATGGTTCCAACGTTGTCAACAGCGGAGGAACGATCACGAATGGCGAAAATGCTAGTAAGTCTCGAACCCCCATAGCAATGAAAAATGCTTACTTTCGGAAAATAGATGCTGGAGGTACTGGTGGCACCGCAAGGTCAGGAAATGCATCTGGCGGCGCAGGATCTAACGGAGACGGCGGTGGTGATGCATCCTCGGGATCCGCTGGCAATGCGAACGGAGGCAGCGTAACGAATTCCGGTACCAGTATTTCGAACACTGGCACGGCCGCAAGTGAGTTTTATTGGTGTACATTATTGCATTCATTTTCTGATTGCGATGTTTAGATCCAGCCAACAGAGGAGGCAACGGTGGTACTTCGCAGAGTGGTAATGCCGTAGGGGGCAATGCTGGGAAGCGTTCCAATTAATTTGAGCTAGTTACAAAGATACTTTAGAAGAATAGCACCCGTGATTGACGAAACCTCAGAATCAGAATTTTCAGTTGGTTGCACGTTGACTAAAAACCCTTTAATGCTCCACATACGTTTTACTTCATCTTATCTCAATGTACTTCGTCTACATCCATAGAACGTTTTCACATAACTTCCAAACTCTTTTCCGCAAAGTTTGAGGCATAATGACGTTAGATGTGCTCGTGAATAATGTACACGTAAACATGGGAAGGAAGGATTGGTTACGCTCGACGTACACTACATGAGTCCGCCATGATACAAGATAAAATGTAATACACAGCACTTCTCTCATCAATTCCTTCGTTCGTCTACCCTGTTGTAAGCACTGATTTTGGTCAAATCAAGCGGAGGTGGTCTACGGCTCGTGGGACTTCCTCGCCTTGAGTCTGTGGGTGTAGACACTGAAGTGGCTGAGGGTGCGGGTTTCCGTGCTGATCTTTGCTGTCGCTGTTGCTGTGCGGATCGTGGCCAATCACCTAAAGGTGGAGGTGCTGGCGCTAACACTTGAGCGGTTCCACGAGTGGTTTCGGGCATCTTGGCCTGGATATGGGGAGGGTACATCGACGCTACAAGTTGGGGCTGAGAAATGAAAGGTCGTGTAGCCTGCCTCATGGGAACGATGCGAGAAACTGCAGGTGGCGCCTCAACGTCAGCAGGAACATCCATACGTGCTACTGCAGCCTGGTTAACAGCGTGTTTTGGTTGTGGTGCGACCAAGGCGAACGGTCGTTGCCATGTCTTGGTGGGGCTGGATGGCGCGCTCGGTAACGAGGCCCGGGTAGCGTACCAAGGGAAGAAACGGACACTAGATTGCCAGACACTAGATTGCCAGACACTAGATTGCCAGACACTGGGGTCATCGTCATGGTGCATGAGGGCAGATACTACCAAGGCAACAAGATAGACGAATACTATATGAATTCCGTAGTCAGTGAGATGTGTAGTAATGGAGCACAGAAAAAAAACACCGACAAGCAGTCATGCACAACCACGAGAACACCAAGAGCACCTTCATCGAAGTGCAGGAACTTGCTGTATAACCTGGGAACAAAGGAGCGAGAGGAGAGCACATCATATCTGGCAGCAAAGACGTTGCAGCAGACGCTCCAGCTATTCCGAATGTCAGAAATGTCTAGACGTATGTCACAGCAGATCCTGCGCACCAAGGTACAACATCCAGAACAGAGCAACCCATGCACATTCAACCCAAACGCGTGTTGGGAGCGCATTGCGGCGGAAAACATCGAGGAATATGCTATGGTGATGTGAGGGCTTGTAGCAATAGAAACAGTAAGATACCACATACATTGGGAGGATGACAACCACACCCAGCGCCCCAAGGAAGGCGAGGAAAATATCGACCTGGGCTGAGGTTCACATTTTTATGAGACAAGTATGCAACCATTAGGAATAATTGCGACTAACGATTCAGGCCCGCATTACGACCAAGAGTAAAGTTCCAGACGGCGACAGCACAAATAACAGCACTGCAAATAGTAAAGAGAGCTGGAATACCATGAGTGAGGATCCTGAATGCATGGGGAAGACATACCAAAGAAAGCATAACGATAGGCGAGAAGAAGGCTAACCATGTCTTCAGAAATAGGAACGACACTGGTTACTTGCACAAGTGATTGAAGAGACCGGTCTACGGCGGTGTAAGATCAAAGAACTACAGAGATCCTAGCTCTGAGACCGGAATCCTGTCCAGTGAGGAGTCGAAGAGACGACGACGAAAGGAATGTGAAGGTGAATTAAGAGAAGATGAAGAGAAGAAGGAAGGAAAGAAAATGAGGATGGCTGTTCGTCGAGGACGCTAGTATGAAGCCTATTTTGGCGGGCGGTACAGGTCGTGGTTGCAACGAAACGCAATCAAACATGTATCAAACTTTATACTTCTCTTTCTCACCACTCACCTCAAAGACGGCACCGCTTTGTTTGTTACTTGGACAAAGGACGCTCCACGTCCATTGACGTTGTTTCACAGGCCAATGCTTATTGCACTCCTCAGGGCAACGGAGTTGTAGTATCTAAAATGGGTGTCTTTGACCTTACATTATCTTTCCGATTAAGGAAGCTCCAGCCAGTCCTGGTATGTTGCGCTGTCATTACGAACGCGTGAGTCCTTTTGTAGCAGCCATAGTTAACATGTCTGCTAACGGCGATGCTTAGACTATGTGCTGGAGGGGTGTACAGCTTCCCTCTGATTTCCCCAGCCCTTGTCGCACACATGAAACTCACTCAGCCACAACTGACCACCATCGCGCTTGCGTAAGTTAATGATGATGTATCACATACATCTGCTCAGCAAACATATTCGCTCCCACAGAGGAATGGTTGGCCAATATCCATTTGCGCCTTTCGTCGGGAAGTTGCTCGATCGCTATGGACCCCGGATGTGCTCCTTTTTGGCCGCCATACTGTTCTCTCTAGGATTCGGACTGTTCTCTTGGGAGATTGCCAGTACGCCGGATGAGATCAGTCGGGCTTCGTCCGCATCGTTTCGGAGACTAGTAGCATACTTCGCCATGGCCGGCCTTGCAACGGTGCTTTCGTGCGCTACTCCCATTCTCTTAAATCCAATGTAAGAGCTCACCGAACGGATTCTCAAGCTACTTCTCGATCGTTTTCTCAGCGACAAAGGCTCTCCCTAATTACATGGGCGTAGCATCCGGGACAAGCATGGCTCTATTTGGTTTCTCGCCTTTGGTACTCTCTGTTGTAGCGAACCGTTTCTTCACTCATCAAGATACTGGCCTAGACGTGACACATTTCCTAGCACTTATTGCCTTTTTAGCCGGTTCCACGCACTTGTTAGGAGCTCTCTGCATGCAAGGGCCTGAGCCGAAGGCTCTTGTGGACACCCCAACCATCGCTATGGAGGATGAAGAGAATACACCCTCGACATCGACACCTTCCGAGCCTCTTGACAATGAATCCGACAACGAGGCACAACCCTTGCTCTATTCAAATAAACTGAAACATGCTACTGTTCACGCTGAGGTTGATGTGATCGCTGTGCCCGAACCTGAACATGGGACAGTAGGTGACCTCTTGAAAGACACATACTTTTGGCTGCTAATAGCCATCCTCGTCGTCCTGATCGGTATCGTACGTGTTCCAGTTCCCGCTGTAGAGTTTTTATACAGTGCTTATGGCCCTTGTGCAGGCGGAAATGGTCATGGCTAACCTTGGATCCATCTATCTCTCACTGCCGTCGTCTTCCGGACGATCCCCGGATGTGTCGACTGCTGTGCAACTTCTGTCTGCGTCCAATACCCTGACTCGTCTTTCTGTTGGTTCCCTCGCCGATGCGGTATCCCCTGTTGCATCCTATGTGCACAGCGGTATCTGGTCGTTCCCAAGAAAGCAACATTTCAGCAGAATCGCCTTCTTGTTTGGTGCATGTGTACTCTTGGCTGCAACATGCGCGTGGCTTGAAATAGGTATTAGAACTCGAGAAGCCATTTGGTCCCTGAGGTAGGCAAATTTACTGAACACCGATCTGATAATAGGAACGCTGAATATTTCGTAGCATTGGTATAGGGATTGTCTACGGAACAACTTTCACAATACTGTACGCTGCCTCGGTTCGTAATCATATACCTACCCGTATTCACGTCTGCATATAGGCCTAGCATTCTGTCTTCAATATGGGGTTTGCCAAACTTGGGTCGCAACTTCGGTATCATTTCATACGCGCCATTCGTCGGCACGACCCTGTTCTCCTATCTTTACGCATTCGTGGCGGCTGCTTTTACATCCCCTTCTGAAGACACTTGCAGCGGCGTGATTTGTTGGCGACTGACCTTTTGGTTGAGTACCATGTTAGCAGTGGCTGCTGCTGGCGGCTCACTGATCCTATGGCGGAAATGGAGCGGTCGGGTATGATGCTCAGCGTATCTTCCATGGTTTGCTTTGATCTGGCTTGCAGCGTTAATTATATGTAGACGATCTTGGTTCACGAATGTACAATACATATATCTCTCCTGCTTGAGATGCTCCGATCTTCCTGCTACGATCACAATGACATCTCGTCCGCCCGGGAGTAAGCTCTTCTGACTACTAAGGTCATACCGTGATGTCATTCTGCGACATGATGCAGTGTCCTGCCTTGATCTCAAATCACTGCCATCTCCAACGTGTATCTGCTTCCTTACCCAGCGGTCCAAGTCTGTCTTGTTTTACCCTCATCCCCTGAACCACACTGACACCTCTCCGCCGTCGGACAATCGTCTGAGGAGATGTCTTCGACTTCACAATCGCGCTGGGGTGCCTTTGCCTTCCACAGCGTCGCAGCAGCCATTATGGCTTACGGATGGTCCAGCCTGCAGACTTTATCCATCAGCGAATGGATTCTGACGCAGAAAGGAGGTCATTTCCAGTACCTTACGATTCTAGGGTATGTCTACTTCAACTCGTTTCCTGTTCTTTAGGTACTAAACGGGATGCATCGTCCTAGGCTACTCGTAGCTTGGCTTGCGATGGTCATGAGCACAATATCCGACTTGATACCTGCCCTAAGGTGTAAGTCCAAACATTCCGATTTCATTCTGAGAGGTTCATTATCTGACTCTCGAAAAGTTGTGAAAGTGCTGAAGCGAACCCTGCTCATGATCGCCTTACCTGTGAGTTCGCCTCTATATACTGTCAACCTCTGCTCAATGTCTAGTAGCTGTCCATTGTGATATCTTCCGTCTATTGGGGGCTCTTGCTTTTCATGCCTCACCTGATCCTGCGACCTGAAGCATCGGAGCCATCTTCGTCAACGGAAGCACCAGCCTTTGCCCGTATCCCCCTCAGAATTGACCTCGCCTTACATGCTGCTCCAGGCATTGCACTTCTCATCGACTTCGTCTTCCTTGAGAAGAAATATAGCGAGAATCAGGCGAGATATGGCGGGTTTTCGGTTGCTGCTTTCTCCGGTCTGTTATATTCAACCTGGGCAGAGTATTGCGCGAAATTCAATGGAATCTGTACGTGAAAAAGTTTTTTCTGATAGGCTTGCATGTCTAACATCAGTTTTCGCACCCCTTAGTTCCCTATCCGTTCCTTACTAACAGTGAATTTCCCGTCCGCGTTGCGATCTACGTTGTTCTTACACTTTTCGCTTATTCCTTTTTCGTGTGGTTGAATGCCCAGCGCCGTTGATTGCGTCAAGTATTCTTTGTAGATTCTGTTCCAGATAGAAATGTATATCGCCATGTGGATGTTTGTGCTTGACATGCTCGCCATAATTCTCATGCTTCCGATCGCGTTTCTCGATCGCGTTTATTTCGTGACTCATGTCACTTGTCACGAGGACGGAGTCATTGAAGGTTCATTCCACTCAAATTTAACTTGAACTTGAAGCACATTACAACATTCCATCGTACTCTCAGGCATCGTCCCAAACGCCTGTTAATTTTTTTTCCCGTTTTTGAAGCTGTGAGGGTATTTGGTTCACCTTTTCAGACCCTACCAAAATGTCCAATCAACCGACCAAACAGAAACTATGGGGTGGTCGTTTCACAGGAAAGACAGACCCTCTGTAAGCTTCAGCAATATATGTATTACACCTTTAGCCCTAATAACACAACCCTGGGCACCAGGATGCACGAGTTCAATCAATCTTTGCGCTACGATCAGAGGATGTGGGCCGCTGATATCGCTGGATCGATTGCATACGCTAAGGCATTAAACCTGGCCGGCATCCTCACAAAAGATGAACAAGAGAAAATTGTTCAGGGTCTCACTGCGGTTGGCCAGGAATGGGAGCAGGGCGTGGTGAGCCTTTTCGTATCGATATTCTCGGGTGCATCTTGACTGAGAAAATTACATTTCATTTCAAGTTCGATATCCAACCAGACGATGAGGACATTCACACAGCAAATGAACGTCGACTCAGTGAACTTATTGGACCTCTTGGTGGCAAACTGCATACAGGCCGATCCCGAAATGACCAAGTCGCGACTGACATGCGCTTGTGGCTCCTAACCGAAATCAAGCACGTCGTACGTGGACTGAAAGGGCTGATCCGAGTCATGGTTGAGCGTGCGGACAAGGAGAAAGATATTCTGCTCCCAGGATATACTCATCTCCAACGTGGTCAACCCATTCGATGGTCGCACCTACTCCTTTCACATGCCTTCTCCTTCCGTGCAGACTTGGAACGTCTCTCACAACTCATCCCCCGTATATCTGTCCTTCCACTAGGTTGCGGCGCCCTTGCGGGAAACCCCTTCGTGGTTGACCGTGAATTCTTAGCAAAGGAGCTTGGATTTTCATCTGTTGCAGAGAACAGTCTGTACGGTGTCGGCGATCGTGACTTCATTGTTGAGTTCATGATGTGGGCAAGTTTGGCAATGACCCATGTTAGCCGAATGGCTGAAGACTTGATCATTTACTCGACTGCAGAGTTCGGCTTTGTTACGCTGAGTGATGCATACAGGTACATTTTGCTGTTTAAGTTGTTTCGAACGAACTGTTGACAGTGCTTTGGCAGTACGGGATCGAGTATCATGCCTCAGAAGAAGAACCCGGATTCCCTGGAGCTCCTGCGTGGAAAATCTGGCCGTGTTTTCGGAGATGTAAGTTACTTCATCAATGTGTAAGGGTTCATTTTTTGACAGTCAGACTCGTATAGATGGCCGGTTTCTTGATGACACTGAAAGGTCTGCCATCGACATATAACAAGGACCTGCAGGAAGACAAAGAGCCACTCTTTGATTCTTACGATACTGTTTCGGCCTCATTCAAGATTGCCGAGGGCGTTATCGCGACCATGGAGGTATAACTGTTTCTTTTCAAGGAAGAAGGTTCATGTTTTTCTCATGGACTCTGCATAGGTACACGCTGAGAAGATGCGTGAAGCGCTAACCATGGATGTGCTCGCCACAGATTTAGCAGACTACCTCGTTCGCAAGGGGGTAAGTTTCGCCGAACAGGTACAGGTCTTGATACTCTCATTGACGACGTTTTTGTTAGATTCCATTCCGTGAAACACATCACATCTCTGGGCGCGCGGTTGCTCTGGCAGAGTCTCGCAAGTGTCAGCTCAACGATCTCAGTCTGGAAGACTACAAGCAACTGAGCGATAAGTTCTCGGAAGATGTCCAGTCTGTGTTTGACTTTGAGGCCAGTGTTGAGCGACGAGAGTCCATCGGAGGCACCAGCCGGAAGATGATAGAGAGGCAGGTGTCAGTGCTACGAACTGCGCTGGAGCAAATGCTTCCAGAAGAAAAAGCCTGATTATCCTAGGCTATGTACATATTTCATGTACCCTGGATAGATTCATAGGATTTACTGTTTTGAACGTAAGCGCAGTCCAGAACCGTGCAGGCCGCAGTCAAGAGTAACGGATGGAGGGACATCCGAATATAGCAAGCGGTGCTCAGCCATCACGACTGAACTCAGAACCGCCCTGCAACACCGCCCACTCTCCATCTGACGGTCTTTCTCTCAGGTCACTCCTTGTCCCTCGTTTCACTCTTTTACTACTACTTGACCTCACCCTCTATCTACTCCTTGGCACGAGCATTGACTGCGGTGCCCCGCCCATACAGTCCCAACCGCTACATACCATTCCTTCCTAATCCTGCACTTGACACGACACAATGGCCAGAGACAGACTTGCAGCTCTCAGGGTGTGTCTCAAGAGTGTAAGAGAGTTAGAATAATTGACTTATATGTTTGCTACTTTTCAGGCGCAACAGGGCGGTGGTAGCTATAACACCGGGTCGTACGTTCCAGCCGCAACGGTGTTCGGAATAGCATATCTCACATGTAGCTTTACAGTGATTCTTACCCAATGCAAACCACCAATACTGGTGGGTATATGGCCTCGAGACCCAACCCATACGCTCAGCAGGATGGTCGTTCAGATGGTTACAACGCGCAGGCGGCAGACAGCACAACACACCTAACGGCCACTAGTGGAGACAGCATGTCAGCATTCTACAGCGAGGTCTGTCAAAGTAGTCGCATGTTGTGGGAGGTGTCTCATAGTGTTGCGTAGATTTCTTCCATTCAAGATGACCTGCGAACTTTCAACGACAATGTCAACCGGATATCCGACCTTCACTCACGTTCGCTCAACAATACCGATGACGCTGCGGTACAACGCAACACACAGCAATTGGAGGACCTTGTTGCTGACACCAGTGCTCTCAGTAATGTCTTGAAGCGACGGATAAAAGCTTTGGAGAGAGAAGGTGGTTCGGGACGAGATGGACAGATTCGCAAGCAACAGGTGAATCCCGTATGAATGTGATTCAGGAATGGTGATTCTGACAAGGGACGGTTATGATTTGATTAGACTGGACTTGTGAAGCAAAAGTTCATGGAGGCGATTCAGAACTACCAAACTGTCGAGCAACAGTACCGATCAAAGTACAAGCAACGTCTGGAACGTCAATTTAAGATTGGTATGTACAATTTCATACGCTCTATCATTTCGAATGGTGCTCAAGGGATGTGCAGTGAAACCCGATGCTAGCCCTGAGGAAGTCAAGGCGGTGACTGAGGATGACAACGGCGGCCAGATTTTCAGCCAAGCGGTCAGTACCCTGAACGTTTCACATCGTTGACTGTAGAGCTTATAGTTACCATAGCTCATGAACTCGAACCGATATGGTGAGGCGAAATCGGCGTACCGTGAGGTCCAGGAGCGACATGAGGACATCAAGAAGATTGAGAGGACCTTGACTGAACTCGCTCAATTGTTCAACGACGTGAGTTCAATCGCACGGTCCACTTTGATCTGCAAATTACTAACTGCTGTGTTTAGATGAGTATTTTGGTAGAACAGCAGGACGAGCAAATCAACACCATTGAGGCTACCGCAGCGACTGTGGAGAAAGACACAGAAGCCGGTCTGGGGTACACAGATAAGGCCGTCGACTCTGCTCGTGCTGCTCGCAAGAAGCGATGGATTTGCTTCATCATCCTCATCGTTATCCTTATTATCATTGCTATTATCATCGCGGTCGTCGTTGTCAACAACAACAAGAATAAGTAGGCGGATGTTACCTCCCACGATATGACAGCAGCAGCAAGACATTCTTATTCACGTTCGTATAATTCCGTAATCTATTTGTTTCCTCATCGGACTGGATTTTGTTCCTTCTTTGATTCCCTCTTCCCTCCGACCGGCAGAATGTATATCTTGTGTTTTGCTTTGTCGGACATTCACGCTGTGGATTGTGTAGAATAGTTTTGTGTGCATTTCCAATCTATGGTCTACGCGTGGTGATACCCTATGTACATGCGAATCCGGGCTTGAAGCTTAAAGATTGATAGCACGTTCCAGAAGCATTTAACCAAGATGCATTGCGAAACGAATGCGAACCTGCTGCTGCGAGACCGTGCCTCTGATATGCATGTGGATGAAGCAAGATTGTGTACCATGCAACCTCGTCGAGTTCTCGGCCATCAACCATGAAAATCTACTGAGATGCAATAGGAGCATAGAGATGTAATTGGGGATTTGCAGATTCCGGTGATAGTTTGTGCGAGGCATCCAGTTGAACGTTGAGGACGCAGCACACGAATCACTCGTGTGACGACGTAATTGCACTATGCGTGAGATCTTGAGGCAGATACGTACGTCAAGCATAACAGAATGATGCAAAGCTGACGTTGTCGGACACTATCGTTGTCCACGAGTGATCGTCGCCAGCCCCAGAGGGATATATCTCGATGTATGCGGTCATTCCAGCCAGAAATACATGCGGTTGACAGGAAGCGTGAGCTGATCTCCTGCAGTGAACAAGAGCGGAGCGCGATAGATAACCTCCAGGCCTTGGAGAAAGTTTTGCACAGGAACAAATCGCTGTGCAGGAGGCTAGGAGGATCGCAGCTGACCAACAGATGACAACGGAAAGAAGCTCAACGGAGTCTGTTGAGCCCAGCTAACAGCATCGAGCGCGCCTCTACTCGGGATACGGGCAGCTCAAAAATATCGTTATAATGACAGGAAACCCTGCAAACGACGGAAAGAGCTTCTATCGACGAGTGGCCATTGAGATCACGGCGATAGTGAAGGTGCATGGGCGACGTGTGGCATTCCTGACCTAAACGGTGTGGATCAATGTTATCAGTTGACGGCGTTGCAGAGCCTCGCGTGCATATTGAATTGGAACGCGGTAAGGCGTCGACGTGTCCCCCCGACGTAGAGAATGTAAGGAGTCGTTGAAGAATGTAAGGAGAGGTCGAAGGCTGAGTTGCACAGTTTGCAGAGGGGTTGAGTAGCAAAAAGGGAAAGACCTAGAGCAGAGGCGAAGGTGCTGGACGCGGCGGTAGGATCGGGGAGCAGATCTCAAGCGGAAATTCTCCACGTGGCAGTGTAGCTGAGATAACCGTCTTACAAGAGCTGACGCGTCCCTTCACCATTTATATATAAGGCCCCTCCCTCCTCTTCTTCTGACTACCACCCTCTTCCACATCCCACTCGCAACTCGCGTCCCGCTTACTCCTCCCGTCTACTCGGTAAGTTTCCCACTCTGGCATGCCGTTACATTGATATTTACGTGATCAACAGCATCTCGCATCCTCACACGACATTTATAATGGCCGTTAAGAAGCGCTGCCAAATCCAGTCTGAGCCTCGCTGCAACTCAGCAGCACTCCGTCTCGTTGGCCAATGTCCACATTGTAGAGCAGAGTTCTGTGGTGCAGTACGTATTGCTATATCTGTTCCATCCCCCTCCATGGCTGACTCATCCCCTCGCAGCACCGTATGCCAGAACATCACAACTGCCAGAATCTGGAGAGCTGTAGACAACAAGCTTTCGAGAAGAACAAGGCCAAACTAGAGAGCGAACGGACGGTGTCACCCAAGATGGCAGTGGCATGATATGCCAACTTCCCATCTTTCTTCGGCCTTCCGTCCCTTGTTCCCCATTTCCCTTTGTTCTATCTCAGCATACCGGAGGTACCCATCTCAGCATCCATGCCCACCGTTCCGCTCGCATTCATGGGCCGGTCCTTTGTCTCAACCCTCCACCTCATGACCCCCTCACGGACGTATCTCACGATGTGCATCTATCCACCATCCAGTCCTGCTCTATTCTGGTTCCCCATTACCCACTACCTCTACTGTTTTACCTAGTTAATCTTATTCGCCCTCCTTGCCATACCCACTGATGATTTCTCTTGTTCTCTACACGTATGGTATCCTGTATTAGATGGGTTTTTGCTGTCACATTTCTCCCTTGCGTCGGATAGTCTGCGTAAGTTTCAGCTGAGCATAATGAGCTCAACTGTCGCCATTCAGGTGAGTATAT
Organism: Somion occarium; assembly: GCA_964035595.1. Classification (NCBI taxonomy): domain Eukaryota; kingdom Fungi; phylum Basidiomycota; class Agaricomycetes; order Polyporales; family Cerrenaceae; genus Somion; species Somion occarium. The sequence goes on from OZ037946.1 coordinate 2,260,769, forward strand.
GCGTATACAGCAGAAGTGTTGGTCCATTGTGAACGGACATACGGCGGTGAAGTGTGTTAATCCCCTTCTGGCGGACCGTTTGTTGCTAAGCGAGGGTCTTTGAGTGGAGGTTCCGCATTTCCCCGCAGCGCCAAGGGTACGACAACGTTCTTCATGCCTGCCATCCAAGGGAAACGCGTACCTCCATAAAGAGTACCTGATTATAAAATACGCTTCATCATGTGCGAGATCCCTGGATGGTCCAGAGTCCACTCGCCTGCACTGCTGCGTTGCCCTGGGGAGCCATAAAAACCTGACTTCCTCGATCTACCAACCCATACATCTTTAGCCAATACATCCACCTTCGGATCCAAGGCCTTTTTCGAGTCATCCATTTTATTCAATAACACGTGTAAATACCCCACCATTACCGGGTTTTGAGATCACAGTGACACAGTCCTCTCCTGTCGCTTGGATAACACAACCATAAAAGAGCATCGGGTACCGCGTAGGTTAGTTAGTTCCTGCTGTTCCAACTGTTTTCCTAAATCCCCTTCTTCGAGTCTCAACATCGTTTTACCCGAGTTGCAACGAGCTGACCTCGAGGCTTCTTTCGATGGCTGGCAGAGTGAACCAATTGATTAACCACTTGAAGGGTGATACTATAAATACAATGTCGGTCCAGGCAGGTATGTAGACCACCTTCCCTCCCGCGTACCGACGTCGCTTCATGGAATTCCAACTTGTTCTATTATGTGCGTTCTGTAGAGAGTTGGCATGGCGTTCCCCAGGCTCCTCCGGATAGGTATGTATATCACATCGCTTGTGCACAATGTGGGGTAGAAGCCAATCGGATGCTTACGATTGGTTGAACGAATACCTTGTAGTATCTTCAAGTTGACTGCGGCGTACAAGGAGGATACTTTCCCTCAGAAGATCAACCTCGGAGTAGGCGCATATCGTGATGATGAGGATAAACCATGGGTCTTGCCTGTCGTCAAGAAGGTGAGTAGCAGCACATTTTCCCCTAAGTAGCAAAGTGAAACTAAAGAGAACATGGTGTTTTATTTTGCAGGTAACCGAAATTCTTTTGAATGACCCGGGTCTGGATCACGAGTATCTCCCTATCACTGGACTTCCTTCTTTCACTTCTGCGGCTGCCAAACTCATCTTGGGAGCAGACTCACCTGCGATTACTGGGGATCGTGTTGCGAGTGTACAAACTATCTCCGGAACGGGTGCGAATCATCTCGGTGCACTTTTCTTGAGCCGATTCTATGGCTTCGGTGAGGGTGGAAGGAAGGTCTGGTTAAGCAATCCTACATGGGGTGAGCACACCTGCTTGCTTGGTTAACGTTTTCGAGCTCATATCTTTCTATTAGTCAATCATTTCGCCATCTTCAATAACGTCTCTATCGAACCTATTACCTATCCTTACTACGATCCCGATACCATCGGACTTGCCTTCCAACCTTTCCTCAACACGCTTCGCACCGCAGCCCCACGCTGCGTCTTCCTCTTGCACGCTTGTGCTCACAATCCTACTGGTGTAGACCCCACGAGGGAACAATGGGGTCAGATTGCTGATGTTATCCTGGAGAAAGGACATTATGCATTCTTCGATTGCGCTTACCAAGGGTTTGCAAGTGGTGATTTGGAAGGAGACGCATGGGCTGTACGCGAATTTGTCAAGAGAGGTGTGCCGTTATTGGTTTGCCAGGTATGCTTTCCGCGTTGCTTGGAGATGAAATTGAAATTTTCAACGAGTGGTTTCTTTGATATAACAGAGCTTTGCGAAGAATGCAGGTTTGTATGGTGAACGTGTAGGTGCTTTGCATGTTGTGGCTCCTACGAAGGAGGCTGCGCAACGTATCAAGAGCCAATTGTCTGTACTACAACGGAGCGAGATCAGTAACCCTCCTGCCCACGGCGCCCGTCTTGTGAGTTTCTGACATGTATTCTTATATCATGTTCTATGTTCTCTCGCCTGTCATGAACCTTAGGTGCTCGGAGATGTTCCAGACTTTGAACTCCGACATGCGAAAAAAAGAGATAATTGGAGATGCTGACGTCCTTCACTCCGTCATTAGGTGTCGTTAATCCTGAACGACCAGACGCTCTTTGACGAATGGAAGCGCGACATCAGGACAATGGCTGGTCGGATCATCGAGATGCGCAAAGAGCTGTTCCGACTGTTGTCTGAAGAGCTCAAGACGCCTGGAAATTGGGAACACATCGTGAATCAGATTGGAATGTTCAGGTGAGCCTTGTGCCCTTTATTGTTTTTGGTGCTTTCTTTGTGTTTCGCCACCATTTGAGCGTTTCAATGGTGACATTGTGGAACTCCCAACGTCACCCGAGACAATATAGCGGGTACACCGGTTACGGGTTCCCTGCTAGGTGGGGAAGCTTCAGTCAAAGTGAAACTCTCCAGGTCTGGACTGGATGACAGGGATCGTTGGCCCAGTCTAGAGCATGGTCAGCCGGTTGTGGTTGTGGTTCTCGCGGTCGCTTTAGGACGAATTGCAGTGCGGGAAGGGGAGAAGAATGGGCGCTGCATGGGAAGTCTTTGTGCTTAATAGAGTCACCTGAGGTGATGATTTCATTTAGGAAGCGACGACTGCTGGCAGTTTCTTTTTTGCTGTCCTAGTGTTGTTTTTCCTGTTCTGGATCAAGGACTGACGGATGTTTTACGTGGGTACAGTTTCACGGGCATCAATTCGGAGGCCAGCCAAGCGCTGACAGAGAAGGCACATGTGTATCTGACGACGAACGGACGAATTTCGATGGCGGGACTGAATACGCACAACATACGGTACTTTGCAGAGAGCCTGGACAAGGCGGTTCGAGGGCAGTTGTAGAGTCTATTAGAGATCGTGATACCTCCTGTGTACGACTGTTTGTAGTTTGCCATACCATATCTGGAATCCAAAGCCTCGATCTTTTCTGACGTCAGATCGCTCGACGCAAACTGGTGCCTGACGCCGCGCCGCCGGAGTAGCGGGATGCGAAACACAGGGCTCTGATTGGCTGAGATGGCGCTACCGGGGGCAGATTGAGGCGCCTGTCGGAAATGGGAGATGATGTCATGTTCGAGGGAGCAGCAGCGAGAAATTTGAGTGGCAAGCGGTGGTCAGCCAGCCTGTTCTCTGCCACAGTTCCGCCGTCCTCCCCACGCCCGCTCTCCGTACCGTGTCCCCGGTCGCTGTCCTATTCCAACCGCTCACTGTCTGTATTCGTCCATCGCTGTCCCGCCCGGTGCTGTCGTCGTCGCCATCGTCGCCCTAGTCGTCACCCCACGGCCTGCTCCCGCGTCTGCCGTTACGGCTTATTTACACATTCATACAGCCTGCCATCCCGCCGAGAGCCACGTCTCCAAGCCATATAGCCTCTAGAGCCTCGTCCTGCCCCGCGTCGACACACACCGCGTTCATATATGTTTTCAGCCGCGCATATCCGACTATATTCTGCCTCCACTCCTCACCTGTTCTCTGCCTGTCTTGCGTCATAGCAACACCAGCAAACTCGGCCTTTTCCTTCCTCTTGCGCCCGCATCCTCGTGTAATCTAGAACACTTTCCTTTCCCATCCATCTTAACCTCCTTCCGTCGTGTCCCATATCCGCCCTATTCTCCTCCCTTCCTCTTTACAGGTACGTTCTCTGCTTTCGACCTCCCGTCGAAACATATCCCTCTGACGGTGCCAGACATAAGCTTACTTTGTCTAGTACATGGGAATCATATTGTCTATTTTATTTCCCCGTTTCATGTTTACCGAGCGATCATCCACGTCGGCTCCTTCTTCCCCTTCCTCCTCCACTCGCTCTCTTTCTCCTCAACCCTTTCACGATGCGCATGCAGACATCTCACCTTCACCGTCTCCAACTCCCTTCTACACGCCTTCTAACTCTCCGCCGCCTCCGCCGGAGAATCCCCATAACACTAGCCCACAAATTCGCAACACAATCCTCGAATCTCCACCGTTGGATTCCCATCCATTCGTCCCGCACGCGGTCGGTTTAGGTATTGCTTCTCCTCGGCCAATGTTTAGCCCGCTCTCTGCCTTTCATCGAGAGCATTCCGCTCAAACGCATCCCACTGGGTCGCCGATACATACCAGGATGAATCCATTTGACTCGCCTTCGTTTCATGCGTCGAGTTCGGGTTCAAGTGGTGTGTTCACAGACTCTCATACTTATTGCCCGATGACTCATATCTCCGCAGGTCTACTAAGTCCCTTCAACTACGAGCATTGTGATAGTCCTTTACCCTCACCGCCGATAACTTCGGGCAGACAGCCGCCCAATGTTGCTTTCAGCTCTGAACAAATAGACCTTGCGTATCAGTCGCATACTGCCACTCATCAAGGCAGCTCAGGAGTGTCATCACATGTAGGTTTACCAGAACCTATATCCGTCTCAAGCCCACACAGTTATACGCAGTCGCATCAGCCGACCGCGTCATCGTCGTCCGTGCGGCTCTCTCCGCCTTTGTTTGAATCAATAGATGGAGTTGCATATCAGGAAGCAGTCGGCAAGTCATATCCGACCACCACTGACGTCTCTAGTCCCTCCGGTACACTTTCCCTCGATCTAGAGGGCAGCCCCCATGGCGTTCGTCCTAATCCTCTGGCTGGTCCATCAAGTTCTCTGACACCATCAAATTCTCTTGCTGTCAATCCGCTCGATGATGAGCATTCGCCGAACGGTCTAGCGTCGGCCGCTGGTGACTCTCCACAGTTCGACCCTACGGAGTTTGATGCCGAAGGTTTGAGTACCCTTGAGAAAATTTATTTGTTTTCAAGAAGCAAACTGGGGTTTCATCGAGTTTACATTGCCAATGCACTTGCGGGCTTTCTCCGCGCAGGTACCAATGACGATGGAACACCCAGCCATACAGGCGATGATCAAGAACACGCTCCGGTAGATTCCATAAGTCCTGAGGAGGCTGTCGAGTATGTCCTTCCATTGCTTAATGGTCTTGCCATGGATGAAGGTACGTCTACTCGCTTCTATCTATTCGCAATACTGACAACTTAATCCTTTCTTTCATCATCTTGCCTATTGCATGTTGTTTCTTGTCATACGTCCACGTAGACGAAGCAGTAAAAGAAGCCCTCTCAGCCGAGCTTGTTCCTATCATTTGGTGGTTTATCACCCGGTGTAAGCTTGTTGAGGACGATGGTATCCCTGCTATAGATCTCGATGCTGAGCAAGTCCTGCAGGGTGCGGATTATCCTCATCAGGCGTATCACATCGAAGAATCACCACCGCACCCACCACCATCATCGCATTCAGACGCCCCGCGGGACCCCGCTGTGCATCATGAACCCAGCTTTCCGGCCATTGTTCGGCCTATACCTCTTCGACCAGGCGAAAATCTTAGGCCTCCAACACCTAGGCCTCCAACGCCAAGGCCATGTACACCTCGACCTCCGACGCCTATTCCATCGGCGAGCATGCCTCCCACTCCCGTACTTCCAACGCAAATATCTGTTCAATCCTTCACCCCTATTCTAGGTACTCTCCTTCTTAGCACCAATGCTCGTGTAGGTGGTCCTGCACGCTATGCAGTGGTAGAGCTGCTGAAGAGGGTACGGCAAGCTGACCAAGCTGACGCGGAGGCACGCCGTAGTCGTAGTGCCTCCCCGATTCAGACTCAGCGTAGTGCTTCACCCACGAAATCTTCCCATTCAGGGACGAGTAATAATGGCTCACGACGGAGCGTATCCAAGAGCGAGGAGCAGGATGATGACGACGAACATAGGTATTCTCCTGTTGGTTTGTTTGGTGACGAAGAACGAAGGATATTTGAGAGGGAGATGGTACAACAAGTCGTTATCGGGATGGGTCGATTGGACATCCCTGATGACAACAATGCTGTTGTTGGTGATGTATCAACTGACACAGAGATAGCTACACCCGGCGTTGCATCTACTTCCAGTCTCCCTACCCCACTGCAGTCACACACGGCAGAAACACCACATGCAGCTTCATCTGCCGACTCATACTTTCCGCCAATACCACCGTCTACGGAACCCGACATTTCTGCCAGTTTTTCAGCCTCTTCGAGCGAAACCAGATCCAGATCCGATTTTTCCTTTCAATCTAATGCCTCCATCGCATCACCGACCCCGACCTCGCCTATGGCGTTTTACGACGTCTACAGCACTCCAGGTCCTCTCTCGCCTCCCCTCGAATTCCCGCCACCGGCTCCTTCTCCAGCATCGCCCCCACATACTGATATCCCGATATCTCCGTCGTTCTCGCCGCTCTCTGCCGCTTCAAGTTCTACACCTTCCCTGACTTCGGGCTCTTCATCTGTATCTTCCGTCGATGTATCAACAACTGACCTTTCTCCTCATACGCCTCCACCACCACCGCCATCGGGATCATCAGGATCTCAGGGCGGGAGTGATGTCAATGGACGAAACGTAGGTGTTGTCGAGACAGCTAATACTCAACTTCCTTGGGTTCCTCCCCGATCACCTGGTGACCTCCCGCCTATCTCGGATGAAGAAAGACGGGAGTGGGAACGACAATATGCCTCTGCGAATTTTACATTTTTGTCTTCAGATGCTTCGCCAAGTGCGCAGTTAGCTTCTGGATCTACATCTGGGGTGTCTAGTTGGGGAGTGGATATACGGTCGGTTGTGAGAGAAGGTGCGGAAGGGTCTTCACAAGAAGAGAATGATTTGAGTGAGGAAGCTGCTGTGGGGAGGTTGTCGAGCATGAGCTTGATGGCTGCTGTTACTGCGAGTGGTATGTCCTTTATCATCATTCTTAAGCTAGACAGAGGAACAGATCATTGATCCATTTGTTCCAGGGTTTCTTGCGGAGGATACCAAGGCTGCGTTTGTGAATGAAGTCGAACGAGTCGGGCGCGATGCTGTATATTGGGTGCGTCGAGAAGCGAGTTTCGCTGTGGGGGCTTTGGCGAAAGTCGTTCCCGTAGCAGTCGTCAGGACGAAACTCGTACGTTTTAAGCTTTATTACCTCCACATGCTGGATTTAATAACCACTATTGCTAGCTCCCTCTATTCAAGTCACTTTGCCATGATCCCACTTGGCATGTTCGACATTCCTCCCTATTCGCCTTGCCCAACATCCTATCTCGGTTAGAACCGCCGGAGAAACGTCAGCTGGCGTTGGATATCATCCTTCCGCTATCAAAAGACGAGAATGCCACCGTTCGATCTGGCGTCATGGAAGCCCTTGCTGAAGTGATGTTCACTTTTCACGAAGACGAAGGAGGCCCGCCAACTGAGCTTCTCGAGTTGTTCTTGGGGATACCAGAGGGACAGACCGAGCGACTGCCCTTGGAACAGCTCACACACCAACCACAACCTGGTGCTCCCATGAATTGGAGCGAGTTTGTTGCCTCGGTCACTGGTACTGCTCCTACACCGGATGCGAGGAATACGGATATTTATCACGATCCTACTCGACCGCTAGTTTGCGCGTTCAACTTCCCTGCAGTTGCTCTGACCCTCGGTCGAGAGAGATGGCATGAATTGCGGTCACTTTACCTCGAATTGTCTCTCAACTCTTCCCTCAAAGTCCGAAAGACTCTCGCAGCATCGTTAGGTGAACTCGCTAAGATCATTGGTCCTAAACAAGCTAAACAGGATCTGATGGGTGTTTGGTGGGGTAGTGTTAGGGCTGAAGAGGGCGAGGTCCGGTTGAAGGCTATTGAGTGCTTGGATGTCTTTGCGGAAAATATTGCGGAGGAGGATAGGAGGGATATCGTCGGAGGTCTTGTATCGGAGGTGTGGGATCTGAAGCTGAGAGGGTGGCGCGAACGGGAGAGTGCGATGAAACTGCTGGCTCCGTTCGTCTCGATGGGGGGCATTCAGGATGACGTTCTTCTGAAGTTTCTCATGAAGGGACTGGAAGATCTTGTTGCGGCCGTCAGAGAAGCCGCTGTGTCTTCGGTAAGTGTCCACCGTTGCAGCTGTTGACTTTTTCGATACTCATTGCTTCATTTCTTTATAGATACCCACGTTCATTTCGGAGTGGTCATCACGTCCTCAGTCTTTGGACGAACTCTTCCGAACTATACGACCTCTCGCCACTGCAAGTTCATACCGCAAGCGCATGATCTATGTTGCATGCCAGCAGGAGATCATCGTGTCGGTGAATTACCATATCCTTGTCGAGACTCCTGAGTTCTGGGAGACTATGCGGATGTTAGCCAATGATAGCATTGTTGATGTACGTATAAGAGTCGCCCGTCTTTTAGGATTACTTTCAGGTGAGTTGATGTGGCGGTCGTCTAGATCGTAAAGGATCTCACACTTTGGATTATTTTAGATAAAGTCCTAGGACCATTGGACAACGTCGAAGAGAAATTGTCCGACCTCGCCGAGACGTTGTCTCGAGATGTCTCACATGAAGTTCAGGCGTTCGCTCAGCCCATTCTCCAAGGCCTTCATCCTATCTTCGTTCCTAGAAAGGACCCTGGTCGAGTTATCAAAAGCTCTTCCAATTTCTCACGGCCACCACCTCCTGCGATTTGATTTATATCAGGAACTTCCTCGTCGCACCCACTCGAGCCTTATACTTGCAGGGATCAGCCCTTTGGTAGGTGTTTTTGTTGAGTTGGTGGTATTTTGGCTCATCCGGCGATACCCCGAGGCAGCCGAATCATTTCTGCGACATCGTTATTCGCTACCAGGCGCCAGAGAGTGCGAATGCTGCTCTAGTAGTTGCAACACTTTCCACTTTCCACCGGTACTTCGTTTCCTACATCGTTTTGCTTTGCGACTATCTTGTATCATTGCATATATAGGTTCTGCCTATTCGATTTCATACTCTTCTCATATTAGCATATCGTTGTAACTTATTCTACACCTTAAGGTCATTTCACGTATTTTGCGTTTTTATTCATTGCTTTATTGCGCATCCTACATCCCAATGTAGCTAGTAGATAGACGGATTTGCCGAATCCTCAGCCTTGCTCCTTCTACGAGAGTTGCCATATTTGGCGAGGACTTGTGGGTGGCGGGCGCCTAAAGGACAATAGGCAAGTATTTGCAGCGTGCGCTACTTTTGCCAGTTGGCTGTCAAATGGTCAAATGATCTCAGGCCATTGTCTTCATGGCCCTCTGAGCAATATATAACTTCGCGTGGTCACAACGCGGCTTTCTTTCAGTCTGGACCCTCCACCACGTCTCGGCGGGTCGTGTACACTCACTCATTCACTCTCTTTAGTTTCCTTCATTCTCGTTCAGGTCTCTGAGAGACTATTGGCCAAAAACCTCATATTTCACGCTGTATGCTTAGACTCTGCTGGCAGCCACAACATCAACTGTATCGGTATTGAACGCATATCATCATGACGACCTTAGGTCCAATATTCCTCAAGTTACGAACAATTGCATTTTGTGAGTATCATGTCTTTGCCAACCGTCTTGGCCTCTCTCCTAGTGCTGACTGTTACAATTAGCATGTATCATATTCATCAGTTTCGTTTGGGTCATATTGTTCTTTGTTGAACTATATGTAAGGTGGGATGTCTCGCAGACTACACAACGTGAGTGTTATTGACGGGTTGAGATGCCATGGTAGCTGAGGGGAACCGCACTGATTGAATTCATCGTAGGCAACTTAGTCCTCATACTCTCTGTCGTGAATGCTATCACGACAATAATGCTATTAGTCCTGTGAGTTTCTTTTATGAGACGAGATACGTTTGTCCTCCTGATTCTGAGATCTCTAGAATTATTCTCCCTTTTCGTATATGGTTGGACGCTGCAAGACTCTTGTTTCTCCTAATTGCACATATAGGTATGTCACAATACACGATGCCAATTATGTAGCTCACATCCATATCAAGGGCCGGCGGCTGGCTTTACAGTTTATATTGCGAAAGAACCTTGTCCGGAAGACAGTAAGCGTTGACGTCGTATGGCATCACCCGCCCTAGATCTGACCATGATATGACACAGATCCGGACGAGGAAGGTGTCTGTAATGTCATTAACACGTATATTGCCATCGCTAGTTGGGTGGTTCCTCTCTGTTGTGAGTATCTTTATGCCCTCCCTTTGTGCGTAGTCTCATTGCAGTCCTCTCAGTGGTAGTGTATGCGATATGCCTCGCCAGTGCTGTATACCGACGCCGCAATTTCATACCTGAGAAAGGCACAAGCGAGAAAACATTAATTCAAGATGAGGAAAAGAACATCACACCACGGCAGTCTGCACTTCCGATGATGTTGCCACCTCCACCGTCGCCATTCCCCTTTACAGACAGGCGTAGTACATCAAGTCATCGCACGTCTACCCAAGCATCAACCAGTGATGCCTCGAGCCGAATGTCCCGTACGTCGCGCCCGGTGTCACAGCGACACATATCTTTTCCTGTTCCTCAGCCTGCCGCGCCTGCCATGCCTTCCCCTGTTACTGTCACACCTATTGAGCGGCAACGGACGCGAACGTTGTCCATGCCCTCCATTGCTGAAAGTTCTGTGAAGTCTTCTGGTAGACTTTCAAAACCCGTTCCTCAGATGGTCTGGGAAGCCATTTGAAAAACCTTCATACTTGTATGTGTAAATACTGCCATTAGGTTATAATCATGATAGTTCGCATCAGCTATACACCGCCTACTCTGCGAATCATTTATGGAAATATGCGAGCCGGTCAGAAGGGCTGGAAACCTGGAAGGTGATGACCGTATTTGGTGAAACCGCACGTGGCAAATTAGGCTGTTTCTCAAATCCGTCAATATACGGCGAAGTCAACGCCTTGCTGTACCACATTCTCGCTTTCCACTTCGATGCTTGAGCGACGACGACGTTACTTGACCAGCTCATAGCCACGACATCCACGATATTCGACCTTTGACCTTCTGCTCTTTGTCTTTTCTCATTATATCTATTGGCTGGAATCGTACTTTACCGCTCTAATTGTATTTTGAAATGTCTAGTTGGGATTCTACTCGTGCGAAGGTATGGTTATACTCTGCTTGGCATTATCTCAAGGCTCAATACCAGATGCACAGAACTTGCTCAGACTGACTGCGCAAAGGCTTGGGCAGATCCAATACAAGTTAGACTACCAAGGCCAGATCACCCGGAGGGACATTGCTACCCTACTCTCCCAAGGCAATGACGCACTGGCTCGGGCGAAAGCCCAGAAATTAGTTCGCGAAGATATCTATGGGGATTTGCTTCAAACCTTGGAGATGCACGTTGGCATTATACTCGAACGTATTGGAGAACTGGAACCAAAGTACGTTCTCCAACAAGGCTGCAATGCGAGACACGGTATTGAGGTATCCTAGTGCCTCCCCTGGACCAGTTATTGTTGAGGCAGCATCGAGCATAATCTACGCCGCACCACATACAGACTCTCGAGGTTTGTCCTGCTAGCCATCCCGACCATCTGCCAAATTATGATCCGAACTTGTCATTTAGATCTACAGCTTGTTAGCGACATGCTCATTCAACGTTTGGGACCCGACTTCGCTCGTTCTGCAATTAGAAACCGTGACAATTATGTGTCTACTCGAGTTCGTCTGCTTTTTAGTGACCTTTACCTGGAGGCTAACTTCGTATAGGTCATCAGAGACCTCAACGCGCGAGCTCCGCCAGCATCATGGCTTGATGAATATCTTCTTGGCATTGCAAAAGCTCATAGTGTAAAGTGGAAACCTGACCTTACGCCTGTCGAGAAGTCAGTAACTACTTGTTACTGCAAGGCTATGTATTGACCTCTCTCTATCAGGGTGAATGCTATTTCGGAGATGTTGGACCCATCGACGTCTCCAGATATAGACATGCGACGACTTCAACACCTATGTTCTCATGGTATGGTGATTCTATTGAGTATTAGCTTGCACTGTGCTGAGTTACTCCAGGCCTTCCGGAGGATCCACCATGGGTAAGACCTAGGGTGTGGAAGTGAGTTATCACGTGTATTGTCATTTAGAGTTCGGGGTTTATTCTCTGTGTGTAGACTGCTGCTTGGTACCCTCCCTCCAAACAAGACGTCTTGGCCCCAGGAAAACCGTAAGCAAAGAGACAACTACTATGTACATATTCTGGTAACCTTCACCACCGATGCGAAGCTAATTCCATACACAGGACCTTGTGCGCCGCTTACTCGAACCGTTTGCTAGCCTTCCACCTCCGACTAGCCCACTCTCAACGACGGATATATCACTACTGGATGCATCGAAGGAACTCGCACAAGTGCCTCCCAACCTGCTGTCAAGACTTGACGATGAACCCGATGTCTCTGTAGCTTCTCCACTTGACACTTCAGCTCCGGATGATGTCAAGATTCAATGTGCAGGTGCACTCGATGAGCGTCTAAAGCTCATCAAGGACAGCGAAAACCAGGACAGCGACTCAGCACCTGATTCAATGCCAGAAATCCGACTGGAGGGTACACCGGAAATTCGCTTGGAGGGAGCTCCTGACTCGCCTGCGAAGAGTGATACCCCGGAAGTTCGTTTGGACACTGAGGCATCGGAGAAACCGAAAGACTCTATGCACATCGACCTCGGTGGACTTGGAACCCCGGAAATCTCGCTGTCGGTACCGGACTCGCCATCTTCTTCCCACTCCAGTGCTCCGACTACTTTGCTTGCTTCAAGAGCTTACACTGCTGGTGGTGCTCATCCAAAACATGCATCTGCGCTGCTGCGACTCTTGTACATCCACTCTTCATTGAATCCTGCCAATCGTGCACCGCAAGTTGCATCTTTACTAGTTCCATTATACTCCGCCCTTGTGCAAGAAGTTGAACCAGATGATTTGGCGCATGCTGAAGCGGATACCTTCTGGTTGTTTGAGACTGTCGTGTCCGAGTTTGCTGATTTGGAAGACGCAGAGACGTGCAACATCTGGTTGCGCAAGTTGGGTGAAAGGTTATCTTGGGCAGATACCGACCTTGCTGAGGACTTGGTATGTTCCCCGCGTTCGTACAATGCATGGTCAACTAATACGTGCACATATTGCTAGCAAATCAAGGGGCTGGATCCTGCATTACCACACTATTCCTAGTGAGTATGGGTAAATGAGAATCACGCATATACTCACGTTCATTGACAGTCGTTGGCTCACCCCGCTTCTGACGCACACACTTTCGCTCTCTGCCGTGTTCACAGTGTGGGACGCGCTGTTCTCTCGGCCTATGCGAGAACGAAGTTCCACCCCCAAGCTTGACTACCTTATTGATGTCTGTGCTAGCATGCTACTCTTAGCAAGGCCCGCTCTTCTTCGGTACGTCTTCCTCTTGTATCCATGGTGCTTTGCTTACAGTGATGCTTAGATTGGGTAAGCGTGGATCTAAGTCAGGCAACGTATGGAGCGAAATAAATGCCATAGTACCGTCCACGGATTTCGACGCTAGAGAGCTTGATGATGCATTCGTGGAGGGGATGGCACTCCTGCGTAATTATCCTCTCAGACAGGTCGGTGGGATTGAAAACGTCTTGCAGCTCGCCCATGACCTCGCAAGCCGACGCCGCATGGAACAGCACTACGCCACTCCTGCGAACGCGGGCCTTGGTACGCGTCTCAAGAATACAATGTGGAGAAGTTTTGGTAGTCAAAATCCCATTGCTGAGGAAGATGACAGTAGCGAGACCAGCGAGGAAAGTGAAGAGAGTAGTGCCGATCAGGATCATCTCCGGTCTCAACCACCTGCTAGCGATGGTCGCCTAACATTGCCCAGTCGTCTAGCCGATACGGTCTGGAAGGGTATCACCAATCAGAGTGCGATGGAAGTTCCTTCTCCTCCACCTTCTCCTTTACCAAGCACACGTTCATCCTCCCCATCTCCATTGACTTCACCTCCTGTTAACGCTGGCGACTTGGACTCCCAGCCACCTGCTCAGCAAAGTACTCGTGCTTCTGCCATTTGGGGCTACGCTGAGAAGTTGAGAGACTCGGATGCTGCAGCCACGCTGGCAAAGGTGAGCACCAACTGGAGAGTGAAAGCATTGGATGCATGGAACAAACGCAGTTCCGGCGATGTACCGAATTCAGCTCCCGCCCACTATACCTCTCTCCCTGTCCGCCAGTCCCTTTCTCCTAATGACGCTGTTCGACGTTCTCTCGGTCCGTCACCCCCTCCAAAAGCCGTCGATGAGGGTCGTAGGAGCTCTCTCCCAGGTATAGATCGTTCGCAGGTATATTCTCCTCCGGCCAGGCCAGCCTTTTTCAAGCCAGTAAGGGATAGCTGGATGCCAGAAGCACGGAGAAGCCCCCATGTTTCTCCCACGGGTTCAGAGAGCTCCGCTATTTCTGACGAGGATGGCGGTGGAAGACGAAAGCATTCGTTAGCATCTCTGGTGGGTCTCGACATCCGTAGCCCCGGTAGCCCTAGTCCTTCTTCCGCAGGCAGCAAGTCTGGTCCTCGACCTCTGCTTCTCAACTCGTCTTCTTTGATTACAGCTAACTATGTTACACCAACATCTGCTACGTCCGAGAAGCACTGGGCAGACTCTGTACGGGCCAAACGACCAGAACCATCCCACAGACATTCACATTCATCTTTGTCATCTATGTCGCAGACCGACTCGCTTACAGTGCCTCGACGTGCAGAGACTTTGGCTCAGGGAGGTGGTAGTAGAGTTGTACCTATAAACAGGAAGACACCGTCCCCGATGGCCAGAGGCTCTCGTCGACAAGCATCCACTTCATCAACAGCTTCTGAACCACCTACAGCTCACCGTCGATTCAACACTGAAGTAGATGTGAATCCGCCCACAGAGCCTCGTAGAAGTCGCAGTGGATGGGCTCAAGCTGATAGCATAGATTCATCGGCAACAATACCTTCGCCTCCTGTACCCCAAACCCCTCCACCGGCTGGTAACAGCGGTGCTTCTGTGCGTGTCAAAGGAACGGAATCTCAGCGGGGTTCCTTGGTTATACCTGATTCGAATGAAATGATTCAAGATGTCTCTGCCGAGGAACATACCCCGACTAGAGTTCGCAAGAAGACTTCATCCATATCCCGTATTCAAATCAACGATGATACCTCTGATTCATCTGTTGCTCCGGGACCTCATCGTATGCCCCGCGTGAAGTCCAAACGTCTTCCACCACGACTCCACACTTTACGTACCCGCGAAGCCTCCAAGACACCTCCAATTCCTACCGACCGCGCGCCGAGTCCGAATACTCTAGCAGTTGAGTGGCCAGAGGAAGCGGACAGTGTTACGCCAAGAGCAGCAGTGTTCGACACCACTATTACCGCGTCGCCTGTATCACCGCGAAGAAGAACCCGGAAGGTCTCCGGAGAGAAAGGTGAAGAGAAGACCCGACCGAGGACAAGGAAAGTGTCTGCGGAAGGGAAAGAATCTAAGCACAAGCGGGAAAGCGCTGCCGTCGAAGGAGATGATGAGGGCTATGACGATTTGCTCAGTGCATATTCAGAGAGCGAGGACAGCGTTGTGCAAGCACGACGGTGATTTCATATCAGTCGTCAGTTCAAGTTCGCTTTTCCCCTTTGCTCACAATGGACAGCCTGCTTTGTTGCTCTGATATCTTTACTCACATTCTTACTTGTGCATATGCTTTGTTTTTTTCGGAAAGAGCTCCAGTCACACTCTATGTCCATGTGGAATAATGATATTTAGGCTGTAGCGTCGTCTGGTTTTTGAAGGATGTCATGCTCGAACATGACCTCATGCACACCATGGTAAACTTCTAAAAGTACCGCAAAGTAAGGCAAGATATTCTGAAAATATTCGATATAGGAAATGAGCATCATCAAACTGAACATCCTTTTGAAACTACTTTACCTCGTAGGCAATATGGAGACTGATCTCTTGATCTTGCTTTTTGATGGCGGCGAGGTAGTATCGGACGTTCCATCTACGGAGTCCTTCATTTATGATGAAGTCCTGAAGGAAGGCTAAGGGTATGAAATAACGGGAACAGAAGAGAGGTAAGCCGGGCAGGCCTCGATGGGTCTCCAGCTGAACCCCGAGTGAGGGTATCGCAATAACTGATTCTGTCATGTAGACGATTAGATGCATCTTCCACAAGTTAGAGGGCGGCGGCATACCCCAGAGGACTGTAGTGCACTTAGAATACACATACAAGGCAGTCAGAGCCGCACATAGACATACAGCAACCCTGCTGCTAGATATCTACACCAAAATGCAGTACATAAGTGAATCGACCACGCCTCCGCAGTAACCGGAAACATACCTGAGGCCATACAACCGCGAGGACGACAGGAAGCAATGTATCAAACCAGGACCATTTGGCTGCCTTGATTATGCCCCGAGAACCATCTCGAGCCAGTCGCCAGTTCTCTACGCGAAACTCGCGACAAGTGGGATATTCTATGATCGAGAATTCAGGATGATCTGGCAGCGGGTGTGCACGGTGCATGCCATGAGGAACGCTCTCAGTGGTATCTGCAAGTCAGTCTGCAGAATGCACCACGAGAAATGTAGCCTGTGATTTCCCTCGAGCGAGCTAAAGAAACTTGAAGAAAAGAGTTCTTGAGTTGCTTGTTCAAGAAGCGACGTGTGTGTGGGCGCTTACACATGTCGGAGCGCCAATAGCCAGCCAATGAGAGTGTCGGAAAATTGGTTCCGTTTGATGGGAAAACAAATGGGTCAAGGTTGATGCCAAAGTTTCCTGGTTTGATTTCAACGTTTTACACTCGACTCTCTCGAAGGCTGTTCCACTTTTCTGCCCCGATCTCTTCTGGGTACCACCATCTAGCGCGAGTTTGTCTGTTGATGTACTAAATTGTCTATAGGCTTGGCTTAAGAGCATTTCTGGGTAAATCTCTGCCTCCGCATCGGCGATACAATATCCATACAGGTCACTGTGGGTCAATCGACAATAGGTTGCGATCGCAAGGCACTTTCCAATTTTCGTTAGGCTCCGTATTGTCTGCGCTTGGCTTCTGGATAGCCATCCCGCTCCGGCCCTTGCCTCGTTCTTGCTATAAAGTCTTGTACTTGGTCGATCCTTTCCTTCCTGACTTTTCGATTCCTCCACCTGGGTCTCGTCGCTCTTTGGCTGTGTCTAGCCCTGTTCTTCACTCGTTCTCCACGGTCTCTATTCTTTTGTGATTCACACCCCCCGGCGGGATGTCAATTCTACACGCTCTTTTCCTTACACTCGGCCTCATCCAGGTCACAAGTCCATTCCTTGTTTCCTATGCTTCCGTCATCCCAACCGATGCAAAAGAACTCTCTGCTCTACCGTTTCAAGTACCGAGCTCTCCTCAAGTTAGAGATATTCTATCCGCTCGTTCCTCCAATTCGTCCACGCCTTATCAAAATAGGGCCGACTCCGGCAATGATTGCCATGTGAAACCATACGATGCTCCTCTTGTGGGTCAACAAGATTTCCCTCCATTCGACGAGGACAGGGCTACTGTATTCCGCTACAGACAGCAGCAATCCGTCAACCTTGGATCATGGTATGATTTTTCTCTATCATCGCGATTCAGTACCTCATGATTGAGTTGGTGTTTAGGTTTGTGCACGAGAACTGGATGACGCCCTCCGTCTTTAAGTGCGCTTCAGGCAAACAGTCCGCTGAAATCGACATTGCCACTGGCTGGGGTTCGGTATCCAACGCTCGTGCCCTTCTTGAACGCCATTGGGACACGTTCATTACCGAAGGCGACTTTCAGTATCTCGCAAGCATCGGCATCAACACTGTTCGGTTACCAATCGGGTATTGGAATCTCGGACCCGATTTTTGCAAAGGCACACCTTTCGCAAAAGTCGCCGCCGTTTACGAGAACTCATGGCCGCGTATCGTACGCGCGATCAACATGGCCAATGATGCTGGCATCGGCGTGCTCGTTGACTTGCACGGTGCAGTGGGCAGCCAGAATGGCCAAGCTCATTCAGGCGTTTCGGATGGTGCTACTAGATTGTTTGACGATCCTAGGAATGTTGAAAAGACGATGAATGTCTTGAAGTTCCTCACGCGGCAGCTCGCCAGTGTCACAAATGTGGTCGGTATCCAGGTCTTGAACGAGCCAAAGTACGTCGATGGACTCGAGGACTTCTGTAAGCAATCGTTGTTATCAGCTCAGCTCAACGCTAACTGCTGCGGTATGGTACAGACACCCAGGCTATCACGACCATGCGAGCTGTCTCTGAGGATGCAAAGAATTTGCCGCTCTATCTTCACGATGGTTTCAACCTCAACAGGTTCAGCAAGTACGTTGCCTCCAGGAAAGACTTCGTGGTACAGGACCATCATTCCTACTTTGTCTTCGGCAAGAACGACAAGTCCGCGTCAGCTAGTCAACACACGTCGGACGTGAAGAGCAAGGTTTCGGGCTCGCTTGCTACGACATCCAACAAGCAGCGTCGCAATCTCGTCGTTGACGAGTGGTCTTGTGCCTTGACTCCCGCAAGTAGCCAGCAGGAGAACAACCAAGCCCAGGCTCAGAAGAAATTCTGCTCAACTCAGCTCGCAACCTACTCGGGGACCGCCGCCGGTTGGAGCTTCTGGGGTATGTTCCTTGCACATGATAATTTTTTTTTCATTTCTCTTATATCCGTACCTCTGTTCAGCTTACATGAAGGAGGGTTGTGATTCAGACGCAGGCTGGTGCTTCAAGTCTGCGGTTGGCAAGAACCTTCCCGACACCTTCTTCTCGTACGGCGATTCTGCCCCTGCCCTCGCTTCAACCAAGGCATCCACATCGACAAACCCTTCCCCATCGAAAGCTCGATCTTCCAAACGTCGCGGTCCACGTTCTCGTCGACATATAGCCATTGTCCGCCGTGCTAAGACCAACTCCGAGGGCTATAACGATGGGTTCCAAGCAGCCAAGACCTTCGCTGCGGTTGGAATGTCCAAACTCGGGTTCTCTGGTCAGTTTATTCAAGACCAGCTCACCAAGTCGGATTCTTCAGTCGACTCCGATGCATATTCGAACGATTTCATGAAGGGCCTTACTGACGGTGAAGCCTCGGTTGCTAGCGGGCAGAGTTAAGTTGGGTTACTCCGGTATGACTTTACGACTCCTCACGGTTGCATTTTCCTTTGTCTCGTTCTTTCATTTTGGATTTGTCTCATTTCATTCCTTTGGGTTATTTGGGCTGGGCACACAATCAATGTCTTACTTATTCACATACATGGGGCCTGGGGTCGACCATGATGATGTAGCGATAGTTTGTAACATATCGTTTTGTATAGTACTAGCTAGTCTGCGACTAGCCGCCTGTGCAGTAGAACTGACAAACAATCTAACATCCACATTCGCTTGCCGATTTTTTTGTGATGATTTACTACGGTTCGAACGAATGTCAAAAAACAATCAAATACGGGGGTTGTGCAATATAGCGCTCGATATGAAGATCATGAGCACTTCACCTCTGCCTTGAGGTTGCAACTTCACAGGGCTTCAATGTCCTCTCCGTCCTCCCCTCGTCTCCTCTCCATACGCTTTTTCAACGATCTCCTCACATACGTCAAGTTACTTCTCACAGATTCCCGATACTTCAGCACCCTCGCATTCTTCATATTGCTTGGTGATGCGGTCCTCACGCAACTCATCATTCGCTACGTCCCATGTCAGCGTGAACCGTCTATCAGCGGAGCTGGCAGATAGCTGAACCATGAAATGTTGTCCTCGCAGACACAGAAATTGATTGGGAAACGTACATGTATCAGGTGGAGTTGTACATGAAAGGGGAACGCGACTACGCGTCGATCGAAGGGCCAACTGGACCCTTAGTGTCAGTCGTGATTATCATTGCAATATCTTTGTGAACTAAATAATATGACAGATATCCAGCTGGCCATGTATATATCCACCGCATCTTGTATGCCTTGACAAACGGAGGTACCAGACTTGCTTTGGCTCAGCAAGTGTACGCTCTGCTGTACATTACCTCGCTTGGCCTCACATCCATCCTTTACGCACGGGCTGGCGGTGTGCCGAACTGGATTCTACTCCTCCTGCCTTTGAGTAAACGGCTCCATTCGCTATTCGTACTTCGGCTGTTCAACGATTGTTGGGCGTTAGTAGCAGTGCAAGCTGCTACTTTGGCATATTCCTCCGAATGGGATGTGCTAGGGACTTTGCTGTATGGGTATGTATGGATATATGCTTTAATTTATTGGCTGTTTATTAAATGTGAATACAGCTCTGCATTGTCCGTCAAGATGTCCGTCCTGCTCTACCTCCCAGGCATACTCGTGATACTGTTCAAACGCAGAGGATTCCTTTTGACAATCGCCCATACGGCCCTCTTGATATGCAGTCAAGCTGCCATCGGGCTTCCATTCATAATACACCATCCTCGATCATACCTGCATCATGCCTATGAGTTCTCTCGTGCATTCTTGTACAAGTGGACTGTGAACTGGAGATTTGTTCCAGAAGAGACGTTCCTTAGCTCTGCCTGGGCTCGAGGGCTTCTGCTGGGACACGTCTTGACTTTAGTCGGCTTTGGCCTCTTCAAATGGTGTCGAAAGGATGGGGGGACATTTGCAGTGCTGGATCGAGGTCTCAGGTTTCCTTCCATGTCACCTAGTTTGGTTCCGGTAACAGCTGATTGTAAGTATATATTCAGTGTCTGGGCAAGCACAAATTAATGTGGATGTACAGGTGTAATCACGGTCTTGTGGACTGCCAACTTGATTGGTATTTTGTTCGCGCGTTCTTTGCACTACCAGTTCTATTCTTGGTACGCCCAACAGTTGCCATTTCTCGCTTGGCGAACAAAGTACCCCGTTCCTTTGAAGTACGTGTATCTATTGACAGAACGATTGCAGCACTGATCCTCTGTTTCTCAGGATTGCACTACTACTGGCTGTAGAGTATTCGTGGAATGTCTTTCCGTCGACACCCTTCTCATCGGGGCTGCTTCTTTTCTCGAATGCTCTCCTTGTACTTGGGATTTGGTTTGGTTATTCGGAGGGAAGGAGTAGTCATGAAAAGAATGAGTAGATGTTTCTTGCTTTGAAAGTCTCTCTCATGCCCCTGCGCTACGCGATATGTAAACGTTCATTTATTCACCATCGCATATTATGATTTCATTCTGTACTAAAGAATACGATCGCGGGCGCTTCTACATCATGCGCCTGAGTTGCAACCACGACTATACAGTATCATCCTCGTACTGTTGAAATTACTACTCACGTCGCATCTGAACATCTCCTGTGTCTATCACAAATATTCTGAGCTCATGACCGCACGGTAATACATTATGACAGCGCAACGTGTTACTATAACATACAGCGCACCTCCAGCGTTCCTAGCCACGGACCACTGGAAGCAGGTCTACGCTGCATTGCTTTCTCAGCTCCCACTTCGAAACCTGCATTGGAAATCTGCGACCCGACCAAATATTCGCACTATTCAGGAGCTGGATGTAAACCTCGTTTCTGCAGAAGCTAAACAGACGGAGCACACATCGCAGATCCCTCAGACTGTTCTGGAGAAGCCGCTACTCAGTGCATATATTGTCGTGTGTGATGTAAGTTCGTGAGTGCCACCTCGAGCATGGCGGCTTGTGTTCTGACGGATGATTTTCTATACAGGATACGGAGACATATCGGAATACAGTCAAGAAACAGATCAAAGAATGGCATTCAACAGTGACGCAACGCAAGAACATGGAATGGCTTATTATCCACATCGTTCGACCCGATGCTATTGCTACTAGCGGGCGTATGTTTCAAATGAAAGCTTCTGTATTGGACAAAATCAAGGCTGATTTCAATGTTGAAAAGCGTGACCGGTATGATGATTGAGTTTGATATTGGACTTTGCTTAACTTTTTCGTAGTTGTGTCGAATTAGTTTGGGCATATGACTCAGATTACGAAAACCCGACAGCTTGGGCAGATTTGATTGGAAAGCTCAAGGATGGCATTTTGTGTGCATTCGATGCCGCTGTGGCTCAGCGCGAAGAGGAGGTGAAGCGTTCAGAAGGCCAGAGACAAATGCCTGGATGGAACTTTTGCACATTCTTCATCCTGAAGGTAATCGCAATCAGTTTTACAGGTTTACGAAAACATGTTGTGAGCTTCGTTCCTTTAGGAAAGTCTCGCAAATTCCTATGAGGGCATGAACCTGTACGAAGACGCTCTAGATACGTACAACGAACTGGAAATCTTGTTCTTCCAGGTTCTACGGGAGAAGAACCTTTCTTGGTTTGGGACTTTGATAAATCCAGCCCCGAAAGATGATTCCCTTCCCCTGTTGTCTCACTCGAAGAAGCCATACCGGGACCTCATCTTGGCCAACACGATTTCGGTCTTTGATTTCAGAACCTACCTTCTGGCTCGACAATGTTCGATACTGGGTTATCTAGGTCACGTCGTTGAGATTGCAAGGAAAGCCGTCGCGTTCCTCAGTGCCTTCGGTCGACGACTACGGGATATTGAGGTGTGTTAGAACTCGTTCCCATTCTGCCTCTAGTAGACTCACGATATGTAGGAAATTTTGCCTACTCATTTCATAGAATCCTGGACATACTCGTCTGCCTTGAGTGTCGTAGAGCAATGTGATGCATGGGCAACTGGCTTGGAAATGAACAAGGCAACTATAGCCAGTTTTAACGCTGTGAAGGGGGAACTCGTTGAGCTTGCAAGACACCAAGTGAGTACATCAGTATAGTGAGGTTGCGATGTTTATTAACAGTGAATAGCTTGATATCATTGGCATCAGTGTGGGGCATCTGCCCAATAGGCCACCATTCTCTATGGCTTTTCCGTCTAATTCGCGAAGAGATGGTGGCACCCCAGCGACTTCATCCACTCAACGGATATCGAAGAGCGAGATTCTAATGGCGCTGGAAGATAAGAATGCGTTCTATAAGGTCTACATCGGCATCACGAACCGTGCTATTGAATTGTACGCAACCGCGGGAAGGCGAAAGTTTGCGTTAAAAATGCATGGCGACTTGGCTGCGCTCGACGTGTACGTTCCGCAATTCGCCTCATCTTTGTATTTGCTCATGGTAATGCAGACATCGTGGTCGTCTTTCGGAGGCCCTTCAAACCTTCACATCTCTACCTGCACACTATGCTCCTCACGGATGGACGTCTCTTGAATCGTACATGCTCTTCCAAGCCTTGGGCATCCATACAGCAGCCGAGAAACCGAGGGACCGTGAATGGATCTTTATTCTCCTTGACTTTCTGAAGGCATACGTTCAAGACCTTGGGAAGGAACTTCTGATGAATACAGAAGACCACATCGAATATGTTACAAGTCTGGTACAAGCTTTACATGAAGCTACGCAGGAGGCAGAGTCAGGTAGGTGTTATGTCGTCTATCATGTCCATTTATCCTAAACGTTTGTTAGATCTATCCCATCATGACCATCCGGCTATTTCAGTATCTGTTCCTAATGGCCAGGCCAGAACCGCTGACAATCGAGATGGCGCATTGCTGGAAGTCCAAGTGACGAATGCCCTGCCGTGTGTGAGTTCTTGTTTCATGGTTTGTGTTTTATCATACTCATCTTGCTTTAGGATGTCCCAGCGGATGAAGTTATCATCAACCTTACTGGCCGTGATGGTGCCAAACTGACATTCTTGGAAAATGTAAAATCATTGAAGCCGGGCAAAAACGCCATTACGCTGTTCTGCCATGTACTCCCTTTCCCTATTTCTCTAGTACGACAGGCTTGTTAATGCTACCATTCATAGTCTGCGACACCCGGTATCTATTCGTTACATAGCAGTCAAGTACGAATGTCCAGGCTCAGCCTCCACTGGCTGCATTCGTCAACCCCACCACCTAGTAGCAGTAGTGCTTCTCGTTCCAAGAAGCCTCCAACACTCGTATCCATCCCTCGGGACATACGCGCTCTGGACGTTCGTCTTCGCCAACCGCGTCGCAGTGAGTTGTAATGTCAATACACCCATCTCATATCTAACTCGTGAAACAGTGGAGCTTGGTACACCAGCACGTATTGTCGTGGCTTTCAACACCGGTCGCAACCATGTAACACGGGCAAGTGTCAAGCTCTCAGCACCCTCCGGCGTCGAATTCAGACATAACGAAGCAACGTTGATCGACTCAGGTATGCCACAACGTTTCTGCGTTTCCTTGTGTACTAACTGTCATGACAGATAATGATGCTTTAGAGGCAGGAGAAGATACATTCGTGTTGTCAGACGTGGAAGCCGATAAGACTGTCTATGTATCTGTGCCACATTCAGATGCATCTGCTTTCCATGCTATGGTGAGCACCCTATCAAGGTTGATACGCAAGACTTACATGATGCCTTCTCAGCGGGTTAATATCACCGTCGAGTACACAACATTAGTAGAACCAGACGTGAATAGGTCACTGACACTTGTCCGAGTGGTACTCACATCGCTTCCCCTCGCGATCAATGTTGAAGATTTCTTCAGAGGAACAAGGTACTTCACGTATTGCATTCTTGACGATAGTAGTCATCTAACCAATATTGAACTCTCAGACTGTTCACTCGCTTCACTTTGTCTTCGACTTCCCACCAACACATACGCCTGAAATCTACCGAGTTGCGGGCGACTCGAGATGACGACGGACTGAAGATAGCCAAAGCCATGCCGCGGTCGCGGACGGTTACGGTAGGTGTCCCAATTGGATTATCAATTTTATAAGTCATTCTGAGCCATCTTTTAGACTATTACACCTGAGCAGCCTGGCAAGTTCCTGTTCCAGCTCGACTCGGCAAGAGGGCAAGGTAGTTATATATTTCTACACCTCAGTTTCATGTCCCTAACGAACGGCCGATAGATCGGGAGCCTCTGAAACTTCACATTATATATCGTGTCCTGCGCGAAGGTAAGCATTTCTGCTTTTATACCTTGACATGTCATCCCGAAGCTGCTTAATTCTGTAGAAGTGGAATCTGTGATAGAATCAGCAGTCGATAGTTCATTGTCGGAGTCCGTGTCGCTACAGCAGTACCGTGCTGAGCTCATAGATACACTGGTACAAGCACTGGAGAAGGATGCTTCGTGGGTGAACAGATACGAGGCGACCGGCGAACTCATCGTTCCTGGAATCCCAGTACAAGATGGCGAAGTCGGGGAGGCATTGGCTCACCTCATCGAGGTGCGTTTCAGTGCTTTATATGTGTCTATAGCTTCTGATTTGAACAGACCCTAGCGAATCCTTCGTCGAATCAAGAGCCGTCTGGGGAATGGCGCGAAATCATCATTCCTGTGGATGTTCCCCAAATGCATGTAAGTATAGAGAATGTGAATATCTTGCCTGGTATGCTTACCCTCTGTATAGATTGTTGCGGCTGCACGCCTTCGTGTCCTTTCAAATCCGTTCAATCCGGATGCTGTAGAATCCCTTCCACCATTGTTTGCAGGTCAACCGATCTCCGCGCTTTTGACAATCAAGGCGTCATTTCACTGGGCTCCAGCCGAAGATGTTGAAAAGCGCAGCTACCGTATGAGATATGACATCGAAGAGAGGACTAAAGATTGGCTCGTGAGCGGCCAGAAGACGGGTGAATTTATTGCAGAGGTACTGTCCAGCATAATGCCCTGTACGGAAGTTGCTTAATATCATCTTACAGGACGATCGGACCTTCACAACTTCAGTTACTTTGATTGCCCTTCATCACGGCCACCTCATCCTTCCCAAGGTTTCTGTCGCAGCGCTACCTATTCCTGGTGAAGGAAGGATGAAAGCTCCATTGATACCCAGTTGTGAGACTTACCAGGCACACGGCGCCGAGGCTATTTTGGTTCTTCCACGCGGTGGGAGGAGTACTTTCGTGGTTAACATGGGTGGAGAGTAGACATGGTTCTGGACCTGTTATTATACCATAATTTATTTGTTCTGTTTCCGCCGTTGTACGGCGACCATTAGAGACATCGTGACAGGATAAACGCCAGACGTAACACGCACGGCCTGTGTGACAAGGTCGTGTCTAGGGCAAAATGACGCGCCTTATCTTGTCCAGGAGTACCGTTGTCCACCGTCACGCTGTAGTTGCTAGTCTAGAGTTCTCTATCTTGAATACCCTGCAACATGTCAGAGTTGTACGTGGACCTTCAGCTCATGTGTCACAGCCGCAGCACTCACATCCATGCCGCAGTGATCTAGAACGCGAAGCGAATATCGCTCGAAACCGAGAATTACTTGCTCAGCTGGGCATAGAAAGCCCAGTAGCAGTCGTAAAGATACCAGAGAAAGTCAAAGCTAAACCCATTCAGCCTAAGAAGAGGAAAGCCAAAGCGTCTCCTCCCCCGCCGCGAGAGACACGGTCGTCTGCTAGACTGAAGAAGCCGGTCATCGATCCAAATGAAACACCCGAACAGAAAAGAAAGCGAGAGGTATGTATTGGGCTCTTCTTCGCGGCTGTGTTTCTGACCATGGATGGGTAGAAAGAGGAAGAAGAGCGAAGGAGGAAGGAAGAAGAAGAGCGTTTGGCAGAGGAAGAGCGCGCTCGCGAGGCTAAACGACCGCGACATCAAGATCTTGACATTTCTGTATTGGGTCAAGAGCTGGACGAAGCAGAGCAGCGTACCTTGAGGTCTACTTTCCAAGCCACTCTCCAGGCTGCGTACCCACGTGGCGTCGCAAGCCAAGACGCGTTCGTATATGATGATAAAGAAAAGGAGGAACACCGTGCTGTAATTGAGCTGAAGAAGAAGCTCGCCAGCATGAAGATCGTGTCTCGGGCTAAGGTGACTCAAAATCGAATATACTGCGCGGCATACCACCCGGAAGTCACGAAGGATCTGATATTCTTCGGGGGTAAGCTTCTCTTATTTCTCTCGTACAATATTCACATAACCCTCAATGCAGATAAAAATGGCCAGCTTGGCATTTGGGATGCGCTCGCTCCTGTTGAAGAGGTTGCAGATGAAGACGATGATGTGAGCGCGGACGACAGAGAAGGTGGAAGATACTGGAGGCTACAGCTTCATTGGCCTGCTTCTTCGCAATCTTCCATATCCTCAATCAAGTTTGATCCCACAGACGCACATAGTGTATTGAAGCATCCTTTTATTATCAAATCGAATGCTGATCCCTTGTCTTCAGGTATACACAAGTTCTTACGATTGCACTGTCCGGAGTCTTTCCTTTACTTCAGGCATCTCACGTGAGATCTATTCTGCTGAGGATGCTCTAATATCCTCTATTGACCTGACTACAACCGGACATGAGATGTGGATATCAGATGCAGCTGGAGGCACTATTCATCTGGACCTGCGTGAGGCCAAATCCAGGGCAAGACGATACCAGCTATCCGACCAAAAGATAGGAAGCGTGAGCATCAACCCCGTCGTGAATCATCTCATTCTCACAGCATCAAATAGTCGTGTTCTACGGTAAGTTCTACATGTATGTCGCGTTTGTGGAGATTGCTCAATATGACACAGAGTTTGGGATACTCGAAAACTCGCCGTCATTGAATCCAAACATCGTTCTAATGTCGACGACCATGCTATCAATAGATTCCTAAAGTCTAAGGATGGTAAGAACTGTCTTCGGGGCGAATGGAGTCATGGCAAGTCCGTCAGTTCCGCGTATTGGGATCCCAGAGGTCGGGGGATAGTCAGTACAAGCTATGACGACAAGATACGATGTGCGTGTTCCATCATCACTGCGAGTAAGACTTCTAAGCTCAGCCAACTCGATAGTGTGGGATATTAAGCCAATTGCACTGAGTAAAGACGCGGTCTTTCCTTCATTTCGGCCTCTCACGGAGATTCGCCACAACTGTCAATCGGTAAGTGATGCCTGTTTACATCCATAACATTTTTTTCTAACAATGTTTCATACAGGGTAAATGGGTCTCCGTCTTAAAGGCTCAGTGGTCACCAAACCCTGACGTATATCCCCACTTTACGGCAAGCATTACTCATTTATACACATGACGTGCTTTCTGACGCTGTGTTTAGATTGGTAACATGGACCATTCGCTAAACATTTATACAGGAAAGGTACTTCATCCTACGTCGCCCATCGCTCACATACTCCTGCAGTTACTGATTATGATTCTATTTAGGGTGTGCCCCTTGCCAAGTTGGCCGACAAAGCCCTGTATGTGCTCCGCTCCGTTCTTCACGATACTACAAACTCATGAGTGCTTCCCCTTCAGTGTGACTGCTGTCCAAGCTGTCACATGCTCACATCCTAGCATCGTTGAACGAGTGGCTAGTGGTAATGCTAGCGGTCGCGGTACTTTATGGGGGCCATCTAACGATTGATTTTGCATACCCAGCCATTACTTATGATATCACGCAGCCGTACATAGGACATAGTTTCGTAAGGGGCAGATCCGCGAACTTGCTCTAGCGGCAGAACAATAAGTGCAGCATTGTTGCAATATTCCGGTACGTTCTTCTAAGAAGACTAAAAAGTCGTCACCTGTGCGATTCGAACACACGCGGGCAAAGCCCAACCGCTAACAGCTATAAATAGCAGGCGATCCCGTTAACCACTCCGGCAAAGTGACTTCGAATTTAAATATATCTATATTGTTTATTGATCTAACTATTTCCCTACTTATTTGAGTTTCGATCAGTTTCTTCCTAACTTGCTTGGTTTTGAGTCTCGATATTCCTCCCTATTTCCTCTTCCTCACTGGTAGCTTCTACTTGCTTAACATCGGCATCACTCAGTTGCTAAGATGCCTTCAGCTGATGAAGCGAGCACCTCTACAGCTCCTGCTCCGACTTTCAAGTCGCTTGGCCTTATTGATCCTTTGCTGGAAGCTATTGCTCAGCTCAACTATACTTCCCCCTCTGATATCCAGAAAGCAGCTCTCCCCCATGCTCTTGAAGGTCGAGACATCATTGGTGTAGCTTCTACTGGCTCTGGTAAAACCGCTGCTTTTGCTTTGCCAATCCTGCAGAAACTATGGGAAGAGCCTAAAGGACTATTTGCTTGCGTTCTCGCGCCTACGCGAGAACTCGCGTTTCAGATTTCACAGCAGTTCGAGAGTTTAGGTGCTGCGATGGGTGTTCGGTGTGCTACAATTATTGGAGGTGTGGATCTTGTATCACAACAAGTCGCACTTGCCAAACGTCCGCATATCGTCGTTGCTACTCCTGGTCGTCTTCAGGAGCATTTAGAGAAGACGAAGGGATTCAGCCTGAGAAGCCTGAAGTTCCTGGTACGTTCTTTATTTCCTTTTATTCTGACTGTGCTGATTAGTCGCAGGTCTTCGATGAAGCAGATCGACTGCTTGACTTGGACTTCGGTCCTATGATTGACAAAATTCTTAAACTCATTCCAAAAGAACGGACAACATACCTATTCTCCGCTACGATGACAACGAAGGTTGCAAAATTGCAGCGGGCGAGTCTATCAAACCCAGTGCGTGTGGAAGTGTCAGAAAAGTCAGTGTCAATCCCTTGCGCCTATATAGACCTTCGTACTGAACGAAATTGGCAGGTACTCTACTGTATCAACCTTGTTGCAATACTATCTCTTCATTCCATTGAGTCAAAAGGATGTACATTTGATTTATATCGCCAATACCCTTGCCCAACATTCTATCATTATCTTCACTAGAACAGTGCACGATGCCCAGAGGTAAGCGTCCCCTTCCTCAGTAACCAGAATGGGAGCTAATTTCTGTGTAGGGTGTCAATCATGCTACGCACACTGGGTTTCGCTGCAATACCTCTTCATGGTCAAATGAGCCAAAGCTCTCGGCTCGGTTCGTTGGCGAAGTTCAAAAGTGGAGGCAGGAGGATCTTGGTCGCCACCGATGTTGCCAGTCGGTATGTCATCGGGATTTTGTTATGTTGAACGTACCATCCTAAATATTATACAGTGGCCTAGATATCCCATCCGTGGACGTGGTCATCAATTATGACGTCCCAACACATTCCAAAGACTATATCCACCGGGTCGGTCGAACCGCACGAGCGGGTCGTTCTGGAAAGGCGATAACATTGGTGACGCAATACGATGTAGAACTCATTCAAAGGATTGAAAAGGTCACTGGAAAGCAGATGGAGACTTGGCCGATAGACGCAGAGGAAGTTGCATTGTTGCGAGAACGTGTAGATGAAGCTGGGCGAGTAGCGACTAACGAGATGAAGGAGCAAAGCATGAATAAGCCTGGGAGGAAGAGACGACGAGAGGATGGTGGTGGGAGAGATGATGTCGATAGGGACGATGATGTGGTAGAAGCGGGTATGCCAAAGAAGAAGAGTAAGGGTAGGAGGTAATACGTCCGTGTTACCTCTATCTGTCGGATTATGTATATGGCATCACATATGAGAAACTGACATACCATGATATTAATTCATGAACATCAGGTCAGAACGCAGGATATATTTCGTGCCAGCGAGAACTGGTGATCCCTCATGAAGTAGACATTCGTTTCCATGGCTGATTGAGAAGTAAATCAGCCTCTCGAGCTAGAAACCAATGTCATTAGTTACAGACCGATGTAAGAGCGCAGAGCCTCGCGTTAGAGGGGCCGTAATCACTTCGCGAGGTTTGCCCCTCTGATCCCGATAGAATACAGTCTAGGCACCAGAGTAAAGGTTCAATGACAATGCAACGTGAGCCAATTTGAATGGATGTTAGCGGGCAAGAAAGCATACTTCTCCGCCTTGTACACCATCTTCAGCACCAGAGAGATAAACCAGCAGTGTCCATTCTGACTTGGCGCCAGTAAGGGGATCTCGAACAGAGTCGTCATAATGAGCACCAAAGTGCTGTCCGGGTGTATACTTGTACATGCGGATATTGGTATTCAGGGAATGCGGCGCACGGTCGGTATTGGTTGATCGCCTGATAGAAGCAGGATAAGGGAACGTCGGCAAGTGTGGTCTCAACACATCATGCAGAGTTCGCGCAAATTCGGGCGATACTATAGATATTCTGTCTTCGGATGGTTGTTGATGTTGGATTAGAACGTGTCCCTGGCTAATCGAAGTAGATTAAAGGCGTACAATTCACTCGTTCCGCTTCTCCGCGTTTCTTGGGCGGAGTAAGTTCGAGAGGTAAGCTGTCAATGAACTTTACGAAGGTTTTACACTCTTCGGGTGAGAAGAATTCCTACATAAAAGGTTTCAGCTACCCCACATTTGACCAACGCCATTATTTACGAACGTCGACCACAATTATCTGGTCCTGTAACAGCACATTACATTGTAGACCCTCTTTGGCCCGAATGGGAGGGAACCGATACGAAGATGTAGCTACTGGTCCTGAAGTGGTACAAGGATTAGCGCGAGTCTTCTTACCCATGACTTTTCTGCCTTTGGTTGGTATAGGCTGGTGCAGGTGACAATCAACGATAAGTCTCGAGTGTACGAGACTATTGGTTATGTGAATCATCCGATCTGGAGATAAAGTATGACGTCCATTCACAGGGCACTTGGCACAGTGGTAGCGCGCACGCTTCGCATGCGTGAGGTCGAGGGTTCAATCCCCTCAGTGTCCAGCGACGTGTGCGCAAAGAAGATTGTTTTTGTAAAAAAGCTACACTTTTGAGCTAAGCTTGAGTCAGTGATGAAGACGTTCAAGGCTTCCATGGGTTCGTTGCCTGGCCTCCTACGCCGGCAGTGAGGTATACAGCCTCGCCGATTTCATTAATGTAAAAGCAATCTTCTAGTCGAACTCCGATCTGAGCATGAAATTTCTTAGAACATGAAGACCAGCATGAGGACGATTTTTGCCCACCTCGCCCTCGATGTACACGCCAGGTTCATCAGAGAAAGTATGACCCGTCAAGATAATATCATCGGAACCACCTCTCAAATAAGGTGATTCATGACCCTCGATGCCAATTCCTAGTTGATAAGAAACATCATGTAAATATGTCAGTGTTTTATATATATTCACTACTTATCCGTGAGAACATACCGTGGCCCAATCGGTGAGTAAAGAATGGGGCAAGATGTTCCGCTGCGATAACTTCGCGAGCCGCATGATCAACTTCAGCCGTAATAGTTCCGTTACGCGCCTTTGCAAGTGCGGCGGACTGAGCACGGTGAATCAGGTCCCAAAGAGCCAACTGGCGAGGCGATATGATTGACGAAGGAAGTGCAAACGTCTGCTCAGCGTTGTTGTGTTAGTTCAGAGGGTGTATGCATAATTGACTGAACCAACTCTTGTCACATCGCTCACGTAGCCATGAAGTTCACCTCCACAGTCGATGAGGATGAAGTCATGATTTCCCAAAATACGGTCAGTCCCACTTCCATGAGGCAGAGCTGCATTTTCTGTACATCATGGACAATGTCAGGCTTCAAAATTGATGACTAAACGTCAAGTAATGGAAAGCTTACCCCCAAACAACGTGAGAGCAAATGCATTCTTCAGTCCAGCTGCAGCCATGGCCTCCTCAACAAGGGCACGAACCTCTGACTCCCGCATCCCGATACGCATTTGCTCGCGAGCAGCACGTATTGATAGCACCGTGGCCTACATAACTGTCAGTTAAGACAGGTATTCGGTTCACGACCACGTCTGACGTACCTCATTTGCACATTTCAAGATCTCGATCTCGTCCTCGTTCTTCCGTTCACGTAGTCGCCGTATCTCTACAGGCGCACTGATGACCTGAGTTGAGGGAGAAGCTTCCTGAAGGCCATCGACAATAAAGTGCCGAATGCTATTATCGACAAATACAGTACTGTTCTGAAAGTGCTCTATTGTTGAGAGAGCAACCGCATATGGATCCACATCTTCAGGCCATTCGGCGAAGGTGACTGTCGAGGCACTCGGGATCGGCAACAATTTCGCCCTTGTCGCTTCAAAATAGGGCGTCAACACAGTGACGGTTGCATGTATGCTGCCTTCTTCGTCAACGCGAGGAGTTACAATAAGAAGCAAAGGCCTCTCAGATAGGTGCCAGTGCGAAGATGAGATATTCGCAAAGTAGGCGGCATTGGCTCCCGGTTCGGCGATGTACGCTGACGCGTTCAAAGAATGAAGAAGCTCAGCCAATAAATTCTGGCGTTGCACATAGCTGGAAGTAGGGATTGGAGAGATGTGGGCGCAATGGCTGGCGAGGTGAGAGAAGTAACTGAAGCCTGGAGCAGAGTCAGAAGATAAACTGAACCTAAGACTGGAGGGGAACACGGAAGTCCAGCAAATAAGACAAATAATCAGAAGGGACACATATGCGAGTGGCCCTGCATCCTAAAACATTAAAACAATGAGCTTGTGAGATGGTTCCCTTATCACAACTGAGCCGGAGACAATTGCGCATAAAGAAGCTCACCTTCTGGCACCACTTTGGCCGCTTACGAGTGGTTCTGTGTTCATCATGTAACGCAAGAACCTCGCAATATTTCACCATAGCTAATATCAAATCAGAACAATAGAGGGGATTGTTGGACCACGGCTTATCTTCACGAGAACGACAAACTTCATGGAACCGACGAACTTGGATTCGAAGCACACATACAATCGAAGGTCGAGATCAATTTTCCACGTGATCGCGCCTTTCCTAATGATTCGCGCCTCCGGTCTGGACGCGCTCGCGCTCATCTCAGACCTCGACGACGACCAGGAAGATCACGAGTATATGCAAGGACCATACAAAAAGGATTAATAGCAATGGATGCAAACTCAGACACAGATGTACTTCTCGCAATGCTCTCCAGCCTGTTATGTACTCCGATCTCAGATCAGTCTGTTCTCCTCAACGCCTTGGTTGAGTGCAACGGCGATGTGGAACAGGCTGCACAAATCCTCAATTCCGGACCATCTCAGTCAAATAGAAGATCTACAAGCCCACCTAAACAGAAGAGGAAACATGTGATGGGCCTTGAAGGATGGGTACAACGCTCACCGGGTAAGGATGGCGCCTCGTACCGTTCAAAGTCGGTAAAGCGGGCCAGGCGCGAATCACCAACTGAAACGGTGGTTGAAGACACGGACGACGCTCTTTCTTTTCATGGATCGACCTCAAGTAAGCCCAGATCGAGTTCGAGTAAGCCAAGCTCCAGAGTGCAACTTCCTGTGGCCTCAGGGAGTTCGCCTTCCAAGGCGAAGCCTCTCTCAAAGCAGGAGTTCATGTCTGTTCTCCGACCGCCGAATTCTACTGATGGGAAGGCGAAAGCCTCCCCACCCAAGCATCCTCCTCTCACGCTTTCAACACCCGAGCTAGTTGCGAAGCATACGCCTTGTACAATCCATTCCTCTATTCTGCCAACCGAGCTCGCTTGTCGGTAAGCAACTGGTTGGTATTATAACTGACCTCATGAAAAATATTGAGGCCATATGCAGGCTATTCTACACTATGTTGGACCTCAGTCGAGACTGGGATAGAAACCGGTGGTACCTGTTCGATCGCTTGGTCGAGAGCCCTCATAAAACGTGTTTCTTTGTGAGACAACAGACCCTTGACTCCCCCGAATGGGCGGGGGAAATGGAAGAAGCTACACGATTCTGGTCAAACCAAGCCTTCCTGTGCAAAATAATCCTTGACCTGATGGCTTTTCGTCTTCGCAGGTACAACGGCGCTGCCGAGAAGTCCACACCCGTGTTCCCACCTGCAATGGAAGAAGCATGCAAGTACGTGGAACGAATTGTGAACGAAGAAATGCATAAACGAACACGTTTCCCGCTCGAATGGGGTGGCGAGCCCCCTAAGAGTTCTGATGAAGACTTCGCACCAACGGATGGTAAGAAGATCATCTGGAGAGCCAATGTCGCTGCGTCAAATTGTTACGAGGGTGCGAAGGAAACTGTGGGATTTCACACTGACGCTCTGACTCACCTTGGTCCGTATCCCACAATCGCAAGTCTGAGTTTGGGTACGTTATACGCACCATACACATAATTGGTCGCTGAATTTCATATAGGCACAAGTAGAATCTTCAGATTGCGAGAAGTCGTTCCATCAGACGAGAACGAGACACGTAGCGCCAGAACGTTCAATATTCCAATGCCCCATAACTCAGTGAGGTTCTAGACTTAGTTCCTTTAACGAAGCCATGTAATGATTAATTGGAACCGACTTGTTAGTTAACGATCATGCATGCGTCGTGCCAGGAAACATTCAAACATTCGGTGCCACCCCAAAGAACAATAGATCTTTTCCATCCACCTTTCCCGCCTCCACTTTCTTTGAAGAACAGTGGACAATCTCGAGATTGCAATGACGAGGAGGGTAAACAGAATCAACCTGGCTCTAATGCTCGCATAAACATCACCTTCCGGTTTTTTCGTCCCGATTTTCGCCCCTCAACTACGCCACAATGCAAATGTGGGGTGGCATGCGTGTTAAGACCTGATATGAAGAATAGATATACCTACGACGGAAGTTCTACTTCGAAAGGATCTTCTGAACCTACTGGGAGTGGAAAGCCAGATTCGACTCGTCGGAATGTAGTATCCAAATATTGGTGGACGTGCCATGCGGGTGCGCAAAATGAGGGTAAAGGATGCGGGATGTGGAAAGTCATGGATGCGAAAGCGGAAGGAAGAGGACCGTTCGCTGGAGACGTATAATCTTGTAGTTAGGACACGATGCACCCTGGTCCTGCGAGGTTCGGACCATTTCTACTCACAATTGGTGTTGCATGTCTTTTTTTATGTGAGATTGATGAGGATTTAGATAAGATCGACACGAACCGCCGTGCAATGGTTCAAACTGCCAGAAAGGACAAAGGGAAATCGCCGAACGACAACGCCTTCCCAATGCGGGTTCCTGTAAACGATCGACGCCGATTGGTTTCGGTCCGCTGGGTGTTTTGAGCATAGTGCACACTGTGTGACTCTATCCTCTACCTTTTCTCACCACATACTTTCCATCTTTCCCCAAGGACATCTCGCAAACACAACCGATAACAAAATGGCAGCACGAACTGCAAAAATCGAGCGAAAAACGAACGAGACTCAAATCGAGGTCTTTATCAACTTGGACTGTCAACCAGGCTCAGGAAATGCTCAAGAGATCTCTATCTCGACTGGCATTGGCTTTCTAGACCACGTATGTCACGAACGTGGCTTACAATATGAATGAAGATGCCTCATGTACTGAGACGATCACACAATACAGATGTACCATGCACTAGCTAAACACTCTGGAATGTCACTCACTCTAAAGTGCCAAGGCGATCTCTGGATAGATGACCACCACACTGCAGATATGTCCCCTCAGATCGTCTTTCCTGTGCGATCAGAAAAGACTAACGAAGTCACAATACTTTACAGGACAGCGCTATAGCACTCGGCGCCGCATTCAAACAAGCATTGGGTGAAGTACGAGGTATCCGACGGTATGGTACGGGCTTCGCCCCTCTCGACGAGGTCATTATTCATTATTTTTCACTAAAATTACCGCTTTGGATGACTCATACGGTGTTCTCAGGCGTTATCTCGTGCAGTCATAGACATTTGCTCTCGCCCGTATTGTGTCACCGATCTCGGAATCAAACGCGAAAAGATTGGGGACCTTTCTACTGAGATGTTCCCTCACATATTTTACTCGTTTGCCATGGCTTCTGGCGTGACATTACACGTTGATGTCCTTCGTGGTGAAAATGACCATCATAGGTTAGTGCTTCACGTTACTAGAAATGAATCACACTGTTCATAATGATTGTGATATAGGGCGGAGTCCGCCTTCAAAGCTCTTGCGTTGGCAATTCGTCAGGCCATCGAGAGAACTGGAGGGACTGACATTCCTAGTACGAAAGGTGTATTGTGATAGCTTCGACGGTCAAGAAACCGTTAGCAAAACTCTCATTGCTATGTCCATATATCCTTTTTGCTCATGTACAGAATAAGTAGATTGCGATGGGAACTGTGGAATGCATGTCGATTACAAAGGATGAGTGAGTATCTATCAAATACACTAGCAGACAGAGAGGAAATACAGAGAAAAATCCAAGTACACACTACATGAACGCAATAACCGTGAGGGAAGTGAGGAGTCTTTGCACGAAGTCCATGGTTATCTATCTCCGGCTTCGCAGAGAGTTTCGAGGAAGACTTTAAGATCATCCTTGTTGATCTCAATAACACTGGTATCGAAGGAACCGTGTCGCGTCCGCGCGTTGCAACGTTCTTTGGCATCGAGGAAAGCAAGACCAAATTCGCTGCAAGATGATGAAACATATCGTCAGAAAATATAGAGGAGGAACAGTTGGTACACATACTTCTTCCTCACTTCGCCAAAGTCCAACGCGGCAGTGACACCTACGACGATATACGTTCCCTCTTCTTCATTCAAACAAGCGACAACAAACGGCAGGCTCTTCCTTTTCTTGCCGTTAGCAAGAGGCTTGACAGGGACTTTGTCTCTCATAGCTTCCACGAGCCACAAGGCCAACCTCGACAAAACACCAGGATGAGCAAAGAGCGCAAGATCAGGACCTTGTGTAATAACGACCACACGGTGTCCTCGAAGGGTTCGAATATCCTGCTTGTCAATAATAGATGAGCCTTGACGGATGATTGCACGATGTAGGGACATGGAAAGAGGGAGTGCTTCCCGAAGATGGGTGATACTAAAGGTAGCGTCGTCAGTCAACTGGTAAAAGACAGAAGAGTGAAAACGGGGGATTGAGCTCACTCAGTTAGCGCGTCGAACGCCGTCCAGAAGTTCTTCACCCACCACTCGCCATCCTCCGCCTCATCGTTAGACTTTCCGCCAGCAGCCTCACGTGAGATTCCTGCAAGTATCTTAGCCATCTCTCCTTCATCCTCTCTCTCCCTTCTCCCCTCCCAACCACCTAATTCCCATACTCTACCACCACCAAACCATTCTCCACCATTCCTCGCACCCTGTATCTCAACCTCCATACGAACACCACTCGCAACGTCTAAAAGGGCCGATACAGCTTCGACTGCATCGCAAGCGGAGAGTGGTTGTGAGTGATAGCCGTAACAACGGGTGAATGAGGGATACGAGAGCTCGACGAGTCCGTATTCGGGTGCAATTTGGTCGAGTTTGTTGCGGAGCATTTGCTTGAGGTCTTTGGCCATGTGAGGGTATGGCTGTTGGGTTTCAGGTATTGAGAAACTGGAGACAGACAGTCAGCAGACCTGCTATGTGAAGGCTGGACGAAATATAACATACCCCATCTTGGCTAAAAGCCCACTTAGCCGTTTCCTGCCCTTCTCCTTCCAAATGCCCAACTTGCTAGCAACATAACTCGAATGATACATCGCGTCGTAGAGGTTCCAATGACGAAACATCATAAACCTCAACTCATCTGCTGCATAAACGCTGCGGTCATCAGGATGTTGACTTTTGAAGTCATAATCCCGTGTGGCAGAGGCAGGTGGGGGAGGATTCAAACGCGCAACTTCATCATAGTATATCGAATGGTATTTGTCGTAGTCTGTGCGTGATATTCGGGAGGTAGTGTATTGATAAGTGAGTCCAAGGATCGCCAGCCTATGGAAACAATGTATTCATAAGGATAGAACCAAGCAAGAATCGAAGTCTAGTACGCACCAGAGCAAGTCATTATCGACACGTTCTAGCACAGTAGCTAGAATGTATATTGTGCCTGATGCACTCTGGCCATGCCACGTACCAGACATGTAATGTTTCTCCAGTCGTGCAGCATAGCGATCGCGATCTTCGCGTGATACTCGTTTCGGTCGTTTCTGTTGATATCATTGGAAGACATGCATCACAAAGACGAGGGACAAGCAGATTCTAAGAACATACCTCGAGCCTCCTCCGTTTTGGCGAAGACCGACCACCGCTGCCTAATGATCGTCGCTTTCCAGAGGAACTACTAGCCTCGTATTCGTCCTCATCTTCCTCCTCATCTTCTTCAGGTCGGTCAGACTCGAGGTCAGAATCCTCATCTGAATCCGGCTCTGGCTCATACTGTTCCGACTAACTTCAGCGTACTGATGCCCAATGGCAAGCGGTGTGTACATACTGTAAGCACCTCCCAAGCCTTTCGCTCCTCTTGCATATTCTCAGCACCTCCGTCATCCCAGATAACTATCCTATCTCCATTCTCTCCTGCACCAAACAGACTTGCCAAGTTCTGAGGTCTTGAAGAATCAATGACATGGACTGTAAGCCGTGGGTTGAAGTCACCAAACCATTCCGGTGACGGTAGATCGAGGATGGCTCCCATATTGATGAGAATAAGGGTATGCAACTTCACAAACAACAAAGCAAACCAGTTCAGTTCGGAAAGACTTGCGTTCGCGAAAGAAAGAGCGAAGCACGTACATCAGCATAAGTAGCCAACTCATCCCTCTTCTTCTCCAAATCAGCATGTCCAGAAACAGGTACGATACGATGCATCACATCGTCCCCTTTGAGCAAGTCAGCTAACATACGTGCAGCGCAGAGAGAGTCGACATCGGGTGCTACGAGAAGGATGACAGAGGAAGCAGAGGTACTGGGCGAACGACGGTGTGCGGCGAGGATGTTGGCATAAGCTTCGGCGTAGGAGCGACGTGTCTCAGAGGCATATTGAGGTGGCGGTAGGTATACCATAAGAATAAAAGCCTCAGTTCAAGAGAGATCCAGAAAGAAATATTTAAACCAAGAGGGAAGAAGAGTCTAAGACTAACGCGCTGGCTCAACTTCACGCGACGCGTTTATGGAGAACACCCAAACGCGTCGCACGTGCTCTTCGACGCGCTTGTGGCTGCAACTTCTCGATATTCTTTCACAACGGAGGCTGAGCAGGGATGTGTATGTAGTAGTAATGTATGTAGGGAAAACCAATTGAGATATTCTAGAACCAGCTCGTCCTTTCCCTAACCTCCCTAGTTTTCCCTCTGATTCCCCAGACTCCCCAGTTCGTCTTGACCATCACCCTCGGGTCAAAATCAGCTACTTCCCATTTCTCACTTCCAAAGGCGTTGGGTCCAGGTGTAATTACCCAATCGAACTCTCCAGCTACTCCCTCAGCAGTTGACAGACTCTTCACATCCCTCTCTACATCAGCCGGGGAAAACCCAGTGACGAAGATCGGGCACTTGGTTGAAAGGAGGGTCGGAATGATAGGACCCCATTCCGTCGGAGAGGCAATTTGCAAGAGCGGTTCTCCAGTAACTTCTGACGTGCTGTTAGGTGAAGGGAAACCGAAGCCAGGAGAGAACAAGAAGAAACAGTCGGTGTAGGGATCAAATGTCTCTGCGAACTGAGCGTGCACTTCAGCATAGTTCGCTTGCATGCCTGTGATGGTGAGTTGGTGAGTGTAGGGAACCGTGTAGGAAGGTACACCAAATTTCTGGAGAGCATCTCGAGTTCGTTTCAGACGAACTATGGGCGCAGGTGTCGGCGGCTCGTAAACGTTTGGTAGGTAGACAGGCTTTTCTTCCTCCTTGGGCTTTGCCTCCTCATTTTGAGCACCCTGATCAGTCGCGGTCGTTTCGGCAGTTGTAGCCCCGGTTGACTCAGGAGAAGCCCCGGATGTTGAGGAGGACGCGGGCTTTGGAGCGTCGGCATTCTTTGATTTAGGCAAAGATACTTGGGGACCGATGAAGTATAAGTGGAATAAAGCAGATGGGAAGAGCATGCAAAGTTGTTCCCAAACATGTGGTGGGAGAGAAGACTCTGCGCGAGCACCGAGAATAAAGATACGTGTCTGCGGTTTATCTGCCGATGCCTCCTCAGTCTCTGGAGCTCCTGGCGGGACATGTAGAGTAGTTCGCAATGCTAATGGGAGGGTAAGGACCACATTCCTGTAGCAGACAAAATGTGATCATACCTGCAAGCGATCGACTACCCTCTGGCGTGAGCCGCTGATTGCTCAAGGTCAATCCGCTATGTTGATGCAAAACGGAACCAATGGTGGTAGGGTAAGTCAGGAGTTTACTGGCATGCCTTCGGGACCTTTCAGTATCCATTGACGGGAAGCCACGGGTATACCAGAAGACGTCCCAGTTGGCGAACGAAATGGCAGCCTCAGTATCCTGTTGACCTGAACCAAGGCACCTCAACCATGATAACTCAACGCGGGGCAATAAGAGAAATATGTACCTGGCAACTCGAATTCCCTCAACCGTCTGCCACTCCTCAAGTCATGTTCATCCTCATTAACCTCTCTAAGCCTTGAGCAATATTTTTCATGCTCAGTATCCTCTTTCCAATGCTCCTCTGAACAATGTGTCGGCCATCCGCAATCGGGACATTCAAACTTGACCGCTTTAGGCTGAGCCTTGTTATGGGCTTCGTGTGCTTCATGATGATGTGAAGAGGCACAGACGGGGCATGGTGCAAGAGATTGAATAGCCTCGCCACGAGCACGAACGGCAGGGAAAGGAGACTTGCTGAACGGATGGAAAAGGTCGTCCTGCGAGAGTACAGGAAGAGGGTCTGATTTTGATAATGGTTTTGACTTTGAGGATTTCAACCACGAAAAGAGTGTCCTTCTGGGTTGTTGTCTGAGGAGTATTCGATATTGACAACGAGTTGCCCGTAGGAGATTGGGAGTTGCAGAGGACAAAGCCATGTTTGCGAGCTCTGCTTCACCGACTTTCTCCTACCCAAGACGCGTTCTTCAATTATGGGACCGCACGTGGCTCGATCGTCGGCATGATCTTGAATGAGTATTCCGGCATCCTCAACCTTGCGAGGCAGAGTACTGCAGGCTGTTCGTCACCTCTTGAGAGGCTCTTCACTTCAACGCATGCTTTCTTTTCGGACAGGGCTGCTCAAAAGTACTCTTCGCCCTCTAACACTAATTAAACCATGTCCTAGACTCCCAGTATGCAACCAGATACGCACTTACGCACTATCACGTTTCGAGGAGAGGAGAGCAGGTGTCGGTCGTACGCGACCAAAGATCACCCCTCGTTCGACACTCAGTGAGAAACAGGGAATACCGGAAGATGATGCCTTTAAGTCTTCTGGATTTGACAAATCGTCGGATGAATCCAGCCCCCTGTGGGAAGCTAGCCAGCGTCCACCTGTGAATAACCCTGAAGAGGGATTGAGGACACTCCTCATGCAGAATGACCAGCTGATCATAACGAGGTGGGTGACTGTTTAGATTCTATGCCCGCTTTGTTTCTTAGGTTCTGAGCCGAATTTATGTCACAGGCAGATTGAAATGATGAATATCTTCATTGGATTTGAACAGACGAATAAATATGTCATCTGTACGTGTCTAGCACGACATGTGCGTTTGCTATGACATACCCATACGAGCAGCAAACGAGAAAGAGGAAGTATTAGGTTACATTGCAGAGGAACCAAGAGGAATACTCTCCGTGTTCTCTCGTCAACTCCTCCGAACACACCGACCATTCCGTGCTGTTGTCCTGGATAGGCAGGGCTCTCCTATTCTCTGGGTGCGTGCATTCATTGCCAACCCAGTACCGTTTTCATTCAGTCTTGCTTACACTGATGTGAAAGTGCAGCTACGACGACCGTTCGCCTGGATAAACTCCCGTATGTTCGTCCAGCGACTCCAAGATTATGAGAACTACACTTCAGAGGGTAACCCTGTCCTCGATACGTTTGCTGAAGTGCAACAGCGCTGGCATTTCTGGCGTAGAAAATACGATTTGTTCCTCCGGTACGTTTGTCCTTCTGCACCTTAGCATCAACATGATCTTTGACGAGTCACAGGAAACAAGAAACTCACCGTGTCTTATCCCTAGCTTCGGATCCCCAACCCGAACCCGAGCTCAATGAAGAAACCTTTTACCAATTTGCCAGAATAGACGAAGGTCTGTGGGCCTGGGATTTCAGTCTCAAGGACGCAAGGGGTGTAGAGATCGCTAGTGTGAACAGAACATTCCGAGGGTTCGGAAGAGAAGTAAGAACCGACTCTACTGAACCTAGAGGCAAAAGACTAAGTCATGCATCATATGCATAGCTTTTCACTGATACAGGTCGTTACTTCGTACGATTCACGCCTCAACCCACGTCCCAGTTGGACCCAAGTATGCATCCGTCTATCGTACCAGATCCGAAGTCAATGGTTGTTCGGGACCTGACGTTGGACGAGCGTGCTGTATGTCTATGTTATCCATTTGATTTACTGTCAACTCGCTGATGTTATCTTTCTTTTGCATAGCTCATATTAGCCACGGCAGTAAACATCGACTTTGATTACTTCTCCCGGCATTCAGAAGGGTACGTGAACAATCTCGCGTTCACTTTTCTCCTATGCTGAAAGCAGATTTTCTTTTCCTTAGACACGGCATAGGCCTCTGGCACTTTACGTCATTCGGCTCGGATGCATAAAGTGGGCGAACGCAGGTTGAGAGTGATAGAGTCGTCCACTTCATATTCGGGGTATCAATGTCAATGGGTCGTAATACAGATAACGCCTCCTGATCTAATACATATGCAAGTAAAGCGATAAGAAAGCAACACAATGTGAAGTGCGCTATGAAGTGTCCGGTATATACGTTGTATGTTACAGTACCACGATTCTAGTCTCCCGATTACCAGAAGAGACAACGTTTCTCCGGTGGGGGATTCAACTGAGGGAACATATAGATGTCAACTTCCTGTAATCCTCGTCAAGAGAACCACCTGTACGTACCTTGGCCTTGGCGGAACATTTGAACGCCTTTGCAAACTCCGGGATGTTGCGTACGGTTCCGTCGACACGGAATCGATTAGGCGAATGAGGATCTGAGCGTACTCTGGCAACCTGCAAAGGAGTCATAAAGGACATCGTCAATACACCTGCATAGTTCAGATTATAAAGAGGAAGACATATGTACAGCAGATGCGGGTTTAATGTTCTGTGCCCACTGGTTTCCAAATGCGATGAAAAACAGTTGTTCCCTAAACGACGATTATGCATGAGTATTTTCTTGTGGCTATGGGGAGAGCTGCAGAATACACACCGATTGTAATTCAATCCTGGTAAAAGTCGTTCGTTGCCAGCTTTATGAGACTCCTCGAACTGAGCTTGCCATGCGCGGAATGCTTGTATCAGACCAGAATCGCCAATGTTCTCGCCGGAAGTCCTGTGCGTGAGATGTTAGCAATGGTATAACCTGAATGGAATGACATCATTTCACTCACAAATTTCCCTGTGACGATGTGTATATATCAGTAATGAAGAAAGAAAGCAGGAAGAAGTACAACTTACGTTCACGTACACCTTGTTACCCTGATCATCCACAACATAGTAAGCTACAAACCAAAATTAGTCACCGAACACAAGAGGGATTAGAAGAAACCTACACGAATATTGCTCAACAATACAATCCTGGATGACTTGATAACGTTCACTCGTTGCATTCGTCCACCATGGTTCCAATTTGCCTTCCTGGTTGAATAAGCGACCAGCAGAATCAAACGCATGTGTGAGTTCATGGGCTGCAACCTGTCCGAACGCGCCGTAGGCCATGTATCCGGGCCTGTATCACAGTGAACATCACGAGGAGACGCATGGAAACTCCGTATTCAACGTACCAGTTCCCAGCGAAGACAGGAGGCTGCAAGATACCAGCGGGGAACACAATCTAAAGAAGCATCTCGATAAACCCTCCTATGATCAACAAACGAAGAACAAATGACTCACTTCGTTCGCAGGGGGATTGAAGTAAGCATTAACTTGGGACGTATACATTTCCCAAGCTTCAGGATCCTGTTGTCTTCCCAGAGTGAGCCAACTTTTGAAAATGTCATCCTCCCTGGCACTGAGGATGTTCTCGAAGAAAGTCGTCTCGTGAATTTTGACTCTGCTGTAGTAGTTTACTAGAGAAC
Source organism: Somion occarium (assembly GCA_964035595.1). Classification (NCBI taxonomy): domain Eukaryota; kingdom Fungi; phylum Basidiomycota; class Agaricomycetes; order Polyporales; family Cerrenaceae; genus Somion; species Somion occarium. Next base: position 2,305,264 of record OZ037946.1, read on the forward strand.
GAGGGTCCTCTGTGTTAGGCGAGAGGGGATAGCCGACTTTCACTCTGATAGCATCAGCCTAAACAATGGGAACGAGGTAAAATGAGAATGAGGAGTGAAAGTTTATATACTAACCTTCTCTGCCGCTGCCTTGGCACTTTCATCGTCCATCCATTTGATACGTTTGAGTGACGCCTTGAACGCATCAATAATGTCTGCAGTGACAACCAGTCAGTTACTATGCACAGAATCATGCTATTGAAGACACACTTACCAGTGATGACTTTCGTACCCTTCTTCTTAGACTCTCCGCCAAACGCTTCCTTCACAAAGAACCTACCCGCAGCGAATCCAAGAGCGTCCTCGACCTTCGCAACGCAGAACTCCGCCCTATCACCTACAGCGCCAGGTTTGATACCTCTCAATCTTTCTTCCAAGCTTCGAACGGCTTTCCAGGCTTCAGTCTCAGTGCCAAGGTTCTGCGCAAGTGAAAGGGCAGCCCGAGTTTCGAGATATGCTTGTAAAGTGCTGGGTTTGGTGTCAGCAAGTATAGCGGAGAGGTTTCCAGGGAATGTAGGTGAATCGAGGATGATCCTAGATGGGAAAGTACGTGGGGCGAATGTTGCGAAGTAGGCCGGGAAGTTAAATTGGGGGAAGGCATCTGTAAGATTCGAGATGGAGACTGGATTATAGGTTGCAACAGGGTTTTGGTAGAGAATATCCCTGGTGGAATGTCGTCAGAGTCAATCAGACAGGGCCAAAAGAATGAGTGACCTACAAATCCAGGCTGACATTAGCAACTTTCTTTTCAAATTCAATGATTTTCTTAGCAAGCTTGTGTGCTTCCTCCGTGCGGTTGACGGGCTTGTGATCACCGCCATCATCATCGCCGTCGTCGTCTCCTCCCCAAGGTGGCCACGGCCAAGGAGGCCAGACCCGGAGGCGTTCCTCGTGCACAGTCAGTTCAGGAGCCTCCAGAGACTGCTCTTGAACCAGTAAAGCTTCTTCCTCATCATATAGATTTATTAGAAGACGTTCCAAAACAGATCCATAAAGTTCTGTGAATGATTCATCTTCATAATATTCCTATCCACATAAGAGGGAATATTAGACAGTGTTGCACCGTGTGTGGAATACGTACCTTTGAAGGAAGACCTAGGCTGGGCTGACCCAACAAGAAGGTCATTCTGTTCGGATCGTCACCGACGTCACCTTCGATATCAACAGAGAAGAGTGCACTGACACCTTTTAGACGTGATGAGTATTATGTACCCTGCCCGATCTGCAACATTCACTTACCGCGAGAATGAAGGTATGCAACTGCAGCCGTCAAGCCGAGCTCCTTGTTTTTGCTACCATCCTGAAAGACTTGACCCTTGAAACGTTTCCTGACTTCTTGAATCACTCTCAGAAGAGGATCCGTTCCACGAGCATTCAATAAATCCTCGTCCATACAGGAATTATAGAGCCCTCGGAGCTTCTTGAGGAGCGTTTCCTCGTCAGGGTCTGGTTGGCCCGTAACATCATCAATGGATAACGCAGACTCGAAGACGTTGGACGAATCATGGGAGAAAATTTGCTGAAGTATACGCCTATTCCTCTGGGCGATAAGTTCGAGACTGCCAATGCTGCCTTTATCAGAGGGTATAGGATGAGATTTCATCCAACCACCATCTAAATAACACACGAGACATCAGAAACTTTATGATATATATAAAGTGTGCGACACATACTAGTAAAGTCATAGAAGTTTTCACAAGGGTCCTGTGTCACATCAAGAGATGAGATGATAGAGGAAGCTAATACAATGCACTCTGGTGTGAAGCAGGCTTTCTGGATGGCTATGAGGAACCATCATCTTAGTGTGTGGTATCGTACATACCTCTTCAGGTGGATGGGTGGGAACTGGTACAGGGACAGACAGCGTCGCAGTAGTAGTAGAAATCGCGGTTGAGGTAGTTGTTTTTGTTTGCGTCTGCGTCTGCGTCTGCGTGTTGATATCGGTCTCGGTTAGTGTGGAGGTCCTTATCGCCGTCTCAGTTACAGTAAAAGTAGTCGTAGTAGGCTTATTGATTCCTCCACCTCCGTCGCTATTTAGTCTATGCTGGGCGCCGGCAAATAGTCCAATGAAGACTGAGCTTAACAGAAGGAAGAATAGAGCAACGACACAGAGGAATTTGGTGAGAGGGTTGAGAGGTTCTTTCGCAGCAGCAGAGATACGTTCGAAGAAGGATGGTTGAGAAGGATGAGACAGTGTCTCGTCTGGATGAGATACATCCTGGAGTAACGGTGCCGTCTCTAAATTGGGTGTCAATAATATGTACATGTCATTGGGACAGTGAAAACAGAACGCGAGACGTACCCTCGTCAGTCGAGGGTCTTGCTACTCGAGAATCCCCCATATTGGAGGTAAGAAAGAATTTGTTCCTCGCGTTCTATGCGACTAATGGGTGTAAGAAGGTGAGGATGTGGAATGGACGGTCGCCGTCGCGCGGGAGAAAGCACGCAAGCCACGCGCGCACACGCGAACTTCGAAGTCATGATAGACACGCAGCACGTGATGGGCTCGGAATGGCGGCCCTTGTCTTTCCGAGAGCAAGATATGTTTTCTGGAGAGATCTATTGAGCATTTCGCTGCTCTCTTCACTGACTTGCAGCAGTGCATTGATGTCTGGTTGCGTATAGGACCACAGTCTCCGCCCGCTTCTCGCCACACTAGACGTATCATAGTCAACATTCATTTAATCTCTCGTGCTTGTCCATTATGCACCATGCACGCCGTTCTATACGTGTGTCACGACCTGGAGTGAGGACTTCTGCGACGGCTACGAAACCAGTTGTAAGCCCTTCTCAAGTTATATGCTACTAGTCTCACGTCATCTTAGCCAAGGCCTTTAGGTAAATGGGAACTCCCAAGCCAATCTGGCACAGACACGACTCCTTCGAGTAGCAACGTCCCTCGACCTAACTTAAGCAAATGGGGCTTGAATGCGCCACCGTCTGGTCCGTCTCCTGCTGTATCTGGTTCAAGCACGGTGAACAAACGGACTCGTCCTCAAGACCCAGTCCCACAACGGGAACAAAAGACTAATGATGCTAGTCAAGGCGGGCAACGAACACAACAGGGTTCTTCGCTCAATTTGTCTAGTAATACCGGTACCGGCCAACGCTTTGATTGGCAACGATTCAAATCCGGAAGTACTACCGGTGCACCGCGAGACCGAGAACAGCGAACCTCAAGAACTGCAGACTTCGGTCGTGATGCCGTCCCTCACTCGTCTAACTCATTCCAACGAGACCGTCCCCCTGTTTCTAGTTCCTCTCAGTCTCAAGGTTGGAAACGTGACCCTCCGCCAACAACTGCAGGCAGTTCTTCTCGTTTAGACCGTGAACCTGCACCTCATCAACAATCCAACCGTTCTCAGTCTCTTCAGTCCCCCAAAACTGCTCCTTCCCCTGACATAAAAGCACAGTCGAAATGGGGTCTCGAAAATAATCGGCACTCGGTGTTTTCAGAACCTAAACTATCTGAAAGTGTTGAGGACGAGGATAAAGCGATTCCAGCGAAGTTGCCTGGTAATCATGCAGAACGGCTAGCGTACGAGTCTCGGAATGCCAACAGCAGGCTCACTCGTATCAATTACAAGGATCGAGGCTCCTTGGTTGCCAAGATTTCTCAGCTCAGAATGCCAGACGAAGAAGATCTAGCTATACCTGCTCAATCTCGAGGGCGGGATGCATCAACGATGATGAAGAAAGCGAAAGCGAAAAAGAACAAGGTGCAGGAGGTGAAGCGCGTCAATGCGGATGTGTTCATCCCCAGTGTCGTCTCGATCGCCAACCTTGCGAGATTGTTAAATGTCAAACTAGGTATGTCCCACGTTTGCCAGCCCGGAGGAAAGCACGGTAAGCTGATATATTGTAGACACATTACAGCGGAAGATGAGGCGAGCAGGCATGGAGGAGCAAACATCTCATGATCACAGTATGCTCCCCCATACAGGTTATTCCTTTTATTTCTCTCATGTTTTGTACAGTGCTCTCGTCCGATTATTCGTCTCTATTGGCGATGGAATTCGGCCGCAATCCTGTTGTCAACGATGAGGCCGCATTCGATATCCACCCCCCGTATGTTATATTGCAATCTAGCGTGACGCTCGACATAACTAACGCATGCACTCACAGACCCCCTCCAGTTGACAAATCCTCCTTGCCGCTTCGACCTCCAGTAGTCACAATCATGGGTCACGTCGACCATGGTAAGACCACGCTTCTCGATACCCTCCGTTCAACTTCGGTTGCGAAAGGCGAGGCTGGCGGAATAACACAACATATCGGTGCCTTTTCTGTCCCTGTACCGGCAACCTCAGGCGGAGACAAACGATCTATCACCTTCCTTGATACTCCTGGACATGCTGCGTTTTCTGCCATGCGTGCTCGAGGTGCCAGCGTCACCGATATTGTGGTCCTAGTCGTTGCTGCTGATGACGGAATCATGCCTCAGACAAAGGAGGTCATCGAGTTGGTTCAGAAAGAGCAGGATAAGGTTGGACTCGTGGTTGCAGTCAACAAGATTGACAAACCCGATGTTGACATTGTAAGAAGATACCCCGTTACTCATGACAGGAATTACTACTGATGTCGTTCATGCAGGACCGGGTTGAGAAGATGCTGCTTGCTGCGAACGTACTTCTTGAGAGATTCGGTGGTGACGTACCTTGTGTTCATGTTTCTGGGTTAAATGGAGAAGGTCTTGACCAACTGGTTGAGACCATCAACGCCGTGGCCGAGATGCAAGATGTCCGTGCAGAACAGAAGGATGTCGTACAGGGGTATGTTCTAGAGTCAAAGATGCAGAAGGGTCTTGGGTACGTGCTTTCAACGTTTCAGTCCATCTTCCATTCCTCACCCCTGGCGGTAGACCTGTTGCAACCGTCTTACTCCTTCGCGGCGTAATGAAATCTGGCATTCATCTCATCTGCGGTACAACGCATGCAAAGGTCCGATCGCTGACTTCACCATCGGGTGAATCAGTCAAAACTGTCCTTCCAGGATCTGCAGCCGTAGTATCCGGTTGGAAAGAACTTCCCAACGCTGGTGATGAGGTTCTCTCCGGAAGTGAAACAGATATCAAACGTGCCATAGGCAACCGCATCCGTAAAGCTGAGATCGAAGCCTCCATGACCGATATGGAAGCTATCAATGTCAATCGTAAGGAGGAACGTGAACGCCGGGAAGCTGAAGAGAATGACACCCGCGAGCGAAAACGTCTCCATGCGAGTGGTCTTACACCTGAAGCACCGGAGGTAAAGGAGGAGAGGAAAGAATTGACCATCGTGGTGAAGGCGGATGTGAGCGGATCTGCTGAGGCCGTTGCTCAAGCAATCATGGGCGTTGGCAATGACATTGCTGGAACCAAAATTATTGCCACTGGTGTTGGAGATGTCTCTGAGTCGGATGTGATGCGAGCCAAGGCTGCACAAGGTCAGTTCAGTTCAATCAGGTTTCGTACGAACCTTCCTGCTGACAACGAATTGAACCGCCCATAGGTTTGATCGTTGCATTCGGCGTGAAAGTGCCCCGTGCCATGGAATCTCTAGCCGCCGGACAAGAAGTGCCTATCGTTTCTTCGACCATCATCTACCGCCTTCTCGACCAAGTGAAAGAGCATGTCATCAAACTGCTGCCTGTTACCTATGAGACTAAGGTGACCGGAGAGGCTACAGTATTGCAAGTCTTTGAGATCCAAGGCAAGAATAAGCAAAAGGTTCAAGTTGCTGGTTGCCGAGTCACCGAGGGTGTCGTAGAGAAGGGCAAGATGGCTCAAGTTATCCGGAACGAAAAGACTGTTTATGAGGGTATGTTCACTGTTCAATGTCTAGCAATAATGTTATTGACTGTCTACCCTAGGCAAACTTGATACATTGAGGCATCTCAAGAACGACATAAACGAAGCTGCCAAGGGACTAGAGTGCGGTATGAGCCTCGAAGGCTTCAACGAACTCCGACAAGGAGATCTCATCCAGATTGTCAATGAGGTTGAAAGACCTGGAGAATTATAGTGTCTCTCACTCTACAATCTACGTTACATCATAGATGCACATTCAATTATACTTCTTCTGCTGTCGCTCGCCCTAGCTACGAATCTTACTAGCATTCTCATCGTCGAGAATGATTTCTTTGGCGCCAATCGTGCCAGTGCGACCGCCAACGCCAAAAGTCAAGTTCACGGGCACTTGACGGTCGGTCTTCTCAAGCAACGCCCAGCTTCGATTGTCTTGCTTTTTCAATGTCAACTCCACCTAAATCAGGATACGTTGAGTATTATTCATAAACCTTTGAAAAGTGAAAACCACAACTTTCGTTCCGAAATACTTGAAAGAGGATGCTTCTGGGTTGACAGGTCCGAATAGGTCAATGGAACGACGGAAACGCTTAGTGCCTTGGAAGTACAAATCCAAATGAATCTATTAGGAATACTCAGCATCAGGCGATAATTGTAAGACCTCCAAAACGTTACCTTGTCTGTCTCTATTTGAACGACACTGCGGTCTTTATCAGTTTGTTTTGCGAACACGGAGACATGCACTTCTGCTGGTGTCTGGTAGTGATCAACACGGCAGTCTATAAATTCCTCGGTCTGCGAACATGCAAATCAGTCGCCATAAGCAATGGATCTAGCAAAATTGGCTATACCTTAGCCTCCTTCTCCTTGGGAGCAAAGAGATGTCGCCCTTGCTTGCATCCACCAATTTTGAGAAACTCATCAAACTCAAGGACGCGACGTTTGCAACATAGATAACCCTAAGCGAGAATAGTACTGAGTGGATGAACTTCATTTGACGTAGTCTGATCTATACCTTGCTTCCTTCATGGAAAATGGGCTGTAACGTACTTATTGAACCCTAAACGCATGCCAAAGTGGTGCAAGATACTTACTGGCAGCGGATGATATGTGCAGACAGATTCCTCACCATCTCCCCGGCTGACTTCATCACTCACGAAGCTCTTGCCACAGCCCTTTCGTCGACAAATGGTGCCAGGTGTGACAGGAACCGAAGGGTCATCCTCTTCTTCCGCCGCAGGTGGGATGGGTTCTGCAGGAGCAGAAGACGCAATCGTCGGTGTAGCGGCGCCCGTTGTTCTGGACAGCGAGGAGTAGGTTTCTGTAGCACCCTGATCGCTCGTCATTGTGAGATTGACATTGGGCGATGGTTTTGGTGCCTGCGGCTCGACTTTAGGTGCCTCATCCGTATGCGAACCTTTCGTGCATCCCTGATACAAACTTGTATAGATAAGTGTATAGAGAGACTCTGATCTGATACGTACTGGAATCTTCATAAATTCGTCGAAATCAAGGACAGGCTTGTTGATATCCTGACAGCATGACCACGACTTTAATCCTTCATGAAAGACCTAGAGAGAAACCACATATTGCAAGAAAATCCCCTCTATGTTTAAATCAGAATTTCATAGAATCATCGACAGAGACCTACCGGGCCACCAGAATGGTATGAACAGCTTTCTTCAGTATTGGTGGAGGGGTCAAATTCCTGAGCGCAACCCTTTCGCGTGCAACGGGGCATCTTTGCGAGGAGCAAGTCTTTGCTGGGTATTATTCAGAGCAGACAATGTATTGAGAAGAAAGACAAGTACAGGTAAGTACGAGAGACGGATAAATTATAGCTGTAATCTTGAAACTAATGGAATGTGCCAGAAACAACATGGGCTAACAGCACGATCGACTACTTCAGCCACGTGGAAATCCATTTATGGCAGCTACAGTGAATCCCTTTGCTCTGTCGTTACTACGACGAGAGCACACGGGCCCAAACCCCTGTGCTGTCAAGGGTTCCATGGATTTATAAAGAAATCACCTTCATACGCTGCATGCTTGTGAAGGGTGTACACTTGAAACTAAGATTGTTCAATTTCCGAGGCGACAGTAAGGAACCCTTCCAAGGACTCACGTCTGGCAGCCCCAGATGAATCATCGGGTCATCTTTGACGCAACCAACGGTTCGTTGAGTAAGTATCGGTGCCTGAGTAGGAGAGCAACTGCTCCTGCCTGTACTGAACGTACCGCAGTGCCGCCGAAATGAGGTGGGTGAACAGGCCGAGCTCGAATCCCCCTTAATATTCCGAGCAATTCTGATCCCACCTACACGCGGTATACTCCTGCCTGTCACTGATCAGCCAACGAAACAACGCACCTGCTCTTCGGAGATGCAGCAAAGATGATAGAGCTGCCCACGACAGAGTTTCAAACCCTCCATGATGCAGTCGATGACGAAAGAAATTCCTGAGCTCAGCACCCGAACCAGCGTGCGCCATTATCTTCCCGTCCCTCGAGATCTACCTCCTGTGATTTTTGCGAAGGAATGAGTTTTTCGAGATCGTGAGACCCGGGCCAGAATGATGGAGGTATATTCCGAGTCGGAAGTTACATTCTGTCGTGAAGGCATCGACACTTTGAGGGAGCATTCGCTAGCACCAGGAATCGAACACAGGAGTGCATGCCCTCCAGAGTAGAATTGAATGTGATCATTCTTTTCATCATTGTTCTGGTAAAAGCCAGAGGTATGCGGCGCGGCCACCAGCGTTGAGAATCTCCGCTGGAAACTCTATTGATGGAGACGAGGATTGGTCATTGCCTCAACCAGTGCGTAACAGAGCTCTGGACACAACGCATCCCCACGGACGTACTATCTTAGCACACAACATGCCCCCGCCGCAGGGTGGTCCAAAAGCACTCCAGACCAGAAGGCTTCCCGGGAAGCTACAAGCAATGTGGACGATGGGGAGAAGGTGGAATCAGATACCCTGAAAGGAATTGTGTTTCCGCAAACATCCTGATGCAAGACCGGCGGTGAAAGGATGCCCATTCACCCTCCCATGCTCGAGGAATTGGTCCACCTTCAATACCTGCAACGAGGCCTCTTGGCTATGGATAGTGCCGTATGTGTGAACGCGCGGATCCCTTAGCGTACTCTTGTTCGGCTCCCTGGTCCTTAGGCAGGCCAGGCCAGGTGTTTACGCGGAGAAACGAGCGTAGAATGAAATTCAGTAAGTCCTCTATCCCCGTTTTGACTCACGTTTTCTTATCAGATACCATGAGGTCTTGTTGCTTTGGCTCGTCGGACATCGGTGCTATGTGTATGGCGTGAGTTATTTTGTCTGAGACTCCAATAAAAGAAGACCATTCAACGGCGGCCTCATTCCCCAGTGACGGAAGAAACTCATGGATACAGTTTTTACTTCGACCGCGCAAGGACTCTCGACGTAAAAGACTCTTCTGCAACGGAATCGGAGACACGAAGGAAATCGGCCATTCCGTCGGGACTCGGCATGACACTCACTGGAGAGTAATCGGAGAGCAGATGCTCATACCCCACTTGTCGGGGAATTTGGCGGGAAATATCTGAGTCGTATGATGTGTAAGTGCCATCGATACGTGAAGACTTGTCAATGACACTTGGCGCACCACATTCTGTGATGTAGCCCCTCACCAAGAGAAGATCCAGAACGACCCTCCGAAGCCCGTACGCGAAGGTACTATACCAGGCACTATTCATCTGTCTTCAAGGTTCATTCATAGTTAGCATGTCCTATTTGCAGTGGTTCAGTCGAACATGAACGTCAAGCTTCTGAAAACTCACTATTCAATGCCCTCACGGTAATCACTAATAGTGGCCCCAGCCAGAACTCTCCTCAGGAGAAGCTCTACTCCAGACTAAATCGTGGCCCTTTACGCAGTTTGCAAGACAAACGGCTCGATGTTCTCGACTGTTAACAGGCCCAGCTCCCTCCCACAGTCAGCTGTCAATATACTCGTTCGTGTCCTGATATGGTATCCTTCTTGCGCTGAGGTGTCACCTTCCGCCCGCGATTTCTTGCAAGTGAACTTGCTCATGGTGTCCGTGGTCGAGCCTTGTTGCCCACGCTGGTTCTAGTAATCGAAAGGGCTGCCAGGGTTGCAAAGCTGTGATGGGCATGGCACACCATATAAAGTTATGACTTTCTGAATCATCCAAGCACCGTATGCTCGCGAGCTCGTGGTGGATGGTCATGGTCAAATATTTGTCCTATTGCGCTCAAGTAACAAATCTGGTCGTAAACGCTGGACTTCACATTTCGCTCTCCTCAGGATGGCGAAAGAGCCTGCCCCAGAACCTGTACTCTGGTTGTTTATTCGAAGCGTATGCGCAGTTCTCACTTTGTGATTATGAAAAGAGTAGAATGCCATTGATGGTCGTCCGATCGCTTGCCCTGGAGGAATCACCGCAGGCAGATCCAGTCAGCGAAGGACACTATAGCTTCCGGTCCTATGTTCTCCAGCACTCCACTGCCACCTTCTCAGTGGTCATTGATCAATGCTTGCAAGTCCGCTACGGTTCTTCTCAAGGCATTGCAGATCAGCCAAATCGATGCATAATGAAACGCCACGTCTCAATTCTACAATTAGTCATCCTAAGCGAACGTTGGACTCTGAACGTTGAAGGTCTGAACCCTAAAGCGTGCAGCTCCCCCGGCTCCAAATCTTGCAAGTTATCGGAAACTCACGCGCTGAGATGCAGAGAAGTAATTTGAGCAACCATCAACTTCCCCAGCCCCGACAGAATGGTATTTGCGATCCATTAGAAATGAAGTCTGGAATGTATGAGATGGAGAAGACAGGCGGAGTAGTATTGACAAGTATTACGATATTCCAGGACCAAATGCCTCCCACACCAAGAATCCGACACCCCAAGGCCCAACTCTAGCCAATGTCCTTAAAGCGGAATACAGGCGGCGTTGTACGGGGGAGGCTTGCACGTCATCGGCATGTGTGGCAGGAGAAGGATTCGCAAAGAATGAGGACAGACCCTCAACTCTGAGTTTACGCATCAATATCACCGCAATTGAATGGTGTTCCTTGCCGGCGGTTATGCGATCTACATGCACAGTCTTCCTTGCGATATCCCAAGGCCGAGTAGCCAATTCATAAGCCAAACCAGCCCCTGCGCCGCCAGAGACTAGGGTGACTGCGTGTACAATCCGAGGCGTGTTATTCTTCAGGGAACCCTTCTTCTCACACCGGCCATCTGGGAACAGAGCAACCTCTGAAGAGGCCTTCGCCTGGAGAGCTATACGCCGTGTCACTTCGAAGATCGAGAAAAACACGGCGAAACCTAGAATGCGCCGTCAGAGCCTGGAAAGGAAGAAAGTGAGATTAGTCAAGCAATGCCGTACCACAGACGTCTTTTCCGCATCCCCAACCCCAGCCGTCCCATCCTCGACCGGCCATTTCACCTACTTCTTTCATCCATTGCCTTACTTGACGAGCCTCGTGTAACTCAGCCTGAGCTGATGTGGCTGATTTGCTCTGTGTATCTCTGAACACCTCCTTCCATGCATGAGACCAGCCGACAGCAGGAGACCCGCCTTCCAAGAGGAATCGCACATTTTCGGCAGGTGCCGCAAGGATGGCCTGCGTTCCACCTGCAATGCCGCCTGAAACCGCAGCGACACAGAGCGGTGATGAAATGTGGGGCGTAAGGAAGTCCGAAGCCTCTGCATACGCAGTCCAGAGCACTGATCCTAAAGCGATATTGACCAGCATGGGAGGTATGAAATGCTTCGGAATCACCATGTACTAGAAATACGTTATCAGTGTTCAAGATATGAGTAAACAGTCAGCTAGACAACGGACTCCTTGCTCCTTAACTAGCCATGAGATGTAGCGTGGCGATAACGTCTGGCCATGTTGCGTGGCTAGACCCTTCAGGATCTGCCAGCCTGAGACTAAATCAAACGACCGATACTATGTTAGCATAGTGAGATATCACAACCATAACACGAACCTTTCGATGGCCTGAAGAGGCGAACCGGTCGAGAGAAATAGAGGGCTACGCTGCGCGTCGCTGTTCTAGCAAGAGCGGCATAAACGGAGTTCCCAGTTTGCTGTTCATTATCGCGGTCCTTCTGAGAGGACATTCATGGGATTCAGAGACGTATGGCACCGGTAAGAGACACACTCTTAAGTCGACGACTCGCCAAAGACTGCCTTCTACCGTTGTTCGCCGAGCTGGTTAGTGAAGGTGCAGCAGGCAAGAGTAAAGCTTTGTGCCGATCAAAGTGATCGAGTTGTTTCGGTTATGGTCTTCGGCGCTCCGAGTCTAGTACTTACTACGCTTCTTTCCTAGTCAAACGGCTGGCTCGGCGGTAGCTGCTGAGAAGTGCGTTCATAAATTATTCGTATATATCTTTCAAAGCACCTGATTTTCCTCAGAATATGCGCTATGCATACAGTCTTTTGCGAACTTGCATGACCCATGGTTCACAGCTGCGCACCACACGCCGTTCATTATCCACCGTGACCGCCAGTGGTCCCACGACACCATCGGAACACTTTATCTTCCATCCAGACTTCTTCTCAGAACGAGAACAGAAAATACTTTTGTCCGCATCTCTGGAAAAACTCGATGCAGTCGAAAGCAGGGACTTTCGTCGGCGTCGTAAAGAATACCGCAGCAAGCATTCTGCACAAGGAGACCTTGTCGCATTGCGTTTAGAAGATATATTCCTACCTGACGAGTACTACTGCTTTGAAGAAGTATGTTTACTATAACTTATCATCGCCCTTTCGGAACCTGACTTATTTGAGGGTCACTATGATGGTGTAATTCGAAACTACAGGGAGATGCACGTCTCTTCCTGGCCTGAAGGCTATCCTGAACTACCTGGAATTCTCGCACGACTTGATCCTCTGCACCCGGATGAGCCTACGCAAAGTCATATAATACATCTGGCGTCTGATGGTGAGATCTTGGTAAGTGCTGCGTATCCATGAATGTTCTTCGATTGAAGTCTTGTCGAAGCCCCACGTTGATAACACAGAAGCCAGTGGCTCGTGGATCCTCGGGGTAAGCTTGGGTTCTACGAGACTACTACGACTTGAAAGTGTTGAGGATGCTTCCGACGTCCATGACATCCTGGTGCCTTCGGGTAGCGTCTATCTACAAAGGTACTTGCAACAAACCATGCAATGTGTTCATGCCGTCACGTTCATTCACCGGCAGGGACTCCATAAGATACGGATACAAGCATTCTATCCTTAAGGACTATTCCAAGTTCTCCTACGGTCAGCGACTGAGCATAATGCTTAGAGTAAGGTACATCATTCCTAGATGAGCTTGACACTGACACTCAATCCAGGATTGTCGTTGACGAATGGAAATTCACACGCTGTTCCTCTTCGATATCGATGCAATACGTATTACCGCTCTACATACATTAATAATTTACTTATGCATAAGTCATTCATCAGTTGGTGCAAGTAGTTGTATGAAGAGGTCCATGATATCCAGGATACCGTCATGCACTGCGCAAAGGCGCGAATACATGCCAATCGCATAGTGATGTTTGGGGTACCTTGGGGGTTATCCCGACTTTGAGCACCGATTGTGACCCGGCCCAGAAATGGACACTGACCTCGAAGAGATGATACGTTCCAAGGATCCTGCGATGAGCTCCTGGCTTACGGCGCATTTCCTGATAGCTTTATATACCCTCATCCCCAAACGTCTAATCAGATAGGGGGATAGAGTGTGTTCTTCAGAGTAAGAGTACGATGGGGAAGTCTTTGCCTGACTTCGCCGAGGCGCGGGTGTGGCATTATTCTCCGGTGGTTCACGTCGGTCAGCCACAAGGGAAGAAATCCTAACACCGAATGGCGCCAGATGCCGTCGTAGATAGCTGGTAACAACCGGGCTAGTCTCCTGATATGGGGAAAGCCCGGCTGAAATCACAATGTACCCCTTCAGCCAAGGCAGGCAATGCAGTAATTTAAGACTTACATAGGATGCTCGGAACGACCAAGATTACGCGTCCAGCGGCTTCCGCTAGCATCTCAACATAATCTTGTGTGATAATTATAGGGTCCTTAAATGTCTGTGCCGCCGCATCAGCCCATATTGAGGCCTGCGCTCTATTTGAATTCCAGGGTGACTTGGAGGCGTACGGAGATATGGTCTGGCACGTATCGTCATTGAGAGAGACAGAAAGATCATCTGTGGCAAGAAAGACAACGGCAGAAAGGTGTAGCGAATTGTTCATGCAGTAAGCCTGGACGGTTTCTGCAGCACGATATCGCTCTGGACCTGATTGTGTATCAAGTACTATAGGTGCAATAACACCCCATGGCATGGAGGGTGATCGTTCTTTCTTCTTGTGCCATTCGTACACCAGCTATGTCAGAGGCTTGGCTGAGGTTATCGTATATTACACGGTTTTCGACATGACGTACATTAGCAGTTGATAGTGAAGAACTCTGAGGACCATGATCAGAGGTGGGATGCTGATGGGACGAAGAAAGGGAGAAGATGGTATATCCCAGCTCTGAAAGGTGCAATGCAATGGTTCGACCCAGTTCTGATATCGAGTTGGCCCCTGTGTCAGCCATCGCTCACTGTGTGGGTAAAGAAGCTGGACGACGTACCATGCTGGCCTCCCACTATCACGACTGCGCTGTCTCTGGGTTCAAACACGCTGCTAGGTGAAAGCATGAACCGTGACGATATAAAGTGAAATAGATTTGTCGTGAACAGGTCCATGATCTCAAGAGCAATAGATAGAAGATGCAATAACACTGAAAGCATCATGGACATAATTGTCTCAATGCTTGGTGCAGCAATCATGAGAAAGAAAAGGCAGTTTAAAGCTCGTATCACCTACATGTCCAAAATGACGCTAGATGTCATAGGGGAGTCTCTGGATCACAGATAGTATTGCGACCGAGTAAGCATCTGTTCACAATTTCTGTCCGGTATGTTCACGTATCGCAGGGGTGGGTAGGCAAAAGTTGTGTAGAGTTGTGCTTAAATGTGATACGAAGGTCGTTGAGGGAGGCTGATGGTTGACATTATCGGATTATCGGAAGCTTGGACGTCCGAGTAACATTCACTGCCAGCCTCTTAACCCGCATACGCCACTTTTGGGCACGTTTCACCCGAAATGGAACTAAGAAACCCCAAACTGGACGTCGTTATTACTACGGTTACTTATCGGTTCTGCAGGTCCACACACGCTCCATGCCATCATTAGCGTCCTGCCGGGTTCAAATTGAAACAACGGCTATATGAACATATGATATCAATATTAACATGGGTAGATACAACATACTGCCATTACAGTGGTGGGTCGTTAGATCTAATAATACAAACAACATATAGCGGTACATCCTTGGATAGCGACGTGATGTTCCCAATCGGGAAGACTTTTGAGACGGATAATGATATGACAGTACAATAACAACTCAAGCGACAACCTCGATGCGTCTCGACGCGAGATTGCTTGCAGGAGGGATGAAAACCTACATATATGTGGTGAGGGGTGATCAAGTCAGCGGAAATAAATCACGCTTACCCTTCTCTTAATACCGCCATCAGCGGGAAGTCTAGTGACTCCGCCGCTGAGCCATGCATCGATTTCCGCCGCAGCGCCACGACCCTCGCTGCAGGCAATCGTTAGAACATTCCTAAATACGGTTGTAAAATGTACTTACTTGATACCCCACACGATTAAGGACTGGCCACGACGACAATCACCAGCAGCGAAGACACCTTCCACATTAGTCGAGAACCGCTGTGATAATGGCCGATAAGCATGGCTTCAACGATAAATATGGTACAAATCACATACTTTGTGGGGAGTCTGGATATTAGACCTTGCATCTTGATTGACACCAAGGCTTTTGATCACATCGGACTCGGGACCCAAGAATCCAAGAGCGAGGAAGACAAGTTGAGCAGGGAAGAACTTCTCAGAGCCTGGGGTCTCTTCCATCTTCCAGCGGCCGCTGCTATCCTTGGTCCACTCAACCCGAACTAAAGAGATCATTCAGAGGTCTGCAAGGAACGATGGAAGACAGGAAAACGCACCAGTGTTGAGACCTTGCAATTTACCCTCCTCATCTACAACGAAGTCCTTTGTGGAAATGCAGTACTCGCGGGGATCTAGTGTGTTGGTAAGTTTTATAAATAAAGACTTGGAAAAGCGAATGTTTGCACCATTGCCAAAATGAGCAGCAACTTCTGTATGACCGTAGTCAGTTCTAAAGATTCTCGGCCATTGTGGCCAAGGGTTGTCCCTTCCACGAGTTGCAGGTGGCTTAGGCAGAAGCTCGAAGTTGGTGACAGACTTCGCGCCATGACGCATGGCAGTCCCAATACAGTCATTCCCTGTGTCGCCTCCACCGATCACAATGACATCCTTGCCTTTGGCATTGATGTAGCTATCATTCTGCAACCCAGAATCGAGCAGCGACTTGGTGTTGAGCTAAACAGGGGGCTTTAAGCGAACAATTCGTGCACATTGGTAAATAATGCTCACTTGGAGATACTCCATAGCGAAGTGGATGCCGTCTGCATCGCGCCCTGGAATCTTGAGATCTCGTGGCCATGTTGCTCCGGTGCAGACAACAACGGCATCATTCTCAGCCTTGAGTTGCTTAGGGTCCAAGTCTTTGCCCACATGGGTGCTGGGAACAAATGTCTGGATAGAATATGAGAGTCAAGTCTCAACGAGGGAAGCAATGTCTACTTACCACACCCTCTGCGGCCATAAGGTCGAGACGACGCTGCACAACGGCTTTGTCTAGCTTCATGCTGTAAACCTGTCAGTGGGCATACAGCGAGGATATGGCAAAAATACGCACTTCGGAATGCCATACATGAGAAGCCCACCCATGCGGTCGTTGCGGTCGTAAACGGTGACGCAGTGACCAGCTTTATTCAACTGATCGGCGCAAGCGAGACCAGCAGGGCCAGAACCGATCACAGCGATCCTCCTTCCTGTGCGGAAATGAGGTGGGTTAGGAGCCATCCAGCCCATCTCAAAGCCCTGTGATACTTTCAGTATAGGAAAGTACAACATTGCGGTGATCAACTGACCTTATCAATGATGGCACATTCAATGCTTTTGATACCAACAGGTTGCTCGTTGATGCCTAAAACACACGCACCCTCGCAAGGTGCCGGGCAAACACGCCCAGTGAACTCAGGGAAGTTGTTAGTCAAGAGAAGACGGTTCAAGGCATCTTGCCATTGACCCTTGAAAACGAGATCGTTCCATTTAGGAATGACGTTCGAGACAGGACAACCACTGTCGGACTGGCAGAACGGGACACCACAATCCATGCAACGAGCGGACTGATAGCTGAGCTCCGACTGAGTCAAACGCGTGGAGATCTCCTTCCAATCCTTCACACGCTTGCGAGGAGGGCGGTACGTCTCCGTTAAGCGCTTGTACTTCATGAATCCTCGGGTTTTGTCGAGTTTCTGTGAGCGTTGCTTCGTGGTAGCATCGTCAACGAGAGAGTCCTCCATATCAATCACCGACGCCTCATTGCGGGCCTTGGATGCAGAACGGCTTGCATGGGGGGTCGGCAGGGGGGTCTCCTTTGCACGCAGTACATCCTCGATTTCTCCAGAGGCTAGGTCAATCTGACTCGCAGTGCGCGAAGGGATGAGGTCGATGACGCTTTGGCGCATTCTCTCCTCTTTTGCCTTGAGTGCCTCCTCCTCGAGCACTCGCTTGTAGTCGTATGGCATAACACGCACGAAAAGGGGAAGAAGGTGATGGAAGTCGTGCAGGACACGGTCGGCGACTTCAGAGCCTGTGAAGTGACGGTGGTCCTCAATCATACCTCGCAACTCGGCAATCTCGTGAGGATCATTGATCTTGCCTAGTTCAACCATCTCCGGGTTCACCTTGGAAGCAAAGGTATGAGCCAGGTCCAACACATAGGCGATACCTCCGCTCATTCCTGCGGCGAAGTTGCGACCTGTAGTTCCAAGGACAACAACACGACCACCAGTCATGTATTCACAACCGTGATCGCCGGTACCTTCGACAACGGCTTTAGCTCCTGAGTTACGCACGGCGAATCGCTCTGCGGCCACGCCCCGGAAGAAAGCCTCGCCGGATGTGGCGCCGTACAAACAGACGTTACCCACGATGATGTTCTCCTCCGCTTTGAATGTCGACTGCTTTGGAGGATAGACAATGAGACGACCACCGGATAGACCCTTACCAACGTAGTCGTTAGCATCACCCTCCAGTTCGATGGTAATACCAGGTGCGAGGAAAGCGCCAAGCGATTGACCCGCCGAACCTTGCATCCTGATGTGGATGGTATCCCGAGGGAGACCCTCTTCGCCGTACTGCTTCGAGACCTTATATGCGAGAGATGTTCCAAGCGCACGGTCAGTATTAGTGACCTCACACTCTATATGAACAGGGAGGCCCTTGGTGAGAGCAGGCTCGGACTCGTCGATAAACTTATTGTCGAGACGGATATAAAGCTTGTGGTCCTGAGGGCGAACACGGTAAGTCGCGGCACCCGGACGCATTTGCCAAGCGGGTTTGAGCACGGCAGAAAGATCAAGGTGTGCAGTCTTGGGAGTGCGAAGCTTCTCGTTGACCTTCAACATATCGGCACGTCCGACCATCTCATTGATCGTCCTGAAGCCGAGCTTGGCCATGATCCCCCGCAGATCTTCAGCGAGGTAGTAGAAGAAGTTGATAACCTGTTCAGGTTGACCAGCAAATTTGGCACGAAGCTGAGGATCCTGCGTAGCAATACCGACAGGACAGGTGTTGACTACAAAATGTCCGTTAGTCGTATACAAAATTCTGAACTTATGCCATAGAAAGACTTACGATGACACTTCCTCATCATGATACAACCCATAGCAATCAATGGAGTAGTAGCGAAACCCCACTCTTCGGCACCAAGCATGCATGCAATGGCCATGTCGCGACCGGTGCGAACTTGCCCGTCAGTCTGAACGGTAACTCGGCCTCGTAGATCGTTGAGCACAAGTGTCTGATGAGTCTCAGCCAGACCCAATTCCCAGGGAAGGCCGGCATGCTTGATACCAGTCCAACGAGAGGCACCGGTACCACCGTCATGGCCAGAGATGAGGATATGGTCAGCCTTGGCCTTCGCGACACCGCTGGCGACAATACCGACGCCCACTTCAGAGACCAGCTTGACAGAGACGCGGGCACGAGGATTGGAGCATTTCAAATCATAAATGAGTTGCTTAAGGTCCTCGATCGAGTAGATATCGTGATGGGGTGGGGGAGAGATGAGGCCGACGCCGGCAGTGGAGTGACGGGTACGTGCAATTGATGTAGAAACCTTGTGTCCAGGGAGTTCACCACCTTCGCCTGGCTTCGCACCTTGTGCCATCTTGATTTGAAGTTCGTCGGCATCCGCCAGGTAATTCGATGTTACACCGAATCGTCCAGAAGCAACTTGCTTGATCGCAGATCTCATCGTATCGCCGTTCGGCAGTACTAGAGAGCGCTCTGCATCCTCACCACCTTCGCCAGTATTAGACTTTCCACCCAGACGGTTCATAGCGATAGCGAGGGTAGAATGAGCTTCCATTGAGATAGAACCGTACGACATGGCGCCAGTCACGAATCGACGAACGATCTCATTCCAGGGTTCCACTTGCTCGATAGGGATCGCCGTTGTGTTCTCGTATCGGAAGTCAAGAAGACCGCGGAGATGAACAGCACTGGCCTGGTCGTTGGCGTTCTTTGCGTAAGCCTCGTAGGCTTGCTGGTTCTTCTCGCGGACAGCATCCTGAAGGTTCGCAATGCCAGATGGATCGTTGATGTGGGCCTCGCCGCCAGAACGCCAGTGGTACTCTCCCGATTCAGGCATACCAGGGGGTATGATCGTTTCACGGGAAGGCCACCCGCGCTCGTGTAACTCGAATGCGTCAAGAGCGAGGAGGTCGAAAGTAGCGCCTTGAACACGACTTGCGGTGCCAATGAAACAACTGTCGACGACCTCTGAGTGCAATCCGAGAGCCTCGAAAATTTGCGCTCCTTTGTACGATTGAAGGGTCGAGATACCCATCTTCGACATGACCTTCAAGATACCACCATCAACGGAGTGACGGTAGTTAGTGATAAGCTCTTCTACAGACTCCTGGTCCTTCACACTTGAGATAAAAAGAATGATCAGAACAAATCAAACAAAAGTGTATTATTTGTGACTCACAGTCCCTCACGAACGATCTTGTGAATACACTCCATAATCAACCATGGACAGATAGCATCCGCTCCGTATCCGAGGAGAACGCAAAGATGGTGAACCTCTCGTGCCTCTCCAGTGTCAACCATAAGGGCAACCTTGGCACGTTTCTTTTGGGAAACGAGATGATGGTGTACACCACCGCAAGCGACCAGCGCAGACAACGGGACACGAGAGGGACCAGTAGCGCGATCAGAGAGAATGATAACCTTCATGCCATCTTCAATAGCCTGAGATGCCTCACTGCATACTCTCTCCAGAGCAAGCTTGTAGCCAGGAAGACCGTGCTCCTTCGGGAATGTGATATCGATGATGACAGAGGGCCACGAAGGGTACGCGTACTTGAGGTTCTTCATGGCGTTCATTTCTTCTATGGAAAGGATGGGGGACTTCAGGAGGATGCGATGACACTGTTCGGCTTTCATCTCGAGAAGATTACCTTCGGGGCCGACGTAGGCCTCCAAAGACATGACGATGTCTTCACGAATGGGATCGATGGGAGGGTTGGTAACCTGGGCAAACAACTGACGGAAGTAGTCATATATGAGACGCGGTTGAGTCGACATGCACGCCAGTGGTGCGTCGTTACCCATCGAACCCAATGCCTCCTTACCATCAGTGACCATAGGAAGCATGAGGAGGTTCAGCTGCTCGACGGTGTAACCGAATGCGAGGAGTTTAGGATCAGTACTGAGAGAGTACTCATCAATGCTGGGATAAATGGATTGGGAGCGCATGACGCGTTTCACGATATTGGGGAGATGGAGCATATGAGTTTCGATCCACGATGCGAAGTTCTGCTTGCGAGCTGTGTTGCGCTTCAGTTCCTTATCATCGACGATACGACCCTCCTGAGTGTCCACCAGAAGCATACGTCCCGGCTTGAGACGGCCCTTGGAGATGACCTTCTCGGGAGGGATGAACACAGCTCCAACCTCGGATGCACAAACGATAATATCCTCGCTCGTGACGACATAGCGACAGGGTCTCAGACCGTTACGGTCCAGGTTCGCACCACAGAAACGACCGTCGCTGAACGCAAACAACGCTGGGCCGTCCCAAGGCTCCTGCAGACATGCAGCCCAGTTGTAAAATGCCTTTTTCTCGGGATCCATGGCATCATTACCCTGCCAAGCTTCTGGGATGAGCATCATCACGGCTTCCGGAAGTGTAAGAACGCCGTTGACGACGAGCAACTCCAGGACATTATCGAACGCCGCGGAGTCAGAGCCGCCTGATTCGATGATAGGATAAAGGAGATCAAGTTGTTCTCCGAAATGTGAGGAAGCAAGAACGCCTTCGCGAGCATGCATCCAGTTCTTGTTGCCGCGAACGGTGTTAATCTCGCCTACGATCAATACGTTTAGACGCTAGAACGAGCTAAGATCGCGATCATGCGCACCATTGTGAGCGGCCCATCTCATAGGTTGAGCTCTATCCCAACTAGGGAATGTATTGGTAGAGAACCGAGAGTGTACAAGCGAGAAATGCGAGCGGTACAAGACATGATTGAGATCATGGTAGTAGTTATAGACTTGCGGCGGAGAAAGCTGGCCTTTGTAGACGATGTTCTTCGAAGAAAGAGAACATACGTAGAAACCCTTGGATAGCGTGCTTTAGATACAAAAACAAGTCCGATGCATTGAGCTAGCGTCTTATGTTATGAAAAAAAACAAAACCACAAACATGCTGTGAGTTGCGTGCTTGCGCAGAACGTAAAGCTGACGTTCGAAATACTTTGCGTCGAAAGGACCATTGCGAGAGGTACGTCCATCGCCATATGACGAATGAAGGACTACGAACGGCTGCATAATGGAGGGTTCTTTGCTCGCAGCAGCGGGACCAAGAATGGTACCGTCAGTAGGGACCTCTCGCCAACCTAACACTCTGAGGCTAAGATCTCCGGCAACCTTGGAGAAAATCGCTTGTTGCTTTTGAAGGCCGACAGGGTCGTTCGGCTTGAAGAATACGTTACCAACGGCGTACTGGCCAGGCTCAGGCAGTTCGCAACCAATGTCTCTTTCAGCCTCACGCTTAAAGAAGAGATGGGGAATACCCGTCATGACACCTGCACCATCGCCGTCTCTACTATCAGCACCAGTGGCACCACGATGGGTCATTGCACACAGGAGCTGGCGAGCATCGGAGACAATCTTGTGGGACTGTTCACCTTTGATGTGACAAATGAAGCCTACACCACAGGAATCTTTTTCGTACTCGTTGTTGTAGAGACCCTGACTAGCAGGCAATGCGCTTGCCCAAGAGGAGGGATCGCGTTCGACGGCATGAAAGCCATCGTTAAGCGGCTCATTTTCGAATTGCGACAAGGAGGTATTCAATAGAACAGGAGGTGAAAGACAATCAGTGGCCATGTAACGAATGGCAGGCGAAGCACGATATGGATGTACGAAGCAGAAAACGACGACGAGGACGGCGGCGGAGACAGAGAGGAGATGGCGGATGCTATCAGAAAAGACGGCAAAAACAGAACGGACTATTTGTACTGTAAGAAGTTTTGAATGACTAGGAGCGGGAGTCTTAGCAATGAACGCTGCACTCAATATTTCGAGCTCAATCCATCTCCGACACTCCGACAGCGCTACGGCCGACCACGATCGACAGCATCCAGCCAATCAGCGTATAGGAAATCAAAATGCCACGGAGGCCCGACGGACTGGCCGCGTCGGCCCTCGCTAGCCCCAGTCACCACCAAGCCGCCACCAGCTATTAATGACATTGTTAGCGTCAATATTGGAGCCGTGGATAACAGCTTTTTCACGTTCCAACGTGAAAGATCTGTTATCTACCACTTACCCAGATCCTGCTAGATCAGTACGGTCCCCCGAACAATCTCCTTACTTGGCACCGTGGCTTGGAATTGCTCGGCTTTCGCATCAGAACAGTGACACTGAGCTGGACACGAGCGACGACGAATCACATTGTGTTGAATGAAAATACTATTAGAATCTTTTCGTCCGAACCTTCGAGGTGAACCTGAAATGAACCTCCTACAATATACGGACCGATGCCGACGTCAGGATGTCACCAAAGCAATCTTGTACCTCTGAATGAGACAGCACGTTCGGCCGAAAGATGTCATCCTGCAGGATACGCTTGCAGTTTATGTAACATCGAGCTGGAAATTAGCTATGCAATGACCAACATGGTAGACCTGCTTCCAAAGCTCCTCAGATATATCGTCTCCGGAAAGCACAGGTCTCTTGAATCTCGAGGACAATGAAACATCGAGGACGTAGATCAAATACAATATCTTATATACGACGGCAGCAATACATGAGTGCTGCTGCGGCTGTGAGAAATCACTCATTCAACCAGAAGATGAATGAAATCGTTTCACGTACAAATTACAGTCTCGCAATCCGAACTCCTGACGACTGGTCTGCACAGTCGTGAAAGCGCATACCTTTGTCTGAATAAGCCTCCATATGAGGCTAAGTTTGTATGGTGCGGGAAAAGGTGTCCCAGCTGTGTACTGAATGCAAAGTGCAGCCCATGCACCCTGACACCTGCAACACGCGACTTCAGACGTGTTGAATTCTCACCTCCTCGGGATCCCCTTATCAGTGGTCCAAGGGCCCAGGCTGTGTATATAGTTAGGCGCCACCCTGACTTCCGAATGTTAGAGCTTTCTTGGGAAGACAGAAGTCTTACTTGGATACTGCCGAGAAATACGCACTGTCGAGCCACTCATGTCGAGTATATGAAGGTTATTGTTCAGATTTTCACCAACACGCGGCTGCATCAACCCCGGATCGCCATCAGGAGCTCATTCTTCTGGAGTTCTATCAGATCTGGACGTCACATTCCGAAGTATGCCCCCGGGGGCAGAACTTTGTTCGCCTTGGTTCGCAGAATGGCCTAGATTGTACACAGAGTTCGGTCGGAAACGCAACGAGAGCGATACAGTGACGTACTTTGACTACAAGCTCCCATAGCTGCAGTCGGCAGGTGGGAATGTTACTGAATTTTGCGCGCCATGAACCCGGAATAGAATCGGAGAAAAGGAACGTAGGATGCGAAAAAAACAACTTGAGGATCAAACCCGCAGCATTCCGAAGGACTCTTATGGTATTGGCGGAAAGTACACATACTTCGTGGACAGGACACGCAATAATTCGAAAGGAAATCAACTACCCCGCACCGTCGTGCAACGCACAACACACCGCCGCTGACAGATGAAATGTCGGCGTACCCCAAAACCTAGATCTTGATGTGAGACGCACCTTTATGATGCCCGTTGTATTGACGAACGGTCTCGCCGGACGCCATTTCCCATAGTCGTGCCGTATGGTCTGAAGAGGCTGAATCGGATAGAAAAGTAAAATCAGAATGCTTCTGACATGGTCGTGGAGAAACCTCACCAGTCACAAGGTACGCTGAGTCGGCGCTGAAGGCACAGTCCCAGACCCAACGCTGGTGGCCTTGGAGAACCTTGTCTAGTTTGAACTCATAGTTCAGCGAAATGGACCATATTTTGACCGTTGTATCCGCAGAGCATGTTGCAAGATACCTAGGATAGCAAACCACACTGTCATGAGGAAAACGTTTACGACGGAGGATATAGTGGCTCTGACTTTACGTCTGGACTAAATAGACACCGCGTCAGGTATTTGTTGTGTGCTTGAAACTTAGTAACTGCCTGAAATCGGGGTAGATCTGATCGCTCGTCGTTGATCTTCCAGACATAACATCGGCCCTGAGTCAACGATGAGAATATGACAACCGGGGATCTGAACACAGATCGTACTTTGTTATTACCGGCCACAAGACAAGAACCATCGGATGCCAAACTGATCGAACGCATTGGGATGTCGCCTGCAGGTGTCTGTATTTTTATCAGACCGCTTATGGCACTGCCGTGAGATGAAGACCCACAAGTTCGTGCGTGCAGATGTTCTCTGACAAATCCCACTGTTTGATTCTCCCAGCTTGATCGCATGACAAAAGCTCGCCTTGATTGGGGTGCACTACCACATCATTTACTTGGGTCCTTCGGTGTCAGAATAAGGAAGTAGAGAGACAGATAGGAGACACACCTGGTGCCTCGTTGTCATAATTTCTTTGAAGGTGTGCACTCCTAAGACAACAATAGATCAGCATGAGTTCGATACCTACTATTAGAAGATGTGTACCGCAGGTCCCAGATCTTGATCGTACCGTCTTCACTGCCAGTGACCAACCATTTACCCTCACTATGGAAGCAAACGGCAGTGACATTGCCGGTATGGCCGTCAAATTGGAGCTGCTGAGTGTGAGCGATCTCCGCCGCGTTGCAGGAAAAACACAGCGGGCACTCACCGGCGGTGCGGAGGGATTCGCGATTTCATATATGCACACCTTCTTGTGAATGCCCGCTGCCAGTAATCGTTTACTTCGAGGATTCAGCGATATACACACAAAAATAAATGTCCGGACGTGCTCACTCCGGGGAAATGGCTAGACGATTAATTTGCTACCAATAAAGCAACAAGGAACATAACTTGAGAATGATTGTCATAGGACACATGCGGTGAGTTATCTCACTCCTGTTTCTCCTGTACGCGGGATTGTGCGAGAACATATGCCACTCCAAGCTTCCCAGAAACGAATCTCATGATCGTAGGACCCAGTGACAAGAATAACAGACATATCGTGCCGAGCAGGTGCAGACTTGGAAGATACAGTTTGCGAGGGCATCGTCGGCAGCTGGGTGGAGGTTGTTAACGGCAAAGTTGTACTGTCGAAATGGGCCTACAATGATGAGAATGGCTACATATAATTACGTAATACGTAGACTGGTTTAGTTGTAGACCAAAAAACTGAAGGAGGCTGCACCGGTCTGCAACCTTGTCCTAACCTGCATCAACCCGTGTACCAAGTGCATGCATACTAGGTCCTCATTCATTGGCACGTACACCGGTTCTACCTTGGGGTACATTTCGCCCTCGTAAAGTCCTGGTGTACTAGTCCATCTATTGGAATTCTTTCTAGATCAGGTTGCCTTACTGAGTTCTACGACACATGGTGCAGTCTGGTGAAGAATCAACCTACACTTTGCCCTGGGTCATTACGTACTATTTTGAACTGTGCCTGCTCCTATCGCGTTCTCATGGACCCCTCATGTCTAGTAAATTTGGTGCGGTCTCTGTAGTCTTCCCGCGAAGGCTTCTTTTTACATTCTAGTCTTCATTTCCCTATCTTGGTCGTCACCTTCTTCTCTGGTCTAGGGGACATGGCATCCTCCTCCTTCCCTCGATTGCCACAACGTATTCGCTTGTATAGCGCTTCTACCGGACGATCGTCCAGTCTTCTGCCGGTGCAGTACTTCTGCTGTTTTCCCTCGTTTAACTCAGGTTGTATTATGAAACATCATCCACACTGGGAATTGTTCATACATCAATAGCCACACCCCAATTCTCATCTAGATGCCCAGTGCATGTGCAGACTCCTCAAGTTCGGGGGGTTCTTGAAATGCTCCCATAGTCCGGCAACTTCTCTGCTGTTTCGATCGTCCCTCGAATCCATCTCATTGCAGGCCGTATATATAACTCCCTTCGCTATACCATGGTCTTTCAAGGTGATACGATCAACCGCCTCTCATTTACTCTAACCTAATGGATAGATTCCCTGTATGCCCATCCCTTCGCCTTCACGTTTGTCCCGACGCTGACTCGCACCACAGCCAGGCAGTCGAGTGTCCTTTTTTCACGAAGCCAAGGGCAACGCTACTGGTATTGTCCAAGCATTAGACAATGTCGATGTAAGTAATGACAATGATATTATCTTGGCCATTGTTCATGTTGATGAGTATATCAGGGTCAGGACATCGCCATCATCAAAATGGACAATGGCGGTCAGGCCAAAGTACCGTGCGTTATATTGCATGCAAACATCGCAAGATAGACGTTTTTATTATCTCCACTCGCTGGTGTATTTCCAGGATATCTGCCCTCAAGAGGATTGGATAACAAAGGGTTTGACGTTGTCCATCTTATCGTCAAAAGCAGATCACGGACTGCTCCACCTTTTATCCCCGACTTGATATATCCACTTTCGATCCTCGGACCTTTACTTCAACATAGACATCTTCGATTTACTGTGCTCTTAGATCGCTGGGCTTTGGGTTGCGGACCCTTTATTTACGGACTAGACATTACAGTAGAAGTTTGTAATACCTTCGGATCCATAGTTTCCCTCCTACAATCGGTGTTCCAAACGATCGCATACTATAATCGTCCTCTTTCGTACATACGACTACACCCAAGTTGAGTTTGAATTTCTTTAGTTCGAATCCGATAGAACAGATCTATGCTCCAAAAAGGAATATCTTCTGTAGAACGATCTCCAACATATCCCTCTGACGAGCCAATGACGCTCTTCGAGTTGCGACGTCCGGGTCCTCTGCAAGGTAACCCTCAGCTCTTGCTGTTGCATCCCCCGCCGCTAGAGATAACCCCTCGATGAGTGAATCTTGGAGTTCTTTCGCTATGGAACGCAAGAAATCCAAGTCAATGACGCGGGGAAGGTTGTCAATAATTCGCTGAATTATTGTATGTCAGTATAGCTACTATCACGTCGCAATGATGCGGCCTGCAAACCTTGTAGCTGACGTGAAAATACGCCATTGTCTCCGCCATAACAACCATTTCCTCCTCGTATGCGTCATCGCCGTGAAGTCTAGCCAATTTCTCTCCCGTTAAGCCAGTATAACCTATCCGGGCAAGGGCAGAGAGAGCTTCCCGGACGGCCGTTGCATTATACTGTGTAGGCTGGGAAACCAATGAACGTAAGTTCTCGCATCGTCGTGAAATGTTGGACAACTGTCATACCAAACGAAGACTCTTGTACTGTATGAGATACTTCTCACGCTTGGAGGCGAAGTAATGGTCGTTTACCGTGAAGGGAGGTCTTTCCAATTCCAACAACCACTTAATACGCTCTTGCGTCTTCCGTCGCGATACTTCGATTTGATCTTCCACGATACTTCTGACATGGCCCGGAAGAGAAGTTGAACTATGCTGTCCGAAATGCCGTTGGACGAGACAAATGATTTCCTTGAGAGTAGCATGGTAAATAGTATCGAAACACTTCTGACAATAATCCTCCCAGTCGGCGAAGAAACATTCGATGAGGGTCACCTTGGCCCTATACGGGACGTTGAACGGCAACTCGCGCGTCAAAGACCTGCGACAAAATTTAGTTTTTATTGCTGTGCAGTTCGCCTGCGCACACGTACTTTTGAATGTGAGCACGAACGTCTTCCAGGTACATGGGTGAAAGAGCGTTCGTGTTCCCGGAGTCATTGGTTACTGGGTCTTCGTGTATAACTTCTTCGAATGCCACTTCCGAGGCCTCCTCCATGGGCGAATAACGGTCAGACGCCTCGTCTTCATTGATAAAAGGCTTGAAAATGGGCTCGGTTCCATGGATGTCACATTTGAAGCTGGCATAAGCAGCTCGGCAGGACTGAAGCAAGGATTCAAATGATTCGCTGCCGCGGATCACATGCTCCACATCGACTGAGAACCTGGTAACGAGCCTCAGAAGTTCTGCCACAGGATTCTCAGACAGCGGAGGTGGAAGCGCTTCTAGCATCTCCTTGATCTCTTGGAGTCTTTGCTTCGACTTCAGGCGCAAGTCTGGTAATCTAAAAAACCATTCAGCATATAGAGCGTACGGGAAAACCCAGGCGTACGCATGATTGATCACTGAAGCAAGAAGCTTGCTGAGCTCCTTTGTGAGGTTTGGCGTCCCCATGCGGTGACGCAATCCGGGGAGACCCTCCCATGGATACTGGCTCTGAAAGAAATGTTTCTCCCGGTCGCGCGCCTCGCGGAACGTCACTTGCTCTTCAAGCTCCTTCGGTGATGGTTGCTTTGTGATAAAATATCCATCTATCGGACGTTCAAATCAGGATCATATGTAGCGTAGTGGTTCGGTCGACGTTACGTTTGAGGGGATGGGCGGTTCCCTCCAGCACTCCCACCCATCCTGACTCTTCTCCCGGTTGAATGAGATCGGGCTTCGTCAGAACACCTACGAAGAATTCACATATCGAAAAGAAATGATGAGGTAGTAATGAATACCGACCGATCGTGCGCTTCCCTGTGACATCTTCAGAGTGAGCAAGATCAGCAGCGCCTTGATTGTTCAGATCATCTACGACATGTTTATTCCACACATTCAAGTGTTAGCAGAGTGAATGAACATACCCCGCATTGTGATGGTAAGGAGGATTAATGTATCTCCCTGAATATGTTTCTGAACCATATCACGCACTGCTGTTATACTTGCCCTCTCCTCCCCAGGCGCGACGTGGGATATGATTCCTAGTGGAACGCTTTAGCCGAATTAAGACATTATCAAGATAGCTTTACAACTTACCAGGGAGGTCAATGAAAGCCAAATCTGTGACATCTGGTCCTGCTAGGTCAATACAGACAACATCAGAAGAGAATTGATGCTCCCGCTCTGTTGGCAGAATTCCAGTTACAAATGAAGCAGAGGCAGTACTGGGATTAAGTATGGCCACTTGAGCACGACGTATCATATCTTCGAGGTCACTAGGATCCGTCAGAAGCGGGCCGAACATTTCCTCGTTTCCCTTCGTGGCTCCTTCCCGCCGGAGAAGAACCTGACATTGCCACGGATTCGTCGAATATGTCAAACGACATTCCATAGGACATCTACATGACAACAGTCAAAAAAGACATGGAGGTGGTTTTGCACCACACGCGCACCTGGTGCAAGTACCGGTTGCACGGGGAACAGTAATCTAGTTGGAGGTCAACATAGCACCCTATCGGACAGTGTACCTCTGAAGACATACGCCGCTGATCGCCTCGACAAGAGAGCTCTGAAAAGGGGAGGGTATGACGGATTAGAGGATGAAGAAGAGAGTGCAGAACTCATACCTTTCCTGCACTTTGATTACCTATCACAGCAATTCGTGGTAGGTCAAAGTGCGCTTCGGCACTGTATCAATGCAATGAATATATATATATTCAAGGTTATAGGGAGACTGGCATACCCAATAGCACGTAATTCTGTGATTAGCTTGATGAGCTTTCGTGTTCTTAAAGCGTATTGTGA
The DNA here is from genome assembly GCA_964035595.1 of Somion occarium. Lineage (NCBI taxonomy): Eukaryota > Fungi > Basidiomycota > Agaricomycetes > Polyporales > Cerrenaceae > Somion > Somion occarium. Next base: position 2,335,430 of record OZ037946.1, read on the forward strand.
ATCAGCTATGCCAATTCCAAACACCACATCATCTCCTGCCGGTTCTTGGTTGTCAACCAACATGGCCTTGTAAAAAAAATTGTTCAGGAAAATGAAATGAAATGTTGAAAATATCCACGAAGGAAGAGGATAGACTACACAGAATTAGGCTTTTGAAAATAGGAACACTGATGAGGGAAGGTTATTGCGAGGGGATGAGGAACTGAAGAAAGTTAGACGTCGGAAGGAAAGGAGTTTGATTCACACCTCATATATATTCCCCAGACGTGCGGTCAAAGGGGTAGCATGACAGCCATGAGTAACCAATGTCACTCCAATGTACGGCAGTTGTGCGAGAGGTGGAATGAAGATACTTTAACCGGATCCCTTCTTTCAAAGATCCACCAGCCTCAAGGTTTCGCTCAGAGTCCAGACCAGCCAAAGTCACATGAACTGAAGATAAGAGCAACGTATAATACGGATAATGGAAAGTACATAGCTTCACAGTAGATCAATTAGGAAAGACTCCTGCGTATCGCTACGAAGAGGCTAAGAAATTGCGGCCTTCACAGATCGGAGTTAGACAACGTAGAAGAATAGTGATAAAACGTGCGATGGGATTGTACCTTAAAAGCACGTAAACACGCCAGATATCGAAGATATGGGTTTCCAGCTGTGCTGACCATTGAACCATTGGAAAATACACCCGCTCGCCTCAGCGCTCAGATCAGATCACGATCGAAATCACGTGCTGACACGCGCTCACGAGGGATGCAAACAAGGCCAAGCGCGGCACAATCAACGCGTTGTAGTCATGGTGTACCAGACGCCCGGAAGCACTCCTTTCCTGTGAACTACTATGTCCTCCAAACTCAAGCGAACTTACGGCGTACGGCCTGCTCGCACATCTGTTTCATCCCCACCGTCAGAATTATCCTCATCTCCGCCGAGAGCTGCACTTAAACGCAAGAGACCGCTAATGGAACATCTATCCTTCACCAATACGCTCTCGACAAAAAGGTCAAAGCGTGCAAAATCCAACGACAAGGGCAAACAGAAACAACTCACTCAACTACATTTTACCATTGATTCATCTGTGCTCAGGACGTGTCCATTATGCGATCTTTCCTATACGACGGGGGCACCTGATGACGAGAGCCTGCATAGATCACATTGCGCAAGAGTGCAAAGAGGTCTGGAATGGGGAAGGGAAGAGGAGAGGGAAAGTATCAAAGCAGGAGTCGAGGAGATCTCTAGCGATATTAGGCTCAAGAATGGCACCAAGGGACGCATTGTATGTTTCCGTGCTGAAGTTCCTGGCCGAATCGGGGCTAAGGTAGACAAACTGATTCAACACTCGAACCGAACTGTGCTTAATATATTATATACAGGTGCAAATGCTACTTGATACGATCAATCTAACACTATCGTCCCCACCATTATCTCAATCTGTATTGCAAGCTTCGAAAGTCTATCTTTTTCTGCTTCAATCTCCGCCATCTAGTACAGCTGCATCATCTTCTCGGCGGGAGAAGATTGTAGGTTGTGTGATCGCACAGCGAATCACAACTGCGATGGCTATCGTGTCCCCTCCATCGCAGGATGGCACTATGAAAGATCCACTACCATCATCACCGATCCCTGTCGATCCCTCTACAAATCTCTACGTATGTCCTACTCCATTACCTACGCCAATGGGAATACCGCGACTCTTTGTTTCTTCCACCCATCGAAGACTAGGAATCGCCTCACGTTTGCTCACGGCTGCGGCCGATACATTCATATTAGGTTATCCACTGGACCCTGCTAAAGGGGAAGTGGCCTTTACTCAACCGACAGGAGCAGGCAAATCTGTTTTGGAGAAATGGGGTAAGGGAGGTGTCAGGATCTATGAAGAGTGAAGAGTATTCCCTCAATCTAGTTGCCATTTCGGCCCGCAGTTGGTCCTTAACTATCTTCGTGCATATAACTTATACCTACTGTATTCATACCATATTCTTGATGTGCTGCATTGACGACAAAAACATATGGATAGTTCTGTGGTATAGAGTCGTGCTGTGTAAAATATGGACCCTCCGAGAATCGAACTCGGGACCCCTGCATTCAGATAACCACATAAGTACAATGCTCTACCGATTGAGCTAAGGGTCCAATGACATCTTTTCTTACGAGATCATAACAATATGTTGAAATAAAAATTAAAAAAATTCCTGCTGCTCAATAGAACTTTGATATAAAATATTCGTAAAGATCATGAATCTTCGTCACCGAACCCTTCCTAACTTTGATCATCTTGTCCAAGCAGTAACAGTTGCCTGCAACCCATTCGGGTTCGCACTTGCCGGGATAATCCCTTGAGAATTAACACTCAACATGTGAGTCAGACCAACGGTTGACAGGCTGTAAATGCTGATTGTCGATCCGCTGTCTATGTTGACGACCTGATCCTGGCATGTGTTACTGTCTAGGCACGCCTGGTTAAAGTTTTGGAAGAAACTGTATAAACCTGCACCTGCGTCAGGAATTACAAAGTAAGATATTATTCCGATTGAAGTGTCACATGGATGACATACCGAAGACGATGATGTTTTGAGAGTTCTGGACATTTAAAGCCCATGCAGCTGGCTCGGGCAAGCTTGGGTCATGGAATGCAGCGTTTATCGAAAACGGTGTAGGCGGCGCGGGGGATGGTTGATAATATGGCTACATGTACAGTATTAGCAATGTTACAACCCCGTAAGATTCGAAAATCATACCGTCTCCGTCTGAATGAGTCCCATATAGTGGTCTTTGGCGTTCACGAGATTGTACTGATAGAGCGTATGGTGCTCCGCTGATCATATAGGTTTGTCAGAGCGTGTAAATGTAGGAAAGGTAATGGGATACGCACATCCTGTACCAATTAGCCAGACGGGACCAGCAGATTCGGACAAAATACCACGTCCACTAAATAGGGTAAGTTGCTCGCCGGATCCATCCAGGTCGTGATCAGCAAGCCAAACCCATGTGCCCTAAAAGAAGAAACATCAGGGGCTTCGTATATGGTAATGTGACTATGCCACTAACCTCGAGGTACGCATTCGACTGTGGCGTAAGATGTAATGCTAAGAAGGCAGCCATGCATGAGGATGAATCTGAGCCAGATGGGCAATTCGATTGTAGGTTTGTTCCAGCAGCTACCCACGAGTTGTCAGTCGATACCTCCATATAGCAAAATTATTTCCGCACCTCCACCAAGTCTGTATATGATATTTAATCAACGTCGTACCACTTTGAGATGGACGGATTGACATACCGGATGTGAGTATCCCACATACCAGCGCCACCTTGTTGGGGAGAGTTCACGTTCCATTCAACCACGACAGCGCCAGGAGCTGTGTTGAAATACGTCAATTCATAACTCTACTTCAAGCAAGGTTTGTGACTAACCTGGAGCCTGAGTCGAAAACAGCATATCCGTAATCTCGACGATCCCTGAAGAGCCGGGAGCTCCAACTCTTATCATGGCCTTTGGGTTATTGATATCACCAAACGCAGATCCGCCGCCCATGATGACGCTCCAGACTTCGCCGACGACTTGTGCCCCAGCAGGAATAGTGATAGTATCGGTTATGAAGTACGTACCGGCATCGAAGAATATGATTTTGCATCCCGCAAACTGGAAATTCTTGTTAAGGACATTACAGCACACACCGAACATATACTCACCTTGTCAAAGACTGCTTGAATTGCTGCGGTATCATCGGTCTTGCCATCTCCACGGGCACCTTGACTCTTCACGCTCACGAACTGGCTCACCGCAAAGTCTTCATATCTAAAACGACATTCGTTAGCACAGGTACACATTATTCTTTTTATGGAAACAGATATTCACTGGGGATGAGTACGTCCAAATATTCTTCCAGCGCTGTCCAAGAGACTGGCTGCTTTGATAGGTGCAGGAATATTCGACTGCACAAATTTGCCCGTGGAGCTTGTGCCGCTGAAGATATTGCCTTGACCCCACGAGTCTATGGTTGTGGTCCCTCCGTTGAGGACCACTTGTCCTCCGACAACGCCGACTGCAACCGGGACGTTGTTCAAGCGGATATTGTTCAGAACGAGAGAACCAGCGAGAGACGTAGAGGGTACCGAGTTACGGATGAAGATCGGGGTGTTAGTAACGACTGCGTCGATGATCGCTTCGGCGCCGACGGTCTGGGAAGACACTATTATCACATAGAACCTTTAGGGAGACCGGATATTGTACTGACTTGAGCAGCCTGAGAGGTTCCGCCTGTTGTAAGATCGAAGCCCACTTGACAGTTATTGACTGGTGCGACAGGGTAAGTATCAGCAAACTGAGACTATGGGAATTGACACGTACTCGTGACACCCTGGAAAGTCCACCCTATGAAAACGGGTTTTGATCAGGCATTATCAAAAGAACATATACGCGTCGGGGCTGACCCCAGTTCCAGATGCCGAATATGGCTTTTGCGCAGATAACATGAGCAGCCATTCAATTCATTCGTATGACCAGGTCTCACCGGTATTGGCGTTATTGACCGTGATATTGCGGACAGTGAATCTATAAAAGAAAATGAGATCGATCTGTGCCAACTTGGAACCACCGGTACGTACTGTTGATTCCCAATCCATATACCGAATTTTCCTACGCGAACAGGTGTGAAATTGGACAAGAGACCGAGTACCGGAGATCTTACCACCGTTAAATATGAGATCTAGGCGGGATAAAGATTAGCTTGAGAGATTCACTTTTCCCTTGACGATCTCACCTCCCATGAATCCTCCGCTACCGTTTTCCATGAAGATACCTGATGTGACGTCAAGGTGCGGTTTATCGGAGCTCATGTAGAGAAATGGGTACCTTGATGATTATTGCCGGCTGCAGTGCTCATTTCGACTCGAACATTCATTAACGACGTCGCCTGGGATACTTGCCAATGCAATCCGGTAGCAGACGCAGAAGCGGGCATTTGTCGAAGATCGATCACGAAGTTGCGCACGCTTCTGAAGAAGTTGTTCTGATTGACAAACCATTGTTCCCCATTTCCACCAGGAATGTATGGATCGGCATCTGGAAGTAAATAGGCGAGAGTCAGTTCGAATTCTTTGTACCTTGAAAAGGAGTATATACCGATCACCGCAATGCCAGAGAAGTTCGGAGCCGCGAGGAGCGTGGGTGGGTTGCGAGCGTCTCCAATCATTTGTGTGTAGTAGTATGTTTCGATGGGCGTCGATACTTTGTACGTTCTGCAGTAATGGCTGTTAAGGTTTATAATGTACCGTCGGAGTTAATGACATACCCTTTAGGGAAGTATAGAATGGCTGGTGTTATCGTCGACGATTGACACGCCGACCCTCCTCCACAGCGACCACCCGCAGACATCGCAGAGCTATATTGAAAAATGTGTCAACTTCGGGTAATGAGAAGGAATATATGTCTTGTACTTTATAGCGGCAGTGTCATCGGTTACACCATCGCCCTTGGCTCCGAAGTCTTTCACGTTGCGGAACACCTGGTACGATCCTGGGTTCGGGTTGAAAGCCGCAATCCCCTAAGGATAACCCCAGACCCATGAGTGTGTCATCGACAGACACTATAGAAGGTGTACCTGATGCTCAATGGTCTCCAGCCAGAAAGGATCATTGGGTCCTGCAGCACCAGGTCCGATGGGCCCACTGCACTGTGATCCCAGCGCAGAGGCTGTAGAAGCGGCGGTAGCTACAATACCCACAAGGGCGAGGAGCGAAGAGAACAGCATGCCGATAGCAGGGCAGGATCCACAGGGCCAGTTTCAAGCAGGAACCGCATTTTTATACCAAAGTCCGTCGAAGGTTCATCAGAACAAATGAGCATATGGATAGCAAGTAGCCAGCATGATCAGTAATTTCGAATGAGGGTTCGCGTATGCTGACAATCAGACATACCAGGATGAGGCTTGTGTTCTCCCAGTTTGTTGTGCACACGGTGAAGAAGGCGGGACAACCGCGTGCCGTCTTGTGCACGTCGGTCACTCGTGACTGGATCGAACGACATGGGGTGCATCCAGAACAAAGCACAACCTCTTCAGGTCGTGAAGGTCAATCTGCTGAAAATTGTATTCAGAAGAACCAGAGGAGAATCTCCGAAGAGTTACCAGAGCAAGCGCCCGGCCGTTGGTAGACAAAGCGATAAGTACGGTTGTGTGCGACTGCGCATGAGAAGACGCGACTCTGGAAAGGACTCGCGTCTAGCACGTGAATCTGATATAGCGCAAATGACGTCGAAGCTCCCACGAAGTTGATGAAGGTTCTCCCAGGCCGGGTTCGCAAGCTGATTGGCCTCTTGCGGAAAGAAGTACGAATATATGCGCATAGACAAATAATAGTGAGAGGATTTAAACGCGAGCTTTGAATATGGCAGGTTTCATAGAGCATAGCCAATCGCCGATAGTCGCTTTCGGGAGTACACCGCGTTGAGAAAATTATTACAACCTGTTCTTCGATCTGTTAAGCTTCTTCTCTGGAACCCCGGCTTTGTTCAGATTGGCTTGCCCCACAATCGATGTGAACGAGTACAGAGTCTTCCCACAGACTGCATTTAGCGATCCGCGCGAAGCCGAAGTGCAAGTGTAGATGCCAATACACAACCCGGTGTTTCCTTGAATAACCACGGCAGTTGTCGCCGAAACCTGTCCTAGGTGGAGCACAATTGTGTTGGGATCAATGCCTAAGTATAGTGAATGCAACCATTGGTGCATATACCCTCTGAGAAGAGAGAAGACAAAAGCCTATATGCACGTCTTACCTGAGATACCTGATGGTTTAGAACCGCGTATGGAGAAGTTGAGCACGAGGCCTGGTATCAACATGTGGTGGAGCAGTCGGAGAAATACGAAGTTGCTGACATTCGATTGAATCCTATGTTCGGTCGACGGTGAGAACGACAACAAGTCAATATGCAATAGGATGCTCACCGTCTCTCACAGTGCACGTTGGCATGAAATACCAATCAAATTAGAGTACAAATCTACTTGTATTCTAGCAGATCAGTCTCCAGAAGGGCAACTTTTGTGGCACTCATGCACGATGAGCGAAAGTAGTCGGAGACGCGTGCTTCGGAATTCGAAGGTTGAACTGAACTCCCTTATCGCATGAGGTGGTGCAGAGTACGGCAGATGTGCTCGGAAAGTATTAATCGCTGCCAAGTTGCATTCATAGATGCAGAAACCACAAGGCACAGTAAGCAAGAGCTTAAGTCACGGAACCAATTTTAGCCGTGGTCTGCGCCAATGCTTGAAGGCCTGACGTGTCAAGCAAGGTGAAGCTACCATGAATGCGTGCCTATGAAGGAGTTAACATAACTCAGTTCTGTTTGCCAGAGAAGAGGGGAAGACAAGCGAGTTACTGCACGCTCACATACAGTATATACACTGGTGGAAATCAGAGTGCCAAAGTAGTTGTTCAGTTGGACTTACCGCTAGCGGCAAGAGTCGGCTGACGTTACACTTCTGCACCTACAAGATGAGAAAGCAAGCCATTTAATTGAACCAACTGCGCAAGAGTCGTGAGATGCGGATAAAACATTGCAACCATGCATCTCCATTGAGGTAACAAGGTTCAGAAGGTACACTTTCCACGACTCCGCAAACTCGAGCATACTATGACGATCACAGTTATTCCTGAAATACAGGGTTTACGAAATCTGATATAAGCAGGGTAGCTCAGCGCGCATAACTCTGACCCATATACACACATACGCATTCACAGAGAGTGTACCTGGGCAAGCAGGACGGTCAAGTTCCAGGTTGAAGTCGAACAAACCAGGCTGCCCAGCGATTCGCATGTTACGGTGTGAAGCTGACGGCTGATCGGCATGCGCGCCAAGTGTGACGGAATGTGACAGGAACCGCCCAAAGCGGGGTAGTATGATATTGGAGGCTTGGTTCTCGGCGTGCAGTCGGCTTCGTCTTCTAGCGGCGGGCAAGAGTGAACTTGTTCGTTTACTGCATCTTTCTCCACTCCTCCCTCCTCGGTGTCGAATCGCCGTTCTTTTTCTCCGTCAACTCTTGCGAGGACCTGTTCTACGTGGCATCATTCAAGTACTCTGTCACTAGGTTACTCGCAAGTCAGGCGTCAAGTCAAAGTATCATAAAGTAGGCAGTGTTTTGGGTTGTTCTTCTCACAAGACGAATCCTTCACCGCGCTCTTCGATTTTCTCTTCTAGAGTTCTAATCGCTCTTTTCAACAGGTTCTTTTGCAGGACAAAAGAGGAGGATGTCGGGCCCCTCGTATGACCCTGTTCCATTGTCGACGGACCACACAGATGATGTTCCGTACAACCGTCCCTTGTCGCCAGAGACACGGCACTCTGCATATCAAAGTCCGGAGACCCAACCTCTCGAGCCACACGACGACCTACCTCCGGGCGCAGCACGCCCACGTTTTCTTGGTGCCGCCTTGAACGACGATGGTCCCAATCCTCGCAGTTCCTACGCCTCTTCAAGCAACAGCTTTCCCATTGCAGACGATTACTCCTCGTCGGTCTATGCCCTCAATGCCGACCGTGCCCCAGGTTCTCGCGACCCTACGTTCTACAGCCTGAACTATCGTGATGATCCCCATGATGGTGATTTCAATGACTCCCAGCCGGGCGTGAGCAAGATGTCGCCTGCTATGCAAAGCTCTCCATATCTTTCAGAGAAGCGGAATACCTATGCCGCCCCACGCGACCGCTCACGTCGTAAGTTGTTCATCATTGGCGGTGCGATTTTAGGCTTGCTCCTCGTAATTGCCGTGGTTGTCGGCGTTTATTTCGGCGTGGTCAAGCCTAAATCGGCCAAGAGCAGCGACAATGCTTCAGGAGCCCTTGGGGACGAACACACCAGCGCCAAGCCTTCTGGGACGAGTGCGCCCACTCCTGGCGTACGGGCTGCTGTCACCGGTGGCGACGGAAGCAAAGTCACCACGGAAGACGGCACAACATTTACTTACCAGAACTCATTTGGTGGTTATTGGTACTGGGATTCTGAAGATCCTTTCAATAACGGCGCCCGCGCTCAGTCGTTTACTCCTGCACTGAACGAAACTTTTCGCTATGGTATTGATCAGATCAGAGGGTGAGAGTCAGCCTTCTCGCAACCAATATCCCATTCATCATTAACACTGACGCACACAGTGTCAACCTTGGAGGTTGGTTGAATACGGAACCAGTACGTTTCTTTCGTTACATTCCTAATTAAATGCAAGCATGGACTAATTTGGTATCGCCCTGCCACAGTTCATGTAAGTTTTTCGACTTCGTTGTACCATATTTCTGTCAACTGATTGATCTGAAGTACTCCTGCCCTTTATGAAAAATATGCAAATTCCTCTAACCCGGCCGTCGACGAATGGACACTGAGCGAGAACATGGCTGCGGATGGTGGACTCCAACAATTAGAAGATCATTATAAGACGTTTATTGTCAGTACTTTTCGACAAGATCTTGAGCTGTACTGACCGTTCTGGCTTGCACAGACCGAGAAGGACTTCGCTGAGATCGCTGCTGCAGGTTTGAACTGGGTTCGTATCCCTATACCCTATTGGGCCGTTGAAACATGGGATGGCGAACCATTCCTTGCCAAGACGTGTTGGACGTAAGTTCTTGATCGCTTTCTCTCACATCTTCGGTCGATTGACTCGCGAACAGTTACTTCTTGAAGGCCATCCAATGGGCTCGGAAGTATGGTATCCGTATCAATCTTGACTTGCATGCTGTGCCCGGTAGTCAGAATGGTTGGAATCACTCAGGTCGTCTCGGAACGATCAATCTCCTTAACGGACCCATGGGCCTTGCTAATGCTCAGCGCTCGTTGGATTACATTCGGATTATTTCCGAATTCATCTCGCAGCCCCAGTATAAGGACGTTGTTGCGATGTTCGGTATCACTAACGAACCTCAAGCCCCAACGTTCGGTCAGGAGAACCTCATCAGATAGTACGTGTTGTCGATGAGCAACACCTAACACTCAAGCTGACATACCCTGTCAGTTATCTAGAGGGGTACAACTTGGTCCGGGCTGCTAGTGGTATCGGAGAGGGCAATGGCCCCATGATCTCCTTCCACGAAGGTTTCACCGGCCTTAGCAAGTGGTCAGGGACGTTTGTCAACTCCGACCGCACGTCGCTGGATGTCCATCCTTATCTATGTTTCAGTAACCAATCGCCAGATCCTTACTCTGCCCGTGCAAACACTCCTTGCTCTGCCTGGGCGGCGGGCCAGAACAACTCTATAGGCAATTTTGGGTTGACCACTGCTGGCGAGTTCAGTAACGCTATCAATGATTGTGGGCTGTATGTCAATGGTGTTAACCTGGGCACTCGGTATGAGGGAACGTATACTCCTGGAAATTGGCCTCGTGTCGGAAGTTGTCAACAGTGGACTGATTATCAGACTTGGGACGACGACATGAAACAGGATATCATGAACTTTGCCCTTGCTAGTATGGATGCTCTTCAGGTATGAGGCTTACAGTCTTTTTTGAGTCACACTTTCACCTATAGCTACTTCTCTAGCATTACTTCTTCTGGACTTGGAAGATTGGCAACTCTTCTGTGACTGGTAAGGTTGAGGCCCCCGCCTGGTCCTACCAGCTCGGTCTTCAGGAAGGTTGGATGCCCAAAGATCCTCGACAGGCTATCGGCAAATGTGGCGGCAAGAATCCGGTCGGCGCTCTTAAACCCTGGCAAACCGGCGGCGCGGGTGCCGGTCAGCTCGACGCCGATTTCACTTCTTCATACGCTTGGCCTCCTACTTCCATCTCTCAAGGTGGTGCAGCCACACTCCTTCCATCATATACTCCCACAGGTACTGTTCGCACACTCGCTGCTCCGACATTCACCAAGTCCGCGGGCGGGGGGGTGGATGCTGGACAAGGTTGGGTGAATACTGCGGATACCGCGAAGGGTATGGTCCCGATTGCAACTTGCAGTTACCTTGATCCTTGGGTGGGTCCCAGCGCAGCACCTCCGGCACCATTATGTTCTGGAGGCACCGCTCGTCGGGACAATACCCCTACGCCAATCATTACTTCTCCACCCTCCCTTGCATAGATTCTCTCTCCCGGTGTTTCAGTGAATCGGACTCTCCTTGTTGTTATCGTTTTTGCACTGCACATCGCACTTTTCATGGACTACGTAGTAGCTTACCTCGGACTATTTTCTTACGATAAGCACGACGACGCTACCTACAATTACACATAAGCTGCCTACGGATTCAGTTGGATTTTCCTCTGTCATGCACATTGTATAGGGACGTAATGGGTATCGGTGTCCGAATTATGTTTAGTGTTCACCACTGGTCGTTGCATATCGATCTTCAAGGTCTTCTTGTCCTCCAAAGCCACCCTCGAAGTCCTTGTCAGCTTCTTTTCCTTCCTCCGCCTTCTTGGCAGTTTCTTTGATCTTCATCTGCTCTCGCAGAGCAGCTAGTTGTTCGGCCTCCTATAAACGCAATGTCTGAGCAACGAATAGTAGTGACATCGCCTTGCCTTACCTTCTGTCGGGCGTATTGATTTTCGGCACTTGATTCCCTCGACTTCCATGCCCCATCCTAGAGAATGTATCAGATATGCGAATTTGGTTATGAGACTGGTAACTAACCTGTGCAGTTGTTCCGGACATACTAGGTATATCGCGTAGAATACTAGATTGGACTGGATATCTTTAGCAGGTTGGCGGTCGCAATTTGAGATTGTGGTTTACGAGTAAGACGAATGTGTGCCATTTAGCACGAGCAACGCGCAGTTCTAGTTGAGTCTTCTACGTCATAGCGTCCGGGCGAACTCCGACACTTACACTGAGTCAGAGGCCAGTTGGCCTGAATCCATACATTCCCTCCCGTTCATCACATACGACTCCATAATTCAAACGGAACAGTTCATAGTTAACGCGCAACCAGCTATCTGACTGGTCAGAATTAAAACGGAGAGGAAGAATGCATTCCAAGCTACAAAGCAATATGGACAGATGACGAAAGCGAATTAATTACTATGACTGAGGATAGGGACCATTCTGCGGATTCTGGTGTTGCATGGCTGCTTGCTGCTAAACTTCCAGTGAGACACTAGTACACTAAAAATTAGAGATCATACGTGCCTGGAGAATTATGCTCTGTAATCTTCGAGTCTGCTGATATTGTTCCAATTGCTCTGGTGTGAACTGTCCAAGATTGGGATAATAGTGAGGTACCGTAGCGCGGGGCAGAGCATTCATGGCAGCTTGTTGAGCATCCGATAAACCTGAATGAGCTTGCGCGGAAGGAGGCCGAGGAGAGGCAACATGAGGAATGGTGTTAGGAAGATGAGGAGGTGAATGTTGAGGAAGACCTGGTGACGAACTGGCAGGCCGTGCATTATAGGATGCAGCGAGGTGCGCACTGCTCAAAGCGGGGGCCCCAGAAGCAGCTAAACTATTTGTCGGAACTTGAACAGGTACTTGTCCTTGGGCTTGTGCCTGCGCTACTGCAAGGCGTTGAGCCTGAGTTTGAGCTTGCAAAGCCGATGCAGGAGATAAACGATTCGCATTGCCTGATAACCGCTGCTGCTGAGAGATATTGACACCACGTATTTGGGGAACCGCTTGTTGTGCAGCAAGGCCGTTCGCAGCTCTGTTCGGAATGGTTGGCTGCGTTGCGCCTCAGGTATGAGAGGGATGATAAGAGCAACCTGATTAGCATCAAACACGTACCACGCCCTGACCAACCTGAGCTCGCTGCTGCATTAGCTGATGTTGTGCTGCAATTTCTTGTTGACGCTTCCTCATCATTGCTTCGTGAGCCTCCCGCGCATCCCTCTCGGCCTTCATACGACTCAGTTCTTGGGGAGTATACCTGGGCATTTTGTTATATTGACCATGAGTATCATGCATTGCAGGAGGTTTCCGCTGCGAGGCTGATCAAAGACGTTAGCAAGTATTCGCCAAAAGAGACGTCAGACAAATGTTTACCTTGCACTTTCAGAGTCTGTTCCCTTTTCTTCGCCGCCTTACGAATGGTCTCGTGCATCAGGGTGTGTCTTCGACGTTTGTAATCAAGTACGCCGCCTCCAGTCACTGGAGTAGACATGGCAGTGCTAGCACGCTTAGTGCCACGCGTTGCAATTTGGGATACTTGAACATTTGTACGAGACTCTTCGTCGGCGCCGCCTGCTGTCATGAAGCGTGCAACATAACGGTCCCGACACTCCATCCAGCTCCGTTTCTCAGTAGAAATGGTAACCCTAGCTGTATTGAATGCGTCCGCAATAAGGACCCAATTGCCTGGATATCGTTCCACAAGTTGTTTCAGTACTGTGTCATCTTGAGGTGTCCAAGTGTGCTCTAGGTGGCGCCGTTTCGCTGCACTGCCGCCTCTGGCAGCCTCTGCGATGGCAATGAAATCTGCAGGCATTCGCTTCTTACCGATAGGCACTGAGGCGCCGGGAATACCAGGAGACACTTCAAACAGAGCTGATGCAGCAATTCAGTATAAGAGCAAGAAGAATAAGAAGGGAACACGGACTAGAATGAGCACTTTCGTCAACCGGTCTGGAACTGGGGCTACTGAAGTCAGCAACTACAGCCGTTTCGTCCAGATTATGCCATTGTCCATCGGACCAGTGTCTGGATGGTTCCAAAGGACCAAGTAGGGTTGGCTTGCTCAGCATGAAATCATTAGTCGGGACCAGTTTTGAATACGTCGTATCTTCCGTCCTCTTATTAGGATCATCCTTGTCCCCTCTTCGATCCGATTTTCGTTTGCCTTCGCTGCCGGTCGCTGGTGCGACATCTAGAAGGCCGTATGGCTGCAAATCTGGGAAGATGGAAGAAAGGTCGGGAGGAGGCAAAGATGCGGAAAGAGAAAGATCCTCTGTGGATAACTCAGACATGCTCTTCACAAGCTCGAAATCATCTAAATCGACGAATAGCTTGTCTACGTCCGAATAGACGATCTCTTCCCGAAGAGGAGCGTACACGCTGGGCTTTGACTTTGACTTCGAGTGCGGTGCTTTGCTCGTATGTGTATGTCGGGCGTGACTGGTAAGAAGCGGATTCTGAGACGTCGGTTTGAGGCCGGGCGCGCCTGCAGGATTGTCTATCTGGGGGGCTATGGCCTTCTGAGCTTCTGCGGGCTCCTTCTTGATTTCCTCTTGAGGGTCCGCAGGGTCCACGTCCATAGCGTTAGAAATATCCATCTCATCCCGCAGAGCGGTGAGGTCCTCGACATCCTCGACCTTCGGCTGCACATCTTGTAGACTCGGGATCTCAGCAATTTGACCCAACTCAGAAACAGCTTCGTCCTGATTTAGTGCATCCTCTAAGGTCGTAGTAGGATCAAGAACGTCTTGATGGTCTTTGTCCTGTTCATCATCACTATCGTCGTCAGAGCCAAAGTCGTTTGCAGGTGTTGAATGCCCCTTTGAGTCATCAGCTCCGTCCTCGTCGCCGATCACATTCTCAAAGATATCAAGAGGTTTCTCAATCGAGTCCTCTTCTTCTAACTCATCCGGACGTGGTCGCTTCCAAAGTACGCAGATATGTCGACGAACACGTTCTTCCAAAGATCCCGCCTCGTGCCATTCCATAACAGCATGAGCGAGGTTGTAAGCCAGCGCAAGTTTCCATCGTCGCTCCTCACGGAAATCAGTGCGCATCCATTTCTATTGAACGAACGTTGAGCACGATACAGACAACAGATGACAATCCAAGAATTCTCACCATCTCCTCCAACAGATAATCACGATGAGTCTTCATTAAACCGCCAACACCACGCTGCTTCTTGGGTTGACGAAAACTCCATCGACCGGCATCTTTGAGTTTTTCAACTCTATCCAGAGTACGGATGATTCGCACTTCAGTGATAGCCACCTGAAGAACCGATAAATACAGATACACCATTGAAAGTATGGTTACCTACATTCCAGTCCTTCGTCATGAGACACTTGTTAGCTCTAGCGACCTTCGTAGACACGGGATTAGCGCGTATAGTTGCGCCCCATCTATTGAGTCCCAAAGGTGTCCATTCCGGCTGTGCTTTGCCGTCGCCCTTCTCTTTTTCTCGATCACGTTTTCGTTGACGAGAGGGCTTGTTCTTCCGCTGGAACTCAGCAGGAAGCATGCTGAAGGGAGGGAGAGTATACTGCGCATTGAGTGCCTCCACAGTGGAGCCGACGTTCGTGGCTTCCGGCTGCTCCTCTACTGAGGGCACAGTACCAATCATGTTCTCATCAAAAGCAAATGCTGGCCGCGCAAATAACGTGGACGAAGGAGGTTCGGAGAGAAGGTATCGCGCTTGCATCGACTCGGTCCTGGTTATTGGCAAAGGAGGTTCTGAGAAAGACGATGATTGCAACAGCGCAGATACATCATCTTCACTCATTTCTCGTTGCATAGGCCGTTCAATTGCAATCGCGCCGTAAGGTTTCTCCTCCTCGACGCCTTGCATAGCTACCAAATCCGAGACAATGGTAGCTGGATGTGCGGCAGCCACCAAATCTTCACGTCTGAGCTCTGTCATACTGCCGGGTGAGATGCGTGCTGCTACAGGGTGCGCTTTATACATTTCTTCGCGTGAAGGCTGGTACATTCGAGGACCAGGAAATAGTTCTTGCGGCTGCTCAGAAGGACGTTCTGGTGGACCACCGACGTGTATGACATCTTCAGATACAGCCCGCTCTGCAGCAGCGAGAGGAGGTTCTTCAATGATAGGTATTAGTTCCTCATCTATGTCCATGCGCTCTGCGACGGGTTCTGAGACTCGTAGACCCTGAATCTGCGCATGCTGTGCGAAAGGTGAAGGTCGCTCGACCGTCGGTTGAGCTGACGGGGACAGTGTGCGAGAAGGGCCGGGAGAAGGGCTACCTGTGCCGGAAACTGAAGGGTAACGGAAAGGGGATCCTGGTTCGGAAACAGCCTCCAACAGAGGTGCCACGTTTTCCATGCCTGGTCTAAAGAGCATTCAGTGCGTATATGGTGCACCATTGAAGGACGACATACTGTTTCCTCATGTCTTGCGCCTGCAAGAAGGACTTTAGCTCGTCCCGGTTGATGTTGGTATCGAGTACTTCTCCTTCCAGGCCTTGCCTTCTCGATAGAATATACATTTCGGAGAGAAATTTATCACGGCGACGGCGAATTTCACTATCAACGTATAAGTCAATTGAACATAATTGAGAATATTACGCCACTCACTTGAGTTGGCCTATGCGCTCTGCCACTAGCGACGCCCTCTGTGGCAACACACCCTCCATCGAAATTCTGAGACAGAAAAAGATATGAAGAAGGATGTAAGTGCCTTCAATAGGCTAGCTCTCTGTCGGTTGCGCTGTCCTAGGACAACTGGCAGTTGAGGTGGGTGAGTGGCCTTCAGAGGCGGACAGGTAGCGGGATTTCTCGTGTAAAGGAGACAGTCCCCAATAGACGGGTATTAGATAGCGTATAAAGTGTGATTGAACTGATGAGTGCAGTGAATGAGGGCCTTATAGGGCGGTTTCGCTGCGCTGTAGTGGCCGCTACTGAACTTCAGACGACAAACTCAATGTCCAAAAAAGGCAACCCGCACAAACATGTTGAATGTTGAACGTTCGAAACTTCACAGTTGACACGATGTAAGGGAGATCTATTACTGAGGATTGCAGGGATAACCAAGGTATGACTGATGTGCAGATGAGTGATAAAGAGAGTCAAAAACGTATAGCTACGGGTATAGGTGACTATACAATGCTGCTCGAATAAAAAGAGGGCGGTAAGAATGAGAGGAACGTATGAGTGATATTAGGGAGAGGCGAATGAATACTGTCCATAAGAAAACCATGTCGGAACATTGCTAACTCTCGAGATATGTTATCAAGTAAAGAAACAATGCAAACCAGCGCATTAGTTTAGACCACTTCCTTTGTACTGTTCACTGAGTCCTTTCTCCGTTTACTCAAAATACTGAACCTCTTGGACGATGTACTGTTCTTCTTCTGGTGTTTCTTAACGGTCTCGGTAGAAGACGCCAACGGAATATCAGTCAGAGGAACTTCAATCGCTTCCTCCTCTGGCTCTGACACAAGAACGCCGTCCTGTGACAAGTCTGAGGAACCTGTGATTCCTCCACCTCCCACCAACCGGATGGTCGTGTCCAAAGAGGCATCAATGGAGTCCTCAGCGGAGACCATGACCGGAGACTCCTCATCTGATTTTGCAGAATCAGGTTTGTCACCCTCCGGTGGGTTGGCAGACGAGCTGGTTGGTGAAGGTGTAATAGTGGGCGTTGGCAACATCGGTGCAGGGTCCTCCAATAAATCAGACACAGCTGGTGCGGGAGGAGTGACCGAATCAGGAGAAGAAGTTAGAATTCGAGGGATAGGAGATGACGGAAGCGGCACGTTGACAGCCTGGCGAACCTCAGCCGGCGTAGTACGACCTGGAGAGACAGGAGATGTTTGAGGAGGAATGATGATCTCACGCATCACCATATCACCCCCTGCTTCCAAGTCCGGTTCTGCTAAAGGCGTCTCAGACTCAGAAGTGACAAGAATATCGTCAGCAGTGGGGAGGTCAAAGGGAGCAGGGGCAGGAGGTTTGGTAACAGAGATCGTCGGTATTGACTGTTTCGGAGCGGTCTCGCGATTCGTCGCGTTTCCAAGAGGTGTCGTCGATTCATCCTCAACTAGCACGGGAATGGGGACCTGAGCACCACTGCCATCTGGAAGGTTAACAACATTTGGTGCAATGTTCTCCGGCAACTGCATATAGTCAGCAACGGTATATATATTTTGGTCGTAAAGTGATAACTTACCTTGCCCTTGTCTGGTTGTGGCACAACTGGATCTGGAATGATGCCAGCTTCGTGCCACCTGCGGACGCTGCGGTCTGCCCATGCCTCCAAAACATTCCAACCCTTATACTCTCCTGCCAATTTCATACCGCCTGTACCACTGTCGCCTCCACTATTTCCCATACCCTTTCCGACACCGTCGTAGAAATAGCTCTCGTAACCAATTGAGTCTTCGCTTCCTTCACTGGTGCCATCCCCACCAATCTCGTATCCTTCTCCAGCTTCTAGGTCCTCCACAAATGAAGCAAGCCATTTTGCCCACCCACCAGGTCCATCTCCTCGCCAGATCACTACCTTAGTGTCAAAATCACGTCCAAAGACGATGACCTGCCCGACTGCACCACCTTCATCAGGGTTCATATCAATACCTAGATAGTTCCCAGCCTTATCCGCCACCAACGGAATCCAACCTCTTGATGAATACTCCCGTCTTACCCAACCAGGAGGTATTGACTGCATCATCTCCCTGAGTCTTGCATTTGCGCCAGTATTGGGATCATCATCCACTTCTCTCCAGAACCTCCATTCCTCCAGAACATCTTCCAGCGGCAAGAGTGTGAGACCGAAAAACAATCCTTCCGAGCAGCCCGCAGCAGATTCCGGTTCTTGACCATCAACGCACAGATAAGATTCCCGTACAGGTGCCGGCAATGCGAACCCGAAAGCCATTTCGACTTGTGCAAGGTCTTGAGGTAACATGCCAAAGTTGAGGGTATCGCCAAGCTCTGGGTATTCAGTGGAGAGCCATGAGCGTAACCGATTCCAAGTCTGTTCCAGGGGAGGGTATGGAGGAGTCCTCGGTGGGTTATGCAAGGGTAAAAGAGAGGACTCCCGGGAACGAGAATTGGAACTATTATATCGCGCATAGATGAGCCAGCTGTACATCAAAACGAAATACAATGCAGATGACGTACGGGTTGGGCACGTAGTCGTATGAACCTACAGGAGACGGCGGGGGATAGGAGTATGATGTCGGGCTGGAAAGAGTATGAGACTGTGCGGTATGGAGAGCAGAAGGACTGAAAGCATCCGGATGATGTGTCTGGCTGGGTGAAGACGTCGGGAGACTGAAGGCCTCATGTGTTGAGGACATGGCGGTCCTGGAATTTCGAGAGGTTTTGGATGAAGACGAGAAAAGACTGGTGAACCAGCTCATGACGGTCAAAGAAGAGAAGAGAACAGAGGCTGTTGAGCGCCCCAGGTACCCTCGATGATGCGCAGGGCGTCGATATGGAGCTCGTTTGTATTGTAAAGAACGGCTATTCTCGAGCCAGAGCTGGTTATGAAGCAGAAGCAAAACGAAAGGCGGCGAGGAGGCAGGAAACTCAGGAGGCGAGTGGATGCTGGTGGCAGCTGTGGATGAGCTTGGCTGGCTGAGGAGCCCAAACACCCGGCTCTGATTCAAGTCGACGGCGCCTGTTCGTTGTTGGCCTTCGCTTCCAGAAAATCTCAAGGAAAGCGACAAAAAAGCAAATGAAGAAATACGTATCCCATTCCACGGAACACTAGTGTGAATACTACAATACATAGTTTACCGTACAAAAATACATGCTAGTCAATCGAAGTAAATCCCGTTAGACTACTTGAATCGTCCAATTTTGTCGGGGACATGGAAGTCACAGGCAGTCTTGGCTCGCAACTCCTCCAACGTCACGCCCTCTGCCATATCCACCAAATGGAGCTCTCCAGCATCTCGGTCGACGTTGAATACCGCAAGGTCGGTAACGATCAGGCTGACAGCACGAGGACCAGTGAGAGGAAGTGAGCATTCCTGCACGATCTTTGGCGCGCCATCCTTCGAACAATGCTGCATGGTGACAATGACCTTGGTCTTATCAGGGCATGATACCAAGTCCATAGCACCGCCAATACCTGTGTTACGCAGATCAGCATGCAGGCTACATCCTCGGAGCGCGTCGATCACACTTACCCTTGACCAACTTGCCCGGAATCATGAAATTGGCAATGTCACCAGCTTGTGAAACTTGCATGGCCTGAAACCAACTGTCAGTACATCAACACTGAATGGGTGGTATCTTTACGTACACCAAGCACAGTAACATTGAGATGTCCACCACGGATCATGTTGAACGATTCAATGGAGTCTGAAGGCTGGTCAGCCAGGGCAAGCAATCCATTTACAAAAGTTACGTACCGAAGGTCGAAGCACCGGGAACCAATGTGGTAGTCTCCTTTCCAGCGTTAATGATATCACTATTGCAGTACAGGTCAGCGCTCAGAGCATAGAGAGTCAATGTATTAGATACTAACGCGTCAACTTGATCCTCCGTAGGGTAAGGACCCATGCCGAGGATACCGTTCTCGCTTTCCATCCAGACTTGCACGCCAGGCTCCAAGTGCTAGAAGATCAAAGCAATAGTGAGCCATCGGAGTACCGAAGGCTAAAGATATCAACATACCTCAGGAACAAGAGTGGGAATACCAACACCGAGGTTCACGTAATAACCATCCTTGATCTCCTTCGCAGCACGGCAAGCAATACGATGTCTCCAGTCCTGCTTGGCTTCTGCGAAGTGATCATGAGAGTGTTCGGTACCGGCTGCAGCACCTTTCGTCTTCTGGTCATCCTTGTTTTTGGCGAGTGCGACGACTTCGATAGACTTGGGTTCCGTAGCTTGGACAATCCTATCGACGAAGATACCGGGTACATGAATGTTGTTGGGCTCGAGACTTCCGACGGGACTACATGCGAGACACATCAGCATTGTACAATGTCGCAGGAAGGCAAATGCACTTACACAATGTGTTCAGCCTCGACGATAGTAAGTTTCGCATTCCTAGCCATGACCGCGTTATAGTTGTTTGCCGTGTAACGGAAGATCAAGTTTCCAGCTTCATCAGCTTTCCAAGCATGCACAAGAGCCACATCGCCTGCAACAGCAGGTTCCAGGATATACCGACGTCCGTCGAAAACTCGCGCGTCCTTCTTGTTACCAGGGATCTTAACGCCGTGTGCCGTACCTCCAGGGTTGTACTGAATGGGAATGCCACCAGTCTCTACTTTTGTGCCAGCACCGGTAGGGGTATAGATAGCAGGGTATCCTGCAGCGTGGGCATTCAACCGAGCGACAAGGGTACCTTGTGGAACAAGTTCAACGCCGATGTCACCCTTGAGGTAGGCAGCCTCGATGAATTTGTTTCTGTATTGGGAATAAGCAACACGGCGATTAGGAAGTGATGAAAGCAACATACCCTCCAAGATATGAGATCATGATCTTGTCAAGTTGTTTTGTCTTGATCAAGCGGACTGCAGACAAGTTAGCTCGATGTATGCGCATCAAACAGTAAAAATAAAAAAACATACCGAGACCATGTTCGAGTGCACCGGCATTATTCGAAACAGCAGTGAGGGCCTTGACCTCTGGTCGTCTGCTCAAAGCCTTAATCAAGGTCTCGGGGATACCACAAAGTCCAAAGCCTATACATCAAAAAAAAATAAGCAATAGAAGAAGGGTGAAACCGTTCCAGCAGAACTGACCTCCAGACAGAATCGTATCACCAGACTTCACGTCCTTGACCGCCTCATCCACAGATTGCCAAACCTTCGATATCTTGGGTATAGGGGCGTCGGAGACGACAGTGAAATATCGCTTCGCGGTGAACGTCACGCTAATGCGACATAGTGGCCGAGCGGCCCTAGCGAACATCATTGTGGACCAAGTCGAATGAGAGGAGTGTCAGTCGAAGGTAAGAACAAGAGATAGGAGGGATGCAGGAGGTAAGTCGACCTTAAAAGGCCGGGGAAGACTGGGGAAGGCTGGAGAAAGCGGAAAAGTGGTAAAGGATTAAGTCAGTGCGGAGAAGGAAGTATAAATATGAGCAAGAGCGGGTCATGACCATGACCAGGCCCAGGGAGGGTCCGCCAGCATACCGAAGCCAAGTGCGAGAACCAGTAAGAAACCGTCGACATACAACTGACCAGTAATCGTCAATATCGACGACATCCGGGCTGAACAGTTTCCTCCTACCACGCCGGATTCGGCCGACTTATTCCCGCATCTGGCGTCGGTCCGACGGTCATCGCCGGCGTTCGCCTTGGCTTTCATGTTCTTCCTGGGCATGTGTTCCTCAACTCTGGGCAGAATACAGTTCCGTACACATTCCGTAACATAAGAATTACATCCCACTGCGGGGCAAATGGGACATTGCGGGGTATTTCAAACTCGCTTCACATCTTCCCCAGATTGCTTGACACATCGAAATCAGAACCTGTCTTCGCCCTGACTTCTTCAAGCGTCACACCCTCAGCCAGCTCCGCCAGTTGCAATTTCCCCGCATTTCGATCGACGTTGAAGACAGCCAGCTCGGTAATAATCTGGCTGACCGCGCGAGCACCAGTCAGCGGTAGATTGCACTCAGACAGTATCTTCGGGCTGCCATCCTTGGCACAGTGCTCCATTACGACCAGGACCTTGGTCTTGTCTGGGTTAGATACGAGATCCATCGCACCACCGATACCTGCAGAAACCCACGATTAGCACATGCTTCGCCCGAGGTTGTTTCGATAACTTACCCTTGACCATCTTGCCTGGTATCATAAAATTCGCGATGTCTCCAGCTTGTGAAACTTGCATAGCCTATTCATAGATGAGTAGACGTCAAAATAGATTCGAAAGCGCAGCACATACACCAAGGATTGCGACATCAATGTGGCCACCACGAATCATGTCGAAGGATTCGGCGGAGTCTATAGAAGGCAGCCCCACTGTCAGGACGGTGTAAGTATAGCGAAGTTCCACATAACACACCAAACACAGATGCGCCAGGTAGGAACGTCACAGTCTCCTTTCCAGCATTGATGATGTCCCTAGTGAACGCATTCATGTCGACATAAGTACTGTAATGCATCTTGTAGGAAAATGACGTACGCATCAAGCTTGTCTCTCGTCGGGTATGGTCCCATGCCAAGGATGCCATTCTCACTCTGCAGCCAAACTCGGACGCCAGGTGCCAGGTACTAGGGGCGATAGTTAGCCAAGCCATTAGGTTACAAATGAATCCACATACCTCTGGTACCAGCGTGGGCATGCCAATACCAAGGTTCACGTAGAATCCGTCCTTAATTTCCTTCGCTGCTCGCCTGGCAATACGGTGTCTCTGCTCAATAGCAAACTTCTTCTCCGGACTGAGCTTACTCGTGTCCTCTTCGGAAGAAGCATCTGTCGCGACTGTTTCGAACTCTATATGTTTGGGTGCAGTCGCTCTTACGATTCGATCCACGTATATGCCAGGCAGGTGTATCGCGTTGGGGGAAATCGAGCCTACTGGAACGATATTCTCAGCCTCCACGATGGTCAATTTAGCGTTCCTCGCCATTGGTCCGGAGAAGTTGTTCGCGGTGTATCTACCCCAATAAGCTCAGCATACGCTACTCAATCGGGGAAGAACCTTGCTGAGTTCTTACCTGAACACGCAATTACCAACTTCATCGACTTTCCATGCACGAATAAACGCGACGTCTCCAGCAATCGCAGGTTCCCTTACGTATCGTCGACCATTGTGGTCCAGGGCATCCTTCCTGCTTCCTGGAATCGCAATTCCTGCCTTCAGACCGCCTGGCTTATATCTGATTGGTATTTCACCCTTCTCGACTGCGGTATGAGCACCAGTGGGTGTATAGAAGAATGGCATTCCGGCTGCTTGGGACCGAATACGCGCGACGAGCGTGCCTTGGGGTATCAACTCGAGGGAAATCTTTCCGTTGAGGTAAAGAGACTCGAAGTACTTGTTGCTTCGTAGTAGATTTGGTTGAAGCTAAGTGTGAAACACTGAATAAGATTACATACCCTCCAATGTAAGAGGCCATCATCTTGTCTATCTGACCGGTATGTAGCAGTTTACCTAAAGATTGTAGATCATGGGCCTTTCGGTTCTCAAATAGAGATGTGTTCTATACACACCAAGGCCTCTTTCACCCGCACCGGCATTATTTGATACAGCGGTCAAGTTGTTCACGTCCTTACGGTTAGCTAAAGCACCAACCAAGGTGTCTAGTGGTACATGGCTTGAGCGTCACGAACGACCAAGTACATGTTTGCGCTACTCACCTGGAGTCCCACACAGTCCGAAGCCTGTGAATAGTCATTACCTACTAACTCGCATGAATTCATCTGCGCATCAAATTGCGTACCTCCACTAAGCAACACATCTCCCGACTTCACGTCTTTGATAGCCTCTTCCACCGAATCCCAAACTTTCGACTTGTTGGGTATAGGCAACTCTGTGGGAGTACTGTAGCACCTGATCTTCAGTCTCAATACCGAGCCTGCAGCAGCTGGTCCAACATGACCATTCATAGATGATCGCCAGACCCGTAACTGCGTCTTCGCTGAGCGTTTGGTCGTGCTCAACATCTTTCTTTCGGGTTGGAGAGGCTATGAACGGAATTGGGGAGGAATAAAGTCTTCACAAGAGCATATGAGAGTGTAGAAATACTGATACGCAGATACGAATGCCACCGTGGTGAGCAACATATTCGCGGACCATGAGAAGGGTGTACGGGCCATGTGACGGATTTAGACATAAAACATACCGCTTTTGGTGCTTGCAGGTTCACGGTGATTATGGGCGTCTGTTTCAGCACCATCACTCGAATGAGCAAAACTTGAAGAATCGGTGAGTGAAAAATAAAGTCCTGTGCAACGCAACCTAAGTAGAAAAAGTCCGGATTGGTATTACATGTTGCGATATACTGAGTTGATATTCCAAGCTGTGGTGTAGCGACGTATCTATTTCCTTCTACCAGGACCCTTGGGACGTGCAAATGGTTTTTTCTCGTCTCCGTCGATCGCCAAAGGAATCGCAGAGGCAGCATCGTTAGAGTCCAACAGACCTAATTCAAGCTTGAGATACTCTTCAGTGAGCTCCTTCGGATCTGAAGTCTCGATCTTGCGCTCAAGGAGAGACGTAGCTCCAAGGACAGTCTTTGCGATATGAAAAGTGGAACGGGCACCAGAGGAGTATAGCATTCGGTTTCGCACAGCCGAAGAAGTGGGGCACGAATAGATGTACACTATATGAAGCGATCATAGTCAATACGCGCATATTGGTCTGAAGAGTATCTCATCCTGACCTATGTCACGCCGAGGTTCCGGAGTAATTGTATGCGGCCAAGCAAAGAAAGCGTAACCTATGTAGACATGAGATGCAGTAGCAAATGGATAAAGTCGCATAAAGACATACAAGGATCGGAAGGTGGAAGATAAGCACTAAGCTCGTGAACCGCGCACTCTATACTTGACGCAAATTGTAGGCACTCCGAGGAAGTGTCAACAGTCTTGAAAAGGTGATGTGAGCACCCTATAACATGAGGTTACCGTATAACATACGAGAATGACTAGACGGCTATCGTCTCCATCTTGGAGTGCCTTTACGGCATTGTCAGCTTCCTCAGTCCACTGGAACCCGACACGGTCTCCGATGTGAGATCGTTTCTCTCTGCTTGCTTCGTAACCTGCGCCTCCAGCTTCCCTCTCCGCAGCTTTCACTGCTTCAAGCTCTTTCTCTCTCGCGGTCAAGGGCTGGGGTGCGGCTAAGTGCGCTTTGTGTTTGCGGTACGCAGCTGCAGTCACATCATCCTTGCTCGTAGCAAAGAGACTGTCTGTGAAATGTGTAGAGCCGAGTGCTTTGGTAAGGTTGTTGCGAGTCGATGCGTAAAGCATCTATAACGACGGACTCTTAAGCAAAAGCAAGAGAATACAATATTTAAAAGCCTATACCTTATCCCTAACTTTCGCAGAGTCTGGTACGTAGGAAACAGCGAGCCACTCAGACGGAGGATCGTCCAACCTAACGAGGATGTATGCAGGTACGTTATCCTCGAGGATGTTGCCTAGCGTGTCTAGGTCTTCTTCCAATGTCCCTATTGGCGCAATGGAATCATCCGGAACCAGGCATTCTACGAGATGAGAGTAGCATGAGATACAAAGTTGGAACAGTTGAGGAGGAGGAATACAAGCAGAGACCATTGCGAATTGAAATCTTAAGGAACCTGACTGCTTTGGACTCCACTGCATCGCTGAAAGCCTGGGTCAAATCATTGGAGACTGTGATTCCACTCGTCGCAGACATGTTGCAAGATTGATAGATGTAAAGGTGAATAGAGGTCCTGCGTGAGGTGTATATATGCGATCAATAATACTCTGCCGATCGAGCCGTGGACTGTGGACAGATGGAAATGGACATGCACAGCGTAATGGGCGACCACGGTCGACAGCTCGCAGCATCTCTTCAACTTTCTCTGGTAACGTCTGCTTTGCTGGAAATCCCCACCCAAGCTAGTGGCACATTGTCCCCCGAAGCAGTCCGAACGTCTTGCTCTTCACTGTGCGCATGCAGAAGCATCGTGGACGATAACCCTGACGCTGGAACACGTACAACGGTTTATAATCTTTAGGCATGGAGGCGCCACCATATATTCCGTACCAAGCGTACAAGGTGCGTAAATCTATCATATGGATCCGAGCTAGATGGAGCTTGAAGCGATGCGCTTACACATGTTACAGTCCAAGAGACATTCCAAGACTCCATCAAACCAGTTCTTGACACCTAATGTCTCCCCTCCGCAGGCTCGACCAGCAGTAGTCCTCGGCAATGGGCATGTTTTCAGCGAACCCGTTGTACCACAGCACCGCGATGTCAACGGTGACACCGAGAAGGTAGATTCAGCAACGGATGCTCCCAACCGCTTGACGGAACGACCAGCGTCGGTGTTAGATGACCTAACTCGTTATGAACAAATTTCACCGTTATCCATCACTGTGACAGCTGTACCTGCAGAGTCTCGTTCGGTTACCGATTCTCCCCTATCACTCTCGCCACCAGTTGTGGCAAAGGATACCCCTTCATCTACGACATCATCGATACCTCCGTCACCTACAACATCTGAACGACCACAGATTAATGGCAAAGCACCAGAATCTATGAACAATTCTGCAGCATCTTCAAGTACATCTTCACCCGCAACCAGTCCAAGATCCAACCTCACGACACGCAAAGTTTCGACATTCCGCCATATTCCCCTTCGTCCTGTAAATGCCAGACCCCCGCAGCCGCCTTCCCCCTTACGACCTCCCGGGACCCATACGTATACAGCTTCTAATACCTCAACGTCAACTCGCCTGTTGGGAACGCCAGAACCACGGAGTCGGGTATCTTCCACTGCTTCAACACCTAACGAGCGAGTGTTATCTTCAATGCCTTCCATAGATCTACATCGACACCCTGCTGTTAGTACGTCTTTGGATTATGGCCTCAGAAGTTCGTCGCCAATTGTTCCTCCACCACGATCATCTTCTCTTGCTGCGCCCCCAGTTCCACCAAAGGCCGTCTCGCCCATACCAAGTCAGAGTTTAACTCCTGCGTCTGCGTTATCACCCTCTTCGTCATCAACATCGTTACCTATCTTACGGCAACAGCAGCGTTCCCCCGCGCCATACCGGCCGGGCTTCCAACCCCAAGGTGTACGCAGGCCACGTACCGATGACTTCTTGGAAGCTCGTAGGGCAAGTCGAGATAGCGGACGCATTGAACGAACTCGGCTAGAACGACGACTGGAGAAGTTGGTTAATCTTCATTTTCCCCATCCGAATAAACAGAAGGCCACAGAGCTGCAGACAAACGGACATCCTAGTCAACAGACTCGGCGACAGTCATCACTGTTTGATTTAACTTTCGAAGACCTGAGGAACAAGACTGTGAGTGACTTGTGGAAAGAGGCTATACAACCTTCAACTAGCGGAAAGATGGATGTCAGAGGTTGGCTGTGACGCATTTATCTATTTTTCATGCTGGATACTGATTTTGATTAGCTGCCGAACAAATTATCACTCCATGGGAGGAGGATGCAGCTGTTACTCTATGTCCATTATGCTCGTGAGTATTCATAACGTTCTCCTGGAGTATGTTCCATACAGGAAAGTAACCGTAGCATCACAGGGCGTCTTTTCATCCGCTCACAAACCGGAAACATCATTGTCGTCTTTGCGGAAGGATCATTTGTTCACTACCCGTGAAATACCCTCAGCGTCAACAGCCGTGTTCTCTCCTTTTCGTTGCAGATCCCATCACCGGAGCGATAGAGGAAGTTAAGGAAGGCGTGGATTATGGCGTCCGACGGCGTAATCCAAGCATTTCTCAAGGCAAAGGGAAGGGCAAGGAACTAGCACTAACTGACGAGGAAAAATTCCTCAAGGGGGTACGGATATGCAGAGATTGCCGTCCTGTCTTGCTGTAAGTCTTTTCGCTCCGTTCTTCTAAATTTCTACTCAACTGGAGATGTCAGTCGACGACAGTATCTACAGGAGGTTCATCATGTACCGATATTCTCGAAGTTGTACGATGTAAGTCTTTCGCTTCACAGCCTCGAGTTTGATCCTGAGAAACTTTGCACACAGGCCTTCATCTCCCTCGAAAAGGAGATTGAAGAGGCCTTACCGCAATTCCAGGAACTCGTGCTCAGCTTAAGGTATGGATTGTACTCTTTCCCATACGTGCTTGCAGCTCACCTTCAAATGAACATAGCAATGACGAACGACCATCTCCAGAGGCTTCAGCTGCCAGGAAACGATTGCTGGAAGCATTCGCTCAATATGACGCTCTTGCAAAGCGGATACGAAAGATTCCATCACCAGAGGGTCAAGGGAGTTCGCAAGACAGGGTCCAAACAGCTATCCTGTCCAGGGCAAACAACTTCCTACAGAAGAACATGTTCCCTCTCCAGGTTAGCACAAGTTCCGTGGCAACGACGCGAGCTCAATAGTTGATCCTTTTCATCAGGCACTGCCAAAGCCGAAAAGGCTAACATCTGACCAGGCTCCGAAGGCCGACGTTGAAGAACATTCACAAATGGTCGATCCCGATTCAGAGGTTGCACATGCACTACAGCCTCTACTGGAGCAGGAAGCTCTGCTGGAATCATTTGTTGAAGAAGCCAAGGCTCATAGGAAATTTGAGGATGTAAAGATCTTGAAGGCAAACCTTGCAGAGATTCGCGCAGAGATCGACAGGATCCTGGCGAACGCGGAAGACGGGGTTTCAGCGAGAGCTAAGCCAAAGTCATAGTGCTATCGTACTCGAGTCTACCTGAGACATGGAGTGATCATCATAAATGTCCTTGGATTTTTTGGGGGATGCTAGATAATGGTATTAATGCAAACGATGTGGACGACGATAGCTGGATGTGATAGTGATGTACGGATGGATAGATGGATCGGTAACGTCCAAAATGACATGGATGGTATGCTATATGATGATTAGTAGAGGGCGACAATAGATGAGGATAACTTAGATGCAAGTGAATGAATGAGAGTCAACCGGAGCCCGCAAAAGAAACATATGGATCGATACCATGCTATCCTGGCACGGCTTCCTCCCCGCTGCGACTTCTCAGAAGTCCGAAACGAGGAGGTGTAGGGATCCTAAAGCTTTGATGAGACAGTAGGGCACTACGTGGGGGTTCCCGATGAGGCCGGACGAGCTTGGAAGACGTTGGCGCTGTACTTCGACTACGTGACAAGTTTGCACCCAATTGTCCATCTTCTGGAATGACAGGCGGGGTAGATCGAGGTACTGAGACAGCGCTCACCATGTGAGAGTATGGTCTAGGAGTGGGAGCAGGTGAGAACGAGGAGACATGAAGGAGGATAACAAATTCTTGAGTGGCATTCGTGAGCGTAACCATATTCATTCGTAATTCATCGGGAAGATGTTGAGCGGTGCCGTGCGTCTTAACTGCGTTAGACAAGTGGATGACAGTCTAACGTACGACAGGTGAGCGTTATGATACACATCCATCTTGGAATGGGCGAGAATCATGCTTACCCTCACGAATACGTGTGCATCTTCGCGGAGATGATTTCTGTCTGCACTTGGATCTCCCGCTTCCAATGCTTGTATATTTATTCTCACAACTTCAGTGATCTCCTTAGCCTTTTGCAAGGACTCAGACAGTTCCTCTCTCAACTCCTCGATTTCGCCAAGGAGCCCGTCCATCATCTCCCAGACGGAAGGGGCGGCCTCGACAGCTACTTTCACGGCTTCAATAGCTTGCTTATCCATTAGAGTGTTGGTACTTGACGCCTGATCTGCCATCGGTGGCTTCAACGACGGCGAGGACATGGATGCCACCAGCGAACTAGAAGACCCCTCACGTGAATGTGAATCCCACCGCGCAGGTAAGATCGAGGACGGCACTGGCCCAACAAAATGCGTCACCGGTGTGGACCCTGCAGATTGGGGCATCCGCCGTGAGGCCCTTAGGGTAGGGGTGGAAGACGTCTCTGCAACTCCTGCGGAGAGGTGGGGAGCCCCTACGAACGATGGTAGCATTCTGCCAATCTGTACATCTTTCAAGCTGAATGAGCCCGCATGTCGACGAGAGATACGTTTTTCTAGATCGCCTGTATCATGTCCTGAATTTGACCGTAGCAAAGGCCGGAACTGAAGGCCATGAGAGCCAGATGGCATGCTGAGGGCGGCCGGAGCCGTTGCTGGCGGCGATAGGACATTCTCAACGGGAGAGACAGTAGTCGTGCGAATAGTGGGTGTCGGCGCAACATACGACTTGGATACGGGCGGTGGGCGATGGTCCTGCAACAAAGGTTTGACAACTTCGATTTCACTAGTGATCGTCTGCCAAGAACTTGCTATCTCTGCCATGGCTCCATATAGGACGAGAAGCATCTGCCTCGTGTAACGCACATCATCATGCGTAGCAAGCACTTTCAACTGCAGGGATAACATGCCAATTGCCTTGCCGAAGACAGTGACGTTATCCCTGCAACTTTCGACTACAGCTCTACAGAGTGCAGGAGAGGGAAGTGTTCTTCTACAAGTTGTATCGAATCGATCCAGAGCGTCTATGAGTTGATGCATATACATGCTTGCCGGATCCAACACTTTGAGGAGAACAGCTGAAAGTCTCTCATCGATAGCGTATACAGTATAGTGTTGTAACGTTTGATAAATTTGCGAGACGGCAAAGAGGATCCCTCGAATAGCATCCACAAGCTTCAAAAGAGACGCTGGGACGGACTTATAGAGGGGTGTAGAAGTTAGAGTTGATAATCGACGGAAGTATGAATTTCTCTCGACGTCCATAGGTGGTGCCGGCCTGTCTGTCGAGATTGGCGATGCACTGACGGTGTCCTGCGCAAGAATTCTCGTGCGAGTGTGATTCGAAACGGACCCATTGGACGAACCAGACTCTTGACGAAAAGGAGGTGAGGGAATCGGACCGGCCGGAAGAGGCACTTGACTATTAAGACCTGGATACTTTTCAGGCAGTGTGGGCGACCTAAGTTCAGGTAGACTCTTGGCACCAATACGCTTTGCGGTGTCATGGGACGCAAAGGCTGAGGAGGCTCTTAGGTGCCATGATAACTTCCCTCGACGTGTACGATTAGTGTTGGTGGTTTCGTCGTCAGTGGATGGGATGGATTCATCCGGAGTAGGAAGATATGTTCCTGGTGACCGCACCGGAGATGCGTTGGCGCTGAGACTGCGAGGAATGACGGGAACATCAAGTCGAAGCCTTGAGGGTCCTGGAGAATGAGAAGCTTTTCGTTTGGGAGGCGCATGAAGGTTCGCCATATCAGAATATATTGATACATCCGACTCCAAAGAGAAGGAGCGAATATGAAGCGCCGAGTCTATGTTGGTTTGGCTCCCGTCTCTTTCCTGCAAAAACGGAGAGTTACCCTGAAAGTCATCGCTTCAAGAACGAGCTTAGTAGGAATTACGCGGGAAGAGAATAATTGAGGGAACATACAGAGGCTGATCATTCTCGTAGTCCAACGAAGATTGCTCAGTAACTACCGAGTCATCACTCTGTTTTCTTTCCATGGAGCCATTGTCTTCCATCCATTTTTGGACATTCGATATCCACCCTTTCATGGCAGCACCCTCTACGACGGAAGGCGCTTCCATTACTGACTTAGGAGGCCACTCAATTGGGTTCTGCTCCGCTCTGAATAGAGCCAAATTACGAAATTGTGTAAAATAGGCAGGCAATCTGTGAATCCCGTTGCGCGTGATTGAAAATATCTAAAGATAGCAAACATGTAAATATGTCTCATAGAATGCTGAAGAACTTGACACGTACCCGTAAGTTGATGAGAGAACCAGGTTGTGACGGTAAGCGTTTGATCTTGTTACGGCTGATATCCAGTATCTCCAATGAAGGCATTATCGTCAACTGAAAAAAGATACATTAACGCAGATTCAAAGATGCAACATCAACACGAGACCTACAACATCAGGGAACACAGTAAAGTTGTTATTCTTGAGTACAAGGTAACGTAGACGTGAAAGTAGCGCAAATGCCATAGGCAAGGTGGTCAAGCGATTATGAGCCAAGGTAATCCTGCGAGAACGTGCTCTTCTAGCTTTGGATAAAGACCGGGAAGCGGTATTATGACATACCTTGCGACT
Organism: Somion occarium; assembly: GCA_964035595.1. Lineage (NCBI taxonomy): Eukaryota > Fungi > Basidiomycota > Agaricomycetes > Polyporales > Cerrenaceae > Somion > Somion occarium. Next base: position 2,367,687 of record OZ037946.1, read on the forward strand.
GTACTGTCAGGCTCCTCGTCAGTCTCTCGAACAACGGTTGCCAATTCCTCCGCGCCATCTTCCCCCACGTCAGTCAGATTCTTGCGAGTCAAATCGAGCGTTGCGCCGGTGTCGGGAGACTTGGCGAGAGCTTCAGTAATATGGTCGCGACTAAGTGAGACAGAAGGCAATGGGCCCGGTGATAGTACACCATTTGTGGCCGCTAATATTCGACCAGTCACAGATTCGGCATCCGTAGAGGTCATCAATCCGAGATTCCTTGTGCAGGCTAGGGTTCAGACGACAATAAAGCCCTGAAGAGAATGTTATGGACGGCGAGCACAACGACCAGCCACAGCCTGTGTACCAGGCTCGAACCGCGGGATGGTTCACCACAACTGTCACGCTGTGACACTGATCGGACTCGCTGCTTGAGCCTCGCGGCCAAACCTTGCTTCTTCCCTTCATCCTTAAAACCAAAAGAGGGCAACGAACTATCAAGCAATATCTCCGCTAAATTCTGTGGAACGACTTTCAGAATCGGAATGGCAAATGCCAACGCTTTCGCTGGACAGTGGTCGGCACTCCCTACTTCGTTAACACCATGGATGTATGTATGCCAGTCCCTTGGGGTGTCCTTTCTAACGATAGTATTTGTGCAGTTTGGATGTCATCCAGTGCATGGGTCATACTCAAATGACACCCGTACAAGCTTCCACGATTCCATTGTTTTTACAGAATAAGGACGTGGTAGTAGAAGCCGTCACTGGATCTGGAAAGACCCTCGCATTCGTGATACCGGTACTGGAAAAACTCATCAGGAGGGAGAGTAAACTTAGGAAGAACGAAATTGGGGCGTTAGTTATTTCCCCTACGAGGTGAGACTTTGTTTGCTTTGCCAGGCAATCAATCTCAGTCGCAAAATCAGGGAACTTGCCAACCAAATACATTCTGTCTTCAACCTCTTCCTATCCTCTCAGCCTTCCCTATCAAGGTCATCATCACCTACCTCTGATGATAATGAACTAAACCGAGAGTACCCGGAACCTCTGCTGCTCGTATCCTCTGACGATTCGCCCGCAGAAGATATACAGCGATTCCTCTCAACTGGTGCAGATATTGTCATTGGGACACCAGGTCGTGTGGAGGAGTTCCTTCTTGGAAAGGGAAAGGACGTGGTCAATGTCAAGGAGCTGGAAGTGCTGGTGCTTGACGAAGCTGATCGGTCCGTACGTTTAGTTTGTTTCGGCCATACCTTACTGGATTTTTATACATCACACAGACTACTTGACTTGGGGTTTCAAACCGCATTGACTCGTATACTCCGCCATTTGCCTAAGCAAAGACGGACTGGTTTGTTCAGTGCAACCATGACCGATGCAGACGCAATTTCGGAACTCGTCCGTGTAGGTTTGCGAAATCCTGCTCGCGTAGTTGTCAAAGTACAAACCAAAAAGTCAAGAAAGGGGAAAGAGGTCGATAAGTCGTTTGGGGGCGATATTATTGAAGAGCGTCGAATACCGGCGAAGTTGGTGTTGATCATATTGTTGTACGCAACAACAGATTCTGACATTTGCCCTTCAGCTTGCAGAACTATTATATGTCATGTCAAGTTTCTGAGAAGCTGATCCAGCTAAGCCGTGTCATTCGACATGAGACGTCGACTCAAGATTCCTCTCGCTTCATCGTATATTTTGCGACATGCGCATGCGTTGACTACTTCTACCGCGTACTTCCTCTTCTGCTCCCAAGTGAATCTACACTATACTCCCTTCATGGACATCTTCAACCCGGGACTAGAACTCGAACACTCGCCTCCTTTACCAACTCTGTCTGCACACCGTCGTCTCCCTCGATCCTGCTGGCTACTGATGTCGCTGCCAGAGGACTTGACTTACCTGACGTAGATGTGGTAGTGCAGTTTGACCCGCCGTCCGATCCCAAGGCTTTTTCGCATCGTTGTGGACGGACCGCACGTGCTGGCCGTAGTGGTCGTGCTTGGGCGATGCTCGTTGGTAGAGAGCGCGACTATGTTGGTAGGTGCCATAACCGTTTTCTGGCGCCTAATCTAATGGCCAATGTCGCAGACTTCATGGCTGTCAGGAAGATTCCCTTGAAGGAACGGCAATCGTTTTCAAAGGATGGCTCATCGAAAGACGAGGACGACGTAGACGACGTGGAGGTGAACGCTGTATTGGCGAAAATCAGGTCTATGTTACTCACGGATCGGTCAATGCACGATAAAGTGAAGTCCTTTCTAGTTCTGTTGGACGACTGTCTAACCCATCACTCCGTATCAGGCAGTAAGAGCATTTGTCTCTTTCGTTAGGGCATACTCCAAACATGAAGCCTCCTACATATTTCGATTGACGGACCTTGATCTCGTTGGTCTTGCGAAATGTTTTGGTCTCCTGCGGCTACCTCGCATGCCTGAACTACGAAACGTTGACATTTCTGACTGGCAGGACGCTGACGTCGATGTAAGTTTTCGGTCAGACTTGTGTAAAATTGTATGCTAATTCTTCATAGTGGGACAATTACGCCTACACCGATAAGGCCCGCGAAGCCAAGCGACTAGCGGAAGCTAAGAAGCAAAAAACCATCGGCGATGCTGAAAGAGCGAAGCGCAAAGCCTTGCGAGCCGAGAAAAGGGCAGCAACCGCTGCTTGGAGTAGTAAAGTGGTGAAGAAAGAAGAGAAGGAGAAACGAAGGGAAAAGAAGGATCGGAAGCGGAAATGGCTCAAGACCCAACTGGATACTCAAAATGATGATATGGTCGACACTAACAATAACGCGGCAGAGGATGAAGATGAGTGGGAGGACCTGGCCAGAGAGGAACGGATGGCAAAAAAGCTTAGGCGAGGGGATATTAGTCAGGGCGAGTTTGACACGGAGTTCTCTGGCTTGTAGTGTGTAAGATCTCCTCCTGCGTATCAATGCTTTTCTACGCCGTTTCGTACTTAGACTGAGCCTGAGCAACTTCGATCAATGAGCGCTAAAATTATATAACTGAATCCCTTGACCTCAATTTGTGCCACTTACACTTTGCTCTCGACATTACGATCACATTTGTTCTACCTTGGCATTCATGCTTCCTAGAAAATGTTTCGTGCGTTGTCATTATCTTTACTTTCCGAAATCCTTCAATGAAATGTTATGCAGTGGTATTACGAGGATGGGCTACCTCGTAGACAAACATCCGGCGTGGTGGGGTGCAATCGCAAGAAATGCCCCTTCATACACCCTACTGATCACAGGTGGAGATCAGCTGGTAACAGTAGACCTCCCCCCGCCGGGTCGACCATTCCAACACTAGATCAAGATGTCCGTCAGAGGCACCCTTCCGGTTCGGGCCCTTCCCTAGTCGAACGACTCCAGGGCGAAGGTCTTTCAAAGTCTGTTCCACTTCAGAGAGGGCGTTCCAGCTCTAAGGAATCCCCACGCAGCTCTCGTGAACATGTTACAGAGCGTTCACCGTCTCGATCGACAGCGTCTATGGACGGCATGGAACATCCACCATATTCTCGTTCTTACAACGCGCCAGTTTTAACGAGACGAACAAGTTGGTCTCGACCAACACCACCTCCCGGCTCTATGCCCCCGCCACCCGCCGCCACCCACAAATCGACGAAGGCCGAGCCATCACATGCAGAGAAGTTGGAGGCTTGGGTTGAGCGGATTAAGTCGGTTGAGATCTATTGATGCTGTATGGATCAACACTTATGTCTTGTCTGTTCAGACTCATGTCAGAGGCTGTATCTCTCCGCACCGAACACCTCGAGATGGAGAAGGAGCTGCAGAGCTACCAGCGACTAGCGTCATTATGGCGGTTTTCAGAGGTTTCGCCTGACGAACGTGCGAAATTCGATTCCCAGATTACTGCTCTGGAGCACAAATGCGAAGCCAAGAAGAAGGAGCTCAATGCCATAGTTTTTCGGTTGGTAGATACCGACTTCTGGCCTGTGGTCCCGAATGCTGGAGACAATGCGTCTCTTCAAAAGCAAGAGATCCAGGCCAACATACAGCAGCTCAGGAACAATATTCAAGAGCTATATGGTATCCTACGTGCAGTGGATTCAAAGAATGCTGTCCCACCATTACCCGTTAAACAAGAACCTGAAGATGTGCACCCAGCGAAACGGCCCCGCCTGATGCGGCCTCAGTCACCAGTGCCATTTCCCCCCATGCCATCCTCTTCCAGTATACCCTCCTCTTCCAGTACTCTCACCTCTGGTCTCAGCCAACTGGACCTCAAAGAGGTGGAAGCTGTTAAAGAACACCTTCTCAAGTTGGAGGAGAGGCTCTGTGACTTGGAGGACAACATGGTTCACCATGATAATGACCTATTCATGGAGATGGAGGATAAGATCAACATGAAGATTGAAGAATTGGAAACACCCAATTTAATACCCAACAGATCTTCGAAATCTGATTCAGGGGTGGCTGGGCTGACCTCATATGCATCAGAGAAACTTCATACCCTGGAGCATGGTCTTCATAAGACAGAAGAAGAAGTTGGTGTGGTGATAGAGGAGGTTGCAAATATCATTTCAGGCAGCAATGAAACCCAGGCTAACTTGGATGCATTGAGACAAGAGAATGCACAGCTTAGAGAGCAGGTTCAACTGGTAAGCCAGGGGTCACTATCAATGGTTTAGATCTGATTGTTTGCAATCTCAGCTACAACAAATGCAAGAGGATAGCAAAAAGGCCATTGAAAGAAATCAGGCAGAACTGAAGTCATTAAGTGCTGCAGTTTCTGCCTATCTTTCAAGGTCTGCTGAAACTCCAAGTGCACCATCACTACCATCTAAAGAGGAGTTAATGTTCTCATCATATCCTATCATTCTTCAAGCCATCCAAGAAGACCTTAAACCCACAATTGCAGAATTACAAAACCACATTCAGAATATGCTCCAAGCACATAGTGAAGAGCTCTCTACAACAGTTATGTCAAAGTTATCCATGACCTTGAAGACTGTGGAGACATTTTCTGCATGGTTGGAGAATGGCAAGCAGAATGGAGTTAATGGACATACCAAACCTGATATACCACATACTATGCAGCATAAACAACCTGCTGGCTAAGCATGCATGGTTGGATCTTCTGGTTGTTGTATTCCATTGTGCATTATTGCTGTTCTTGCTGTTCTTGTTGTCATGCATTGGACTTGTTTGTAAGTTGTCTTTAGAATGTTTCTATTTATTTACAAAGTGTACTCATGCAATGTTATTGCTTAGTTCTCAAGATACCATATCATATTCAATTGTAGAGATGCATACACAAATTTCAGTCTAATCTTTGAAATTGTGATTTTTTCACTCTGTCACTTCTTATATTCACTTTGAGATTTACATATTAATAATTTCATCAGTTGTCCTCATAGCACTATGTATTAATCCTTATTGATGATTGTCCTTAAAACCTGCATATACTCCATTAATCATTGGGGGATAGAAAGATCTTTCAATAGAACAATGTACATAAAGAAATTCAGCAAAACAGATCTGTAACTTTAGCAAAAACATAGTCTGTAAAAATTGTCTATAATGGTTGGAAGGCAGAACTTGCAGAATCATACAATATGACCTCTACTCAAGTTATAAGTCCTTCTAGTTCCATGACGTAAATATTAAAGTATACTGTATATCTCCTTGGATTACAGCTTGAATTGTTACAAAAGTTCACAATTCACCTCTGAGCGCCAATAATGTATGTGTAGCGTCAATCGCGGCCTGCGTAGATCCCGGTCTGCATAAGGCCAGACTATAACTGCTCACTGGTTCGATAACGATTCTCATCCTCTTTAATTAACCAGACGGTATAATCCAACTCATAATGACAGAAACGATCCTAGAGGTCCATAACATTGGGGTATACCAAGCACCAGGGCAACCTATAATCACGGATGTCAACTTCGAAGTACGTGAAGGTGATATCGTTATTCTGCAGGGTAAGAGCGGAGCGGGGTACGTTGAAGTTAACCTGATACCAATTCGTAGAGATAACAACACACATAACTCTATTTCAGAAAGTCGACGTTATTGAAAGCGTTGGCGCATCTAACCCTGTACGAGGGTGAGATCGACTACAGAGGAAAGTACGTGGTACCTGCCCCATTGTCGCGGTCCTCACCTAAACAACCACCACCACATTTACAGGACACCCCAGTCATATGGTATCCCAAACTACCGTACACGCGTTCTCTACGTTCCCCAACGTCCGTCCCTTCTCCCCGGAACGCCACGAGAGTTCCTGAAAGTCGTCACCGGCTTCAAATCGCACAAGTCTCAACATACACTAGACATCCACGAACCTATACGTGTCGGAAAGGCCTGGGGAATTGAAGAGGAGCTGTGGGACCGTAATTGGTCGAACCTGAGCGGAGGCGAGAGCCAGAGAGTCGCGTTGGCTATTGCGGTCGGGATGCGGACAGCTGAGATCCTGCTATTAGACGGTATGTCAGTTATCAATAGAGGAAGCGTAACGTTCTCAATAATTACTCCCCTACTGTATTTGTTAGAACCGACCTCCGCTCTGGATGCACAAACGTCTATCACCGTGGAGAATTACCTGACGCAGTTGACGAAATCACCCGACAGCAACCTCAAAGCGGCCGTCTGGATCACGCATTCACCAGATCAAAGTAAACGAGTCGGTACTCGATTTTTGCGCATAGCGGACGGAACCCTTCGCGAGGAGAGTTCTTATGTATGACCCATGTTATGACTTTGTTGCATTTAACATTGTAAAATAGAGATATAATGAATTATCGGCAGAAATTCCGAGTTGAGGACCCTTAGCTCAATCGGTAGAGCATTGTACTTATGTGGATAACGTCATGCAGGGGTCCCGAGTTCGATTCTCGGAGGGTCCATTCTTTTTAGTTTCGCTCAACTGCGCAGTTCTCATTTTGCTCAGTACAAGATAAAGCATGAAAACAACATGATAGCAATGATGTATATACCGAATGCACACCAGATGACAATACTAGTGTGCTATAATAATGTCTTCTCTCTAATGTCCTGAGAGATGAAGTGCGTGAGCTGGCATGACAACAGGGGGGATGAGCAGTGCGATATGCATATAACATGCAATTAGGTCTACGGATATATACAATACTTAGCGACGGATCACTGAGGGGGGAAAGGCATGCCAGCGGGAGTCATGCCCATCTCCTCGGGGGTCAACGACGAGCTCTCGATCATCACACCGACGCCGACCTTAGCAGCGTTCTACATAAGAAATACGATAAGTCAGACACAAAGTATTCGGTAGTAGAAAGAAAGCAGACGTACCTTGAAGTGGTCGATCTCCCCCGAGACCATGAATGAGAACGTAGGTGCGAAACGCTGCTCAAGCAACGCCGACACCTTACCCGTCGAATCCAGCTGAGCCCTGAAAGTCGACATCCTCAAATCATACTTGGCGCCCAATGTTGCGATTGCATCTCTCCTCGTAGCTCCAGCGATCATTTGCAAATCAGCAGCTACCTCGATCTTCTCGCTCAGTTTTTGCCAATACGTTGCCTGCAAGACGCCCCCAGATTGCGCTTGCGCGGTAGCAATCCAGTTCTTATCTGAGCTGGTGTACTTGGCCAAGTACGAGAGGCCAACCTCGGACATCGTAGGGTCTGGTCGTTGGTAGACGGACTCGACACCTAAGGCGAGGTTTTTTGTGATGGATTGGAGGATGCCACCGATGTAGATACCGCTCCAGTCGGCTGGGTGGGGGTTAATGGCTTTGAAGTTGAGCGTGTAATCCCGACCCTGGTAGTCGTGTTCAAATTGGAGCATACTGTGGCCAACTTGCGATGAGATCTGTCAAGGAGAGAGGTTAGATTACATTGGGCGAAATCAAAGATGCTGAATCGCACCTGGCCTTGAACCTTCGTCACGTTGTTCTCAGTCCAGCCCTGGTTCGCTCGCAAGTTGAGATTGCCCTCATTGTCCATACCTCCTTGAAGGAAGACCTATGACGTGGAGTTAGTAAAGCGATATTGACTAGTAAGCAATAACGTACATTGTTGTTTGCAAAGACAGCTCCAAAGTTGTATGACGGTGGTTGTGTTTGCGAGCCCAAAGCAAAGGAGTGTGTCACCTGGAAAGCCGGGTTCGCAGACAACGCCTTTGTCAAATCAGCACGTCCTCCATCGAAAAAGAAGTTTGTCAAGTGGGTAGCTATATTCCAACGTCACCAAATCATCAGAGTTGGACTCTACGTGGAACACGTACACTTGACTTCTTTTGTGAGGTTCTCGATAGTGCCAGGGTTAGGCAGGTCAAGGGACTTGCGCCATGTCGAGAAACGGTTGTAAAGGTTGGAGAATGATGAGCCCGTTGACAAGACAGGAAAAGGGGAGGACGAGGAGGACGCCTCAGGTTTTAGAGGGGATGGCTCAGACATGACGGTCGACGACGATGGCCGCGCGCTTCTTTCCATAATTGCCCAAATTTTGGGAATGCCAAACCGGGGAACCTCCGTGCCCGCCCGTTGCGCCGGCCGACGACGCGTCGTCAAAGTAAGCGTCGAGCTGCTACAAAAGTTACAGTTGTATTTTCAACGTTCAACGCTCAGCATCTGCTTACGGATACAGTATGGAATGTAAAGCAAGTAGTTCATTACACTTATAGAAGCGGTATTACACAACGCGACGAAATAATATCGGGGCTCGAAGCACGAACGCGTCGTTACTGAGCCTAATGATCTACGTACGGTAGCAAAATGCACAAATATCGCAACATCCGGAATATGAAAGGACAAAGGGAGATCTCACACGTACGATGCCGTACAAGGATACCAGATGGCTCAGGAACGAGATGCACACATCGAAGCATGGACATGAGCTCTATATCGATGTAGAGCGTTTGACCTACTGATGTGCGTGAAGCACGATTCATGACCATGAACTGATAACAACGATAGAACCACCGGCGACGAGGACGATCCCTGACATCGTGTCAGACATGCAGAAGATTGGCATTGACCGCATACAGTCAGATCCGACACACAAAGAGCTTTGGACAACGCGCAAGATTATCAGCCTGGCCAGCTTTTGAACACTCTCGACGCTGTTTGCAGTGACGAAGAGGGCCCCAGGCACGGGGAGGAAAACAGGAGAAGGCGAGAGAGCCAGAGAGAGGCTAGGAGAGGCTTCGTCGGGGTGGGCGTCTGTCTCACGTGGTATGATGTGATGGAGGGAAGAGGCTCGAAATAGGCAGAAGGTGCTGGAACTCGACCGAATACAGCAAGCATATAAAGCCCAACTCCCCAGCCATGCCTCCCCACAAAGCTTGTTTGTTACCATCTTTCACGCTCTTACGACTATCTCTTTTCTACTTTCTTATATTCCCCTTTCATCGACATGTCCAAAGCAGTCGGTATTGACTTGGGCACCACCTACTCGTAAGTACTTTGTCAGCGATTTCACCCGATCTCTTTCTAACATCGTTTCCACAGTTGTGTCGGTGTCTGGCAAAATGATCGTGTAGAAATCATCGCCAACGACCAGGGTAACCGAACAACCCCTTCGTATGTCGCTTTCTGCGACAACGAGCGGTTAATCGGTGACGCTGCCAAGAATCAAGTCGCCATGAACCCGCACAACACTGTCTTCGACGCAAAGCGTCTCATCGGTCGCAAGTTCGATGACGCTGAGGTGCAGGCTGATATCAAGCACTTCCCCTTTGAGGTCTTCAACAAGGGCGGCAAGCCTTACATTCGGGTTACCTACCGTGGCGAGAAGAAGGAATTCGTAAGTAACAATCGTAATTGATATCGTCATCAAGACACTAACATTTCGTCTTAGTCACCTGAAGAAATTTCTTCTATGGTCCTCACCAAAATGAAGGAGACTGCGGAGTCGTATCTCGGAACAACCGTCACCAACGCTGTTGTCACCGTCCCGGCATACTTCAACGATTCACAACGTCAAGCCACGAAAGACGCCGGTGTCATTGCTGGTCTTAATGTCCTCCGTATCATCAACGAGCCTACCGCCGCTGCCATTGCCTACGGTCTTGATAAGAAGACCACCGGCGAGCGCAACGTTCTCATCTTCGATCTCGGAGGAGGAACCTTCGATGTCTCTCTTTTGACCATTGAAGAGGGTATCTTTGAGGTCAAGGCCACTGCTGGTGATACTCATCTTGGTGGTGAGGATTTCGATAACCGTCTTGTCAACCACTTCGTCCAGGAGTTCAAGCGTAAACACAAGAAGGGTAAGTCGAATCTACTTTGTTTCAGTAGCGATGAACTTGAAACTTATTCTGTCTTTTTGTAGATATCTCATCCAACCCTCGTGCACTCCGTCGACTCCGTACCGCTTGCGAGCGTGCCAAGCGTACCCTCTCGTCCGCTACCCAAACCACTCTCGAAATCGACTCTCTCTTCGAGGGTATCGACTTCTATACTTCCCTCACCCGTGCTCGTTTCGAGGAGCTCTGCCAGGATCTCTTCCGTTCGACTCTCGAGCCCGTCGAGAAGGTCCTTCGCGACTCCAAGATCGACAAGGCCAACGTTCACGAGATCGTCCTTGTCGGTGGTTCGACCCGTATTCCCCGTATCGTCAAGCTTGTCTCCGACTTTTTCAACGGCAAGGAGCCCTGCAAGTCCATCAACCCCGATGAGGCTGTCGCTTATGGTGCGGCCGTCCAGGCTGCTATCCTCACTGGTGACACTTCTGAGAAGACTCAGGATCTCCTGCTCCTCGATGTTGCTCCTCTGTCGCTCGGTATCGAGACCGCTGGTGGAGTCATGACCGCGCTCATCAAGCGTAACACCACCGTGCCGACGAAGAAGTCCGAGATCTTCTCGACGTACTCAGATAACCAGCCTGGTGTGCTCATCCAGGTCTACGAGGGTGAACGTGCACGTACGAAGGACAACAACCTTCTCGGCAAGTTCGAGCTCTCTGGCATTCCTCCCGCTCCCCGTGGTGTTCCACAAATTGAGGTCACTTTCGATATCGACGCCAACGGTATCCTCAACGTCTCCGCTTCGGATAAGACCACCGGAAAGTCGAACCGTATCACCATTACCAACGACAAGGGTCGTCTCTCGAAGGAGGAGATCGAGCGTATGGTCCAGGAGGCCGAGAAGTACAAGGCTGAGGACGAGGCTGCTGCTGCTCGTATCACTGCCAAGAATGCTCTCGAGTCCTATGCTTACAACCTGCGTAACTCGCTCACTGACGAGAAGCTCGCTGACAAGTTCGACCCGGCCGATAAGACAAAACTTCAAACCTCTGTCGACGAGGTCATCCACTGGCTTGACGCCTCACAAGAGGCTTCCAAGGAGGAGTACGAGGAGAGGCAGAAGGAACTCGAGGCTACCGCCAACCCGATCATGCAGAAACTGTACGCTGGTGCGGGGGGAGGTGCTGCAGGCGGATTCCCCGGCGGCGCACCAGGAGGCTTCCCCGGAGGTGCTGCACCAGGCGGTGGTGAGGAGGGCCCTAGCGTCGAGGAGGTCGACTAAACGATTAGAACTTCTTGATGCTTTCTCCTCCTTGTTGCTTGTTGCTGTTCTCTGCTCTCGTCTCGCGCGCCAGTTTGGTAGTATGTAGTGCACTGTTGCGGTAAAATAATCACCATCTTGTACATTACAAGCATTTTTTTTTCCCTTAGTTTATACACTTTACAACATCGCTCTCGAATCTCGAACTTGCCCTGCGTGTGATATGTTGGAAGACTCTCACTGATGTTAGAGTTTTGGCGAACAACGCATGGACTGGATTTGCAACACGATAAGAACGAGATCTTCTTTTGTCCAAGTTACTAACAACGACAAGTTTATCTCACAAACATGTATATTCCTACAGTCCCATACCAACTCAAGCCGGCGTGGTCGCGTTCGCCTTGAGGACACCAGCAAGGACGCTTCCACCTGCCACAGGACGAGTCAACTTGTTTGCACCTGAATTCAAACGTCCATATCAGCATTGCCCCCACAATACGAGATAACATTGACAACTCACCAGTCTTGACATTGAACTGGGCACTGGCGAAACTATCCAGGTTCGGATTACCTGTTCATGGTGGATAATCAATGAGCGATGCCAAAAGTCGATCCTTCACAAATAAGAAAGTTAATACGCACTGACGTTTCTCATGGCAAAGTATGTAGCATTAATTTGGTGAGGGTCGATCGTTAACGTGAAGAACCCGCGGTACGAGCCTTCGCTCCATTGAAGGTCCGTATTGATCCCAACTAGAGTCTGCGAAATCGCGTCTGCGGCTTCTGGGCTGATCCCAGATCCGAAGGCAGATGTGGATGTGACGGCCGTTCCTGCGAACTCGACGCCGATGGCACCTTTGCCAGAGATGGGGTCGTAGCTATGAAAGAGAGGAAGGTGAATATGACGGGTGAAGTGGATTACTGCAGGGTGGACTGACGTTGTGGTATCGTTGGGGTCTTTGATGACGATGCACGGTCAGAACCACTCCAGAGCCAATATCTGAACTTGAGTACTTACGAGCAAGGTCGGACACCCAGTTAGCGTGACTATCGCCTGAGAGGATGAGCGTGTTGTCGATTCTGTTGTTGTACAAATGATCGAGAATGCGATTGCGATTCGCTCGGTATCCGTCCCATGCATCCTAGGAAACATGAGCGATGAATCCCGCGCTTCACAAACCATCATATTGTGTACTTACCACGTCGACTATCAATATAATTAGAGTGAGTGACCAACAAAGAATATAAGGTAACAAGCTTACATTTGCCATTTCTCTCCAATTGAGTGAAGACGATTTGTTGGCTATGGAAATTGCTGAATGGAAACGTGAAGGAGCATACTATGGAACGCACCCGACAACACGCCAGACGGCGCCGCGAGCTTTAGACTTTGTAAGCGTATCGCGGAACCCTGTAGATGAGAGGTCAAATGAAGGTCAATAATCAAGATGAAGATGAGAACGCACATTTCTCTTGGGCTGCACCCATAAGGGACCGGTTCTGAACGTCGGCGATCGAGTTGATAACTGTGGGTAGTGTATGAGCTACTTATTAACCGTAAAAGACGCGTCTAGAAGACTTACATGCTACAAGAACGAAGTTTACGTTAGTCGTGAATCACAAAACGCGCAATCAAGAATATTCTCATACGGGTATTGTAGTAGAGCTAGAGGTGACGCCGCCGAATGAGCAAGCCAAAAGAGAGATAATGAGGAATACAAAGACGTACATCAGTGATGTCGCGATCATATTGACCTATTTAGAAGAATGCAAATGAAGTTCAGAGTCTCAAGAAATAGCGATGGATATAGCACGTACGAGTATCAAGCATAGTTAGGTCCTACGATGTTGTGAGCGGTGTTATTTACCGTTTGAGATTCAAACATGGCTGACTCACGAGAAGTTTGCCGATCTGGAAGTTCCTCCAAATACGAAGCTTATCGTCAACAGCAACTTGTCGGATCGGCATCCATTCATGGTAGGCTCGGACACCAGCTAACTTGCGGTCGGTGAAGCAAGCACCAGAGGGCGAGAACTTGCAACCTGAAGTTGTATCATTGCTGTCCGCAGTACCTGCCTTCCAAGATTGATCGGCAATTTCATGATCGTCCTGGGTACAATGGTCCGCATAAGAATAGACCTTATACAAACACTGTTATATCCGCTTACCCTATGAGATGTGAGCCACTAACGCACACATGATTGCCCGCTGAATAACTCACCAAACTGCGATCCATGGGCCACTCTCGTGAGCAAGCCGTAAACTGGCATCCGTACGATACTGATTCAGGCGTTGACGGTAATCAAAGATGGTGGCAAGCTCCCTGCCCAAGACCTGGCGACCAATGCGAGCACTAAATAGGTAGGTTAGAGACTGATTGAGCAATTTTATGAATATCATACCCATTTCCGAGGGATTCGTAAATCTGTGGATTCGAAGATGAGTTTGAGTTACTATGCTATATGATGAAGACTCACATAGTCGCCCAAGTGAACGAACAGGTCAGGTGTGGCATTGCGTGCAGCGACACCGTATGCATTGAAATAACCTTCATGAACGGCTCAAGTTAATTGATAAAACAACATAGACACAAACAACTTACCGGACTGGAATTGTGAACAACTGAACACGGCGATGGTCAGCGGCTTCCCTCCGTTGACCCGATTAGCAGGAGCTATAATACAGTTAATGAATGTAGTTCATCAAGACATGAAATATGCACGCGTACTATTAGGATTCGAGATCGTCCTGGTCGCTCCAACCGGACTGACAGAACTCGGGTTCGTACAATCAGCAAATTGGAACCAGTATTTGGTGTCTGCCTTCAGTCCAGTGGCCTCGACCTTTAGAGTGAAGTCTACATCATAAGTCGTAAATGCCTCTCCGGAGTCGATAGGTCTTCCAGCAAGGTTCTGGTTGTCAAAGATCTTGAAAGAAACGCAAACTGGGACGCTTTGGTCGGGAACGTTGGTTGTGTTGGAGATTGGCACCGCGCGAGTCCATAAGAGGACAGACGTATCAAAAGGATCACCCTGCAAAGCGGATCACTGTCAACGTCGAAGGTAGTGTCATGGACTGAGTAACGTACGCTAGCAACTGAATATGAAATAGGTGGTCAGTTGGTGTAGGATAATGGATATTTCGAACTCACCCGAGTGAGTAAAATTGATACCGCCACTCCAAAGGAATGGAGCCTGCAATGGGGATTAAACTTCTCGGTCAAAAAAAAAGGGGCCAAGAATAACCTTACATTGCTGAAGTCGCCACCGTAGAAGGTAGGGTAATGTTCGTCTGAAAACCCTTCGGATCCAACCGTCTGCCTTTTCGCAAACTCAACGTGGCGAGCATGAATAGCTCGAGTGTTATGAGAAAACTGAAAATGGGATTGTCAACGAGTTAGAATACCGATTGGCTAAGAAGGTAATAACGCTAACCTCTGAGATGCCTATGAACGGCGAACTGTATGCGAGATTACGATCAAGCAGTTCAGTCCCAAGGACTGCAGCCGCAGCAGTTAGAGTCAAAAGGACCGCGGAAATCATTCGATCACTTTCTCCAGGACAGGATGTTAGCAGCCGTTAGAGGTCTGTCTCTTCCGCACCATCACCCTTACATGGGTCTTTATACCTGCCAGGTGAAGCCCCCAATATGCATCAAGGAATTCCCTGGTGCGCCCATCTACGCCTCGACGACATGCACCGTATGCTACAGGTAACGTTCGCGGGGGAGTCTTTACGTTCGTTCTCCAACGTAACCCTCTAAACGCCACTTGTAAATACGCACGTTCGTGCCCGCCCTGCATGGAAGTCAATGTGGAGGTTAAGTACGGGAATAACTACGATAATTCTTGCTTCTCCGTCTACCTTCCGGGCCGTCGGTGTGGGTATTTTTAGCTGCAAAGGTGGAAGATACTGAGGCACGTGAGTATGCTTTCATATCGACTCACCATGATTCGATAGTCTTAATTTTGAAGAATCCTGGTAATACGATCATGAGGTATATCCGTACAGAGATTCTGGCAAACGTGATGCTGGCACACCTCCGATACGAAGCGGGAGCTCTCATGCCCAAAGCCTGAAGGATGTGCCATATTGCGACGTGTGCGATTCCAATAATGCCGACATGGTTCGTTCCTTGCGATACGTCGACCAGAACGCTTTAGCTGGTGATAGTCAAATGAACGGCAACATATCTATCGCAGTCAGTGACACGTTCGTAAAGCTGAAAAATTGTCAAAGGAATTGTAGCCATTCAAGCGACGACTCGGACGTTCTGAAGAAGCCTGACCTCAACGCCACGAGGCGAAAATTATGTCCTCATACAAAGATAAGCCTAAAGGTGAATTCAAAGGGACGCATAGCATACAAAGACAGAAAATGAATACTCGTACATCATATCAGTACAACCGTTTATCTCCATCCTACAGTTTGACCTTCTCACTGAACTTGAACTTCACGCCCTCCTTAGCTTCCAACAATTGGAATTGCACTAGGCCAGAGTACCAGCCGGCATAAGGGCTTCCGATAGTCTTGTGTGTGAGGAAAGCATCTTCGTGGTCGATCCTGATGGGCTTCCTGCCCGTGCCAGACGCTGCTGCGTCAGCGAGGAGCTGGACGTGGCATGATTTCTCCAGGGCTGTGTAGAAGTGTAAGGTACCTTCAATAGTGCCGGATGCAACAAGAATGCCGTGATTCTGAAATGGCATATACCGTAAGTAGGGAACTCGATGTGAAACCTGCTATGTTAAGACTCACTTGCAGAATCGCAGCCTGAAGTCGTAGTGTTAGGTGAGTAAATGTTGATTTTCAGTAATCTGAGTCCTACCTTCTTGTTGCCCAATGCTTGGGCGATTCGCGCCCCCTCCTCGTTGTCAAGGACAACACCTCCGTAAGACCGATATACGGCATGATCCTATGTGACGATGTTCAGTTAGACCCGTGTTCTTTGACTAGATTGACATAGACCTGCCTGATAGAACGCGCAACTGTCCTGCGTCAATGGATCGAGCTCTTTGCCCAACGAAGCAAACGCTCGCCCGTAAATGGAGTGTGAGTGTGCAGCACAATTGACATCTGGACGAGCAGCGTGGATAGCGGAGTGGATCAAGAAAGCCGCGGTGTTGAGAAGCCCTTTGCCTTCCTGAATCTTGCCGTCATGGTCCACTAGGAGTAAGTCGGATGGCTGAATCAGGGAGAAGTGGATACGCTATTAGGGCGATCAAATCAAACGTCAGTAGATGCACTTGTTCTGCTATTATAACAGCATAGTACATACCGAGGGATTGACCCAGAAGCAGTCAGTGCGTATGCAGTCCTGTCAAGAGGGATCAGCTAGAACAGCAGGTCTAAGTGAGAGCCAGAACATACTCGGACAGTGATATGTCCAGTAACGCCCTCATCATAGCCAAGGTTGCCTGCGTACACAGTTTCGTGAAGACGTTCCGTAGTAAGGGAATCGCATGAACTGACCAAAGATCCTCAAGGCTTGAGCGAGCCTGAACTTCAACCATTCCCGCTCCTCCTTCTTATCCTCAAACTTGGGCGGGATAGGCAGGTTCCCCAGCACGGCTTTCGAACTCTGAACGTTCTCTCCATGTGTAGGATCGACATGATAATTAGACATCCTGAATGTTTGGACGGCGCGAGTGGGCGTTACAATAAGTCTTCTCGCAATGGCAGCCTTAAGCGTACAAGGTGAGGAAAATGCCAAACCAAAGAACACCGTTCAACCCGTTGGGGATGCTGCGGTAGACCCCGTCTTATGTACATATATCCAGTCTTTAGGGACTACTTCTCCGTTTCCCTCGGAAACGGGGTAGCCCAAAATGGACGTGGGATCGCTCTTGGTGCCTGTTTCCAGTGGTGCCCAGGCGTCAGGTTGCTTTGGAGATCCGTTCGCCGTTTGTTGTTCTCCATAACATGGTGCGCGAAGACCGATGTCCGAGGTCGTATGACCAGGAATGGTTCCCAGCAAGCATAGCTTTAGAGAGAAAAGCGATCTAACGAATAGACGTGTCCGAGTTTTAAGTTGGACTAAGTCCCTCAGGGTTATGATGATAGTGAGTGCCTGAGACATGGTCAAGAACTGGTGACATGACAGACCGATAGCCTGTCCGATGACATATAAGACCAAGTAACGAGTTCTTGTCAAGTGTAAGGAAGTCAAGGCGAAGGCGCACTGGCAAAGGAACGTTGTGGTCTTGTAGAAAGGCGAAGCCACAACCTTCCTACTTGAGTATTTCCAGGCTCCTCCTACAGTCACGGTCTGATGAGCAGTGCTCAGTCGCATCTTCATGGTAAGTAAGTACATCACATATTGTATATTCAATTACATCGCGCTAACCTCACAAAGTCCATTATCCGTTTATTAGATCAGCTTCGATGTCCTCGTGCCAGCAGAGGTCATGATAGGTACTTATAACGAGATGTCGTCCTCTTGTTGCTACAAAAACACTTCCCTTCGGATCCTCAGTCTAGCTACTGATCACTAATATGTTCGAGGACGTCCAATTTATCTTTCTCGACATGTCTACTGCACTCGTGCAGGAGTGGGAGAAAGCTTTCGCTAAACACCTGGATGATTCCATACACGAGAAGTTCACATTTCTCAACTGCAAATTGGAAGATATTCCTCCACCACATAATAAGTTCGACTGCATCGTATCTCCCGCAAACTCTTACGGTCGTCTCGATGGCGGGTAAGCCAAGCCACCATCTTCATCCCACCATTGACATGCATGTATTGACTCCCAAGTTCCTCCATCCTAGCTTCGACTACTACCTCTCAGAGGCATTGGCTCCATCTCACGATCACGATGCCCCCACATGCCATGTCCAATCGGTTCTTTATCGCGAATGGAGGGGCTACGCTCCTCCAGGCACATGCACCATAATCTCACTTCTAAACTCTCCCTGCGAGAACAACATTCATGGATGTAGCTACATCGGGTTATGTCCCACCATGCGCGTCCCTGAGGAAATCACCTGGAACAGAGAGGTTATCTACAATTGCATGTGGTCGCTACTCGTTCAGCTGGACAAGCACAATACCGCCATCCAGGCGGGTGGTGGTGCAGGTCGGAGAATCCGTTCGGTGGTGATACCAGGGTTAGGCACTGGAATTGGTGAAGTGCCTATAGAGCGCTGCGCTCAGCAGATGGCTCTGGCGTTCAGAGATTTCTTGCTCTCTGCAGGGAATCCGGGGAAATGGTCGTCGTTAAGTTGGGATGATGCAACTGAGAATGCTGACGATACTCGTGTAACGTATGGATCCCCTTCGAAGTGGTCTCGGCTGTTATAGCTACGTTAACGCTACTCTTCTTTATATCCGCTTCTTGATCATATACAATAAACATAGTCGGAACCCATTCCGAGATTTGAGCTCTTCGATCTCATGCCGGAACCCAAACATACCATGATCCCATAAAGCCCACGATATCATTCGTACGCTCAATGTATGCGAGCAAAAGTCGAAGTCTAAAAGCACGTATACATTCCGGAGTATATACAACCTATATAATCTACACTACCCACAAAGAAAACAGAAAGCCGTAAGGTCATGCCCGAACGAATCTCCATCCGTCAGTAAGTCGTATCGCATCAGTACAAAAGTGTCCGTCAAAAAGGTATAGAGGTATCGCAGCGAAGAGTACAAATGTGAAAGCAAGCGTGGGGAGATGGAGAAAAGGCATGAAAGCACTGGGCTAAGGTCGTGATGCAGAATGTGGGTAGGCGGGAGGCCTAACGCCAAGCGTGCCAAAGGAGTGATATGATAAAATGAATGAAATAGAGAATAAGGGGAGCGCATTGGAATAGAAAAGAAGACGTCCAAACAGGGTCATTCAACACTCATCACTTGTCGTGAAGGAATACACTTGAGGGGCCATACAATGAGGGCATTACCAGACACCCAACCACCGTTTAGGTTTGCGCTTGCGCGAAGCTTTGGTGCGCATCGGCTCATCCTCTACGATAGCAATCCTCGAGGGTTCATTGACTTCCTCAACGATCACTTCAACAGCGGTCGTACGAGGAATGTGACTTGTCGCAGATGAGGGTGCATTGGAAGGAGCAGGAGAAGCAATGCCACGAGTGTTGGCGGGTGGAGGCACAGTAACGGTTCTGGCTGGTATGGACTCAGTGTAGTGCTGAACTTGGGTGACAGTCTTCGTTTCAGTTGCAATTTCAATGGCGGTTTCGGTGTAAATAATAGGCGGAGGAAGAGCTTGAAGAAGAGGCGCCTGCGAAAAAGAATGAACAGGTCAGTATACTGTCGAACACAATGATAGAAAAAGAAGACTGATAACCAATGCCTCATCATTGATCACCCTGCGATCGGCGACGGAAACAAACTGTGACAAGCGTAACGTAATCACGTGTACGCGTTGTTGACCTCGCGTCGAACACGGCGATCGATCGCAAGGGCATCCACAGGCAGGCGATGGTTATCAGTCTTCAGAGGACAAGGGGGACAAGATTGAAACACCGTGGTCCCCCAAGCCCAGCGACGAAGGGAGGGGGTAGGGGATACAACGGAGGAGACGAACTGTACATGGTTAAGTTCAAAAACATAGAAAAGAGGAAATGTCGGCGTGTGGTGATGATCCCCCTTCGTCTCAGAGCTCAGAGCGGCGCGGAGGAGGCAGTTGTACCTTGGGTTTCCGTTTGGGGCTCGCTGGTTCGTAGATGTATTCTTCTTCAACGGTAGGCTCTTCGTTGTTGAGAGCACTATACAAAACATATTAGTTTCAAGCACAAGCACAGCTTCCAAGCAACGCCTACACAAGTTGTTCCATGATCCAGCTTTCGCGTCTAGACGCGTCATGCTCTCTACGGTTAACCGCCTCCTCACGACGACTGATCTCCCGCTCACGCTCAGCAATCTTGAGCTCTCGATCGAGAATGTCCTCAGCTCGGACACGGGCCTGATCCCACCACCCTGGCGGGGTGAGAGCTTCAGCTTCCTTAAGGACTTCCTTGATGACAGTTTGCACGGGAGGTGCCTCTGTAATCTTCTCAATCGTAGTAGGGCAAACAGGGCAAACCATGGCAGATTGATTGGGCAGGACACCGCCGGGAGCACCAGCGAGAAGCTCAGCTTCACGACGGGCAACTTCAGCTTCACGGCTGGCGACTGAGCTCTCGCGGGCGACAAGCGCTTGAGAACGTTTTGGTGTCAAGTATCCCCAGAGACCCTGTTGTGCCGGATCATTGGGACCTCCTGCGGCGCCGGCAGCCTGCGAAGAGGGCAAGGAAAGCATTACGGCGAGGACCGCAAGCACGAGAGAGAGGACGAGTAGGAGAGTGGTGGACGAGATAGTCCTGTGATGGTGGTGACGGGAGGAGCGTTCACTACGCTCTCTCTCCCTATGAGATGAAGAGGGTTGTGCCATCCTGACGCTTACGGAGTTCGAGGGCGACAAGGACGTAGAAGTCACTGCTCTAAACGTGGACGTTATGGTGAAAAAAAATGGGAAAGGGGGAAAGCAACGCGTAAGATGGAATGAGTCGTGAGCAGGAAAAGTTTCGCAGGGGTTTATAGAGGGAGGAGAAAAGTTGCGGTGAGAAGAGGGAGCAGCGGAATGGTTCGAATTCCAACATTGTGCCTACATAAAAGGCAATGCTCGTGTACAACTACGTACAAACAATTACACGTGTATCACAAAATCTTTATTATTCTTCGGTCACGCTCGGAATCTCATTGTCCGTCCTCGGAGTCTTGTTTCGGTGTCGTGAGGCATTCCCGTGCAGCAGCCATATATTTTATTCATAGAGAAGGAAGGCAAAGTGAGTAGACAAGCAGTTGGGGATTGAGCGCCGTGACTGAATGAAATTGTGACACGGAGCGGGTGTGACCGCGCGTGATGGGAACAACGTTGTGGGCGCGTGGACAGAGACGCGCTCCGACTCAGTCTCAGCTGCCTCAGGCCTGCTTGTCGTCCAACCCAGTCGTTTTAAAAACATAGATCCACACCAATGTCCGCCCTTCGACGTTTCGCACAAACTAACCATGCAGTAACAAACTCCCCGCGAACAAGCGACTCTTCCGCGCAGGCATCGCCATCTACACCAACCAAGGGCCAGAACGGTTATTTGCCTTCAACACCTCGTACGAGACTGGTATACCCCATTTCGCCCGTGACCAGTCCTTCGTTGTCTGCTTCGACACCGTTTGACTGGGAAGCCGCGAGAGCGCATAAGCCGCCACCTTATGCGAGCCCATTAGCTAGAAAACGCGTCCGGACGTTGCAACACGGTGGGTCTCCGAGCACACCTCTGAAGAGAGTTATTAGGAAGAAGGGTTTCGTAGAGAAGTGAGCACACCTTACTACCCTAACATGAAGGCCTGATACTGATATTTGTTGGTGATGCTATCAGGGTTGCCTCTATTCCTTCACAAGTTGCATTCGAGATCTCGCTCTTCCCTCACAATGTCCCATTACCAACGGCACAAAAATCCGCGTGGATAATAGGCGGTTTCTTACACTTCTTGCACCTATGTGTTCGCATATCCCAAATCCGTACTGTCCCGGATTCCGATCTAGGTTGGGAGGACATGTACCGAGAAGACCAGAGTGAACCTTGGTTTAATTGGGTGAGCAATTTCAGCTAGCTAGCTCTTCGGAAAAACTTGTGACATGATCTGAAATTTACTTTTGACCGATTTATTGTAGACAGTCCCGGTATCATTTCTGCTATTAGCAGCAAGCATCCTCAACACCATGTCCCTTTTCACCCGTACACGAATCTACCAACTCAACCTCGCACGAGACCCCGTCCCCTCCCCACACGCCAAATTCGTACCCCGAAGCTCCCCCACCCCTACATCCGACTCCCAACAAAAAAAGACTCCGCTCTTGCTGAATATCCTGAAATACTTCTGGCACGCGTTCATCGTTTCAGTTCGATTCTTGTTGAATCTGAGTCCACCAAAAGACCGTCAGACGATTGTGGGCATCGGACAGGAGAGAGTGCAACAATTGGAAGTTTGGAGTCCGGGCGAATTGGAGTTGGCGTTGTTTGCGATTTATTCGCCTGCCCATGCGTTGCTTTGGATGGCGACGACGAGTGCGAATTGGATGATAATGTTGCTTGTGATGTTGATTGTCGGTGTACAGGTTTGTCATTCATTCACTCACATCCACCTCCACTTTCACTATGATTTGTCGTTATTGATTGGGGATTATTTGATTTTGATTGTAGCTTCGGGCCTTGACACGTTCTTATGAAGCTCTCCTCAAGGACAAGTCTATCATCTCTGCCGAGGTAATGCATGAGTATGACGAGAAAGCGAGTTTCATTTTGTCCTTCTTCGCATCGGGTAGCTTATGCTTACGCTCGATTTTATAGTTCGTCTACCCTCGTGTCAACCCTATCCGCAAAGACGCGGCTGTCATGACACACCAGGCGGAGATGGTGAACCCCTGGGACGATCGTTCAAAGTTCAAGGATTCACCGTGGCGTCACGGTCGGTAGATAAAGTCAAGTGTCTAAATTGCATTGCGTTCAAACTGGTGGTTTCTCGCTTCTTCTCTGCACATAATTCATGGTCCTGCATTGCACGCATACATACTGACTCTTGCATTGAACCGTTCTTTCGTTCGGCATATTCCCCCATACATAGCATTTACTCATATCCGTACATACATACCTTTCTGTTCAGTTATCAGCCCGTCCATAGGCTCTGATTATCACATAATATAAGCATCACTTCGGGTCCTTCCAAGTTTTCAATGATAACGAGAATCAATATTCAATCCATATAATACACTACAGCAGAAATGATATACAGCTTGGTTTCTTGGACTTCCTCCTAGTCACTAAGGCTACGATAGCGGCGCCACATGTGTAACAGCTACGAGGTACCATTCTCCTTTGCAGCAGCTTCTTGCTGATAGAACTTCTGCAAGTCTGCGACATCATCTTTGCTACCAAGGAAGACAGAGCATCTCTGATGAATATCTGTTGGAACGATATCCAGGATCCGTTTTGTTCCTGTAGTCGCGATACCGCCAGCCTGTACAACAAACCAAATGAACAAACAGATGCACGTCAGTCCAGTCACCTTCCACACATCATTCAAAACCTCAAGATCACGCACCTGCTCAGTCAAAAAAGCCATCGGGAACGCCTCATACAACAGCCTCAACTTCCCGTTCTTGCTCTTCTTGTCATCAGGGTACCCAAAGATACCACCATAAAGTAACGTTCGATGGACGTCGGCGACCATGGACCCGATGTATCGTGCGCTATAGGGTAATTTGCCGTTTGAGGGGTATTTGAGGCTGTTGAGATACTTGGTGACGGGTTCGTGGAAGTACATGGAGTTTCCTTCGTTGAATGAGTAGATCTTGCCTCGCGGGGGAACCCGGATCTGCCAATGCATGTTCAGTACTGATGCACCAAAAACAAAAACAAAAACAAAGAATGAGGAGGGATTGACGTACGTTGGGATGCGTGAGGATGAACTCTCCGAGTGCCGCGTCAAGCGTGTACCCATTTACACCCTTTCCCGTGGTGAGCACCAGATTCGCAGAAGAACCATACCTGAATGGGTTCCACAAATCGGTTAGTGGAGAGAATAATAAAGGAGAATAAGTCACACGAGCAAACGTACATCGTGTAACCGGCAGCGACCATTTCACTCCCAGGCCTCAAGACATCCTGAAGTGTTCCCTTCGAATCTGGTCGCTTTCACACACAACTATCAGCAACCGCACAATCGACACACACAGATAAATAAACCAAATGAATGTTTGAGTGTTTTGCTTACTATGTGGTATATCCCAAAGATGGTTCCGATATTCACACCGGCGTCGATGTTGCTACTTCCATCAAGCGGATCAAATACGACACAATATTTCCCCCTATGTTTCTCGTCGATGAACACGGCTTCGTCGAGCTCTTCAGAGACGAGGACGGCTGTCTTCCCTGACGCTCTGAGAGAGTTGATCATGATATCGTTGGAAAGGACGTCGAGTTTCTTTTGCTCCTCGCCCTGGATATTAGTCTCTCCTGCCAATCCGATACTACACACATATGAACGATCGAAAAAAGCTAACGCGTGTGAGACGCATACATACAGGTTGATCAGTCTCGCTTTTCGGACATTGGTGGCGATGAATTTGGAAGTGGTCTGAATGGCTGTCAGGAGTAATGTGAGGTCTCCCGATGCGACAGGACCAAGCTCGAACTGGTCTGCAAGGACATGTCTTAATGTAAGGAGGAATTGATGTTACTGCTTTACTTCTCGTCTTTCGATCAAATGAGAACGCGTACCGAGTGAGAGTGATGATATTAGTGTTAGGCTGATCTGACATGGCTAGCAACGACAGGTGGACGAGGGTAGTGTGCAAAGAGCAGGGAAGGGCTAAACGAGATGTTCTGGATTGCGGGGAAGAGTTTTATATAGAGGAGCTCCTGTAGGGCAGCAGGCAAGGTCCGGGTGTGAGCGGGTCTGGTGTTGGGGGATTCCGTTCATTCCGTTCATCCATCGTTCTCCCACTTGCAAGCTCCAGTCCAATTGCTGCCTACCGTAGGTCTATCACATGTGCGTCATAGTCTCCCGGTCCGCCCACCCCGGTCACCGAACGAATATTCGAGCTGGTATTACGACAAACATAAACGACTACTGCTAGACGATAAATAGCATAACAATATACAACGTTTGCAATCCAACAAAGCAAGAAATACGACAAGCAAAACATGATGCATGAGCAGAGCCATCCTACCGCTTCCTCTTCACACCAACAACCCCAACTGGTTCCTTGCCTTTCCGCGTTCGCAAAGGTATCGGAATCCCAACATCATCATCCCCGTCCACACCTTCCAACAACGGCACTGCCATCCCATCCCCTTCATCGTCATCGCCGCCTCCTCGAATCCCACTTGTATGTGGTCCAATCAGCTCAGCCTCTGATTCTTCATCGCCTTCTTCGTCGTCACCTTCGTAGACCCTTCGCTGTGCCTTCTCAGCCAACGATGCTGCAAGTTCAACACTTATCGACACACGCACACCTGAATCTGAAGATCCTCCTGGGAATAATGTTTCTGGCACATTATCTGCTTGTCCTCCCGACAGGATATGGTGGATAGCTTGTAGGTTACGTTCCATCTCTTCCTCTGTTATCCGCGGTCGCTTGTAATCTCTGAAACTGTACTTTCTACAAGCAAAGGTTCCCATTCAATATCACTTTTTTGCATATAATAGGCGATCCATACTCACATGTTAGGGTCTGGTTCCCAATCAGGGTCGTGGGTTCTCATATGGGCCGTTAGTGTCGTTCGTCTCGTGAATGTCTTGTCGCATAGAGGGTCCTCGCACTTGTACGGCCGCTTCCCCGTGTGTGTCCTTCGATGTCTCGCAAGACTACTCGAGTCACCGAACGTCTTCCCACATCCAGGATACTCGCAAAAGTGTGGCTTCTCGCCCGTGTGTACCCGTTGATGTACATGCAACGCCGACCTCTACAGACGTCGAAAACACAAGCAGTTAGCAAATTTCGAATTGTTGCTATAACATGACAGAAAATGGCATACCTGGATGAACGTTTTGCCACATCCAGGCTCAGGACATGGAAACGGTCTTTCGCCCGTATGTATTCGCATATGTCTCCCGAGATCACTCCTCCGGGAGAATGTCTTGTTACACTGTTCACATGTATGGATCTTTGGACCCTTGTTCTCTCCTTGCCCTTCAGTCGGCTTCATCACCAATATCTGGGGACTCTCTGCTTCACTTGCCGTTCCGGGACCCGAAGAAGTCGAAGCAACAGGTTGCGGTTGAGTGGTCGAGGCTGGTCTACGGATTACAGGTGGAGGGGGAGGGGCCGGGGCCGTTCGACGGTGATGTGATAACGAGGACGACGAAGCGAGGTTTGCAGAAGTCAAGAGTGTGACAGTTTCTGCGCCTGGTGCACCTGTAGCTGCTGATGTTGATGTTGGTGCCATTGGTGAAGTCACCTCCTCGGGTTGTGGTCCTGAGTCTTCCTGGTCGAAATGTGGGATATCCCTGAATATGTCATTCAGGTCGCTGAAATCACCCGCGACTCGGGAAGACGTGTCGCCAGTCAAGGAATCAATGCGCTCGCCAGGTAAAGGGGGAGAGCTGAGACGAGCACCTTCTGAATCCTCTTCCGGATTACTCTCTAGTTCGCCATCATACAGATATTCAGATCCATCGGTTCCACTGCCAGCTCCAGCAGCACCAGGCGATGTGAGCGGTTTGTCGTCCGCAGTGAGAGAATGGAAAGCAGGCGCAGCACGAGTAGTCATCTTCTCCCTCTCCCTCTCCTTGCGCTGACTCGCCAAAGGGTCACTCGCAGCGAATGCCCTTTCGCTCTCTTGCGCTTGCTGAGCAGCCGCCTCTAAGAACGCCGCAAGCCCCGTACTGAAATCTGGCACGCTGGCATCGATATCTCCACCACTCTCGGTCCCATGTCGGTCATGTAGGTCCCGCTTCTCCCCGGTTTCAGTTTGTCTCTGTTGAGCAGCAGCGCTCAACAAGGCTGCGGACGCGTCCATAGCACTCTGGTTGAGTAATGAAGCGATTTCTCGTTCAAGTTGTTCCATGTAGGAAGGGCCATTTGAGGAGTTCCCGAGTGTGTGATCAGAGGTTAAGTCGTCTAGAGCGGGGTCTATGGGAATGTCATTTGGATCATAGTTGGATGAAAGAGGGCCTGAGTGGTGATCTTCATCTTCGCCAATTGTCTCGTCGTGTACGACGTCGGAAAGGTTGAGGACATGGCCGTGCTCTTCATGATTCATAATCATAGTCGAGCTAGAGCACCTGTTCAATGAGACGTCCTGAGTAGCTGGAGTTGTTACCTATGCGAGGTAAATGTGAAATCGTCTAAGAAAGAGGTGAGAAAGACGTAAGAGCGAACGCAAGAATACGAATCAGGCATAAAACTCACCGATCGTAATAGAAGTGCAAAGGCGTGTCTACAACGAGGCAGGGCTTCTCGTGCAGACGATTTCCAAAACCTAAATGATTAGGTCTCAAGTAATGGCTTACTCGGTTACCCAAGCAATTGTGCAATGTTTGCTGTCTCTCTGTGTGATCGTTACGGTCGTGGAATGATATTAGCAAGTCAACAGAGCAATGGTGGTGGTGGCAGTGGAACGGAAACCCTTGGCGCGATCAATAAGCGCGCAATGTAGTCGGGAACTAGCCGAGCACAGTCGAGACAACAAGCGACGAGCAGTGCATACCTGGTCACTACTTTCAACAACGGCCACCACGCATATCCACAACGACCTGCTGTAGTGCTTCGATAGACCTCATTCTGTGCCATGGCACCTCAACAGTTCACCAAGGTGGATCTCACCCCAAAGAGACACCATGGCTATGCAGTTATACTCTTCATTTTGGGCACGCTTTTCCCTCCCCTCGGTGCGCTTGTCTTTCGTAATCGCAAGGAAACTTGTGATTTCTGAGTGTTCGCTGACGCACGGTACCTTTTTCAGCGGTCGCCGCGCGGTTCGGCATTGGAGGTGACTTCTGGTTGAATCTGTTCTTGACAATATGCGGGTACATTCCGGGTGAGTTCGGCACCGGTCTTTTTTGTCGTAACTTTGCATCTAAACTCTTACAATAGGACATTTTCACAACTTTTACATCCAGGTTCGCTTCGGGGAAAACACGTCGATGAGGCTATGTTGTACTCATGTCATATCTAACAGAACATCCGGAACAACAAGACACACAGACGAACACCAAAGTGGGCGCAAAGATACGGCCTTGTTGACATCTCAGAAATCAAACGAAAGGAACGTCGTTCTCAATGGGCCAACCGGTATAACGACCGACTACCTCGATCCACACTCGAGGAGGCTCCGTACGAGGAAGGGCAGGAAGGCGGATCCAGTGTTGACCTTTCAGTAGAAGGCCAAGAGTCTCGGCAACGAACCGGGGAATTATGGTCCCCACAAGACGAAACTTACTATGGGCAGCATCAGAATGGAAATGCCAATGGTGATGCTGCCAGCGTTCGAACAACCGGTTCAGGGCGGTGGCACTATCCAGCCAACTTTGAGGACGCTATTCCGGAGCCTTCGCGGAAAAAATCGAAGAAGAAGAAAGAGAAGAAGGACAGGTGGGCGAGGACAGAGGATGCGTACTCGATTGGTGAAGCAGAGCAGTCTTCTTCTTCGCGGAAACGAAAGTCCAAGAAGAGACGATCGACTATTACGCCAGGAGACGATACGTATTCCAGGCAGAGTGGTTCGACTACAGAATTCCCGGAGGATGCTGAGGGTGGATTGTATGGGGACACGAGGAGGGGGCAGGATAAGCCTGCACGGGATGAAGGAGACAACATATTCACGCATGAGCTGTGATGATGGAACAGGATACCCCTCCTTCGATTGTTTCCACTCACCAGATGCTTAATCTCACTTATTACTAGATCGTTCCAGCGTATTGCATTCTATTCAGGGTTATCGAGACGACAATCTGTTTCCTATTTATTCTCATTCTCGTCATGCATTTTCAAGCATATCTCGTTATCACTGAATCATTAATCTATATCTTTAGGGAGCCTTAGGGCCATGACGTATTCTTGGTCATCTGTGGGTTCAACAGAACGTTGCGTCTCCTGCAGGTCAAGATGTCTATCGTGCAGTCACCTCAATCTACAGAACCCAATATAGCCAACCAATCACCATGCATGTACAAACGCGACGTATACTGACGTCTCACCTGAAAGCTTGATCAACCATTCAGGGTGACGAGCCAAAAAGCATTCCGAACTCCCTTCTATCTTCCTGCTTGACAACGACGATTAGAGATTATGCACCGTCAGTGCGTCCCCGACCTCCGTTACGATATTATCTCACCTTTAGACGTCCGATACTGACGCCATCGCGTAATATTCCCTCCCAATGCAACCGAGAAAGCATGTGCACGAGCACATGAGTCCAGACAATCGTTCCCACTGACTCGCTTCTGATCTCTTCGAAGCTTCGCATCAAATATATTATTTCTATTCGCATGGCTTTTCTTATTCTTCCGCCACTATATATACCTAGATCCATTCGCATACCTCTAGGTACGCTCTCAAGCTCACCACCCCTTCTGCGTCTTAAGGCTGATGCTACGAGAGGTCTTGTGCGCACTCCCTGCGTTGTGTTTGGCGTGGTTCGCAAGGTCGGCAGTGTTGGTAGATTTTCAAGTCGCCCAGCCTCCGCCATTACCACAGGATGCGAAGCAGTGTACTGTGAAGATCCTTGAGTGAGTTCTCTTAGTGGTCTAGTTCGATAGTGAATTGCTGAAAGCCGGATGCAGGCGTACTTTTGGTTTCTCGTTTGGACTGTACGTCAGTTCTCTGATTGGTTATGACGTGTATAATGTATATGTGCTGAAGGTGATCTCACAGCCCCGAAATCGTGCAGTTCACGTACGTAACTATTCGTGGGACTTGTATTGCCAAAGTTCACTTCAACCTCGCAGACCCCCGACAGATTGTGGTCCAGTTGGTTCATGGGCCGGAATTAGTCTCAACTTCACTGTAACCTCTAACGGAACTCAGTTTGATCGTCTGGGTATCTTCACATTCCAGAACGTCGAAAGTGAGTCTCTACGTCTAAGCACGTTTGCCGGCGAGGCGTTAGTTAACCGTGTATGTAGTTTGGCGAAGTTCGACTCCAGAACCCACTCAAGGGGACGGAATTATTTGGACTTACCTCAAAGATGCGACTCGTTATATCCCGCTCTTCGCGAAACCAGGAACATTCATCTTGCAGTTGGACAACTTGCTTCAAACTGGATTAGACGGGCAATATGCAAGTGTGTACTAGTGTTAGCATTCCACACAGAGTCGTCGTTGACGTTGATCCATAACTTAAGCTGTACTACATGCCACCTTCTTTGCCTCATCTGCAAGCCATCCTCCAGCTCCAAAGGCGGACGTCATCATTCCGGTGACTACGTTGGCGAATGATACAGGGAACGATGCATCTGTTCCTCCCATCTTTTCGGTAGGCTTTATTTCAAAAGTCTGAACTACAATGAATCTAATAATTGCAATAGCTCAATGTTACAGTTCCCAGAAATGCAATTCAGATCTTTGCTGAACTCCAGGCTTCCGGAAACGGCAATGAGGAATTTTGGGTAAGACATATATCTCACTCACACTTTGCAGCGAGATTGCAAGTGCTGAGTCTCGTGCATAGTACTTCAACGCTCCAAATCAGTTCGTGAGCACTATCCCGACATTCGGAGAAGGCCCATTCCGTGAAGTTCGAATGCTCATAGACGGTCAAGTCGCTGGAGTAGCATTTCCGTGCGTGTTCGATTGGGAGACGCGATGTATAGTCCACTGATATAACTCTATTATCAGTTATGCCGTAATCTTCACTGGTGGAATTGTCCCTACGGCATGGAGACCTATCACGTCCTACGGCGCACTCGATCTACCACAATATTTCATTGACCTCACGCCCTTCGTACCTGTGCTCACTGACGGCAAGCCCCACAACCTCAGTATCGACGTTGTCTCTGCAGAGGCCGACCACGCGATCAATCAGAACTGGTTTGTATCTGGTAACCTTCAGGTTGTCACTGATTCTTCGCCCAATCCAACCACTGGCCAGATCACAGTACTCGACGCACCCGCATTTGCGCAGACGACAACGACAGGAATGGTAGCTGCCAACGGAGATGTGAAATTTACTGTTACAGCGAAACGAAATATACATATAGAGAGCGTGTTCACAAGCGGAAGTGGGAAGACATCGCATGTGGTTTGGTCACAGAGTTTGGAGTACTCTAACACTCAAAACTATATCAATAACTCGCCAGTACTGGTGAGCCAATATTCAGTTTGAAAAGCATGTTGTCGTTCTAAACACTTCTCTGCTAGCTTCTCCAGCAGCTTGTCTCGCAATCCGCATCTGGATCTTTCCTGTCTACTGTGAACGGCGTAAGGACACTCGTCGATCAGTTCAGCTACCCCCTGGACATCAACATCACAAATCTGACTCCCTCTGGTTCAAGCTGTAAGTCGTTCGCTCTAGTATTGGATAATCTTCTGACTTTTTCCAGTCGTCACGGCCATCGATCACTCATACGACCGTGTGTCCGTCCCGAACCCATTCATCGTGGGTTCAACCATCCGAAATCACCAAGTTTCTGGTACGATGTCCGATTTCCTTGCCCTATTTGAGATCGTCGCTAACTGAAAACTGCTATAGGTGGATTTTTTACCCTTTCATCCGATGGCAACTTTGGGAATGGCACTAGTCAGAATACTTTCTCTTACGTCGATCTTGCAGGCAATACGTATGATCGAGAGGTCAGCTCTGTAAACACAGACATCACCTCCGATCATCAAGGTGGTACCTTGGCTCCCAAAGAAGCAGCACACTTCCCCTCATTCCAGCAACCATTCACAGTGTCAAAGGCCAGATTGCCCGGAGGAAGGCTCGTAGGCAATTAACATTACCATTACAATGGCCTTTAATATGCACAAACCAAGATATCTACTAGATTTTAACTTCTTCGATGACTGCGTGACGTCTCCTTCCATTCCTCTAGAAGCACTGTTGAACTGCAAGCTCCACTTCCCGTGTTGAACGGTACTCAGTGCCGTGTTGAGACGGTGCTAACCAATGTTGCAAACTATCTGGTGAAGATGCGATCTAGGATGGAACGCTTGAATGCGTCTCTAGAACAAGCCGATGGGTCTTCCAGTCTCAGTGTCGATGTCGACCTCCCAGAATCCCGGGCGCGTGCCAAGTCCGGGCATGGTTTGCATGTCACCGAGGAGAGGGTAGAGGAACCCTGCACCTGCGGACAGACGCACAGCTCGGATAGGAATGGTGAAGCCTGCCCGAGAGTAATGAGCCAAGAGATTAAACGAAGAAGCTGAGCCACTTACCAGTTGGGACGTTCTTGAGTTTTGGATCGTGAGAGAACGAATACTGAGTTTTCGCCATACAAACTAAAGAGCACTATATCAATCGCTGTTAGAGTACACGAAAGAAATTAGGACGCACTGGGAAGGTTGCTAAAGCCTTGACGAGTATAAGTCTCAACCTGCTTCTGAGCCAACTCGCTGAGCTCGATACCATCAGCACCATAGATCTCTTTGGCAATAATCTCGATCTTCTTCTCGATGGGAAGATTGAGATCGTAGAGGAACTTAAAGTTGGATTCTCCTTCGCAGGTGGTGACGACAGCTTCAGCAAGGGCACGAGCACCGGCGCCACCTTCTGCCCAGTGGTTGCTGACGACTGCGGCGTCAGCACCGCCAGCGAGAGCCTTGTTACGGATAAGCTCTAGTTCTGCAGGTGTGTCGGATCTACGGAGTGAAGGGTCAACAATATGTCATGCAAACTACGAATCATATATAACTTACGCGAACCGGTTGATAGCTACGATGACCTTCAAGCCGAACTTGCGAGAGTTCTCAATGTGCTTAACAAGGTTCTTGCAACCTTCCTCAAGAGTGACAAGATCCTCCTTGGTGTACGTATCGTGCAAGGGCTTTCCGGGTGTCACCTCAGGTCCACCTCCATGCATCTTGAGGGCACGGGTAGTCGCGACGATGACAGTAGCATCAGGCTTCAAACCGCTGACACGGCACTTAATGTCGCAGAACTTTTCCATACCCATGTCCGCACCGAAACCGCCCTCAGTCAGGACGTAACCCACGCGGTCGGGAGAGTCCCCCTCTTCGGTACCGGCCAATTTCAATGCAACGCGATCCGCAAGGATGGAAGAGTTTCCGTGAGCGATATTGGCGAATGGTCCCGCATGAACGAAGACAGGAGTGCCCTAAAGGGAAGATGGAGGGTGAGATTATATTCGGGAAACAGACAGAAATGGACAAACCTCCAAAGTCTGCATCAAATTGGGCTTGATAGCGTCCTTCATCAAGACAGCGAGAGCACCACCGACACCAATGTCATCCGCAGTGATAGGATCGCCATGCTTGCTAGTAGCGACAACCATAGAACCCAACCTCCGCCTCATATCCGCCAAGTCAGTTGTTAAAGCCAGAACAGCCATACATTCGCTTGCAACGGCAATATCAAAGCCAGTCACACGCTCTTGGCCTTGCTCAGTGGGGTTTTGTCCGATAGTGATCTTACGCAAGAACCTATCGTTGACATCAATAACACGGTTCCAGGTGATCGTGTCGGGGTCAACGTCCAGACGGGCGAAACGGGTGATCTCCTCTTGAGTGAGCTCATTGGGGTCGGTCTTGTCAATGCCTAGCTTCTTGAGACGCTTCAACATGAGAGGAGCGAATTCACGTTTGCCCTTCTTTGTTGGAACGAGACGGTTGTACAAGGCCTTTATGGGATATGGATAAGTTGTCACTATCAACAGCGAGAACATAACTGACCTTGTCGGACTGAGTAGCTTCGTGGAACATACGTGCATCCAATGCCGCAGCTATGATACGTCCGTTAGTGGGTGATTGCGACAATAATAATTCATCAACACTTACCGAGTAAATTGTTGGCAGCCGTAACAGCATGGATATCGCCAGTTAAGTGCAAGTTGAACTGAGGAAGAGCAAGGACATGAATAGATACATTAGCATTACATGGTAGAACAGACGCACCTCGTCCATAGGAATGACCTGACTATAACCTCCACCAGCAGCACCTCCCTTGATACCAAAGGTGGGTCCTTGACTGGGTTGACGTACACAAGCGAATGCAGGGCGTCGGAGGTGTGCACCAAGGGCTTGAGCCAAACCAACTGTGGTCGTGGACTTACCCTCACCAAGAGGGGTGGGCGTGATACTACCGCATACATTGAGTCAACCTGCTTAAACGAGAGGATGGAGTAACATACCCAGAGATTACGATGTATTTGCCGTCCTTACGGTGAGCCAACCGATCAAGCACACTGAGCTCAACCTTAGCCTTGTACTTGCCGTAGTTCTCGAGTTCATCGTGCAAGAGACCAATCTCGTGAGCGAGCTGAGCGATAGGCTTCGGTGTCTGCGCCATGGCAATATCGATGTCGCTTGGAACCTTCTCCTTGATGTCCAATTTCAGAGGTTTAACCCGACGTGAGCGATCCTCTTCCCATTGACGTTCAGCAGCCTTGAGAGTGTTGACCATGAGCAAAGCGACAGTCATGGGTCCAACTCCTCCGGGTACTGGGGTGATGTGAGAGGCGATTTGACGAGCAGACTCAAAATCGACATCGCCGACTAAACGTTGACCAGATTTCTTCGTGGCATCTTTAGTGGGGTCAATATAGGGGTCCTCGCCTAACACAAGTAAGTCTTCTTACCAGGGATGTAGTTTGTACCAACGTCGATCACGATGGCACCTGGCTTGATCCAAGAACCTTGAACGTAGTGTGGCTTGCCAATAGCCGAAACAACAATATCCGCATTCTTGACCTATCGAATCAAATGAAGGTGAATATATGTATCCTACGACACACATCAAATATTGCACATACAATCTCCGGAAGATTCTTGGTGTGACTATGGCACTGTGTTACAGTGGCATCGCGACTCCTGAGAAGAGCTGCAACAGGGCTTCCGACGATATCACTCCTGCCAAGGACTACTGCATTTGCACCTGTGATGGTGACTCCGGTGCTCTCAAGCAGCCTAAGCACTCCAGCAGGCGTGCAAGGTATGAAGAGTGGGTTAGATGCGCGAGAAGCGAGATGGCCAATGTTGTATGCGTGGAAACTGTGTTCAAATGAGATCACATGACGGCTTATACGATATAAGAAACAGAACGTACCCGTCGACGTCTTTTTCGGGGCTTACAGCCTCAGTGACTTCGCTCTCACCAACCGAACCGACGTGAGAACCGAGAGGAAGTTGAACAAGTATACCACTGATGTCAGGGTCATCGTTTAGCTTCTGCACGACTTCAACGACCTCATCTACTTCAGCTTCCTCAGGGAGGGTGATGTGTTTGAACTTGATTCCAACTTCCTCTGCAGCCCTTGCCTTCATGCGAACATAGACATTCGAGTCAGGCCGCTCCCCTGCCTGGACGATAGCCAGCTGGGGTTGAAAGCGAGGATGCTGGGACTGCAGGCTCTTGATACGTTCTGCGACCTCATTGCGAATAGATCTGAAGTAACAACCAATAAATACAAACCAGAAAATATTATAATAGCGTGCTATCATACTTAGCGATAGCCGTACCGTCGATGATCTTTGCTTCGCCCATTTTTCGAGTGGCTGCAGAGGTTAAAGTGCGGACACCCGTCCAGGTCAGATAACCCAAGCGCCGCATGCCAGCTGAAGGCTTTATCCAATGACGTGAAATACTGATTCGCGAAACCCCTGTTTGCGAGCGTTTGGCCTAATACCATTAGAGGATGCAGGGGTCAATTGCAAGTGGTAGAGGCCATTCTGGCAGAATATCCAGCGGGAAAAGGACGTGTCTAGAGAGGGCGATTCTTCGGATTGCATTTTTTATGACGGGTCATACACAGTCAGCAGGAACATTTACTTATATATATAGTGACGCTGCTCAGAACTTTCCATCACTTCGAACTGAACATTCTAACAATATAAGTCCCGGAAAGGTAGTCTCCACGTGGTTCCAGCTGGCACATTCCTGCGCCTAATTTTTTGTTAGGTCTTTCGTATGCACTTTCGTGTTTATACCGCCGACCCTTACACTTGCATTTCACTTTTGCCCACATCTTTCCCATTCTCTTCTCCCCAACATGAGCCGTGCTCAAGCTTTCCAACTCTACCGGTCGTGCGCAGCTTCATTTGCTTCAAGAGGCGCCGTTCGGTCATCATTACCACTCGCATCTCGTAGGCTGGCTGGAGTACGGTATTACTCGGAGGGTAACGGTCAGCCGAGTGAAAGTGCAGAGGCTAAGAAGGGAGAGGAGAAGAAGGATGAAGCAAAAGATACCGGCGCCCCACAGCCATCTCCTGCAGAGGCTGAATGCCTCGAAAAGCTCAAAGTGAAGGAAGCTGAGGTGGTGGACCTCACCGTATGTCTTTCTTTCTGCGGTTGACTCCACCAGTGTTTCTCATATGCTTCCGCCTTCGAAGGGTCGGCTACGATACCTACAAGCAGATTTCTTGAACTTGCAGCGTAACGCTGCAAGAGAAAAGGAGCAGACCAAAGACTTTGCTATCTCGCGATTCGCATCGGACCTTCTGGAGACAGTCGACGTCCTTGCAATAGCGCTAAAATCTGTTCCGCAATCTGTGCTTCAAACCCCATCCGCCGAAGGGCCATCCCCTCCACCCGAACAACCCTCTCCCTCCACATCCCAACAAAAGACACCCGAGGCTTACCTGAAAGATCTGCATACTGGCGTGGAGATGACCCATCGACTCCTTCTGCAGACATTGTTCAAGTACGGTGTCAAGCCTTTCGACCCAACTGGCGATAAGTTTGATCCCAACCGTCACGAAGCCTTATACCAAGCGCCGGTTCCTGGCAAGGAGCCTGGAACGGTATTGGACTGCCAGAAGGACGGTTACATGATAAAAGATCGGGTATTGCGGGCGGCGCAAGTGGGTGTAGTGCAGGATACGCAGTCATAACCGTAATGACTATGGCTGGGTTTCTTTACGAGGCTAGGACGTTCGGCAGTTGTACTTCCAACTGAGTGTCGTAGTTGGGAGAGTGGGTCGCAGGTGGGACATCATCATTAGATTAATATTGCAGTATAGACAATACTTAATCAACGAATCTCTACTCCGAAGTCTTCCTTGAGTCGTGAGATGACGCGCTCGTGGAATGCATTGGCTTCGTCGTTTGTCAAAGAGCTTTTCATAGTTCAGTTCCAATGTAAATACGATGAAGGAAAGGACCCACCGATCCATAGATCTGTAGTTGACACGATAACAATGACTCGTTCGGTTGGTTTTTGGGTGAGTGAAAGAATCGATCTTCCGAAATACAAGTTTTGAGGCTAAATAAAACATTAAAGCATGCAAGACTACGTACCAATTTGACGTCTTCCACAGAATCACCCGCTGTATCTCTGACCAAGTCGCAGAAATCGTTTTCATGCAAGCCTGTTGAAGGTACCCAGAAGCTGACATCCTTGTAACATGGCGGATGCTTCGAGAAAGGTTTGAAGGTACTGATAGTCCCAGGTATAAACTGCTCAAGGAATCGGGAATCTTTTGACCAGAATAATCGAATATCGGGTATGGAATAGAGGATCATAGCGATACGCTCCAGGCCAAGTCCGAAAGCCCATCCGATGCTGTTTGGTACATCTATAGACAACATGAGTTGCGAGTTTATTCCTGACTGAATAAACGCGTACTAGCACGATCCAGAGTGGATTGAAGCACTACCCCACAACCGAGAATCTCAAGCCACTTTCCGTGGAAGAAGACCTCGACCTCGTAGCTTGGACTCGTGAAGGGGAAGTATGCTTCAATCCACCTTACTTTGAGAGGTTCCTCTTCATTCGCACTTGCTCGTCCGCCGAACAAATGCAATATAAGGCTATTGAGTGACAATTTGAGGTTGCGTGCGACGAGTTCTGCCTTGACGGGGTCATGAGACGGCTGAACTGGATTTGAAGCACTTATGTGCGGGATGTCTTCAATAATAATATTCGAACTTGCAAGGTGCGCGGACAGCCGAGCGTTGTCTTCTTCAATTTCCTTGATCCCGTTCGGATTATCGTGGAATAGCCGTGCACCCTCGACTTGATGGAAAGCGGGGTAATGTGAAGCATCAATTTCGTCTCGTCGATACACGTCCGCTGTGAGCAGCCACTCTCGATGGCCCTTGGAGAATGTTTCAACTTCGTGAGCAGACGTATGTGTACGCAGCAAATAATCTTTGTTGATATAATAACTATCCGTGACTGATCGGCCAGGGTGGTCTAGAGGGAACGAGAGGTCGTCGAAGTTTCTTGCCGGAGTGACTACGGGTGACATGTCGGAAAAAGCGGAAAAGGTTGGGTAGTGAGACTCTATGAGGTTTCGAAGGATTCCCAGAGGGTGGGAAGGCTGGAGGTGTAATCGTCTGTCTAGTTTGTGAATAATAGCGGAGGTGATGTTCGTTTGAGAATCTCGTGGATATTCTCGACCCAATACAGAGACGTGCATTGGGCTATCTGACGATGTGGACATGCACCTGGGCCGAGGCATACTGCATCCCCGAGGAATACCTGGTAGACGTGCTCTTATTACGAGCTTGATCATGCCCTGTGCATCGTCAGTCGATGTATTTTTACGCGGAAATTGAGTTGACTCACTGGAGATTACTTTATATACTGTCTTATGGTACGTAGTACTTTTATCCCTGACTTGTCTCTCCAAGGGCAGGCCCTACGTACCGTGGGAGGGCCAAATTTCAAGGCAAGAGGTTAAAGCAGCACGACTCGGAGAGTTGATCGAAGTACAATATGCAAGCGCCCACCACGGACGCGTCCTGTCACGATTGTCACGCTCTCGAATACGCGCCTGTCACGGTGCTTTGGCGGGGGCGCCTCTTGGTGCAAGTACTCAACGATGTCACTCAGGATCAAGATCCCGAAATCCGCGGCTGTGCGCGAACCATTCCAGGTGCATTCCTGTCCTCTTACTCTCATTCCATCGTAGCTCTTATTCCAGTCTCAGGGTCAACCTTCGCCACAGTCTGAAGGAATGTCTTTGCGCAGGAAGGCATCCAAGAAGCGGTTTGCCCCTGACTATGACACGGACGATGACTTTATGGACGATGGTGCACACCCTGGTAGTGGGGACGACTATTTCGAGCCCCGCATGAAGCGCTCGAAGTCGAAGAGAGCTAAGACTGAAGACACTATGTCGGTGGACGATATAGAGGTTGATATAGATGCGGAAACAGAATTCGAACATGCAGTGGTTGCCGTGGAATCGCCTGTGGACACTCGTTTTCTGCCTAAAGAGGAGGTCATGGACACTCGCTTCCTACCGGACAGCGGTGCTTCTTTGCAAAGAGCTTCATCAAAGCAACCTTCGTCCAGCGGAAAGTCAAGGCACAAGTCGAGCAAGTCTGTGGCGGGACCTTCTCAGAAGAAAAGCTCAAAGAAGCGTGTTATTCTCTCAGATGAAGAGGAGGAGGCAGAGGTGGATGTGGTAGTTTATGAGGAGGACAAGGAGTTTGAATATGAACTACCAAAGAAGAGCATCGGGGGCAAAGGGAAGAGCATCATTGCCACAAAGAGCTCGAGCAGAAAGAGCAAAGGTGGCAAGGAGATATCGGATAAAGACGTTGCTTTTAGAGATGAGCGGAGGCTTGCGCCTCCAATCCCTTCGTCTTCAAAAGACGTTCCCCCACCACGGACCAAACGAGCTCGTCCCAAAGTCGAAGACCTCGATGTTACCGAATTATTCACAAGTACAACCGCTGACCTCATCGTGAGAGACAGGGAGCCAACGCCACCACCTCCACCACCTAAGAAACCCAAACTTCCAACCATCAAGAAGAATAAGCCACCTGCGACAGGCTCCGCGGCTGCGACGAGACCGCCGTTAACAAGGGCTGCGCCTGAAAAGACCGATGCGAACGGCTTGCCTATTCCACTGGCTCGAAAGCCTGCTGGGCCTGCGAGTAACGCTGACTTTGACTTGCGAGACAAAAGTGTCTACGCCCAACTCTTTACGAAGGTGAGCACTTGAGTGTCTCTTCTTTCATGATTCAACTGACAGGTTATTACTTCGAAATAGCCTGGTGGGACGACACCAGACTCTGGTCTGAATCGCAAGGAGAAGGAAGAACAGCGTCGTAGAGAGCTCAATCGAATGCGAGACGAGGCTCGAGCAAAGCGAGCAGAGGAAGCAGTACGTTTATTCATCTCATCATACGGATCACTGACCGATTTGCACTTTTTCAGAAACATGCCTTCGATTTGCAAGCTGCCGCCAACAAGATCGCGAAATACGAGGATAAGCTCAGAGCTCGGAAGTCTACGGCGCTGTTTCCCAATATCCTTGGGGCTTCATTCAAAGATGCCTTTGACCGGAGGCAACGTGCTAAGAGGAGAGACGAGCGACTCTATACCCACTGATGCTCAATGTTGGCACCTCTGCGTCAATTAGTTATGACATATCGTATCCTTATTTTCAGTACCTTTTTGGTTGTAATTTTACCTTTGGACTCTGGAATCTCATCGCGCGCTGTATTTGTCCTCGAGAGAAAATGTCATGTCGAAACTGTATCTGGTTCGAACGCTACACCGTCATGAAGGGTTTTGGACAACTTGAACATTTGCTCGAAGCATGTATCAAACCATTTCCGGACGTCCCTCTCCTTCTTTGGTGTTTCCGATTTGCTGATACTAACAGCGGCTAACGTTTGTTCAAGTGAAGCGACTCCGTCAACTGGTCTTGGTGGAGGAAGGAGTTCTTGGTTCAATAGGGTATCCTGAAC
Organism: Somion occarium; assembly: GCA_964035595.1. Lineage (NCBI taxonomy): Eukaryota > Fungi > Basidiomycota > Agaricomycetes > Polyporales > Cerrenaceae > Somion > Somion occarium. Next base: position 2,408,449 of record OZ037946.1, read on the forward strand.
TCGCTTGACGGCGGTCACGAGCTCGGCAAGGGACTCGGAGATCGCGGGAAGCTTTTGAGGTGCATAGAGCACGGCTACGATCTCTTCGTGTGCAAGTAACAACGTATTCGACATGTCAAGCAGAGAATCGGCTCGTCGACTGAATTCAGACGAATACGTTTGACCCTTTTTCAAGAGATCAAGCATAATTCGTTTGTGCAGAAGCGCGGACATTCGAAGCAAAGGTTGAATCTATATGATCAACTTAGCGAAACAGAAAAGAACTTCAGGCATATACAGCAGCACACCTTTTTGATCCTCTCAACTTCAACAGTCGACAATTTCTTGGTCGACCCCAAACCAAGCTCGTCAAAAGCGTCGTCGAAGTCATCGATATCTTCGTCTTCGAATCCTTCATCATCTCCCCCAGCATCTTCGATCATCTCAGCAACTTCTTTCAGCGAATCTTCCAACATATCCACATCCACGGAATACCTCTTCCTCACGGCAGCGATGTTATCATCCGGCAAGCTTCCCTTGATCTTCTCGACAAGTTCGTGAATAGCACCTGTACGGATCAAGTAATCTTCACTCCCTCCACCCGAGGAAGAAGACCCACGGTCGGCGTTCTCAGTGATCGTAACAAAGGTCTGGGACAACGCCCTTGCAGCTTCGCATACATCCTGGGCCGAGCGGCGAACCTCTTTGGCCAGAGTGATACCATGAGCATCAAAGAGTGTCGCACAGGTAGTCAATGAGGATATGTGAGTAGCGAGATCTCGTATCGGTGTAAGTGCAGCAGTGTATGCGGGTTCGCTAGGTCTGAGAGTTAATGCAACTTTGGTGGAACTTGTGTATACCAAGGTAAGCAGGGAGAGAAAATCCTTGCGAAGGACTGTGAGCGAATGCGGGGACGAGCTTGAGGAGGATGAAGGTGCTTGTTCTAGAGGTGTGATATTTGCGGTGCATGTTTCGCTCAGAAGAGCCAGAATTACTAGTACTATTGAAAGTCAGCGAGTCAGTTCCGTATCAAATGAATTCGAAAACGGACATGTTGTTACCGACCTTTCTGTCTGTCTGACATTTCATAAGTACAGCAGTGCAGGACCTGTGTGGAACTTCTAGGTCCACTTCGGAAGGTTGATGCCATGAGCGTCTGTTTCGATCATCCTTTATCCTTCATCCCGTAGGCGCTTTGTCTTTTTCCTTTCCTTTCACTTTGCTTTTACCTGCCGGACAAATTACATGAATTTAAATAGATGCTCAGAATGACATCCTGGAGTCCGAGCACAAGTTTTGAAAGCTCAACACCTCAAACCTCTCCCGAAAGATCTCCAGTGCCCTACCAAGAACTCCAACCTACTTACATATTGAACCTGTGGCTTCAAGCTTCAAAGCCTGAAGGGTTTATTCTGGCCTGGCACGTTCGTTGTCACGTCATTTATGACTTAGATGAAGGATCAGTTGCTTAAACGTGGTCCGTGGCCGCAATATTGCAGCCACATTCAGAACGATAGGCCCCAGCAAAAAAATCAGGCTCAGGATCGGCTAACGCAACGGTGATGATGAGGGCTAGCGAACCTATGCCGGGGGAGGAATGCAGTGCTGGTCAGTCATGCCGCCCTCTTCCGCCTCTGGGCTCTTCATTAGCGAGACAACACCGACGGTACCGACCCTTACCGACCCGAATGTAATTTCTGAGGAGGGGCCTATCGTTTTGAATGTGGCTGTGATATGATGGGATTAGTTTGGATCTGAGCCGTACAGGAGACGCAACGTGCCGCGAAGGCTCGAGGCTATCAGGATAAGAACTAGATTTATTCTCCGCAGAGCTGAAAAGATAATGGTCTGCATATTTACTAACACCGCCTGGCTTGCCAAGTAGCCGTACACCGGCTGACTTCCCTGATCGTCTATGCTTATCGCGCCTAGGTCGACCTTCCTATCCTTCGTCGTCGCGATTCGCACAAGCTTCCACGAAGCTTGTTTCCAACTTTCAACATCCCGAATCCCTGCTTAGTGCCCACGACAACCACCATCTACACAACCCTGAAATCGACATCACGTCAACTAGTATATCGCTGTTGATTGCCGCACAGCATTGATTCCCTCCGCGTGCTTCAAGCAAAATAGATCCTAGTGCAGAGCACACATATATTAAAAGCCCTCTAGTTGTTTTATAGGATCATGAAACGACCCGCTCTTACAACGCCCTCGATGCTTGTCTGAACCCCCTCATTGAACAAATACAGACTAGATTATTTGTGTTCCACATGGAAGGTCTTACCATTGCTGAAGCTCGTCTCTGGGGAACGGTGGTTGAGGGAATATTGTACGGTGCGTAGAGTACATGTTTGTGGATTGTCTAGGAATGAAACGCATACTCTCACTAGGTTTATATATTGCATGCTTTACAGCGTGCCTTTCTCTGTTTTTCTCGCGTCTGGTCCGGCGAACCAAACAGAACAAGATAATTCTTTGGACTATTACTGTCCTATTCTGTCTTACAACTGCGCACTTTGTGAGGCGACTCAAATCCTCCCTCTTTTCGCGCGCTTATGTATTCATGGTCACCAGGGTTGCACAATGCAAGCTCTTCGAATGGGCTTCTTTGAAACCCGCCTGCCAGCAACGCCTGATGCGTATTTCAATGATAGAGCATTGCCCCTTAACCTGGTCATCAAAAGTATAAACGGCGTTACTATGGTGCTTGGAGACTGCTTAATGGTTCGTATGCTCTGACCACAAGTCTTTCTGCCTCTGATCATGCCAACATGTCCAGTTGTTTCGTCTTTGGGTGATATACGAGGGGAATATCTTCGTCATGGCATTACCAACGTTAACCATGCTTGCTACAGGCGGTAGGCTACATGGTCTCATCCATTTTGTGCTATGTTAACGAACGCATGACGCATATAGCCATAGTATTCGTCCTGACCTGGGAGTTTTCAAACCTAACGCCTACCCAGAATTCATTCGCCGAGTCGATCAAGAGAATTGCGCCAGCTGCCTTTGTTCTACCGGTCGTCACAAATGTCTTCATTACTGCACTCATTCTCTATCGCATCATCAGCACACGAGCAGCGGTGCGCAGGTTCACATCTATACACGATGATCATATCTACCGAACAGTGATCACGAACGTGGTGGAATCTTGTTTAATTTACCCGGTTGTTCTCATCGTTGCCTTGATATTGTACCTTTGTAACAGTAACGGTCAAGATGTGGTGAGTCTCTTCAGAGGGTCATTAGAAGCTTCGCATACTGAACTGTCTTGCCCAGATTACGGGAGCACTTCCCCAAGGTACGATTGCCATCGTATCAAAAGCAACCCACTCATTGATCCCACGAATAAGTTATTGGCATAGTTGCGACGCTGCTCTGGGTGTTAGTGCATCTAGGGTTTAGCCGTTATGACGTCGCACGGAATCAATGTATCTCGGAAGAGAGCATTGAAGCGCGTATGACATTCGTTATTCCCAAACCTCCTACGCCAGATATTCCTTGACAAGATGTATTCCTATATTCTGGGCCTCATACCTTACCAATTTCGCAGAATTTAGGTTTATAAACTGTACTAATGACGGGCAAGCAAAGCATATCAGTGTATAATATACATGTAAAGTAGTACAAAACGAAGTAGACGAAGCGAGGACATCTATAACGCGTACGACACCGCAAACTCTGACGACGACGCTACCGGTTTTGGCTTGCCGTTGGACCCGCCTTTGCTCCGGCCCCATTTCACGGTAGCAGTCTCTTCTCCAATCTCGAATCCATTAGCCCATGCGTGAGCTGCGGTCTCAGCAGTCTCACGATCTTTGAAGTTAACGAAAGCACATCTAAGCCCAGACTGTAAACTTGAGAACTGTGCAAGTAGTCAAAGATGTCATACCTTGACTTCGCAACGTGAACGATTGACTTGATCTGTGATGGCGGAACAGAAGGTAGTGATTGGACAACCCTTGTACGAATGCTGTCCTCAGTCGCCATCGAGGGTAACGATGACAGGAATAATGAAGTCTGAAAAAGAAAGATATCAGCAGGAACCACACAATGGTCTTTATTGAGTACGTACAATTGATTTGTCCTCTGGTGGAGCCAAACCCAAAGTCGAGGCATGCGTAGACATGATCTTATGTGCTACTGGGTCATTTCTGCCATGATAGCGATCCGGAATATTTTGCTTTGAGAGTTCGTTATTGACTGGCATTTCATGGCTAAGCAGTACAAAGATGTAAGTAAGGGAAGCAACCCACTTTCAAATTCACGCACCGGTAGGGACAATCCGACCCTCGATTACACTCTCCCTTGGCATAGAACGAACACAGATGCGCACGATTTCGCTTGTAGTATGGATCTGTTCGGGCCAGCTGCTTGAGCATTTCCTTCCCTGCTGAGGAAGCACGATTTGAATCGAGCAATGACTTGCTTCCCTCCAGCTTCCAAGTACACATTCAGAATGAGGCATAGGAAGGTAAAGATGAATGAAACATACCCTGCTCTCCATGTTCTGAGCGTAGTACTCTCGGTTGATTTCGCTTGTTGGAGCGTCGTTTTCAACGGCAAGGGCGGTATCTCGAACTTGAGTTGGAAGGCCATATTCCAGGTCAAGTAGACATGTCTGGCAAACGTTCTTTATCTTCGCACAGGTTTGACAGATCACAGTAGTCTTGTAGCGCATTCCAGTTCCTGGGTTCCAGCGGAAAACAGTGAACGGCCTTGCACAGGTACCACAAGAGCGGCCATATTCTTGTTTTGACTGTTCCGTCAGTCAGCAAAGAGAAAAATGAGATATAGTACATGGACATACCATTCGAACGAATGCATTATCACCTAGACCTACAATGAGGATGTTCAGTGACTGAAACTCAGAGTCGGCCACCCTACTCACAAGTTTCGCACAAAATGGGAAAGTCACTCTGTTCCCAACCGGCCTTGTTGATATCTGCTTTCGGCGGCATATCGTTATACTTCTAGATGATAGGTGGGGCACAATAGAACAATAGCTTCAAGCCGGAGATGATGATGGTTTGGACGGTGAAATGGTAAGCGCCCACTAAGATGAACTTGAATTGCCTTACTCAGCCTTTAGTGGAATGGCTTGGGATGAACACTACGATGCTAAAAAGATACATGAATTCATGAACGAAAATACAGGGTGCTAGAGTGCTATGCGACGACGAGAACATTGAGCAACAGAAGAGATATATGATTCTACAGTCTAAGTGTACTTGATGCGGAGGGAAAGGTTGAATGGAAGAGTGGAAGAAGTGACCGTAATCTCGTCGCCGTCTTCGAGCAACTCTGATACTTTCATCTCTAGATTTGGTCGTGTCGCTTGCTCTAGCTGCGGCGGAGCTTGGAAGTATATCTGCTTCTTTGATGTGGATAGAGATGGCCTTTTGATTTGGCTGAAGGACGGCATGTGAGTTGACCTGCCGGGACTAAGGAGGCAGATCACTTACATATCTTCTTTCTCGACCAACATTTCGATGAGCCTTTCAACAGTCCATTCCTTACCAACAGTAATGTCCAAGGACTCTCCTCCACAGACAGGACAATCCTTCCGTCTCTCATGCTCGAACGTGTAGGAATAAACGCCGTCCGTTCCGATGAGCATGAAATAGTTATTTAGGTACGCAGCAGCAGATGTCGCAATCTTGAAAGCCTCATTACAGCAAGATGCTACCGATAAAGTAAGAAACTGTAAAGCTGCGCTGGGGATGCAACATGCGTACCTGCAATGATGGCATTCGTTGACGCGATTGCAGGAATGATGTTCTTCACGACGCCTTGTGTAAGTGACCATGTCACACCCTCGATCTTGAACTCCTTCGCGCGCTTAAGAGCAATGTTATAAAGCCAGTTAATATGCTCTGGGTCATCTGTATCCAGTCTCTTGTCTACATAAAGGTCAGAAACATATTTAGAGTAAAAGAAAAATCGCTTCACTAACCTCCGTATACACGAGGCCATTCCAGTACTGAAGCCCATTCAATACAATGCTCTGGCAATCGTGGTGTGTTGGCGATAGTACAAATCGGAAATGCGGTTGGTTTGTTTAGCATGTCCAAGGAACATTCGTAACAAGAGGTCAATTGAGGGAGAATTACACGAGCCTGGCCCTTGAAACCTGTGACTGGGATGAAGAGGTTTGTTCATTAAAATTTACAGTATGTGTTTACCTTCGGTACCACCATCGATCAATGGCTTCAGACTTTCGGGGTTATCGTCATCAACCATATTGACTAGTGTGGCGTTGATCCATCGGCGAGCTTCTACAGAGTCGAGGCCACAGACAATGATGTTGAACTGCATATAATAGTCCTCGTCTTTGTCCTGGATCTTGCCAAAGTAACTGAGGCAACCATAAGCATATCTATATGATAGCGAACATAAACTCACGGTGTAACCTTCACACCCGGCACCCGATTCATAATGAATTCTGCTGCCACAATAGCCTTCGGCTTGCCAACATCCTTCGGTCTGCAAGATTCTGAGTATGATACAAAGATGGTAAGTATCCTAAACATACCTGAAGAGAAACTGCCGATTCAGATTACTGATGTCGATGGTATCCATATCAATGACATGAATGTCCTTGAAGCCAGACAATGCAAGGTTGGCAAGGATCTCACATCCTAGACCGCCCGCACCAATAACAAGAATCTTGCACTTGTTTCTTAAGAACTTCTTGACCTGAGAGACAAGATTGTAAACGGTGTCGATCGCAATACGAAACACGAAGACATACATCATCCCCTGCCTGAAACGAAGGATCGGTACGGGGGCCCGGCCTGTCTAGGATTTGGTCAATGTGGTAGTAGCGATCGTCCCAGTCGCTCGAGGTCGCATTCCCGTTCACGGCGGCCATGGTGATGGCAGAAAGAGAGAAAGTACAGTGAGGTACGAGCCACGAGGAGCCTCGCCCTCCTCAATGAAGATGACAACTTGCGGTGCGTACAGATCGAGCGCTTCACATTTATAGCACGCGAACATAGGCGCTCACGTGTTTACAATGTGCTCCTCGACTTCCAAGCAGCTTCAGACAGTGTCTGACATGGCAAGCACGACCTAATCTGCCGCCTGGTCAAATTGTATGCAGATGGTCGGGCGGATTGCCATTTCACATGCCAATCTGACCGCCCAGAAGACCAGAAAGTAAATTCTAATTTTGCACAACTATTTGTTTGTATGGTAGATGTTTTACGGCAAATACAGTATATTGTCTATGAACAAATTTAGTCTTTGTACTAGAATTTGCCAAGGCAACAGATTGTCTAACATATTTTCTATTGTTGTTCAGATATGCCAAAGCGACAGAATTAGAATTTGTTCCCCTGAGAGAATTAATATCTGCTGATCCGGCAGATTGTGATCAGCCAATGAAAACATGATTCTCCGATCTGTTAGTCTGGAAGATTCAAATTTGATCAAAGTCTGCCGGGCATGCACAATAAGAATATCCGCAACGTCGATACTGTTTAATGAACTTAGAAATACTCTATTGTTCTGATGCGCCAGCAGATTGTATCAAACATATTCTTATTATTGTGTAGTATCAAATTTCAAATTTAAACCTTCATCTGCAGGGCGAACAAAGTTGAGGGTAAAGTCTATATTATATATTGTATTTACCGGGCGGTCAGATCGGCGTGCGAAATGGCAATCCGCCTGACCATCTGCACACAATTTGACCAGGTGGCAGATTAGGTCGTGCTTGCCGTGTGATGGTAGAATACATGTGATCGGATGCTAGCAAGATGATACAATATACGTAATATCTAACAAGTGAATGGTTTCCCGACCAAACCATCTCTATACGCGTCTACGATCAACTTTCGAAGCACGCACAGGACATAATCAGCTGCAGGGCTCGAAAGACCTAGACAGGATGAAGTGACGCACCTTGATTGATACATAGGTTCCAGCAACACATATAAATGCGCCAGCAACGATAGTCAATACAGCCAGTGTAGTACCGAACCATCTGCGTTTTAGTTCGCGTTCACCTCCGCCAAGGTAATAGGCGTCGTGAAGCCAGAAGAAGCCGGCCAATCCGTAGGTGTACCAGGACGCAAATAAAGATGCTGAAATACTAATTAGATCAGAGAAGATGGGGACGGCTGCGGCAAATATAAATGCAATGGCGACTGCAGCGAAGCAAAGGAATATCCACGTAAACCATCCCAGGAACGTGTGCGAGTGGACGTGATGTGAGCGTCGGAAGAGGCGAACGAATACTAATTTGGCGGCAGTGTGTGAATATATGCCGCCGGCACTGCGTTAAGCGATTAGTTTGAAACATCGTTGCTGAAAGCGTCGAAAGAAACGTACACAAGGAAGTTGACTAATCCGATTCCGAAGGTGATTTTTGACCACACTGGTGGCAGCGAGAGGAGGGCGGGGGAAGCCACTGTGCTCCCAATGTATACGTAAATGACAATGCTGAACACTACGTAAAACGTCGTGGAGAACCCCTGAAGAACCCAAGCAGCCTATTGGGGGTCACATTTCTGGAAAGCATTGCTTTGCCACAGACGAAAGGCTCACCTTCATGGCGTCTTCAGGGCGGCTCATCTCAGATATCAAGATGAAAAACCTGGAAGTCATGATGAGTTATACCGACAGCAATACTTCGTAGGGTGCCATACATAAAATGACCTAGTGAATGAATCATTAGCAATCACGTCATTTGTTGCATGAGTACCTACGCACCGGCGTAGGCGAAGACCTTAAATGAGAGCTTCAGTCTTTCAGAAAGGGATACGTTTATGCAATATGCACTCACCGGGTTCGTGATAGCGAGGAAAGCATTTGGAAAATTGTTTGGTACTGTCGCATTTAATACACGATCAGGAACTGGATTTGTCCCCGCTCCAACCATCGCTAGGATGCCACATAATGTGATTGAGGCAACACTAAACACGCCGAGCCAACTAAGTCGCCCAAGAGTCCGTGGGAGAGCCAAAAGAAGGGTGGCAATGGAGAAGATAAGCAGGAACAATATGGCACACAACCCGTTGTCTGACAGAGAAGATAAAGCTAGTTGTCCTGATAGTAGCTCAGATCCCTAGGTAGTTTTGTTAGCAATTCATCACTCGAACATATTGATCACACACAGTGCCACATATAGCAAAGATAATGGTGCCTGCAGAGAGTAACTCTCTACCGATAGGACCAAAGAGGGTGTACCCGGCGTCGCCTAACGTCCAGGTATTTTAGGTGAGGTTGAGGCTTTGAGAGAATGGTGAGACTTACCCATACTATGCACGCCTGGGTGATTGAGTTTAAAATCGATAAGTAGTTTTGCAGTAAAGAGACCAAAAATGCCGAGGAATATCGTGAGGATAAGGGCAGGGACAATACCTAAGGCCGCTCAATGTGAGTAGATTTTAACATCACCTAGCAATGATCATACCAACAGCAGCCATAGCGTTTGGTAAAGAAAGCATGCCATTGCTGACGATCTCGGCAATCATAAGCATGCTCACGAACTAGATGGAATCATAATTGTTCGAACCAATGTCGTATCTGCGTGTCAAATTTGAAAAAAAAAATTACCTGCCAGCTCAAGGTTTTATAACGGATGTCATGGTTTGTCTCGTCGCCAAAAACATCTTCTGCGGCCTTTGGAGGTCCCGAGGGTCCGCTGTCCGCCTCAGCGTCCTTCTTTTCTTCCGTGAAGGAGGACATCATCGAAGTTCAACAGGAAGCTGATAAGGTCTTCAGAAAGGAGCCACGGCATGATAAGTCTGTTGTGATGGAGAGCTTAAGTATCTCCGCTGGACAAGCACGAAGGCTCTTATCTGATACAAATATAAGTATGGATGGGACTGGGTCGTCTAGTGAAGCTGGCATGCTGTGAAATCACCTGCCGCTTTCGGAGGACAACCTTGTGGTAATCGTGATCTCGAGACTCGGAGTGACTGACGCAACTTAACATTATACTCACATGCAATTCGTTCGTCTCGACATCAAGGACTCACAGCGACAACCTCTGTAGCGCCGAGGGTTCAAGCGTGAGTGACCGAACACTGTAGGTTAGTGCTACTATAAGTCGATTGGAATCAGCTGTGAGCCTTTGTCATTAGGCTGTCAGTGGAATGTGCTTATTCACTTCACAGTTGACCCATAGAGACAGGCGACATAGGCTCCATGTAATACGACGCTATGAAACTGGTTGAAGACCTGATTCCAATTATATTGGACTCTGCCGATCACCCCGCTCAACATGACCTGTCACGATTTGCGCTGGTATCCTCTCAATGGTTGTGGCCGGCGAGGAAGCGACTATACGCGTCACCAACCATCCACACGTTCGAGGCTTGCAACCGTCTCGCAAGAACTTTGCAGCAAAATGTCGAACTGCAGTCACTCATACGAGGCATTAAATTTGACCCGACCACCCCGACCACGGCCTCCGCGGTTGTGGTTAATTATTTCGACTGGGTGAATATCGTTTATGTACTTCGGCTGAACAGACTTCGCTCTCTGGAACTGGCGGGAAACTTGGCGTTGTTTGCCACCAAGCTCACCCAGCGGGTCGATCGTTTTCGTCAGCTCACTTCACTTCATTTGGACGGGAGTGCCTTTCAATCATCTGCTTCGTTCGACTGGGACCGCACCACCGCTTCCCAACTGTCTGGTCTTACCCATTTGTCCCTGAAGAAACTCCGACTCATCATTGCGCATCCGTCGGTAGAAGTGCCACTGCAGCTCACCCATTTATCCTTCGACGACGTCATGATATTCCCAGGTGACCTGCACCACCTTTGTCACGGGCATTGGCATACCCTTCGTCATTTACGAATAGCGGGACATACGGATCTGGATACCAATGAAGAACTTCGCAGTACCCTCGAGCTCTGCACGAACCTAGTTTCATTCGAATATGAGGCTCGAGGCGTTTGGGAGCACGGTGCAATATACGATGACAGGCTACCTGTCATTCCATCCCTTCGGAGACTCGCTTTGCTAAACGTGCTCTTCGGTCAGGAATCGCTTCAATGCATCGACCGATCATTCCACAACTTGGAGGAGCTGACTGTTGCTGGGGCACGGTCTTATCGTATCAGCCCAGATGATTGGGTTGATGCGTTGAAGGAACACAGTTTTCGGTCCTTGCATACCCTCAACACTCCGAGGCCAGTAGAGGGTGCACCATTGCAAGAAATCTGCTTCAACCGTAATATCACGCTATTGCGATATGTTTAGTTGTCTATGCAAGGCTGCGAACTGTAGCCCAGACGCGATAACCTGAAGTAAGCAGTGTCTCTGAAATATTTGACTTCACTGACGCGTTACTTTTCAAACTCTGCAGGCCAGTCAGTAACATTGTTGTTGCTCGTGCATAAATTGCATTGAAGAACCACCGGCCCCGTGACCGCAATGTGGGGACATAGTGATTATAATCAGAACATGCATTTGGCTGATTGACTGAATAGGACCACCCGAATACCGTTAGAATGACGTTGCGCGATGACGAGCTTGAGCTAGCCTAGCTTGTTGTGTTCGAAACTCCGAAAATGAATCCTCATGAAGAGGGTGAACGAAGTGAGTAATGATAGATATTTGCGATTCACATATACGTCAGTTTCTTGGTCCATTGCTACCTTCGCTGCGAGGCTATGAATTTGCCAGAATCCATGTTCGAATAAGTATACATTATTGTGATGCTTCTTGTCATCCCGAAGTTTGAATTCAACGTGAAAATAAATTCGAAATGTTCTGAAAACTTGTGAACATGTTTTGCGCAACGAACAATGCTTAGACTGCTTAAACACTCGCGATACCCTCTCGACAGTGAGCTCACAGTTCTTTCTCACCCAAATCGGGATTGCAACTTGGCACTCTCGAGCGCTTAACTTGCGATTCCCTATTGCTTTTTCTAGCCTAACTTGCCTCCACCATCATCCATGCTCTCTACGATGACCTCTGTTCTGCACTTCAGCGGTCACCAGTATCTACGACACAGACTAGTCCTATCTATTCTTAGCGGGAAACCATTGAAGATCGATAAAATTCGTTCCGATGACAAAAACCCTGGTTTGCGAGGTCATTGGTATCTTAGCTTGGAAGTGAGGGTCGTTGTGCTGACTTTCTTTACCCCATAGATTACGAAGTTAGTTTGCTTCGACTACTGGAACGAGTTACGAATGGCACAATCATTGAAATATCGGTCACTGGTACGTGCTACTTTCCGTGACCTGAATTCAGCAGCTTAGCACCTCTCAGGTACCGCGATTCTCTTAAAACCTGGTATCATTGCTGGAGGCTCTATTACACATGAGTGTCCTCTGTCTCGCTCAGTTGGATATTTTCTGGAACCAATCATCATGTTGGCTCCTTTTGCCAAAAAGCCGATGCATTTGACCTTGCGGGGAATAACTTCTGACGATCAGGACCTGTCTGTGAGTTTGTTCATCATGATGCACCATAGTTTCACCGCTCACCTTCAACCAGGTTGATCTGATCAGGACCGTTACTTTACCCCATTTACAACTGTTTGGAATTTCTGATGGTCTAGAACTTCGGGTCAGTAGTACGTTTTCCAAAGTGTTTGTTGATTTTACTTACATCCCACTGCAGATTAAAAAGCGTGGAAGTCCACCTGTAGGTGGCGGTGAAGTCCAATTCCTCTGTCCCATCGTGAAGCAAATAAAGACTGTAAACTTCGTGGATCCTGGGCGTATCAAACGGATACGAGGCATTGCGTAAGTTTCTATTCTGCCTACCTAAGCCAGTGATACCTGACTTCAAGCTTCTACAGACATGCAGTTCGTGTCAGTCCGCAATTCTCGAATCGAATGATTGAAGCTTCGCGATCTATTCTCAATCGTTACATTCCCGACATCTACCTTTACTCCGACGTATACAAAGGCGAAGACAGCGGAAAGTAAGCGTATTCCGCATCTTATCTACATTCATGAAACCAATGGGCCTTGCAGATCACCCGGATACGCTCTAAGTCTGCTGGCTGAGTCAACAACTGGTGCAATACATTCTGCAGAAGCAGTCTCCAAACCCGGGGTCACTCCTGAGGACATCGCGTTATTGGCTTCACGTGCACTTCTGTCCGAAATCCGAAGAGGTGGAAGTATTGATAGGAAACATCAGACCCTTGTCCTTCTTATGATGGTACTTGGCAGTGAGGACGTTGGTAGGGTCAGAATGGGTGAACCGTCACCTCGGACGTACGTAATGACACCCGAGTAAAGAACATCATTGGTCTGGTGACTGACATCCTGTCATATTTGTAGGATCCAGTTCCTTCGAGACGTTCGCGACTACTTTGGAACCTCGTTCAAGATCGTACCTGCGGACAAGAGCGACCCAGATTGCACAGAACTGCTCTATTCATGTTATGGAACCGGCTATGTCAACGCTAACAGGTCACTTGCATAGTGTAGAGCATATGCATTTAATGTAGTGATCTGAATTGTAGACTTTCTCTGGGTGCGTTTGCTGAACATACAGTACGATTGCGTTGCAGCCTAACATTTCTCCTCCTAGAGATGATACATTTTCACCATTCTGAGGTTGTATTGGAAATAGCGTTGACCAGTGCGCCCATCGTAGTCAAGACACATGCACTCCGTGAACATCGTCCACTCTAGATTGAACAGGATACGTGGGATGTCCCTGAAAGTCTCGTCAGCGATTCACTTGCTTTTGTCACGTTGTTTGACATGCCATACGGTACGGGGGGAATAAACATGTAGACGCGTGAACGCCGCCGGAGCAGCGCATGCCTCGGATTCAGGGAGGATATAGCAGTTTCGAAGCTTTCTAGGAAACCAGCATATTGTCTTCCGATCAGAAGGTAACCCAGGCTCTCACCAGAATGACAGCTATTACCCTCCATTTTCATCAAGGATCTGGCGGCCAAAGGCAAGAATGGTAAGACTGTAACTCCTCGTGCTAAGATTTCGGTATTCGTGCTTGGAAATGGCAGGAAATTTTCACTGCCTTTAGCTTCGTTTGCGCGCGGTACGTCCATCTATGACAGGAATCGAACACAGGCATTGTTTTGGCACTTCCGTCCGCTTACCTTACTGCTGAAGTTATTGACGTGTAACGTGAAGAACCTGAGAAGGAAGGCCACGTGATGGTGAGCGATACCTCCGGTGACTGATCATACGCCCCAAACCATTTCATGCCATCAACGTTCATCAGCTTCTTCATGCGCGTTTTTTCCAACATTAGACAACCCTACGGCCCAGTTACCGCGTTGCTCGTGGGCATATTTGCCAAGAACCGCAATGCCGGAAAGGAGGTCTCCAACTATAAATCCTTGCTCCTTTCTCCGAGCTTCATCCGACTGCGGCCACTTTCCTTTGCTCGTCGCTAACCATGAAGCTCTGCATCGGCCTAGCGGCCGTCTACAACGCTGTACTGGTGACTGCAGTCGTCGCAGCGCCCTCCAGCGTAGATTCTTCCGCTGCAAGTGCGAGCAGTAGCTTTGTGAGCCCGGTTCCATCTTCGTCGGCTCTCCCTTCCTCTTCCCTTTCACTGTCATTGACAAGCCCTATCACTTCTGTGTCGCCAAGTTCTGTCCCCTCTATTTCTCTTTCGTCTAGTTCACTGTCCAGGTCTGCCTCGATCACCGGCTCAGTATCCGCCTCCAGGGTGTCGTCTGTCTCTGCATCACTCAGCTCAGTCTCTGGGAACGCGACTTCGGCTCCCGTGTCGCCTACATTCAACACCGGCGCCGGCACTGAGACAGGTATGTATCCTGCTGTTATTCGCTTGCCTTCATGGTTTCGTGTCGCACGCTTGGGGAAAGTTCAACAACCTTTTTCGGTGATGTCATTCCACGTGGTGAACGATCGTCCTCGATCTCTGATTTTGCCGTCGGCATATGCGTGGGCCCGTTTGAGGCGGGCTTGGTCTTCCGCAGAACGCTGCTTGCGCGCGAAGGGGACGAGGGTGCGAACCCTGCACCATGTATCGCTTTCAGCTACCACGATAAGTAGCATCTGTCAGCTTTGTCTCCTGACTTATGGGTAGCTACCATGCTCGTCATTCCAAGAGCAAACGATGCTACTTCATCTTCCCATCGTTGATCGTTCTCGTTCTCTTCGTTATATTATTCCCAACATTATTCAACCGCTTTCGCCATCAGTCAAACTCGATATCCACGTCTTTAACCGTTTCACCAACAGGTATAATATTTCCTACCATCACTCCAGAGTCGTTCACACCTTTCCCGGTTCCCTCTGACACACCGATCCCAAACACCTTCCCCGAAACTCAGCCGCAGAACCCACCAGCGGTATCCGATAGTGGCAAAGTCGTACCGGATTTCGGACAAGCATGGAAAAGGGCCTATAGCAAGGCCAAGGCTCGCATCGCAAGCTGGTCGCTTGAACAAAAAGTCAACTCTACGACTGGTATAGGATGGTCCAACGGCTTGTGTGTTGGTAATATTCCACCCATAAAGGATTGGCCTGGTCTATGTCTTGAGGTACGGAATATCTTTCCATCTTGCTCATACGTTGCTGACCTCTATTCCATCAGGACTCTCCTCTTGGAGTTCGCTTCGCCGATTTCGCAACTGCGTTTCCAACTGGTGTCAACACCGCTGCAACGTAAGGGACCTTATTATATCAAGTCTGAAATCTATTGACATCTGTGTTCAGTTTCAATCGAACTCTGTTCCGTATCCGAGGCGAGTTTATGGGCGCGGAACACAAGGGGAAGGGTGTCCATATCGCCCTTGGTCCGATGATGAACTTGGGGTATGTTAAGCTGTTTGCTTCAGGACGCATATAATGGCTGAATATGATGTAAAGTCGCATTGCTCAAGGCGGTCGCAACTGGGAAGGCTTTGGGGCCGATCCATATCTGGCTGGTGAAGCTGCATACGAGACTATTCTCGGCATGCAGGGGTCTGGAGTACAAGCTTGCGCTAAGCATTACATTAACAAGTACGCTTTCTAGACTTTCATTCATTCGTGATGACACTGATGTTATGGGTAGCGAGCAAGAGCACAAACGGACTCAGTCCTCATCCAATGTGGATGATAGGACACAACATGAGCTGTACGCTCATCCCTTCTTGCGTAGCGTGCAAGCTGGCGTCGCAAGTGTGATGTGCAGTTACAGTTAGTTCCATTTTGCGATGCATTATTAGTGTACTAATAGAGATTTGACAGACCTCATCAACGATACCTATGCATGTGACAATGACAAGATGCTCAATGACGTCCTCAAGCGCGAGTTTGGCTTCCAGGGTTATGTCATGTCTGATTGGAGTGCTCAACACACCACTGAGAGTGCTATGACTGGTCTCGATGTGAGAAGACGTTTCCGGCTCTTGTGTACGTACATTGACCAATTCCGACGTATTAGATGACTATGCCAGGAGACATTACATTCGACTCTGGAACATCGTACTTTGGTCAGAACTTGACTGACTACGTAAGGAACGGAACCATCCCCGAATCGCGAGTCGACGACATGGCAACCAGAATTCTTGCTGCGTGGTATTTCCTTGGCCAGGACAAAAACTACCCAAAAGGTAGGTGGAGCATTGACTTAGCTTTGAAGTTCATCGCAAATAGTTTCTGATGCTTCCAGTGAGCTTCAATGCGTTTGACGCAATTGACGAGGTCACCAATGATCACGTGGATGTCCAAGAAGACCATTTCAAGGTTGTCCGTCAAATCGGCGCAGCCAGCTCCGTTCTTCTGAAAAATACAAAACGCGCTTTGCCTTTACAGAAACCGAAGAGCGTCGTTCTCATTGGCAACGATGCTGGTCCCGCACGCAATGGACCAAACGGTTTCTCGGATCGTGGTGGGGACGACGGTGTCCTCGCTATGGGTTGGGGTTCCGGAACCGCCCAATTTCCATACCTGATCTCGCCTTTGGAAGCCATCCAAGCCCGTGCACGGAAGGACAGATCTAGTGTCTCATGGTTTTTGGACAACTTCAACCTCAACGGCGCTGCAAACGCTGCGATCGGCCAGGATGTTGCAGTACGTTCCAGCAGTCTGACATATTGGCCATCGAGCTTGATCTTGTCTATTCATAGCTAGTTTTCGTTAACGCTGACTCTGGCGAGGGCTACATCACCGTCGATGGTAATGAAGGAGACCGCAAGAACTTAACCTTGTGGCAAAATGCGGATGCCCTTATTTCCGCTGTTGCTCAGCAAAACAACAACACCGTGGTCGTTGCACACTCCGTTGGACCTGCTATCGTTGAGTCATGGATCGATAATCCTAACGTCACTGCTGTACGTAGTGATCTGCCACCTACCTTATTTCTCCTCAATTTAAGCAACCGAATAATAGGTCGTATGGGCTGGTCTGCCCGGTCAGGAGGCTGGTAACTCCATCGCTGATGTTTTGTACGGCGACTTCAACCCATCTGGTCGCCTGCCTTACACTATTGCGAAGAGCCCGTCTGACTACTCTGCACAATTGGTCACCGGTGGTGGCGCACAGGACATTTTGAGTATCCCTTACTCAGAAGGTCTTGGCATTGACTATCGCCATTTCGATGCCGTACGTCGCCGCTTCCTTTTCCCTTCGGTCGAAGTTGACTTAATGATTTCTCCAGGCTGGTATTGAGCCTCGGTTTGAATTCGGTTTCGGTTTGAGCTACACCACGTTCAAGTATTCGGGCCTGCAGGTGTCTGCTGTGCACCATTCAGACAAGACCTCCTCCAAATTGGAAGCCAATTGGGCTGTTGGAAAACCGTCCCCCATCGCGGTAGGATCATCTGCAGCAATTTGGCTTCATCGGCCAGCTGTTCAGGTGAAGTTCACTGTCACGAATACTGGTAAAATTGCTGGCGGCGAGGTACCTCTTTTTACTTGTGATGATAGTAGACCTATGATTGATGTTTGCATCTACACTAGATTCCACAACTTTACATCCAACATCCCGCTTCCGCTGGAGAACCTCCTTCGGTCCTGAAGGGATTCGCGGACGTTTTACTCAAACCAGGCCAGAGCAAGACCGTTACCATCAACCTGTCTCGATACGACTTGTCTATCTGGGACACCGTTGGGCAAGGCTGGGCAAGACCAAAAGGAACCATCAAGTTCGCTGTGGGCCAAAGTAGTCGATTGTTCAAGTTGAAAGGTAGTATACCCATTTGATGGACTTTTATAAATACCCTTGCAACGAACTCGGACCTATCTAAAGACTGTTCATGTGTAGATCATATGTGTTACAAAATAGCATGCATTAGATTTCTCATAGTATTGAACAGCCTCATCGATAAATTATGCACACATCTCCGTAGTCACCATCTTCTTGTCCCCCTCCTGCCATAACTAACCACTGTGACAACATAGGCCAGCCAACATTGAACCGCGTGCATAGCTCATCTGTATGGTGTTCTCCATCTAACAGCGGAACCAAGGCTGGTGGGAACGGGGACGCAGTGTGCGGCAGATGTGCCCCGGGTGCAGAGGGAGACTTTGACATACGTATCCCTCTCGCTATGGCACCAACGGTGCTCCGACCGCCGCTGGAATGTTCGCTTTCCATGCTGTCGGAGCCACCACCCGCGTCCGGTGATAACCGCATAGAGGAGAACTGGGGCGACGAAGAGACATAGGTGGGAACAGCAGAATTCAGATTAGAGTAATCTACTTGGGGACGTCGAGCGGGAGGAGGCTCTCTTGCACTCATGCTTGGTGTACGCAATGGTCTAGTGCGTACAATTGGCGTTCGTTCTTCAGATTGCGGTTTTGAGATGCGGTTGTGGAGTCGAGCCAAAGACCTTTCGGCAGCGCTCACGTGACGTTGGACACTCTCGCGTTCTTTGGGGCTGATTGGAACTAGCTCTGCACCGGCAGAGGTGATGGTGGGCAGGGCTTCTTGTACTGGGGCTCGGACTCTTGACTGATCGGGTTCTGGACGAGCGAAGGATAGAGACGGTTGAGCTACAATGCTCGAGAGCTCTGACACTCGACTTCTGTCGCCAAGTCTCGCAGAATCTCTCATCTCTGCTGTAGAGCTTGGTTTCGAGGAAGGCATGAGTATTGGCCACCGGTGAACTCTCCTCAGAAACCCCTAAATACAACGTGGGCTTTAGCTAGAGGGATTGGTAAAGACGCAAAATATACCTTGACAACTCCGAAGCTGATGAATCGCCTTATGTCGATACCCTGATTAAAGACATCATACTCCTGCATCCATTCATATACAGTCTTTCCTGACTTCAGCCTTGAGTACAAATGCAGTAGTTTTGGCCAATCGAGGACGGCCCCTGTATCAATAAACAGTCAGTTCAGTTGAAGTGAGCAACGGCTAAGTCATGTACTTGCCGGGTCTGGCTACATAGGACGGGCCCTCTTCCGTGACGTGAGGCTGGTCGGCCATCCACTGTATGCTCTTGCGTAGTGTATATACGTTAGAGAACTGGAAGATGTCGATCAACGTGACCACCTGATAATAACTGTAGCAGAAACATTCAGCACTCTACTAGGAATATAGAAAGGGACGACTGACAGGAGATGCGAAACAGCTTCGCGAACAAGAGCAACGTCGCAATCAGCCAGAGTTGCGATGCGTGCAATGTGGTTGACGCCATCTATATATTTACAAATCTGGACAAATCAAGAAAGGATGAAGTACAAAAAGGAAAAACTAACAATACCTTGACTATAGTCAAATCCCAATTAGACCTTATCCTGTCTTTGAGATTGATCAAAGCAAGGGGAACTTGCCAATCATGAATGGGGGCGGGATTGGGAAAGAATGGGAAAATCTTCAGTTCAATGGAATTAAATTTGTCTATTGGGATCGACGTCTCCCGATATGAATTCAGGTCTTCATAAAGCTGCTCCAGGATAGCATGAATCGCCGAAGAATTGTCCTCCGAAGATAGGAAACGCGACTCATCCTGATCCCAAATGTCGGTTAATATGATTGTGTGTAGGACAAACCAAATACAACAGACCTCACAAGCAGTCAAGACTCTTCCGATCTTGCGTATCACGGGCTCGAAACAGCTGAGGTCGGCGGTACGATCGAAGACAAAGCATAGATTGAACCGAAAGTAGTTTCGTTCGTACCGGCCTTTCATCTCAACAGGAAAGCCTATGATTCGATGCCCTCGCGTAGCACAAATAACCAATCTGCCATACAAGGCACTGTTGGGTATGATGTACTTGGATATATCGTCGAAATTAAAGAGATATTTGTTGCTGGAATCGGGTCGTTTCTGAGGAGACCGCAGTTGACGGACGTCGACTGCACTGAGCATTGGAGTTCCAAGGGCAGAGGTAGAACTCGTAGGAATGTCGCGTTCACTATCATCTTTGGAAGTCATGGCAGAAAAAGAAGAAGGTGACTGTGTGGTGTCATGATTTGACTTGGAAGTTCCTGAAGAGCTGGCAGAGGTCGCTATTAGACCTTCTGGAACCTGGTGGACAATTTTTGGCCCATGCTCTATGTCAAAAATGGCATAGAATACGGATTCAATTCGAGGAAGGAAAGATGAGCCAGTGTCGGCCATTGTTGAAATATTCATCTTGAGGATATTGCCTCATGAGTTGAGCCTATGATACACTTCAGTGTAAATGGTCGTACTGGCCAACAGTGCTAGTGAGGTCACATACCTTTGCCATACAATGTATATACGAGCCTGCAAATAGGCCATATCGTGGTTGGATTCGAGATGGACGTCAAGCGTGAACCTAGACCTATATTGTTAGTGCAGTGTCAAGAGCGGACCGCCACCGTAACAAGAAAGTCTTTCGACCTGCTTTCGACTGTTCGACACCGTCTTTGTCTCCATTTGTACCGACATCTTTATATTGCAACACACCCATTTGCTATGACCATAACGCTACAGACAGGTTTCAGAGCACTGCCGCTCCCACTTGCTCAACTCTCACTTGCTGCAGTTCTCCAATGTGGCCAGTCTTTCCGGTGGTCGGTATTCCCGCTGTCGCACAACATTCCAAACGCGACCCTCCCTCAGTTCGAATACCGACTCTGTCTTCGGGACCGTGTAGTGTGTCTTAGACAGTCAACAGATACGTTATTCTATCGTGCTGTCTTTCCTACCCCTGCTTCACTCTCGGAAGAGATTAAGAGAAGTGCGGAAACTTTGGCATGGCTTCGTGACTACTTCCAGCTGGATGTGGATCTTCTGAAGCTTTATGACGAGTGGGGAGAGCTTGATCCCGTTATCAAGCGACTTAAAGGAAGGTTTGAAGGCATTCGTATGCTCAGGCAGGATCCCTTTGAATGTCTTCTATCGTACGTGTATTCGTTTAGCCAGTCGCTGCTGATTCGAATGGAGGGACCAGATTCATATGTTCTTCCAACAACAATATTTCGCGTATAACAAAAATGGTCAAAGCACTATGCACGGAGTTCTCGCCAGCTCTGCTGAGTCTCCCGTCACCTGAATTAGAGCCGCAAGAGCGGGTACATGCATATCATCCGTTTCCACCACCTTCTGTCTTGGCCAAACCTGAGGTTTCCATCACCTTGCGGAAACTAGGATTTGGATATCGCGCCGAATTTATTCAGAGAACCGCTCAAATGCTTGTCGAAGTGCATGGCGCAGCCCAAAGTAGCTACGACACCATGGAACCTGCCGAGAAATGGCTGCTGACTTTGAGGTCTCTGCCTACGGCCCAAGCTAGAGAGGAATTACTAAAGTTTGTCGGCGTTGGAAGAAAGGTCGCCGATTGTATTCTTCTCATGAGCCTAGACAAGGTATGTGCATCAGAATCATCAGGATTTTTGAGGAGTCTTACGCGAATACGTTCAGAGAGAAGTCGTGCCAGTAGATACACATGTGCACCAAATCGCAGTGAAACATTACGGCATGACAGGTTCATCCAAAACAAGAACGAACATGACACCCAAGCTCTACGATGAAGTCAACAATAAGCTAGCTTCGATCTGGGGAGAGTATGCTGGATGGGCCCACTCTGTATGTCCTTCTTGAACCTTTTCTTTCTCTGTACATTCTCAACAGAAGACCTTTAGGTTCTCTTTACGTCGGATTTGAAGTCCTTCTCTACTTATGGCTTACTCTTTCCCTCGCCTTCGGAATCGCCTTCGAGACCCTCCGAAGTTCCATTGGTGTCTTCAGTCGTACTACCACCGACACCTTCGCCATCTCCCTCGAAACGAAAGCGTGGACAGACGACGCGCGACATCGAAACCTCTAACGATAAGGTATCTGTCCTAAAGATTGAGGATGTACCCCCAGAAGAGCTTACCTCTCTGGCGGAACGTGTGAAGAGGCGGAGACGGACGCCTGGTCGCTCACCGCTATAAGATGTCTATTTCTTCACGTTCTCTAGACTCGCATCCCTTATATACCCTACACGTACAACGTAGTGTCTTACGTGTATTGTCCACGTTTGCTCCATAGCATACAAACCGTTTGCTAAATTGAAGTGCACAAGCTTCAATTTCATTATGACGCATTGGCTCAACCATTCAACTTCCTATATAAGTACACACTGTTCCACGCGAAGTCTTCCACACACAACCACCTCATTCTCCCCTGTAACTATCTTGAATACCTACTATACCCAAATCATGGCCTCCAACGGCAAAGCCAAACAGAAGGAAGTCGCTGATGATCATCTAGAGCACTCGTCTTCGGAAGAGGAGGAAGAGGAGGTCGACCATACCCTCCCGGAAGCGAGCACACCGTCCACCAGCAGCAAGAAAAAGAAGAAAAAGCGGTCTAAGGCGATGAAGGCACTCAATGCTATCCGTGGTGGGGGCAAAGATCATATACCTCAGGAGCTAGTGAACGTGGTGCTTGACAAAGTCAAGAACGAACCTGGAGGTTCCGTTCCTGAAGCAGATGAAGCGACTGTGCGGATGGCATTGGAACAAATGAAGATCAAGGAGGTTCTACAGGGCACGAGCGGGATCGGGGGAAAGAACAAGAAGGATACCGGAAGCCACAAGGTGTGCAATCAACGCAATACATGTAGAGTCAATCTTTTGACCATTGCGTCAATATGATTTAGTTCTGGGGAACTCAGCCTGTGCCTCAATTCGGTCAGTACACATGCTGTCCTCTTTACTGTATCCTTAGTTGAACTATTTACTTGTAGGCGAGGAGGCACCGACCGGAGATGGGTGGATCGAACCTCCGAAACGTCGTGAGGAATTTCGACAGGAACCATACCCTCTGCCGAAAGATTTCGAATGGTTCCCCATCGACTTGGAAGATCCTGCGCAGGTATGCGTTTGACCTGTCGTTTTGTTGACGTGATGTTGAATTTGTTCGAAGCTCCGGGAATTGTACGAGTTACTCTCTGCTAACTACGTGGAAGATGACGATGCCTCCTTCCGATTCCAATACTCTGCCGAATTCTTGAAGTGGTTAGTCCATATTTTGTCTTACACCGTAGAATGCAGTTCAGTACTTTTGTTGTCAGGGCTTTACAACCTCCAGGTTACCGCAAGGAATGGCATGTTGCGGTGCGCGTAGCTTCGAACAAGAAGTTGGTCGCATTTATCGCCGCAGTGCCAATAAAACTTCGTGTGCGAGATCAGTACGTAGTGATGCATGCTCTTAGATTACGCTGTACTAAGCACCACGACGTCTGTGCAGCATGCTGAACGCGTGCGAGGTTAACTTCATCTGTGTACACAAAAAACTCCGCTCGAAACGACTTGCACCCGTGCTGATCAAGGAAGTCACTCGACGATGTAATCTCGGGGGCATCTTCCAAGCGTTGTATACCGCTGGTGTGGTCCTACCCACGCCAGTTGCTACGTGCAGGTGCGCCAAATCAACTGTCGTTTGTTTCATATCCCGTTCACTTTGAACCCATGGATTCATACAGATACTACCATCGCTGCCTGAAGATTAACAAACTAGTGAACATCCGTTTTGTCGGCGTACCTCAGAACATGACGTTGGCTCGCATGATTCGTCTAAACAAAGTGCCTGAAAGGCCCCGTTTACTCGAGCCTCAACATGGTCTCCGTGAGATGGAAGACAAGGATATACCCGAGGTGACCGCGCTTTACGAAAAATTCATGAAGCGATTCGACACGGCACTACAGTTTACTGAGGAAGAGGCCAGACATCACTTCCTCAGCGGGAGGGGAACTGGACCTTCGACGAAAGACAGTTGGAAAACCCCAAGGGAAGGTCAAGTCGTCTGGGCGTATGTCGTCGAGGTATGTCTTTTCTTCACGTTATGTCTCCGAATTTCGTTAGCTTAGCGCTGCACATTTGGTCTGTAGGATCCTAAGACACACAAGATTACCGACTTCTTTTCGTTCTACTCGCTGCCGTCAACCGTCATTGACCACCCCAAACACAATCTACTGAACGCAGCATATCTTATGTACTACGCTACGGATGTTGCTTTCCAGGACGGCGCCGAACAAAGCGGTCGTTTGAAGAAGCGGTTAGAAGAACTCATCGGCGATGCTCTGGTCATCGCGGATCAGTCAAACTTCGATGTCTTTAATGCTCTGACACTTATGGATAACTGCCTGTTCTTGCAAGACCTCAAGGTAAGCTTCCAAAAAGAATAGTATCTGCTGGAAACACGTCTCACATATCTATTTTTCAGTTTGGCGGTGGCGACGGAATGCTCAATTTCTACTTGTTCAATTGGAGAACCTCACCACTTGCGGGGATCAAAGCTATTGGAGACGTTCCTGCAGGTAGAGGGATAGGTGTTGTAATGCTCTGATGCACGTATTCATAATACACTCCTGGAATCTATGGTGTTACATGTGATATGAACAGAGGTTGTTATGTTGTACATCAATGCCTATCAATCGTCATCTCGAATGCTAGATATCGCTCGTCCAATCGTACACTGGGTCGTAAGCTATGCAAAGCTTCGAAGGCTAATGGCACTAGTCGCTGTCTATAATAATCACATCATCGTCACTGTCCACACCAAAGTCGACCTCGGGTGATGGACTCCTGTTTTTCTTCTGGGGACGGCGTTGAGGAATGACGGGGACAGCGGCGCCGCCAGCTCCTCTGGGCCTATTCTGAGGTGGTTGAGATCGTGATCCAAGAGTTTGGCCTCCAGAACCCCATTTCTTCTCCTCTGGAGGCGGAGAAGGTGACTGCTGCACTTCCCTCTGTTTACCTTTGCTAGAACCAGTCAACGTGCTTCCTGACCCAGAAAATGCCGCCGACTCCAAGACAAGATCAGTTGATTTATTCCGGAGTTCACAGCAGAGAAAATGACTCACTTGGGAATTTGATGGCTGAGGTTCTGACTTAGGAGGAGGCGTGTACGCTGCAACATTGAAGCCGAAGAACAACTTGCCAAACGGAAGATTTAGTGGAGCAGGTGCGGTGACCTCTCCCTCGAGGCTGCTACTGGTGACAACCCGATGTTTACTGGAAAACTTCAACTAAGTGTGAAGATTGCCAAATAAAGCAAGCGACTTACTCTGTTCGGATAATCTTCGAGTCCTTCTCCACTTCCTCAATCTTCCTATGAGTAATACCCTTACCCTTCGTTTTCCTTCCGCCTAAGGTCTCTCCCTTGCCTTTGAAACTCTCCCATTGATCACCTCCTTTACTGACCTGACCCACTCTGGCAGTGCTAGCAAATGTCCCTGCAAGAGCTGATGACGGTCGCGAAGATCCTGGTGTTGATGAATTGACATCAATGTTGAGCTTGGATGCCATGGTAGAAGGGGGAAGAGCCTTTGGTCTTTCTGGCTCAACATAACCAACCGGAGGAGCGAAATCGACTTCAAGATCGGTGTCTAAAACACTGATACCTTCTCCACCAGGTTGTGTTTCCATAATTAAGAACCCGAACACTATCGAGTTATAGATGATCTCGATAACATCCCCTTGCGTAAGTACTGAAAAGTGGCGAAGCGCCTGTTCAAGACTACATGCAAAGATGAGACGCATCAACAATGTGAGAAAGAGACAATATTACTTACACGGCTTTGGGATCTGATACTTCGAGAAAATGTACTTGCTGAGGTTGCAATTTCACAAATTTCCCCTTGGGCAGCGAGGCACCAGTGACACGGATGGGGTCACCCTCCTCCAGCCGTAACGTCTTCATCATCCAATGTGGGAGGTGCACGCACCCCTCCTCAGCAATAAATTCCAAGACACCGGCGTGTGTCGAAGCAGCCGAGTTGCTCGGATTTCGTAGCTTAAACATCCATGGGGATTCGAGGTCCATAGCAGTCAAATTGGCCAACGCAGAAGGTGGCATGATAACTGAACAAGAAAACTGATCGTAAGCGAGGATGCACAGATCAAATGATGAAAACATGCGTACTTTTGCCACCGTAACTCAGGTTCTCTCGTTCCTTGCCCGGTAGCATCGCAACACTGTACGCTCTGAAGTACTCATCATACATTCTGGCAGGTCTAGGCATTTGACCTCCCGCGAAACCTCTATATAGATTAAATCAATATCGTGTACGCACATAAGGATACTCAGGACATACTGTGCTAATTGGGCGAAAAGCCCGCCGGGCCCTGCTGCTAGTGGGTTCTATATGCATTCACGATTAGCATGAACGGCATAGAATATACGATGAAGAAAACGAACAAAATTCATAGCTTCTGTTCAGCGGTGTCGTAGTGGTACGCAGACAAGAAAGGCTTATGTAGGGACTTGCGTGTCCTGCAGCTACGTAATTCACCCTATTCCGTAATTGACTTATTAGTTTGTTACTTACTTGCATATAAGAGCTTTGTAATTAGATCAATACCTTTTGGTATGGAGTTGTAATATTCCATACAAATCCATCATAAAGTACTTGATGTTTCCAAATGCGATCAAAATCATTACTCTTCGTCCTTCTCCTTCAACATGGCAGCACGAGCAGCGAACTCTATAGCACCAACGGCTGTTGGGTCATCTGTGGCTAATAGCTCATTCAATGACAAGGTGAGCTATTACTCTTTTGTTCTGCTGGTCAGGCTCTGAACGGGTCTGCAGGGCAAACCTATGGAAGTCAGGCGTTCGAACATGGTGGCTGCAAAAGGTACGTGAATCTCCTCTGGAAAGTTTGTTTAAGAATGTCTACTGAATATGTAACGTGATCTAGCCATCAGCGACGCCGTTCGAACCTCACTAGGTCCCAGGGGTATGGACAAGATGGTATCTCAGTGACGCATTCAATTCGATGGTCAAATATCAATTGACACGAGTGTAGATCCAAACTTCGAAAGGAGAAGTTATTATCACCAACGATGGGGCCACCATTCTGAAGAGTATTCAGGCTCTGCATCCGGCGGCCAAGATGGTGTGTACTTTATGCCGATCCAATGTCAATTCACTGAATCTCTCGTAGCTTGTGGACCTTTCGGCGGCTCAGGATGTGGAAGCTGGAGATGGTACGACTTCCGTCGTTGTGCTCGCTGGAAGCCTGCTCGGTGCCGCAGAGAAGATGTTGCAAAAAGGTCTTCATCCAACAATCATCGCCGAATCATTCTTGAAGGCGTCCACAAAGGCGGTTGAATACCTGACTGAGATGTCTACACCTGTGAACTTGAATGACAGGTCTTCTTTGCTCAGAGCAGCTACCACCTCACTCCAATCCAAAGTGAGTGCTCGAATGCGTTATGTTTCTCTTTGGATTCTCATAGTTCGTAATACAGATTGTATCGCAATATTCTTCTACACTTGCTCCCATCGCAGTTGAGGCTGTTTTGCGTCTCGTTACTCCAACTTCATCGAACGTCGATCTCCGTGACATCCGTATTGTCAAGAAGGTTGGCGGAACGATTGAAGATACCGAGCTGGTGGACGGCGTCGTGTTGAATCAGAATGTGGTTACCTCTGCCGGTGGACCAACACGTATTGAGAAGGCGAAAATCGGCATCATCCAGTTCCAGCTCAGTGCACCTAAACCAGATGTACGTTCTTTGGTTTCATGCCGTTGCCGTTTACTTACTGGTCGTGCAGATGGATAATACTGTTGTTATCAACGATTACCGCCAAATGGACAAGGTCATCAAGGAAGGCCGCCAATACCTTTTGAACATCTGCAAGAAGATCAAGAAAGCAAACTGCAACGTGTTACTGATCCAGAAGTCTATTCTTCGTGATGCTGTCGATGACACTTCCCTCACCTTCCTCAAACGTCTCAATATTCTTGTTATCAAGGATGTTGAACGTGACGAAATTGAGTTCTTGTCTAAGTCTCTTTCATGCAAACCTGTTGCAGACATTGAAGCATTCACTGAAGACAAGCTCGGTTATGCTGACTTGGTGGAGGAGGCCAATCACTCCGGTGCCAAGGTTGTCAAGATCCTTGGTGTCAAAAACCCTGGACGTACTGTCAGTATTCTTGCTACTGGTAGTAATCACCTTGTCTTGGAAGAGTGCGAACGTAGTCTTCACGACGCTCTCTGTGTCGTCAGATGTCTCGTCAAGAAGCGGTAAGTTGCTGTCTTCTTACGCTCTACATGGTATTGATCTCCGTGGAAACGTTCAGGGCATTGATCGTCGGAGGAGGTGCACCCGAAATCCACGTGTCGCGCCTACTGTCACAATATGCCCACTCGTTAAAGGGCATGGAAGCGTACTGCTTCCAAGCATATGCCGATGCACTCGAGGTCATTCCAACAACGTTGGCAGAAAACGCGGGTCTCAATCCTATCTCAATCGTCACCGAACTACGCAACCGACATGCACTGGGAGAGCGCAATGCCGGTATCAACGTCCGCAAAGTAAGGAGAAGCTTTCTAATGTCTGACGTACTCATGTTGATCCTTGTGTGTTTTGCAGGGGTTGATCTCGAACATCCTGGAAGAAGACGTTGTGCAACCACTGCTTGTATCAACAAGTGCTATTGAGCTGTCGACAGAGACGGTCTGCCTCATTCTCAAAATCGATGATTATGTACAAGCACGTTAGATATAAATCTGTAATCACGCAATTGGTATCCGTCACGCTGCTGGGAATCATATACAAGACATCCGTTCATCATCAACATTGAGTTGTTCATCCGTCCTTCAACAAGGCCTTGATAGAATTTCGTAAACTCTCGTCCGCACATCGAAGATGCCAAAGACAACTCTCTTCTTCGCCTTCTTTCAGTCGGAGCAATGCAACCCCAGACTGGGCAATAAAGCCTGGTGATGTAGAGATTTGAATCTTCAAGTCGCCTGCAAGTTGATCATCAGCAGTGGACTAATCGTACAGAAATACCAAATCTCATACCAATGAATGGTGGCTGGTCCGCTGGAGTTACTCTCAAAGGCTTCTGTAAGCTCTGTAACTTCCGAACAAGGACATCCATGGGTGAGTCGTACCACCCTCGAGTATTGGAACTTGCTAGAGAGTTCCAAACAGTTTCAAAGTCGGGCTCCAGGAAGCTGCAGATGCTTGTAATCGGTTCAGAGACGAAGGGCGAGTCCAGAGATATTAGATCGGCTTGGCTGGCCTGCGAATACTGTCATCAGTTCAATAACACTTGTGCTTCGGTAGGAAAGATGTCATACCAGCTCGTCTTCTTCAAGGACTTGAACACTAGGCAGAGTTGGTGGACTTGATACGGGGGACTAGAAGGAAAATAAGCATCGGTTCGCCCGGCTTCAAAGCGTACGTACCCTAGCAATCTCCTGAAATTCGCTGCGGCCAGACGCAAGTGCGAGCTCTCCAGGAGAAACTGTTCTCGCTAAGTCTTCAGATTCACGGCCTACATCCGACCGTGAGGCTGAAAGAGAACTGCTGGTACTTGAAATTCGTCTCAGTCGTGGTGTGGGCTTTGGTGCATCATATGCAGTGTAGCGTAGCTTGCTCGCTGTCGTGGAAGTTCGAGAGGAAGGTCTTTCCGGTGAGCCGACCGCGTTGCTGGATGAAGGACGAGGAACATTTGTTTGCCTTTCCGCTTCGTATGTCTCCAGCGCAATGACAAAGTCAGGAAGCTAACAGTGACGGTAAACTACGGTCATGGCTCGCAGACCAATCGACGTACCGAAGTGGACTTCGATCGTGACACGATATCCTTTAGCATTTGTGCAGTTTGTGAAAGTTCGAGAAATTGGTTGCAACGCTACAAAATGCGTCAGTATATGCACAATTTCCTGAGACTCAAGAACCCACTTACTCGCTTGATATGTCTGCCTGCAGCTTCCTGGACCTTGCGCACAGTGCCAAGAACATCCTCAGGTACCGCTGAACAGTTTGCCGACACTCTTATCATAGCAAGTAGACAAGCATCCTGTATGGCAGCTTATCATGGACTGCGTCAAATAGATGGCGATCAGACATTCACTGAGCCAGCTCACCTCCGAGATTCGGTAAAAGCGAACTTAGACCTCTCAGTAGGTCTTCTGGGGAAACTGGACAGCTATCGAGATACTCGCAAACAAGAGCCGACAGAATAGTTGCAAGCGTCGAGTCAAAAGCTCGTCCTCGCCCCGCGAGCAGGCCGAAGAAAACTCCGAGGCATCCACTTCGGAACTCGATGCTAGCTGTCAAGAAAGTCAGAGATGCATTACGTTCAAAAAGAACCAGCCTCACATCCACGAATATAATTCAAAATGTCTTCGACAGCGCCCTCGTAAACATGACCTTTCCGATGCGGATTCTCGTCAATCGCGGTGAACGTGAGCACCACTTGCTGAGCATATGATTCGCCATCTTCACCGCATAACACCTCAATAACTTCAAGAGGTCTCTTCAGCTCTCCAGACTTATCCTGAAGGACTGAGGCGAAGTTTGAGGCAGAAAGTTGATTGAAGTAAGATTCCACAATGGTTCTGTCCACTTTGAGGAGAATACGAAGAACCTGCAAAGATTCCGTTAGCAGCTGGCACTTAGAAAAGAGTTGCGGAGCGTACCTTCTTTCGAATGGCTTGATCATTAGAGCCCAACAAGCTCATGACTCGTTCTACCTCCCATGCCTCCAAGACAGAAGGTATATCGGCGGAAATTCCGGCCCAGTATCTGGGTTCCAAGCTTTCTAAAGAGCTGATGAAGGTATATATGTCGTTTATGTTGTCTGAAGTTAGAAGGTGCCGGATAGCACTAAT
Organism: Somion occarium; assembly: GCA_964035595.1. Classification (NCBI taxonomy): domain Eukaryota; kingdom Fungi; phylum Basidiomycota; class Agaricomycetes; order Polyporales; family Cerrenaceae; genus Somion; species Somion occarium. The sequence continues at coordinate 2,439,392 of OZ037946.1, forward strand.
GAACAGATTTCCCGGGGGTGACTTCAGAGAAGCCAGCAGGTCAGGGTGTGCAGCCACAACGGAAAAGCACTGGTATTTGATAGCTGACCGCGATAATTGAGCAGGTTAACTGGTGGCATAAGAACAAGACACACCGTTGGAAAGAGGCGTTACGGACATTCTCGTACGAACGATACCTGAAATCACTTCAAAGTCTTCTAGATTTAGCGCTCTATTGAGAGTAGAGTCAGTAGAGTCATTTTCCAAAAAATAGGTGGAACATATACCTGAGATTCTGCAATGCTTGGAGCACCTTCAATAATAGCCACGATCCAGAACGGTGGCGCGAGACATTCTGCCAGACGTTTCGAAGCAGTCGCGTCAAGGACGCATGGAATGTAGTGATAGGCAGACGACTGTGCTGATTTTAGCAGCGATGAGTATGAGTATGATATCAACAAGAGCAGAGGAACTCTTACAGTATGTAGCTCTACGCTTACTGCCAGCGCAGCACCTACAACTGCATAATCGGGATCATCCAAACGCTTTTGAACTTTGTCAACAATCTGATTCAAAATATCCTGACTATGTTCCGAAAGAGAACGATAGGCGAAAAGTGCCCTTCTACGGACAAGCGGCCTAACAACGTAAAGATATATCAACCCCCGGGTTTCGGTTGAGAATGCCAGGTACCTACTGACGATGTGTGGGATAATAATTCAAACAGACGATCCTGCACGGCGGGAATCACATCCTCTGGGGGAATTTGAATGAGTATATCCAGTGCGAGACATATCCGGGGTACTTCATGGCTATGAATATCCTTAAAGCGCAATTAGACCTTGGACACTACAGGCATATACCAATAATCATACTTTCCGTAATGTGTTGACAAGCATTAACTTGAGCTCGTGGTGCTTTGGCATGATGTCGGCGCAGAACTCATAGCCTGCACAATATGAAGCACGTTGAGAGACATCATGTACAATCACATACCAATTCGTTTATCGTGCACAGTTTTTCCTGCTTCCGCGAGGGATATTGCGTGTGGCAGAGCGAAAGTCAAGTCGGGTACAATACCCGCAGTCGTGGCCATCGAGCAGTACAGAAGTAGAATCAAACATTCCTTGAGTTGTTTCTGCGGACAATGTCAGCTCCAGTACGCAACACAGTTTAAGCTCCTCCAAACGTATAGCAAACCTGAGTGAGTGTAGAATGAAGCAGTCGGTAGTGTATAGCTTCGATCTCAGCAAGCAAGGTAGTGTCTGCTGCCTGAGGAGACATGGCTGTTTCCACTTTGCGAACGAGAGCATAATGAGCCCTGCTCATCGCCCCGGATGATACGAAAGGTACTTCCATAGCTGACAATTAGTCCATGTGCTGCCAACAGTATCGGAAATGGTGGCAGGTGGCAAACAACTTGCACAGTGTCCAGAAAAGGAACGCCTAGAGCTGTGGCTGAACGTTGAACCACACCGTAACATGCCTCCTCCCTCTTCAACGTCTGCGGAGGCTGCAACAGCCCACTCGTTTAACAAGGTCCTCAACCAGTATAAATCCTCTTCACGTTCACGTACTACCGCCGAGGTTGAAGAATCAGTGAAGAAACTCAGGCGGCTGATACTCGTCGATGGAATTCCTTCGGCAGCCGTACGGTGTTCACCCCATATTGTCAATCTCCAGGCTAATCATTATGTCTCCATCAGGATCCTACGCTACGACCAAGAATATGGAAGATACTGCTACGTGTCCAGAATATTTCATCGGATATGTTTTTGGAGTACGTCGCGAGAGGGCCTTGTGAAGTAAGGGAGAAGATCAGAAATGATACCTTTCGGTGCGTCTTGTCTTTCCGTTATTGCTTGTTACATAACATTCATTCATTATTCTGCTGCAGAACATTAGCCACAGACCGCGGTTTTAAAGAACGCGTTCGCGAAGACATGCTTGTCCGATTGCTTGATGCATTCGTATGGCGAAACCATGATAGACAAGAAACAGACCACCTTGGCTTCACTTACGTTCAAGGAATGAACGTTCTCGCTGCGCCATTTCTATATACAATGCCTTCGGAGCTAGAAGCCTTCTTCTGCTTCGCAAAATTTATCGAAGAGTCATGTCCATTATACGTCCAACCTACTCTAGAGGGTGTCCACCGTGGTCTCAAGGTACGTTGTCGCCTCAATTCTCTTGTCACGGTAGCTGACGCATTTCCAGCTCCTCGACAGATGTTTGAAGATAGTTGATCCAGACCTTTTTGCACATTTACGGTCGAAGAACCTTTCTGCGGAAATCTACGCGTTTCCATGTGAGCCGTTCTGTATTCAGTAAGTATACCATCCCCCAAATCTGACGCCTGATTAAAGCTGTTCTTACGTTGTGCGCATGCACCCCACCTTTGGACCAAGTCCTCCTACTCTGGGACTTCCTACTCGCCTTTGGCGTACACTTGAATGTCTTATGTGTCGTCGCTCAGCTGCTTCTCATGAGAGACAAGCTCATGGAATCTTCGAGGTCTGCTTTCAGGTTATTTTTCTTAGTTCAATACTGACCTCTTCGAATTTGCAGTCCAATGCGACATTTGCGCTCCTTCCCTCCACTAGACGCACAGCCAGTCATCGGCATTGCCGTCACGCTCGTTCGAGACCTCCCTGTCGACCTCTATGACGAGCTCGTCCGCCATCCATACGCGGTCCAAGACCACTAGTTTCGTTCTCATACCCACCGCAGTCGATCTCGTTGTTATTCCCCCTGGTTTTGTTCTGCTTTCGTCGTTGTCCATGCTCTTCAAAATTTGCTGTATCGCTCACCTCGTCCCCTTATCTGTATTCTCACGCATACCACGATATCCCATGCATCTACCGGCTACAGTAATTTATAATGTCCCTCGTCTCTTATCTTGTCCATGTTGTACCCGATTGATTCGGGATTAGTCTAGTCTATGATACTATGTATACAGAATGTCCGCAGAATGATGATTGAAAGGGAACAAAACAAAACAAAAACACCTAGGAATCATGCAATACATCGAGAGGAAAAGAAGAAAGTCAGCTTTTGTCTGATACAGGTCAGATTCTACCAACAACAATACAGCAGTCCTAGGAATCACTTTCATTCTGGTCAACTTTAGTCTTCGTCAACATGCTAGGGAGGCGAAGATATTAGTGGAAAGTGTGGGACGAGGCTTCAAGGGAGAACTTACTTGTCTAATGCATCTTTGTCGACCTTTGGACCTTGGCCATCTCCAATCATAACCTTCATACCTACACTAGGGACGCCACCTACGACAATGTAGATAAACCCTGGCCCGGGCGGATAAATACCTGCATTTGGAGGACCGGTCACAGTGAGGGTATTCCCATCCAGCGATGAGGGCAGGTGAACCAAGCGGGAGTTCGAGTGTACAGCGTGTGTCACGTATCCGAGATCCATGAGGACGACTGTGGAACCACCCAGTCAGTCACAGCAAGCTAATACGTTGAAAGTAAAGCTCACCTCTGATATCTTGCGCGTTTTGAGGTAGATCGACTTGGAGTTGGAAGTCCTGGAAGAAGTCAATCTTCTTCGGCCTCGCACTTCCTTCGACCAGCGCAGGCCGTGCCATATTCATATATGGCGGATTAATCCATTCGACACGATACTCGGTTCCATACTTCGTCTCACTACGATCCAAGTTAGGATTACTCCCAGCGACCATGATATTTCCTTCAGGCGTCAACGTAGCCACCGAGTGATACAATCGTGGAATATCACTTGTCGGCATCCCAACTGAGGAGAACCTCTGACCAACGGGAGCCCTGGGATCATAGAGAACAGGAGTGAAAACAGGGTTGTCGGCGTTCGAGGCACCAACTTGGTCTGCGACGTTTCCATACCCAGAGATACCAGTTTTCGCTCCATTGGCTATAAGGACTTGACCTGTAGGCAAGAGAACCGCGTCTGGCATGATGCGAGCTTCAGGCATTTGCTCGACTTGCCATCCTGCAGCAATACCATTATCACTGAGGATTATTCGGGAGCATTGAGCCGAGGCGGGGTCTTGCGAGGAAATCTCGTAGTCGGCTTTGGTATCATCCACAGCAGATCCGCCACAGATCAAGACTTCGGGAGTGTAACCGTTCTCCGGAGTCAAAGGCAGGAGGATTCCGGTGCCGGTCATAGGATAGGTAACTCGGACGCCGTTGGGGATCTGAGGCAACTTTACTTCCGTGTTCGTCTTCCAGTTGTATATCATGGCGTCTCGGTTGGCGGCCATGAATACTCGTTCATCGGGTAAGGATATCGCGATTGGGAAGAGATTCGAGTTCATGGTATAGAGAAGGAAGTCCAATTGAATGGGAAGACCCCCGAATTTCGGGGGGAAGTATTCGATAGTAGGGTTGTTCGTGGTCTGATTATTGATCCAGCCGCCTTTTTTCGAACCTCCGATGATCATAGCAGAGCCATCGGAGATACGAAGGACCGTATTGTACCATCGGGGGCTAGCCATGCGAATGCGTGAATGGTTTTCGTACATATCACAATTGTCGACATCCTCCGAGTCACAAGGTTCGAATATTCTGATAGCTTGAAGCCCATCGACGTCACCAAAATCAGCAGCATTTGTGATATCGTCCACAACTGGGTTCCCTCCGACGTTGATAAGTGTACCATTACCAAGGAAAGTACCACCGGCACAGAAGGAGTTGGACTGCATGTTCAGAGGCTTGAGGGCATGAGTCTTCAAGTTATACAAAGCAGCCCAAGCAGGATGCCCAGAGATGGTGAGGAGGTTGTGTTCCACTTTGTCGACAATAATAGCATGTGTCTCAGATATCACAGAAAGTTGCATAGCATGCACGCCGGTTGTTCCTTCCTGCAACATGGTCCAATGGGATTGCGGGGTCGGATTGACAACAAGGTTTTGCATGAAAGGAGCGCCAGCTGGCTTTGCCGCTTGTTGAGAAGGGAGTTCCTGCGGTTGTAGACTCTGGGTGGTTTTGGATTCCTTCATCACTACAAAAGCATCGACGTCGATAACAGAGCCTTTGGAGCCAGAGCGATGTTGGCCGGTATTGACAATTTTGATTGTGTGTTTGGCCAGAGGTAGGTCAAATACCCAGAACAGTCTTTGCTGTCTCCGAGCGGAGGAACTCCACTGGTCAACACGCTGAACCATCTGTCCGTCGATGAAGACTTTAGAGATCCCATGTCGTCTGTCGGTATTTCCGAACCATTCGATTCCGCTTCCAACAAAGGTGAAGGACATAGAGGCACCAGAGCGAGAGGTCGACTTGATGGATTTTTGAACATATTGCGACGAGAAGGATTCCTTCCAGTGACTAGAATAGTGCAAGAGGGGTGAAGATGAATCATAGCTTCGTGCTCCGGCAGGAACGTAGTACGGGGTAAAAGCGGTAGGTTTGATTGAACCAGGCGTTGTATGACCATTCCAAGCGCGTTCAGCACCTTCAACGGTGGAGAACAACAGTATTACGACCAGCGTACAGAGAAACGTAAATGAGTGTGGACCCATTACAACCAGTCTGAAAGGAATGTGTGGATGAATGAGTGACAGTGAGGTGGGAACCGGTGGGAAAGTCCCTGCGGTGGAGGATGAAACGTTGAACGTTTGAACGTTGAAGCCAACGTTCAACTTCACGCGTTGAACCGTGACGCGGACCAACTAGTGTAAACATCTAAATCAGGCACACACTCAAGTACTGTAGTACGAGTTGAGTACGAGGTACCTAGTCTGCGACATGGACATTGTTTGACGCCTCCCTTCGTGAATCGCCTCCTTCAAACGTATTAATGTCGGCCAGCATTGGGCCATTGGAGGACCCCAAGTTCAACTCTCTGCACGAAGGTTAGGCTCAACCTTAAGCTTAAACAGCACCTCCGTCATGCACCTGCATTAAAATGGAAGTCTGTCATCAATCGTTTGCTTCACTCTCTGCGAATAGGACGTGATGGTTCCTTCACTGATGACTCACTGGCAGACTCCTGAGACTCAACCTACTAGTGCCTTGCAGATGTCTGTCTACCTGCTTCCTGTAACTGAAATGTCATCTAACCATACCGGCGCCGCGGTTCCTACATTCTTTTCTTGACAATTCGGCTGCTAACTATGCACCAGACAGACGTTTGATAGCTGCCTTACAGTTTTACCAGTGGCGTTCGCACCCGGGCAGCCACATTGGTGTTCAAGTCGTTGTGAGGCACTACCAAGTTATCTTGGTATGTCAGTCATCGTACCATTTCTGTTTACTGGTCTTCATTGGCTTCGATTGCGCTATCTGGTGATACATTATCAAATGCTTCACACGCCTGTACGTTATAGTGGGGTTAGACCGTTCTTTTATGCTGGAGCTAAGACTCGGAATGATTATAAAGCTGTAGGAGAGAGTTGATCTGCGTATGCCCATGTATCGATTGCCTGGCCCGTGTTCACACACTGTTCACTACGAATATGTCGTCTGCAGTTGTTCTAAGCCTGATTGCGGTCCTCTGTGCTTGGCTTGTTCATCGTCTACGCCGTGCGGGTAGTCGAGAACGTGGCCTTCCACCCGGACCTCCGACTTTCCCTTTGATTGGCAATCTTCATCAATTCCCCACGTCCTTTGCACATCTTAAGTAAATTGACCTCACTGTCCTAGATTTAACTGCGATTCACGCAGACATCAATAGATTCACGAAATGGGCTCAAGTTTACGGAGATATCATCTCGGTATATCTCGCTTATAACCTTCTCCTTGAGATTTGCCATTCCTTATATTTATCAGGTCAAGCTTGGTCCTCAAACTGTTATTGTTCTATCCAGTCCACGCCTGGTCCATGAATGCATTGATTTGCGCAGTGCCACCACGTCAGACCGCCCGTCGCTTCATATTGCCAAACTGTTGTACGACGACAACGAAGAAATAGCCATTGCTCGATATGGTGAGCAAATTATCGTTGATCGCAGACTGCGCCACTCTGAACTACGGATGTCTCACAGGTCCTACATGGAAGGCATTGCGTCGAGCAGCGCATGACATCCTGAGTCATGAAGCATGTATGAAGCACTTGCCCATACAACACGCAGAAGCTAGCCAGCTGATGTATGATCTTCTGGAGCGTCCCAAGGTGAATCCCCATTGACTGCTTCACCTTCCAATTTTAATTTTAATTTCTTGAATAGGGACTTTACACTCACATTTACAGATACTCCGCGTCTGTAATCCTCTCTGTTGTAGCCGGCATACATTGCCCCCGGTTTGAAGGCAGCATTATTGAAGATTTTGATAGTATGATACGTCAATTGGAATACATCATGAGGCCTGGTGGCTCCCCGCCTGTTGACCTTATCCCACTCTTGAAGCACATTCCTTCGAGGTGGGCACTGTGGAAGACAAAAGCCAGAGAAGTTCGGGCAGCACAGGAGAAGCTCTTCTTTGGCATACTTGATCATTGTGTCGACCGCATCAAACGTGACGAACGGAATGACTGTTTCTTAGAATATGTTCTGGACCATCAAAGTCGTTATGGTCTTGACTATAGGAAGATGGCGTAAGTGACAATATTGTTAACAGTTTGGGGCGAATCTGAAGAAGTGCCAAGATATCTTGGGGGCACACTGCTCATGGCTGGCAGTGACACAACCGCAGTTTTCCTGCGATGGTTTGTCGCATGCATGGTCACGCATCCTGATGTCCAAATGCGAGCTCAGCAGGAGATCGACGAAATCATTGGTCTCGATAGGTCCCCTGTACTGAATAACATCGAGAGGCTACCTTATTTGCGGGCAATCATTAACGAGGTACGGCTGATTTGCAAACGTTATCGTGCACAAGTTCAACGTTAAAGTACGCAACAGGTTCATCGCTTTCGCCCTGTAACGCCAACCGCAATGCCTCATACTACAACTGCAGATGAACGGGTGGGTGCCAACTCCACCTACCATATTTCGTATGCGAATTTATAGGTGAGCTTAGGTCGGCGACTTCCTCATTCCAAAGGGTGCGACGATCTTCATGAATGTCTGTGAGTAATACACTATACATGCATGCTATTATCACACCTTTATCTTTGTTCAGGGGCTATATATCACCACGAGGATTATTTCGACAATCCAGAGCTTTTCGATCCTGAACGGTACATGCGGTCAGAGCTTGGTGCTAAACCTGGAGCCGACACTACCGGACTTCGGAATGACCTTGGGTTTGGTGGTGGTCGAGTACGTTAACTGCATCCCTCAATTGTGTATGCTAATTGTGGCGTCTTCTAGCGAATTTGTCCAGGCTCGAACTTAGCTTCGAATTCCATTGTAGGTCTTGTCAAAAATTGGTCGAATAAAGGTCGCTTCTAACGCTGTATCTCAAGTCCCTGAATACCATGAACCTTTTGTGGGCCTTCAGATTCCTACCCAGAAAGGATGAGGTCACAGGATTTCCCATTCCCATCGACCTAAACAGTTATACCGGCGTAAGTTCATTCATTATCGAAACGGGACCTCCTAATGTCGATATCTTGCAGGGTTTGGTTGTATTCCCGACCCCTTTTCAATGTGAAATCATCCCTCGAAGCGAAGCAAAGGCTGACCTGATTCGCGAGCAATTCACCGCGGCCCTCCCTACATTCGAGCTCTTTGAACAACACACTTCTCTTTAAGGCGAACTTAATGATGGGGCGTGAAGGTGCCGTTTCTCTCTTGCTACTTAAAGCCGATGGCTTGTGTTCTTGTTATCCGATGGTGTGTTTGGTTTTATAGAGAACTGTTGAAGTTAGAAAGGTGTTATTACTCTCTGGTATTTCTGTCTCGTGAGACTAGCTGACTTGGACTGTCTCGTAGGGTATAACATGAACACTAAATGTTTACGAATAAGTAGTGCAACTACCAATGCCACCTATGTGTGAACTCAGAAAAAGATCTGCGAGAATACCAAGGAGAATGTCGAATATTCAATATGACAAGGACTCATGCTTCTTTCCTTACGACAGTTGTGACATGAACGCATTCGAGAATCGAAAATATGCGAAAGTTCCAATCTATGACATACAATACAGATATTTACAGTAACTTATACAAAAACAATCAGCTGGCCAAAGGGGGCAGAGTATCGTACACATAACTGAAGATGTCCATCGCCACATAATAAAAACGACTTCCTCAAGTTACAGTAACGATTTGTCCTTTACCATCCTTCAGTATGACAAGTTCACAATCAATCTTCTCCCCAGTGTCCATACAGACGATGTCTGTGGGATCAACAGGGTCAAACTTCACTTGTCGCTTTTCCCAGAATGAGCGGCCCAATACAACGTCGAAGTGCGATTCTTCAGAGAGATACACAGTATGTGTGGTCCTTGTTCGTCCAACCGTTACTGGCCAGTTGCCAATACTGCATGTGTGATCAGGTAAAGGGCAGCATCTATGAAGATGAAACTCACTTGACCAAACCCTCATATCCATAATGTCCTGGAGAAGCATCGAGAGGAATGAATCCATGCTTCAAAGCGAATTTCCGGGATATGTATACATGTCTGTACCCGTTCTTGAGCAACATACGGACTGCGATACGGTCATCGAAAGGGGTTTCTGCATAACATGGAAGATACGTACCATTATTTACGGGACCGATGCTACCCATGACAGTCCGTACGCCATGCTCATTGTGGTACCTCTCAAACTCCTTCTTGAAAGCCGGGATGTCATCTGTGGGCTTTTTCGATTTGCGAGTCTTCTTTGAATGCTGAGAAGATCCGTCTGCACGTGAATGGGGCCGAGGACTGGGAGAAGAAGAGCTTGGAGGGGATATGAAGAGATGAAAAGAGGGGTTCCTGTAGTCTGTCGATGCAGGTAGAGGTTCCTCGGGGTTACGAACATGAAGAGTTGGCGCAGCCTCGCTACCAGACACTGACTTTTGTCTCCAAATAAAGATTATGAAGTCAGAATCTAGAGAACTGTGAGACGCGTATGACAATAAGAAAGATAATGAACTTGCCATCGTCGAGGTTCCATGTTGAACCATTCCATGAGTATTTCACCCATCCAGGCTTCACCCGTCGATCGCGAAACTCAGTGTGCGCCTTCTTACTGATTTTATCGAACAGGATATGAAGTGTGTCCTCTGTATCTGTAACCAAGCCACACCTTATCAGGAAGCCATAGACTAAGACAAGGTTGCTGACATACTAGAGAATATGATCGAGAACGAGGACGTAGGCGTATGAACATTGATCACTGGAAGTTCGGAGGAAGCCATGAGATTAACAGTGTACGTGAGTGAGACAGGTGGTAGATGTTGAAGCAATATACCTCTTCAACATCAAGTAAGGGGTTTATAACGTGTAGACTGGTGCAAAACGGCGGAGTTGGATGAAACACGGATGTCGGTTAGGCGGGAGGCGAACGCGTTCCGCTGTATAAGGCAACTCTTATGGTACAGATGTATCTAAAGCGGCGACACTCTGTAATGAGACAACTACGAGTAAGACAGGAGTAGTAGTCCAGGAGACAATCGTGGGTACGTAGTACAGTAACGAAATGGCATAGACAAAGATGATCAACTTCAAGGAGTGCACTGCGCATAATCTGAGCGGCACACATAAGTAGTACTTCGAAGAGACGAACAGACCTACTCACAATCGCTGTACTTTGTACAAGTAAACCCAGCTGGAAGAAGCGTTTGTAAAAATATATTGTACAAGGTGGGTGCCAACATACCTGCACAACTTGTGGGCCCTGTCCAGCCAGTTCCGCCGCACTGTACAGAAATAGTCAGCCACCCTCGCAAATACTAGGTCGATCAAGCATATAACAGACCTGTCCATACTAATCAAACGTATCAGCATGAAACTTCTCGTCGCAGATGCAAAAACCTACCGCAGTCTGAGTAGCACCGTTAGCACTAGTAGTGGTAGTTGCGGGAGCAGTCGTGCTGGGTCGAAGTGGACATGGTTGGAGGTGATCTTGCCGTTGAAGTTTGAGAGCCGCCACTAATGTACGAGTCATAGTTATCGTCGTGCACAGTGCTCAAGTCAAGACCAAAGAAGTTGAAGTCATCGTGCTCCTGCATATCAGAATCAACATCTGAGGGATCGGAAACCTTGGTAGTGTATGATGCGACATATGCGATCAATTGGAAACTGTTTAGGTCTCCGGAACCCATGGATCCATCTTGCCAGACGGTACAGTTCTGTATGACGGCATTAATGGTACGGTAATATTTATATGGCTAAACAGGTTACCTGGCAACGGAAGGACGCTTTGATGTGGGTACTATTGACCGTCGAATCCGGGAGCAGAGTAACTTTTGGACCTGCGTAAGGCAGCGGCATCACATAACCACTGGCTCGCTATCAATGAACTCGGTCTCCGCACAGGAGAAATGGAGCACGTACGACGTCCACCGTGTCCCGAGCATGATTTGATCATTGTAAGGCCATCAAGTGAACAATAGACTGTCCGCCATTGTTCCGCCTGCACTTACGCCGGACCATCCATAGCTAGCTGGCGCTATAATTTGAACAATGTATTCATCCGATGGAGGAGTGGTCGAGGGAGGGAACACAAGTCCGACTGTAACATTCATTACAGGGTCCTTTCAAGGGATATGAAGATAAGCCTCTCTAGGTTGCAGCGTGAATCAACTTACAGAATATCCCTGATAGCAGATTCCGCTGGTCGAGTCACAGTATTGACTGCTTGTCTGAGCGGAAGCTGCAGGACAGGCCGCAGCAATTCAGCTTCGTGCGAGTCTTGATTTGAATATCCAGGATCATTAACCTACCAATGCCGATGCATGCTATAGCCGCAAGAGACTTTGCAAAGAAGGCCATTTATGAAGGTCACACTAAAGCTGGCTCACTCTGCGGCACTACTACGTTCTACTACTTATACTTCTGAAAAACCCAAGTGAGATCAGAAAATCAAGACATTACCCGTCATTCATCCGACGTCTTCACAGAAAGACGGGTCGCCGATGGGTCCTCGGACAAAAGTCGCAACAAGTATCCACTTCGTCGAGGGGCGATAACATTTTCAGAAAAGTACAGTAGTTGGAGAGTAAGAAGAAAAGCTAAACTTGGCAAGACGTGGCTATAAATGGAATAAGCGCTTAAACAAGCCCGGCATTTCCCGTCTCGACGACTTGGAGAATTTGTGCGGAGGCCAGTTCACGAGAACCGTCAACTGACTCTCTACGACCAAGGATCCTCAGACGTGAGGTCGCTCTATATTTTTATACAAAATGTCCGACCCTGCTTCTCGCGCTAAGGCGTGGCCTCTTGCCCCGGCCGATCTAAACGACCAGGTAGGTTTTTCCAGCTATTTTCCTCAACATGCCTTCGATCGCAAGAACTCATGCTCATGACACTATTTCTCAGATCCTGGATCTCATTGAGAAGTCTTCACAATACAAACAGCTGAAGAAGGGTGCTAACGAGGGTGCGTGCTTTAGCAGTTGAGAATGAAGTCTTTACTGATGTTTGCCTCAGCCACTAAAACTCTCAACCGTGGTATTGCAGAGGTCATCATCTTGACTGCTGACACCGAGCCTCTGGAAATATTACTTCATCTCCCTCTGTTGTGCGAAGAAAAGGTATGTAATGTTCTATTTTTGTGGTTTCCCTCGGACTTACCATTTCGTAGAACGTTCCTTACGTTTTCGTTGCCTCGAAGGCTGCTTTGGGCAGAGCTTGCGGCGTGTCCCGCCCAGTCATCGCGGCCAGCATTACCACCAATGAGAACAAGGAGCTTTCCTCCTTGATACTGACTGTTAAGAGGTCGATCGACAAGCTTATGGTGTAGAATGCACTGGTCACTGTCCAGCTGTACTATATAGTGCTCTAACGAAATATATTCCCTGTTCACACTGTGTGCCCCCCTCTTTTCTTATAGTTGACATATTCTGAGATGAATGTCATACCTGCTTCTAAGCAGAGAAGTAGGTCCAATAATATCAAAAAGTTCTCACAACCCGCGGAAAGCAACAAATGAATAGCAAAGCAAAGCAAATAGGATATAAGACGATCACTTCGGGATATTCTCTCGGGCTTGTTGCCGGACCCTTCGTCTGGAAAGCGTCTTAAGTTCATGGACTGCACAAGGATGGTCTCACGTACTCATATGCCACCTTGTCATTTCTGGCAGAGAACATATCATGAGTGAAAGGGAAGTGGCGCAATGAGGAACAAAACTCACTTGAACATGGTATACGCGTCACTTTGAGCAGGATCATTCACATTGGGGTCGTTCAAAAGTTCCTGGATGCCGAGCAGTACCTTGTGGAGATACTGTCACATATGCTTTATAGCGCGTAAGATGCCTGCATACCTGCTTTATGGTGATCGCCGGTTTCCATGACTTCTCTTCGTCAAGAATAGACAGACAGACGGTTCCTGAAGGATACACGTTGGGATGAAATAACGGCGGCGAGAACTTGCCTGTAATGACTCAGCCATGACATCGAGCATCGAAGCTAGGACGTACTTACATTTAGGCGGCTTTGTAGGATAGTCTAAAAACATGGCCGTCTCACATGCATTCCACATGCAAGATTGAGTGAAGATACGCACCTTCAGGGAATATCATCATGAGCTTGTACACACCGCCTTCCCATGGTGTCTATAACCCATGCGTTCAGCCTTACACGCCAAGGAACGGGAACGTCGTAAGATCGAAGACGCACCCCGGCTTTCCCTGGAATACCCACTTCCCACTCCAACAAGTTCATCGACCCGTCGGCGGCCTTAGTAGGCTTAGCATAGAACCCCTAGGATAACAAATTACGGTCTTCAAAGGCATGATCGAATAGTAATGATTTCGCGTACAAAAGGATGGTCTTTTCTCCATTGCTTTCGCTCCTCAGCAAGACGTGCTCTACATATGCCGGACATGATGTTGTCAAGTCGTGTGGGGTATAGACAGTATAAGTAGAAAGCTGGACGATACTCGTGCAAGTATCAGTTCAAGTAAATCAGTTTCCTCGGATCCTTTCACTCGTCCTTTCTCGGGAAACAATCAAAATCGCTTAGTCATCGCCCAATTTGGTCGTTCACGAATGGAACGCAGAATATTGTCTCGCGGTCCTTGACTTCGGTACGCAGATATTCAATGATACGTAACCCGTCGGGTTATACTGGGAACACGATACCATGGTTTGTAGAAACCATGCTGAATGGTGAGTATACGTACTTCCCGGCGGAACCCCTACTAGTTCGATACAACACTTTCTGATTGCGAAGTCTGTTCAGACGAATCCGAAGGTGCATTCGCAGAATCAACCTCGACCCTACGTGTAATGAGGCACAAACTTAACGCCATGAAATCACCTATAGATCGTGCTGCGCATCCGGTTATTGTGGTCGCTTTCGCTTCACACCTGAAAAAAACACATCGTATCGCGTTGCGTACGACCAAAAGCGGCCATGTTAGACCCATGTAATTCTGACTGTGTTTCGTTTAGAGGAGCGCTTCATTGGCTGTATGAAGTTCCAGACCCTTGCCTTTATCTCATGGTGCAATCGTTGACTTGGCCTGAGTGGCAGCGACGGCCGCTATAAATTCTGTCACCATTTCACCAGAAGACGAACTACATTCCAGCTCCCATCTCTTTCTCTAGATGAGCTACCCTCCTGCAGAAATAAGTGAAGAGGGTCGGTCAGACAGCCCGGCCCCCTCGTTGTACTCGTTCAACTCTTCCATAGACGGTCGAACTTTGGTGTGTCACAATAAAGAATCCGCAGAAGATTTTCCTCAACAATGCAACACAGCTCCGACAAGCGTACGGTCGCATCCTGAACAACCAAAATGATGTAGGCGATTCTCACTTTTTTGAAGAGACGTCACTCACGATAACCCAGACATATTTACTGCCTGCCGTAAGAGGGACCGATTAACTTTCAAGATTCACACTCAGATTTTTGTTCCCACAGGATAATGAAGAGCACCGTCGGCTAGATCTTCAGCATCATATCTACACCATAAGTCTAGGCTCCCTGTTCCCTGCAGCTGATTTGGTTCGACGGGCCTTGGCCCCCCGTCCCGGATTCACTCCTGCCATAATTGATCTCGGCACAGGTAGTGGGAGCTGGTAGGTCCCGTCAAGATTTATTGATATAGAGTTTTTCTCAAGGAAGATGTACGCAGGGCGATTGACATGGCTAGGGAATTCCCCCACTGTGAAGTGGTGGGCATCGACTTGGCCCCTCCAAGGATCGAGAGGTCCGTATCACCCATCGTTTAGCACTATCCAACCACGAGGAAACTGAGCTGCATGGCTGTTCCAGAGAACTACCCATAAACTGCAGGTATGTATTGATCTTCCGACTATGACAGCTAGTCACATTGACGTGCTTTTACATATCAAGATTTGAGATCGATGACGTTTGTTTTCTTCTCGACCCTTCCTTTACCTGCGCTGATAAACAAATAGGCCAATCTTGGATTTGCACACTATAGAGGCTGTTTTGACGTAGTACATGCGAGGGCAATATCCGCTGGGGTCGGCATATTTTTCTAGGACGCAGATTGTGACTAATCTTTACGTGTTCACAGATTCGCGACTACCCCCAATTTCTGAATGAAGTTGCTCAGGTGCTCCGACCCGGCGGAGTGTTTATTATGGGAGATGGCGAGATGCAGCTATATGATGAAAATCGCAAGCCGCTTTCATTCGCACAGCCTGGCCAGCCAGGATTTACCTGGACACATCGAATATTCTTCGCTGGCTATAATGCCATGAAGAATCGGGGCGGCAGCATTGACGCTCCATCGATGGGCCCTACGTGGCTGAGGGCCGTGAACTCATTCACAGATGTTGGCTGGCAGAAGATATTCATACCCATTGGTCCGTGGCACTATGGCATGTATCCATGTAGTCCATGTTTCGTGTTATCGCTTACCATGTAATTTACAGAGGATGAGCGAAGCAAGATCGTGGCAGAAATGTTACGGATGAATACGTTGAGTTATATTTCCGGACTAGGCCCCTTACTGCTAAGGTCAGTGTGTCCACCATCTCGGCATTCGGCCTCGGGCTTGCTAAGCCAAATTACAGCGAGGGGTACCTTCCAGAACTCGTCCAAAAAATGCAGCAGGAGGCCACTGCTGAATTGCAGGAACTTCGGATCCACTTATATACCAGATGGAGTTTCGCTTGGGCGGTGAAGAAACCTAACTGAACTTGGAAAGACTCCGAAGTGCCTCATCTCCCGGTGATCTAAAACCTAAAATACTTTTCAGTATTTTATTCCGGACATGTCTTCGGTGACTTGAACATTTGCTGATGCCAGAAATGCCCGTTGCAATTGCGCTGCTCAGGCTCACTGTCAAAATAGAGTAGATAGCCTTAGATCTCAAAGTTCCAGATACTACCGTAACTTCTTATCACACGTTATTGTATCTTATCTGTATTGCTAGAGTCGCAGGAGATTTGTATGTGTGTTTCCTCGTTCTCAACGTTCGGTCGAGCGGAGGGTGTTCCTAGTCCACCAAATCCGGTAGCGCCCACAAGGTGGCATCGACGCGTCGACTACGCGGGCCGCGTCACCTGTGTACGAGTCTTAAACCACACCCGACAAAGGATTAGTACACTGTTCCATCCAAACCACCATGAATTCTTTTGTTAGCCGTTTCGCATCTACAGGACACGACGTTGAACTCCGAAAGGCCAGGGAGGCTTTTGGAGATGAAGATGAATCCTTAGAGATGTGGGGTTCTCAAGCAGGATTTGGTCCTCTTTCCAAGGGTGTACCTTCATTCTCTGTACCCGCTGTCCCAGATGTACGTACTTACTGAAACTTTCTTACTTATCGTCTCATTAAATGCCGTGCTATGTAGCCCTCTGCATTCCTCAGGCTACACACAGATGACCACGCAGACCCTTCATGCAGAATCAAGATCAAGCACGGAACGACTACCTTGGCATTCAGATTCCGGGGAGGTGTTATCGTCGCAGTGGACTCACGAGCGACCGCTGGAAGCTACATTGGTACGCTACCATCCTGCCTTCATCACCCTTCTCTTATATTGTGTTATAGCGTCTGGGACTGTAAAGAAAGTGATCGAGATCAACCCATACTTGCTCGGTACAATGGCAGGTGGTGCAGGTAGGTGATCACCTTGAAATGGGGGAACGATATATGATAATAATACTTCTCCAGCTGACTGTCAGTACTGGGAAACATATCTCGGCATTCAGTGCCGCTTGCACGAACTTCGCAACCGGGAACGTATCTCAGTTTCAGCGGCAAGTAAATACTTGAGTAATTTGGTCTACAGTTACAAGGGGATGGGACTCAGCATGGTACAGTAAAGGACCTCTTTCCACAGCTTGCATCTGACATATGCTTGTTATCAGGGAACCATGATCTGTGGTTGGGACAAGACAGTGTGTAATGTTTATGATTTCTCATGCACTGAGCTGAGATTGTCTTGTCTAGGGACCTGCGGTGTTCTACGTTGACTCTGATGGCACTCGCTTGAAGGGTGACGTCTTCTCCGTCGGTTCAGGAAGCACGTTCGCATATGGTGTCCTTGACCAGGGGTACCATTGGGATCTCACTGATGAAGAAGCGCAGGAGCTAGGCAGAAGAAGTATCTATGCTGCTGGTCACCGTGATGCCTACTCCGGTAACACCATCAATCTCTACCACGTTAAAGAGGATGGTTGGAAGTTCATCGGTGCGCTTGCATCTTCTTTCTCTTTCAACCCGAATTCGTTGTTGATAACGGAGCCTTATTGCAGGCAACTACGATGTCTCCGAGATGCATTACGAGGGACCAGCTGGTGTTGGATATGGGTACGAAATTCGAACCGCCGGCAAGTCATCTGCGAACCCTCCGCCAGAGCCAGAATCGCAGACTGCGCAGACGTAGACGTAGCACATTTGTCCATTTGTACTGTATTGATGTTTCTGTTATTCGCCCTCGAGCACCATTTTTCTGCATTATTTCTTCCGCCTCTTGCCTACCTGCGTGTTTTATCTTGGGCGTCTAATCATCAGGGCATACAATTGATGTCATACTTGTTACGATCACTTTCATTTCGGATCTACGAACACACCTTTCCCTCTCGTTATTCATTTGTAACCACTTATTAAAACCTGCCCAAACACATTCATTGATCCATGCTCGAACCTGACCGATACCATAAGTATATACGAACACATTGTTACCACATGTATCTAGATAATAGTAGTATATATACACCAGACGAACTTCGGATTAACTCCAAGTTTCGAATGGTTTTACCTGCTCATTTCTAAATTGATTTGAGTCCTATCATAATTCGAAACTTGCCCCTTCGCACTCTCTCGACAGGCATTGCCTCGTC
The DNA here is from genome assembly GCA_964035595.1 of Somion occarium. Classification (NCBI taxonomy): domain Eukaryota; kingdom Fungi; phylum Basidiomycota; class Agaricomycetes; order Polyporales; family Cerrenaceae; genus Somion; species Somion occarium. Next base: position 2,457,670 of record OZ037946.1, read on the forward strand.
TTTCACCCACACTTCACCGCTCTCAAAGTCCGTTGTACTCAACGGCAACCACCTCATTCCTCACCCAACTCTGCTTTACTCTTACTCGCTCAAGACCTCATTCGGAGGGATCCGAATTCCACATTCCTAGTTACTTTTTCTATCGCACTCCATTCCTCCACCTGGGTAATCACGCGACTACAACTGTAGATTGCGACCCTTGTATTCCCTTAGTACATAAATCATTACTCTCACCTGGTAGTCCGCTCTTGAAGCAACCAGGAAGTAGGCGGTGCTGCAACCTTCTTGACAGAGGGGCCGTTGAAAAATCCTACCAGAATTTACCCTGCTCAGACCTAAACGACTGAGTGTACGGCAGGAGGTTTCGAACCTCGCTGGTATTTCTTGATCCTCTCACACGTCGAAAGACAACTACCGCAGAGATCAATTTCTCTTTTTGCACCTTCTAAGGCCAAATCATTTTACGTAACCACTATACCTACCTACTTCGTGTGTCCGGATCGGCTATTGGTCGGAACACTTTGAAGGAGTACCTTTACCTCGGATCTATACTCATCTAAGTACCAGAACAGGGTCGTGCGCCCGGTACAAGACACTATTGTTCACACACCACGTCTTCATTTGAATTCTCTGCACCACTCTATCAATACTACACACGTCGATCTCCACCTCCACTCGTACCATCACCACACTCATCCCCTACAAATCCCACACCACCTTCACTGACATCACCAATGGGTTCTACTGGATCTGGAACAGGCAGTCTCGGAGTGAATCCACCACCACCACCACCTCCGGGAGGAAACCCAAATCCACCCAGAAATCCACCGCCACCTCCACCGAACAATCCACCAGCAGCCCCACCACAGTCCAATACAAAGGCATCTGGAGGGAAACCCTCAGACTTCGATGGAACCAAAGACAAATACCCGTCTTTCAAAAGACAACTGTACCTATGGTTCCGAACACCGAAGAACACCGGTCTCACTGATGAGCAGAAGATCGACATGACTCTTTCATACATGAAGGGTCCAAAGGTTGACGACTGGGTCAACAACTATTTTGAAAATGAGTTTAACATTGCCTCCGACAGCTGGAATGTCAACTTCTATCAGTTGATTCTCGACCTTGATGAACAATTCCTCGATTCAAATCGAGTCGAACAAGCAGTTATCCAAATGGATAACTTGACCCAAGGCAATGGAACGGCGCAGGAATATTTCCAGAAATTGGAAATGTACATCACGCAGGCGGGCAGAAAAAAGGAAGATAAACACACTATCGACCTCATTCGACTCAATTGCAATGAGTCCATCGTAGACAGGGCTCTTGACAGAGACACGCGACCAGCCACTTATGCACAGTGGAAGGAAGCAATCATTGATATTGATTCCTCGCGAAGGCAGCGGAAAGAAGAGAAGCGTTTGAAGAAGACTGGATATCGACCTTTCCGATCAAACCAAAACTATGGGCAGAAGTACCCTAGTTATCAGCAGCAGACCCAAGGATCAGGTCAGAACCAGAATCAGAGTCCGAAGAAGGACTACGGAGAAAAGAAAGATGGAACCGGGACAACGTTCACAGGGCGTGGACAGCCCATGGACTTGGACAGGAATTGCCTTAAGTGTAAGGCTAAGCAATCAGAGAAGGGCACTTGCGGAAGTGCATGGCATGTTCCCAATCGATCGGGACCTTCCACGAACACTCAACGTGTTCGAAAGAATGAAACCAAGACAGAGTCCAAGATCGAGGAGATCTCCGACTCAGATAATGACGACGATGACAAGATGATTGCCATGGTTCGGCGATGGATGGAGAAGAACCCGGAGAAGGCGAAGAAGCTGAATTTTGGCTCGGGCAAGGCTTAAACGCACAAAGTAACTTGCCGGATAAGAACAATGACTCGGATAAACCCCTGGAGGGTTCTATGAAAACATCTTCAATACATGCCTATAGTACATCGATCGGACAGTCCCCTTTTGTAAATACTTCATCTAACGCAGAGGCGTCTTCTACCAAGAAGCGCGGCAGGGCGGAACCTGTACTTGATTCCTCTAAACAAAATACAAAAAAATTTGAAAATAAACCGAGTGCGTCGGATAAAAGCATCACAGACATCGGACCACTATTACTCCGAGTTGTCAAAGGACTTGGAAGAGGGAAACAAATGGACCTACCGGTCACCGTGATCATCCCAGAAACAGAAAGAATTCATGATACAATAGCATTAGTTGACACCGGAAGTACCGGATCATGCATAAATTATAATTTCGTAAAAAGGCATGGAATCGAAACCTCTAGATTTGATCAACCGATCCAAGTCTATAACACGGATAACAGCGAAAATTCTCAAGGACCGATCACAGAATACGTCCAACTCACACTTCGAATCGGCGATCACCAAGAGAAGATCATGCTTCTAGTTACCGATCTGGGGAAGTCAGACATATTCCTCGGATATGAATGGATTGAATATCATAATCCATCAATAGACTTCAAATTGCAACTTGTTGACTTTAACCGATGCCCACACATGTGCGTCACTATAAGACAACAAGAAATCGAAGAAGGAGATACCGTATATTTACTCAATACCAATGCTTGGTATAAAGAATGGGGAGAATATATTCAGTGAATGCGCGTAACAGCCATGGACATAGCAATCGAACAAAGTAAACAAAAAAAGAAAAAGACCTTCGAAGAAATGGTTCCCGAACAGTATCGTGAATTCACAGACGTATTCACTGAGGATACTTTTGACGTCCTTCCAGAAAGGAAACCATGGGACCATGCAATAGAACTGCTACCAGATTCATCACCGTATGCAGGCAAAGTATATTCCATGACTGTTGAAGAACAAAAAATCCTAGACAGTTTTCTTGAAGAAAACCTAAAGACGGGAAGAATCCGACCATCAAAGTCTCCCTGGGGAGCACCCTTCTTCTTTGTCAAAAAGAAAGATGGCAAATTGCGACCGGTACAGGACTACCGAAAACTCAATGATATGACCAAGAAAAACAAATATCCTTTACCACTAATCTCGGAGCTTATTGATAAACTCAAAGGTGCTAAATATTTCACGAAACTGAATATTCGCTGGGGATACAATAATATTCGCATGAAAGAAGGAGATGAAGAGAAAGCTGCATTCATCACAAATAGAGGATTATATGAACCAACCGTCATGTTCTTCGGATTGACAAATAGTCCTGCTACATTTCAGATGATGATGAATGACATTTTCCGTAATCTCATTCTCAAAGGAAAAGTAATCATATATCTTGACGATATACTCATATTTTCCGAATCCCTGGAGGAACATCGCCGTATTGTGAAAGAAGTCCTTAAAATATTACGAGAAAATAAGTTAACCTGCAAATCAGAAAAATGCGAGTTTGAAACTCAAGAAACAGAATATCTCGGACATATTATTTCGCAAGGAACTGTAAAGATGGATCCTGCCAAAGTCGATGGAGTTACGCAATGGCCAGTACCAAAAGCCAAAAAGGAATTACAGTCATTCCTTGGATTTGCCAATTTCTATCGACGATTCATCAAAGACTTTTCCAAAATCGCCACTTCCTTGAATAAATTAACCGGACAAGTAGAATGGACCTGGGGTCCAGAACAGCAAGAAGCTTTCGAACTTCTAAAGAAAACCATTACCACAGCACCGGTATTAGGTATTCCGAACAATGAAGATCAGTTCAAAGTTGAATGTGATGCATCCAAATACGCTATTGGAGCAGAACTTGCACAGAAGCAAGATGGACATTGGCGAACCATTGCCTTTCTATCAAAAAGCCTTTCACCGGCTGAAAGAAACTATGAGATCTACGATCGAGAGATGCTAGCCATCATGATCTCATTAGAAGAATGGCGTCATTTCCTGATGGGAGCTGCCCAGAAATTCGAAATTCATTCCGATCACAAGAACCTTGGTTATTTCAAAAAACCTCAGAAGTTGAATCATCGCCAAGCGCGATGGATCCAAGAATTACAACAATATGATTTCAATTTGACTCACAAACCCGGAAACACAATGACGAAGGAAGACCCTTTATCGCGACAGACTCATCATGATATTGGAGATAGTCATAATGAAAACATTACGTTGTTAAGACCAGAATGGTTCCGAGCCAATGAAATCCTCGGATCATCAGCTTTACGGGAGAAAATCATAAAAAACACTGATAAATATGAAAACAATGTACGATTAAAACTATTGACAAAAGATGCTGACTTCAATGAGACCGAGGACGGTCTTATCTGGAGAAGGGGGAAGATTGTTATCCCTTTTGACAAGGAACTCAGAGGAGAAATTATTCATTCACATCATGACTCGATTAGTGCCGGTCACCCTGGACAAGCAAAAACACAAGAACTAATCTATCGATCGTACTGGTGGCCTTCAATCAAAAAAGACGTAAAAACATATGTAAAAGGCTGCGAGACTTGTCAAAAAACTAAGATTAACCATCAACCGAAGAATGCTCCATTGCACCCAAATGCAATTCCGGAACATAACTGGGAATATCAATCTGTAGACATGATTACACATTTACCAGAATCGCAAGGGCATGATGCGATCATAGTAGTTGTGGACATGAAATCAAAAGACTACATTGAAATACCAACTACGGAGCAATTGACATCAGAAGGATGGGCTAATCTCTATATCAAAAATGTATATCCGTTGCACAGATTACCAAAAAAGATGACATCAGACCGTGGACCACAATTTATATCCAGCTTCATAAAAGACTTATATAAAAAACTAGGAATTCAGGGAAATCCTAGTACGGCATATCATCCGCAGACAGACGGACAAACTGAACGAATCAATCAGGAAATTGAAAACTATTTACGAATATTCATCAATCACCGACAAACCGACTGGCCAGAATAGTTGCCACTGGCAACATTTGCATATCGAAATAGAGTCCACTCTGCGACTGGATTTTCACCATTCTACATGAATCACGGACGAGAAGCCTACACTGGTGTAGAAACCAAAAAGGAAATTCATAATGAAACTGCAGAGCAGTTTGTAGCACGAATGAAGAAAATCCAAGAAGAAGCATCAGCATCGTTAACGTTAGCACAAGATGTTATGAAAAGACAATACGATAAACATAAAGGTGAAGCCATAAATTATAAAGATGGAGATTTAGTGTGGCTTGAAGCTACACATATACGAACGGACAGGTCAAATCAAAAATTGGATGATAAAAGATACGGACCATTTCCGATCATTAAGAAAATTGGAGCTAGTGCATACAAGCTCAAACTACCAAAATCATGGAAAGGTGTACATCCCATATTCAATGAAACATTATTATTGCCATATCATGCACCGGAATTCCCAAATCAGAAAATACACAAAAACATTCCAATAATTATCGATATCTTAGAAGACAAAGCTGAATCCGTATTAGACTCCAAGATGGCACGTGGAGGCCTTCAATATCTAATCAAGTGGGCTGGAAAACCACGTTCTGAAAACACATGGGAACCTCGTCATAAAATTATTAAAAATATAGACAAAAAGATTATCGACAAATTCCATAAAGATCATCCCGATGCACCGAAAGCACCCACAAGAATATTGCTAAAGGCACAAATTATGGAACAGTCATTTCCTAGAGAAGCGACACAAGAAGAATGGGATTATTGGGATCAGAAAGTACAGCGATGGGCAGAACGTCATAAAAAAGAAAAAGCAATGATATCTGTAGACCCAGATTCAATTAAATTATTCGAAAATCGAAGAAAAGCACAAATCATATCTAATCAGCACTACCCGAATGCCGGTGAGTTATGGATCATCAATGAGCAGACGCTCAAACTGACACACGTGGCAATCACATCCGCGCCTACGAAAGTCAAACTCGAATGGCAATACCCCATTCTTTCCTTCTATCAACTCGTCGAACCAACATCAATCCCAAGTATGGATTCCTCTATCTTAGAACACTCATTCACTCAACCAATGAAAGCCCTTTGGTAGAAATGGACAAAGACGGAACCATCATCCTTAGCATCTTTGGCGGCATAATCCTATGCACTGTTGGAGTAATACTCTGGGTTGTATGGTATAGAGAACGGGAGAGAGAAAATTCGGAAGAATGGATCATCATGGTATGATTGAACAATTCCACATCTATCATAAATTAATCGTGAGGACACGATTCTAGAGGAGGGGGTAATGTTACGATCACTTTCATTTCGGATCTACGAACACACCTTTCCCTCTCGTTATTCATTTGTAACCACTTATTAAAACCTGCCCAAACACATTCATTGATCCATGCTCGAACCTGACCGATACCATAAGTATATACGAACACATTGTTACCACATGTATCTAGATAATAGTAGTATATATACACCAGACGAACTTCGGATTAACTCCAAGTTTCGAATGGTTTTACCTGCTCATTTCTAAATTGATTTGAGTCCTATCAATACTAGAGAAGCCGCCGGCTGCCTTGAGTTTCGCGTTCTCCTTCACATCAATCCCTATACCCTAGCTCACAGATGTACTTTCAGCACACCACTTACTTGACTACACGCAAAGATGAATCCCGAATTGTCTGCCAGAATGAAGCGACTATTCTCAAACCTGAAGAAGTCTCCACCTGCACCATCTCCCGAGCCAACTGCGTCGCCTGCGCACCCACCGAATCCCTCTATTCTTAACGTCGGGCACAAGACTGTTCTCCAGCCAAAATACGTCCTACCACCTTTACCCCATCCGTGTCCTTATGAACATATCGCCCTCTTGCCGACACCCCAGGGACTTCTCTTACGGCCTCACTTTGCAGACGAAACGCCTTCCAAGACACATGTCAGGATAACATGGGGCAAGGATGGCAAAGTCGAAGAGCTAGAAGGCGATGGTGAAAGTACCACCGCAAATTGGGCAGACAGTGCTGTCGTGTATGGCATTCTGGGAATTCTGACTCTCTTCTCTGGTACTGTACATGGTCTCGTGCACCCTTACAATGGGGCCGTATTGATTCTTTAAACAGGATCTTACCTTCTACTTATTTCTTCACGTTCAGACGTGGGCTACTGTGAGTTCCTATCATGCATTACCTGTTTTCATTCATTTTGAGCTGTCCAGTATTTGAACAAACGCATGCTGTCTATTCTGTCAAGGGTGTTAGTGTAATCCCTCTCGTGGAATCCCGCGCAAATGCAGCACTGCAGACACTCGCTCGTGTACGAACGGCTTCAACAACTAGATACCCAACGCAATTCGATGAACTCTCCGATTCTGGTATTGACCCACCGGATGAAGAGGCTAGCAATTCTAATAAGAATCTTTCCTCTCCTCACGTCAAGTTTGCTACAGAAGATCAGATAAAGATGATGACCCCTCTTACATCACACGGGTTTGAACCGACGCTGGACGATGACTCAACGCCATCTTCCCCGTCATCGTCTGTTGCATCTACACCTTCATCAGACATCTCGCTCAACACCAACAATGTTGCAAGAGCTCTTGCTGATAAACTGTCTTTCTGGAGTCGACTATCGAAACGGGCTTCTCGGCCTACCTTTTCGGCTGCGGAACAAGGCCTTGCGCACGACGAAGAAGCCCTGCGATCTCTGATGCGAGGTGAATCACCTACAGATCTCAATGAGATGATGGAAAACGGTGTCAAAGAGCCTGCAGAGGTCCTGGATAGTATTCTACAGGCAACCGCTCCGCCGCCGCCAACCGTGGAGGAAAAGCACGGCGAACTAGAAGAGAAGATTATCCGAGAATGTGTAAGGGAATTCACCCGGGGAGGAATGTACTTCTCCTACAACTTCGGTAAGTTGGAGTCATGCTTACGGCTCTATGGGTATTCCCTAAGCTTTCGTACACAGACATCACTAGGTCTCTTCAGCATAAGCAAGAACAGATCGCGAAGAATAAGAAGCAAAATGCTCTTCTTGCCGATCTCAATGCGCTTGACGATTCACAGAAACTCAGTCCTCTCGGTGATAGAATTGACCTCTTAGCTGAACCCTTCCCTACCCTTCCACTCTGGCGCAGGGTTGACCGTCAATTTTGGTGGAATGAATGGCTCTCAAAACCATTCATCGACGCTGGTGTATGTTTCATTGTATTCACGAGAGGAAAAGAATATACTAATCACACAGTTTAGTTGCATTCTTACGTTTTGCCTGTCATGCAGGGTTTCTACCAGATTGCTTCATTCGCTGTTCCTCGAGAAGCCGTTGCCTCAGAGGAAGGAGACTTTGCGATCGCCGATTATATATTGATTTCGCGCCGCTCGCGAGATCGGGCTGGCCTGAGATATCAGCGGCGCGGAATTGATGATGGTGCAAACGTTGCGAACTTCGTAGAGACGGAGGCCATCATGCGTGTAGAGGTACGCATTTCATTCTTTTTACCGAAAGCATCTCACCTACTTTCCTTAGCGTGAAGGATTTGTGAATGTCTTCAGTCATGTGCAAATCCGTGGATCAAGTGCGTGTTCTTTTTACTGCGGTTCATCATTTTCTTGACCAATGCTCTGCCCTTAGTCCCATTATTCTGGAATCAAACTGGCTATGGCCTGAAACCTCCCCCAGTCCTGTCTCCTGATAGAACGCGTGGACAGAACCTTGATGCTATTCGTCGGCATTTCTCCAAAACCGTGATGCAATATGGTCCCCTTGTAGGCTTCCATCTGTGTGTCATGAATTCCGTCCAACGTTCAATATATTCTGTGACAGACGATCGTCAATCTGGCCGAGCAGCATGGGAAGGAAGCTCTGATCACGAATGCATATCGGGAGTATGTGACAGAAATGAAGATGCCTGACGTCCAGTGAGCAACCAACACATCCACTTCATAGGAAGGTTTTTGATTAGATCTGCTCAGATACAACGAATACGACTTCCATTTAGAAACCAGGGGGATGAAGTGAGTATATCGTTGAATCCATTGCTATGCTATTCACTGTATCTACGGCGGCCAGATACGAAAACATTTCAAAGTTGATTGAGAACATGGAGCGCATCTTCGAGGGTCAAGGGTGGGCCGTTTCACTTCCCAGCGCAATGTGGCCTCCTGATAATATCGCACAGGTACCTTTGGGTCTCAAATAATTCCATGATGTCGCAACAGAAGGGGGTATTTCGGGTAAACTGTATTGACTGCCTTGACAGAACGAATGTTGTCGAGGTAACGCCCGTTGAAGCACAATTCCACCGTTGATTATCGCTCATTTATTCTCAAGTCTGCCTTTGCTAGATACGTGCTGAATCGACAGCTGGGCGCCGTCGCGCTCTTGAACCCCATGACTGAGGGTAAGACTGAAACTGATGTCGTCTTCAATGACAGTGAGTAAAGTTTATCCCCGTGTGGGTAGTTTTCTAAACGCCTCTTTAGTATGGGCGAATAATGGCGATGCAATCAGCAAAGAATAGTGAGCAGATTGTTTCTTCTGTTACGAATAAGCGACATACTGAATTTCCAATCAGTGCTGGAACATCCGCATTGAAGGTATGAATTGCATATCTTCCTTATTCAATTGTTTATTCATCTCTAATTCGAATGGATAGGGCGATTTCACCAGGTATGCTATTCCGTAGGTCTGATATTGCAAACGTTATAACTCTCATTAGGACGGGGAAGCGAGACCTGACGGGACTGCTGAATGACGGTGTGAATTCTCTGGCAAGGTGAGCTTTCGTTGACAAACTCAATGGGTTGAAGAAGATTATTGAACACGCATATGTCTAGAATGTACACCTCAACATTTGGAGACTGGTTCAGTCAAGCGGTCATCGATTTTATGCTAGGCAATCGAACACTTGCCGTGTTCTCTGAATTCTTACTAAAGCTTCAATCCACTGATCCGAGTGATCTCATTCGTATATCGAAGATCAGAGCAGAGGCTATCGCAACCTCTGTTGCTAGAGTGCTTGAAGATGGAGAACGATTGTTATCTGGATGGACCCTTCTTTCCCCTGTCGATTTCAATACAAAGATTGGAAATAGATTTGAAGAAAAGATTCTGCTTCTGGTAAGTCTTGCCATACCGCTCAGTGGTGTCTCACTCACAAATGACCTACATATAGAGCGTAAGAGCTCTGTATATTATTGTGCGTCTTTATGTTGGTGCCAAAGGCTTGTATTGATGTCACGCAGAGTTACGATTATACCCTGGAGAAAGTGAAGATGTATACCCGTGTACCACTTGGAGACATTATTAGCATCAGAAAAGGTATGTTGCTCTGTAATGCTATATCGTACCCGCTGAGGCTTACCGTGAATAGGAGCATATATCCTATCACCACTAGAGGAAGCCAGCCGCGACCCACTGCAGAATGCTGGCTTCATAGTAACATGGCGGAACACACATCAAGATACCCGGGTCACAAGCTATTCGATCAGGAACAGTCTTGATCTGACCTCACCCCCTGCCTCACCACGAGCGCCCACATCACCCAAATCGCCTAGACTTCCTTCTCGAAGGAATACTGCACTATCCCGCATTCTATCTAATGCGGCTGCGCCTGCCATTAATGACGACGTAACCTTTGCTACTTTCAAAGTCCTGCCCATCGATCCTGCCCGAAACCGCAGAGATAACGGCAGCTTCATCGAGCCTGCAGACGAGTTGACAGGCGCATCAAATTGCAAAGAGATTGTCGACCTCATGGTTCAGGCAATTCAAAAGGCATGCATGGATGTAGGGAACGGCCATGAAGATTTCGTGATCGAAGAAGATGTGGTTAGGTGCGTCCAGTGCAGCATTTGCAAATATTCCTCTGTCTAACATTGTGCCAGTCTTGCTGAAGCACAACGCATGACAAGCGTGTATTCCAAGATGGAGTACGGAGTCAAGAGATTGCTATGGCTGGGTGGTTGACGACCATCTCTCCATTGTTCCGTTATGAGGATGAATGCAGAACGGAATGTAATACCATTGTATCTCCATCGGTCTGATGAGAACATTCAACAAAGTTTGCTCTTTCTCGAAGGGGGAAGTGCTGAGGTAAACAAGATGATGTGAGCCTCCGCGGCGATTAGCTCTAAGAGAAGCGCCCATAACCATGCTCAATAGTCGCCATTTCGGTCAACGACACCGTCCACAACGTTCTGCTCAGGCGTGCATCAGGTTGCCTCAGGCGTCAGGTCTACCAGCAGTCTTGCAACGAGGTTATACCACTGCTACCGTGTACTCTAAGGTCTTGCTGGCTGTCGGGCTTCACTCTTTCTGGCAAAAACATTCTGCAACTGGTCCTCGTGCACATCAGTGAAACTCCGTAATTCTTCCCGACCAGTCTTAGCATTCATAGACATAAATACAACATTCGATAGCTGTCAAATCCAATGGCGAATCCACGTTCTTTACAACATTCACACTCGCAGCGGATTGCAGCGCAGCTGCCCTTCTCTCCTAGTCCATCTACCAATAGCGTTGGCTCGCAACGTCGGAATCCAGCGACCCCGGGAAAACCCAGTAGTATTCCACCACATATTTCACTTCATGCAAGGTCAGGTTCCGCGGTATCGTCTCGTTCACGGAATGCACCAAGCAATGTGACTACCTCCGGAGAGCCACCGTATGGTCTTCCGACGATCCCTGATTCACCACCGCGTCCCACTCCAAATGGAACATTCGTTTCGGGCGTAACACCTTCGACGCCGTTCTTTAATTATTCCAGGCCCAATATTCCGACTTCACCTCCGCCGCAAGTACCACCTGCTCTCTCGCTACCGCGTCCTGGAAGCCCCGGGTCGATCATTTCCTCCGAGGCACATGCGCTGACCCCAGTCCATTTGGGACAACTATCTAAAGAAGAGTATACTCAAGATTCTGACGTATCTGATAGCGTCAACCCATCCACGGAGGATCTTAATCATGCTCTGCAAGCGACACAGAAGACGACGTCTACCAAGCATAGCCGGGAGCCGTTACTTCCAATTGGTCCACGGTTAATGCAAAGGCCTGGTGTACCTCGTCCTTCTATAACCGTCACTTCAGGGCCATATGGAAAGAGCGACGGTAATATCAGTCCGGGTGGGAGGATGAGGGATAGTTTTGAGAAGATGTTCAAGAGGCGACAGAGTACCGAGATTCAGAGGAAGGCAGGACCTAGCAACGGTAGTCCGCATAGTCCGTACCACCCTCGATCAGCACAGAACTCACCCATCTCGCTATCACCCGCGAATGGACGTTTGACATTTGAAGTATCGGATGAGGACGGTGGTATTTTGTCTGCAGCATCACGCTACAAGGGCAGCTCGTCTCCTGGTCACGCATCGTCCATATCCTTCACTCACATGTCTTTCAATCCTATCGCTCCGACGGACATCAACCCACCGTTAGCTGAAACCCCACTACTGGACGAGAAGACTAGAAAGCCTATGCATCGGTATCAGCTATACCCTTCGCGGAATAGATTTTTCCTTGGAGGGCGCATTCTTACGGGAGGCGATTCGCCGTGGGCGTTCATAGCTTCGTTGATTGTGGTGTTGGGAATCACTGGCGTTTGGTTCGGTACGACATGTGTATGGTGGTGGCTGAACGAGAGCCCCGCTGTCGCTGCAGTCGGGGCGTATATGTGTTTATTGACTATCTCTAGCATGTGTGCGACGGTGAGTGTGCTGCAACCCAAGTTCCAGTGTTTACAAGGCCTTACATCCCCCTTTGGTTGACAGGCCTTTCGTGATCCCGGTATTCTACCTCGGAATCTCGATCCTGATCCGCCGTTCCCTGCGCCAACTGGGTCGCAAGATAGTTTTCGTGCCCCATTGCCTCGAGACTTGCGCGTTCGCGCGGGAACGTAAGCACTGTTTCGTTTCCTGGTAACAAGCACTTTGCCTCATTGGAGTCTCGTGTAGAGTGCGAGTGAAATATTGCCCCACATGTAGGACATATCGACCCCCACGGTCTAGTCATTGCAAAATGGTAGGTTGAGATTCCTTGTACATCGTAGCCGTTTCAAATTTCTGATCCACGCGACTGCAGTGCGACAATTGCGTTGACAATTGTGACCATCATTGCCAATGGGTGAATAATTGTGTTGGTCGTCGTAATTATACTACCTTCTTCACATTCCTTTTCTCTGCCGTAAGTTTACAATGCTTCTACTTTCCTTTGTTCTTTCTTTGGAGATTGAGCTTTTTCGGTTACCGTTCTCTAGGTCCTAACGCTGATCCTCGTCATTTGTACGACGGCTATCCACCTTTGGCTATTGACAAGACCAAGATTTGGGTTGAGCTTCAAGCAAGCTCTTGGAACATCGCAGGGCATAGGCAGCGCGGTGGCCTTTAGCATGTCCATTCTGGTCATCTGGCCGGTTTCAGCGCTCTTAGCCTACCATTTGCGGGTAAGTTCTGGTTCTAGTGGAATCCTTGACCCAAGGACAGCGTCACTTTTCTGCTGCGGTCAGCCCTACGCTATAGATTCGCGAGTGCTAACTGCGGACTTTGTTCTCCCTTGTAGCTTCTTTTGTTGAACGTTACGACTATTGAACAGGTGGGCGCACAATTTACCATCCTTCTAACCCGATCTACGTCCCTTTGACATTTTGAGACTGATTGCTGCACGGTTTCTGCCGCTGTTTAGATTCGAAACCAAGCACACAAAACGCTGGTACCAGGGCCTCCTCCCCCCAACCCATTCTCGCATGGGAATTGGCGGAGGAATTTGTTTTATGTGTTGTGTCGTCCGGTAGGGTACTCGTGGCTTGATCCACGAGGGATCGCTACGGAGGATAAGCGAGAGATTAATCCTGGGCTGCTGGATGACCATTTCCAGGCGGCTATGGAAGAAGGTCATGGGCGGGGCAAGGGCCAATGACATCGGTACACGGAGATTGGGAAGACTTGAACAGTTGTGTTCGTTCTTTTTCCCGTGAGATTGCATATTGCATTATAGATATTTGCATTTTTTGCTGTTCTGCCCGTATTTTTTTTCATATGCAGAGCTTATACTGGTACCGACGCAGTTGGTTGATTCGGGAAGCGAACCTAACAAGGGGGAAAACAAAGGAAGGATATTGACGTTAATGGAAGACAAAGGCAGGTCTGCTGAGCAATTCAAACCTTCATTCTAGTTCAGTGCCGCTGAATCAGATTAGATATGGGTGAGAACATAATACAGAATGGGTGCATAGGGATGTCCGCATTGGAACAGATGGGGCAGCTGAGGGCCGGTTAAACCGCTGGAAGAGGAGAAAATACACATGTGTTGTTGTCTAAATGAGGTTCTGATAGGTAACAACGAGGACAGCAGGACATGTTGACGGAGGAGTTGGACACGGACAAGTTCCGATCCTCGGGATGCCAGTTTCCTTGGTATTGGCTTAGCCTTGGGGGTTGCTGCGTCACTGCAGCGTCACTGCGTAAGAGGGTGAAGATTCTGCAGTGGCAGGTTGACTGTACGTGGGTTGGATTTCCATGCCCGTCGTCGGAGTAGGTTGTGGGTTCGTTCGAAGGTGTCTGTGAGCGGCGAATCTGCCATGAAAGCTTGGAACAAGAGCGGTGATCGGTTACAGTGCTCGTATATAAAGATATTATTACTCTTGTCTGTCGCTTGTTGTACTACAGGGGCGCTGATCAGGCGAGCGATGTCGATGAGGGTCTTCAGGACATGCATAACTTTGGACGATGGCAGTCAGGGCGGACTTGGTAAATTAATTGAGAGCTATTTCGAGGAGAGTGAGATCTGGATCTGCATGAGGTAATCTGACCCCTGAAAGTGCCTGCGAGTGACGACGTTGATGCGGGGGCAGTTCAGGGTCCAACGAGTTACTTTCGATGGTTCAGATCGAACCTTGTTGGGTTGTGTCCAGATGCGGACAGAGGACTGCAGAAAGCATCCTCTCAGGCTCAGACTGTTCGCCGTGAGTTCGGGCATTTGAGAAGAGGCAGATAAGGTCTCATGTGAGTGTCGTTGGACCTTTCAACGACGTCCTCGGAGAAAATGTCCGACCACAAGGAATGATACGCGCTGAGTTCGGGTTGACTAAGGCATGGTCGGAGTTGGAAGTTTTGGGCGGCAGGGAATTCGGCAGCGACTTGTGTTTAGTGCGGACACGGTGAGCAGGCCTGGTCCCCGTTGACTGTGCTCGCACTCGAAAACACTCCTAAGCAGCATCTAGGACATCCGTCTGCAAGAACAGCAGTTTTCGCTGCAGGCCGTATTAGTGCGTGTGGAAGACTGTACAATAAGCTCCCGGTTCGGCGCTCCGGCCTGGACTTATCGAGTTGAGGTATAAACAGTGCCGAGAGATCATCCGCCAGCCATGTCCTCGAATCCGACCGTCACCGATTCAATCTCCAGCGACGGCAAGACTGCGCCGTCGACAAATCAGCCTCCTCCCGCCCGCGAACAGTCAAAGAAAGGCCGCAAAGCTGCCACCAGGAAACCTCAACCCAAGAAACAAACCCAGGCACACCGCTCCGATCCAAGTCCACCTCCGGAGGATCATTGTACGTCCAACAACCCCTGTCCATACTTGTCCTCTCATTTCATCCATCTTTCCTCTGATTCTCAATCAGCATCTCGTCTCTCAAACGTGCGGGACCAGCAACATCCGCCTCAGCCTCGCTTTACTGCTCACCTGCAGCAGCCCCTTCTCCCTGGGCCGCCAACTTATCCCCTCTTGACCCCAGGTTATCCTATGAACGGCCATCCACATCCTTACGGTACATCCCCATTTCCTCATCCTACTACCCCCGTCAATGGTCAACATCCTCATGGCGCAATTCCACAATACCCCTACGCGGTTCATCACCCGTCGTACGCTCAATATCCTGCGTACCCCCAATATTCCCCGACTCCGGCGATGATGATGTACAATGCTCCTGGTCCAAGTCAACCTGAACCTCCTCGCATTGACGCGTCTTCGCCGACTGCGAGTACAACTGGCAAACGGAAAAGGAAGTATACTTGTTGATCATTGTTCTCCACGCTATCTTACGTTGCATGTGTAGGTTCGACTGATGATGGTGGGCCAAGCGGCAGTCAGGCGGCCAGCCCGAATAATACAACGGAGCCCAAGAAGCGTACAAAAACGCAGCGCGCGTGTGACAGTTGTCGTGCGCGCAAGATCAGGTATGTGCTCTGCGCAGTCGTTGACAAGTGTCCGCCGTTCATTCCCTCTCGATGGCTTGATTGAATTATGTGTGATTCCCTAGATGTGATGTACTACAAGATTCCGACCCGCCAAAGTGTCAGCACTGTAACCAGTATGGATTCGAATGCACTTTCTTCCTGCCGATATCAGAAACTCGGTTCAAAAAGAAGAAGTTGGAAGAGGAGGCCGCCGCCGCCGCAGACAAAGAAGCCGAACGGAGTACACATTCTCCGCACGTTGAACAATCGAAGAACGGTGAGGTCAAGGTGTACGGTACGCACTTCGATTCCCCATCATATCTGTTCTTCATATTCATCAAGTGTTAGGGCCCACGTCTGTGCCATTCCTGCTGCATTCTGCGGCTATGATTTCGTCACGGACATATGAAACATACGATATGCGCTACCACCACACTTGGAATGTGAGCGCCAACGGAGATGGCATCATCCAAGTGAATGAACCACAACAGGGCGAACTGGAGCTCTCGCCTCAAAAACCCGAGGAGCTGCAAATAGAACGTGATGTGGTTGAGAAGCTACTAAACGCGTACTTTGCAGATGTTGCACCTTTGTTGCCTGTTGTGAAAAAGGCAGAGTTCCTTGCGACAAATCCACCCCCTGCAATATTGCTGTACTCAATGTGCTTGGTTGCCGCTACTCGAAGAGAAGTCCCGCAAACCGTGTTCGACAAGATCCGGTATGCGGTGAACAGTTTGATCAAAGCAGAGGACGTCCTATCGACCGCATCCATTGTGAATGTGCAGACCCTCTTGATTCTTTCCATGTCTGGCGATTGTCACTCGCAGTCTGTTCCCAGTGCCCTGTCAGCTTTGTGGATACGATTAGGAGCAGGAATTCGAATGGTGTGATGGTTTTTCTTTGCATATGCATGCGAGTTCTAAGCATCGTCTATAGGCGCAAGATCTTGGGTTGCATCGTGCTGAAGCAGTCAAGCAAAACATTGAACTTCGACGTCGGCTCTGGGGAATCTGTGTAATTCACGATAGATGGTTAGTGTGCTTTCATAGACAATTGGCGTTATATTTCTCGAGGTACAGTATACTCACAGTAAACGTAGGATAAGTGTGACCTACGGTCACCCCCATATGATCGACGTGCAAGACTGTGATGCTCGCCTACCGTCTTCTGGTGATCCACAAGATTTGTACCTAGACGAGCTAGTGCGATTGAGCGTTATCCTCGGTCGAGTGCAGAAGGCCATTTATACGTGCGTACGGTAGTTTTATCGGCAAACGTTGAAGCCGACAAACTCATCCTTTACTTTTCGGCAGACCTGCCGGCCTGAATGCCACCAACGATGAAGCGCTCTATTCGCTACTAAACGACCTGGAGTCTTGGAAGAAGAACCTTCCCGATGATCTTCAGTTTCACGGCCCCGGCAGTCCTCGGAACGCGGGTATGTGTTCCTCCCAACCATGTTCCTCTTAATCCTTGCCGCGGCGGTCGGCACTAGCCCATGATTCAGTTATACATTTTGTCGGGATGCTCATCAAGACACCAGGGATATTGTTCATCTTCTATGCCTCCGTGAACATGTTGTTCTGGCGCGTGTTCATGCGGATATCGTACTCGTGCCCTGCCCACCTCAAGTTTTGTCTGACAGTCGAGAAATGGACTCAGCTTGTTCAAATGACTGGCGATGCCATTGATTGGCTCGATGCACATGATCGCGTGTACGATATCTGGCTGCTTGTCGCTTATTGCGCAACGTCCTGTGCTTTGGTTCAAGTACGTCAAGTTCGCTTTTTGTATATAATTGAGTTCTTGAGTTGATTGTATCTAGTACCATACATGGGCTCGTCGCCACGACCCGGAGGCGCAGGCTAAGCTCAAGAAACTCCGGTCCTGTGTCAGAAAATGGGAGGGTGCATTATCTCCTGACCACATGTCAGCACGACGAAAGGCCGGTTGAATACATGCCTCGGGAATATTTACATGAATCATGCTAATCGACTTTACAGACCGCTGAGATCATCTCTCTGCTATGGGAGGCTACCCAGGGCCCCCAGCAGTCCCTCGAAGCGCCTGCGTTGAACCCAACCAGTGGCGTCAAGGGGAAACAGCCCACAGGGTCATTGGTGTTTACCAAAGACCCGACTAGACCTGGAGGTGGCGTATTCGTCGCGCGAGAGAGACCGAGTGACGACTTGGTGAGAGAGTTGCCAGAGGGCACCATCATTTCTGCTTCAGGTGAGGCGATCACGGCAGCGGTCTCTCATGTTCGAACAACGAATGACGACGTATCGATGTCTCTTCCTTCCCCTGATATGTCTTCGTCCTCTGCCGCTGTCGTTGGTGCTAATTGGTCTCCTTGGTCGTCTGCGTCTCCAGCTGGTGGCGATGGTGCTACTTCGGCTTCTCAGCAACAGCAACAGGCATCCATGGTCAACGTCACACCGATTGGTGGAAGTGCTGCCGGGAATTACCAAAATATGAACCCGGCATTGAACGCGGCGGTATCGGGAGGACTAGAAAACGTTCAGATTGTGAACATGCTTGATTATGCGCCTCAGGGAACTTCAGTGCAGCAGTTCCAGGTGACAGATCAAGTGTCGGATCCGGGCTTCTTTACCAGCATACCCTCGAGTATGTACGATTACAGTGAGTGACAGGATCTATCGTACTTTTGAGATGCCATACATAAGACAATTGATTGCATCTTTGTTCTTTATCAGACCAATGGGAATCCTTCTTTTCTCGGTTCGGCTCCAACTTGAGTACTTTCCCCTCGCAGCAGGCTCAGCGACAGTCAAACATGGCTGGTTCACCTCAAACGAGCACAGCGCAATACCCGCAGTACCCTTCATCTGGTGGAGGGCCTTCGAATAGTGGGATGGGGAGCGGGATGTAGTATTAGGCGTGGTTATGGTCGATTGGATCTGAGTTTGGTTTGATTCTCGGCTTGTCATGCATCTGTTTTACCTTATAATAATAGAGATACTGCTCGTAGTTTCCCCCCTTTTTCCCTCCGTCGTCGCTTGCTCGTTTTCTGTGACTGTCTCAGATTTATCGGACCTTGTGAATTAGTTATCGTGCTTTGTCGACTTTTTGAATTCGTCTCTCTAGTACATACAGATCATTTTGATGCGCATCTGAAGGAATCTTTTTGTCGTGAACGATAAAGGTTTTAGTACATTACTAGTGAGTGGTGTTTGCCCAATCGCAAGTGAGCGTTTACCTACTTACTCTTTCCCTTTTAGCGCCAGTTACCGATCGCGTTCAACGCTTGTTCGATGCGTCCCTTACCGGTTACCTATTGGAAGCTAGAAAAGTTTGTGGGTGACAGTGAGGCATTTTGGCATACACAAACTACAGAACGATCGTATCTGATGTGCTTTAGTCAAGTTACAGGTCGTGCCTTAGCAGCGATCAGTGATAATTATCCTAAGAAATCCCATTTCCTCGTTGTCCTTTCGACCTATATAAGGACTTCACTTCATGGCTTGAAGGCTTCTAGATTCGTTGTGGGAAGTAGTCTTTCCCCTCGACATCAGCCTGTGATTCGGGATTCGGATATTATAGAAACTTACCACCTTGAACAGGAACTCCCTCGACAGACTTGGTGCTTCCCATGCTATTCCCCGTCTACCTTATCAGCAGCTCTCGGGAGCTCGGGAGGTCTCACCGGCTGTGTGAAATCTGGTTGTTGTTCCCGTTGCTATAAGCTTACATCTGTATTGTATGACGGTACGTGCTTCTTGTTCACACTTATTACCATGTGTATGATTCGTTGCTGGAACTGCAAGCCATCAGTGATGCATGCTGCTCAATTGTTTGTTGCGAGCTTTCTGTGACTTAGCGTAAATCCAGCTGTTGGAGTTTGACAGCGGGCTTTATGCTATCTGTTCCAACTTGACAGTTGTTGATTATAGAATGGTAATAGATGGAAAGCATCTTATGGCTCATTTGCCAGCAGGTTGCTTCTTACTTCTCAGGCGGCGTGGGTCGGAATGCACACACCTCTCTCGCAGTCAACTGCGGTAGCAACTCTCTTGTGCTCGAATGTAAATTCATCTCACGCATTTTTCGCAATTGCGAATTCGCCCTATGGCACGCCTTTTCGTTGACAAGCAAATACATGTACCTTTATAGTTACTCCTTTCAGGCCTACGTTCCCCTGGTGCAGGCAATGACCATATGTATCTCCTCTCCCGCGGTGTCGTAAGGCGGAAGTCTGGAGGGAAATCTGGGATATGATTTGCGGGGGTCGATCATGATGGACAACCGATCCGAATCGAATCTGATTTGCTGGATGATGTAGCACTTGGACAAGGCTAAGCCCGTTATGGGACTCTTGGTATCAGAGATGCAGCAGTGAGAACTGTGCGAGGAAAGCCTCTTAAAAGCCGAAATGAAGTTGCGTAATTCGCATTAATTCATTGAATGGGTCTGAGGTATTTCACAGACCCTGCTTGTGCTCTGAAGACGTGCAGGAGCGAGGAGAAAATGATTGGATGGAGGAGAACCGCGTGGGCAGTTTCCATATGCGGAGAACGTGCTCGGCTATAATTGTTTGTGGGCGTCTCAGGTTGATGTTCTGTTGCTGGCTTTCGTCCAGCGAACTTTGCGATATGTTTTTCCCACTTTTTCCCTTATAGATCAATATATCCTATACTATCCGCTTATCTTGCGGTAATCTCTCTTGCTTTCTGCCCCCACACGCTGGCCGTACACACTAACTACACGCAGCGTCCCCGCTGTCGCACTCGTTAGACCCCTCACATTCCTTATGGCCCAACTGCTAGCTCCTAAGGCCCCGGATCCTGGGCGTATCTCACAGATCCTGCCAACCGTCAAATGTTCGAGTTGCAATCAACCCGTACCCATTTCAGAGCTTGGAGACCATGTCTGCGCACCTCCTTCCCCTTCCTCTAAGCCACCCATGTCTCCCCGTTCTGCTAGCTTTCTTTCGCAGAAGTATCAGAATATGGTCTCTCGCTCCCAGACACCGCCGGTACCATCTCCATTATCACAAGGACCTCCGCGTCAGCCAAGTCCATTGAGTGCGCAAGCAGCGAAACCTCCAACTCAGGGATCACCACTGCGGCCCAGAGCGCCATCCACTGCATCTTTGAATGTTCCGGCGCGTCCACAACGCTCTCCTAGTCCATCATCCAGAGATGGTCCCCGCAATGGAGGCAAAGTCGCGTTTCCAACTCATTCCGGGCCCGAATCTCCAACAGTTACATCTCCGCTGTCAATGCGACAGACCTCGCGATCTTTACGTTCTGGATCCTCTATTTCCAGTCGATCTTCTACCTCTTCCCATGTTACTTCCCCTCTTTCATCTCGGCCGCTTGAACAACAACTACCAATGCCAGCCAATATGCCTCGAACTAATACTCCCGGTTTACGAGCACGGGCACCTTCGAATGCAAGTGTGCGATCTACCGCACCGTCTATACGACAGCCAACTCAGTCCAGTCCGACCCCTTATGTTCCTCCTCCACGTTTTGGAGGGAGTCAGATAGGTGCATTATCACCAACATCTCCGCGTCCTCGAGCTGCGACCAATGCAGGTGCCCCTCCAGACTTCCAAACCGGACCTGAAATTATATACTCTACATCTAATAGACTTGCCGATGTGCCGGACTTTGCTCCCAGACCGCCAACTTCACCTGGCCCTTCCATGCCCTCTACTGGCGGTTTCGACTTGGGCCAGGTAATCCCTAACGGACATCCAATTTCTCCGGCTCAGATGCCATACTCACCCCCTGCACCAGACATTGACACAAAGATTGGTGGAGAAGCTGGTATGGCCGGAGTTGGTCGACGAGGGTTCGCAGCCGCTGCTCGTGCAGCCATGTTTGCGAATAACATGGCCAATGCCATGGATGTTGGTCGGGATGATCAGTCGGCCGTGTTCTTGAATATAAACGCTGTCCAAGGTATGGACGGGCGACGGGCGAACGCTCCCAACTTCCTAGATATTGCTTCTGCTAGAAACTATGGTAGGCATAGATCCCGTTATTCGCATCGTACCTAGTGTTCTAATCTTTTCGTCGTCATAGCTAATACGCCACCACTATCGCCTAATTCAGGCTCGTCGCATTCACCCCACTCTCCTCTGTCGGCTGCGTTGCCTTCCCCTGACAACGAAGGGAGAAATAGCACAACACCAACCCTACCAACCATCGCTTCACGCACGCCCTCTCCGTCTGGACCGGGGCGACCATTCATGCAAGGTGACAGGATGATTCCGCCAGCGCCAGAGCCACCGAAGTCTCCATTACCTGCGACGCCAACTACACCTGTTCGACTCCCATTTTTCGAGAAGTTCAAGAACAAGCATCCTCCTGTTGACGTGACGCCTGAACCTGCCAAGGAAGCTTCGTCACCGCTGTCCCCAGGCGGCTCTGAGTCGAGCTTTGGAGGTCTGGCCTATGCAGATTCGTCGGACGACGAAGATGAGAAGCTTCCTGCTTCGGCTCCTCCAGTCTTGAACAAGGACCTGCCTGTAAGTCCGATTGCTATTCCTCCTGTGCCTAAGTCTGCAAGTGGGCCCAATAAAGTACGCTTCCCGTCTATGTCGTCGAAGACCAGCTCTATCCATCAACCGGACTTTAGCTATCCTTCCTCCTCCACCGTTTCACCGAGACTACCTCAACGGAGCCTCTCAGCCTCGACAGCAACTTCGACCTATTCTGTTCGCTCAGCTGCAAAATCCACTGGCGCCCTGGACCGAGCCATGGAAACACTCTTCGAGGAAGATGCCACTTCCACCTCGGCTTCTAGTCCCGCGATGTTCCCCTTAACGATCGGTGAAGGTCATAGGGACAGCAAGCCACCAAAGTTACCAACTAGGTCACATACCAGTCCTATATTAAGTGCTGGTAGACCAGATTCTAAACATGGAATGGGTAAACGAAGGGCTCCGAAGGTTAGAACATGTGTAAAGTGCGACAAGCATGTCGATGATGGACGGTGGATACAAATGGATGGTGGGAGTGTGCTTTGCGATAAGTGCTGGAAGAATATGTATCTTCCTAAGGTACGTCGTGATATCATTCGGGTCTCATTGTCATGCTGAATAAAGAATAGTGTCGTCGATGCAACAAGACGATCGAGAAGGCTGCGGTCTCTTCATCTGATGGTCAGCTTAAGGGCAAGTACCACAGGGAATGTTTCAGCTGTTTTACTTGTCAGGTATGGTTGAGTATACGCCCATATCTGCCTTTTATGTTAAACTGCTCGTTTCAGAAACCGTTTCCTGACAAGTCCTTCTATGTTTTCGACGGGAAACCCTTCTGCGCCTACCATTACCACGAAGCCAACGACTCACTCTGCGCTGCCACAGCTTGTGGTCAGCCCATCGAGGGTCCATGTGCTGTCTCGCATTCAGGTGATAAGTACCACCCCGAACACTTCACTTGTGAATGGAGTCGCTGCAATGAACGGTTGGCGGAATATTGGGAAGTCGAGGGAAGGATGCTTTGTGATAAGCATGCTCAGATCGCTATGCGGGAAGGCGAGTTTGAAGACAAGGATCCGTTAGACGGACTTGGACCATTCGAGGGGAAGGCAGGAGATGATAGGAGGGATAGCGTCGTGGCGAAAGCAACGAAGCGGGTGACGAGATTCATCGATCTTGCGGCCCTCAATGGAGGTGGAGGTGGAGGGGGAGATGACAGTGGGTTACGATAAACGGACCCGACCCCTACCACCTCTTGCCTTCTGGGGGCTATCGTCATGCAAACAGACCAATGGTGCGCTTTTTCGTCAATCATCCAAAAGGTTTCGTGAATAGTGGACACAGTATCATTCTCGTGGACGGAAGTATACCGATGCTTCATTTGTATTTCTATCCTTTCATACATTCAACATTTTCTACAACTTCTCGCATCCTATATCCGGACCTTACGACAACAGTCCGTCTTACTCACAATACCCCACTACTTTACTTCTCCCCGTTACACAACCACAACCATGACCAACACTTTACCCCTTTTCATCCTTCCTTCAGACTCTCATACCCTCGTACCATAATTCGACTTTCTTTGGTGTACAGACTACATTTGGGATTTTCAGTGGACATCTTTACTTTTATTTCGTTCGGTTCTTTCTTCCCTTTCCTCACCATGCTCACATCCTTTTTATTCGATTTTCTTACCCACCCTCGTTGTATAATTCCCTTTGGCTCTTGCAAGAGAAGCCAGCAAGAAATTAGGTCTCTAGTAGAAGAAACTAATCGACCACAATCAATGGAATCACAATTATCTCTATCTCTGGCAACGATGTGAATCTACCATACACACCCTCTGGGCTACGGAACTTCTCTCTTCTGGCACTCCCGTACCCCATTACGACTGTGGCTGGACGTTTGCATCTTGATGCTGTTGTTGTTCAACAATCCATTGGCGAATGAACGTACTACTCATTTTCGCCTTCTTCAGTATATCTGGATCTTCCGTCTCTATACATGCCTCTGAAGATATGACATCGATGACGAAGGTCTTGAGCGAAGGCAGGTTCTTTTCTCGTCTTAATTTCTCGACTTCACACACATAAGAAATGTCAGAATCGTAGACCACGTATGTCATGTGCGTGGGTGCTCACTCATCTTGCCCCCAGACAAAGTCTCCCGACTGACAACCAACGCTTGGATATTCGGATCCCATGCCGTAGGTCCATAGACATCGGTGATAGGTACAATGTCAGGTGTAATGGAAGGATTGAACAATGCCAGGAAGTTACGAGTACGTTCACACCGGACAGAGAGGGGCTCGAGAACGTGCTTGTTTGCCTTGTTCTGAAGGAGAATGTCATCTAGAGCTCGGGTCAATACATAAGAACGCCGAGACAGGAACAATGTGTACATACCTGTAACCCCAATGATTAGTTTCTCGCTAGTAATCCACGCTGCCATGCTGAGTAGAATCTTGTGGCCGGCATGGAGATGGTCAAATGTCCCACCGAGCGCTGTTACAGGGAATATGGGTGGTAGTGAGGGATCACTTGGATGAAGGGCTATAGATATTGGGTGAGGTGGTGGATGTGGATATATAGGGTCGGGTTTCAGCCAGACCGTATGAGAGAGACTGCGAGCGTATGACGATGGAAGGTCGTCTCTCTGGCCCCCGAGGAGCGAAACTACGATAATATAAGAGATATATACAAAAAGAAATGATGGGGGACATACCCCTGTATACCCTTGGAACGTCCTCCTGCAGAAACTGAGGCACAGGCGAATCTGTCCCTTGCAAGAGGACATCAACGTCCATGAGGATCTTGCCCATCTCCTGGGCTACCTTCGTCGTTTGGACGTAGACATATGTAAGTAGCCGTTGTACTTCGTCCCACTGGCCAGTCCGAGATATTCCATGATCAGTGGAAGAAGACGTTCCGGTATAGCGTGTGGGCGGCGGTGGGTTGAACAAAGAGGAAACAAGTACGATGCGTAACTGTTGAGCACTTTTTGTCGCCGCTAAAGCGATCGGTGAGGATAGGTGGTAAGGCGGGATCTCTATAGTTTGCAAGGTGGTTATAAGCACCGCGGAGTTCACCACTGTTAGCTCGTCTACGTTGGAGGACATGGTTCATCAATCCCGGTTTATGAATAAGTCAGACTTCGGATTATGGTTCTCGAGAAGTTGTGAGGAGCATAGCGCTACGATGGTGTAGTCACTGTTGGTGGTACGACGCATACATCCAGATGGCGCAATCCTCAGAGATTATGAGAATGAATACTTCGTACTGTGAATATCCAAAGACACGCTGACGTATCCTCTGCATGCAGAGATACAGTAAATAGAAGGAATGCAAAAGACTAAGGTATAGTTCGCATGAACTTGAATTGCCTTCCGAATGCGCTACAAAGGCTGTAAATTAACGAGTCTATAATAAATTTCACAATGCGACTGCACAAATGTATTGCCCAAACATGTAATATGCAATGGCGTTAGGAAACAGTATGGTGATATAGGGGTGCTCCTGTGCATACAGACTTGAGTGACTCTCAACAGCGAGGCCTACCAGACTAGGTGAATACAACGGATTCATGTACAGGCTCCAGTCCATGCCCCACGTTCAAGTCATTACCTTCTTCCTATATCTCGGTAGCTGACATTGTCATTGCGGCATAGATGTCACTGGCAAAAGTGACTAATGAATACCAGGAACTTAGATTAATTGGGACAACACGAGACACAACAACGATAGGCCAGAAATGTAGGTCCAAAGCCTGCATTACTTGCATACCATGAAGGATGTCGGCGCGGCGAAGTCACGAAATTGAGAGGAGGTTCTCCGACCGGCAAGTGATAACGATTTGGACGCAATGTGTTCTTGCGTCCGGTTCCTGATTCTGTTGCTGGTATATGGTATGTTACCTGTATTACATGTTACAAGGCCCGCTAGAGAGACATAAGAAAAGGATCTTGCTTACTGCGAGGTGAATCTCTACGGAAAATGCTGGCCAACAGCGTTGTCAATCATCACGAGTTCTTCTATCTTAAATTCGCATATACGAAAATGAGAAGGCAAAGCCTCATCGTACAGCATTGGCAAGTACCAGCTAATAGACACCGCGACGGCTGAAACTGGGATAGACTAAGATTTAGATGCGACGTGCAGAATTCGCGCTTGGGAATGAACATAAATACTTGATCAAGCCCGATCGATCATTGTCAAGCGTCGGTATTACCGCATAAGGGACTGTGACAATCGTGACGATTGTGCGCCCCAAAGCTTCTTGCGCTGAGCGCGTGACATTCCCGACGCCCACCGCCTCCCACGCTCTCAAAGTGCTCGAGCTCGTCGGCTCACGCATCCTGCACGGCGAGGACCCCAACCTCAACGTTGTGTACAATTCTGCCACTTATTAACGCCTTTTATGAACAGTAACGACCATTTCACGACAAATGTATACCACACAGGACCCTCATCGAGGGCTCGAAACTCCTCCTCCCGCTTCTCGATTCCGGCGTCCATGGTCTCCAGAACCATACGATCCTGCACCCTCGAGCTCATTATCTAGATATCCAGAATTTAGAAATCAGGATGATCCGCAGACTTCAAGTAGCCGTAACCGAGGAAGAGAGCCTTCAGACGTCTCTGTTGAAGCTCTCGATCTTGCCGACTATGCAAGGACCCTAGCTCGCAATACGAATACCCATAGCTACGCGCCGATACACCGCTCGAATTATATCGAGCAGCAGGCTCATCCTTTTCTTCCGTACGACCAATACCCACCCTCACCTCCACCTCTCCGTCCCTTTGCTCTAGCAAGCCAAGACTCTCTTTCGCCACCGTCCTTACTATCTCCCTCGGCCTCAAGTGCTCAATCTCGCTCAGGTTCCTCATCGACCCGTTCCTTCGCCCCCCGCCATCGTCCGTTCTCACTACCCACACCTTCTTTGCCTCAACGTTCGCTGCAGAGTCATCCATCGCAAACTGAATATAACAACGCCGACGGTGGTCGGCAGGGGATCTACCATGGTTTCAAATCTGAACCCGAGATTGACATCACTCAATTTCCTGCTTTCACTCGGGGATGGTATGCTAAAAGACCTGAGCTTGGTTCTCAAGAACCCTACGATCCTTACTCACCTTCCGACTCATTATACAAAGGCTCTAATGACCCGCATAAGGTCTCTCCATTTGACCCTTCGTATGATACTAACAATTACCCTTCTCCTCCTCCTTCCTATCCTCACATCCCCGCTCATGGCTCTCGGTCATCTCGCGATGCCAACCTTTTCCCATGGAGCGCTGACCCACCAGAAAATCAGCCTCCTCTTGATCCTGAGATCAAAGAAGAGCGTATGCGTATGTTGGAAAGAGAGTTTGGTGGTAAGGGCAAAGGGAAGAGTTTCGAGGATGATGAGAAAGTTGTTGGAAGTGTCGATGGAAAGGGGCGAATCCTCACGGAAGGTCCGAAGAAACGTCTGGCTGTTAGATGGCTGCAAATCCTTTTGGCTCTTATGGCCGGAGGAGCAAGTATATATGCTGGACTCGTGAGTCTTCGCTTCGATCTCATCAAATCCATGCATTTGCTGACCGGATTTACAGGCTATCAAACCTTCTCCTCCGCCTCCCCCAGCAGGCAAACCTCCATTATACGTCTTATACGTCCTTTCAGTGCTCACCTTCCTCTTCTGCACCTACTTCTTTCTAATCTATCCTTCCTGTTGTGGTGCTCGCAAGGCTTCTGCCCCAAGTAATCCATATACTTCAGGCCCGGGAGGCATGATGGTCCTCCCCGTCCAGGGTCTCCCAGGCAAGAAAGGTGGCAAGAAGAAAAAGAAAGGCAAAGGTGGTATGCCAGGCGACGTTCAGGTCAACCTCATCGTCGATCCTAGTATGTTCGGAGGACGACCGCCCGCTGAAGACGAATCAGAAGATGCTTCTGAGTCTGAGTTTGGTCTTCCCGGCTCATATACGTCTTCATCAAGACCTGGTGGGAGACGAAGGCGTGGCGGAGGGAAGAGGAGACGTGGAATATTTGAAGGATTAGCGGTGGAGGCACAGTGGAAGAGGGCGAGAAAGATGTTGAAGTGGGTGATGCTTGTGGATGTTTGTGGGATGGTGCTTTGGGGAAGTGAGTTTGTGTTCGTGTTGATAGGGAAGAGATGCCCAAGTGGTGGGTTCGAAGGGTGGTACGTGTGATCTCATTGTTCTCTTTGCGACTTCTGAATTTTGGTTGATTGTGAATGGTATAGGTGCGATGCGTACAATCTCTCGAGCGCTGCTGCCTGTCTCCTTTGCGTCGCTTTTGGTTTCAGCACGTTCTTCGACATCAAGGACCTTCATAAGAGTAAATCGTCTCCAAGGACGCGGACATGATGCATCCATTTCTTATTCTGTTGACCGCATATCTTCATGTCGGCTGGACCACGGACTTGCTTCATCATATCCTCTGCTTTACAGCATCTACTACTTTTTAATGACTGTTACGACATCTTATGACATGAACACTGACTTATTGTTATCTGTAATGAATTATTTTGTATGCCTCTGCACGAGAGCTTCAGCACCATGCTGACCGAATTTTCCTGAGTCACGGTAAGCGCCAAAGCGAGCATGCTGGATCGGGTGTCCGTCGTTTGCTCTTGATCTCGAACGACGACAAGGGTGCCTTGGGCTCTTGCTCAATGTCTATGCTTTCGTACTTTATCAGACCGCCCCCAGCGGCGCGTCGAGCTTACTCTGTCTTCTCGAAACCGGGAGGAGGCCGGTACTTCAATTCCGCAAAACCATCCAAGGTCGTGGCGCAGAGTGCTACTAATAACAAGCCCAAGGCCGATACGAACGATGGTTCATCGGAGGATGTTGGATCTTCACAAACACCCAATGGTAATTCAAGCCAACTGAATGCTGCTGAAGCCCAGCAAGGACAATCGTTCTCGTCCTTATCGTTCCCCATGACCAATGCCATCCCACAACCTCATCCACCCATCAACCCGCAAGACCTTCGTGTACACCAATTCTTTTCTCTTCATCGACCGCTGCTCACAATCTCCCAACCCACCGTATCCATTTTCGAGTCGATGCCTTTTGCCAATTTTCCGCCTCAGACTCCCAAGATATCTGAGAATGAAGGTGATAGGATTGGGATGGGGAGTATGTTTGATGACCCACCAGAAGCTTCAGCAGAGTCCGATGCCGATGCTGCTCGACAGCTCGCTAGAGCTTTGGTAGTGAATAGGGTAGGGGCCTCTTTAGCTTGGGAGGATACGTTGAGGAGGTTGGGATTAGATCCTGCGGAGGGAAGGGTAGAGGAGGTGAAGATGGCTGAGGCGGAGTATGAGATGTTTATGGATAGTGTAAAGAGGAAACGACGAAAGAAGATGAAGACCCACAAGTGAGTATCTTGGTGTTGTCGGTGGTTTCTTCGGTACTCATGTTGTTCTCAAACCCTTAGGCTCAAGAAGCGGAGACGTGTAAGTTTTCTTCATGACCACATCGGCCTTAGCTTTTGCTGATTTCATTCATTCTAGCTCACTCGTATGAAGCGAGCCAGCGAGCGACGATAAGCGTTATAAGCAGAGTTTTCACTGGACCCTTGTTACCTTATTCAAGCCCTAGTGCATGCTGTGGATTTACCATCATCGAAACATAGCCGTTGTTCCCTACTCATCGATATCCACGATATTTACTCACAATTCTATTGTCATTCTCAGTTGTACCGATAAGGGATGTGATGCTACATTATATTTGAACTCGATGCCGGGCTACGCGACAGTCACCTTACAACCTCGCCCTCGCACGGTATATGTAGCGTCCTGGAGGGGGCGCTCGTCCAACTCCGTCTTCGGACTATCATACAACACGATCTGCTTCAAAGCCGGATAAGAGCTATGGCTCCAAGCCCTGAAATGGTCCTCCAAATGCAGCCAGAAGTTCACCGGCATGTCAGGTCGTTGACAATTTAAACCAACGACGGCGAGGGAGGCATGAGGCTCTCTGGGTGGATATGGCTTCTGAGTGAACTGGACGTAGTAGTTCAGCTCCTCAAGGTTTGGGCACCCTGTTAGAACATTATGGATAGCGGTCTCGTCCGTAAGGAACTTCAGACTCCTCCCCAATTCCACTGTCCTCAGCTGCGCTCCGAATGTCTCCCAAAACAAATCCAATAACGGATAATGGGTGATGATCGTGTCGACGATGACAGTCCGTAGGGATGGGAGGGACCATTTGCAGATTTGCTGTACGAACAGTATGTTCACGCGACGAAGACGCAGGGTAGTGAGCATCGGTAACTCTATGGAGGGACAATCCAAGAAGCTCAACCAGAGCTGTCCGCCCAAAGATAAGTACTCGACGTTTGGTGCGGCACGTAAGACGTCCATGAGGGAATTTATTCCCCCCGTCCTGGAAGCCTCATTATGATGCCACCAATCTAGTCGCTTGAGAGTCGGTAATGGAGGACAAGCCTCTGCTGCGAATTCGAACGGAGACGCGTACAAAGCGTTCTTGTATGAGAGTGGTCTGACAAGTGTCCGCAAGTCGGAACACTCTCTGATAATGACATTGACGTCTGCGACATAGGTCGCTTTGGCTTCGGTGACTGAACTGGAATAGGGAAGGTATATGCGCTGCACGGTCCTGCTAAGCACCGGATCACCATGTAGGAGTTCTCTTATCTTCCCTATGCTCTCCTTGTTCGGAATACAGAGATCCTCGTATAAGAGGTCTTTGGTCAATTGGTTCCACATCCTGCAGACGCGACTAAGCGCATTCTTGACTGCGAGAGACTCGTCTCGAGCATCGGTAAGTATGGCTTGGAAAGGTTGATAGGTGGTTGTGTTGTAGTATTCAGTAGATGGTGTTAGGGTCGCCCAGCGAAATATTTCCAGCCAGAGTTCGGTGGGCAGTCGTGGTGGTAGCATTGGAAGACGAGAGATAACGATGTCATAACTTGAATTTGTGGGTGTCAGGTTAGGGTTCTTATACATGAAGAGTTTTGTACGCAAATACTACTGGAATGAACATGGTATATATATCCTCCTTAAATTCTCAGGTATATTACAAGAAATCGTCAACGTCGTCAATCGTGAGCCGTACCATTGTCCATATGATACAACCCGGAAAACATCTGGTAATAGTATCTGTCATGCTCAGGATCGCATTGCGAAGCCCGAAGGCGAAACCGAACCGACGGCACCGGAAGCAACAATTTCATGGAATCCATCCCGAGTTACATCTTTGTTGTGATATGTCTCAGCTTGAGGGGCAGGAAGAGGTGTCTCTAGCATGGTTGGTCGACGATGGCTCTTAAGCCATTTGAGAAAGTGGGGCACATCCTGAATTGTCAGAGTAAGTCCAATACCACTTTCACTTTAGACAATTGAAGGATAATGTCACCTCTGAGATCTTTCCTGCCATCGTGCGCTCTGTAATGAACTGTGGAATGCTTCCTCCCGGGGTGCTGGAGGTAGCCATTCGCCATTCGACTTTCGCGCTCTCGAGTTCCATGAGGCGTTCGACACTGGTATAATGTCCCTTGACACCATGCTCCTCGAGCTTGGAAAGCTCTAGGTCGTCTGAAAGATCGATTGGTATAGAAACAATGATCCTGTTGGTTAATCATCAGTTCCACGCGCCACACGCGGAGTACCGTTGATATAGAGGCGGAGAGACTGACCCTGTGCGACGGGGATTCTCTTCGATGTGAGTAGTTTGAAGTACGGTGAAGACCCTCGGAGACACAGGAGGTGGGAATGTGTAGTACAGTGTCCATATACTCTGGGTTCGGGATATCTGCTTAACGAGACTGACCTTCTTGATCTCCGAGATGAACCTAAGGGAACCCCTTGATTCCTAAATGCAGAGACTACATAGGACATCGATAACTTACTCCTTCTCGTTCTCCGCCTTATTATTTCCAAGCTTGTCCCAGAACTCGTCGAAGGTCGCATCGTCTGATGTATGCTCACTGACTCTGCAATGCCAGGCAGCGCCATCGTTTGGCCCTTTAGATCGAGAAAACGTCTTCACCGTGTGGTGGTTGTAGCTTTTCCCTTCTTTCCATCCCCGAATAGATTCGAGTACAGCACGACCAGCGGCCAAAATCGATTCTTCAGACGGAATATCTGAATTTCAAGCGAGATTTACCATTCAACTCCGTTAAGGTGAAGTGAAGATAACGTGACGCATACCTGACAGTTTCGCTGGCGTAATACTCAAACAAAACATGTTAGTCATAGGTGTTGTGTTGGATGAGAGTGTGAAGGAGAGCCTGTGAATTTTTACATTCTTGAAGCATTTAGAAGGCCGTCATAGGTGCTGCGGACTATCGTTGGAGTTGTAGACGTGATACCACGGCCGCTGGACCTGTCATGAACGCCCTGGCGTCGTTATGATAATGATTTACCAATCGGCAGTAAGACAAAGCTGTTAGAGATTTGTCGGTGATTCGATTGAGCTGTACCACGATGCCGTCGATCGATCATAACATTCGCGGTACAAGTTCGATGGTCGAAGCAACATACAAACAGTGACTGAGGGACTTGTCCATGCACTCTACTATTCTTCTAACGAATTCACGATGCTAGAAAGAAGGCTCAGAAGCCGCGGGACGTCCAAGAAGTTGAAAACAAAAACAAGGTATAATTGCACTACCAAGACTCCCCAGCCTCCCCACCTCGCAAAAGCACCATAATCATCATTCATACACCTATGGGTAAGTATCACCAGGATTCCTAGCGGTGAAGCTAGTTCCCAACGGGAAACAAGCCGATGCTTCTGGAAGCGGTCTCCTTCCAGGTACATACAGACGACGGCGACAGCTCGACGTGGACCAAGGTTTGTATCGAACGGCAAACGCTGAGCAAATAAAATAAGATCAGGTGAAAGAATATACGTTGAATAATGTACTGGCTCACAGAGCATGTGCTATATCCATATTTCGTCTGCACGACATGAAACAGGCGGACATTTACCAAATCATCACTTCGACTCTCTCGACCCTCCCAATCTCTATGTCGACAGGGAAGGACTAAACTTCCAAACAACTACACCCCCTTGTCGAGTGTCATCGCCACCTACACCGTACTCAGCACGCCAAACCTCCTGATAGCCTTTCTCTACCAGGATCGGCACAACATCCGGTTCATCAAGAAGCGCGCCAAACATCACAAGGTATTGCGGCCATGTATGGTTCCAAGGATACAACGTAGTGTCATGAACGCCTGGCATTGAGCACGGGTAAGGCGAAGGTGGGAACGACGGGTCGACATTGGATGGAAAGCGAGTGCGGAGATAAGTGGCTGGGGACTCGTAGAAGATGTCTGTTTGGTCTTTATAAGCTTGTAGATTCTCACCACTAAAACGCAAGGGTTCATTATGAACATAATTGATGGATTTTGACGTTGACTTACCGTAGAGGGGGCTCACACCCCAAAGCCCACATCTTCCCGTTTTCTGCTAACGAAGGGTTGTGAACATACGCTTGCCATGGCGTAGAATGACAAGGCATCAGAAACCCGATGGATTGTACTTCCTTCTCCGGGAGAGACCGCAGGTAATACATGACTTCGATTTGAGCACGGGAGTGAACGCGTATGACGTAGAATATGAGTGGTACATTGAGCAAGATTAGCAACAAATGGCTCCTGCGTATTGGTAACATGACGTTGCGCTTCTTTTTGGGGCAGCCTCGCTTGATCTGGTCGGTTTCGTATGAATGTACGAGGGAGGTTGCAGCCAGGATGTGTAGAAGGGGTAAGAGAGGATGAATGAATCGCCACTCTTTATGTCCGGCCAAAGAATAAATCCCGATTGTCCAGGCAATGAGTCCGAGCATGTCCCTGAGTTCCGGGTTCGCTAAGTGTTTCCGGGCGAGCCAGGCTCCATGAAGTACAAAAGGAAGAGAGAAGGTGCATATGATGGGAAGACCTTGAAAGAGGTAGTAATGCCAAGGGCTGGAACCGTAAAATAAAGATATCGAGGAAAGGTTGGCAGCTAAGAAATTGAGAGGTGTGAATGTTGGCTTTCCGTAGTATAGTGAGTCTAGAACAAAGAGCAAGAATACTGCGCATGACCTGTGCATCAATCAGAGTGAGCAACGTCTCATTCGCAAAATATCAAAGTATGCACCCTATGAATAGAACATCCATGATGATCGACGCAAGACGCTTTCTATCGAATCGGAGCCGCCAAAGTAGCAAACCCATCATGTACACCCAAATGACGGCGTTGGTAGGACGTACGGCGCATGTAAGGGCAGCGAAAACCAAGGATTTTCTGAGGTCATTCCTGAAGTTGAACGGCCAAGCATCAATGAGATTCGCACATCAAAGAAACATGCTCAAACCTCCATGAAGACGACGGAATACCCCAAGGAAAGTAGCTCAGCGCAATGGTGGTAAGAGAAGTCTCTAACGAATTCGACAAGGAGCGAGACAATGCAAATCCGTGAAAGAAAGACGTCAGGGAAATGAAAAGCTAGCAAAGCAAAGCTGTGAGTACGTAACGCTCTGCAGGAGATGAACACATACTGCAACTGTGGCGTACTTTGGACCTGCAACACGTAAAGTAAGCTTATATAGCGATATATCTGTACATGCGGCCAATGCGCCATGCAGGACTCGAGGTCCATATATCTAAGCGCAATGAATTAGGAGTGGAAAGACAAGAAAATGATAGACATACCAATAGTATGCTGTTATCAGAATTAGTTTGCTTTAATAACCAGTATATAGGTACATTGAGAGCAGGATAGAGTATGCTTCTAATCGGCTTCTGCGTTAGCCATTCCCAAGTGAGATGTCCATAACCAAAGACAAGGTGGTGGGCAACTTCCAATGACTGGAAATACTCGTCTGGTTGAAAAAATGTTGTCGTGACAAGGGAGATAAAGATTCGAACAAGAAGAGCAACAACGATAATCCACCTTTGCATGTCCAGCTGGCGGTGGAGGTCGTTGTCTTTGTTCTCGCAGCGTGTCCGAGTCCAGGGACATTCATATGATCGATCACACCAGCCATTCGATCAACGGGCGAATTTGGAAGGTCTTTAGAAAAGTCACTATTCTCGCATATACTGTACGGTGCTACGATACCAGAGCTACATCCGTTCTGCTAGGAACCTAGAAACCCTTTGCCTTGGCTCAGCCCTCTCAGAACCTCGATTGAGCGGCTTCGATTCTTTTACCTCTGCAGCTATAACTACTGGGGGTCTGTCGGTGACTTTCTGAACCGATGCCGCTGGCCGTGCATTCGAGGCCGCGACTCTAGCCTTGGCAGAAGCGCTAGATGCAGGAGGCTGGGCAGGAGCAGATGGGGATTCAACCACTCCGCGTGGAAGAAATGAAGGAGAATCGATGATCATAGAGAAGGGGTTCGTAACAGGATGGAACGATGCTGCTGGTAAGCCCTCGAGGGTATGCACACTCTGAGGTTGAGGCAAGGGCGGATTAGCTACCAGTGCGTCTGGAGATGGTAGCTTTTGAGTTGCAGAATTTCGTACTCTACTTGGTCCTGGCTGAGGCTTTGGAGGAGGCTGGGACGAAGATGAGGGTACGGCAATAGGGTGAGCCTTCGGTCGGGCGATTTGAGGTGATGAAAGCTTGGGTGACGATCGCTCCGTGAAACAAATCGGCGTGTTCAAATCCGAGTCATCACCAGGTGAATCAGGTCCCAAGGGTGAGGGTGTCGAAGCCATCGCTGCTTTAAATCTTGAGACCTTTGACTTAAGTTTTGCCTCGGGTGCACGACTGTCCGCTTCTGGACGAGCAACTGATGTAACTTTGCTCTCCTGGGAGTCAATTGACTTTGGAACTGGTTGTGGACCGATATTGGTAACCTCGCCTTTCTGCAATAGCTCGAGGATGGTTCGTGCCTCCTCTTCCACGTCATCATCGCTCTCTCCAGGTTCGCCGACAAGTTTACCATCTTTCAGCTTACCCATGCGTATCGCACTCTTAATTGAAGACGACTGTGATGCTGGCAAGACAGCTTGACCTAACGAATGGGAGGCCATAGTAGTCGTAGCAGAACGAGATACTAATGACGATTTGAACCTGGACACCGGTGCTTTTGGAGGAGGCGACGCAAGAGTTGCATCCAAAGGCACCTCCTGAACTTGACTGTCAACCACGAATAACACCGACCAACATGAAAATAACGCACCGGTTGATCCCACTCATTGTCATTATCATGACTGTGTGCCTTCATGGCAGCTGAGACCTCGCTCGTCATAGTGGCTCGCTTCTCATAGTAGGCCAGCGCAACTTCGCGTTGATGTCGAGCAAAATCGAGGTCGTCTTCTTCCCACTCTACATCTTCGTCGCTCAGATCTGAATCCGCTGGTCCTCGGGACTCTTTTTGATCATCTTCGGAATCGTAGACCGTGTTGTCATCAGGGACGGACTCATCATCCGAATCACAGATACTTTCTGGCTCTGGGGTGGGGGCTTTCTTGGCAACACCTGGTATACGCTCAACGACCTGCATCTTCATGGGCTGCTTGTCCTCTTGAGACTTGGTCAATAAGGAAGCACTCTTGGAAGGGCGTAGCCTTGCGGGAGCGACGTCTCCCCAATCGATGGCTTTACCCTTCTCCTCGGATGGCGACTCCTGTTCGTCGACGTCTGGGGCAAAAGACACACTCTTTTTCGGCTTGATTCTGTGTGAGGTCGGGGTTTCAGCAGGTCGCTGAGTTGATTCCTCCTCTTGCAGTGCTGCTACTTCCTGGGCTTCATTTTCCCGAGCCTCGACTACACTCCTAATCAAGGCTCGACCCATCTTCTTCTGAAGCTCCTTAGCCTTCTTCAAGCGTTCCATCTCGGCTTTTCCAGCTTCCTTTCTGCGTTCCAATTCAGCTTTCCATTTTTCGCGAGCGGCAGCTTCGTCTCTCGTATGTTGTATGCGCTCTTCCTCTTCCAAAATCTCCAGTATTCGTTCACGTTCAGCCTTGCGACGCTCCTTCTCAGAGGCAGAGATAGCCCACAAGGGAAGCAAGTCCGGATGATCGAGGTTGCTCGCTGTGGCAAACGTAGTATCAGCAGCACCCACGACAGGTTCACTGATATCAACGATGGGAAGGCCCTCTTCATTCACCAGCTACACATAAGGTTTAGAGTCAGGATTCGACGTGAAACTAAGTTCAGAGAAACGTACCTCACCCTTCTCGTTACGTTTCGTTTGGTCAGAGGACTCGTCCTGAGTAATCTCCGTCTCGTCTCCTAGGATTTCACCAATTTTGTCGGTGAGATTACGGATTTGATCTATGGTGAGCTTGCTTATGTCTGTCTTTGTGCCTGTGGTGCCCTCTGGTGAGACAGAGCTTACGAGGGCTTGCAGAGCTATAGAGTATGGATGAGTGCTTAGCTTCCGATCATACCAGATAGCTTGGCACACTCACCCTGGACTCTACTATCATTGAGATTTTTCACCGTTCCCGTTAAAGATGACATATTCGCCACTGAAAGAGACACGAGTCCTGTGCAGCTAGTGGTGGTTATGGAGAGAGCATGCTTTCAGACATAACACCTCCAGAAGCGCCCAATGTATTCGCGAGAAATGCGGACTTTGCCGATCGCAATTTCTTAACCTTGCCTTCACCTCGTTTCCCTGCTACATCCAAGTCTCCCTCTTCTCAAAAACAGGTCTGTATCGCCATGGTCGCCATACATGCGGAGCCTAGTACCTCTACAACCACTCACAAAAAGAACCGACGAAAGATCTCGAAGAAAAACCTCAAACCCGCTGAACCAGGGCAAGCTCGTGAAGGAGATGAGGACATGCACGAGGAGCCTATCTCTTCGGAAGTCGCAGAGGCTGCACAAGCCGCTGTCTTGGAAGAGGACAACGGAAATGCCGATGACGACGAACTTATGATTGACTCCGATCCTTCATCTCTCCCTGCACAGAATGCTGCACCTTCTTTCCCTCCTCTGCCCGCTTCTGCTCAAAGATCTACACTCAAATCGGAGACGAGACGGATTCCTATACCCCCACATCGCATGACGCCGTTGAAGAAGGACTGGGTGAATATCTTTGGACCATTAACCGAGATTCTCGGGCTGCAGGTTCGAATGAATGTACAGAGGAAAGCTGTTGAGATTAGGGTACGTGCTTGCCAGTTTGAAGGCGGTACGCTTGATAACACATTATTGCAGACATCAAAACATACCAAAGAGGTCGGCGCACTGCAGAAAGGTGCTGACTTCGTAAAGTCATTTGCACTTGGATTCGATGTGAACGTATGTGATTCAATTTTTCTACCACGTCTATTTCATTCAGTTGACATGTTCGTTTCTAGGATGCGATCGCTCTGTTGCGGTTAGACGATCTCTATCTTGACTCGTTTGAGATCAAGGACGTGAAAACACTCCACGGAGACCATCTTTCTCGTGCAATTGGTGAGCCGGTCTGATAATGAAGCTTGAATGCTGCGTCTGAACCTCCATTCCTTTCAGGTCGTATTGCCGGTCAAGACGGAAAGACGAAATTCACTATTGAGAACGCGAGTCGGACTCGGATTGTTCTCGCTGATACGTATGTATCACATTTCTTGCCCTTGTACTATCTGGCCGCTAATCTTCTTCCTTCTTCCAGTAAAATTCATATCCTGGGATCCTTCCAAAATATCAAGATCGCTCGGGATGCAATCGTATCCTTGATACTCGGATCGCCACCAGGGAAGGTGTATGCAGGGTTGAGGACGGTGAGCAGCCGTATGCGACAACGTGCGTTATGAACGATTCGCTGTGGTGATGATGTGTTCGATATCACATCTATTATATTCTCGTTACCTCTTGTCCTTGACGTAGATTGGATGGGTATGTGGTGTTGTCTATGTGGTTGATCAACAGTGTGTTTTCAGTGGTTTCAGGATTCCTTATTTTCTTCGGGACAAGCATGATATGACATAGTCGATTTCTCGAACAACATTCAGGTGAATAAATGCCTGTGACTTGAGTTTACATGACTTTCAAATTACCTTCCGCGTTTGGATGATCGGGTACACGAGGGAGGGCGCTTTGACACAACCGCCCAGATCTACGACCACCACATGGCCCTACGCGTTCCTCAGCACTTTACAAGCTCTCATGATTGCTTCACCTTCGGGATGTTTCCCTTCATAGCATTGCTCCTTATTGCCCTGTTTGCCAACAATTTTGCTCTTGTCCAGGGTGTATGGGGATTACATCCATGGGGGCTATCAGTTACTCAGCAACTTGAATATACTCTCTCAGATGACTATCCTTCGAAAGATGCTCAGTCGATATTCAACATCTCATCTTCGCACGAGGATGATACTGGTCCAATTCCATCGTCCAAGTTGATGTATGATGGCATCCGTGCAGTACCTACTAGTGTTTATAGACCTCGATCCGTCGACTCCTTCCTCCATGCTCGCTTACGTTCATTCCGACAGTCGGAAAGCGAGCTGGTTGAATGGGAGGAAATCCAGACGTTTGCTCCAGATGTACAGGATCGTTATACCCTTTCTCAACTAGCACGCATGACAGGAAATGCGTATGCCTTGCCTGGTCAGAAGAATTGGTACGAGATAGATGAAGCTTGGAACATCGTAAGTTTCCATCCTGCGGATGTGTGTTATCTCAATGTTAGTGTACTGACCCATTCATAGAGCTTCCCTTTTGGCTGGGAGGATACGGCAAATGGATTCCGAGGCCACGTATTCCTTTCCCCTGATAATTCGACAGTGGTGCTCAGCATCAAGGGTACCACTCTTCAAGGCCCAACCTCGAAGAAGGACAAATTCAACGACAACCTTTTATTCTCCTGCTGCTGTGCACGCGTAGATCTTTCCTGGATATTTAGCACCGTATGCGATTGCTATGCAAACCGTTGGAGGTGCGATGATACCTGTTTGAGCAATGCCCTCGTAGAGGATAGCTTGTTCTACAATGTTGGAGTGGTACGTCCACAGTTCCGTATATGAAACGGATTATCAGAGACTCATATGAGCAGGACCTAGTCACCAATCTCACAGCTATCTATCCAACCTCGACCATATGGCTCATAGGCCATTCACTCGGAGGCGGGCTTGCTTCACTTCTGGGGACCACCTTTGGTTACCCCGCAGTCGCCTTTGAAGCACCAGGCGAACGCCTCGCAGCTCAACGTCTACACTTACCACTTCCTCCATCTTCCATATCACTTACAGAGCCCTATTCACCCTCCTTCGGTTCGGCCCCCGTTACCCATGTATACCACAACGCGGATCCTATACCCCAGGGAGCGTGTACTGGAATCGGATCGCCTTGTACTTCGGCCGGTTTTGCCCTTGAGAGTCGGTGTCACTTGGGCAAGACGATTGTGTTTGATACTGTGGAGAGGCTCAATTGGAAGGTAGATGTCAGGAGGCATCCGATCAAAGAGGTCATTCTTAACGTATTAGAGAAGGACATGGAGTATGGTTGGGATGACCATGGTCGGGACGTCCCTATTGCGGAGGTAGAAGAAGACTGCGTTGTGAGTACATATAGCTTCTATTCACGTGAAGTTAATAGATTGATCGGACGTGCTTTCTGTAGGATTGCTACAAATGGGAGTTTGGTAACTACAAGAATAAGTGGACCAAGGACTTTGCAATCGACGTTTCGTAAACGGGAGACGGTGCCACTGTATATTAAAAGTAGGATCATTCATTTGTACTTCTATATGTATGTATATCCCGACACATCTAGATGCACTCTGTATACTATTAGCAACACCAACCATCATCCATCCGAGTTTCCAATATAGACCGCATTCAAATCAAGGCCTCAGTAGGC
Organism: Somion occarium; assembly: GCA_964035595.1. Taxonomy (NCBI): domain Eukaryota; kingdom Fungi; phylum Basidiomycota; class Agaricomycetes; order Polyporales; family Cerrenaceae; genus Somion; species Somion occarium. The sequence goes on from OZ037946.1 coordinate 2,498,981, forward strand.
AGGACACACGATGGGGTGACCTTCAGTTACTGATATTCCTTTCCACCAATCAACTTGCCCTTCACATAAACCCTCCTAATGTTCCTATCATCCCCACAAAACAAAAACCTCTCCAGCATCCCCTCAAGCTCTTCAGTCTCATTCTTCCCTCGTCCACCTTCATCCTCTTCTTCACCTCCACTTCCTCTCACGTCCAACTCCCGATCAAACTCAACGCCCCACACATTGGGGTTCCCAGCGTCATTTCGAACGCTCACGACAAGCGCGTCGAAGAATTTCCCTGGGGTGAGGGAGCCGATCTGAGAGGAGAGATTGCAGAGGGAGGCTCCGCCAAGGGTGGCGAGATAGAAGAGAGTCGGAACAGGGAGTTGGCGGTTAGTCAACTTGCCGTCAGGTGGGGACGTTGGATCGGGAGGTACTGAGGTTGCGACCACTTTCGAGCATATGCTCGCATGTTGGATCGCCGTCAGTATGGATGGTGAGAATCCGCCTGATACGTCTGTACCTAGACCAACCTAAAACGGCGCCAGTCAGATCCAATACCTCTCTTGAGCAATAGTTTGACACTATACTAACCTTGATACCTTTATCCAGGAGCATACCAACCTTCGCACACCCACTCCTCAGGTTGAAGTTACTCGTCGGACAATGACTGATCCCTGCTCGCCTCGTCTTGATCAACTCCACCTCTTCATCTTCCAAATGAACAGCATGAGCGAGGATAGTATTTTCCCTCAAAAGTCCGAATGCATCATACACCCCAGCATAAGTCGTCTTCCGATGAGTCTTGCAACCACCTGGTAAGACATCAGGCGGGAACAAAGACTTCGTGAACACGATCTCGGCTTCATTCTCCGAGAGGTGAGTCTGGATCGCTAGGTTCTTGTCCTCGTCTGCCATTTGGCCAAGTGAGTTGAGGAGCTCTGGCGTACATGAGATGGCGAATCGCGGAGTCAGGATAGGATGGACGAGTGTATCGTCTTCGGATGAGCTGAAAGAGCGGATGTACGTGATCAAGTCGCGAGTGGCAACGAGCGAGTCCTGTGCAGAAGGTTCCACGTAATAATCCGGTGAATGTCGGTCCATGTTACATTTCTAAGGACCGGGGCCTTAGGACTTCAGTTATTCCGGGGCGGTAAGTGTATAGGCTTACCTACCCCGACGAAAGCACGTTGTCCTGAAAAGTTAGAAAGATTCTTCAGTACACCAACATTATACCGGAATCATGGGAATACATACCAGAAGTATGTACAATATCTGCAAGCACCTTAGTTGCTTCCAAGTGAAGTGTACCGTAATAACAACACGTTGTAGTCTATTTCGATCCCGTTAGAGTTTGAATGTAGATGGTACACGAAGATACTAACACCACAGTCAATGATACGCCGTACGACTGCATTATACGCTCTTCGAGCAAACTTGATATCTTGAAACCTACTTTCCATAGGAAAAGTAACCTCGGCTAGCCAATCTAGAAGTTCGTGCTGTTGCCCGCTACACGACCGTCAAGCTAACATTTCAACAGCAGCAAAAAAAAAGACGTGCTAACCTGCCAATGTTCGGAACCTGCGGGGCATGCTGGGAAATGTATCAGTTAGCCTACATCGATACAGCGCGGTGCAAGATGACGCGCGTATTTACCGTATGTGTGTCGATAAAACCGGGCATCAGGAATTCTCCATCCTTGAGCTCAATAAGCTCAACGTCAGCATTGAGTTCGAGACCATGTTTCGCAAGAGTTTCTTGAAGGGTATAACTCGGCACGTCGTCCTCAACCCATTCAATGACCCCAGTGGTTCGAGAGACAGACAACAATGCCTTGGGGAGTGCACGGTACGACGTCAGAGTCTCAGGAGTTATGAGACCACCATAAAATAAGACCGACATCGTATTTCACACAAGACCTGTAAACTTGGAATTAGTGGGTAATGGAAGGATGGCAAGATGTTTGCTGGCAGGTTATCTCAGACGGTGCTCGTCCGGGTCCGGCCTCGGAGCACGATATGAAACTGCTATATATGGGCGTCTAATTGACTTACTTGGCTAGAACTATGACGTGCTTATCCTGATTAGGAAGTTGTTCAAGAACGATGTTAGACGTTAAGCAGCCTCTTCATGTTCTTCATCGGGACATAGTGGCTACACAACAAGAAACTAGCTGAAAGACCAGGCTACAAGTCTCATAGTTACGGTGCGATGTTAAGTACCAGTGAATTCAAGAAGGAAGAGCTCCACGAGAACATGATCCGGTTAACGACGGGCCGTTTGAGTTTCTGAGCATCAACCACGAAGCAGGAAGCATAGAAGCACAAACGATAGATACACGTATCAGTAGCACCCCGCAAGTGACATGTGGACAAGGCAAAGTATGAAGGTACCGCTGAGAACGAAGAGTACCATTCTGGTAGTGTTTCTTGGTGACAGCGACGCCACAAGCTCCTGTCGTCTGGAGTGCTTCTCAGGCTTGTCGGTGAGGATCATACGCGGAAGGCGAACATTTTTTTCGGCCCCGGTCATGTCTCGGGGACTCCTCAGAACGACATGATCCTGGCAGGTTGACGTTAGGCCAAGGGGGCGAATGTTCACACTAGACTGTACCAATGGCAGCGACGATCGTGGATTAGTGTCTTTGCAGACCGTCTTCAGGCTTCCTCAGGTCCTGATAATCGACACAAAGTTGTGCTGGCCCTATGTGAATGCGGCACGACTGGCCGTTGTGGAAAGGCGAGTCTTGTCAATGCCACACATGGAAATATTGCGTTTTGTGATGCGCTCACCGTGATGACACTGTGTTTCAAAACGACGCGTCTAGGCAATCTCACAACACCATGGACTGAACGGAATGTATTTTGTGTGGAATGACGCGTTCGAACGCGTGAACTTGATGTCGGAATTCACAGGTAGCCCAGGGCTGTGAGCGGAAGGAAACCAGAGCGATGATGTCCCTGAGCTTGATGGTCGCAGATGACGTATAGTTTAAGATAACAGCTCCACATCAGAGAATGGGTAACATCCGGTAGATTCGTGCTTGGTCCAGGTTTAGTACGTTCTGAAGATGCGTCATTCAAGTATATACTTCGGAACCTTTGTAAAAGGGGAAAGGACGGTAGTGGAGCCCGGAGTCAAGCGTATGCTTCTATATGCACACGGTCGCGAGAATAAGTTAACTTGCTGTATAGGAGATGGCAGGGTAGAAAGTACGGATGATATATACGAAGACGCGTTGATGGGCGACTGGGGTCGGTTATGCACGCGACCGGGAAGCTGATTGGCTCTAAAGAAGAATGTCCCAAGTACATAGTACCCAGAACCAGCAGGCTGAAGCAGAACAAGAGATAAGTGGAAGTTCTGAAGACAAGAACAGGCACACGAGGCAATTGGCAGGATTCCTTTTGACGTCGGCGGGTGAGCGGTGTTGCATGGATGTCGTTGGGGAGGTTGTTGTACATGCAGGAGACTAGACTAGTGACGCGATTGATGAGGGAGACAAAAGAGCGCGGCGGGGGATGGAGCAGGTAGGAATAGAAGAGCTGCCTTAGGCTGCCTTCCAGTGCCTTGATGGCCTAACTGCCTGGCGCGCTTCTCTCTTCACATTCACATCCAAATTCGCCCACGTATAAATTTCTTGTTCGTTGTCCCCCTCCTTTCGTTCTCACCACCTCCTGTCCCTTCATCGCGTTAGGCGGTGCGGACGTCGACCGATTCCCTCCAGGCCTACTCTCACTCAACCGTCTCCGGTTGACCTCCTGTTGGCGTAATCTTTCACGTCGTATCACTCACCCTGTCTCCCGTCTGACCACAGTTCATCATGCCCTCCTTACGTCGAACATTGTCTTCCCCTTCAGTCCGATCTTCGCCATACTCCCACTCCTACTCTTCCCTACTGACGAGACAAGGCGGCCATGGTCCCCGCAGGTCTTCGGGTTCCGAGACAAGCCAGAGGAGAGTGCTGGCTGATCTTGACTGGTGGAGAGTTCAGGAAGGTCAGAGGGAACTGCGCGGCTTACCCCCGCTCGCGCAGCCTGTCGACGCGCCTGAGGACACTCAGCACGATGAGACCGAGGCAGAGCCCGCTCAGTCGGTCCCTCTCATGACTGACGTGCCCCTATGGCAGCCTGCACCTGGTTCAGGAGGTGCAATGCATGAGAGTGAATTGAATTTGTTCTCGTCTGTTATTAGTGGTGAGAGTCCGAGTGTGAGCAACGTCTCAAAGGTACGTTTTCTTGTCCATCTCAACACCTATACCGTCATACATGACAGCCATGTTGATGTCCTTATTTCTTCTCTACAGTCTCTCTCGCCGCAATTCGCTGCGCTTTCCATTTCCTCGCGCATACATGGTCATCGCAGATTGATCTCATCATCTGAGTCCTCAGTCTCTTCGTTGGAGAGCACACCGTCATCCATCCAGGCTTCACTTTGCCCCATGTCGGACATGGGCTTCGGTGACATCGTCCCCCACATTTCAGACGATGATGACGCGTTGTTTACGCCTTCTATTCCGCGTTCGTTGACTCGTCGATTGGCTCCTGTGGGCCGCTCCGTCAGCTACTCGTATATCGAGTCGGAGCTATCGCGCCCGAGGGAATGCCAGTTTGAGGACATATTTGACGATGCATTCGATAACGAATTCTTTGCTCAGACTAGGACCGATGTAGATGATCTCTTCAACTGAACGATCATCTGCGAGTTGTGGTGGACAAGAGGAACCCCCCTCACTCATGCAAAACCGCGTTTTGACGCGTCTTTCCCACTTCTCTTTATCCTTACGACCTTGGATGACCTTTAGAAGCCTGCACGCCCATCTATCTGCGCATCTCCAAATAGCCACACGTGTTTATGACTGCCCACAGCTTGCACAAAGTCGGTATCCATCTATCAAGTTGCTTAAAGACCCTCCACCTTATCCTCATTGATTGGCTCATCATCCTCCTTCCCCCCCCTTTGGCATCCCAGGTTCTACACTATCGTCTGTTCCCCTCAAGATCCGACACCCATGACCCGCGTCGGTACTCCGTATTCAGCCCCCATCAAGCTTCTTCGTCCACTATCACCACCCAGTACTCGGCGCCTCCACGCCCGTGCCCGGACAAGCGGCGTGCGCCCATCACTCTACCATTTTACTCTACCGTGCTTGTTGTCAGATCTAGCCTCGTTTCCCCTCTCATCTCATTTACACCATATGCTTCTCCCGATTCTCGCATCGTGATAGGGGTCATCCTCTTCCTCCTATCTCGTTTCTCTGGCCGTTTCATCATCCTTTGCATCTTGTATTCCCCCCTTGTCTTCATGATTCCCTGACGATTCCAATGCCCCAGTTGTCTCGCTTGCTGTGCCTTCCATGAGTTCACTACCATCCACTTGGTCCACTTTCACCACTGTTAGAGCATAGAGCATGAGATTGTCTTGTCTCAGGCTCTCTGCCATGCAATGTATGTCGGCGCACGTTGTTTCCGACATAGGTTCATGCAGACCGGGTCAACTGGGCATTGAACGAAAATCACGGACTATTTTACACCTTCCACCCTTAACGCCTAGACGGTCTTGCATGAGTTCCTTGTACCATACTTGACGCCGCATTTCACGCTTCCATAACGTCCACCTTTTGACGTCCTCATACGCCTCATTCCCTTTTTACCCTTACCCTTACCCTTCATCTACACTTGTTTTACTACGTCTTGCACTACCACCTTCTTCCCTTCCACCTTCTGATTTACGTTTCACAGCATGATTCACGACGTGTACCGTGTACGATTCCGTGTGACGACGTACGTCCACCCTCCACGATTGTTCTTGTACTTGTGATTTTTGCAACGTCGTCTTGTACCACTAAAACCCTTGAACGTACGTTTGCACCCCAATTCCCGGCTTTTAGGCAACTGTTGGGTCTCAAAAACGTCTTTGCAATTGTCCCGTATCCTGTCTCGAAACGAGATTTGTTGTATTGTAACGATTACGCCCTTTCACCTCCGTCACACACTCTTGTAAAAACCCTTCACATCTTCGAATTCTTCCCCTCGCAACTCTCACCAGCTGCATGTTCAGATTCTTCGTTACCTTGTATTTCAAATCCCCCTTGTGTTGAAATTTCGATCGTACGTACATGTCATCGTTACATGATTCAGATTCATGACGTGCCGGTGACATCTCTTACCATCGCTCAGGGCGCCGAATAACAAATACCAACCACGTCCATTATCGTAAATCCAATGATATTGTACGTTGCACATAGAAAGTGTACTACTATCCCGTCTTGAGCACCCGCTATTCCCAGTTTGACAACGAGATAGACAGAACGAGACTAGCCAATATGCCCAAATTGAGACCTCCAAAGCTCCAACGAAGGATCTCGACCGTCGTTATCAGCATCTCAGAGATCTCTCGCCCATAATGTGCGCTGAGAATGGATCCAAATGGAAGGTAGAACGGTCTTGGTAGCCGAAGGTTAGGACGTGTGTGTGCCATCCTCGCCGAAGTCGAAGATGAAAAGGATATCGATTACGGGCCTTCAAATGATCCCACTACGTATCTCCATGTTCGGGAACGGTTGAACATCCCGACCGAAAGAATTGATATGAGTAGGTCTTCGTTTCAGGAGCTCAGAGCCTCAGACCGGGAAGATCTTCATCACCAGGCTCCTTTCTTCTACCTTTGACATATGACATGCTTGGATTGATCTCGGAAAGCACCCAGGTCCTATTCCTTCCAAAGTCCATCCCGATGCATATAGTAACCTTCGCCCTCGAAGGAGTGAAGCTTGGGTCTGATGTGTATGGGCGAAGGTAGGTAACATGAACCCGTCGAGATCATCGTTGGATCCCGTAAATGACAGTAGGTCCTGAGACTTTACTCCAAGGTGAAGAAGCCAAGGGTCCATAACGTGCTCTCACAGCTGGCATTTGAGCTGTTTCTGGTTGATGGGAGGATGTAGGTCGTGATGGTGGAGGTGGAGGTGGCATGGATTGTGTTGGGAACGGAGGTTTAGGTCCTAAGCCAGGACGAGCGGAGGCTAGAGGAGGAGGAGGTTGACTTGTTATGGGTTGACCGGCGCGCGTTTTCCAGGCATTTCGTATTGCCGTTGAACGTGCCAGAAGCTAAAAACAAACGTATCAATGGTTGAATCGTAACGTCGATACCAGTCACCGTCTTTGAAACATGGACGGACCTCGTCTTTTTCGACGCCATCTGCTATACTCTTGATAATCGCGTCCACCACAGTTTTATGGTTCCCTGCAGGCTTGTCGTCTCGGAAACGCATCAATCGCCAGCATTCCTTCGCTGGGTCCCAATGCACTTCTACGATACGTTCATCCAATTGCTCGCCTGACGCTTTCATGCTACGTCACATCAAGGATTAGCATAGCGCTGGGTCAGAAACAAGAAAGAGAAAGTCCTACCGATCCCATTCGTCATCTTCAACTCGCAGTACGTCATACATCTCATACTGGGGTATACCGTTTCGGTCGCCACACCATACGTGGAGCTCGAAGACTGGTTTCGCATAGAAATCAGGATCTCGTGGACGGGCTGGTAAGGAGGGGAAGCGAAGGATGAGTTTGAAGTCGATGGAATTCTCTGAAGGAGGTTTCCATTTCAAGCTGTGTGTCTCTTGATTCAGTACATACATAGGTGGATTTGAAACGAATAAGCACTGACATGTTTGGGTCTGTGCCAGGAACGTAAGGTGTGTTTACACTGGTGTAGATGAGCCCGTCGTTTCCATGTTGAAGGTTCGGGATGTCGATATTGAAAACGTCATCAACGTGGTATGAGAGCTTGACTGGCTTTACTTGGATCCTACGAATCACGGTGTGAGTGGATCCAACAAACTACCGACAGGATTGGTACTAACTCGAACGGTTGTAGTATCGCCATTTGAGGGAACTCCTTCAGCATCTTCGCGTAGGGTTTGTAAAACCATTCTTGCAAATGCTGGTCTACCTGTCAGTCATTTATCAACAAGAGAGACGATAAGACACAAACCCCATAACGTTTCTCGAGATTCTTTGCCATGATATTTCGGTCGTCCACTACTAGACAATCGAACACAAGGTATCGGAGTATTTCCTATGAATAACACGTATTAGACACGAGCCAAGTGCTGAAAGAAAGAAAACGAGATGACAAACTCGCTTCGTCTTGGGGTCCACGTCGATGACAAGCTCGCCGTCCACTATCGTATTCCGTAGCGGCATGGACGGGGTCTCGAAATGAGGAAAGAAAATGCCATTGAGCATTCGAAATGAGTTGTGGCGATCAATCTGAGTGTGGCGCATGAGTTGTGCAACAACCTCGAGAAAAACGTGCCGACATACGAGATATACGGCCTGGTCTTTTGTTTGCAAGTCCGTATTGACGAAAAGGAGTACTCGGACGCCATCCGACTTCTCCGCCACCCAAAAACTAGAAGGAAAATCAAGTTATGGCATTAAGAACTCCACCGCTAACAGAATGAATGACAACCTAACGTACTCTTGTGATTCCAACTTCTGCAAGTCCTTTGAGCTAAAACTAACGGGCTGACTCCCGGGAAATCTATTATTACGCCACACTTTCAGTTACATGACGAATTGCAGCCAGAGCAGAAAGACCGACCGTTCATGGTCCAGGCCACAAAGTCTCGCGACAGTACTTTTAAGCCAGAGCTCTTGTTCAGAACGAGGAGGGACAGGGAACCCAGGTAGATCGGGTATTCGAGGCATGGTGTTTAGTTTGACGCGATAGTTTTACGCTATAGAAGAGAGTTGTGTCCTTAGAAGCCTTGCAGTGAGGTCTGTCACTTGATGATCGTAAGGAAAGATATAACGAGTCACTTTTCTAATCGAAGTTCCTTTATACTGACTCGTGCTTGCTGCGTGTATCAGATTGCGTGCGCAAGACAATAATGCTGGTCGGAGAACACCTCAACAAGTGGACGGGCAGTACAGACAAGGCTGTCCTTATCGCACACGACATATGCAGGTGGGGTGGGTTTATATCACAAGACTATTAGCACAACTTAGGCTATAGGATGTTTTCATGGAGATCTCGAGTATGAATACATAAAAGGGCAAAAGTCGTTTTGTAATTGGACAACCGCAACGCCGAACGAAAAGAATGAGGAGTGAAGAACATACAAACAACACAGCAGATAGCAAATACAGAGCGATTAACGATCCTCGGCCCATTCCTAGAAGATGCCGTTAATATCGCAACCTATAGGATAGTGTACAAGCTTAAACTTACGTTCTCCTTCTTGATTTGCGCCTCCTCTTCGGGAGTGAAGTCATTGACGATGTTGAAGAGCTTACGGATCTCCTCGGGCGTCTTGCCCTTGATCATGTTAGCGACAGTCTTGCAACCAACATCGCTGTAAAGGCCTGTTAGTGGATACACTTATTACTTACCACCCGATAGACTCACAGTAGAGGCTTGATGTCGAGGTAATTAGCGGCAAGGATGATCTCAAAGAGCATCTCCTGATCGACGGTGATGAACTTCTGGTCCCACTCGCTGATATCGGTCGTTCGTTTTCTTGAGTCATCCTGGTTTTGCTCAGAGTCAGCTGCAGGCAGAGGCTCGCCCTTATGATGCTCGCAGTACTCGAGGACCTAGAAGATGCATGGATATCTTTAGATCAGGAGGCGTAACCAATCTGACAGGTTACTAACCTTCTTCAGGACACTCGACGAGACGTTTGGCAGAGGAATGGGCTGGTCACTCTCACCAACATCTGTGGGTAATATAATCTCAATCGACTGGAAGAAAAGGACAGGAGGAGCGCTACAAACCCTCGAGCATGTTCTTGATGAGGACGCTGCGCTCAGCGACTTCTTTCTCAACAACGAATTGCTCGTTGTCAGAGGTGACGAGGAGAACCATGTTAGAGAATATGTAAGTGTGTAAGTGGATGAGATTAGGGATTGGAGGATGGGGCAGGAGTTGCTGTTGGGAGGAGGGCTGTGGCTCACGCCTTACGCACTATTTGAAGGGCGAATATGGGTGCTTACGTAAAGCGTGTTCTGAGACAGAGGCGCGCCCGAACAAAGACTCCCATTTGGCTGATGACTTGGCCCCAGCCATGTCTTTGTCCTCGTTGACTTCGTGCTTCAAAGCCGTATCCTCTCCGTTCTCATCATTTGGTAAATTTTCGTATCGTCCGCATGGACCTTCCTAACCAATTCACCATCTTTTTGTAGGCCTTGGTGCCGTTCGTACTGCCACAAAACGAGCTGGCGGTACCATCTCTAACTTTGGTGGTTCACCAGGAAAGCGCTTAGGAGTGAAAAGGTTCTCTGGTACGCCTCATTGTGTATCATATCGATGAGAGGCATGATTCACCATGCCGATATAGACCAATATGTGATACCTGGAAACATCATTGTTCGTCAACGCGGGACCAAATTCCATCCAGGCCAACATGTGTGTTGAGCCTCTCGGAGTTTTTTGTTGCATCGCCTAATTGAGGCCTTTGATTTCAGGTCAAAATGGGACGAGATCATACTTTGTATGCGATGGTGCCCGGCTTTGTGCGTTTCTACAAGGTTCCAGGAGCTCGCAAAGACCGCAAATATGTTGGCATTGTCTTGAACCGCGGCGAAAAACTTCCCAGAGATGAAACAAATCTCGGCCGTAGCAGATTTTTTGGCTTCTCAGACCTCGCGGCCTGGAGAAAGGAAGAAACACAGCTTGTCCACGCATGAGTGCCACCAGAAGCCCCTTCGACATCGGACTAATACCAATCACACGGTCTGAACTGCTATGGCAGACACTTCTCGTGCTGTGACCGGGACGTCCAGCGTATCGCGTACTGGCTATCGTGCACGTTTACCTCTGCTAGGGAAAGTGCTGACCGTGCTTTGAGTCAAAAATATATAGAGGTAGATTGTTTTACACTACTGATACATCGGTATTCCGTTGTTTAGCATACAGGATATATGGAGCCGGTCAGATATAACTAACGGTACATGAGCAGGGATATATTTTATCGTGGCTGAGTCGTGAGGTGTTCGTGCTACAAGGATTTTTCACGGTGACTTTGGGAAAGGCGGGAGCTCTATATCTTGAGGCTCCAGATCGACTTGTTCCACGTATTCGCGAAGGCGTGGAAGATCAGTATCAGCAGAGTCAGAGAAACTGGCGTAATGGCCCAGTCGCATTGAAACTCTCTTCAAAGGATGACCATTTTCCAACCTGTCCTTCGCGATTATGTAGCACTGCAAGGATGACCAGGTCTTGTCGCCATTCACGTCTATGGCATCCAACTGCGGGCAGAACAAGTTGCCCGTCCGCTCATCGCGCTCCGACAGGGCAGCGAGAATGGCACGAGAGTATCCTTCATCGTAGCTTCCGTCTGATGTCAAACGGAACACCTTCAACTTCGGCATCCGTCTGAAAGTGTCCATCCAATTCTTCTTGTTGAGACCCGTCCAGCGATAGTTATTGCGATACTCCGTCATAGCGAAGTCTTCCACAGCCTCCAAGTCGAATGCCTTGATGATGCTCTGGAATACTGTCCCCGCGATAGTATCCATGTCTCCGAGGTTGGAGAGAGTATCCTGCTCGACGAAGCCGTGGATATGGAAGGGATGATGGGCAGTCGATCCAAAGATTTCGACACCCTCGTAGCCGTTCATGAACTGGACATAGAATTTCCGAATATCTCGCAGGGGATGGTTGAGTTCGAGTTCATGGGGTAACGGAATACCCATATAGAACTTATTATCCTCATAACGGTCAAAGTGGACCTTTAGTCGAATGGCGCATCCTGGAATGATGAGCCGCTTCATGATATCGGCAACCGCTGATGCTTTGGTGCGACCGAGTTGCAACACCTGAAGATGATCTAGTGGGATTTTCCGTGACTCGTTGTCACGAGCCGGCGTGAAATTGACTTTCTCGGTTTTGAGAGATTGGAGTAATGGACAGGCCTCCAGAATATCAAGGAGCTCGGATGCAGGGAGCGTTATAGGTGTATGCTTCCTCCCTGTGAACGAGAGGACCTGAAGCTTCCCAAACGTTACGCTGCGAAGCTGTGGGAGCATAAAATGGACTTTAAGGCGTGTCAGGCTTGGGGTACTCCCAGTGAATAGCGCGGGCATTGGTATCCAACCTGCGTTAGCACGAATTTTGATAGTCTCGAACGTCTCCAGTGCTGGCGCAGTAGAGTTAACGAGAGGTTGCAGTACTTGGTGAATATGGTCGTTATCGTCTTTCAGCATGTTCGAAGGGACGTATAGGTGCCGCAAGCGCGCTATATGAGGTTGGACGGCCGAAAGGACTTGGGAAATCTTCTCATCCTTCGAACTCTCGCAAATGTAGAGAGACAACGCGGCCTCCGCAGACCGCTCTATACAGGCTAGTGCAGCCGTGCAGTAGCGGGTACTGAGATGCGTCCATAGAATAGGTGTCGTCAATGCGACTTGTCTCCAGAAATGACACACTTGAGCGACACCCATCCATGGATAGGACCCGAACTTCACATCGTATGGGTCCGCATGTCCAGCCACCAGCTCGCTGAAAATCAAAACAAGAATGTCCGATGATAGTCGATTGAATGGTCTGAGGCTATTTCTGTATCTCGACAGCAGTGCCAGAGACGAATCCAACTTGTCCAACTATAAATGACGTCGGTCAGCACACGGACTGTATCACTTGTATTACGAGGCGTATACTCACAGTACTGTCGTCCGGGTGTGACTCTAGTTCATGTGAAGTACTGCACCATTGAATTGATGTCAATGCGCCCGTGTTAAGATACAATTTGGTTCCCACTTACAGAGGTTCATTCCATCCTGGCAACTGCCAGGACAGAGGGTCGAGGAGGGTGGGAAGAGTGAGAGGGTTCTGAATTGCAGCAGCCATGTTCATAGCAACAATAGCGATCCTAGGACAGTGGACAGACGCTGCCCTTGCTCACTGTATTTATGCGAATGTCAAGCAAACCCCACGCGAGAGCATTGCCTGCAGGCTGTGAGCGAGCGAGTCACCCGCCTCCAGTCATAGCCGCCCAAGCGTCCTCGTTCCTAAAGGCGTTCCCGCTCTTTCGACCTCATTTTGACCACAGCTTGTTTGTCGAACCATCGCATTCATTCGCAACAACTTTACTCCCGATATACGACATTGCTTTTAGAATTTTTTTGCCTTCGCTTTTCTAGGAGCACAGGGAGCTCATGAACCCGCATCCTGGCAGTGCTTCGGAGAATGCTGCAACCTTCTAAATAGAACGAATGGTTATTAGCTTGAGTTGGCTGTATCTGGACGCAGGAAACTTACCATGATTCTCATTTAATACTGCGTTATCATCGGACTATCATCCATTCAATATCAAACCGCGAACTTGTCTCACATGCGAAGGATACGCACGTCATCCGAGTCGTCACCCTTCCAGAAGAATTTGCACCGAAGCTTTGCGCAGCGGGTAGTAAATGATATTTGTCTTCCTGGCCAGAGTACAGTTCCTATGATTACATCGATCGTCGTCGTAAACGTCAAGGAGGTTTGGAGTATTCTCGTTTGAAAACGCATTACGCGGGTAATCAATACGCCTGACCAACATCGATTTCACCGGTCACGCATTGTCCATATGTACCTGTTACTTGTGAGTCATCATCATGGCCGCTGGAAACCATGGTGAGAGTTCATATATATGAGGATTATCAAGCTCTAGTTTGTCTGATTCTTCTTCGCTTTTCGTCTCTAGGAACTCAGTGTCATGACAGACATTCAATTATTTCGCCCTGACACAAGCTCCCCACAAAAAGTTGAGCTTTTGGCCGACGTGTTGAGATCATTTATACCCTTCTCTTTGCCGCTGTTAGGCACATTTTACAGCGGAGACCTTGAAGGAGGATATCTCTCGGTATGGACGACCTTTGACGTGTCGCTCTCCGAACAACGCCCAGAACTCTTCTCAGTCATTACCTTCTCTCCGTTGGGGAATGACAAACTTTGGTTCTTCTGCTCAGCGGAAGCACGTTCGGAACCTCCGACTGTTGAAGAACAGGATCATGTTTCTCGTGTAGTGAAGACGCTCTATCATGCGTTCAGAACGTCCAGTTCAATTGTTCGGGGTATCCAAACGCATACTGCTTTCCGGGAAGCAGATGGCCATAGTGGTGTCATCGTGATAGGCTCCCTTCATGAAAAGTGGGCACCGTGCCTACAGGCTATCGCTGTTGCCGACAGCCCATGTACCAAATTCCTCCGACCTCCGCCATCTTCACTATCGTTAGAGCCTTGGAATATCTCGTCGAGCGACAAGTGGGATATTTCCGAATTACGTGAAAGCGATGTAGACTTGGTCACCGACCGCGTCGTGTTCAAACGCTCACGCGAATCGATGCTCACCCGCCTACGATATTCTGTAGGCATCAGGCCCAAGGGAAGCGACACGCCCGTTGCATGGCAACTGCTCTATCCTGACGGAAGTATTGGAATGCTCCATGTAGAGCCGGAGTACAGGAGGCTAGGCTTAGCAAAGATGTGTATTCATGCGCTGAGTAGGAAGTTGGAGGAGATGTTCCGTTCGGAAGAGGAGGGGAAAGGAGGACAGTATCCTTGGAGTCGATGGGAGTTCGTTGATGTTGTTGCAGGCAACGAGAAGAGTTCGGGTCTTCTCAAGTCCCTTGAACCGGAGGGATGGCGGGAGGGATGGGTTTGCTACTGGGTCTACCTGGCAATGAACGATGTTGAAGTTCCTCAGTCTGCATGATATGGCTACTTCTAACTGTACGGTAAGGCTTTCATTTCCTTTTGATGATGTAGAGCTCATAATGCCATGTTGCAGTTCATGTATAATTGGTTTGCTTGCGTGCTCAAATAATCCAAGCTGTCTGTCGTACCAGACACTTTCCACAACTCTTTGGATCAGGGCTGAAAGGTTTACACAGCGGCAGAGATTGCCTTCCCATTGCACAAGTATGCCCTATGAACGGCTGTGCCCATACAATAACGACAGTACAAGCTTTCCCTCGGAGTGACACGAAGTGACGCACACAGGCCCATCTATTGACGATGTCATGCGAGGTCTTGTTCCATGGAACGATGGCTATTCTTATCGTATGGGCCGAAACGACAGGTTCCAGAACAAGAGGCCTGTGTGGAATCAGCGGGGCTAGCGCGCTTTAAGTGAAGCTATAAGATCATTGATATCTCTCCCAATTGCTGAATTACAACCCTTCTTCGGGCCCCCTGCAACCTGAAGTCAGTTCATTACGCATGTGGTTTTTGCTTTGCCTCTAACTACGCACATAGATTCCTGCTGACTATGTCCGGAGTCACAAGAGCTCTCAAGAGTGCCTTGGAGACTGCTTCACGATTCCAGAAATATGGACTGCAACCGCAGTTGGAGTCGATGGGGGTTCCTCCTTTACTCAAAAAGCACCTAGTTCCGGGTGATCAAAGCACTGCTCTGATTGCGAGGAACTAGGCGCATGTTGCAGTTTAATGATGAGAGTGAAGATACAACCCTGAAAAGTTCATCCAGGCAAAGGGGACACACACAAACTTGGCTGTTCTCGACATCGCAGGCCAGACCGGGACGGAGGAAGAGAGGAAGGCCTTCATAACCAAAGTAGTTTCTAACAGGCGCAGGAACTCCCGTGTGTAGTTATTACCTTACGTTCATCTCATCCCAATGTTCATGCCTTTCATAGGTCATCGTTCAGACCCCTCAACGCTACGAACCAGGAGGAATATCCACCTTGATTTTATTTTTGCCAATCAGAGCACGAATAACATGTTTTCAATGGGCTCCTTGGAGCAATGCAAGCAGGCTGCAGCGACCCTGGATCAGATTCGTAGGCCTGTCCTTCATGTCCTTCATACCTTTGGAAACTCTAGTCATCCATGCCCGTCTGGTAGTCCAATCTGGTGGTGACACTCAATCCAACAACAGGTTCTGAGCTCTCTACTATAGACTTCATGATTGCAGCCGACTTGTTTGAATAGTCTGTCTGTGGTTTCCCATTGGATGTCGGGTGCTTGACATTTCCTTCGACGGTCAATATTCAGCGGTCAATATTCAGGTATGCACCCGTTTCGCTCTCGACAGACTCGCATGAGTCGAATCAATTTGCCTTCATTCAGATTCCTGTAAGGCCCCTCACTGGTGCTTGGATCAGACTTGGATCATTGAGCATGTCGGCAACTAAGGTAGCTGGTTAGCGGACGGTACTGCGTGTAGATTCCATGCTTCTAGATCTGGTCAGCAAACACCAGTCAAATCCCGTTGGGGAAATTCACACTTCTGTTCAACGTATTATGTATTCCTGTGAGTTGTCGTAGTCCTGCGATCCGTAGTGCATGAAAGAAGGCTCGCGCGTCTTGCATTAGGGGCACTCGCGCATTCGTATGTGCAATGGCTATGTCATGACGCAGAGGCAAGCGTAAGGATTCCGAGCGAAACAAATTCTAGTTTCCCGGCAGGCCGGCTAGTGCACATAACAGGAATTCAGGAGCTGACAACCAGCGGGACTATTTCCATGTTTGTATTCCTGAAACGGATTATGTTGGCAAACATACTTACTACGCAGGAGGATAGGGTGGGTACGGTAAGAGTCAGCGAACCGCATTCAAAACAATACATAAATCCACGGCACACCGTCTGATTCCTCTCCTCTCAACTTGCAAAAGATCATGTCGAATAGGTTCCATCTCAGTATCACGCCTCTCAAACTTGCTGGTAACGACCTTGCGATACCTAAATCAGCGGCTCGAGAACTGATATGTTGACTGGTTCGATCAGATATTCCCTCGGAGCATTCCATCTTGAGAGCTGGACGTGCTGCACTTACATCTCCTATACCCTGGAGACAAGGGAAGACCTATTACCACACGGTGAGGACTTACTCACGCCCCAAAAGCCCTTGGGATGGCGCAGCATGGCATTGTAGAGTCAGCGAACATGGCTCAGACGAGGCTACATTCGACGAATTTTGGAGCAAGCTCGGTATAAACAAAGCTGCGAACGAGAAGAAGTAAGTCATTTCTGCTCGCACAACAAGGGACAAAGATCATCTGAGACATCCCTGCAGCTTCACGTCGGAGATCAAGAAGGTAACCCTCATCAAGCAACTCTCGCCGTCGCAGTGCATCTGCACCATTTACTACACATTCACGCCTCCAATCTCACCGAGAGTCTTCACCGTCCTTCAGACCACCTATCTAGATGAGACCTATCCTCGAATGGGGTCAGTTAAAGTTCATTTTCCGTTGTAAGATTGTCAACTCACGAGATATCCAGTTTCATAGTCTCCATCCCAATAGACCTCTCGGACCATCCAGAGCTTTCTAGATTCGAAGAGAAGGGCGTTAGGGGACGCTACACCAGCGTAGAGCGCATCATGGAACTCGGCAACGGGAAGGTTGAATGGCGCATGGCTACTTCGAGCACCCCTGGAGGCAATATCCCCCAAATCCTGATAGACAGCACCATAGCCGGGAAGATATCTGAGGTTAGATTTCTGATGTGTCCTTCAAGTAGGCGTGGTAGGATCTGACTGGTATTGCTGTTCAGGATGTCCCATACTTTTTGAAGTGGCTGCGATCCATTCGTGCACGTCGTAGATCCATGCATCGTATAGAATCAGTACACCGCGAAGTGCACACCGCCTTTGAAGGAACTAATGCGAGTGCCACAGAATGGCAAAGAGGGGAGACAGCGACGTCTACGACCTATCTTCATTTCCAATGAATAAAATACTTGTACTTGAAGCCGGTTCCAGGACACAATGGAGATGGTATGCGTGATCAAGATTCGGATAGTAGGATCAGATATCCGTCTATTGTTACAGATGATCTATAGATTGGTCAGTTTACTTACGAAAAGTGGTATAGTCTATGAAGAACTTACATTACAGATGTGGCACTTCTTTCTAAGCAAGTTCAAGGTATCTCTCCACTGGGTCAAGTATCAGACCGGAGAACCGAAAGCGAACAGGCTACTCACCTTCCCAATTGGTCACCGCTTCATTCCAGAGCTTGATCTCATGTTGTCTAGTTCCGCCAAAGTGCTCAACGAGTTCATCACCAAGTACCTCAGGGTCTCTAGCAATGCTGTCTGGACGCATCATCCGCTCTGTGGCAGTCTCCAGAGAGGCCGGTAGCATTTGAACCTACGAGATTTGTGAGGAAATTGACTCACGCATGTTTGAGGAAAGTATCTAGAGAACTAACCTTTCCTGTCTCCTTATCTTCTTGCGTCATCTGACTGATAGGTGGGCAGGGTAAGGAAAGCTTCTGCTTGATGCCGCGTATGCCTAGTGCAAAAATGGCGCTCATCGCAAAGTAGGGGTTCATATCTGCTCCCGGGACGCGAACTTCCAAACGAGTGGCTTCAGGTGGAACCGATGGAGGTGAAATAATTCGGATAGAGGCCGCACGAGAGTCATAACCATACGTGACTGCATTGGGAGCCCAGAAGGCTTCGCCGCCAACTAAGCGTTTGTAGCCATTGATCGTCGGTACAAGCTAGAATGTAGCAATGAGCAAGAATCTAGAGTTAAATCACACCTAAACAAACCATCGGCATTACTAGACGTCATGCACAGTCAGCAAATGGAGGTTCGTGAACGCATTACACAACAAACTCACTATCAGGTAGACCATGTAAGACGCCAGCGAGGAACCATTCGCCTTCCTGGCTTAGGTATTTGGTATCTGGGTATGCTGCACCGACTCTTCCACTGTCTAGCTCGGACGACGACAGTGCAAACAAGGCCTTTCCCTCCTTGGTGCGCAACGAGACGTGAATGTGGCTAAACGACGTATAAGCAACGCATACATCAGTAGACGTGAATCAAAACGTTACCCGCTACAACCTGGAAGCTATGAACAGCAAGTCAGAGCTATGGATAACATATTCGTCGAAAGAGTCTGCAAGACTCACGTTGCCCCATGGTTTCGCCATGAAACTTGGAGTAATTCCATGCTTCATACCGATGCTTTTCGCCGCATACTTGAATAAAATCGCGTTATCCGCCATTCTGAGCGCAGTAGTGTAGGCAAGAGCGGTCTCGTAAACACCAGGGCCAGTTTCCGTATCTGTTCCACAGAGATTATTATTCAGCGTGTCGAGGTCATACATGGGCAAGGATACGTACGATGTCCTTCTAAGGGCACCTCAAATTTGTATGTCTCGTCGAATAACTCGTGAAAGTAGTCATTGTTGAGTTGAGTTCGAAGCAAGGAGTAGCCGTGCACTGACAAGAATTCAATATCTCCGCTACCCTAAAATAGTTAGATGTAACGTACTGCCTGACGTCAAAGGTTGAAGGCTCATAAACTTCTTCTCAGCAAGACTCTCGGGTGTTTCTGTTATGATGCTCAATATTGTACACACGAGTCGAAAGGCATAGCACATACCTTTGAATTGGAAATACTACTCATATTGTGAGCACGGAACACACGCATACAAGCGCATGGAACTCACCTCGTATTCACACCCCGCTATACAGTTCCATCCATTTGACTGTGCTCGTTCCGCCACCGCCTTGAGAACACCCCGAGGATCGGCACATATAGGCTCCTTGGTATCTGGATCCAAGAAATGTACCAAGAAGAAAGGGACATTATTTTCCCATGGTATACGTCGGAAGGTAAACAAATCGATGACCGCCAGAAGGTCACGGTAACCATTAGTCTTGTTAGAGATAAGGAGCTCTCTTGAGTACACTTGGTCATGAATGTCCCATCCGCTAAGCAACGATTTAGTTGATACTGTGCGAAGGGAGATAACGCTTGACTCACAAAATGACGCTGCAGAAACCAAAGCCATTTCCGGAAACGGCACTTAGGAACTTGTCTTTTGCCTACAGATAGCGTTCAACATTATACATTCCTCGTACGAAGTCGTGTGGTCAAACGTACCATGAACTTGCCTCGAAGGACTCCGTCCACTTATATGCGAACTTCACAACTTCAGTCATCCTCATATTATTGGATGAGTTGACTGACCATCGATACCTTATCATAAAGCGTTGAGGGCGAACGAAAATGTGTCTGACATGAACTAGACATACCGGCAACTTTGACCTTGATGTCATACTTGAGAAGGTCTTTCAACTGCTCCAGAGATTGGGGGGCAGCTTGTGTTGGAGATACAGACATGGTAGTCGCACGGGCGGTCAGATTATATGATGTAAAAGACTTGCGGAAGGTGGTGGTACAAGATAAAGCTTTCACTTATCGCTTAGACGAGGACTCAGTGATGCTAAATGACAATGATCGGTGTAAGCGCCCATATGTACCTTGAATTGCAGCCAATCACGTCCGTTTGACTTCCAAGACGTTGCTGCCTTGAACATGACCTCAGGCTATACTAAAGCGAATACGATAAATCTTTCTGCACCTGCTAGTGCAGTATCGTTTGGACCTGAAAACAAGGTCGCCGTAGGATCGAGTAAGTCGTATCTGTGTACCCGACTTTCCCGCTAACTTCATGTCAAAGTCGATGGCAGTTTGCGTTTGTATGATCTTCCAAGTACCAAGGTCGCAAAGGCGATCACGAAACTTGGTGACGAAGTCGCTTCGATTGCATGGGAATCTCCCTCTTCCAACAATCTGTGGATCGCGAGCGGAATCACCGTATGTCAAACATAGTAATTTTAGATAGTGGAACGCTTGCTGAAAATCTTGGTCTCTCTTGATACCATTAGGCATTCCTCTTTGACCTGGAAGTTCCAAAGATGATCCTATCTCCTGATGATGATGCTGCGCTGTCTGTACCATTGGGAGAAGATGAGGAAGATGTCTTGAACGAGGTAAGCAGTCTGCCTTTGATCGCACACCCTTCGATTCACCGCCTTTCTCATAGCCAGCTTAGCATAAGCCCTAGCACGAAAAGCCTAGCGTTCGCCTCAGATAATGGTTCCGTGGGTGTGATGAACCTTGTCACCCGCGAAGTAAGTCGCATGAAGAAACAACACGGCAGTGTAAGTTGCTCAATTTGACGTTCATAGTTGGAGAATGATTTATTCATGGGCCTGTAGATATGTTCATCTGTCAAGTTCATACCTGATCGACCAACTGAGCTGGTCAGTGGTGGCTACGACTCTGGTCTCCTTCATTTTGATTTTGTTCAACGCAACGTTCTATCGAGCTTTGACATCAGTACGTGGCCACATAACGTCACTTATTATGTGTGGGCTAAAGGATAGACACAGCTGCTACACCAACAGAAAATGCTGTCTCTCTCTCACCTCCCTTCATATTGTCTACTGCAGTGTCATCGACAGGTCTAATAGCCGCAAGCACGGCAGACGGTCGATTATGGCTAGGCACGGGAGGAGACAAATCACACCCAAGCAACTCGAAACCTGGTAAAAAGCGTACTCGAAAATGGGAGGGTCTGCGAGCAGAAGACGGATTATTTGTTCAAGTGGCTGAGGGTCCCGTTGTTGCCTGGTATGCGATATTCAACGAGATCAATGATTTACTCATTAAATCGCTATGCAGTGCATTTGTGAACGACCAGACATTGGTCACATCTACTCTTCTTGGAAAACTGGCACAGCAGTCGATATCGTACAAGCCTGCCGGAGCTCTACAGGTTCACACGACGTGGAATGCGGAAGTTAGTGTTGTAGCAAAGGTTAATGCTCTCTCTGTGAATGGACGATACTTGCTTGTTGGGGGTATTTCCAAGGACCACAAAGGGGCTGTCGAAATTTGGAGCTCAACGCAAAACTCAGGCTGAATAAAATATTAAAAGCTGTATTAATTATGCGTGTCGGGAGAAATGTGGGGTAGCGATATGCAAAATATCCATCTGTCTGAATGGTCTACTGGGCATTAGAAGAATCTAGATTGTTACTTTCCGGCTCTTGAAATTGCCTTTCCAACTCCGCTATACGACGAAGGTGAGCATCCCGATCCCGCTTTAGTCTAGCCAAGTATTCTTCGTCAGAGACTTTTTGAAGCCCAAACAAAGAGAATATTCGCTCTGTCCAGGGTACGGGCTCCGTATTCACAGAGACCGAGCTTGAAGAAGTGGTCGCAACTTTTGTTGCCGATACTGATGGTGCGACCTCCTGCGTTTGTAAAGTCCGGGAAAGGTATTTGAGCCGGACTACACCTAGCTCGTTGTATGCCAGTTGCAGCAGAGTACACAATAAACCGCCTGTTGTGACGCCTGGGGCAATACCTGATCGTCCTCCTAGTGAAACGAAAATGTTAACACGAAGACATGAAAACTGATGACCATTAGACATACCTTTCCATGCGTTGAGAAGCCCTCCAGTAAGGGCACCACTGAGGGCGGTGTCAGGCAGTTTGTGTGACCTCATGGACCACCAATCAAGTCGCTCAGCTGTGTATGCTCGACCTTCGCGAATAGCATCGACTTCCTGCTTTCGACGTAGAAATTGTCCTGACGATATTGTTGTGAGAAGTATCGGGCTAACAATATATTCTCGAAGACCTAGAAGAAACCGTCAGCCATCACATTACTGTACAGAATGAGACAGTGACATACTGAAGAATGTAGCCCCTGCAATACCACTATTCACCGCAGTCCCCAGTGCGAGAGGTCCTATAGGAAGACCTTTATATGTTGCATAGATACATGAGAGAAACGAAGTTGAAGCAGCTGTTTGACCATCATCAAATCAGTTATTTGCGTGGCCGTGACACAATGACAGAAGACGGACTCGCATGTTATAGCAATGTTCTGAGCTACTGTCAGCGGTGCATTCGGATTCATGGAGAGACAAATTTAATACAGGACAGGTTAGGATGATGGATCTGGATCCTGGTCTGGCAGGAGAAGTGACAAGCCTTCTCGCGGACATTCCGAAAGGTTCACACGCCTCCCATAAGTACTGGCCATGCGTTAAGCGATTGCAATCTCGCATTCTCTCATTCAGCACCAACATCTCGTATGTTTGCTTTCGAGTTCATGTCATTCTTAAAATTGACAGTATTTGCTCAGCGCGGGGTACTCCAATGCATCAAATTTTTCGTCTTGATGAGATATTCGAGGCCATATGCTGGTTTGTCAAGTACGAGTCAGACGGCGGAAAGACCCTAGCTGCACTTACAAGAACGTGCCGGACGTTCGAGAATGTGGCTTTAGCAGCGCTATGGGAGAGCCAGGATAGTCTTGTTCCCCTTGCACGTTGTCTCGGTGCTGCGATCCAAGAGACATGGAAATCAAACGAGAATATCAAGCCTACGAACATACTAGTAAGGAGCGATATGATTAGTACTTTCCGTTCTGAGTCGGTTAACCTATACCTTGCGGCGCAGTGTACAGAAAGGCTTCCGACATTATCCGAATGGAAAAGAGAGCACAAACACGCTCTCTTCATCAAAACATTTGTTTCTTCTCAGAACCCTTCTATTCTTGACCATTCAATCGATACAACTGTGTTCATCGCCTTGTTTGCGCATGGCAGCATGCCTTTTTTCCCCAACTTGCAAGAGTTCCAATGGCCGCTCCGTGGCATTAGCGACGGGGATATTCCATTTATCACGCGGTTTTTGGGACCGAAGTTGGAGAAAATCACTCTCAACATGCCCAACAACTACAAGCTAGACATGCTAACTCTGGACCATCTATTAACCATCCATGCATTGAAGGAAATGAGTTTAAAGGGCGAGGCAGGCTTGGGCAGTTTATTGTCAATACGAGAACTTATTACACGTTCGGTCCAACTGCGTGCATTTACATGCACAATTCCGCTTGACCTTACACATGTCAGAATTCTTGCTACCTTGCGCTCCCTCCACAGACTTAGTGTCATCATGCCCCCCATGGTAGACGAATCGTTCGAAACTTCCGTTGGATGTGACGACCCTTTCCCTGTCCTTCAAACGCTTACACTAGCTGTGTCCAACCTCGCTGGTGCTTTGCATTTCATCCAGCTCTGTCCTTTCACTCATGTCGCCCAATTTGAGCTGGAAATTCAGGAGAATTCCCTCCCCGACTCACCAAGGTATTTGGAGGCACTTGGAACACTGATGGTGAAGCAATTTTCGTCCAAGGCATTGCAGGCATTCAGGCTAACCTCAGAATGTGGCTCGGGCTTACCCTGGGATACTACGAAGGCCATACGGGCGTCGACGCTGAGACCGTTCCTTTCTTTCAGAAATCTAGCGATGTTCCATCTTGACGCAAATTGGTGCTATGATTTGCACAATTCTTTCATAGAGGAAGCTGCAAAGGCCTGGCCTAGCTTAAGGTACATCTTCCTTGACCCGTGGGGTTCCTGGCCAGTCCCGAGAGATCGCAGGCTTACGCTCGCGTGTTTTCTGCCCTTGGTCCAACACTGTCCAAGGATACGCAATTTTGCAGGCCTCTTCGAAGGATGCGTGCCTTATATCTCCGACACTACTCGCCCTGGAAATGGGCATGAAGCGGAATTCGTGAGGGACATATTTGTCGGGCATTCTGTGTCTGATATTGAAGCTGTCGCCCTGTTTCTTTCCGACCTCTTCCCCCACCTAGAGCAGATCCGTTCCTTATCCGAAGCAGACGATACGCATGCCCGGTGGGAGGAGGTCACAAAGAAGGTGAAGGAATACACGTTGGTTCGTTCTCAAATGAAGGCGTGGTATAAAGAGAAGGACGCCACTGCTGGACCTAAGAAACGTGAGTCCCAAGCTGACACTGTCTGAAAGAGTTGTATGAAATCATGACTTCTCAGGCTCAGAAACTTGATTAATGTCGATCATCCTCCATGCCCAAACTTCACACTATGTATCACACATATGCTTCTACGGTTGACTGCGCAAGCTCCCATTGTCCCATTCTCCATCACTCAACGTCCGTTTGCCGGAATACGGTTTCAATGTTACAGCTAAATTTATATCGATAGGCACCTCGTCGAAAGGTCGGTTTGGTTTACTGGTGTTGGGTATCTCTCGTTACGCACTGGAAGATCGTGGAGGACGAAGAAACGGTAGGGTATGCTTTGGGTGGGGGTTCAAATGGTACCCGAGGTCAACTAAGAGATGGGGTAGGGGCTGATTCTTTCGCATTGGCTAAACACGTCCGAATATTTATGTACACAGGCTTGGGCGCACTATCCGTCATCTACGTACTATTTCGTCGTCGGTATCCAGCAACATCTCTGTTTAGGCTGCATCTGGTACATGACGTGTTGACGGGGAGCGTTATTCACGCTTAACCTATGGCAGGTCGTTTAGGGAAATACAAGAATGTGAATATTTATAATGCCTTGCCTGTCGCGCAAGCGTATATGAACATCCCATGCAAGATGAATAGAACACCGTTTCCTACAATATACAACTACAGCAGATCACATAGTATCTCTTACGAAGCCCAAAGTACCTAGCGACGAAGAAAGGAGGTCAATAAGCCTTTCACTCTCCGTCTTCTGTACTGCCTGCAGCGTGAGCAACTCCTCTCGGAGCTCCTCGTTGGCAATCAACACATCGCCATGTATTCGAAGGAAGACAGCTTGGAAGGCTTGAACCGCTTCGAAGTCTCTATGTGACCGTAGTCTCTGGATGAGTGAGGTGAGGAATCGCCGCATGGAATCCAATGAGGCGAGAGAACGGATCTCAAGATCGACAGCTGCTGGGGAGATGGCTTTGAGGTAATTGTAGAAGTCCTCGTCTTTGGCAGTCATCAGAGTCAATAACCAGTGTTGGAGATCAAAGGAGGGAGAACTCACAGATACCATCAGGATCCTCCGCCACGAGCTTCTTATAGAAGACGCTTTCAGACGATGCCGCAGTCTTTTGTAGTCTCTTCGTTTCCTTCTTGCTTTCTTCCGGTTTTGATTGATCGATTGCGAATCGGGTCTCAACTCCGGGCAGTGTAGGCAAGAAGAAAGGTGCTTGCTCAGGAGGTTTTGGAGGTTCTTTTGGTTTGTTACGTTGCTACGAGGATATACTGCGTGAGTAGATAAAGGACATATATAGGGTGCATAAACTTCACCTGAATGACCTCGAGATTTAGTAGGGTCTGCCATCTTGCTCGCGGGAGTAGCGTGAGAGTAACAAGGTCATCATCCAGCTGTGCTGGCGTAATAAACACGTCCGTCGGTTTTTCTTGAACAGTCAATGATGACAATGCTTCGAGTGCTGCAAGAGAAATGTTAGCATGACTACATCGTGAAAACACCGTATGATCTTACCTTCGTCCTCAGCTTCTCCTTGCACCGAAGGCAATGCCATGGTAGCGACTTCATCCTCGGCAATGCCCTGGAATGTTATGTCCGCATACTGCGCTCTATTCGCCCTGTAATCCATTCAATATGATAGTCTTTGACGCATATTAGAGGTCACATACCAAAGGTACACGCCTACACTGTCAACATGAGAGGTAGCGAGGAAATCATTTGTCGGCGAGAAGGTGATACTAGTAGCCACGCTGGACGTCCGGAAAGCGTCGATCAAGCGACCAGTAGGCACATCGAATGTTCTGATGATGGAATCCAGCGACGTAGTGAGCAACCATCTTGCATCTGGCGAGAAGGTCTGGCGAACGATGTGATGTGCGTCAGGAATGCAGCAGCACTTAGAATGGAAGAAGTAGACGTACAACATCTAGGACTCTGCCCCGGAATCCGCCTAGCTCTCGGACCACTCTTCTTGTCTCGATATCAATGATACGGACGATGAGGTCATCACAGATCACTGCAAGAAGACCACTATCGCTGTGCAGTGTGAGTGACACGACGGCTGATGGAAGGACCAGGGTCTGCTCCAGTTTCGTTGTATGAAAATCAAAGAACTAAGAAGATTATACCCTTCAGCGTATCGCTCAAAAGACGACGCCGCAAAAGAACTCACGTTAACGGTCCCATCCAACGTACCAGCAATAACAACCCGATCAAGGGCATCGCTAGCCAGACCTGTGACACAACGTTCTGACTTCTTTCTTGAGCTCCCTGCAGATTGCGCCTGGTTGGAAGCATCAGAAGGGTATGGTCCCAACTCGAAAGATTTTCTCCGAGCACCGGATTGCATGTTATACATGTAGATGACGCCTGTGGAGGACGAGACGAGGCCGAAGTTCCCACACGCCGTCACCCAAACAGCCTGTCAGAGAATAGGACGTCAAAAAAACTCTCGTTAATGCAAAAAGGGAGGATGCTGACCTTCGCAGCACCTGTCGCAGGAGCCTTCTTGCTTTCCGGGGCAACACTGAAGTTATGCTTTCCTAGCTTTTTGTCTTTCATGGACCAAGTTCGGGCGAATCCTTCGTCCGTGTGTGCAGTGAGAATGTCATCCCAGTCTTTTGACCGTGTAGAGGAATAGGATAGGGCGGTAATTGGGGGAAGTTTGAGGGATGCGATAGGGATGGACAGGCTTGTCGCCTTTTTGGCTAAGGAGCCTATAAGGTAACAAACAGGTAAGTATTAACGGGGAACACATTGTGACAGTCTGGTGTACCTTGACTTAGCTCGAAACTTCTTGAATCTCGAACAACACTTGTACATCGTAGACTTCGGTCTCTTGACGCGGTAAGCAACTGCTTTCCATCATCACCGTAGTAACGAATCAGATGTGGTGGTGCATGGTGACCAGAGCGGAATTTTAGAAGCCGAGGAGCTGCTGTAGGTGAGTCAAACACCCATTGCTTGACAAGTCCCAATATTTGAGTTAGATGTCTGGCAACAACGGATCACAGAACATACCTTAACACTATTGTCTTCTCCTGAGCTAATTAAGAGTGGCTGTCCCGGTACCCACTCAACGGCAGTGACAGCGCCATCATGGGCACCGCGGATGATGTGAAGTAAGCGGCCACCATTGTTAAGATCCCACAACGCTATATGCCCTGTAGACGAACCAGATGCCAGTACGGCGTGATTGTCTGTACAAAAGGTATTGTGAGAATAGGTCATTGGATGATGGAATCTATGTCAATCTGACCTGTTCGGAAGCTCAACGCTCTAATAGCTCCGTCTTGCATTGACATTCTCATCAACCGCTCGTCCATTCGGACGTCGTAAACGGAGATTTCGCCGGAAGCAAAGCCTATTCCAACAACGTCGATCGCAGGTGATTGTGAGAGGGCAGTGATGGCAGGTGCGGGTATGTTTTGTTGGTTGGCAGGAAGGGTGAGAAGCGATGATGGTGAGAATACATGAATCCGCGTCCTGAAATCGTATCAGACACATACTCCCGAGGATTTGCGATGAGAGCTTACTGTTTTCGAATGTTCCACAGTTGAAGGGCACCTTCACTACTTGCGACCAGTACCTTGTTAAGGTAGGTCGCTGGATGGAGAATAGAGGTTGCGGTAAAACCGGCCTCGAAAGTAATCGTGGCTTGTAGCTCTGTATTGAAGGACATGGAGTCTATGAGTTGGCCCATATGGAGGCAGAAATATTCACTAACCTTCACTGCCGGTATCCCACACGAACATTCTGTTTCCATCCTCAGTCAATGCTAATAACTGTGAACCAAATACGAGGATAAAGGATAGATGCGACCCAAGAGGATTCTTCAGTCTTGCAATCTAATTTGTGTCAGCGAAACGGCTTTCTTTCCAAGAACCAAAATGCTTAGAGACATACCTCCTTCCCTCGAATGTATTTCACAACATCCGGTCCAGCAGCCGCCCAAACATTGTTCCCGTCGACGGCCATAAACGAAATTTGCTCAGCTTCATCAGGGCCTGTAAACTGCACTGAGTACGTTACTCTTTCGAAGCAGAATGTTCACTGACTTACCGACAAATAGCAGAGTCATTTTTCCGCCCTCCCACATAGCCCATGACCTGCCTAAGCATGTCAGAAGGTGTATCCGTGGACCTTCAGTAGACCCTTTGAAAGAACGGGTTTGCAGCACGAATGGTATATGGTTCGTGACAAGTCCAAGAGCACGGAACGGCGCGAATATTCGGGGAGAGGCGGTTTTTGATGAAGTTGGGGAATCATCTATACGGGTACGTTTGCGAGGAGGAAGCTGGAGGTCATCCTCATGGAGATCTGGCGAGATTAAAGCAACCATCTCATTGCGAGGCTTGGACTGAAGCAGGAAGTCGTGTCTAGCAAAAAATCGGTTCGCGTTCTTTGGAAAGTGATCGGAGCACACGTGGCGAAGCAAGCGCGTAGGCGCCTTACCCTGTGGCACTGGCACGCCCTTCCTCTTCTTTCCCTCTCTTGAAAAGGCTTCACGGGACTCCAACACTTTCATGGTCTGGATCAAGAACTAAACGACAAGGAACGGAGCCGGTGCTCATTCGTGTCGGGGCAAGTTCTTGCTTCCCACTGATGATGATAGCCTGATTCACCTCCTCGTTGGCGGTGCTCTGAGTCTTGATTCGTAGTTTGCCATCGTTGCTTTGAGATGGTCCATTGGATGGTTGCTGCCAAGGTAAGTGTGAAAAGATGATATGCATTGGGGCGCAACTCTTATGATAGATCCGTCAGGTTTTGTGTATATGCTTATTACTCATTTGTTTGATACCTTTGAATGTGCATGACGGATGGCAGTACACCGAGCAACCCTGACTTCGTATGACCGTCAGCGCTCTGAGAAAGATTCGGTGCACATAACTCCCACTTGCTAACCAAGGTCTCATCAAGTTTTGCTTACGATCGCAATCTTTCATCATGTGGGTTCCCACAATCCCGCAATCTCACAACTACTCTGAGTCCCCGGATATAACCATGGGACCTTGTTCGACATTTCCTGTCAGACATCTTCACGTTAACTGTGATTGACTTAGTCTGCGACGTCTGCACGTCTGACTTGTGGAGTTTTCTCTTGGTAAAGTTCACCTTTCGCTATCCTCGAGAGAACAGGAACAACAGCAGTGCCTCGCGATCTAAAGCTCCTTCTGGTTTGATCATCACGCCCTCAATCAACACTATCACCAGGAGGCCCAAAACATCAATCCGTGATGGAGGTTTCAGAATCCCAATTCCCCCGATGCGATGCTTCCGAGAACATATAAGTACGTTCGGATGTTAGCCTGTTTCTCCAGCGCATTTTCTTTTGCCTTCCGCTCGCCACCTTTTTTTTGAGCCCGGTTGCTCACTTTCTCTCTTTAAGTCAATCTTTCACTTTCCTTCGCGCTAGGTCGCATTTGCTTCATTCGCTACACATCTTTCTTGCTGGTCAATTCTCCCTCTCGAACCACACTTCCTTTACGACAAGATGTACTTCACGAACGCCCTCATTGCCTCCTTCTCTCTTGCTGCCCTTGTCTCTGCCGGTCCTCTCGTTGAAAGACGGGCTGCCTTCACTCTCCAGAACGGCAAGGATGCGCAGGCCCTGAACGCTAAGTTCAAAGGTCTGTCTGCCTCATCGCCTTGCACGGACGGTGAGAATGCTTGTATCAACGGAGCTTTTGCGCAATGTGCCAATGGCAAATTTGTAACGACCCCATGTGCGGGAGGGTTGACTTGTGTTGCCCTTCCTCTGGTGAACTCGAAGGGTACCAGGTAAGGATCATTGCTGTACAATTCATAGCCTGTTCGCTAAATTGATTTTAGTATCACCTGCGACACTGAGGCAGATGCCAAGACTCGTATTGCAGCTTCTGGTGCTACTGGTGGCCTCTTTGGCCGGGACCTCGAAGAGTAAGTAAACTACCGTTAAATTTTCCCACCTTTCCTTTGTTTACCCTACTGCTTTAGGCGTGCGGAGTTCACCCTGGCCAACGGCCAGGATGCTCAGGCCTTGAATGCCAAGTTCCAGACGCTCAGCGCCAGCTCATCCTGCACGGATGGAGAGAACGCTTGCGTTAACGGCGCATTTGCTCAGTGTGTTGGTGGTCAATTCCAGACTACCCCTTGTGCTGGTGCAACCCAATGCTTCGCCCTGCCCTTAGTCAACTCACGCGGCACTAGGTATGCATGAAATGTTTGCTGTGCACAGAATCTGTCTCATCTATCCATGCAGCCTCACCTGCGATACTCAGGCCGATGCTGAAGCGCGGATTGCGCAAACCGGTGCAACTGGCGGACTTAATGGAAAGCGCTCTCTAGAGGCGTAAGTCGTGATCACCTCGTCACTTAATCATCCCCCTAATTCATTTTATGCTCGTCGTAGTCGTGCTGCCACTGCCCCTCCTGCCTGTGCTGCTAAGGGCAAACGTTCTGACCGTCTGACCAGACGCTCTGAGTCTGGCATCGCCAAGCGTATCGCTCAGAATGATCTCGGTGCCGTCGCTCAAAGTTGGCAAGATCTTTGCTTGAAGAGCGGTGGTGACACCCAGACTGGTGACCCGTGTGTCCAGCTCGCTGGCATCAACGGTATCAACGCGCTCTTGGCCAACTCTGACCCTTGTGCTCAACAAGACAACGCTGATGCTATGATCGATTTCGCGAAGTCCAACGGTGTCACAAACAAAGATGCCTTGATTGCGAACGCCGTCTCCTACGCTAAACACCCTAGAAACGCTCTGAACATTGATGGTACTGTTCCCTCCACCCCCTTCTGCCAGAAGGCTCCCAAGAACGCTGAGTTGAAGGGTGTCACTCGCGCTCAACTCGACGGTGTCAACCCTGGCTTGTTCGGTTCTCCCGCACTCGGTGTCTTTGCATTCGGTGATCGTGAGTACCTGCCCCGTTAAGTTGTAGTATTACATTAAGCTAACTCTTTCCTTGCAGCCCGAACCTGCCCCTTCGGCAAGACTCCTGATGTCAGCACTTGCTCTTGCAAGTAGACATGCTTTCGGAAAGCATATGAGGAGTACAGTTAATGATAATGAGGAAGTTCGAGATACCCTGAATTACAACAACTACTGTAGCATGTTGCACCTACGACTTAACGCAATTACTTTTTTTTTTGGGTTCCTTTTTTCTCACCTACGGTCTTGAGAATGGGTGCCAGGCAATATTCAGGCTAGGGTGTCTAGCGATTTGAACTTTCAAGTATGTTTTGAGACTTGTTTTGGGACGTGAATGGCTTTCCATTACCGTATTTGGCAAGAGCTTCTGAAGCAAGCGCCCATGACGATTGCAGCGGAACTATTTCGCTCATACCCCACTCTGACCACAACCCTTTACTGGACCACCATGGCGGACGAAACCCCCTACGTTATTGAGATAGAAACTCCAGATGTTCATGTTACGGCAACTCCTGAAGTCATCTCTCCAGCTGCAGTCATGACACCTCAGACAATTCTCTTTGCATCGTTGTCTTTAGCTGTTCTCCTCTTGGCTAGTCCGTACAGCAACTCTTTCGCTGTGGCGTAGGCATCTAACCACTATGCAGTTTTCGCAATAATGGCCCGGAGGAAGCCGTCATATAAGGGGAACTCCTTGTTGTTGGTGGGTCCGTCGGACTCGGGGAAGACAGCCATACTGTCAACAGTAAGTTCGCCATGCGTCGTCATGCATTTTGCCACTATCTGACATCAACATTAGCTTGTATATCAACAGACACTTCCTACACATACTTCTATGCAAACGAATACCTCCGTTGTGTCTCTTTCGCCAACCGCGAAGCCTCTCCTGGTCGTCGATGTTCCTGGACACCCCCGGATCCGCGACCAGTTCAAAGACTATCTGCTAGATGCTAAGGCGGTCGCGTTTGTTGTTGATTCCAGTACTATTTCACGGAATGGTCCGGCAGTAGCGGAGTATGTGAAATCACCATATTCACATTACTCATACTAATCATTACGTAGGCACTTGCATCATGTCCTTCATGCGCTTACTTCTCTGCCTCCATCGCATCCTGCGCCAGCACTTGCTATCGTCGCACACAAATGTGATGCTCTGAAAGCGTCGAGCACTGCAACTTCAGAACAACTAGCTATGAACAGGGTGCGCAGTATCCTTGAACGCGAGTTGGAGAAGCGCAGAACTTCTCATGCAGGGGGTGTTGGTGTTGAGAGTTTGGGTGCTGAGGGTGATGAAGAAAGTTCAGAGTTGGGCGGTCTGGATTGCACTGGTGGTGGAGAGTTCAGGTTTGACCAGTGGGACGGTGGTGAAGTGACGTTCCTTGGAACTTCCGTAAGTGTCGGCAAGTTCGTGACACCCGCAGACGAGAAAGCAACCACGCATGGTCTGACTCCCTTAGTGCAATGGTTGGAGGAACTGTCTTGACTTGTTTATTGCGACGTGAGTAGCATGACCTTACTATTCGAATATTGTTTGTCTCTTCGCTGTATGTACATATGTCGTCCGAATGAAGCTTGCTTGTACAATGCCATCACCCGATCGATCAGTCTCCAAACACGCCAAAACATACACACGTTATAAGCTCGAGCCTCTTCTTTCCTTTTGGTCAACGCAGCCTCTTAGACAGTGCCCGTCCTTCATGTACTCTCGACGTCGGACGAGGCGATTCGGTATTGCGGAGAGGAATTTGGCGGCATAAGAACTCTCACACTTCCTTTTCTTAGGCTTGTAGTGTAGTGAGTGTCAGAACCTCCGTACATCTTGTCCATGGGCAACATATGTTATTTGCTTATCTTGACAATTTATTTGTGATGTTCTCCTTGTGAATGCTCTGCGGTGATCGTGAGTGCGAGTGTGTGCTTTCCCGTTGAGGTCGGCCTGTTTGCTATCTTTTAATTGAGTGTATAGTCTGTCCGATGCTTTCTTGTACATTTGAACTGCCTTCTGGCGGTCTCTGCACAACAATGATATACTATCACCTGAGCATATTGCGACTCGAGGCCTTACCTCCTTGAGGCTCGAACGACGAGCTCGCCTGGAGCGGATTTCTTCAGAAATAAACGTGACAACTGTGTAGTGACTGTCACGAGCACGTCACAGCAGCTGTGACACGCATCGCCGACTAAGCTGAGCTCGCCGTGTTCCGCGTCATAAGTCAAGATCACTCTCTCCAGGTTCCCCAACCCCGACTTCAAGTCCTTCTACTTTGCGCTTGACGCTTTACGACAATGTTCATTATTAACTGGTTCTGGGATGTCCTTGCCCAACTTGGTGTGCATTGGAGGACTATTGCTTTCTTTCATCTGTGTTAACTAGTGGCACGACTTTCGCAGGGCTCATGCACAAGAACGCCAAAATCCTCTTCCTGGGATTGGACAATGCAGGCAAGACGGTAAGTGCACATGTTTACTGGTTGATAATGCGTGTATTAAGCTTGACCTTCTTTCAGACTCTACTCCATATGCTGAAGAATGACCGACTAGCCACGTTGCAACCAACGCTCCATCCTAGTGGGTGTTGTCATTTCTCTGAATATAGAACACACGCTTAACAATCTTCTAGCCTCGGAGGAGCTCGCTATTGGAAACGTGAAGTTCACGACATATGACTTGGGAGGACATCAGCAGGGTACGTGAACCCATCTATTGCCCTACAACTTGCCATTAAGCTTTGTTCTGCATCAGCTCGCCGACTCTGGCGTGATTACTTCCCCGAGGTCGACGGTATCGTCTTCCTCGTCGACGCGGCTGATTTCGAGCGATTCCCTGAGTCCAAAGCCGAGTTGGACGCCCTTCTCTCCATTGAGGAACTTTCCAAGGTTCCCTTCCTCATTCTCGGAAACAAGATTGATGCTCCCGGCGCTGTAAGTGAGGAGGAGCTCAGACATCATCTAGGCCTTTATCAGACTACCGGCAAGGTTCGTAAACGTTCCCACACGCCGCATACTCGCCATTGACACAATGCTTTGCTTCGCAGGGCAAGGTCCCTCTTAACGATATTCGCCCTATCGAGATCTTCATGTGCTCCGTTGTGCAAAGGCAAGGTTACGGAGAGGGCTTCAGATGGCTGTCCCAATACGTAAGTCTTATTATGCTCCTCAGTTGGCCCATTGACCCGTGTCTAATCCTGTGTATTAGATCTGAGCATGCTCTCAGGTGGATGTAGGATACGGGTGTCGTCTAGATTACTGTCATAACATTCATTTTTACTGGCTTTCCTTGCATTCTGTTGCTGGATATGTTATCTATCGTTTTGTTTCTTGTTACATTCCTTGCTTTCGGGTTCAATTAAGTTATGAACGTTGTAAGGGACGAACGTGGTGGATGTGAATCACGCCCGCGCGTCACGCGTCAACACGCGAATCTGCTACCCTCTTACCATGACATGGTTCTCAACGGTTCTTTATTCCGACTGGTTATAGACGTGTTTTCTTCTTTCCGCAATGTGCTCATCGCCTCTGTCGCCCTGCGTATTGCCCTCATAGTATATAGCGAATGGCATGACGCACATTCCGCCGTGAAATACACCGACATAGACTATCGCGTCTTCAGTGATGCAGCACACTTCATCCTCCATCCCAGTGCAGGGAACGTAGCACAGGGACCTCTCGGACAGTGGTTGGGCATTGGCGAGTGAATGTCTTTGCTTGCGTGCCATCGTGGCTCTTGCTGACGCGGTGTGATACCCATGTAGCCCATATACCAGGCAGACGTATCGCTATACCCCACTTCTTGCTCTCTTACTCATTCCAAGTGAATGGCTACACCCGTCCTTTGGAAAATATGTATTCGCAGGCTGCGATGTTCTCGCTGGTATCTTGATATACAACCTCCTGGTATCCGTCATACTGCCCTCAACGCCTGTGTCGACCACGAAGGATATCAAGTCGAAGCAGGAAGTCGCACAAGATGCAGCTACTTCAATGACTCGCAAAGCATCACTCTTGGCTTCCGTACACCTCTTGAACCCTCTCGTTTTCTCCATCTCAACCCGTGGTTCATCGGAATCGGTCCTGTCACTTTTCGTACTCGTCACGCTTTATTTTGCCCTCAAAAGCAAGTGGACCTTGGCAGCGATATTCCTTGGACTTAGTACACATTGGAAGATATACCCGTTCATCTACGGGGTTGCGTGTCTTGGTGTTATTGGGAATGAGCATGGGGTAGCGAAAGGATTGAAGGGTTATCTTGGAGGTATCATCAACTGGAGAACGTTTCAATTTGTGTTCATTAGTGTGGCGACTTTCGCGTTTTTAGGTGTTGCTATGTACCTTGTGTAAGTACTGACTGTTTTTTCACTGGCGGTGTGCTTATGACTGAGAGTCTATCATCTGCAGATGGGGTTACCCATTTCTGTATGAATCCTATCTCTACCACTTGCAAAGACGGGATCATCGACATAACTTCTCCCCTTACTTCTACCTCATTTACCTCACCTATCCATTCCCAGGGGTTGTGGCTCCAGAGCTGTCAGTCTGGCGGAAATTTATCAGATCGCCATTGACGAGCTTCTTGCCTCAGATGATCTTGTCTCTCGGAGCAGGCTTTCTCTTCGGTCGAAGCAAACGAGACTTGACGTTTGCCTGGTTCATACAGACGTTCGTCTTTGTGATCTTCAATAGAGTATGCACGTCGCAGGTATGTTGCATTGTTGCACCATCTTGGCCACAATACTCATGCGTTTCGTAGTACTTCTTGTGGTACACACTCTTCCTCCCGCTTCTCATTCCTCAACTCTCGATTACACCGCGTTGGGCTCTGATCTACACGACAGTATGGCTTGGGACACAAGTTCTATGGCTCAGCGAGGCCTATAAGCTTGAATTCCTTGGAGAGAACGTATTCTTCAGTCTATGGGTGAGGGGTATGATCTACATGGCGGGACATTCTTGGGTACTTGCTGGGATCATGCAAGCGTATCGCGGCTAGTTATTTGTTACACACATTCCATTCCTCCCGAATATACAAATACATTGTCGCGAGCTGCCCTGGGATATCATACACCGCCTTGCATTAGATGTTGCATTTTGAATGGTATCATGAGTGCTTGAGTTGTCCATCGATGATATCCTTTGTGAGTGATTCTGCACCATCTCTCACTTCTATGACTTTGCTCACATCCGCCTGTAGACCGAAATGAATATGACGCACGCCTGTCAACACGATCGAATATTACGTACCGTTGCCTGGAAATCGAGGAATGCACTTGCGTGCAGCGTCAGTAGGCTCATTTCGCTTGACCGGGGTGCCCAATTGATGAGAACGAGAGGGAACGACGTCCTGCCGTCATCATGTTTCAACTCATACGAGAGCACGATGTATCTAGGTGCATTCTCGGGGAGCTCTGGAAAGAGCATTGACTCTATGATCGACCATTGTAACGTCCTAGCTATATAGTAGGCGTACCTTCGGCCAAATCGTCGATACTGATATTGTCAAATTGCTCGACCTCCTCCATGATCAACTTCTGTTTGTGGATCTTCACGATTATGGCTGCGCTGCCTGCATTCCGGCGAGCAAACCTGAACTTCCGAAGGGATGTCTTGAGTTCCTGAGGGATGTCAACTGTGTGGGACTGTTGAGAATACGATCCGAATGATCAGAGGGTCATGTTGAGGGGTCTGATTGTGCTCACCATGGCGGGAAAAAGGAAAAGGACAAGTATAAGTACAGCAGCCGACGGTGTAAGCGTGGCTCAGCCGAGCGTAATAGGACGCAATGTAGCCGAGACTACTAATACTTATAAAGTCATTATCATAGCGCCCAATCGTTCTACTTACAACATATTGTAAGCTTATGCGCGGCGTACTCGGATGCACAGTGTTCTATACTTGGAATCTATGCACGGTCTGCCGCCACGCTCTGACAGTGTTGATGATAACACCAAGAAGTGCCATGCGAACTCTCCAATTCGCATGGAAGACACGTCCCATATATGTTTCATCCCTCAACCGCCATCTACATGTTAGTACACACACTTTAGGACTGACAACATGTCCACCTCCAGAGACTCTTCGAGACTCAGAGCAGGCCCCAATTCGCAATCCCATTCCACACCTGATGTTTCTAGGAACAATTCTGGATTTATACCCCCCGAAGCGGTGGTTTTTCCTGAGGGTCCGATAAGCGAAAGCACTGCTGAAGCCTTGCATGAATTCGTGCACCCACATCATCATACAGATGAGACTCTGGTTGAAGAAACCATCGAGGAACATGATGCCGAAGAGCAGCGGAAGAAGTTGCCTTGGTGGAGGCGGCCTTCCCCATGGTGGTAAGTGAACGTAGAACGTACTATTAGGATGGGCGGACGCGTTCTCGTACTAAACATCCTTAATGTGTTGTAGGTTCTTCGCGCTGATTCCGTTTACAGCCATCGCTACCGCCGCGACTTTGGCTCCTCGCATTGAGATTTACACTAAGCTCATTTGCGAAGTATATAAACCCGACCTTTCAAGTCCACGAGAAAATGAATCCTATACCGCTCTCAGTTCATTCCCCTCGATGTATGATGGTAAGTTGGTGTTCACAGCTTGTCATATCTCGGTGTTCTCATGGATGGAGCACAGACGGAAACCAGAAACGATGTGCCGCAGATCCAGTAGTACAAGCTGCAGTCGCGCAGCTCAACATGATTATCACGACTTCCGCAGGTATCATGGGCTGTCTAACTACTGGGTGGTGGTCGTCGGTATGTCATCTTTCATGACGAGTATGAAGTCTTGATGGACGCTGAGAATCTGCTTGTTAGCTCTCCGACCGTTATGGTCGTCTGTGGGTGATGGGGATATCTGCTTTCGGCTTGATATATGCAGATGTGAATTTCATCTTGGTGTCAAAGTTTTATCGTCTCCTTCCCGGCGGATATTGGGCCTTCATTGTAGGCAATTTGGTTGATGGTATCATGGGTGGTATGCACAGTGGTGGCTATTTAACGGCGACAAGGTTCTGATTGGTGCATGTTTACCCAGGTTTACCAACGGTGTCCGCCGCTATTCATGCATATGCTGCTGACAGTACGGAACTTCATGGAAGGTAATTCGCAAATTTCATCTGTGTCGGCAGCGCAACCATTTACCATCATGTAGAGCGCGAGCGTTTGCCCTATTCGTGGGTCTCATGTTCTTCGGCACCGCAGTTGGTCCTACTATAGGTGGTCTCCTCGTCACACACACCCACAATCTACTCACCGTGTTCTACCTTGCCGCCACCATCCACGTTTTCTACACGATACTGATCTGGTTCGTCGTACCTGAGTCACTCCCCAGGAGCGCTATGATGAAGTCTCGAAGAGTCCATGCTGAACGACTAGCGGAGATTGCTTCTGGTTCACAACCGGCCGTTTCTTGGCTTAGGCGCATATTTGGGTTCTTATCACCTCTGAATGTGTTCATGATCCAACCTGTGGATCAAGCTCAAAATCCGCTCAAAAGAAAGAAGAGAAATTGGAATTTGCCTCTTATTGGTTTGAGCTATGGGTTTTCGACCCTGCTCTATGTGCGTATATTGGGTGTTGCTTCTTATTCACAGTTTGCTGAAACCCACATCAGGGGTCATACAACTACAAATTTCAATATACTTCTGCTGTCTGGGGTTGGACTTCAGAACAGGTTAGTTTCAAAGCCCCGTTCTGAGAACAACTAACAGATACATCCTTTGATCTTTATCTTTTAGATTGGCTATTGGTTAAGTGTCGTCGGTGCTACGAGGGCTATCTATCTTGCGGTTATCTTCCCTGGCATGTTTCGTCCGTTCGCCTTTTTTTGTCATGAGACTGATATGTGTACATTAGCTATCATACACTTCTTCAAGCCAAAGGCTCGTGCTGTCCAGCTTCCCACTTCCCCTTCAGAACCTTTGTTATCTTCGTCTTCCTCCGACGAGGCTCAGGCTCAGCAGCCGTCCAGCGGCTCATCGTCAACCTTACAATCCTCTTCATCCAGTTCCGCGTCGTCTCATTCAGCCTCTCCAAGCGTCCAATCTCAAGCACTCCGTTTCGACCTAACGCTCGCTCGTATTTCACTCTTCATCGAGTTGGTCGCATTCGTCGCCATGCCTTTCTCGCCTAACCCAATCGTCTTCACTGTGTTCACCGTGATGACTTGCTTTGGCGCTGGGTACTCTCCTGCGATTCAGAGTGTCGCCTTGATAATGTATACTGAGAATGGAGGGGTGGAGAGTGGGAAGTTGTTTGGTGCAATCAGTGTGGTTCAATCGTTATGGTACGTCCCACATTCTCCCAACCCAGCCAAAAAGTGTTTCGTACATCACGGAGCAATATCAGTCATGTTGGAGTTTTGATTGACAGAAACTTTTTTTTCGCGTTGTAGCATCTCAATCATTGGCCCCGCGATTTTCGGCATCACTTACATGAAGACAGTGGCAACGATGCCAGCTGCGATCTTCTTCGTTTCCGGAGCGGTCGTCACTGCATCGTTCGTCGCTCTTTGGATGGTCCGTGTGCCCAAAGTGGCTGGTGGTAAGGATGTATTTGATGAGGAAGACGTTCTGGGTGGTGGTACCGTTGTGCACTCAGCTCCGAGGGAGGAGACTTTGGTCGAGGTAGACCCTCCACCTCGTATTGAGGTCACTTCGCCGACCTAAGCTTCGTAGATGTCTATACAAGCCGCTTGATGACGGTAAGTTTTTTTGAGTATCGTCAGGACTCGGATGTTTCCACATGCCTCTTTTACACATACTGTTGGCTTGTTAACCTTGCAATCCTCTTCCGATATAGTAGAACTACTGTAGATCAATAAATACCATAAATATGCTATCGCACTACACATTATACATGAACAGTATAAGATCACAACGACGAGCACAAAAACAAGAACATGACCATTGTATGCGCTGTATATGAGTCTCACTCTCATCCATAGCTCAAACTCCATTGGGACCTCCACTCGTTTCGTTCCCTCCCAGTCTCACACCACCACCGGCACTCCTCCACCTCCACCAACCACAAAGCCCGAAACTAATCATGCCTAATAATCCAGGACCTGAAGCAAGAAGCGTGAAGAACCACCACGTGTATCCGATGATGCGGTCTAGAGTACGGCCAACGTATTTCTTGAGGTTGGCTAGGGGGTCTGGTTGGGGGTGGAAGGTGGGTGGAAGACGAAGGAGGGGTATTGGAGTAGGTTGTGGCAATAATGGGGTACGGGAAGAAAGTGAGGATGTGGATGTGGATGGCAAAGTAATCTGTGATGAAGATGGGATTGGGCTTAAAGTTGAAGGTTGAGAAGGCGGGAGCAGGAGGACAGAGACGATTGGTTTCTAATTGATCAATCGAAACGGCATTAGTATCAGCAATTGCGGAGATAGGAGATGTACCTACATGATCTGAAGCAGTGTAAGAGGGTATCGAAGTGTATAACGCATTTGTGACGGTCGAGTGTTGTGGGGAGTCTGGGGAGTCTGTGTATGTTGTGTACATGATTCTATCGGTCCAAGCGGGCATTCGCTTCAAACTGCATAAACAACTCTGTCAGTATACGCCCACGCTCCACAACAAGGGGATAAGATAAGCGAGTCAAGCGACAAGCCGCGGTGTAAAGTCTGGTAAAAGAAAGAATGACATACTCGTATTGGTCTACCTCTCCGAGTTGATACTTGTAAGTGCACTTCATTTTCCAAAACTCACCCTCCCTCAACCCAATAAATATGCTCCCCTTTTCGTCTCTCTCCCGAGACAGCTGGTCGTACTTTATCAGCTTGTGTCTCTGACCTTCTTGAATATTTAAATTCCTCGGATCAGGAAGCGAGTCAGTTAACCTGAAATTGAGGTCACCAAAGAAGAACAAATGGGATGTCGAATACATTGTCGTTGGTTTCGTGGAAAAAGAGCCGGGGAGGGGAGGAAAGAGGAGGGTGCCGACTATATGATGACAATCTGCGATTCGCCGCGCAAGGTTATTTGTATGCGCTGTCAAGTGTGCACACACGAACCTATTACAGGAGGAAAAAAGAAACAATGTATTTTCTCAACATACAGCAAATCATATAGTACAAAGACCGTCCCTACGTACGTATAAACCTCCCCAAGTCCGTCGTTCTCTCCTCGTACACGAAACCTAACGCCCACGGCACCCTTGTTCCCCATATACATGGGACCACAGCCAGTCCATTGGGTATGAACATCTTCGACACGTCGTGCGACGCCGTCATCTCTGCCGTAGACCAGCAAAGCGACGCCAACGTTGACTACTTTGGCTATCAGGGAGTATTTCTCCTTGTTCGGAGCATGTTGTTCTATTTGAGAGAGGATGAGGGCATTGCGGTTCTCGATTACTGGCTTGGAAAATCCCGATACTATGGAACACGGAAGAAAGCAATATGGAAGTCAGTACAAAAGCTTGAGCCCAATGATATGACGTCGATCGTTATATAGTTCTCTAGAGCATTGAACACGGAGAGCATTACAGGAGACCGATACCACTCACGTCCAAGATGCAATGGAATCAATTCCTGAAAGCCCACCGCAACGATATCTGGTGCACGAGGATCCTGAGAAAGAAAGCTGGCGACTTGGAGAGTTGGGGCTAGCCAGTCTACCAAGTCCTGCGGGAGGCCGCGGTCAGCTTGTAGATTAGTGTTGTACGAAGCTATCTGAACAAGAAGGCGTTCGCCTGACTGCATTGTGGTAGACCCAAGATACGTAGCTACGAAAGCAACAGCAAGCCGTGCCGACGGCGAACTTGGGGAAGGAGCGGCGTTTACGTTTTAGAAGACTCGATCATCCGCTCTGGATTGGGCAGTCCCTACCGTCTTTCGGATTCTCTTTCCCGTCTCTCGGTGGTCTCTTATTCTTTCACTGCGTTGACGACGTCTTCAACCTTTTCATTCCGTACACGTTTATTACGGTTCGGTCCTTGTGGCCGGACCAAGACAATTCTGTTACTTTCTTTTTACCATCCACATTCGCCTTCATCAAAGGAATTCACGAAGGTGTTGTTGCAATTCAAACCCCAGCAGGCGCAAGCGCATCCGCAACGACGTAAGCTTTGACTTAAGGCGCATTTTCGTCGCGCGTATTAGAGCACACAATCATGCCCCGTTATCGTTGTATGGTAAGTATCCCATTTATAACGAAGGCGGCACGATGCCTATGCCTCTTGTTCTACATCGAATTTATTGTTCTTGCTAGTGGTATGACGGCGAAGGCCACCCGATTAGAGGAGGATGTAAGAGGTTCGCGAGCTGTGACTTCGTTCATCCCAGTGAGGCAGGATGGGATGCTGCCATACCATCCAAAAACAAACCATTCGATGGACCTAGGAACCCTGCATCTGGTTTCCCGGCTACTTCGACGAACGCCTCGGAGCTTGGAAAACGTTCTACTCCCTGGGGCGCATCAAGCGATCCGCGAAAGCGACAGGCTTCTGGCCAAGAAGATAGTTTCGGCGCCGGTGGCTGGGGCAGCACTGACAGTGATAAAAATAAGACCGACAGTTCATGGGGCGGTGGAGGCTGGGGTAAGTCTCACCATATGCAAGTAATATATAAATGTGCTTAGCCCATTCTTTTGGCAGGAGGTACTTCTGCGAGCAATGACTCGGGCGGCTGGGGTGCGCCGCCTGAAATTGATTTCGGCTGGGGAGTCCCTCCAGAAAATGATTCTGGGTGGGGCTCTGCGTCGGGGTGGGGAACGTCCGCAGGCTGGGGAGAGCCATTGCCGGCCACAAACACCGGCGGATGGGGAAGTCCTTCTGGCTGGCGTGATGCAGAGAAAGACACGGGT
Organism: Somion occarium; assembly: GCA_964035595.1. Taxonomy (NCBI): domain Eukaryota; kingdom Fungi; phylum Basidiomycota; class Agaricomycetes; order Polyporales; family Cerrenaceae; genus Somion; species Somion occarium. The sequence continues at coordinate 2,542,258 of OZ037946.1, forward strand.
AAAGGCAAGGAGAAGGAGCAGGTACCAGTTGTCGACAACAGGCGATCTGGATGGGGCGCTCCGTGGAATCCTCTTAACAGCCCAAAGAGAGATGACGCTCTTGCAAGGGACATGGTATCTACGACCGGTGGCGGCAACGGCTGGGGCGACCCAACTGCTACCATGGCCGGCGTAGAAGAAGGGCGGGCAGACCATGCACCAGCAACAACCGGTGCTCCTCCGCTACGATCCCCAAGGAGAGAGGACCCTTCTGAAGAAGATGCGTCGGAAACGCCCATAGCGCAAAACGAGGAAACGTCAAGCAAGGTCAAGGCGCCGGTAGCACCTCTGTTCGACACGGTGGAAGACGCACATAAGGATGTGGACTTTTCTCTGTTTGATGCGAACCAGCTCCACGAGAGGTTTACGCTTATCAGGTCCATGTCGCCCTCAGAGCGGTCAGATGTGTCTTCAAATGCTTCAGAAACAGACAGAAAGACAATCTGGAATACATACATGGGGTAAGCGCCATTTTGACTGACGCCCATGCATTGGTTCGCTCATCCTAGGATCCTGTCATCTAGGCAGCTCATACGGGCGTCGCGATACTACGATAAAATGCAGGCTGTGGAGAAGCAGCGCAAGTTCAACCGCGACCTCAGGCACTCCAAGTACTATAAAGGCATACCTGAGGATTCCGCCGCATACCAAAAACTCGTCAGTCTGCGCGAGGAGGACGAACGGAAATACCAATCGGCCAAGAAGAAATTATACCAAGCACTTGAAGCGCTCATTGAATTGGAATCCCCTGCCATGACTGTAGGTTTGAGCGAAGACGAACAGGCCAAGGCCGAAGAGACAAAGAAATACTTGCAAGAAACACACGAATGGATCGAGTCCATTCGTCCTTTGGCCCAGAAGATGAAGTCGGAATCGCCGGCGCTTACAGTTGATTCGAGTGCCACCACACCTGGTCAAAAACGTCGCAGGTCATTCGCTCTCACAAACGACACTATGGCCGATCTGCGAACTCACATAGACAAGCTCACAGGCAAGCTCGACGATCTGGAGGAATATTTTCATTCCGCCATCCTCGATCATCAACAAGAACAATACCAATTACAATTGATGGACCGGTTCGAGGCCGCGTCTGCTATGGTGGACGCCGTCCCGACTGACGACTCTGACATGCTTGTGCTCGCGGCTGAGGAAAAGATGCGACCTATGGTCAAGAGATTCGAAGACAGGTCAAATCAACTTTCGGCAGAAATGGCCGCGGTCCGCGCTGAATTTGAGCCCTGTCGGGCCACGCTCGAGAAGGGCAGAGTAGAGCAATTGTCGTTGTTGCAGGAGAGGGCGGAGTTGAGACATATTGTGTTTACTGTCAGTTTTCTGTTCTTTTCCTATATGATGTCCAACTTATACAATTGTTATTCGCAGGTTTACAAAGAGAACACCCAGATGTCATCTACTGTCCAAGATCAAAATAAATCCATTGAGTTCCTCAAAGCCGCAGTCGCGCAGATCCAATCCCAACCGCCTCCACCAGCTCCCCCCAGCGCACACGATCTCGTCGAAGAGCTAAAACATGAGGTCGTCGCCTCGTGCCGAGGAGACATGAAGTTTACATTTGAGGAAATACAGAAGAACGTTCAGGTGGCCATGGCGGAAAACTCAAAGCAAGCTGTGGGGAGCGTGTGGAAGACTATGCATCCGGCCTTGGTCTTGATGGAGCAAATACAGAATTTCGTGGCAGAAGAGGCGGAGAAGGTTTCGCAGGCGCAGATGGGAAGGGCGCAGAATCAATCCTCGGGTGCTGGCCCCTCTCAGTCCGCTTCGACGGCTCCTTTGTGAAAGCCATGCACCCGTAACTCGTCCTATGGTGTTTTCCTTGTTTCCTTGCTACTGGCTTATTGTACGCCTTGCTCTAATAATCCCTCTTTGATTTTGTTGACTTTCTTGCTGATTTTTCGTTCCTATTGTGCATCATGCTTTGTCTATCTCGCTTTTGCTCCCCGCCCACAAAGTGCATATGTTTATGATATGCCTGTATACACATGCTTCTATGTTGGCCTCGCTTGTCTCTATAGCTCATTTTCTTGCTTCTTGGTTTATCATTTACCCGTCTGGTGTGTCTATAGCAGTAACTACAAAAGTCTCTCGTGTTCATAGGTGTAGGATTATGTTACAATATGATGAATTTACATGTCCGTATAATTTGGGGAGTGCCCTGCTGCTCCAAGTGTTCATGTAGGCTACGTGATAATAAGTAAACTAGATATTCTCGTCTACCCCTCTCATACGCAGCCGCATGTGTCGACGTCGGGCGAAGTTCCAAGAGGACAACTCGAGACTGCGAAGTCAACAGGTCAGTATATTCATCATCATCAAACCATGCTTATAGTAAATTGAAGCAACCCACCATCTCCAAACGCAACCAACCCAAACTGAGGACCCCCAAAGATCCCAGGGTCCACACCAGGCAACTGATCATTCACGATACCCACCAACTCCTGATTCCTCGGCGCTTTCTGGCAGAACGGCGTCGAAGGGATCACATCCAAGATGTCAAGTGCATTACGAGGATGTTTTCTATATGCAATAGCATTCGCAATCAACGCATCGCTATTAGTCACGCCAGGCGACTTGGCAAAGTCAATCATCGCATCCGCATTGTCTTGTTGGTCGCAAGGGTCGGCGTTCGCGAGAAGGGCGTTGATTCCGTTGATACCAGCGAGGATAACGCAGGGTTCGTCAGTGAAAATGTCACCGCCGCTCACGAGCTTTACATCGCATGAGCCCCGAGGTCAGTAAATGGTCTGAGAAGGGCGGGGGAGGAATTGGGGATGAGAACTTACACAGAGATCTTGCCACGATTGAGCTACAGCAGGTAAATCATCCTGAGCAATTCGTTTCGTATTCGTGTTATTGGAGTTGACAGAAACGAAAGGTTGGGTGGTAGTCACGTCGGTCGCCACAGGAAGGGCAGAGCTATCAGTTACACTCGCAATAGAGCTCGCAGACGAGTTATCTGATGCAACAGCGGCGGTCGCACTGACAGAATCAGTCGTTGCGCTGAGGGTTGAGTCAGTAGGCGTGGTGCTGATGTCGGAAGAAGTGGAAGATGGATCAAGGAAAGTTGTGTCTTGTGATGGGTCGGCGGAAAGGGTGGACGATGGAACCAACGAAGGGTTATTCGCTTTTGCCAAGCACGCTGGTGGAGGTGTAGGCACTACGAACACGATTGAACCAGTAGGAGACACGTCCGTAGCGGTCGTGCTATCCGTCGCAGTCACCGAGTCGTTATTGGTATCCACGCTGTTTGCATCCGTGGGATCCGTGATAGTTGGATCAGTGGCAGATACTGTGTCAGTCGGCGGGATGGTTGCAGACGCCAACACACTGGAATCCGTCACAGAGGGAACGATCGTGGAGGGATCGTCCGTGAAGATAGAAAACGATGGTATGTCGTCCGTAGGTGAAGGAAAGGATGAATCTGTCAAGGAAGAATTACTGGAAGGATTACTATCGGTAATGGTGTCGGTGGCAGAAGGTAAAGCGTCGGTAGCGGTACCAGTGATAGATGGCGTCGAATCGTCGCTTGAGATAGCACTGAAGCTACCAGCACCGATCGCTGCACGATCAACCAAAGGCATGCTGAATAGAAACAGAAACAGATCGTTAGAAAGATACTTGGCATTGGAGACATTGTGGCTTACCCTCGAGCAATAGGCCGCGCTTCAACCCCGATTGCGGCCAATAAGCCAGATATAACGAGAAAGGTGAATAGTCGCATTACTGGAAAAAGAATGAAAGATGAAAAGCGACCGGTGCTGGAGAAAGATAAGGACAACGAGGGAAGGAACGAAGAAAAGGAATGCCGAAGTCAACGAAGGAAGAGTAAGAGCAACCGGGCTCGCCAACCGTAGAAGAGAAACAAAGGGCGAGGGGCCATACGAAGTATCTCTTATATGGCAGAATTGGGGAGGTAGCCATTTGGCCTGTTGGTAACCAGAGACAGTGAGCGCAGGACGGAAGACACATTCGTCTCATGAATGTCAGTACACGACATCTGCCATTCAGAACGTTAGTCTGTATGAATTGGGTGGCGTGTACAGCGCGAATTGCACTGATATTGTGGAGGATATTGGCCGCTCAGTATTGCCTAAATGTGACGTCTGTCAATCAGACGGACCTGAGAGAAAAGTGAGGTGAATAGGACGGTTGCTCATACCTTAGAAGAAAATCCATGGGATGCACTACACATCACAAGCTTATAGGTAGCTTATATTGAGAGGACGAATACGAATTACCATTACGTGTATCACAAGAATCGGGCGCCGGTGGATTGTCGACCAGCAGTACACTCCAGCGCTGCAGCGCCTTGAACAATCAAAACGAAAATGGGATGTCTATTCGATGGGCACAAATGGACTGCGGCGCTTCGAAGGAGCGACGATAACAGGAGGGAACTCTTTGGCCAGTTCCGCGGTGCCCGCAGGGAACGGCAAGTCATCCACATGTTTGGGTAGGACCTTGTCAAAGTTACCCTTGGCATGGTTAACCTGTGCTATGTGAGTCATTTTCTTCTTCGCATCTCGGACAAGAACATGTGCATCGTCTACGCCTGAGACACATCCTTTCACGTAGATGAGGTCAAGGGAGGTGTCGATGCGGACCACAGTGAGGTTTAGCGTTGTCCTACGAACGCCACCCATGCGACCAGCCATCTTTTTGCCTGGCCAAACACGGCCAGGATCCTGTCATAATGGATCAGACAAATGCTTCAGAAATTTATCAAAAATACGTTACCTGATGGGCACCAATAGCTCCCGCTGCACGATGCGATGCTGAGACACCATGACTCGCACGAAGACCCTTGAAGTTCCACCTCTTCATGGTCCCTTGGAAACCCTTGCCGAGACTGCCGACAAGTTCGGAAAAGCACGATCAACAAAAAGAACAGACAGCAAGACGTACGAATTTGCGACGACGTCAACAAATTGACCGGGAACAAAGTGTATGGCAGACAATGTCGTGCCTTCAAGCACAGCACATCAGACGACACCAATGTGTATAAAAGGTGGCCGACGTACCGACTGGGACATGAGCGTCGGGTGTCACAGGGAACTCCTTCACAATACGCTTAGGCGAAACGCCTGCTTTCTCGAAGTGACCAAGCATCTGAGCAGTAGTCGTCTTTTCAGGCCTATCACTTGCTGCAACTTGAACAGCATGATATTCCGTGTTGTCTGGTCGAACAGTCTTAACGTTCGCGGTTACTTGACAATCTTCCACCTTGAGTAGAGTTAAGTCAATAGAAATGATAATGGATAAGTATTCTTACTTGGAGGACTGTAACAGGAACACGGGCTCCGTGATTATCCCACATAGCAGTCATTCCGCGTTTTCGAGCAATTAGACCTGTTCGTACAGAGTTTGGTGTCCATTTTGATGTCACCGGTGATGAAGTACTTGCGGAGGCAGCAGCATTATTGGACACAGTTAAATGAACATGCCGAGATCCAGGGAGATGTATATGCTGCCTGAGGCTCCAGAGCCTGAGCATTGTTTGCAGCTGGAAATGGCTCGAGGTCAGGACTGTTCCGAAGCGGGCGCTTCAGGATGGACGTAGCAGATGCATGAGCGCCCAGACCCGTTATGGAAAAGCGGGAGTTGTTGGAGCGTCATCAACAGGCAACAGGCAACATAGTTGCAGCAGAAACAAGTGCGTCCAATTGCATTTTGAAACTATGCCGTTTTGCATTTAATCTACTGTCATTGGATCAGGAAGCATATGAAGGAACTCGAAATGTATACTTACTAGAGTCTGTTTACGGTATACAGTATAAACCAGGCTTTGACGATGGCGTAAGTCTAAAGAGACTAGGCAATCCTCGCTACTCACCTCTCTATAGTATATTTCATGGATTTCCGACAGCCCACTCGCTTGGACGCTGAAGCAACCGGGCGCGGCTGCCGATCCCCGAGTTGAGATCAGCACTCGTCCCGTTCCACAAGAACCTTGAATGGTATGTATCTAAAGATTATTTTGTGAAGATACGCGTGAGTTCTCATCATTTCTATAGTACCTCATTGCGAATCTCGGCATGTCCACGAACTTTGGATTTGTCGACGTCGAAAACTTGGACTTCCCGTCACCACGAAGGTTGATTAGACCGCGTCTATCAAGATCCCGACGCGCTCAACATTAACTGCGATCCTGAGGACTTCCCTACCGCCGCGTATATCAAGGAGTAGGTGTAATATCTACGTACTTTTTTCGTCTTGTACTAATCATACGTGTAGATATGACGAGGCATACACTAACGCCAAGTTGACCACCTGGAGGGGTGATTATAAGCAAGCTTTTCCGAATTTCTCGGTCAATGCTGAAATTTAGTCAGAAGCAACCTAAGCCACTGGTTCGACATTTCGGCGCCTTTTCCCCAAGTTAAGTCTTTACTTCTAACGACACGAAACAAACAGGAAAGGCTCGGCGCGGGAAAAAAATCATAAGGGCGAGTATCACAGACATCCCCTTCCATGCACATCCCAGGCCTATCGTGTTTTCATTAAATTTAATTGGCGCCGTACCGTCCCGGCTTTCTCTTCGCCTGTTGAGTTGTAGGTTGCGATGGACTGATACGCTCACTCTGGGCTGTATCGAGGTGTGTCATTATAGTGCTTTAAAGTTTAAACAAAAATGTTGAAAACCCTACCGCTGGTCGATTGCATGCGACAACGCCTTGCATGATGACTGTCATGCACGAGCCGTCCCGAGGCAGGGTAAGTAGCAGACACTGGTGAATGGTTTAAGTCTCTAGTCTCGGTGTTGTCGAACCCAACAACCTTGACGACGAGTGACGGCTACCATTGTTAACTAATAGGCGGGATACTTTGTCTTCTATGATGCTTGATGGAACTTACTATGCTTCCTGCCATGCGTGAGACCGACGGGCACTCGAAGAAGATGAATAATAAAGGTCCCACATCGGAAGCGGGCGGCATTCAACTCATATACACCAGCTGTAAATGTATTCGACTGCATAACATCGTTCTAATTTGTCACCAGGCCCCGTTGCTGTTCGTAGGAATCGGTACCGTCTAGTCGCTCTTTACTGAAGGCCGCAAACGCCTGCTTCTATCCTTTTGCTATACCTCTGTGACCTATGGCACACAGCTCCCATACACTTCATCTTCGGGGAGATTCTAGGTCCAAAAGGTCTTCGCTCTTTGTATCTCCCCTTGTTCATGCAACATCCTCTGGGGTGCCACCTGTGCATAGTGTCGCGAATTCACCTGCGCTGGTCAGTGTGAAACATTCTTTTCAAATGGATGTGACCTAAGTTCAATTTTTTTTCTACAGAAGGACGTCTGTTATGCCTCGTCCCTAGGCGACAAAGAGAGAAGACCACTTCCGTCTTCTCTTGCGGACAAGGTAACATCTTTTCATCTCCATGGTATTGTCTAAGCGTGAGCTGATTTTGACCAAAGTTCGCACTGTCTCCCGACCCGTCTTCTTGGGGCAGTCATGTGTCGATGGATATCCGCGAAGCAGATGATCACCTCCATAACCCAGATCCTAGGCGAGACAAGAACTTCGATCGAGGAGGTATTGTTTTCAGCGGTCGCGGTGCAGCAAACCTGGGTTGTCTGCTATTCCTTTGTCTCGGAATAGTAACTCTTTTGTACGTCTAAGAGCTAAGGTGCACACCACCATATTAACAACGGCCTCATAGTGCGGGCTGGCCTCTTATCGATCACTTTACCAGGAACCCTATTTCTACTAATGGCGGATTCAACTTGGGAGGCATCAATGCTACTGGACAAGTGAGTCGTCATTTCTATATATTGTGAGCTTTCTCTGACTTCTCGCAGGTCCCTTCAATGGCAGGAAATTGGGGACTCGTAGACTTAGACACACCGCAGGATGCCTACACCAAGCCAGAACATGTCACCGGCAAAGAGTGGCAACTTGTTTTCAGTGATGAATTCAATGTTGATGGTCGCAGCTTCTATCCTGGTGACGACCCATATTGGGAAGCTGTCGACCTCCACTATTGGCAGACGAACAATATGGAGTGGTACGATCCAGCCGCTATAACAACTCAAAACGGCTCCTTAGTGATCACTTTATCCGAGACACCCAACCATGGGATGAATTACACCGGTGGAATGATGGCATCTTGGAATAAGTTCTGCTTCACAGGCGGTCTGGTGGAGGCATCTGTCGTTTTGCCTGGTGTTAACAACATAGTGGGTTTGTGGCCTGCTATATGGACCATGGGCAATTTAGGGCGTGTTGGATACGGCGCCAGTCTCGAAGGCATGGTAAGGGGTTTCTTCGATCTCACTTTATGTGTTTGAAACTGACGAGAGTCCTCCTGTTAGTGGCCTTACACCTATGACGCCTGCGACATCGGCACTCTTGCCAATCAGACGGTCAATGGGCTTCCGGTCGCTGCTACTATTGACGGAGACCCTCAGGAAGGAGGAATTTTATCTTTTCTACCAGGACAACGACTCTCTCGATGTACTTGCCCTGGAGAGTCACATCCTGGTCCTGTGCATGCCGATGGCACTTACGTTGGTCGAGCCGCTCCCGAAATTGATATGTTCGAAGCACAGGTATAACACCGGTTTATACTTCTGTTGAACGGGCTAACGACGGCTTTTCTGCGATAGATCACCGGTGAACCGCTGTCTGGCCAAGTCTCACAGACTGGTCAGTGGGGGGTATGTTCACTATGGGTTCTCTCGTATACTTTCACCTAACCCTTGCTATTTTTGCAGCCTTTCAATGCACAGTATGAATGGTTCAACAACTCCGACACTTTGTTCATTGCCGATCCGTCCAAGAGTTACTTAAACCCCTACGTGGGTGGTGCTTTCCAACAGGCAACATCAGTTGTAACAGAGACGAGTGTGTCCACATTCACTTTTGAACTCCTCCCTGTCCGTTTTACTAAGCCGCCATCAGACGAGGAAGCGTATGAGGGTACCGGGAATGTGTACTCGGTTTATGGTATACAATATAAGCCGGGCTTCGATGACGCCGTACGTGTAAAGCGAAGAATATTCGCCTTCCTATCTGCTTACCTGTCTGTAGTACATCTCCTGGATTTCCGATGGTGTACTTGCTTGGACGTTAAAGCAACCAGGAATGGCCGCCGATCCTCGAGTCGAGATCAACTCTCGCCCTGTTCCACAAGAGCCCATGGTATGTGCCTAATGAATGTCCTCCAAAAATTTGGACAACGCTCAAACCCGCTACAGTACCTCATCGCAAATCTTGGTATGTCGACGAACTTTGGATTTGTCGACATCGAACACTTGGACTTCCCCGTTACCATGAAGGTTGACTGGATTCGCGTCTACCAAGATCCCGACGCGATCAACATTGGCTGCGACCCCGAGGACTTCCCTACCGCTGCGTATATCAAAGAGTAGGTGTAATGTATGTGGACTCTTTGCGTATTGCGCTGACGAGATGTGTAGATATGAGGAGGCCTATACTAATCCCAATCTGACTACCTGGAGGGATGATTATAAGCAACCTTTTCCGAAGAATTCATTGCTTGGTCAATGCTGAAGTTTCTGGCAGGGCCTGAACGCAACCTAGTCAAGTTTCAGTTGTCACCTAATTTGGCATATGGTCAGCTATGGAGACTATTGTTCATCGGCACCTCCACTTCCTACATTTCCATATAAGACAGATATTAATAAAAGATCACTATTGCAGTAAGGCTCAAGAAAAATGGGCAGTACGAGGTCTACTCGAATCTCGACCGGCCCACGCCGATCTACTGAGAACTATCCTGTGTATTGGTGCTTCTGCATATCAAGAGATACGAGGTAGCAGAGGTCAAGGTAGAGGAAAAATAAAAATGAAGAGAAACACATTATATATGTGCAGAAAGCGAAGGGTCGAACAGGGTGGATGCAAGTACCTACTGTACATAGAGGTAAGTTGAGATGTGTGACTATGGTGCAAGAAGCTTATCTTATGGGCCTCCGCCCAGTCACCTCCAGCGGATGGGTAGGCGTGGGATTCAATTCTAGGAAGGAAACTTAGAAAAAGCCGCGTTTTCACGCATTTTTACTTTTTGGGCGCTTGTTTCAATTTTATTTGTGAAAAAAAGTTCAGCCATTCAGCTTGTAGATACTGCCAAGCAAAAATATATTCATTGAGAAACACAATGCCGCCACCCAACAAGAAGAAAGCAAAAGCAAAAGCTCAGCGAGGTGAAGCAAAATCATTCTGTTCTCTTCAGCCAACCCCAGCTGCAGATGGCTCAGATGAGAGCGAGTATGAATGGGTGAATGAGATATCTGACGATGATTTGGAGAGTGAAAATGAAGAGGCTACCATGCCATTAAGAACCCTCAATGAGTTGCTTCAGAGGATCAGTCCCTCAGAAGCCTCCACTTTGGTATGTTCATTATCTTGATAGCGCCGCCACATGAAGACTCACATGCAATACCTTCTATTTGAAGGATAAACAGCACAGGCTTACATTGCACAGTGCAGTATATACAGGCAACTCTCGTACAACTGCCTGGTGCAGAGGAAAGAAGATTGCAGCCCTTCAGAAGGCTGCGCAGGGATCGAAACCACTTACTTCATACTTTGTCAGTATGAACATGTCATCAGTTTGTGAGAATAATATCTTACCTATAGCCGGCATCCATGTAGAGCCTCGGAAAGTGCGCACGCTCACTCTTGGTAGAATCTGAGTTTTCGGATGATGAATTTGTATCGGAAATTATCAATACATTACCGGGAGAAGTTGGTGACGCAGGAGTCATTGATAGACTGGCAGACGAGCTGTTGCAAGTAAGTGACTGGTATATATCTCAATTGAGGAAGTTTATACTTACCTTGATGTTACAGTTATCACTTGAGGATACAGAGAATGTCCTTGCTGAATATCCTGAAGTCCACAGCATGGAATCCAAGTTACCATCTGAATTGGTGCTACAGGATGCAGAGTCTGGAGAGTCTCCCGATATTGCTCTGGCACGTGAGTGCTTGGAAGATGAGCATGATGACACTATCGAAACACCTGATATGTCAAAGATCGTCAGCCAGTGCATACATGCTCTGCAATGTGTGAAGCATCCCGGAAAATGGGTTGTAAAGCAAATCACTCAACTGACAGCTGTGATTGAGTATGTCAAACTGCGGGAACGATACAGGAGGAATCCGAAGTGTACATGGCCTTGCTTGACAGCAAACATAGCAGTAGCATGGAGCATGGGAAAAGGCTGGAAAAAGTACTCTTACTTTGCACATCAGATTCAGTTCAATGAGGCATATCTCATCAAACACCATTGCCTTCCCCCTTCAAAATGGAGCTAAAAAGGTGCCCAGTTTACGCTGCTTGACAATGAAGCTGTTCTCTTGGCAATTTGGAAGTATCTTGCCTTGCAGAATATCAGAGAAGTTACCCCTCACAGACTGTGCGAGGAAGTTAATAATACCATTTGTCCGGCATTGGGTCTGACAGGTGATGATGCTCATATTACGGAACGTACTGCAACCAATTGGCTTCTGAAGCTTGAATATGCCTGCCGTGATGTGAAGAAAGGCCTTTATTATGATGGTCATGAACGACCTGATGTTGTCGAGTCTCACAAAACTTTTCTTGAGGTGATAGCACAGGTGACACGGTAAGTCCTGCTCTTGTCCAAGGCACTTAATATTGTGCTGATATACTGAATAGAAAATCAATGACATATGACAACAAGACACTGGAGCCAATCCTACCTATTCTGGCTGATGACGAGAAAGAGCATGTCATTGTTCCACATGATGAATGCTTGTTCTCAGCCAACAATCAGCATCGCCATCTTTGGCTAGCTGGTGATCAACAACCTCTGCGAAAGAAGGGAAATGGACACTCAGTTCATGTATCTGACTTTATTCTTGAGCCTTGTGGCTGCCTGGCCCTTAATGCTGAAGAAATTGCAATGCAGGAGAAGCTCCCAGCTCACCTTCACTTAAAGACATATGATGCGCGCAAGATTATTTATCCCGGAAAGAACCATGACAAATGGTGGGACATTTCTCAACTTCAAGATCAACTTCGAGGTGCAATCGACATTTTTGAATTCAAGCTACCGAATAAAACTGGAGTGTTTGTATTTGATTGTTCTGCAGCACATGAATCCTTTGCGGCTGATGCTCTCAATGTAAACAATATGAATGTCAAACCCGGAGACAAGCAGGCACACCTTCATGACACCGTGATTCCTCTCAAAAATCCCGCACCTCAATCCGGTCAACCTGACACACGAGGACAACCACAATCCCTTATATATCCACTTAATCATCCAGAGTATCCCGGACAGCCAAAGGGTATGAGGGCTGTTCTTCAAGAATGGACATCAGTTTGGGAGAAGCTGTGCAAGGAAGCCAGCGGTGAAAAGAAAGTCATTGGTATGTGTAAAGTGTGCAAGATGAGTGAGAAGAAGAAAGATGCTTTGAGGCATCTCGCATTAGCTGAAATGGCTGGACAGGAGGACACTGTTGATGATGTCTTGCTTCAGCAGCTTGATGAAACTCGAGATGTGGAAGACTCATTGAATGAGTGGTGCTGCATGACAAGGGTTCTCGCTCTTCAAGATGATTTTGTGAGCGAGAAACCTCTCATCCAAACATACATTGAGTCCCGCAGTCATATGTGCCTCTTCCTCCCGAAGTTTCACTGCGAGTTCAATCCGATTGAGCTTTTGTGGGGTTACGCCAAGTATCGTGCATCCTTCATTGATTGTGATACTGTAGTGACATGACCATTTGTTCAGTCACGCATAACGGCACTCAAGAATGAACCAGTTTTTGCGTCCTGTCACACATCACAGGTACTCATGAACTCGCCCCCGGCATAGGTGTCACAGTCAATATTGTTGCAGAAATATGTCCTACGTAGTTCACATTCTATGGAATACTGTAATTATTCCCCAGAATTTCACCTACAAGAGGGAGAGTTGGTTGAATTAACTGTTCATTTAGAGCAGTCGGAATTTTGAGAGCGGCGGCAGTACAGTCAGATGGGTCGTCGCACTCCATGGTTGGTAGAATGTCGTTGGAGGTATGAATGAGTATATAAAATTTCTTGTGTCTATCTTTATTAGTATTATGATACATGGTGATGCTAATAATGGGTTTCAAAGCCACTGAATGATCAATAGTTCTACCTGTCTCCAGGCAATAAGTCCTAGCGCTAATGACCTGAACGCAGTGTCACACATCACCATCGCTCTTGAACTCTGATCTGTACTGAACTGGCCCTGTCACGCATCACATAGGCTGAACAAATGGTCATGTCACTACAGTAATCTATGTCTCAACTGAGCCTTCGCATTCTCAGGTTTCCGACTCGCAGCAGATGGGAAATTTACGACTGCTAAGGAACTTGTTCCCACCTGCCTGGACATGGCAGACACTCTTGTGATATGCCGCTTCTTCCATAGAGCATGGCGTTACATGGATGCATACTGGTATGATCCTTTCTCAATCATTCTTAATGCGACACAGTACATGTTTTATATATGGGATATAGGAAAGGCTTGACCCCGAACCAGGCGGCCTTTGCAAATAGGCTCTACAGGTCGCACCGCCGTGTGGGAAGCAAGGCGGAGGTTATGGAAGCAATGCAGGCTCCCAAAGAACGGAGAAAGGTTGGAAAATGACACGCGCAGCCTTCTTGCACTCGAAACCACTGTCTTCCGACCTTGGGGGACTTTTTCTCACCTTTGTTTCAAATTCTTCCCGGAAATTTTTTATTTCTCAGATTTTCGACAATCTGTTCAGCAAGGCTGTTTCACAACCTCAATAGAAGTCTATATCACTACTTAGAATCATGTTTACAATAAAGCCGACGGTAGAGATAGAGTTGCGCGTGGCGCCTCTCTCAGTTGTCGGTTTAGCGCTTCTTGCACCATAGGCTCAGGCTTCAGTACTTCAGTGCCGACCGGATTGATCGAGGTTGGGCGCCTATTTGAAATTGGAATCCGGCGGCAGGGGAAACCTGAGTCTTTTGAGTCTATTCCCTCCAATGGAATGTCCAGTTGGCCGACAATACATTCGAAGGAGGCAACATCCGTGCTCAGGAAGGGTAAACATAGGGAAGAAGCTTCAATTGAGGTCCAAGTCGCAGACTACCCCGTAGTTGAATATGGCGGATTGACTTCCGCTAATTTGAATCACGAAGGGCGTCGTTTGCACTGGACATTCCTCTCTGAAGAAAGGACAGGTACGCAAGTTCATGATATTACCTGAATGATGCTTACTTAGCGCAGACAAGAAACTGGTCCTTACTCGGGACGCTGTAAAGGTTTTCCCATCTACGAAATCTCTTCCTCACAAGTCTACATTGGGAATCAAACAGGTGGCGGAGCAAACGGTACGCAACATCATTCCAAATGCTATCTCCCTGGGCACTCAGCTTCTTCTCAGAGTCACTTTCTCCGTCTGCACTATCCGGACGTGGATCTTCCATCAGAAGTTATCAGAGACCACATAGCAGAAGATGCTCTCATCGAGAGGAAATTATCAACATTTGATCCATACATCGGGAATACATTGACCACGTTCTCCCGACCGACTGAAAGGGGAGAGTTAGCGTCCTATGTCGCTTTCCCAATGGGGGAGACTAGCTCCGAATTAAGTCAGTGACATTGCATTCTGGCGCCTTTCATTCGTTCTTAATCTCCGGCTAGACATTACGCCTCTGTTACACACCAAAGAGCATGGCATTACATTCGTTCCATCAACCTCTGCTACCTGGGCGTTTCCTATCCCCATCTTGCAACTCGTTTCCGAATCGAGAGGCGCAGAACTATCTACTACCAGAGCTGCAGGTACGTGATTTTCCTCTTCCACCCTTTCCGGACTAACCCTCGTGCAGGTACTGTGGTTGCTGCTAGGACGTACTCGTCTACATATTTTCTCGAGGTTGACAACAATGGAGAATCGTCGAAGCCGATCAAAGGTGAACTTGCCCAGATAAGACACTCAGAATCAGGGAATAGGCGAATCGTAGATGTTATGGTACCTCAAGAAACGCGCGAGACTCCTTCTGCGTTGTTCGTCAATGATCAAGGCACTATATTTGAATGCGAGCTCGCGAAGGGCAAAAAGACCGTGTATGTATCATGATCGCTTGTCTTCTCAAGAAGAATACTTGGTTTATCTAATTACTAGCCGAACAATCCTGGCATCACCTTCACCTGATCTGAACGAGGACTTCTTTCGTCTAACCCACGGATCTGAGGAAACCACCCTCTTTCTCCTGACAGGATCTCGCGTTCATTTGGCGGACTTACGAGTAAGATAGTTATTTGCTCGTTTCAATGGGAGGGACTGATGTGCGAATTCGCAGACGGCAGACTACGCTCAGGAGATTCATTGTCGAAAGTCCAAAGATGACTTCCTCACATCTCTAGATTATTCGTCAGATGATGGTCTGTTACGCGTATGCTCAACAAGTGAAGTACTTTGGATTGATCAACGTCACAGCAAGAAGCCGTTATTCTCTGTGAAGCATGGTCGGCGCTTCGATCGCCACTTGCAAGTGGATAGTATGCTATTCGACGATCGTACGTTTTTCAATGCTGTTGTTAATACTTTACTAAATTCTGTCTTAGGCCCCTTGACATTCTTAAATTCTCGTCGGAATGGATTGGTCACCGTCTATGATGTTTCACGAGGTGATGAATCGTTGGCGCACCTCTTTGTACCCCCATACACCCTTCCGTCACTGCAGGTGCCGGGCAGCACTCGACCTGGGCATGCATTTTTTCGTCATCCAGAAGACACGAAGGACAATGTGTGTTTCATACAGTTGTCAGACCGGGGGAGTGTACACCGAATGGACTTCCAGTATTCTTCTACTGCGTCGGGCAGCCCTATCATGTGTGACGGAGGTAGTGTGAAATGGTCTGAAGATGTGTACGAATTGGAGAAAGATCTAGAGAATCGACATGCTGAACCCGGACCTATGGGTGAACGCCGCTATGAAGAGACTGATCTTACGGATGCTTATACATGTAAGTTCGAACAGATAGATGGGACTGTCATGGCTGACTTTTGACCTCAGCGTTATTTTGTGGTGAGGATTCTGGCGACAACCCCAATGCAACCTACGACGTCCTTGATACAATGCCGGTCTTTTGGCAAAAACAAGAAGCGCCCGTAGAGCACATACTCACGACGTGAGACAACTCACCAGCTTCGTCTTTATCGGCGCTGACTATTCTCTATAGCTTTGACATAGCGTTTCGTTCAGGATCAGAGCCGAGAGATCCGTCGAGGGACGATTTCTTCACTGGCACGCCATTAGACTCGGTCAGAGGCTATCGAGCCTTGAAGCAGGGTCGTATTCCTCTCGAGGCGGTTATCAAACGATCTTCATCGCATTGGAACATCCTTCCCATTCTCCGGCATCTTGTTCCTGATGTGCATGAAGACACGGAAGAGCTTCTTCACAGGCTTTCTCGCTATGATCTAGCCTCAAGCGAAGATCGTCCCGCCGCGTCCTTCCGTAGGGAGACTGAAGCTCGCGAACAGCTAGCGTTGGACCTGGCATTATCTTCTGACCTTTTCTCTTCTCGGGTAGTCAAGACGGAGGTCGCTGTCCAGGAAGACGACTTCGAAACTGTTTCGCGGGCAACAGAAGCGATGTCGATCGGTGTCGCAGAACCCCCTGAGATGAAATTTAGGTTCCTGGACCCTATATCTTTGGAAGGCGAGGAAAGGGCCAGAAAATCTGACGAGAAAGCTGCCGAGTCGGAATCTGGAGGATTCTTACTACCTTTGGGCGTCAGACTCCTTCTTTCAGACTGGACAATTGGGACTGACCCTCAGGAGTACATGTACGTTGATCCATACGACGCATCGACCGCTCCGTCAATGCATACTATGCCCCGAATGCAGGAGAAGTCCAGAAAGCAGGCACCTCTACCAAGTGCTGCGACCGGCTCTCAAGGAGGGCAACCACAAAGGCCCCCTCCTGTCGTCGCAGGTCCCTCAGCCCCTCCTCCCATTGCATCCTCTCAGCTAGTCCATCCGCCACGCGTTCCATCATTACCACAATCCCAGCAAGTCCCGCCGCGTATGTTCAATGGTGCAAGCCAACCAACACAGGCTGGCCCTCCAATGTCACAAAATCATATGTCTATGCCAAGTACTCAAGTACTCCCCGGCCCATATGGAGGAAGGCCGGAGCCTGTGAAGAAGAAGCCTGCAAAGAAACGAGTCGGCGGTTTTTAGAGTAGATCAGGTGCTCGAAGTCCAAGTCATTTGGCTAATTTACTTTAGGAATCTAATTGTAAGTACCACATAATACCAAAGTACCACATTTTGGTTTGTATCTCAGTATACGTAGAGTTGTAAAAGAATTCATAACTTACAAGTTGTACGAAGAATGAATATTCTTCGGGAGTGAGACGGGATCTTATCTTTTTTGCGCGTAAGTTGAAAGTTTATCAGACGCATGCCAGAAGCGGTTGCAGAGGGAGATCGGCGGCGTGTTTGTAGAATGCATTTCATGACATCCAACGCCTCCCAATTGCGGCCGAGGCGCATTCTTCTTCTAACCTCCACTTTCATCCACCAACTGCTCCGTGTTCATCAACTTGGCTGCTTCAACGATACCTTCTGCGCGTGCAAACG
This sequence comes from Somion occarium, assembly GCA_964035595.1. NCBI lineage: Eukaryota > Fungi > Basidiomycota > Agaricomycetes > Polyporales > Cerrenaceae > Somion > Somion occarium. The sequence continues at coordinate 2,559,917 of OZ037946.1, forward strand.
CACGAAACTGGACTCTCTGCGGCCCAGTGACAGCATCCTATGAGTGAGGAAAGGTGATTCAAATTGAGTTGCACAAACCAGCCATACACGGTGTACTCATGCAGTCATTGTGAAACCCTTCTTTCTAGGCCGTTCAACTATCTGTTCGACTCGGCTGCGCTCAATGAGTCTCTCCGACGTACATATTCCTGGACTTGTTCAGCGCCGTAGTTCAGGAAATGATCGACGTTCGTTGCAGGAAACAAAGCTGTTGTGTGTGCCCTCTCGGCAAGCTATATCTCCACCTTTGCGGGATACCCAGTGCGTATTCATGTCTTCTACTGCATGAACCTGCGCTCATCACTGTTTATCGTAGCTGGACTCCATCAAGTCCAGGCTTCAGACCACCAAACAGCCGATCACTATCCCTCGGCTTGCTGCACTGGTATATCGTGAAGAGGGTCTCATAGGTTTCTATCGGGGACTATGGATACCCCTTATTACAATTTCGTTCGTTCGTACGTGCCATCCATACCTGTATGTCCTTGAACGTCATTAACTCAATCATTCCTCAGGTGCTGCTTCATTCACGATCTATACGCGCACCAAAGAATACTTTCGCGACCATCACTGGCTGACTCATAATAACATACTCCATGTTTCTACCACTGGAGGTATTGGGTGCGTGAAGTTATTGCAATTATGGCGAACATGATCGCTTGAGCTTGTCATATAGTGGTGCTCTGTCTGGTTCCTTGATCTCATTTGGAAGTGCTCGTGAGTCGCATTCATGTCTTGATTCCTGCCACTTCTGAACTTTTCCATTATTTTAGCGTTTGAGCTTGTCAAGGTACGCATTTTTAGATTTATATCCACTTCAGTCCATAAACGGGGCGCGCAGGTTCGAAGACAGCTGGAATACTCCATTGCTGCAAGCAAAGGCTTGCGAATCGCAAAGCCTCCATCCACTCTCGAGGCAGTCCGTGATATTTTTAGGACAAATGGCATATTTGGGTTATATACAGGCTTCCGTCTCCACTTCGGTGAGCTGCCACACTGATACATATGCTGCACACATGTCTCACCTCTTACCCAGTGCGAGACACGTTCGGAACTGCTCTTTATTTCTTTGAGTACGATGGTCTTCGATATATTATGGGTCGTTTGCCGTCCGGAGAACAGGGGTCGACACCGGCATGGTTGCCAATTCACAATTCATTAGTACCATTCCTCTGCGGTTCGGTGGCTGGAGTCACTTCATGGGCTCTCATTTATCCTCTTGACGTGTACGTTTATTCTCCCGTCCGTCAACGTATTGCAGCGGATCACTGAGGAAATATCAGTGTGAAAACCAAGGTTCAGCAACGCGCATTAGCAGGCGAACCCTCCAGAACCGTTTGGGATACGTTTCGACGGTTGGTACGAGGTAATGTCTTGCTCTGATAACTCCTTGACTGTACAGGACGTTGATTATGATATAGGCCCTGACCCTAAGAACCCGAAGCCTATCCTGTATGGCCTAGCACGCATATATCGAGGGTTGGGTGTCAGCGCCCTCCGGAGTGTTACTACCCATGGATTGCTCTGGACATTCTTCGATTTGACTGCTTCATATATTGACAGGCTCCCAGAGGGAAGACAAAGTAATATAGACCAGCAATAATTTACGATACTACATCATGTCAGCATCTGAATACCAACTACGTGATCGGTTCATGGAACACAATGCAGCGTGCACCTACAGTACGTACTGTGTCTCGTGCGTGATCTGCAAAGAATGGAGTCAATGGTCGTGATGATGCATTGATGAGTCGTTCACGGTGCTCAGTCAGCCATTGGGCGGTATTCTCAGAATTTCATGTCCAAACGTGCCACCGTTTCGGCCGGATTGACAAAATATCCGAACGCAGTGATGAATATATACTTCTCGCAATGGATGCCCGTCTCCGTTCCATCGTCAGAAGCCCCTCACGGATTCCCCTCATTCTCTACGTCTTGAGTCATACCGACTATCTTTGTGAGCTTTCGACTTCTGTCCAGTGAATCTTATCCTCGTCTCCTGATTGTATCCCCGACCGAAGTTTGATCGCCGATGTCGACTCTACCGGAGAAAGAGGCCAGGGTGTGCGTGGAGACGGCGTTCAACGACGACGACGCCACCGTCAATGGGAAGGCTCCGCGACGCAGCGTGTCAAGATCAAGCTGCAGCAAGAAGGAAGTGGACGAGAGTGCAACCACTGAAGCAACCTCACGGCCGGTCTCCGAATACGATGACTCGGAAATTCCAGATGGTGGTCTTCGAGCTTGGCTTGTCGTCCTTGGCGTACGTAGATCATCTGTTTTACTAGAATGCAAATTGGAAATACTAATAAAGTTATGATTAGGCTGCTTGCGGATCGTTCACGACCTTTGGATTCGTGAATGCATGGGGAGTGCGTACAACAACTTGTGGCTGCCATGTTAATACACCCCTCCCCTGACTCGAATTCCCCGTAGGTTTTTCAGTCATATTATACTGAGAACATACTGAAGGACACGCCCCCCTCAACGATGTATGTCCCTAGATTCATATACTCCATACACTCCTCCACTAATTATGTTTATTCAGTGCATGGATAGGTTCCATTCAAGTGTGTATCCCCGAACCCCGGTTTGTGCTTCTACTAACCAGCCCTTCCTAGTATGCATTGATTTTCGTTCCAGGTTTGGTCACCGGTCGTATGTTCGACATGGGGTATTTTAAAATCCCCCTTCTCGTCTCGTCAGCCTTTCTAGTAATGGCTACGTTCCTTGTGGCCGAATGCAAGGAATATTGGCAGTTCCTGCTCTGTCAAGGTTTCGCAGTAGGGGTGAGTTGCATTGCTGGTCCCTCCTTGTTTATTCTGACAATCACATAGTTGGCATGCGGTATGATCTTCGGCCCTATGCTGGGGGTCGTTGCACATTGGTTCAAGCGAAAGCGAGGTCTCGCACTTGGACTCAACGCTGTTGGATCAAGCGTTGGAGGCACAGTCTTCCCCATTGCGGCACGTAATCTCATAGAGATCGTAGGGTATGTTACTTCCCGCGCTACCACATATCCATAATCCCTGAGCCACGTCGCCTTTCATGTAGCTTCAAGTGGACGATGAGGATATTGGGGTTCATCCAGATTGCTGGCCTCGCTGTTACCAATTTGACGATTGCTCGACGACTCCCGCCAAAAAATATCTCTGGTCCATTCTTCGACTTAAGTGCATTCAGGGATGCACCTTACACCATCTATTGTACTGCATCATTTGTCGCGTTCCTAGGGCTGTATACTGTGAGTCTGCCCTCCACAAATAAAAGACACCAGCCACAAAGTATCTTCTATGTATTAACGCGTATCTGCTTCTCAGGTCTTGACGTACATCGACATCAGTGCAGTGTCCGCAGGGATACCGGAGGATTTTTCCTTCTATCTCGTGTCCATTGCCAACGCCGCCTCAGGTATCGGTCGGATTGGTGGAGGTATCTTCGCCGATAAACTTGGTGCGTTAACCGGCTTGCGTCGTGTTGAACGTACGGTTTCTGATTCCCTCCTGATTAGGTGCTGTCAACGTCATGGCGCCAGCTACGTTCGTAGCGGCAATCCTAACATACGCTTGGCCATTCGCCAAATCCAAAGGCGAATTTATCGTTATTGCCATCATCTATGGGTAAGGATACCCGTTTACAACACTTTCATTCCCATTTACTAACTCATCGGTATCATTCAATAGAATCGCGTCGGGGGTCTATGTCTCCCTTCTTGCCGCACCAATCATGGCCATGGGCGAAGTACACGACATCGGAGTGCGAGTAGGAATGTCCATGACTATCCTTGCGGCTGGCGCGTTGGCAGGCCCACCCATCTCTGGCGCCATCAACCAGGCTACTGGTGGTTTCACTGCTGTCGGCTACTATGCAGGTAAGCTATGTATTCTAACTATGTACGAGTTGAAAGAGAGTGTGTGTGTGACTAACCTTGTATGTGATACTAAGGGTCGGTCGTCATTGTGGCGGTTGTTCTTATAATAATCACCCGACAACTCGTTCTGCACAAACTCTGGGGCAAGTTTTAATTGAAGCCATCCCCAGTGTATACGTGATCCCCACACATTGGGGGGATCTTATGCGTTATTATGTTATCTAGACGGAGGAGAATCAACGCTTATGCAATACCACGACTTTCACGGACGGATTTGACTCTTCAAAAACACGAATCTTATGAATTTCTTTTCACGGAGATTTATTGTCATGTCTTACGCTGTTGTACACAATTGATAGAGTATGCTATACTAGCAGTTGGATTACAATATGTATCATTGGCTTTGTGTACACGAATTCTTAGCACACACATAGGCCCGAAGGTTTGCATATACCTACTCTGCCCTTAGGACATTAGCACATCGCTCAATCATCATCATGGTCAAGAAGCAAGCACTTCTTTGCATTCCCGCAATGTGCAGATCACTTCTCAAGCATATACACGGAGAACGAATAGATCGCATTTTATGGACTACGACGCCGTCCAATGGCAGCCAACAGGTCCATGATATATCCACTATTATAGCATGCTCTAACTTGATACTTTAAACTATTGTTCACCCATCTCCTTCGCGAGCTGCTCGGCCTTGGTCTTGACATCCTCGATAGTGCCGACCTACGGTAATTCATCCATCAGTAAAAGCGTCGTATTAGATTGATAAGTGATAATCACGTACCATGTAGAAAGCAGACTCAGGAAGAGAGTCGTGTTGGCCAGAGAGAATCTCCTTGAAGGATCGGACGGTATCCTTGAGCGAGACGAGCTTACCCTCGTAACCAGTGAAGACCTGGGCGACCTGGAAGGGCTGCGACATGAAACGCTGGATCTTACGAGCACGCTCGACCTACGCATGCATACGTCATCAGTAAATGAAGCGCTCAAACTGCAGGTAAAGCAATACATACAGTCAACTTGTCCTCTTCGGACAACTCGTCCATACCCAAGATAGCAATGATATCCTGGAGCGACTTGTAGTCCTGAAGAATCTTCTGGACAGCGGTGGCGACGTCGTAGTGTTCCCTACCGACCTAATAACAGCAATTGAGTTAATAATGACGTCAGAACGTGAGCCTTGAATTTGCAACTTACGATACGGGGGTCGAGCATACGGGACTTGGAGTCAAGAGGGTCGACGGCGGGGTAAATACCAAGCTCAGCAATAGAACGAGACAACACAGTCGTGGCGTCCAAGTGAGCGAAGGTGGTAGCGGGAGCAGGATCAGTCAAATCATCAGCCGGCACGTAAACGGCCTGCACGGAGGTGATAGATCCCTTCTTGGTGGTGGTGATACGCTCCTGCCTGTATAACCGTCCGTGTCAGAAATGGGTAGCGCCCAAGCAAAGGGGGCAACCTCACATGCTACCCATGTCCGTGGAGAGTGTGGGTTGGTAACCGACAGCAGATGGAATACGACCGAGAAGGGCAGACACTTCTGAACCAGCCTGGGTGAAACGGAAAATGTTGTCGATGAAGAGCAACACATCCTGGCCCTCCTCATCACGGAAGTACTCAGCGATCGTCAAACCAGTAAGAGCGACACGGGCACGGGCACCAGGGGGCTCGTTCATCTGACCGAAGACGAGAGCGACCTTGGAGTCACCTTTGAGGTTGATGACACCGGTCTCAATCATTTCATGGTACAGATCGTTACCCTCACGGGTACGCTCTCCGACACCTATTGGCGCGTAATTACGCGTGAGGAACACGTCATAAAAAGCGTAAACAAAAGTGCATACCGCAGAAAATAGAGAAACCACCATGGGCTTTAGCAACGTTGTTGATGAGCTCTTGAATCAACACAGTCTTGCCGACACCAGCACCACCGAAGAGACCGATTTTTCCACCACGAGCGTAGGGAGCGAGGAGGTCGACAACCTTGATACCAGTCTCAAGAACCTCGGCGGTTGTTGATTGATCAACGAACGGGGGAGGCTCGGCGTGAATGGGAGAGAGCTTGACACCAATGATGGGACCACGTTCATCAATGGGCTCGCCAATGACGTTCATGATACGACCAAGGGTCGCGGTGCCGACGGGAATCTTGATAGGAGAGCCAGTATCAACAACTTTCTGGCCACGAACGAGACCCTCAGTACCGTCCATGGCAATGGTACGGACGGAGTTTTCGCCAAGGTGAGCGGCGACCTCGAGGACGAGACGACCACCGTGGAAATCCTTGACCTCGAGAGCATTGAGAATAGGAGGAAGGTTCTCAGTCTCGAATTGCACGTCGACGACGGCACCAATAACGGTTTTGACTTGGCCAACCGCTGCAGTCGCTTCAGTTGCATACGTGCGTGCTTAAGAATGTAATGTAGAACAAAAGAAGCAGAAGAAATTTAGGAATACACGTCAGTATTTATTGATTGCTTCAGAGCACAGCAGCACCAACCCGACTGGGGAACTGCACGAGCAGGACGAGCCTGCGCCCGGGAAGAAGAAGGAACGGAAGCTGCTCTTGCGAGGATGGGTGCTGCAGTAGCGGTAGAGAAAAAGGCGTTTGTCCTCTTCGCGCTTTGCAGGGCTCTGCGCGAGAGACGGTGTACGCCGCGTGAGGTGAGCATGGTGAACGACGGCGACGATGAGGTGGTACGAACAGCCAAACCGCGTCCTCCCCGTCCACGTATAAAGTTTATTTTCACTCTCAGCTTCACCTCCGCACCGCCGACTTTCTCCGATGCCCAACGTTCCCCCAGGCGCGTCTCGGGGTCACCCCTCCTACGTACAACTATATCACTTGTCAATATGCTCAATATGCTCAACATTGTGCGCAATCTTTCAGTCAAGCAACTGCAGCTATTGCTCAAAGTATACGTCGCCATGTACGAAGCCGCACAAACACCGGCCACCTTCATGCATCCATTTGGGGGAATTCGGAGACGCCCGTGGGAATATCTCAACTGCAAGGTCTTGCTTCACGTCAACGTTTCAAACGTTGACAAGCACAGCAGCATACCCGGGCGGTCAATGTCAGGTTCCATTACTCGTACTCAGAGTGTGTGCGTTGGAGCAAACCAAGCAAGTTGCTAAAGCGTTGCGTCGACCAAACAACGATGGGTTTTGAATATTGAATTGGGACCTCGGTCACTCTGATTGCAATAAGCACTCCTCCCCGGTCCGAAACGGCAGGACTCTTCAAAATTCTGCACAAGTCACCGTCTACGATGGGCAGTCCTTAACGCACGTTTGTATCTTCAAATAACTCGCACTCAGTCCCCTCTTTCTTTTATTCCTATTTATCCACCTGGGGTGATCGTTGAAAAGTAAGTGTCTTCTTCTTGCATTCCTCAAACCACAACTCGCTGATCATCGCAGTGTGCGGCATTCTAGGTTTGCTCTCGCATGACCCTTCGATCGACGTCGCCCAGGAAATCTGTGAGGGTTTAGCGTTGCTCCAGCACCGAGGCCAGGATGCTTGTGGCATAGTCACCTGTGGTCCCAAGGGTCGATTCTACCAATGCAAAGCCAATGGCATGGTTAGGGATGTCTTTGACGCCCACTCGCTATCGAGGTTAGTCGGTGGTATGGGTATTGGACATGGTGGGTGTCATTCATGGTGTGGCGTAACTGCGGGAACTCAAGACATTGCTTCCAGTTCGCTATCCAACTGCAGGCAGCTCACACCATGCCGAAGCTCAACCCTTCTATGTCAATTCTCCGTATGGTATCGTATTCGCTCATGTATGGTGACTCTCCTTTACTTGCGTTCTCAATCTTGACATCACATTGCACAGAATGGCAACCTTATCAATACCGCAGAGCTCCTGCATTTTATGGATGCTACTGCCCACAGACACATCAACACCAACTCCGATTCAGAACTCCTCCTCAACATCTTCGCCGACAACCTCCAAAAGACAGGGAAATTCCGTATCAATGAAGAAGATATCTTCAATGCTATCGGTCACCTGACAGTGCAAGCCAAGGGTGCTTATGCTTGTGTCGCAATGCTCGCCGGTTTCGGAATCATCGCCTTTAGGGACCCTAATGGTATCCGACCCTTAGGTATGGCCTCGAGGAAAACCGCGACCGGAGGGACAGACTATCTCTTTGCCAGCGAAAGCGTTGTCGCTGATGCGAGTGGGTTCACGAATTGGGAGGACGTGAAGCCAGGTAAGCTTTTTGCATGACATCACTATGATGTTGCATCGAAGTTCTTCCTTGCTGATGATCCTTCTTAACAGGCGAAGCGGTCATCATCACTCGATCATCTGTGAGCCGTCGTCAAGTCGCGAAGCCTGCTGCGTTCTCGCCGGATATTTTCGAATACGTATACTTCGCACGTCCGGATTCCGTTCTGGATGGCGTCAGTGTATATCGTAGCCGTATGGCTATGGGTGATGCTCTCGCGGACGAAGTCCAGCGGGTGTTGAAGGAGAAAGGTCTTTCGGTAGATGTAGTCATTCCGGTATGTTTCCGTAGGCCGGCCGTCCACTATATCATTATTTGTGCTAACTTTTGGGTTTAGGTGCCAGATACATCTCGAGTAGCTGCTCTAAATCTTGCTCAAAAGCTGAAACTTCCTTACCGAGAAGGTTTCATTAAAAACCGATATGTCGGTAGGACGTTCATCATGCCTGGTCAGCAGCTGAGGCAAAAGAACGTACGAAAAAAGCTGAACGCCATGGCGCTTGAATTCGTCGACAAAAACGTCCTTATTGTCGATGGTCAGTTCGCAACGCATTATCATAATTCTGAAATTCGTTCTGATTTTTTCTATATATGTAGACTCAATAGTCCGTGGAACGACCTCGAAAGAGATCATCCAAATGGCGAAAGACGTCGGTGCAAAGAAAGTCATCGTCGCAAGCTGTGCACCCCCCATCCGATTCTCAAACGTCTACGGCATTGACATGCCCTCACGCGCCGAACTCGTCGCGCACAATCGGGACACAGAAGCCGTAGCTAAAGAGATCGGTGCCGACCTCGTCATCTTCCAAAAACTCGACGACCTTGTATCGTCTGTCCGTCAATTCAACCCATCAATACCTCAGTTCGATTGTTCAGTCTTTACGGGCGAGTATGTCACAGGTGGGGTTGATGAAGCGTACCTTCAAGGTTTGGAACGTCTGAGGGCGGATAATGTGAAGGAAAAAACGCTTGTGGGTGGGGTGAGTAACATAGAGGGGAAAGGTGGGCGTGGGATGCAGGGTAATTCGGTGAATGGTGCTCATGTAAATGGGGACCTTCAACCGTCGGTTGGTGATGATGGACCTACATATGGGGACGATACTGTGGGGCTTCATAATGGATGGAACTTGAACTAGAGGAATAAATATGAGGGTTTGTAAGTAGGAATATATATTTGTGTATAATGTAGCATCATACTATAGAGAGTACTATGATTATGTGGAACTAAGGCTTGGAGTGTTGACGGGCACTCACGCACATGTATGTACTCGACGGCCTTAAGGTCACAATCAAGACAATGTGCAATGTGAGAGCTTGACTCAAGAATGCACAACTTACAAGAAGCTCATTGGATCAAATAGCTTCCCTCCTTCGAAGTCTATTGCAATAATTTAAGGTAATGGCAAGCTTCCGCATGAAAAAAATAGAGAACGACATGGATCGCCATCGATCGACGCCAGCAGGATTCGAACCTGCGCCCTCAAAGAGGAACAGATCATTGCTATGGTCCGAAGACCTCATTCTAATCTGTCGCCGTAACCACTTGGCTATAGCGCCCTAAAAATTACCACAGATGCTATTTTTCAGCCTTTATTTAGCTTATTGACTTGCAACTTACAGTCGCTGATGCTCCCTGGCGGACGTTTGAGGTGGTTTAATATCAATGCCAAAGGAGGATTGTACCAAGGATTGCACCGCTAGTAGCTGCAACTTGAGCGGAAACAGCGATTGCCTAAAAACGACAGGACAGTACCGATTTGGGTAATGTCTGGTGCCGATGCAGGCCTGGCGCAGGCCGAGTGCGCAAGCCACTAGCAGCACGGTCCTTGACCCTAAGCCTTCTTGTCAGGCAACCCTGACAAGATGCCGTACATCATACCAACCGTTGAGCAGATCGAGGACTACCTTGAATCCCTCGAGGAGTTGCTCTTTTCCTCCCTGTCGGCTGCTACGCCAGATCTTCCCAATGTCCGACAAGCAATACAGCGTCTTTGGGAGGACGTCTCGCGGTATGGTCCTCAAGCCTTACCCCCACTTCCAGATCTCCATATTCCAGGTCTTGGAGCGTTTGAAGTACCTCCACCTCCTCCACCTCCGCCTCCGCCCAAGTCGTTTGTTGAGAAATCTACAGAATGGATTGCGGACCACAAGTGGACTGCGACCGGTGTCGGGATTGGTATCATTGGTGCTGGTCTGTTAACAGTGTACGGGACTGCCTATTATCAACAGAATTTGAAGCCTAGGAAGGTTAGGGCTACAACGAGCACTGAGAGACGACAGGTCGTTGGTACGTATGCCCCTTGGCCCCTAATGTTTCCGATCGCTGAAGAACGCCTGTTGTAGTTATTCTCGGAGGAGATACACCACTTGGTCTTCCTCTGATCCTGGACCTCGAAGTCAAAGGATACATTGTCATTACTAGTGTTTCTACTCCAGAAGCCGTCGAAGAAATTGAAGCCAGGACAAATGGTTATGTTCGCGCTTTGGTGCTTGATCCCTCCGAAGTACGTGTTTCAAAGCGGTCGGATGGTATATTCGCTAATTCTTTCGCCTACGTAGCCTGAAACAGTGACCTTATTCCTTCGCTCACTTTCCTCGACCATGTCCCGCCGTTTCCCCATCACTGCGGCTGGTGATCCCCATGCACACCCATCGACACACACCTACATCCAGTCTATCATATCTCTCCTCACTCTCCCTGATCAAGACGAAATCCCACCTTTTGGCCCTCTGGAGCACCTCTCACTCCGAGACGAGTACCTTCCATACTTGCAAACCACGCACATTACGCCACTTCGCGTGATTCAGGGTTTATTACCCCTTCTACGCACAACCCCTGCACGCTCTCGCGATACTCTCTCCAACAATCAAGGAAAAAAGAGTGTTATTGTGTGTTTGCCTGTTACCGATGCACGTGTGGGATTACCGTTTGCTTCTGCGCAAGCGATGTCTGCTGCAGCTACGCAGCGAGCAGCGGAAGTCCTCCGAAGAGAGCTTCGTATCTCTTCAGCAGCGAAATCATCTGCTGCATTGAAGAACATCAAGGTTGTTACGATTGATGTTGGTTCAATCGGAGACAAGTATGAAAGTCAAGTTTCAGGAGATGGCGACGAGGCTCTTGTTACTATGCAAGATTGGTCGGAAAGCGAGAGAGATGCGTATGGTCGAGCATTTTCGAACCTTGCTACTAACGGTCCTCGGCTGGGTGTCCGAAGAAGACCGAGTGATGCCAGCGTCTTCGTCAATGCTATTGTGAAGGTCATCAAGGATGGCCGCGACGATGCTGGATTTAACCTTCCATTGAGGTTGTCGAGGTTCTGGGAGTGGATCCGCGGCAATCACGTTACGGTTGGTGCCGGAGGTAAGTGTTCTGGATACCAACGACAAGTGCTATTCTCAGATGCTAATCTGAGATTTGAACAGCTGGCACCTATGCGATTGCTTCTAGGCTTCCCACTCTGGTCCTCGATTCCCTTCTTGCCTTTCCGCATATCCTTATATCCATTCGGAATGCCCTTCTCCTCACCCCTCCTACCGTGCCCGATCCTCCACCTCAACAAATTGACATTGTAGCCCCGGCTCCTCGTAAGGTCGAGTCGGCATCGATTCTCAGTTCCTCTGACCATGAACACACCGACAATGACGTCGCGTCTGATCATGGTTCTGAAGCTGACGTTGAGAGTAATAGTGGATATGGAAGCGGTGTTGGCGAGAGTTGGATCAGTCTCAAGAAGAACAGAGAAGAATCGCCTTGAATGGACGATATGTTTATTGTGGACACTTGTACTTGGTATGTTGTTGTAACATCTACAATTCAATGTTGTAAAGTTAGTCACTGCGTCTCTATGTATTATTATGTAGGATATGAAAGAAAACGTGGATGTTACAATCTAATAACCCATCCTCCTAGGCTTCATGTCGATGTGAAAGGTCCTGATTTACATGGACGATGGCTTTGGTGTGGTCTCTCGATACCCTCGCCATGTAATACAGTTCATGAGTTTCTCAGCGACCCTCCACCGCAATATCCTCGTCTTCGTATTCTCCGCTGTCATTCTCGCCGCCTCAATAAACTTCTGATGCAAGTGAAACGTTCTATCGTACCTAGCTACTCTGCTGATACCGGTTGCAAGCACTTCCCTGTGCTGCTTCCAAAATTCCGTCAAAGCTAGTCCTGTTCCGATGAACGTCCTGGTATGAAGATTGTCGCTGACTTCCTCCACCGTGCCGTTCAACTTGCTCTTGTTCTCCAAAGGGAAGCCGGCAGTAAGCTGTTCAGGGACTTCGTCCTGTCACTATTGTCGAACAGGAGGGCAAGGAGGGTGATCAAAAAGTCATACAGCTCCGTCTTGAGGTCCGTGAGTTCGCTCGACGATGGCCACTTCCTGGCGCCGACGTCTCTCGTTGCAGAGGCCTGCTGGCATTGAGGAGGACGAGCAAGGGTCGCGCGTGTCGTCCATTTTACGCCAGGTGTTGTTGGGGTGTGGTTCACTCATTTTGATGTCTTTTTATTTCGTTTTGGTGGGTTTGGAGGGATACACCCTTCTTTCGTTCTGGTGGAGCAGACTGGCTCAACGTCATAGGTTCAACCGTTCAACGTTCAACAACTGTGCTCTTCGTATATGTAAAACTAGTCTGACATTCAACATAGTCTGGCCCTATCCTGGATGTTCAACAGCCACCTAGAGCCGTATCATCCAGTCTGTATCTGTATTCATAGCTAGCATACTCATGGTATTCAATTAGAAATTGCGAGACATCCGTTGGATTTCGAAGCTCTCGCATTGGCGCTTCCTTCTGGCTATGCGCGGTTGATTCGAATGAAGAATCTCCTAGAATCTCCTATCGATTCCTCGCCGTCGTCAAAGTCATGGTTGCTCCCGTCCTTGAGTAAGTGGGACTCTCGTCGCCAAAAACAGTAGGCATAAGGTGAGGCAAGTTCTGCAGAAAAAACGTCAGCGGCCTCATTGTTTTCGCAAGCCATTCATTTAGTTCCACGCGTCGCGTAGTACGACCAAAGTACAAGAAGAGGCATTTTCATAAGGGTAAACTACAACTACGACCCACTTTGGACTTTCCGAAGAACAGATACAAAGGCATTTGCCATTCAAGGAACTATATAGTACAAAAAGATGGGGCGAATCGAGAAAAAGCAATCTGAGACTACGTGAGTACGATGTCCTTCGCGCAAACGTTCTACAAAAAAAAATATAAATTAAAAAAACTAAAAGGCGGCCTGGTATATAGCATCACGCCGGGCAAGAGGGGATGCCTCCTCCCATCCCCTCATCTCCTCCTCCTTTTCCAATACAGGTAAGTCTTCGTCGTCATCCCTGAGTGTCGAAGGTGAAAGAGGTGGAGTGGAGGATGGGGTGGACGGCGGAGTGGTCTCGTCGACGTCGATGAGGTTGTAGTCGAACCACGGGAGGCGGAGCGCGCATAGAACGAAGTCGTCCAAGTCGTCCACGTCCTCGTAGAGTGACGGTGGCGTTGCTCCATTCGGCTGCGACCCCACAAATGTTGCATCGTGAGCGAGACGGCATGCCGGTGTCTGCCTGCATGTTGATGGCTCTCGGTGTATGATTTGTGGAGATGTGATCGGACTTGGGTATGCAACCGGTTCATCCACATCGGCCGACTCGATTGCCACCCACTCGCGTTGACGGTGAGTGGGGATGTAGATGGTATCATCGGGGCTATACAAGGCCAGCGAAGCCTGTCCAGGTACATGAAGGCTTTGAGGAACAGGAGCAGGCACGAAATCGATATGCGCAGCCGTTGGTCCCTTGCTATCTCCGAAGGGGTTGAAACGGAAGGGAGGAGAAGATGAGGAAGGTGGTGGCCAGCAGAACACCTCGTTTGTTGCAGAGTGTCGGATGGGGTTCTGGGCGAATGCCCATCTCGAAGTCTCCCTAACAATATACGCCCCGTTGTAGGGCGTGTGGCGTTCGTCCGAGACCAAACGATCTTCAGACACCGCGGTGTCGCCGACAGAGCTTGCATCAAAGGGCTCCCAGGTGGGAGCATTGATACACTTAGCCTTCATTGAGGTTCATGTCAGTTGGTGTTCTCTACATGTGTGTGGCCACAACTCACCATATAGGCATCAAGGCGGGTGGGCGACGGAGTGGATTGAGTGAGAGCCATTGTCGCTCAATGAATTTGGAGAAGTGTGGTGGATGGTGGCAGAAGCTTAGTTGAGGAGAATTGGTGAGCGCAAGTTCTCTCGTACGAGGGAAGGGTTAACAAGTGGTAGGTTGCAGAGTGAGGTGCAGATGGGGGGGCGCAAGTACCCTCCTCCTTTTATCTTGCGATTAACGCCATTCACGTCGCGCCTCATGTGACCGCGAGTAATTCCATCGTCCTCCATTGTTTTACAAGGTTTCGCTTAGCGTGCGATAATAGGTTTATGGGATGGAATCGACTTCCCCGAAGAACTTCTTCATTTCGAGACCAGCGGAAGCGCATCTAAGATCCTCTGCACTGGCGTTGACCCTCCCGTTTTCTCCGATGCTCGGACCTGTGTTTCGTGAGTATTACCCAACTACTTCACATGTAAGTGTCTCAATTATTGAGTCAACTTGATCACTCGGCAGGTAAACCCTATTACGCCCTCCTCCACAGAACATTCCCTCTTCGAGTTCTGACAACCAGGCTGATAATCCAGGTGCAGCCACTCCGCCGTTTGTTAGTTCCATCAGGGTGGTTCCTACACTTGGTTCAGGGCGTAATACGATCTTCTTGGCTAATGATCCACGTTTCCCCAATCTCATCTTCCTTGGAAATGATACGGTATGGCGAATATTCCTATGAGTCTTTCCATTCAGTCTATCTTCGCCACATCTATTCACCAACAAATCGTTGCGCCCTCTCGCACTCATGGTCTGAATGTCCAGCCGGCCTATCTTCACCATGTGTATTCGCTAACGTTTCTCCGCGCTCCCTACTAAGTAGGCCCCGTTCCCAGCGACGGTTTGCTACTGTATCAGGCTTTGTAAAAGGTGAAAACAACGTAGTCCCAGTACATATCATTCAAATTACAATAGGCTCTTTGTCCTCCCGAGAACTCGTTCCTATTCTATTCACGGCTACCGTCAAGGTAGAACTGTTGATAATAAGGAATGATGTTGGAAAAGAACAAAAAGCAGGCTCACTGGACGCGACTACGAGACTTGCCCAAAATGGCCTCGGACATGTACGGTTTTAGGTCCGGGCGCTCCCAAGCTCTTTCTCTCAAAGTGGGCCGCCAGTGCAAGCTTCACGCACATGTACGTCTTTGAGTTCTTGGACCTGAGTCTCGAGTCCGGAATTGAGGTCCGCTACAGTGAATTTCCTGCTCATCAGACACAGGTTGAACACCAGAGATGGGTATGCCAGCTTCATCCATTCCTCTCAGGCGACCAGGATGAACGCTCCGGACACTTCTTCCTAGGACTCTCTCTATGGCTGGTTCCCCCAGAACCACAATCTACCCAAATTTCTCGCATCATGTCTTTCAAAACGAATAGCGCAAAATCTCCCGCCTCGTTTCCTCGCTTTCATCCTCACATCACATTGTCAAGCGTATCCAGTGATACAGACATATCCAATCTACGGTCTGCCGTCCCCGCTGGACAAGTTAAAGTGCCTATTCATTTCAAGTCAGTTGATGTAGGAGACAAGTATTACATGTCTGCTTATGTCTCAGTGCATCACTCTGAAGAGTTGAGTGCTCTTAGGGATAATTTGAAGGAGGCTTTGGGGGAAGATACGGTGCCGCCTTTGGCACATGTGTCGTTATTCTATATCGATGATGTTGATGCTGGAGAACGACAGAAGATTTTCGAACAACTGAATGAGGGGGGGAGGATCATTTCAAAAGATGATCACTCTGTTGCCTTGGATTGTACGGAGGGAGACGCACGAGGGCAAGATGTTATTGATGGCTTTGTAGCATGCGAGATTTGGATAGCACTTTGCGATGGGCCAGTTGAGGCTTGGACCATAAAGGACAAGATACAGCTCAAATGATATACACTGCAGTTTGGGACAGGAGAAGCATCGACCTCTTTTGTAGCAGCTAAAACGATACTAATAGTACACCGGAAATTATCTGACAAGAATGTATGATTACACACGAACGAAGGAAGCCGTAGCGATATGAGAGACTATGCGCTTGCGCATGTCAGAGGCAGTGAAAGTGGAAGTCAGGGAACGGACGTGAGAGGGAGCGCTCGCTAAGCGCAGCAAAGCAGATGGAAACTGTACGCGAGAAACCGAACGAACGTAGACGATACAAGCTGCATTTAGGACCATGAAACGAAAGCGATAGACGTGAGGTATGTCGAGCGTGGATAACGATAATGTTGTGCGATAAGCAAAGCAAGGGAACGTCGTGATGATGTGTCGCATATTGCGGAGAATAACATTAAAGCTCTTGCAGAGGGATGTTCTCAAACTGTTCTGAAGCAGCTTGACATTTCTCGTCCGCTGCGGGTTGAGGGGTGTACAGTGGGAGTGGGATAGAATAATCGATTTTTCGATCACCATTGTAGTCGAATAGTTGAGAGTAGGCAGGTAGAGTGTTGGCGTAAGGAAGACTGGCCACCGGGAAGTCCAATGTGCTAGTAGGTGAGGAAAGACCAGAAGGGGAGAGGTCGAACGAAGAGCTTGATGGAGATGGAGAAGAGGCCGTCGACGTTGAGGGTGTAGGCGGAGGCGTGCGAACGAAGCGCAGTGGCATGTGAAGCGTTAAGTGCTTAGCTGCACGTTCAGGATTCTCGCCTTCCGTAAGGTCATAGGTGCATTTCAATGTGATGTAGAGTCGATGATTGACTCCAAAGAACGGACTCGAACTGGATTGCTTCAATATCCGTTTGCACTTCCAGTCGTTCTCCTGTTCGTCCCTTTCATGTGTTTTGGTGAACGGGACGTTCGTTTGCATGGAGTACCAAGTGAGATCAGAGGAGTTCGCATCGTCGGTGAAGATGTAACCATCCCCCGAGAGGACATATCGGCCGGATACATCTTCTGGGAGAAGGGAGAACGCGCGGGTAAGGACTTGTCGTGGTGGGTACGATGAGAGTCCAAGCTCGTAGATTGCTTGCACAGGGTTTGGATCAAGCAACGGTTTGTGTGGTGGTTGCTCGTTTCGTGGTGGCAGGGGAAATTGAGCATTATAAGCAGCCAAAGGTACGGTCCTGAAAGTAACGTTTGTAAACATTCAAGAATGGAAAGACGACAAATGGTAATACAAACCTGTATCGCTCGGTCTGCTCGACATCAACTGTGAACTCTTCCACTCTGAAACGCTTGCAGTCATCCTCAGACAAGTCTTCGGTACGAAGACGAAGGTTCAGCGGGATAGTCTCTTCATCACTTCCGATATACTCGGGAATTGATACCAAAACACGAAGCTTCGAGAGAACTTCAGGCGGGACATGAGGCTCTCCATCTTCATTTGTAGGGATATCTGGCTGTGCAAGCACAGAGTAGTTTGCTAGTGGGAAGAGCGAGGATGATGTAGATGCAAGTGGTGAGGGACTCATGAAACGGTTCAGGACAATGGGGAATCTCGGCGCTTTCGCAACCTGAGAGGAAAATCGAAGAGGAAGACAAAGGGCGGAAAGCCATGAGTTGGAAAGGTTATCCGACGGGCTTTGGAACTTGGCGACAGCATGAAGAGCATAACGTGTTCCGGTCTCGCCAGTGGTGGTTTGACCGAACACACCGGTAGCAGGGAGCCAACCCGGTACGGTGAGGTTGAAGACAACGTTCCAAGTATATGACTTCTCATCCTGACCCTCACTTGTCAATTCTACGGGCTCTCCAGGAACGCATTCCTGCGATATGGAGCAGAGACGAACAGCGGAATAACCCGTTTCTTCAGTGACGAGTTCGGACTGACCCTCGAAGGTGACAACGAGTGACGACAACAAGAGTCTGGAGAGTCTTCCGTATGAGAAGAAGGACCCCGCAGATGACAGCGAGATTACGATATGGCCTGAAAGAGAATACGCAACGCTGCACAGAAAGTTAGTGCTCATCAGCACACATTGCTTTCGAGAGATACTCACGAGCGATCCGAGTCACCATACATATCTAGAGTGTCTGTAAATGGGACAATTTCTATAGAGACCGTCATTGTAAAGGAGGAGAGGAGAAAAGACAGGAAAATACTAGGGAGGAAACGTGAGGCGGGACAACGAAGTAGTATGGGAGAGGATGGAGGTTATATATTGCAACACAAAGGAACCGAGATTCCCGAGCAATGACCTTGCGGGAAACATGATAAAAAAGAATAATGACCAGCGCATGAGCCTGATGGGGCGCAATTGACTCTTTCTCTCTTTGTTCTCCTCAAACAGTTACCATCACTGTCCACAAAAGGTCAGGCACCGGCTGACTCAGCGGCGCCTTCTATCCTCCTGCCTCTTTTGGATGGAGAACAATGGGCTTTCTCCTCCTTCACTTCGAGTTAGAACTTCAACCCGTCGGCATCTTTACGTTGAGAAGTTGATGTTTTGACTCTTATTGAATCGGCACCCTAAGTATGTGTTCTCCGTTGACATTGTAGACCTGCCAACCGCGCGTCTAATCCGTATTGTCATTAACATTGGAGCTTCCAATCCGATAACACCTTTGCTTCATGCGCTTTTCGTTTTCCAGCTACTGAATCTGAACTGCTTGTGCTATTTGTGTCGTGTTACAATTCCTGAACGCTTTTTCGATTGATCCATTCGAATTAATCCGTCATTCAGACGTATTCGTGTGAGATAAACTTACGTTGTTTTACATTCACAGCATAAAGGATGGACGCATATTTCCACGAGAGAAACTCACTAATCGATCAGGACCTTGCTTTGCGAAGAGATCGTGTCAAGGTCAAGACATCGACACCATCCGAACTCCTCGCTGATGGCATCGTACGAGGTGTGCGAGCGAAAGAAGCGTATTCTGTCTGGCATCCCGGTGGCGAGCCGGCTTATTATGGTGACGATAATACACCTCATATCTTCCCTGGGATGGAGTTCTTGACTGGTGAGGAACTTTTGTTCTATTTGTAGTCGGTGTACTCTGCTTTGATTCTCGCGTGGCTAATGAAAGTCCACTCCAGCGAGAGACATCATCTTGAAGACAAAATTATTTAATATTCTGCTCAAGGCATGACATTTATCACAGACATCCGGTTCGAGATTAACTTGTTAGTTTGAAGATGCCGAAAGGTGCTTTACTTCATGCGCATCTGGATGCGACTGTCAATGCGAGAACGCTTCTCAAGCTTGCTCTTGGACATCCAAACCTACATGTCCGCACGTCTCGCAACCTCTCCTTTACCAACTTAACGTCGACAATACCGGAATTTAGGCCGTTTGTCACGTCGCCATCCTCGTCTTTCGGCCTGACAGACGAGAACTATGCACCTGGAGAGTGGGTTTCAATTCACAGAGCTCGAGAGTCGTTCCATGAGCGCCTTGGAGGACCTGCCGGCTTCGACAAATGGTTCATTGATTCTCTCATGATCAACCCGTCCGAGGCATACGAGAAATACAACACTACCAGCAAGGTAAACGCTTCCACTTATTACCATGAGTTGATTCGCGCCTATGTTCTTGCTTCCAGATCTGGCGAAAGTTTCGCAGTACCTTTGAAGTATCATCTGTACGTCTCCACTTAAGCCCAGTGCATATCCAACTTTATAACCTCGAAGTTGCCCAGGAATTGATACGATATGCACCCATATTCCGTGGTTACCTTCACGAGTTTCTCAAGTCTTCAGTAGAAGATGGAATCTCGTATATCGAAGCTCGTATCAACTTCCATTATAAGTACGTGCAATTCATATATGTGCCAATTATGTGTATCAATATCCTAACTTAAACTTGATCCAGATTCATGTTTGGTCAAGATGGGCTGGAGAATATTCCCCATCGAGAATGGCTTGTAGCTCTCAAACAAGTAGTCGAAGAGTTTCGTCGCTCCTTAAAGGAACAGAGCCGTGAAGATGAGTTCATTGGAATCAAGGTAAGAGTACATAGTCACTTCAGACCTCGATGCCAAACTGTATCTGATGGAATCTCTGGTAAGATCATCTACACCACCCTTCGTCACGCCCCTCCCGAAGAACTTGAGTGGTATATTGAAGACTGCATTCAGTTGAAACAAGAATTTCCGGATCTCATCGTAGGTAAGGGGGGTTTGAGTCCTCACAACTGGCACCATTGGTAATTGTCTTTCTTATCCTAAGGTTTCGATCTGGTCGGCCATGAAGACACCCTGAAGCCTCTCATCGACTACATCGACCCATTAACACGCTTCAAGGAACGACAAAATGAACTTGGGATAGACATCCCATTTGTATTTCACGCAGGCGAGACTACGGGAGACGGCACTAAAGCGGATATGAATCTCTACGATGCTATTTTACTGGGGACGAAGCGCATCGGACACGGGCAAGCACGTCCATGTTATATCTCTCTATGAAGCTAACTAACCATCTTATTAGCTTTTCGTTGTACAAACACCCGAAGCTGATGAGTATTTGTAGGGAAAGAGGTATTGCTATTGAAGCTTGTCCGATCTCGTATGTTCCATTTCCCATACGCTGCGTTACGGAAAGACTTGACGTAGCTCTCATAGGAACGAAATTCTGGTTTGCACATCTTCGTTCTCCCGTAACTCACGCCTAAATTGTCTTCTGTAGAGGTTGACGTCGTCGATGCCCATGCACCCGCTCCCAGCTCTTCTCAATCAAGGAGTTCCCATCGCATTATGTTCTGACGATCCAGCAGTATTCGGGAACATGGGACTAACATTCGATTACTTCCAGGTAAGTTTCCTTGATCCTCATTATGCATACGACTTCACAATGCTGTTTTTTTTTCTATTCTGCATTGTTACAGGTCCTGGTTGCTAGCGAAACGACAGGCCTACTGACGTTAGGTCAGATAGCTCGCGACAGTATCCAAGTGAGTTTACATTCTACGCTTGACGTTCCATCAGCGCATTGTAACAATTGCGTTGTGCTTGTGTTCGCAGTATTCTTTACTGCAATCGGCGGAAAAGGAACGTGCATTAGAACTGTGGGAGCGCAGGTGGTCGAAGTTCATCGAGACTATTGTTCATGGTCATCACAATCAGGATGCTCTGCGTAATTGACAATAATCGTGCAGGGTCAATGCCTATGATACCACATGTATTTGTTATACCTTCCATACCACACCAGTTTTGACAAAATATAGGACAGATTTTGAGCTCGCATAATAAATAGTATATCAGGGTATGAGAGACGTCGACACGAAAACAGACAGAACACAACAGCAGCAGCAACAGCCCAATGCATAAGCATAATTGCCAGTCGGCATATCAGAGTACAACCGAGGAGGTGAGGAAAACGCGCAAGAGAACGAAGACTAGCAATCGGACTTGAAGCCGGGTCAAAAACCCTGCTCATTAGCGACTACTGTGTCGATGAAATCACAGCGAGACCATAAAGCAAATAACAGGAGAAAGCATACACAGGGAAAAACCGACACGATAAGAAACCCTGAAACAAATCTCGGGTTTTGCTAGTTGGAGGAAGACCGCAGCTGCTTCTGCTTTTCCGCTTCCAACCGCTACATCCATAAGGTCAAAATCATATTCTTCCACGTACAGCAATAAAAACATACCTGGTACAATAACTGCACAGCCATCTGTATGTTGGGAGGCTGACCAGTAATAACCACCAACCGTTCGCCTTCTCCACCCTGAGGTGCAGGGCCTCCATTCACACTGGTACCCGTCGCACCTGGTTCCATAATCTTGATATTACTTCCACTGAGGTGTCGGATTTCGTTAATCTTCGCCCCTCCTTTGCCAATGATGCAGCCGACTAGGTCGTTCGGGATATATATTTGTTGCGTTTGCAAAGGCCCGGCGGGTCCACCTTGAGGTCCTGGTCCACCAGGGCCAGGATAGGGGTTCGAGTATCCCGGAACGTACGACGAGCCTGTATAAGGCGGCCGACGAGATGATGGACGGTACGACGAGTTGTTGTGCGACGGCATACGTTCATTGGCTTCAATCAGGATGTTACCGATGTAGTAAGTCGCAATGTGAATGGCGTCGGCTACACCAGAGACGCTCAAAACCCGCTACAAATCGGAGTCAAAACGTCAATGAGCACTCGAAGCACGGAATGTCGTAACATTACCTCCGTAGAACCGGGCAGCATGCCCTCGCTGGCGTTGAGTCTGGCGCCACTGGCGTCCTGAATTTCCTTGATCTTCGCACCACCCTTGCCAATGACTGAGCCCATTCGAGAGTTAGGTATCATGAACTTGATGGTCACCGCTCGACTGCCGGGGACAGAAGCCTTGTCGAAGGGTTCATCGTTTATCCTACGTACAATCAAACCAAATGCCTTGTACAAATATTTTAGTCAGAGTGTACTAGGGACAGTAGACAACAATACATACCTTTGACACAGCGTCCAGAGGACCACTGACGTTCAGAATTCGTTCAGGGTTACCAGGAATACTTTCAGAGACCATAACACGAGCCCCGCTCTTCTCTCGGATCTCGTTTACATGAGAGCCACCTTTGCCAATGATGATGGATGCATCTTGGGTGACAATCAAGCACCGCATATGAATGCTGGCTGAAGGGGGCGGAGGTGGGTTTGACGACGAGCTTGAAGCATTTGCAGACGAACCGTCTGCCCCTGACTCCGTAGATGCATTGGCACCTCCTGAGGTTGAGTCTGTCATGCCCGTCTTGTCTCCCCGACGTGGCGAAGGGGTGGAAGCAGCTGTGCCGGAGTCGTCGACAGACTGGCGAACATCTACTTTAGAGTCATTGGCAGAGCCATGAGATGTCCTCGCTTGTGAGTCATCTCCAAGTGACGTAGCGCCTGTATTGGCACGCTTGTGCTTCGGTTGCTCTGAGTCGGAGGGCGAACGGGACCTTTTGCGTGTCGAGTCAGCTTCTGGCATGGTTGTAAGTTCAGTGTTTCCTCAGGGCGAGTCAATGCCCGTTAGCAGTTCACGGAGAGGGAGGTTTGGGGATGGGTGGACGGAGAGGTGGGTTCTGAAGGGATGCAGTGTGGATGGTGAGGAGGGGAGGAGGAGGGTGTGAGGAGTGCGCCGCCATTCATGCAACTCACCTGCTATTTTGTCAAGTCGGCCAGAAGGGAAAAAGCTCGCTATGAGCGTCGTCGTCGTCGTCAGGGTCGGGACTGTGCTTGTTGTCGTGGTTGAAGATGTTCTCGACGACGACGGACACGGCGATGGGATCAGCCTAATATTGCACCGCCAAACATACCAATACCCCGGCATTTTCCGGACCACCATCTCTCATCGAATTTGTGGACTGTAGTGTTCCAGTTGAGCTTGAATTTGCCTACTCAGCGATTCACCAGTGCACTGTAAGTACTGCACTACCAGTATAATATTCACACATTCTTTCAAAGAATGTTTCTATTTTTTTTTTCTTGACATGCCTCCAGCCTTCATAACGCTCGAGAGCATCGCCTAAACGTGCATTCAATTGTACTGACCATGATGATGCATATGTACAGCTACGTATCCTCAGATCTCACACTTCTATGGAAGCGTGGATATCGTTTATAAAGAGAGTGCGCTGTTTGCATGGCAAGGCACGGGCATCTTCAGAGTGGAACCATCCGACATTCCAACGGTCACTTTCAAGTTCTGTGCTGCCAAACTGCTATAGCGCACACATCCTTTGCACGCTACGGGACTGCCAGTGCCCATGAAAATGTATTCGTCCCAAAATGTATCTCACTCCCCTCCGTGTGAACGAGGCCTTATGTTATTGCTCCTGTCGATCTGCACTGACACCTATCTGGTGAAATATGGCCTGCTAACTCAAGCCTTAGCTTGATCATAAAGATCTATCGATTTATCATATACGCTGACATGATGGCGGCTGCGGTGGCTTACCCTCTTGGTATGTTGGTCATTGTTCATCTACGTGGTTTATTGGACAAGTGCTTCCGTGTGCGTATGCTTATCAAGATTTGATCACTAGAAGAGACACGATATTGCGAAAACCCACGAAAGTCAATTACAGACAAACTTTGCTCACATTAGGATTACTACGAACCGGCGGCAACACCGCTGTCCTACAGGTGAGTATCCACATCCTGACGTGATCTGGTTGATAACATTGACGTTTGGATGGCAGGAATTGTCATCTACTACCGTGTAAACTCATCTGCGCGGTTGGTTGAGCCTTTCGATTCTCAAAATGTTAAATAAGATGACTGGCGTCCCTCTCATCCATCCTAATCCACGCCCAGCAGTTTTATCCTCCCATTCATACATATCATACCTAAACGCAATATGACTATTCAACTCCATGGTGCTGCTGGTACTACCTGCACTAACCGCGTCTTCCTCGTTGCGAAGGAACTTAATATTCCCGTCGTCCTCGTCCCCGTCGACTTTGCCACTGCAGAGCACAAGTCCGAGGCTTACCTCGAGCACCAGCCTTTCGGCCAAGTGCCCTACATTGTTGACAATGCCAATGGTAACTTCAAGTTGTTTGAAAGCCGTGCAATCTGGCTACTTAGTGCAGCAATACGGCGGCAACTCCGGTCTGATCCCTAAGGATCCCAAGAAGCTGGCTAAGTTCGAGCAAGCTGCGAGTATCGAAGTAACCGACTTCGATCCACATGCCGGCGCCATTATGGAGAAAGTATTTAAAGCGTGAGTAGTGATTTATTTTGTATCATGTAGTTGCTAACGCATTAACGTTTTCTACGTAGTTTCAGGGGTCTGCCCGCAGATGAGACTATTGTTGCGAAGCATGCTGAGCTTCTCATCGACAAGCTTGATGCGTACGAGCGCATTCTGAAGACATCCAAGTGGCTTGCCGGAGGGGTAAGTTTCGTCCCTCCCATCCAGTATCGGACCCTGATGGCACGTCGCACCGTTAAAGGACCTCACCTTGGCAGATCTCTTACACCTCCCCTACGGTGACTACCTCACCAAGGGAGGATATGGAGGCTTACTTGAGGACGAGGAAAAACGTCCTCACGTCGCTAAGTCATTCTTCTATGGTTGTGCATGCAAGAATTTGCCTTAAATTGGTTGATCCCTTTAAGGAAGTCCCCCATCTCTCGTCCCACCTGGCAAGCTGTCCAGAACGGTGCCTAATTTGGTGTTCGTCGAAGAGCCGGAAGGCAAGATAACATGGACCGTTGAGACGGCCAATTTGTACCGTATTATGTCTTAACGAAGAATGAACACTACAGGGGACCGAGGAATGGGCGTACCCCTTGATTCAGCAGTATTTCCGAGTGACTGCAATGGAGGATTGACAGACTGTGTCTCATGTTAAGACGGCTCTTCACCCTGACGGAACGTGCGGTGATCTTGCATTACAATGGTACGAAATGTCCGAGATAGTTTACCTACAATACAGTGCTCAGCTCAAATCACTTCCAAGTCATCGTCATCTAGTCCTCCACTTGCACTACGCTTAAGACTGCGGTGAGATTGACGGAGAGCGTGATACTGATATCAAACGCATTGACATGAGCAAAAAACCGTAAGATACGAATCAGGAGCTCTCACCTTCTTCTGATACTTTAAAGAACTTTTCTTCAACGCCTCTACTTCCCCTCTGAGCGTAGCGAGATCATGCTGGCCGGATTCATGTTCGCTTGTCACGAAGACAAATTTCCGGCGTACATTCTCCAATTGGATCTGTAGCTCGATATTCTCCTGTTCTAGCTTGGTTTCGCGCCGTTTATAGGCTTGGCGGTACTTCCTCACGTCCTCTTTGGCATCATTGCGTGCGTGTTCGATTTGCTGGCGTGCAAGCGCATTGATACGTTCAATTTCAGCTTGGGCAAGCTCTCCTTGACGTAATGTATGCAGTTCTTGCACCCTCTGTGATAAGGGCGTTTGATACTATGGGTGACGTAGTGGTAGAATGCAGGTCATACCGTTCGTATGTCCGCCAAAACCGTGCCTATAGATCTAAGCAGAGGCTTCGTTCACGTCAATACATACAGTTTGACCGCGGTTGCTTTGCGAGAAAAATGGCTCACCCGAAATTCTGTATCTGGATGTGTCTGTTCGGTCACGCTGTCCAATATCCCTTGTACACTGTGATTTATCTGGCCAGTCCAGGCATTTCAGTGTTATCAAAACCAACCTTGAAGTTATGTTTGCGATAGTGTCCGTGTCTATAGACGATGCGGACAGCGCCTGCCGGCCCGATTCGACTATATCATCCGCCTCTTCGCGCAACCTAGAATTAGATATCGACGCAGGTTGGGAGGGAGTATCATAGTCTGGGTATAGCTTAATTAGAGCTTCTAGCGGTTGTGGTGTTCGACAAACTGCACAAGGAGCCGCAGATGATTCCGATGCGAAATGAAATGTTGTGCAGTCGAAACAGTAGAGATGTCCACAAGGGGTAGCCATGGGAGGTAAGTCTTCACCCAAAGTTTCGAGGCAGATGGAACATCGAGTGTTCAAGTTCATGGTCGACTCCTGATATTTGATTAGGGGTAGATGGTGGTGGTTGGAAGTCAAGCGGAGAACCGAGGGGTAGCGGCGTGCTGCATTGTGCAAACCCCCCTCGGCCCAAACGAGACGCGTTTATTGCGCGCCTACGCATTCACTCAATGTGGGCGCTCGATGTCAGTAGACGCTTGCCATACGATCTGAAATCTCTGAAGCAAAACTGACACTCGCACTCTTCATCATGGCATCCGTACTCAAAGCTCAAAAGAAGAACCAAGCTGTCAAGGATGTCAAGGGAAAGCGGAAGGCAGATACCATGGACGTCGATGACACTACGGAGGGACCGTCGCCGAAACGTCCAAAGAACAAGCAGCGAGTTCTGCTACTCTCTTCTCGAGGAGTTACCCACCGCATGAGGCATCTCATGAACGATCTAGAAGCTCTTCTTCCTCATGTTAAGAAAGGTGTGCTTGTGCAGCAAAATCCTCTTATAGACTGAAGCTTCATAGACGACCTGTAGATGCCAAGCTTGACTCCAAAAGTCACCTCCACCTTCTGCCCGAACTAGCAGACTTGAACAACTGTAACAATGCACTATATTTCGAAGCTCGCCGACATGAAGATCTTTATATGTGGGCTGCAAAAACACCTAATGGCCCAAGCATCAAAATGCATGTGCAGAACGTACACACGATGGACGAGCTGAAGATGACCGGCAATTGCCTCAAGGGCAGCCGCGGTCTGTTATCCTTTGACAAGGGCTTCGATGAGACGGAGTGGGGAAAACTCACCAAGGAGGTCTTCACACACGTAAGCATTATTTTACCTTGGAACTGTCTGCGCGCTCAACTCTTACTCTCGCTTCAGATATTTGGCGTGCCTGCAACCGCGCGGAAAGCGAAGCCATTTATTGACCACATCCTGACATTCTCTATTCTGGATGACAAAGTCTGGTTCCGTAATTTCCAGGTACGTGTGTCGGTGATACATGCTCTCTAGACATACGCTCAACGGAGTGAAATATAGATTGTTGAAAAGGATCCTCTTCAACCAAATGGCCCTCCACAGACCTCCCTGGTCGAGATCGGTCCTCGTTTCGTCTTGACACCAATCCGTATCTTCGAAGGTGCATTCAGTGGAGCGACGGTCTACTCGAATCCAGGTCTGTGCATTTCAATTGTAATTCGTTGCATGTACATGCTGACTTTATGTTGCAGAGTTTGTTTCTCCTGCTGCTGTGCGTTCAGCTTTGAAGAGAGAGAAAGGTTCAAAGTACGGAATGCGAAAACTCGCCGAGGAGGAAAGATATGGTCGCGAAGCTGCCAGGAAGAGGGAGGAGGACGAGTTGGCGGTGTCGAAGGTGTTTGCTTAGATCTCTGCATCTTTTCTTTTCTTCCACATGGTTTTCTTACATTGTGGGCTCTGTACATTCACATTCGTGGTTCGTCAAAATCGTATTGCGGTGAAATAGACGCCCATTGGCTGAGCCACGTGTGAACGCGTTGGATCGCGTTCTGCGCGTCTGTCACGGTGAGAACAAAATCTATAACATTCACCATGGACGACTCCTCTTCAGGCGACGAGTTCGGTATGTTGCCATATCTTATATGTTAGAATTGGGGACGTCTGAATATAGACGCAGTGTTTGACTGACATAGGCTCTTATGATCCTACGACGCCGAGACCAGCTAAGAAGCCAGCTTCACGAAGTACACGATCAAATAATGCTATCGCAGGACCATCCTCTAAGCCTGCACCGAAACGAGGTGTGAAGAAGGGAAAACAAGCTGCAGAAGGCAATGTTCCTCATGATGTTGTTGACTTGATGTCGGACGATGAAGAGGCACAATCCGTGCCTCCAACAAAGAAGCCAAAATCAACGCAAGGCCGAGGTGCTGCTGCCCCGGTGACAAAGCCCACTTCGAAAACGAAGGGCAAGGCGAAAGTAGATGCGCAACCTCTAGAGGTCGAAGAGCCTATGACCATAGACGAAGTTGAGGTCATTCAGTCAGAGCAGCTTCCACAAAGGGCAACGCGGACAAGTAAACCTCAAGGAAAGGCCACAAGTGCAACTACGAAACCTTCATCGCCACCGGCTGTGGCTGTCGGGGAGATTGACCGACTTCGTAGAGAGGCTGAACGAGTGAGAAAGCAACTCGCTGATGTACATTTTGGTCTGGCTTTTGCGTTACATGGAAAGAACTAATCTGTGTGAATTGTATAGGCTCATGAACGGGAGCAAAAGCTCGTCGGTCAACTTGAAGAAGTATTCCGGATAAGGAATACCGATGCGGAGGAGGCATTAGCGCAAGAGCGAGAGGTGTTCGATGCGAAGATAACTGGTAAGCCATCTGCTCAAGGTGCCCTCACTACTATCTGCTAAATGACATCTAGCGCAGGAACTCTTATTGGCGGAACAGGCTAAGCTGATTACAGCCTCGAATTCAGGCATGCTTCATTTCCTAAGCCGAGAAGACGCGGATAAAGAGAAGAAAGAGGTGGAAGATAATGTCCTCCATTGGAAACAAGTGGCTGCCCAAAAGGACGAAGAAATTGTGGCGCAGACACAGCAAAGTAAGTGTCCTAATCTGTGGGAGCCGGCCGTTTGTTCATCGCGCACACTCGCAGTTCAACAGCTTGAGACCGAATTGAAGGCTGAAATTGAACGAGCCAAGACATTGGCTGCGCGTAATCCACTCCCTTCTGCAAGTCGCAACAATGGTACAGCAAAGGTAGACGGCTCTGGCGCCACTGCAGTGATTTGTCTCTATGAGACGATGACGAATGTACTGGTTCTCAACACCACAATCAAACCGAGCGAGTTCCATGGAAAGGAGGAACATGAGTTTGATTGTATATATTCGGTGTCAAACCCATCTGACGACTTGCTGCAAGGTGAGAAAACTGTTACATTTGTTTTATAGCTTTTGACACCCCTTTTCCAGCGCTCCACTTCACTCTGCGAGATATGTGGCAACCCCTCGATGATTCCGATGAATTGATTCGGAAGATCGAGTATCAACCCAAAGATCTTGACAAGGAACTCCCAGAGCTCGTAGACAAGCTAGATTTCTTCAGGGATCCCTTTATTTTTGCCCATGATCAACTTCATGTCTTCCTAAGGACGCTTTCAGAACGATTCCAGCCTGTAGCTTCACAAGACGAAGAGCAGGAAGAGGAGGATGAACTAGCAGGTGATGACTGATCTTTGCGGTTGCCCCTCTGGTGCGATGTGATCTAACATGTATCCTGTCTTGGTCTATCTAGAGTCATGAAGTCGTATGCTGCGATGCGTGTATATCTATCTCTATGATGAAATCTTATGGTATCTTGGTCTGTAATACAATACATCTCTATGCTTCATTTTTCTCCCGTCATTGTCCAAATCTTCACTGCACGTTCGTCATTTGCGAGCATGGCCCTTTTCATTATGAGCGATACGAAACCACCTTCAATATCCGATCCGCCGAGGTTCGCACCTACTTTGACGAGGAGATCAACTACATGTTCGTGACCCTGACGAGCGGCCTGTGAAGGATATCATCGTATGTTATCAGCCGACTTCTATCGGAATGCGAATACGTACATAGTATAAGGCGGTATGGCCCAGGTTGTCTCTGAGGTGGACAAGAGCTCCTGCCTCAAGTAAGACCTTTACGCACGCCGCACTTCCGTTCAAAGCGGCCACATGCAACGGTGATCTCCCAGAAGCAGGATCCACGCAATTCACAAGACCGCCTCGTATGGCAGTGTTCCGATTGACAAGAAGCTCAAGGCCCTCATGATCTAATCCTTGCGAGGTTTCCGATTGCAAACAGAACTTAATGCCTTCTACGTCGTCTTTTGCTGCGGCAAGGTGCATCAGGAAAGGAAACAGCGCTACCTCAGTCATGGAGGCTTCAGTGGCAGTCCATGACCAAGGCGCAGTAGAATCTGTAGCGTCTGACTTAGGTTCTGGGGAAATGACAATCGTAGGCATATGAGGACGAGTTATCATGAGTCGGACAGCCTGGGAAAGGAGACCCTGGATGTTGCCTAGAGAATCGTCTATTCCTGCCTGTGAACTGCGACTGGTTGGCATGTAGCTCGGCGGCAACGTTAGCTCGCCTCGCAGGGGCGTGCCGATGAGAGACCGGACTTCAGCAGTTGACAATTCCGGCTTTCCAAGGAGATAGCTAAGTTTGGTCAGAGCACCCTATGAGCATAGTTCCTCATCAGTCTCAAAATCAATCTACTTAGCCACCTTGAGAACAACTCACTTCCGGCGTCATGTCGCCTCCAGAGACAATTCCCGCCGTAAGCAAGCTGCGACCGGTCTCGTAAGCCGCCGAGACTGAACCCTTCGCACATTGTGAAATCGCAACTATTACAACACCGCGATCGCAAGCCTCTTTGAGTGCCGTCATAAGATCAGCGCGTTGTGGTGCATTGCCTGCTCCGAAAGTTTCCAATACTACACCTCTTGTGGGTGGAATAAGGAACGCCCGAACGGTCGCGGCCGTGATGCCAGGGAAAAGTCGAAGGGTGGCTGTAGTAGAAATTCAGAGTTGGTAAAAGGATCCATAGAAAGAATAGTAGAGTGCAACCTGCCTACATGCGGGCTCATCTCTGATAGATTAGAGACGTAAGTAACTTGGAAAAACATATCAATCATGACACGTACCTTTGTGGGCCTTGAATCGGCGGAGACTGGTTTGTCGAATAACATCGTTCCAGTTTATGGTGATATCGATCCCGACTGAAAAATTGATTGAATGCGTGGAAGCGTTTCAAAGTAACTTTGCACTAACCATTGACTAATGGCGGAAAGTTGGGACTGTTGAACGCATTGAAGTCATTGGACGAGAATTTTGAGACACGATTACCGCGGTACAGGGTATGATTGAAATATAGGCAGACCTCTAAATACCTGTCAGTTTATAGCACAACGCAGACTGTCGTGTATGGACGCTGACCTGGTATAATGTAGTGGCCGGCAATTGTCAAAGATCCTAGCAAATTATCGACAGCATCGTTCCGTAGTTGGGATAATGGAATCTGAGCTCCCGTAACAATCTGCACAGTGCGGACTCAGACGACACGCAATGCAGAGAGTGCGGGCCGGTGATGACTGACCACTGTCTTTCCTAGATCCTCGAGCAAAAACCCGAGCGCGGAAGATGTATAAGACATCGTGTCCGTGCCATGCAATACCACGAACGCGTCAAATGTCGCGTAATTGAGTTCTATTTCGGTAGCAATGCGGATCCAGTCTGTACTACGGGATCTAACATAAGTCTCTGCATTGCAAGGTAGACGAGTGTATATACCATCAATTTCCATATTGCTACTATCCAATAGTGGATTCCACTGAAGGTGATAAGCTATTGCAAAAGCAATAAACAATCTGAAAAGTACCTCAAGGACCACATAACGAATCCGCTTGTTATTGGATCCATTGGCGGAGGTACGTGGGGTTACGAGACTAGGCAGATGCGCCTCGTACACGTTTTCAGCTATTTTTGAGCACGATACGTGTCCGCCCGGGGGAGGTTGGCGATCGGGAGCTGCAGATAACGAGCTTGCATGACCAATTGGACGCGATGACCTAACGGGTAGAGAAGATGCTTGATGGACGGCAGGCTTAGGATTTGAAGAAGGGCCTGGAGAAGTAGCGCGGCTGCTTGACGGTGATTGAGTGGGACTGGTCCTGCTGCTATGATTACTCCATGAACGGAATCCTTCAACTGAGGCAGAATGGGAGAACAAGGATTCCTCTAGAGGATCATGAAAGCGATGCTGACTACGCAGCGTCTCGGTGAGAAAATATGGTTCGGGAACATAGCCTTGTTTTCCGACAAGCATTCCAATCGTTCCACCTGTGTAGATCATCAAGACCTTGGACTCGTCGGAAGGCTGCGAGAGCTCCATCGTTCAACGAGAAGCGTTCTCGCGAGAAATAAGCAGAGGTCCTGGATATATTGGAAATGATAGCGTAGTTAAGGCCGAATAAGAGGGAACCTGTAAACCTTTGTAGGTGTGGACGAACGGTGAAAAGGATACGAAGCAAGCTTGAAGCCAACACCGATCTCCCCGCTAGGCGCCAAGCGCCGACCAGAATATATGGGCGCCTATCTAATCTTTATTCTCCCGAGTAATAAGCACTGGAGCGGATTGATCACCCTTGACTCGACTTTTATTTCCTGTATATAACCTCGTGGTGGGTTCTACACCCTGTCAGCTCACTTCATCATGGACGCCATTAAGCAAGTTTTCGAAGCCAAAAAGAAAGAGGTTTGCTCAGTGCGTCTTGCACTGTACGATTGTAATTGACATTTTGAACAGGGAGCACCTGCCTTCGTTACTTTTGTAACGGCGGGGTACCCCAAGGTCGAGAGCACTGTTCCGATCTTGCTGGCCATGCAAAGAGGAGGAGCGGACATCATTGAACTTGGAATGCCATTTTCCGATCCAATCGCTGATGGTCCTGCAATTCAAGAGACGAATGCCGTTAGTATTCATGTTTACTTAGAATGACTGACTTATTCAATATCTCACCTTCAGGTCGCCCTTAAAAACAACGTTGACTATCCGACAACGCTGGGACTCCTTCGCGAAGCACGCAATCAGGGTCTCACTGCTCCGATTGTCCTAATGGGTAAGTATATGGTGTGTCTAGACGAAATTACCACGATGACTGAATGATTTGGCATTCTCAGGTTATTACAATCCACTATTGGCTTATGGTGAAGAAAAGGCGATCCAGGATGCATACGAGGCAGGCGCGAATGGCTTCATTATTGTTGATCTTCCTCCTGAGGAAGCCATCAGCTTCAGAGAGAAGTGCCGCAAGGCGAAGTACGTGCTTCAGCTTTCTGACCGTACTATAATTGACTCTTGGAATAGTATATCCTACATACCATTGATTGCACCTTCCACGACCCTCCATCGTATCAAATTCCTATCGTCCATTGCCGACACTTTCATTTACATTGTTTCGAAGGTAAGACCTTTGTCGTCATATGAAGTGAATATCGACCAATGACTGTCTAGATGGGTACGACGGGCTCATCGGTATCAGGGACTGTCAATACAGCCCTTCCAGACATTATCGCTCGCGTGCGACAATATGCCACCGTACCTCTAGCCGTCGGCTTCGGTGTCGCAACTCGGGAGCACTTCGAGCATGTTGCCAATGCAGGTGCAGACGGTGTTGTGATTGGTAGTCGGCTCGTCGCTATCATCAAGACCTCCTCTCCAGACCAGATCATTCCAAAAGTTGAAGCATATTGCCTCGAGATCAGTCGCAAAGGCGAACCATTCCACTCAGCTCCGATTCAAGGCTCTAGCTCTTCGCAACCCGTCACGAATGTGAACAGGGATGCGCCTCCAGCTGTACACACTATTGCTGACTCTACGGTCCTCCCTCCTCGTTTCGGACAATTCGGCGGACAGTACGTCCCAGAGTCACTGTTCGATTGCTTGGTGGAGTTAGAAGAAGCACACAAATCTGCAATGGCCGACCCAGAGTTCTGGAAAGAGTTCCGAGGGTTGTATGGCTACATGAATCGTCCTTCAAACCTGTACAAGGCTGAGAAGTTGACAGAACATGCAGGTGGTGCGACTATCTGGCTAAAGCGCGAAGACCTGTGAGCCGTCATGCGTGCTTTGTGCGTTTTTCGTGACTGAACGATATACGCAGTAACCATACAGGTTCACATAAGATCAACAATGCAATCGGACAGGTAAGTTCTGTCTTCAAAATGGTAATTGAATACATGCTCAATTATTTTACAGATTCTCCTCGCTCGCCGCATAGGCAAGAAACGTATCATTGCTGAGACTGGTGCAGGCCAACACGGAGTTGCTACTGCTACTGTGTGTGCTCGCTTTGGTATGGAATGCGTTATCTACATGGGAGCAGAGGACGTTCGACGTCAGGCATTGAATGTTTTCCGTATTCAAATGCTCGGCGCCACAGTAAGTTTTACCGTGATTTCCAGATCACCTCATTGTGATTCACGCATTTTGAAAGGTCATCCCTGTCCACTCAGGTTCATGTACACTGAAAGACGCGGTGAACGAAGCCATGCGTGATTGGGTCACCAACCTTGCAACCACTCACTACCTGGTCGGTTCATGTATCGGACCTCACCCCTTCCCCACCATCGTCCGTGACTTCCAGCATGTCATCAGTAAGGAAATCAAGGAACAACTTCAAGCCGCAGCTGGAAAGCTACCTGATGTAGTCGTTGCTTGTGTGGGAGGTGGCAGTAATGCCATTGGAACCTTCTACGACTTCATTCCCGACAAAAGCGTGCGATTGATTGGTGTCGAGGCTGGTGGCGAAGGTAACGTTGTCTTATCGTTGCTGTAATTTTTGCGTTATGCTGAGTTGACGTTGTAGGTCTCGATGGTGATCGACACAGTGCAACCCTATCGATGGGTCAACCTGGTGTCTTGCATGGTGTTCGAACATACATCCTACAATCAGAGGCTGGACAGATCATCGAGACTCACTCGATTAGTGCTGGTCTTGACTACCCTGGTGTGGGTCCCGAGCACGCTTGGCTGAAGGATAGCGGGCGAGCGGAGTATGTTGTCGCTACTGATGAGGAAGCTCTTCGAGGCTTCAGGATGTTGACACAATTAGAGGGTATCATTCCAGGTATGGGATGCATCATTATAACAGAATGGACTAAACGTTGATGGGTATATGTAGCTCTTGAGTCTTCACATGCTGTCTGGGAAGCAGTCCGACTCGCCAAGACCCTTCCTAAAGACCAAGACATCGTCATTGTATGTGCTCATCGATCTCCCAACTTCTTGCCTTTTCTGACTCTTTGTTCAGTGTCTGTCAGGTCGTGGTGACAAAGACGTCGAACAAATCTCGCAACTCCTGCCAGGAAAATGGGCCGACAAGCTTGACTGGCACATTAGTACCACTGCATGAGCGCGGGCAGCTATTCCTGAAGGATCGGAGTACATACCTAGGAAGAAGTGACAATGTATTTGGAAGTTGTACTGACTGTAATATTGAATACAGGTAGAAGTGTATCCATATAGACCACATATATGCGCCCAGAGATCAGGTTGGCTATCGAGACTGGCGTGTCCTTGGGTTGAAGACTGCATTATGGAAAGCAATTTTGGTTCTGATGGTGTGGACTTCGTATTGGACGTCGTCCCGAAGGACCACAGGCGCCAAAAGATATCCTCGCTTGACCAAGAACCATCAGCACCCTGTCCACGACCAACACTCTTTACTTCTTTCTCTACTGATAATGGTTCGGCAATACAGTCAACTTCATCAGAAATATGTCCCTCAAACATCCGAGCCCCACAAATATGGTCTTCACAATGTATACAATGCCTAACCACGCATATACTCACCCATTCCTAGAATCTGTCCTTTCGCGTCTCAACGATTCATCTGGGAGACTCAATAAACAATACCCCAGGAGCTCTACGCCTTCCAATGTTCGCTCAATCAAGTCCTATGCCCAGGACACCGACCTTGACACTGCGAACTTCTTTCGCGACTTTGACAACCATACACGCGACAGTAGTCGTATGACACGTCAAGAAAACCTCGACGATGACGACGACCTGGAGAACTGGGACGAGGAGACTACCATTGTTGCTATGCTGCAGGACGAGTACGTTATTCCCGTCCATGGGTAGCGAGGTCACTATATGCGCTTGAATGTCTCTTCGGGGTAACGATATTTCACATACTGAGCCTAGCGACCATAGCTTCTCCGACGACGACGAGAAGGAGGATCTCGCCGCTTTGGCCGAACAATTGCGCGCACCAATGGCTACTCAAGGACAGCATCTCAAACAGCATATGAGAGACTCCGTGATCCCTGCAATACAACAGGTCAAGAAAGTGCACGAGATCTTGGATGACGAAGGTCACCTCTTCCATCGGTATATTATCCGCAATATGGCTAAATTCTGATGGTGATCCAGTCGACCTTGCGTTCGGTGCCGGTCTGCTTGCATTTGATGAAGTCTGTAAACGCGTCGAAGCCATGACTTTACGTGACGAAGACGAGCTAAAGGACCAGTACATCCAGATGCAGGTCCGTTTCATCGTATATATCATGAATTGGGCTACTTTATCTCTCTCGTTTGGGATATATAGAAGAATACCAAGAACCTCCTTACCCAGCTCGAGTCAGCATACAATCGTCGGGATCAATTATGGGTCAAACTCGAAGAGGACCTTTCGCAATGCGGTACCTTTTGTCACTTTGTCGTTATCTCATTCCTAACCCATTGTCGTGCTTGCCCGTTACCTAATCACTTAAGCCGATGGTGCTAAGACCGCCGTCGAATCCCTCCCAGTGGAAATTGAAGAGACCATTGTGCGACTGGAGAAGAAATGCAAGGACATGGAGAAGAAAGGAAACAGCGCAGCTTCGAAGCAGAAAATGTTGAAAGGACTTCTTGAACGCCTTTGAATTGACCGTTGTATGTCTTCGGCCGGTTTGTCCCCTGGCCGACTCGGTTCTGCTGACACTTCCGCGCTTACATCCAGGATGGGAAGTTTGTTTTCCAAATGATATATGTGAGATAATGCTGAACGGTGCGGACTGAGTGCTGATGCATATGACGTCTAGCATCCTCTGCTTAGGCTGCTGCTTGACGCTGCTACTGTACGTGTATTCTGTGGCTCTATTCTATTCTTTGGTACAGAGGATCCTTTTCAAGTTTCCGCTACCGGGTTCAATTTGAAGTTCCCGAATCGTGTGCGGCTATAATTGTAATAATACTTCCGACCACGTTGTGATCGATCCGGCTGACTGGTTTCGCATACGTACATGTGCCGCCGAAACGCGGTGTAAAAGCTAACATGCACCTCCGACGCGTCCCACTCCCCTCGCCGCCTTTTCTCCCTTCCTTCTGAGTCCAATCTTCACTGCGAGCCCTCATGGCGACCCTCCAGGAGCGTGCGAACGCGTTCCTGCGAGAGATCTCCATTCCCATTGCACGGAGGTTCAACTTGAAATACCTCCCCGACCATTTCCACACAGTTGTCTATGCTGCATTGGCGTACACGATTTTGCATCTTGTCATTGCTCCTTCACTTAGTCAATTGATTGTTCCCGATGTCTATAAGGGTCTGAAAGGTCGAAAAGCGCGGAATCGCTGGTGTGTTTGAACGTATGAGAGTCTCTGCACTTCAGGTGACCCAATACTTTCTTGTCCAGGAATATACACATTGTATCTTTCGTGAACGCAGTCACGCTTTCTTGGCTTGCATTCAAAGGGTTGGGTCATCCGGAGCTGAGCCAGGACAAAGCCTTTGGATGGCATCCTAGTGTGGGGACGGCGAACGCTGTTGCAACGGGGTACGTCTTACCCCTTTACTTTATTCGCGGAAGTGCTCAACGCGGGCGCTTTCACTCTTTAGACATTTTATTTGGGATGCAGCGGATGCTATCATCAATTTCACGGATATCGGATTTGTTATTCATGGTGCGTGGTTTGCTTTGCACATTCTCTTGCACGCGACCCAGGTGCTCATATACTTCGACAGGGTTTTCTTGCATGCTATTATATTCTTTGACCTTTGTTAGTGTCTTTGAATCTCCTATTCGCTACAGTATTGATGGTATGTGTAGAGACCATATCTTGGATTCTACTCGCCACGGTTCTTGCTTTGGGAATTGTAAGTCACCTGTAATCTTATTTCAGTCCATTTCGTACTCATAAATTGTCTCGTGTAATAGGAGCACACCGTTTCTTAATATCCACTGGTGGGCCATCCAACCTGTTGGCTGGAGGGAGTGGCTCCTGACGAGATTGCACAGGTTCCTGGACAAGCTAGGAAAAACTGGAGGCGCCCTACAACTCATCAACGGTATCATCCTTCTCTCGACGTTCTTCTCCATCAGGATCGTATATGGATGGTACATGGTACATTTTCTTAGCTCCCAACTTTGCTGTCCGATGTATATTGATCATGAAACCATTTTGGCAGAGTTATGAATTCCTGTGGACGCTATGGGAGGTCAAGGATCAAGTCCCAACAGCCCTCACTGCTACACTCTTCATCGGGAACATCATCTTGAACTCTCTGAACATCGTTTGGTTCGTTGTATATTGCATTTTCCACATACCTCTTGTCCTGA
This sequence comes from Somion occarium, assembly GCA_964035595.1. Lineage (NCBI taxonomy): Eukaryota > Fungi > Basidiomycota > Agaricomycetes > Polyporales > Cerrenaceae > Somion > Somion occarium. The sequence continues at coordinate 2,598,662 of OZ037946.1, forward strand.
GGGCTTCTATGCTTTGTCTGCAGGTTCACCAAGATGATACAGACTATCCGAAAACGATTCGAGGTTGACACCTCGGGGAAACCTGCGAATGGCAAAGCAAATGGCAAGGCAAATGGAAAAGCGGAGTGAAAGTCGCATTCAATCCACAGCTCAAACGCTTCGTGCCACATATTCCTTTACCCTTCACGTTTGTCGTTCTAGTTGCACTCCGCATAACGCTACTCTTGTTGTTATTCTCATACTGTAGACGGGATTGTATGCTGTATGTATGTGCCATCTAGATAGTCGCAATCGTCCTGTGCACCTTTTTGTGTCCTGCCAATTCGCATCATGCCCTTGAGTACGGTTGGAACGCGGCTCGTACGTCGCTGTGCACTCTTCGTTCCCAAGCCACCAAGTTCACTCTTCGCGTGATCTCGAATCTGAGTGTATGGTCTTTGGAATGCAGGAGACAATGTAGGTAGGCAAAGAGAAGCGCGTCCAGTGCTGTTGGAGATCTGAACGCAACACCGGAAACTCGTCAGTATCAGATCTGAATTCAATGATGCACTGAAGCAAACGTACGCGGAGCCGAGGAACCACTTGTCCGTCCCTAAACGTTCTGAGAGCGCACTGATGGCGTCCTTGTACTTCAACTCCACAGCATTCCTATCAATGTGTACACCATATGGCCGTATAAGTGAACTCCAACCTGTCAGGGGTTGAAGGGGTTGTGTGAAGATAGTCTGGATCGGATGGTGGACTGCACCATAAGGTGAGAGGAGTTTGAGAAAAGAGTCGTTCTCTGCAGGCTGGAATACCTCCTGTCAGATGAAATATCGTTAAGCGTCTTCAGTGAACAGAAAGGAAGGTCATAATAAAGTGGGAAGACAAACCAGTGCAGCATGAACGTCTCCCTCTAACAACTTAACCCAAGCCCGACTTTCATCCCTGGCATCCTCGTTCACATACCCTTCCAAATCACCTAAATTACCCACTTTCTTATCCACCCACTCCATAATCAAATGCGCAGGTAACAATTCACCCTCCCCGTCATCCTTCACCTTCGTATCCTCCGGCTCAAACTCTTTGAGAGGAACGCGAAGGTTAGGCAACCTTCCTTCAATAGCACCTTCAGGTTGGATATCCCATCGTACAGATATCCCCGTAAGCCCCCTCAAAGCAATGTAGGCTTGCCATTTGAGACATTCGACGTCTGAGCTGAATAGGTCTGATGAATATGAAGACTCAAGGGAGGGTTCGGATGAGCGTGGCGCGTGAATCCAGAGCTCTGGTGAAGTTACTGTTCGGGCTTTATGAGGTGAAGGTATCGGTGGGTATGTGTGCAGAGGAAAGTAAGTGAAAATGTTGTGTACGAAGGGTGGAAGGGTTGCAGTCATGGCGGTCGGTTCGAAGGAAAGGATGGAAATTCAGGCGCGATCTATACAGCTTGACGCGACGCGATAGACTCGCGTGACTCGAACGGTACAGGAAAAGGTAGCTCAGGCTACAACATGAAGTAGATTAAGTACTTTAGACTACAGTCTCTCGAAGTACAAGCACTAAATCTGCGGGATACAAATATATAGCTAGCCATGTAACAGTATTCACCATTACAGAAAGGCTGAGACCTTGACAGGTTTCCGCACAGCTGCTGAGTTTCCTTCGTGGAATTTGTAGGACACGCGATATTTCTTCTCTACATGTGCCTTTCTACTCGCAGGCTTTGTAGTGTTACCCGTAGCAACGATAGGGCGGCCGAAGAAATCTGTTGGAACCTGTGGGGAGACAAGTAAGGAAGCCTTCAACACATACACACACGATAGAGCACACTTTCTCCACAATATCTTCTTCCTTTCGGGCGCGTTTGTTTGGTGGCGCATCGGTATCACGACCACCAGGCATGAGTTTGCCATCGCCAATAATGCGGGGGTCATACGCGCTAGCGGTCCTACATAGCGATGAGTGACAGAACGAAATGGACGCGATCAATACACTCACTGTCGTCCGAAGAAGTTGCGCTTCGGTTTTGAAGCAGCAACTGTTTCTACCGCTTGCTGATTGACCCATTTCGCGTCAATCTGAAAAGGTATGTTGGTCAACACTTCTGCTGGCGAAAGGGGGGAAATGACGAATACTCGCCTCATTCGCGACAAGCTGTCTCACAGCAAACCTCGACACAGCAAGATCAGTTGCACGCTTACCATCGTATGTGACGAAGACATCGATAGGTCTAGAATTGCATGAAATGAGGTTCCGGACAGTCAATAGTTCGCGAAGAGGACACTCACGGATCAAGCCTGAACGTGTTCTGACCCTCTTCCGTCTTCTCCAGAAAGAACCGTAGTTCCAAGGCGACCATGATATCCACGAGCCTTGAGAGCAGAATGCGTTCTTCGGGCTTGATGACTTGGCTATTAACCTATGAATGAATTGTGCGATCAACAATTTGTTCACAGAGAATCAAGGGAGTATTCACAGGTCGTAGAGGTGGTGAGATAATTCTGTTGATGAACGGTGCGAACTCGAGGTGCAGTAAATTCTGACTCGCAAAATGTCGGTAAGCTCCACCAAGCCTAGTCGCAGCACTACGTAGATTGTGGGCGAGAGTGTCGTATATCTCTTCATTTGTCTTCATCTGCGTGTAATGCTACATGGTATTCATCTTTATCAGTACCTCCGTCGTCAAATATATTACAGAAGGCCAAGAGCAGACCTACCTCCCAGTCCTGCTTTGGTCTCTCCACTCTGGGAGCCCCACGTTCCTGGAATAGAGGATAGAAAGGCACTAGGAAATATGATAGATATTGTAGAGCAGAGTATTCCCTCTCAGAACGCATCTCTCCCGACATGAGGTCATAGCATGAGAGCCATTCATTCGCTTTAAGGTAATGTGAGAAGTTGCCATCGTGTCTTCGGAGGTTGGCATAATGTTCGAAGCATCCTACAAACAATATTGAATATTACATGACAGCTTGTGAAAAGTATTCGGAGAGTCGTACCAATGGCGACTTTGTCCATAGCCCCGCTGGCTTCGATCTCCCGACTCAACCTAGTCACATACCTCGACTCCTGTTCCTCAGTGAGTCCTAAGTCCTTTGACCGCTTCTTTGACATCGGAGTGAAGAGATCATTGAGAACAGACGTTTGTGAAGCCTCGGCTTCTTTCATCCCTGCGGTAGCCTTCCGAATAACGCACTCTGTCACGTCTATATACCGTGACTTTATCATCTGCAAGTTTTGTTAGCACCTCATCCAGTCCCGGAACAAGGATGAGACAAACCTGAAGTGTGTTCAAGCATCCCCTCATATCGCCTTGCGCAACACCAACTAACGTGGTCAACGCTCGACTCTCCACTTTCATGCCTTCTTCATCACATATAGTTCTTAGTCGCTTGATGATATGGAGATCATTGGGTCGCGACATCCGAATGATTCGGGCGTGGGGCCGGAGTTTCGACAAGGAGCTGGCGTAGAGGTCATTGCATATACAAACGATAGGACGCAGAATTGGAAGAACTCTTTTGGGTTCATTTCGACCTGTGGACAAAAGAAAGCTGAGTCAAACAGGTGGTAGAGAATCGTGGAGATTATACCTTTACGTCGTGGTCTTTCCTGGATGAGTTGGATAAGCTTGTGGATGAAACCGCCTGACTAAAGAAATGAAAGGTAATTCATGTTAGCCCCAATATCACGTCCTCAGGACTGAAACGTACGTTGTCAGAGCCACCAGTTGCACCGTCAATTTCGTCGATAACGAGTAACGTCGGCTTATTGCTCCCTATCATTGACCCTGACTCTAAGGCCGGCCGTATGCGTTCATCAACGATCTGAGCTGAACGTGCATCACTAGAATCGAGGTGAATATACCCATGTGAGGATGAAATGCGTTGCATACCTAGCATTAATCTCGAAAACACCGTACCCTGCGTGCTTTGCTACGACATGTGCGAGTGTTGTCTTACCCAAGCCTGGAGGTCCCGAAATGAGCAGAAGCTACAACAACCAAAAGGTAACATCAGACGCCAATTCAATCTCTAGTCACGAAGCGAGATGCCTACCTTCTCTCTCGGTCTCTTCCATTCATCCAGATTCTCATCATCCCTCATTCTCTTCTTCCCCTTCTTGTTCCCGAATACGCACCAATCCCATTCTTTTACCCACGCCATGACTTCTCGATGTACTCGGTCGTCGCCGACCAGTTCAATGAAACGTTCAGGGCGGTAGCGATCTACCCAGAGAGTATCCTCAGTTCTAGACGATGTGGATGCTTGAGGTTGGCTGCCTCTACAACATGTTAAATGTGAGACGGGAAGACGTGAGGGAAGAGGCACTTTACTTGAGTGTGAGTTTGGCAGCAGTATCGCGAGAGAGATTCTCCATAAGTCGATGAATCGGTACGTCCAAGAGCTTTCCGATCTTTTCTGACCGACCTGGGGCTGTCTTTGTATTTATATACCTATCAGACTATACTTGACAGCCCGCAGACAACGAGCATTTACCTGTAAGATTGTACCGATTCGCTTCGGTTTTCGTCTGAAGAATACAGATTTGCCATCGAACGTCGTTGCCTTCACGGTAGATCGCTGAACGACAACGGTTCCGGAGCTCGAGGCAATTGCGCCGGTTGTTGACACATACGGTCGGATGATATCCGCGACCTCGGGTAGATCTTGCTCAAATTCAAAGGTGAGGTAGTGATGTCGGAAGCTATCCATATGTCATACCTTGGGATTGCGAGAGTGCGAAGGAGGATTGAGAATCTTCCACCGGACCTGACGCTGCGTCTACGAGTTGGGAAGCTATCACAAAAGATTTGCTGCGAGGGACTCACAGGTAATATTGCTGTCAGATAGAAGCCCATTTTCGACGAATGAGTCATTCAAAAGAGTCGCACCTGCAGACCAGCATAAAACTCAACAAGGTGTGACGTAGCAGCTTGAATATATGACCCACTTCCAAAGCCAGACGTCGAGTCATCCTGCTCGATGTGCCGTGTTAATGAGATATGCCGACACGAGGAAGAAGCTAGCGAGATTAATGACTTTTCTTGAGTGCAAGGACTAAAATGCAACTCACCAGTGTTGCTGGTGGAAAGGAGACTAGTGGAGGTAGATGTAGTGTTGAGGAGAGTAGCAGCTACAGAGAAACATTCATCGAAGAAACACGATCAAGTCGCTGCATTTATACTCACTGCCGAAGCCTGCGTCCGACTCTAGATCAGTCAAGACATGTTTCGGTGACGGAACTGCGAAATCTATGTTTTATATACATTGGTGCCATAAATAAATAAACCACATACCTGCTGAAGGTTTTGCGAATGAGCTGATCGAGGAAGACGCGTCGCCTAGTAGTGTAGCATCTGATATTCTCAGATTACGGTCATGAGTCGTCTGGTCAGAGGGGCAAAGCACCATACCAGGAGAGCCAAAACCTCCTTCATCTAAAACATTCCCTGTGTTTTTCGGGTCCAGTAATAGAGATGTGGGAACGAAGGGTTCCGAATCGGCGTCCATAAACGAGCCTTGGGGTTTGACTAGGGAGGTAGCGGACGCGCAAAGGAGCATACTAGGCTCTCCGAATGACTCCATATAGTGGTAGCAAGCAAGAGAAGTCTTCCAAGAGTTCCAGACAGTGAGTGGTGAGTGGTGCCAACTAGAAAAGACGGTGGTCAAAGTTTATAAGAAATAGCACACGCGCCGAGAGGTCGTCGCGACTTTGCAGGACGCGTTCTGGTCAAAGCACGTGGGGCGCGTATCATGCATCATGCCGGGCCGGCGGCATGTGTGCTGGATGCAACCTTACTTGACGAAATATGTAAGTTGTTCAATATCGATTCTTCTCAACTGTGAACTCAGTTCATTCTTACTGGTGAAACATACAGTCTTGCGGGTTCAGCGACTTCACATTAACGTTTATCTCGCTATCTATCTCTTGCCCATTTCTTGGCGGACAGGCTCGGGCTTAGCATTACTCAAGCACTCTGGCACCACCTTGACCTAACGCATTCATCTCTGGTCCACGGAGGGGAGTCAGCGAGATCCTAGACTGTATGTCTGACTACGCATCCTCGTCTTCTCGCCCTGCAACACCAGTAGGAGATCTCCCCAACTTTGCTTCCGCCAAGGCCTACAGGTTTAATTGGGATGCTGGCAACAGGAAAGGTCCTGGAAGCATATCCGAGACTACTGAGGGTAGAGGCGATTATTTTGCTTCCAATGCTGTCTATGACCTCTATAATACCTCCGCCACATCCCTAACTACTTCCCAGTTGCCGTCGGAATGGAGTAGTACATTGCATGGCTTCCACGGTGCGTCATCATATAGACATTACACTTGCTCAACCATCTCAATGTTGATCTTGGGATAAGCTATTTCCACTGTTGTTAATAGCCCACATAAACGTTCTGCACCTCCAAAAGCTCATTCAAGTCTACCTGCTGTATCACCCGCTGACCTTCCCCGTGTTCGGCGGAAGGACTTTGACGCTTACCTCCGCTCAGTAGCACCAGAATGGGAACGATTCCAGCAGAATGCTGAACAGGGACGGGAAGGTGTTGCTCAGGTTGATGGTCCTTCATCATCTCACCTCACCACGGGACACGATGATGTGACAACCACTCCACGGACTCCCAAACCTCCGCCTGGTAGACCTCTACCTCCATTGGAAAGTGTACCAGACATCTATTTTGACCCAAAGTTCAATTTGGGTGACCCCCAAATATTCAACGCTATAATGGAGTATGGAGACGCAGACAGGCTTGATTTCACAGACCCTCTTTCCCTTGAATATTCACAACCAGTCTTGGACAACCTCTCGCACTACGCGGACACAATCGAACAACATCTTGTCCGAGAGATCTCACTCCGCTCTACATCCTTCTTTGCTGCCCTGTCCAACCTACAAGACCTACAAAGTGAATCCGAACAATGTCTCGATCGAATATCCCATTTACGCGGTTTACTCAAAGAGGTAGATGAGAAAGGAGCCAAGAAGGGCTTGGTGATCGTGCGGAAGGAGAATCAGTTGAAGAATCTTGGTATCGTGAAGGAGAGCGTGAAGGTCGTGAGCGGAGTGATTGAGATGACGGGTGTTGCGAAAAGTTTGGTAAACGCAGGCCAATGGGGTGAAGCTTTGGATGTGATTGACGAATTGCAGTCATTATGGGATGCACATTCGACTCATGACACCGACGCAAACATTCCGCCAACGTCAATACCTAGGACAGACCCTCGTTCATCTCCGCTACCTACTGTTCCAGAATCACCACCCGTAAGTCCGGGAGTCTCACCGTCACACGTCAAGAAACCATCAACATCCGTACCCATTTCCTCCCTACAAGCGTTTGCCGCTCTACCATCTCATCTTCGCGAGCTGACGCTGGAGATCACGTCTTCCCTTACTTCTGAAGTTGTCAACGTGCTTCGTTTAGATCTCCTTGAGCGAATAGATGGTTCAGACAAGGGCAGGTCATCAGAAGAAGGAATGAGGCTGTCGCTCAAGGACAAGTTGAGACCTTTGCTTCATTCGTTGGCACGGACAAATGGTATCAGGGAAGTCACGTTGTCGTGGAAGGAAGTTGTAGTGGCTGAAGTACGGAGTCTGCTGAAACGAGTTGAGCCATCCTTCGTCAGTGTGCTTTTCGCCATGGTCTGATGAATTTGCAGCGAATACCCGCGTTCGACTTCGATTTTGACGATCCGCATAGTAACAAAGGGTGTGTCCCGCCTTCCTTTCGTGCATTTTCGACTGATATGCTGAACCAGCTATTCATTATAACATCATAGGGCCGAAACTGCCAAAGAACTCCGTTCAATGACACATTTGGCATTCATGGAGCTAGCGCGAGAGATGTATCATAGTTTCCTCAGGTGCATAGAAGGTCTCCAAGCTCAAAGTACTAGCATTCTCGACGTCCTGGAGGCGATTCGGTATGTCTCTACTCCCTTCCTCGCTTTCATTTTCTGCATACTCCCCTCACTTTTATTTCTTCACCAAACTCACGTCCTTTCTTTTCGCTCGATGAGGCATCCGAAGTCAACCATCGACCTTGCGGGTGTCCGAGAAGACCTGTCAGATATTCTCTCCAGCGCCGGCGAGCTTGCCAACGGAAGAGCAGGCAAGGTCGTCAACGTCCGTTCAGAACAACATACCAACTTGGATCTACCGGAGTTCTATACGTTCTTTACTGTTTCATGGGACTTCGTGGTTAAAAGTGAGGTTATTTGTAAGAGGATGATCGTCGCATTGAGAGGTGTGATCGTCAGTCAGGTATGTGTTTTCTTTCACATTCCACAAGGGCCATTTATGAACGGTGTTCACGCTGGACTTGACATTCATTTGTAGGCAAAAACATTCCTACAAGCATTCCATCAGACTCGAATATCACAGTCTGCGAAACTGGTGGAAGATGAGCAATGGAACCCGGCGGAGGTGATTCCGCCAGTGCAACGTCAGGTTGATATGCTTGTCGATGCGTCGATACGAGATCCTCGTGAATTCCTTTTCAATCCACCGCCTGCTCATCATGTATCTCCTCTACCTCCTACCTCCCCAGGGCTATCTGCATCTCCGACTCTCACGGCGAACGGTTCCACTCAGCTTCCTTCATCACCTCTTCCTTCACCAAATCTCAATCAAACACAGGTCAATGGTAGCCCACGTCGTTCAGCCAATCCCAGCAAACACTTAAAGATTGAAGACCGAAATTACTTCGCAGTGGGTGCGACATTGGAAGTGTTACTCCTCCTGGTGGATTATCTGAAAGTCATCATGAATTTGCCCATGTTGACGACCGATACGATGAGCCGGGTGATTGAATTATTGAAGGCGTTCAATTCTAGGACGTGTCAGGTTGTTTTGGGTGCAGGTGCTATGCGTTCTGCGGGATTGAAGAATATCACTGCTAAGCATCTTGGTACGTTTTTTCCAGATAGTTGTCGTACAAATCAGGCATTGATGATTTGGTTGGGGAGTACAGCACTTGCGTCGCAGTCATTGTCAATCATGATCTCGCTTATCCCCTATGTGAGAGAAACGTTCCGACGGCACCTCAACCAGAAACAGGCAGTGATCCTCATCGAATTCGACAAACTCAAGCGGGTACGTTTTCTTTGTCAGGTATCCATAACAGAGACCTTGATGGCCTGAATTCCTCCCCTTACAGGATTACCAAGAACATCAGAACGAGATTCATGCCAAGCTCATCGCGATCATGGGTGACCGGTTGACTGCCCACATCCGTAGCCTACAAGTTGAGTATTTGTTTCCATGACAGCGCCCGGCCGTCTGTTCCATCTTTTGTCTCCGACCCGTACTGACCGAGCGACCATTGTTCCTCTCCGCCTGAACACAGAGTGTCCGATGGGATCTGCCTCCGCAGCGTCAAGGCGTCAACGAATACATGGAATTACTGGTCAAGGAAACTGTCACGCTTCACAAGGTTCTCTCTAGATACTTATCGCCATCGATAGTCGAGGTAACGTCATGTAGCCATTCTTTTGTTCGCCGCGCTGACCTGTTGCCTTATGACATTTGATGGTTGACAGTACGTGATGTCCCAGGTTTTCGCTGCTATCAACCACCGGCTTTCGGAAGAGTACACGAAAATTGAACTTCCTTCCCAGGAAGCAAAGGAGCGGTAAGTTGGCAGACAATGGTGTGGACCCTGCAACTCATTTGTTTCGACATTTCTGCGACATAGACTGCTAGCAGATGCTCGATACCTCATTCAGAAACTCTCCGGGCTGAAGAATGTTGGCGCACCCACGGCGATGCTTGAAATCATCATTTCAGAAAAGAGCATCGCGCGGAAGGCTCCCCCTCCCAACTCGCCCGCACTTGTCAGCACACCTTCCCGACTAAAAGGCATGCTCGGCAGGGCAGACAGCTTGAGAAAAGCGCCAGCCACACCAATGCCACAATCACAACCACAATACGTTCCTGAAGTCGAGAAAGCGGTCCCTCTGCCCACTAGTCCGACACCTCTAATTGTGTCCTCGATCTCGCCGTCACCCTCTCCTCAACCACCTTCTTTGGCAGCCATGACAGTCAACTCCACATTTTCTCCACCCCCTGCCAATGTACTAGATCAAGGCACGTCGCCTGGAATAAACGCCATCGTTCCTGACCATGGGAATAATGTGAACGGAACCGAAGTTCACGATCAGTCGTCTGAGCAGATTGAATTGCCCAAGCCTTTGGACATTAAGGAACATGCAAACTTGGCGACAAGTAGGCCTGATTCACCTCCACCACCTACGCCGGAGAAGGACCCGTCACAGCACAATGGGATCATAACAGGTCAACCTGAGGCGGCTGGCTTCGCGTAGTAGATGTTGTTGTCTTTGCATCAAGTACGCTTTGATGCCCCGATGCACCTTTTGTTTATAGTTTCTGGATCATGGATGGTGCTACTAATTGGATTTTTGCATTTCTGAAACTCGTTTATTTGAGTGTCAACATTTCGTCACAGTTTTTTTGGCCAACCGCCGGCCACTGGTCCAACCAACACTTATCTCGCCGACTTTGAACTTTCATCCATCTGCGAATCTCGTTTCTGGCCTCTTATCTGAGATAACGCTTAGGAATAGCGTGACACACTGTCGTCCACAATGGTCTCGACGTTGATAAAGACTGTAGGCCGACGCTTAGGCGATACTTTCGGTTGAAGCTTCTGTCTCAAGTAAGTATAAACTCTTTTTCTGCGGATAAAAATGATCCGTTACTTCAATTTGGTTGAGCCTCTTGAAGTTCGCTTCGGGAAGCGAACCTCTGAAGGTTTTATTGAAACAAGACATACTTGCAATCTCGAAGTATGATTGGCTCACGGCAACTTCTCGTCTTGGGATATTGAACTTCCGGCTGTATGCATGAATTCTGGCGACGGAAGCTGAAAACAAGGTGGACAATCAACGACTTATCTTTGTGAGTAGATTCACAACGTAGATTTAAAAGAAGATCCCCTCGATGAGTGCAATCAATATACGATTAGACATGTCAAATGACCGCAATCACTGTCATGCTCCCGCTGGTTCACGAAAGAACCTCAAACGAGAGAATTATTATTTCCGTCGCCCTTTGGTCACCTTCCGATCAATCAAACATACGTAGAGGATGCTTCATCCTCACAGACAAACTCGATTAAATTCTTTTATTGGCATAAAGCTCAAAAAAATACGCACGTGCAAGAGAACAACGAACGTGTGTATGAGACACGAATAGTCAAGCATCCACTAGAAGTTCACCATTCCATGAGTGTGTACGTGTTTTATTGCACCCAACACATGATCTGGGATGGTACCATGTCTCAAGAGTAACCCAAACACATGCACAAATCTGAGGGCTGAGTTTATACCCACACGCGAAGAAGACTAAAGTCAAGCAAACTCACCAACGTTTGACTGGTTCTGCCAAGTTGTCGAGCATTAGGATACAATAATTCAGAACCATGGTTTGGATGAAAACCTCCATGCATGATAACCCCAAAATACATCAACGATCAATGGGGAGAGGCCTGTACTGATTTGAGGACATTGCAATGCGCTGCACGAGGGTGCGTGGGCAAAACCCGGTCTCTGCTCTAGTGGAAGTGCCTGCGTGGGTATGAGATATCACAAATGCGTCATGGGACTCCAAGGTGCCAAGGGGACAGCGCGCAAGTCAGGAATCTGAAGTAACAGCTTGAATTGAACTTGAAAGGCACAAGTGGCTAGTATAATATACCGTATCTGGCCGCCCTGTTGCGAGGGAATTCTCGTGAATCTTTGAATAACAAACCTACGGACCGCTGAGAGCTTCACCAAGTTGATGACATTCATAGCGTGGATAAGATGGAGCGACCACAGCTAAGTGAATCTCGTGTGACCTTCATGGAATACCATAAAAGGTCGTTTCCTGCGAAAGATGCGCTCGTCTCGCGGACTTCCATCCAGGCCCTCTGCTGTTGCAAATACAGAATTTGGACTGTGTGAACGAGGGTGAGTATTTTAAATATTTCAATGACGACACCTGGTTTTAAGATCATCTAGATCGGTCTGGTCTACAACAACGCACGGTTGTTGCACAACGGCGACTTGCGTCCATGACCAGACTCTTCCGTGAAGATCCAGCTGGGAAGGAGACTTCAAGGAGCGAGTCTATTGGACCAGGAGACCTGCGGTAACGGGACCGGTCGGAGAAAGGAGGGAAGTTGCGTCCCTGATCATCATCACTATGGGTCCATAGTGATGATGGAATGAAATAGTGAATCCCTGGCGTTGCCGTAGTTCGTTTACTGCTTGTTAACATCTCGACGGCCAGAAATAAGCTATTTAAAATATAAACAAGATTACGGACATATACTGTGGTAACGTACCTCTGGTTGCCATGGTATCTGTTTATTCGTATCATCGTCCTTGTCCGCTTCCGAGTTGCATGTTACGCAGACAAAGCCAAGGAATATCGAAGATGTGACTACAAGAATACCGGCGGCGGGAGTAATGAAGGCCATATGGAGGAGGATTTGTGACAAAAATAGGCGGTACATAGAACTCTGCCCAGAAACGAATAGATAAATTCAAGAGATGCTTATAGGTGGTCACGCACCGTACTTCGCGTCAAGCGCAGTCGGGATTTACATCATCGGCCCACGTTGGCTTGTTCCAATGGAGCGAGAAATGGCAAATAAAGGACACATACCTATTGTATAATACTGTACGTTCATGCAATACCTTCCTGCAGTTTTCGTTGTGAAGCTACCAAACCGAGCAACGATCGGCCCTCCATCCCGACTTGGAAGGTACTTTGCAAGAAACATGCAAGCAGCCGATCGCTTGCAACAACGACTCGCTTGCATTTTGAGAGTCTAGATTTGCGCAATGCGCATGCGTGATCTGAGACTCCCACAAGCGAGCTTTGCTTTAGCCAAGCGAATATTGCTTCTATGCTTCTCAACTTCTCGGAATTTGAATCCTTTGGTCGTCGTTAGATCTTATTGCACCTTTTTGACTTCTTTTGAGGCATGCATCGGTCAACCGGTCATGACCGGAATATTCTGCCTGCACATGTTCAACCTGTTCAATTTGGAGACCGCTCCAGTCACCAGTGCACCATGTGCATGATCCAATGGATGGATGTGTGGCATGGTGACCGGTGATACCGACTTCTACGATCGAATCTCGTAGAACCTCGAAGTAAACATATGTTAATGCCGGTTACGAAATTAAAAAATGGGGTAATTCTGGTAGCACAAGACTGGTCATGCACATCGTCACCGGGTCATGCACGTCGCACGATGGTTGTGCCCAACCCCTACGGGTCATTTGTACACAAGCTTCCACATGAGCCCTCGCAAGACTCGAGAGCACGAAGATGTTCCGGAGTCAACCTGGGTCCTTCACTGAGAAAAGGGATTTTTGTGACTCCGAGTCAGCAGCAGCAGCGCCAGTCATGGAACCATGCAGAAACGACCCTCAAAAATAGGTTGGTTCACGCGTCTGACTCTGGCCAGGCGTCGCGCGTCGCGGTCAAATTCGGAGCGAGCAGGGATGGATGTACATGTGCGCCTCTGAATAAAGAAAAAGAAAAGAAAAGAAAAACGAAAACGTTTGCAGTCATCGATGTCAACGCAGCATCATGATATCATGCATCATAGCACGTTCACCTGGCACGACTCTGCTGACCCAATGCCATGCATGCAAGGCTCTCCGATTCCGACTCACATCCTCTGAGCTCACTCTCCTTACCCCTTTTGTGGCAACGACATACTTGCGCAATATCCACTCTTAATCCACCCTGTAAATAGCCCAACCTCTTAACAACTACCGTCACTGCACTGAGCTGAGTAAACTGCAAAACGAATCAGTCATCCGAGTCCTATATGTCGAGGACCAAACCGGTCCGTCCTCCTTCACAAAGGAGGCGGACAAAATGCGCAGCATGCGTTACTTTTGACCGGTCTGACCGCCCTGCAGCATGTGCATGGGTCTCGAGCGCGCCGACGTTCAAAAGGAGGGTAGAGAACTTGAAAGAAATCCGAATTTCAGTGCCCTTTTCCCGACGCACGCCTATTGTGACAGGCGGCCCGTACCGACGACGGCCGTCACACAAAGAGTTACAACCGAGGAAAATGAAGGAAGGGTCCAAAAGAAACCCCTCGGCTGCAAAACAATAATTTCCCATTTCGAACCCAAAAGGAGGTTTCGTCGGCGGTCGCTTCGGAGGGTTATTGGAATTTGTGACGGGCGTGATGGGTTAGTCAGTTAAAGTTGAAGCGCTTTTAGGGGTCCTGAAAAGGAAGTCCCGCCGGGACGCGTTTGACGGGTTCAGAATGACGCGATCTGACGCTCTTGTTTTACTCGTCGGACGGTCGTTTGGCTGCTTTTGGTGCTGATCAGAGTTGCTTGACTCGATTGGAGCGCTTCTTGCGTCGGTGAGGTATGCTTCAACAGTTCTATACTTGTTGATGAGTCATGGCAACGGAAGACAAAGGATTTATGAAGCGTAATTACTCAAATTTGCTTGTAATTGTATAGTTGTGCAAAGGGGCCTTTGACGTGACGGGATGATTGCATCGATGCGCACCAGCCGGATTCATGCGATGAGGTGCCAGATGGCAGATGTAACAGGTCCATGATACATGACGCGGACGCTTGCGTGCATCGCAAAATGATAGCGTATATTCGTAGTTACAGTACTTGGGTCACGACGGCAAACGTCCGGAGACGACGTTTGATTCGCTGATCTCCTAGTTAAGCTTTGATTGTCGTTTTACTTTGAATTCGTGAGACGTTTCTGGGGTTGCTCAACGTGACGTGCTCCATACACAGAAAGTGGAGTTTGAGTTCGCCACGGAGGTTCTAGAATGACTACTACCACTACTAGAGGGTACTGTACTACTGGACTAGTGGATTTGGCAGTGACGAGTCATACTTGGAAACGATCATGAGGACCGTCGAGGCCACGGTGATGTGCGCGCGCGCGCGTATGCCCTTGCAGTCATCGTCACGGTGATGGGAGTGTCTGTATCGAGCCACTATATGGGAAATTGACTATCGAGTCATTGGAACAATTAATGTGTTATACAAGGGAACAAGCGAAGGAGAGAAGTCACGGCATTTGAAGGCAAAGGGAAAGTCGTCGGGCGTTGTTAGGCTTCTGTATGCACTGTCGCGAACAGTCCCTAATATAAGCTGCATACAGCCCAGCTGTAATAATAGTACTGAATATGGTACGGCAAGTTCCTACTTAACTTCGTCTAACGTTAGCCTGTATCGAGGTAAAAATAGGTGACTCGTTCGCTCTCGCTCGGCCGAGCCGCAATAGTTAATAGACTACATTCACATCATCCTAGCAGTAAACCCATAATGGGACTGCGACGATACTCCGGGCATCAATGCATCAACTTGAGCTTGAGTGCCGAACTTCTATTTCTGAATTAACCATATAACATCAGTGCAAGGTGATCGGCCGACGTGGAAGAGCAATATAGAATGATAGGTTAAGCAGCACGCGAGTGACAAAGGCAGGTAACTAGGTCACAGTATGTCATTTTGGGGGGACAATGGCTGGACGTAGAAGGGCATCAAAGGCGATGTGATACGCCTGTACGGTTGATAGGAACGCATATACGGAAAGGAAGCGTGATACGCGCGATGTATGCAGCACAAAAAGGGAAAATGCGGACGTGTTCAATTGGGCAGTAGAAGGTTCGGTAGACGGGAAGTATGAGAAGCCATCAAGGAGCCGTACAGGGGTGGACTGTATCTTGTGATTCGTTGGAGCTACTTATCGTAGTGGAAGTGCATGTACTGAAATGAATAGCGCGTGGGTTAGACTATTCCACTGCGCCGAAGAACGGAGGAAGTGCGTGAAGCTTATGAGGGGGAGAATTCGTCACAGAAGGTTATGTGAACTAGTGAAAAAGCATAGACTACCGGAGTACCGTCACAGTGGCGCACGCAGGGGTCCTCGGAAGAATATCTGTGACCGTAAGGGTAAGATGATGTATCCGTCTAAAGTAGCTTGGTCAAGAATGGAGAGGTCATTCATTCATGACTGCTAAGTGAATGAACGAATATCCCTGCTGAAAGGGGAGGAGGACCGGGGATCCGAATGGTCCCGGTCAGGAGTTTGTCTATCTGTTGAAGCAGCAACGCGCTCGGTGATAGGGACTGATACGTGTGGGTTGAGACGGGAGCTTAATGTTTGATAAGAACGCGGTGAGAGAGAGGAAAAGGCGCCGAGAACAGAAAGATGAAGGCAGTTAACGTGAAGATAGGCGAAGCGCGAGAAAGCCAGCCGGATGTCGGAAGGAGAATAAGGAGGAAAAATGGCGAAAGAAGAGGAAGAAGGCGCGATAGAGGCGTCAAGTTGGCAACAAGACTGGAGAAGCAGGAAAGTGGCGCTTAATGCGGTTGGCTGAGAGGACGTGTGCGAGACAGCCGAGAGGGTTGCAAAAGGGAAGTTAGGGAACTCGCAGAATGCAGAACGTGCGCAGGCTCTGGCGGGGTGGTCACCGTTGCGTGACACGTGTGTCCCGAAATGGGAGGTACGGGGAGTGGAAAAGGTCTAGGCGGGATAAACGGATGGTCGGGCGGCAGATGTGACTGGGCAGTCAGATGGAGGCCGGACTCGTCGCCGTCATTTCGCAATCGGGGCCAGCCCTTTATAATATGCCCTCCCATGCCCTCATTTGCCCACCGCCTTTCACCAGTCTGCCTCCCCAAGCACCGCACACTAGGCCTCCCTTCCACTAGCAAGTACTCATCAGTACCAATCTCATATCAATGTTCGAAGAGGCTCTCGTCTGCATGACCTGCGGCAGGCCCGTAGATGGGTATGTTTCCCTCGAGGCTTCTCCACGCGACTTCTCGCTTAACTCTTATATACAGCCAGGTTTATTGCTCTGATCAGTGCGAGTCAGAGTCTATCGACACCACCTCGCCCTCTGCATCTGCCTTCAGCAGTGCTGCTCCGTCGCCATACCTGCCTCCGTCTATGAACGCACCAGGTTACCTCTCAGACGTACCTGCCCTCATGCCTTCATCGTTAGGTTACCACTCAAAGGGTCACCGTGCACACCACTCCATCTCTTCGTCGTCAAACTCTTCTGTCGTCTGGTCAGCTGTTTCAGACGACGAGGACGAAAGCCAAACACGCATCGCCATCGAGGGTGAACTCGCTCTCAACGCCGACTGCATGGGCGACGCCGGCAGTATCAGGTCTACCACCTCTGCTCTCGGAAGTGCGCTCAAGTCAAACTCCGGCCTGTCATATGCACGTCGCCCCTCCGCCACCAACCACCGGTCGACTATTCCCATCTTGCACCGCCGATTGTCTTCTACGTCCAACCAGCCCATGGCGTCTTTCAGCTCGACCCGCAGTGGTTCCCTTGCGGACTACTCTGCCGAGGAGGATTTCTCCGACGTCCCTTCTGGCTCCGTATCATCTTCGGTCGCCTCTTCCGTTCGCTCGCGCAAGGACACTATGCGTCCCGCCAGCTTCGTAGACGCTCTCGAGACCGATCAAAACAGCGCTCTCAAGCGCAAGCGTGACCGTACCAGCTTGCCTGCATGCTTTTCGTTGTTGCAAATGTCTCCGTCGGCAGGTTCCCCTGCCTCAAAACAGTCGAGTCGCTCTCCACGATCGCCCGCGTCTCTGCAAACTTTAAATGCTATCTCGCGTTCTCTCCACTCTACACCCACCACTCCTCGCACTGCCAATCCCTTGGTCGATCACACCTCCGCGATCGCAGAACCGTCTACTCGGACCGAAGCCGTGGAGCCAACTACTCGTGGGCGCAGTCGCAGACGTGACCCAGATGGTCGCTCTGCTTCTAGTCGCCGCTCCCAAGCACGTTCACCCCCTCGCCACCTTGCGCAGCACCCGCATACGCAGACGTCATCGACCTGCCCTCACCATCGCGTCACTCTTGGTGCTGAGGCACGCGCACGGCTGGACAGTGTAGAGAAGGTTGCCGATTGGGTTGCTTCAAGCCCCGTCGTTCGCATTCCCAACACATCCACGCGTCGCAACAGCTCTCCGCCCCCTCTTCCAAAATACGAGTTGATGCGAGGTGCGGGGTTCCCCGGTGTAGCTGACCTCTATGCCAGGAGTCTGCAGTACGCTGTGGATACTGATGATGAGGAAGTCGCGGTCAAGGAGAGTGTCGAAACGAGGGGAAGGCGGAGGGCGAATGAGTTGGATGCTGCGCCTATTGGTGTCCGGGCTCCTGGGTTCGGAAACGGGAGGAGCGGGTTGAAGGCGAGGGAGGATCGAGTGGGTCGGGAAGATATTAGAAGGGGAAGGTGGTGAGCGGCTCTCTACACCAAAAGGTCCTCTCGTCGAGGAAGGACTACCATGGATCGGTTACGCCTTGTCTGCTCTCGTCACGTTTCGTCAAAAAGGTTATCGTGCTTCGCATTCGGTTCACCATCATAGATGTCTTTGACACTTCGCCTTTCATCTCACCACTTTCACTCGGATCGATATTCCCCCTCATATATGCATACACAGGTCCTCCCCTTTGCTTCGTCTTCGACTTCGACACATCCTCCTCACCATATGGAAGATCATATCCATTACCTTCGTACTTCATTCGCAACCCTGGATCGTCTTCACGCATGTCTCGTATTCGGTTTCTCTTGTCTTCTGGTCTCCGGCTCAGTCTCATCATCGCAACTCATCGTAACTGGCACATTTTTTCTTTTCTCTTCTCGGGTTCATCCAACTGGACGCAAATGCTGTATCAAAATAACTGGGATCCAACAGCCCATTTTTATTCTCTTTTCGTTCTCGCCCTACTCAATGCTCCTATCTATTTCATCCATGTCTCATGTCTCTTTTCCACTCCATTCGACTTCACAATGCATCGTACCCTACCTACCACCTCATCTATATCTCCCCCAACCTCTACCTCTACACGAACATTTTCCAATTGCCGCACAAAAACGTTACTCGACTTCACATTCTCACTATAGCCCTAGTCATTGCCAGCCAAAAAATACCTTTCTTGGTTCACTCTTTGTGTCGTTCGTTCGTTGTGCTTCGTGCTTTGTTCACCCTCATCTCCTCGCTATCATCCTCATTTTCAGTCTACTCTACCTACATTACCTCACTCACTAGCACTTAGTTACGTACGGCCGTTTACATAGGATACACACTCATATATATTATGCATTGCGTTGAATGGAATTCGAGTTGCGTTTAGCTCTTTTTCGTGTGCTTGTGAGTCGTGAGTGATCTATGACTAGGAGAGGGTCGGAGCTGCCTCCTTTTTTTGCGTGACTCAGACTGTGTGTCGTGATGTCGGGTGAGATTGCGTGCGTTGCGACGAATGAAATGAAAGACGGCCTTAATTGGGTGAGTATGTACATATTGCAACAGAAGTGGCGTGAACAGTTCGTAATGCTTAGGTTAGGGAACGAAGGAATTGTCGCCATAGAAGTTGCAATGCGGTAGTGTCTAAGATACGCGTTACAAATCGAAGCATTACGAAAAGATCTAAACAACCTTCTCAGTCCTTCCGGGAGTCTTTCGTAAAGGGAAGAAAAGGAAGAAAATCGGCTGACGAAAGCAAAAACCTCTAACGGACTGCATTGTCCACGAGTCCTTGTGAAGTCCCCTCCCATATGAAAGTCGGTTCATGACCGCCTGAGGGAAAGCCGTCGGTAAGGAACGCATGGTACTAGAACCAAGAAGGGAAAAGCAATTTACCCATTATTAACCAACCCACTCTCAATTTAAAGCAACATCCACGGACCACACACACCCCTCTCCACGCGCACGCGTAAAGACTAATCAGCCAAGTGTGAATATGTGAAGAATAAAAGCTTGCTACTTTTTTGCGTACTTACCGACTTCTCGCCTGCCAGGCTGCAAGGTCACTGTTCCCAATCCACGGGCTGCGGATTACGGGCCATAAGCGACTATAAGCTAGGGAGATACACGATGGTTGACGATACGCGAAAAAGTGCGAGGCGCGGGGAGGGGGTATGAAGACGTGAAGAGTGTGAACCTCCTAATGAATCTGTGATAAAGAAAAAAGTCTTCAAGGGGGAGGGGCGCGGGTAGAGACAATTTCTGACGTGCAAGCTGGCGTGACTTACTGAGTGACTTTCAATGCTTGCCAAGGAGGGTTACTTACTTGGTGCTTCCAGAGTTCACATTCAGGAATCCAGATGGCCAATGGTGTGCCTCCTGGGGCCTTGCCTCCCCCTTTGTACCGGGCACCCTCTTACGTCTCATCCCGAACGCAAACCAAAAACACGCTGACACCGTGACTAGACCCCTAACTTTGAGGTTCATCGATGCATCTACAGTACAGCTATCGGGTCAACTGTTGCTCTCTTGGATTTCGGTCTTGAGAATATGGAGGAGCTGGCCACGAGTCACACAATGCATGAGGAGGCCCGTACATAAGGGCCGACAAAAGCGAGATCCAATGAGTGTGTTAGTTCTAGGTGTGCTTCAATTTTCGGCCGAGAGCCGCCACTGACCCTGATCGACAAGAGTTGAACGGTCCAGCTGACCCCTGAGGTGTTGAGTGTGAGCGAGCAATGAATTAGTGGAGTTCAGGGTAAGACAGTCACGTTAAAGCGCCATTGTTGACCCAGCAACCGTAAATATTTTAATAGCGTCACGGTAGCTTCTGAGGGGCGGGGGAGCAAAGGGAGATCCCGAAGTCAGGAACCTTGAAGGGGGCCAAATTGAAGACCAACCTGGTCTACATGTCGTGTGACGTGGACGCAAGCGGTTTTTTGATTACCTGTGCGCGAGTTGTGTTGGATCATGGGGCCGGAGGGAAATATATAGATTGTTGGAAAGGTGGGGCCCCACAGTGTTGATTGAATCGGGATAACCCATAGCTGCGGGGTATAACATCGAAAGAAAGAAAAACTTGATTGTCACTCAAGAGTAGCCGCACGGACCGCTTCGAGTTGAAGAGGGTAAAGCGGTGGGCGTGGTCCAAAAGTGTTGAAATGATTCATGGAATATGCATTATAAGTGTCTGGAGTTCGAATCGGTATGAGAGGTGTAGACGATATCCGAGTAGAATGACATACCTCCATTCGGCGAAGAGAAGCTACATACTGTGATGATGCGCCTTCTTGCAAAATCAAAGGCACCCTACTGTACTAGCATCCGCACCACGAAATACAACAAAGGAGCAATCACTGATCACCCAACTCAAGTGCTTCGAGGTACACCTGAGGGTACAGTAAGGCTAACCACCCAGTGAAAATTCATGTTAGTGAATGCAGGCAGATTCGACAGGTGATTGTGAACATGGGCCCGATCGTGCAGTCCTGGCTATCGATAATTGCATCGTAGCATGAACGGGGTGCTTAATGACGGGCCCACCTGGAGTGCGTTCGTTCCGGGGTAGTAAATTACACGTAGCGTCGAGAGCAAACCAAAGACCTGACAAGATACGCTCGTCATTCGAATCCTGTACAGCCGCATGGATGACAGCAGCCGGGATTAATGACATCCTTTACCTCGGGAAGAGGAAGGAAAGGTGTCGTTTAACCGTAACACAGGGGAGCGTCCTCGATTTGCTATGATAAACGATCCTTTTCCTCCTGAGGCATCCTCAGGAGTACGGGATACACAGCGCTCCGGCACGCCTGATTACCCCGAAATGATTCGGGCGTGGATCCACAAATAGGTGCTTCTACGATGTAGAAGGATGGTTGTGAATGATCAAGACAGTTTCTTGACCTCATCGCAAGATGCTGACGCCGCAATTAGAGCAGCATAATAAGACCCAGCATTTGAAGAGGATCGTGTTCGAAGTCGGAGCATCTCGGGCAAGAAGATGCAAGCCCGTGTTGCTCGCTATCCTCCATCAGCAACAGTGAACCTAGACATCGGCATAACGAGCTTTGTAGAAACATAAGTACTAGGACGAAGTGGAATTGCTGGGATGGACGCGAATTTAGACACGCCATCCAATCATATCACCAAAATTGGATAGCAGTCCAAACCTCGAAGTAGCACCCTGGTATCGAAGGAGAAGGCCAGTCGAGAGACCGCGTTGTTGAAGCATGACACTCTGACTGGCCTGCCTATGCTCCTATGCATATGATCTATGAGCATTGATAACGGCAAAGCGCACTCTGTATCGGCGGATCGTAGATGGCCCCTGGATTGAGACGGTCAGATTAAGACAGTCATACTGCGCACCAGCTATGTCTGCGACCCCAGCAGTTATACTTGTACACAGTACTTTAGTCAGTAGCGTATATTTGAACATATATGCATTGAAAGATGGACATAAGAGAATACGAGAGGATGAAGCAGATGTCGGCTAAGAGGAAACACGAGAGACGCGCGTGTCGCATACTCCGCTGAGCGGTAATGAGGACAGTGCAGGTCAACAGCCAGCCCTCTCTCATCCTGCATGCAGAAATCTCACCTTGGTCTGATACCACTACTTTCATCTGCATCCACATCGTCTGCCGTCTCCAGAACATTCGTCTCCTGTTGTTCAAGAGATTGTCACCGAATTTACCATCGTCACCATTGATTCACACTCCCAGTCCAATTCTGCGCGGGGCATCGTCCCTTTGACGTCCACATCCCTCCCAATCTCTGCGTCGGAACAACCACATATTTCTGATATTGTATCTACACCCCCAGGTACACCGTCCGTTAGAAGAACAAACCAACCAGGCCCCGCCACGAGCCCCAGTCTTATCCCGTCTACTCGTCGTAGAGTTGACCTTGAAGAAGGGGACACAAACGTACATCAGTCAACGCAGGAAGCATACACCTCCAGTCCCGCCTCCTTTCCATTTCTTCACCCGTCGTCAGGCTCCCCACAACTCACAGCTGAGTCACCCCGTGCCAGGAAGAGGCAAAGAATTGATAGTGTGAGCTCAATAACATCCGTCGAACGCTCTCTACTTCCAGAGGACTCTTACACCTCCGTTCATACCGATAACATCATGCGGCTCACTGAAACTGACGAGGATTCAACGCTTTCTGTTTCATACGATTCTATGGCAGAACCAGGCCCATCATCTTCCCCGCTTAAACACAATGGCATCTCCAAGACTACTAATGGCTTCTCCTCGCCTTACACCAATGGAAATGGGAAGGCCCGTGTGCTGGACAGCCTGGATGGTCACACACCTGACCGGTCTCGTTCGTCTATAGCCAGGGTTTCACTTCCAGGGTCAACATTGTACAACGATTCGTATGTTGATCGGGAGGAGTTTGTTAGATTGGTAATCCAAAGCTTGCGGGACGTTGGGTACATGTACGTGTTCACTGCCATTCTGCTATTCGAGCATTCATTCTGACACCTCTGATCGTCAGCGAATCGGCCGCAACATTAGAAGCAGAGTCCGGATATACCATGGAAAGTCCGGAAGTGTCAGATTTCCGACAGTGTATCCTGGATGGTGCTTGGGCGCAAGCAGAGGCTGCGTTAGAGCATCTTGGTGTTGCAGAACTGGAAGACCTTCAAGTGAGAAGCATACACTTTAAATGGACAGTGCAACTGACTTACGTTATTCTATCCCTTAGGAGGCCAAGTTTCTCATTAGCAGACAGAAGTATCTAGAACTTCTTGAAGCTGATAAGACGTCGGCTGCGCTGCAGGTCCTACGATATGAACTGGCGCCGCTGAACGTCGACCCTGATCAACTACATTCATTATCCGGGTTCGTGCATTGGCTTTCGGGCTTTGATAGGGACACTGACGCTTTTTTAATATTCGTGTAGTCTGCTGATGTGTTCGGACTCTGCGGATCTTCGACATCAAACTGGCTGGGATGGTACGTCAGGGACGTCAAGAAGACAGTTATTGGTGAACCTACAACGTTAGTATTCCCGTCGGCCTTATTGTCCATTGCATGCTTACGATTAGTACAGGCTACATCCCATCATCGGTTATGATTCCACAACGGCGCTTTGCGACGTTGTTGGACCAGGCACGAATTTATCAACAAAGCCGGTGTCTATATCATAATTCTCCCACTAGTGCCCGAACATTTTCGTTATACACGGACCATCTTTGTGACAACAGTGCTTTCCCTAAGACTACATCGGTCATCTTGGAAGGGCACAATGATGAAGTATGGAATTTGGAATGGAGCCATGATGGGAGATACTTGGCTACCGGTAGCAGCGATAAGACTGCAATCATCTGGCGAATAGGAGTGAGTTTTCTTTCCTCAATCAAAAGGCACCCTTTGCCCATGATTGGTCGGTATGCACGTACTGAAGCCTCCTTTAGCCTGGTACCGATCCCAACACACGAGAAATTCGCTCACAGTTTATCCTGCGAGATCACCAATTCGCTGTCGGTTGCGTTGCGTGGTCACCAGACGATTCTGTACTGCTCACATCCGCCGAGCATCACATCAAGATGTGGAATACACGGGTAAGTCCCATGAAATGTACCTCGAGGATAACCACTGAATGGGTTATCCCAATAGACCGGTGTGTGCATGAACATGCTCGATGTCCACAAGGACGTGGTCACCGCGCTTGTATGGCTGCCTGACGGTTCTGGGTTCATCTCTGGCGGTCTCGATAGGAAGATAGTCTTCTGGGTGTGTACACATCCACTGCTATGGGTCAACTAGTGAATCCAACTAAACATACCTTTCAGGATGCTGACGGGAAACAACGGGATAGTTGGGACCGAACTCCCATCCGAGTGACCGATTTGGCCATCACACCAGACTTCACACGGCTGGTTGCTGTTGGAATGTACGACCTGCCTGCAACACCACACCCAGGCAGTAACCCGACGGCCCCAGATAGCGGGACACCAGCCGTTGGGGGTTCAGCCCCAGCTAATGGATCGGCGGGGTCAGCAACTCGACTCATAGTGTACCAGCTATCCAATCAGCAGGAGCAAGCGTGAGTATTCATTTAAAATTGGATATTCAGAGTTGTACTTTTGCACCCGGGTGCTGATTATCTTGGCGAATTTTTACGTAGATCGGTGCAAATGGATGGTGAATTGACAAGCGTGAAAGTCTCCGATGACTCACAGTACGCCTTGATCAACCGTGCGTCGAAAGCGAACGCGAACTGCGTGAGTGTTTTAAAGGTTTCCGCAGTACGTCTCACGTTCCTCACATGTTTTATTTCTATAGGAAATCCAGCTGTGGGACCTGAACACCCACAAGATTGTGCGAAAGTACCAAGGGCATAAACAATCGCAGCATGTCATCCGAAGTTGCTTCGGCGGCGTAGACGGTAGCTTCGTTGCAAGTGGAAGTGAAGGTCAGTTCCTCGCGTGTGAATTGTCGAGTCTATTGGCTTTGGTTTCCTAACACATCGCTCTTTCACAGACGGCAATGTCTACATATGGCATCGTGATACCGCTGAACTGCTCGAGACGTTGTCTGGGCACGGAGAAGGCAGCGTCAACTCTGTAGCGTGGAATCCGACGAATGAGCGGATGTTCGCGTCTTGCTCCGACGATAGGACTATTCGCATATGGGAAGCACCTCCGCAGTCAGCTTATCTGACAAGCCCTGCGTTGGTAGACGTTCCTGCTGAATATAATGGTAACGAGCCGGAGAGTAGTGGGAAGGGCAAAGGTAAAGGCCGGGAGCGGTGGGATGGGGACGACATGGATGGTGTACAT
This sequence comes from Somion occarium, assembly GCA_964035595.1. Taxonomy (NCBI): domain Eukaryota; kingdom Fungi; phylum Basidiomycota; class Agaricomycetes; order Polyporales; family Cerrenaceae; genus Somion; species Somion occarium. The sequence goes on from OZ037946.1 coordinate 2,624,236, forward strand.
TATGGATATGTTAGCGGCGACGTTTCGACGTCGTTGTGATTGGTTCAGGGGTAACCTTCTTTCTTGTCTGATTACTCATACAATCTCGTTCTTTTTTTGCCTTTCCTCTCCACATTGCATTATTATCAACTTTTCATTCCTATTGCAACGCAATCACCACCCACACCCTCAACTCAATTGCATCTCATCTCCCAGGTCGTTCATCGTTATCTCTGCATTTCTCTATTCGCAATTACTGATATCAACTCTTCAAATGCATAGACTGTTACAATATAATATTCGGGCTTTCGGACTGCAACACCTCCCCTTTTGCTTACCAGAATAGTTATTTCTTCTTCTTTCTCTCTCTTAACTATGTGCATTACAAGCTGCTTCGCAGAATTCTCATTTGCTTGCTTCGATCATATGCATCTTGTGTCGGCGTTTCAGTGCGACGCGTTGGAACCTACTTGACGCGTCGCGATCACGAGACCGCGTCTGTCCGGCCTTAGTGGTGGATTCTGAATTCTCTGGTAGCACTAGGCAACTTAAATGCAGACGAAGCATGTATGAATGTCAATGATATTGTAGAGGACGGGATCACAAGATGTGGGACAGCACCAGCAGATTAGTTAGCACAATATTCGTAATCTACTACACAAGGAGGGGAGTGACCGGAATATGAAACTCAAGGCATATGAAGTTTCGCAGAAATGAGTGGAATAAAGGAGAAGGTGACTGAAACCTGACTAGGTTGCGTTCAGGCCCTGCCAGAAACTTCAGCATTGACCGAGAAATGAATTCTTCGGAAAAGGCTGCTTATAATCATCCCTCCAGGTAGTCAGATTGGGATTAGTATAGGCCTCAATATATCTACACGTCTCGTCAGCGCCATACGAGAAGAGTCCACATAAATTACACCTACCCCTCGATATAAGCAGCGGTAGGGAAGTTGGGAGGGTCGCAGCCAATGTTGATCGCGTCAGGATCTTGATAGACGCGGATCCAGTCAACCTTCATGGTAGCGGGGAAGTGCAAGTGGCCGAGGTCGACATCTCCAAAGTTCGTCGACATACCAAGATTTGCGATGAGGTACTTAGCAGGTTTGAGCGTTTTTCAGTTTTTGAAGGACGTTCATTGGACACATACCATGGGCTCTTGTGAAACAGGGCGAGAGCTGATCTCGACTCCAGAATCAGCGGCCATTCCTGGTTGCTTTAATGTCCAAGCAAGTACACCATCAGAAATCCAGGAGATGTACTACAGACAAGTAAGCGCGGACAGGACGGCTGATATTCTTCGCTTTACGCGTACGGCATCATCGAAGCCCGGCTTATATTGTATCCCATAAACAGAGTATACGTTCCCGGTACCCTCATACGCTTCCTGGTCTAATGGCAGCTTAGTAAAATGGACAGGGCAGAGCTGAGAAGTGAATTTGGACACACTCGTTTCTGTTACAACTGAAGTTGCCTGTTGGAAAACACTACTGACGTAGGGCTTCAGGTAACTCCTGGACGGATCGGCAATGAACAAAGTATCAGAGTTGTTGAACCATTCATATGCTTCATTGAAAGGCTGCAAAAATGGCAAAGGTCAAGTGGAAGCATACGACGGAACCCATAGCGAACATACCCCCCACTGGCCAGACTGCGATACCTGCCCCGAAAGTGGATCTCCAGTGATCTATGAGATGAAATCCTCGTTAGGGCGTTCTGATATAAGCTGACTGATTTCATCATACCTGCGCTTCGAATATATCAATCTCAGGAGCGGACCGGCCAACATAAGTGCCGTCGGCATGCACAGGACCAGGATGAGATTCTCCAGGGCAAGTGCAACGAGAGAGGCGTTGTCCCGGTAGGAAGGACAGAATGCCATCGTGATCCTTGTCACCATTGACAGTAGCAGCAGCCGGGAGCCCATTCATGGTTTGATTGGAAACAGTGCCAATATCGCATGCGTCATATGTATAAGGCCACTAGCCGGACGACGCAGGTTAGTGTCAAATGCATAAAATTAAATCGAAGCAAACCCTTACCATGCCTTCGAGACTGGCGCCGTATCCAACGCGGCCTAAATTCCCCATGGTCCGTATAGCGGGCCACAGACCCACTATGTTGTTAACACCAGGCAAAACGACAGATGTCTCGACCAGACCGCCTGTGAAGCAGAACTTATTCCAAGATGTCATCATTCCACCGGTGTAATTCATCCCATGTCTGGGTGTCTCGGATAAGGTAATCACCAACGAGCCATTTTCAGTTGTAATAGCGGCTGGATCATACCACTCTATGTCGTTCGTCTGCCAATAGTGGAGGTCGACAGCTTCCCAGTATGGGTCGTCACCAGCATAGAAGGTGCGACCGTCAACATTGAACTCGTCACTGAAAATGAGCTGCCACCTTTTGTCGGTAACGTAGTCGGATTTGGTGAAGGCGTCCGGCGGCGTGTCTGTCTATGGGCCCCCAGTTGCTGGCCATAGAACGAATCTGCCGGCTTCCAGAGACAATCTTACAATGAAGTAGAAAACCCATGACCCACCTGTCTAGTGCTATTGATACCTTTAGAATTGACGCCGCCATTGTTCGAGATGGGCTTCTTCGTGAAATAAGTGATCAGAAGGAACCCGGCACTATGATCGTTCTTTCAGCGCAATACTGCATGCTGTGGATTGGATGGACGTACAAAAGTGTTGCCACTCCGAGACCAAGGAATAATAAATAAACTAGGTTTGCTACACGACGAGAACTTAGTATAGTACCTCCTTGATCATTCTTCCTGTCACGCCTAGGGTCTGGATTATGGAGGTGTCCGTCTGCTTCACGGATATTCATCCATATATTGCCTCCCCAAGATGACGGGTCGGGTGACGTTGCGAACTATACTCCACATCCGCTTTTTGTTTAGACAACGTATCAATCGGGCCAAAGAGAAAAACGCTACCTTGTCCGCAAGGGAAGCTGGAAGAGGCCCTTTCTCCTCATCGCCTAGGGACGAAACATAAGAAATATCCTTCTGCAAAAAAAAGACGAATTTAGGTTATATATCCTTGAAAAGAATGTTTGACACTGACCATCGAAGGTAAAATTGTGACACTATGCACAGGTGGCACTCCAGAGGATGTTGCATGCATAAGGGGAGATTGGGCTGATGCAGAGACCGAGATGTTCTTGGACCTAGAGTCACCTCGGAGATGAAGGGTATGTGAGCTGTGTGCCATAAGTTACAGAGGTGTAGTAAAAGGATAGAAGCGAAGGTTTGTGGCCTTCAGTAAAGAGCGACTAGGCAATGTCGCGATTCCTATGAACAGCAACTGGGCCTGGTGACAGTGAGTTAGAACGAAGTTACACAGCCGAATCCATCTGCAGCTGGCCACATATGAGTTGTAGGCCAACATTTCCGATGTAGGGCCCTCGTTATTCTTTTTTCTCGGGTGCCCATCGGTCTCACGTATGACAGGAAGTCACAGTATGGACTTCCATCAAAAGTCATAGAGGACGAAGTGTCGCGCCTATTAATTGACAATGGTAGCTGTCAATCATTGTCAAGGTTGTCGGTTTCGACAACGCTGAAGCACTAGGACCTTGATCTGTTCACCAAGGTCACCCACTCCTTACCCCGTCCTGGGAAGGCTCGTGCATGACAGTCGTCATGCAAGGCATTGTTGTATGCAGTGGACCAGCAATGGGCTTTTCAACATTGGTAGCGAACAGGCGAAGAAGAGGACGGCGCTAATCAAATTGAATCCAAAGAGCACCTGGAGATGTGCATGAAAGGAGATGTCTAATATTCTCCCTTATCGTTTTCTCACGCGACGAGTCTTTCGTAAGGATGTAAGTTTGGGAACAGGGGGCAGAAATGTCAAAGTAGGTTAGGTTGCATCCAAATGTTGGATTAAAGTTCAGCATTGACTGAGAAATGAATTCTTCGGAAAAGGTTGCTTATAATCATCCTTCCAGGTGGTCAAGTTGGCGTTAGTGTATGCCTCCTCATACCTACACGGATGATCAGTATAAAATGAGGGAGGTCCATAGACATTAGACCTACTGTTTGAGATACGCAGCGGTAGGGAAGTCTTCAGGGTCGCAGCCAATGTTGAGCACGTCAGGATCTTGATAGACGCGGTCCAATCAACCTTCATGGTAACAGGAAAGTCCAAGTTTTCGACGTCGACAAATCCAAACTTCGTGGACATGCCGAGATTCGCAATGAGGTACTATAGAAATGACGAGAACTTACGCGTACCTTCACAAAATAATATTGGAACACATACCATTGGTTCTTGTGGAACAGGACGAGTGCTGATCTCAACTCGGGGATCAGCAGCCGCGCCTGGTTGCTTCAGCATCCAAGCCAGTTGGCTGTCGGAAATCCATGAAATATACTATAGATAGATGAGTAGCGAGGATTGCCTAGTCTCTTTACACTTACGGCGTCGTCAAAGCCTGGTTTACACTGTACACCATAAACAGAATACACATTTCCAGTGCCTTCATATGCTTCCTGATCTAGTGATAGTAGATTAAATGCACAAAGGCATAGTTTGAAAATGCAATCGGACGCACTCGTTTCTGTTACAACTGATGTTGCCTGCTGATAGACGCCACCTTTGTAAGGATTCAGCATACTCTTGGATGCGTTGGCAATGATAAGGTTATCTGGTGTATGAAACCATTCATACTTGGCATTGAAAGGCTACCAAACCAAAAGTTGACTCGATATATTCAAGGAAAATATGATGAAGCTTTAACGTACCCCCCACTGGCCAGACTGCGATACCTGCCCCGAAGGCGGATCTCCGGTGATCTATGAGATGGAATCCTCGTTAGGCGTTTTAATATATGCTGGCTGGTTTCATCATACCTGCGCTTTGAATATATCAATTTCAGGAGCGGATCGGCCAACATAAGCGCCATCGACATGCACAGGACCAGGATGAGATTCTCCAGGGCAAGTGCAACGAGAGAGGCGTTGTCCCGGTAGGAAGGACAGAATGCCATCGTGATCCTTGTCACCATTGACAGTAGCAGCAGCCGGGAGCCCATTTATGGTTTGATTGGAAACAGTGCCCATATCGCATGCGTCATATGTGTAAGGCCACTGAATGGAAGAAAAGGCACTGTTAATATGTACGAACGATTCTAACACGACTTACTCACCATGCCGTCGAGACTTGCACCATAACCAGCCCTGCCCAGATTACCCATAGTCCAGATAGCGGGCCAAAGCCCGGCGACATTGTTTATTCCGGGGAGCACGACAGATACCTCCACCAAGCCGCCAGTGAAGCAGAACTTGTTCCACGTTGACATCATACCACCAGTGTAGTTCAGCCCATGATTAGGTGTCGCAGATAAAGTGATCTCCAGGGAACCATTGCGGGTCATAAGGGCGGATGGATCGTACCACTCCATGTTGCCCGTTTGCCAATAGTGTAGGTCAGCAGCCTCCCAGTAGGGATCGTCTCCTGGATAGAAGGTGCGCCCCTCGACGTTGAATTCATCGCTGAAAATGAGTTGCCAGTCCTTGCCCGAAACATAGTCAGGCTTAGTGTAAGCATCCTGCGGCGTATCTAAGTCGATGAGTCCCCAATTTCCCGTCATGGAAGGGACCTGCGGGAAGTCAGAGAAAGCTGGCGATACATAAAAATGATGACTCACTTGTCCGGTACCGTTGATTCCTCCCAAGTTAAATCCGCCATTGGTAGACATAGGGTTCTTGGTAAAGTGATCGATAAGAGGGTAGCCAGCACTATGACACCGCTGTCAATATGGCGATGTGCACCGTAGCTCTTAGAGGTACAAGAGTGTCACTATTCCGAGACAAAGGAATAGCAAACAACCCAGGTTTGCCGCACCGCGACCGCTAGAAATCGTATCTCCTTGATCAAAATTCTTGTCTCGCCTAGGATCTGGATTATGGAGGTGATCGTCTGCTTCACGTATGTCCATCGAGACATTACCACCCCAAGAAGATGGGTCGGGGGACATTGCGAACTTTCCCCGAAATCAGCTCATGTTTATACAATATGCCGACCATGGAGATGAAAACATATATTACCTTATCCGCAAGAGAAGGCGGAAGGGGTCTGTTCTCTTTGTCGCCTAGAGTCGAGGTATAGGATATGTCGCTCTGTGCAAAGACGCGTAAGTTACACTTATTGAAATAAATGTATGGTACCCACCACGGTTGACGAGCTCGCGACGCTACAGAAAGAGGGCACCCCGGGAGAAGCTGCTTGAGGTTTCAAGTCTCCTCTGAAGTGAAATGCATGTGGATCGCGTGCCATAAGTCACAGAAGTTATATGAAAGAATGGAAAGACTACGGTCTGCAGTAAAGAGCGACTAGACGGATAGCCAGTTGGCTGTGGATAGAAGGAAATAGAAGAAGTTGAGTGAATGAACTTCTATGCAGCTAATATATATGAGTTGTGTGTGCCAATATTACCTTGGAGCATTCGCCGACGCGGCGATCCCATTACTATGAAAGATTGCATATAACACCATCAAGCGTCATAGAACAATAATAGAATGGTTCAGGTTAAAAATCCCCGCTGGCCGTGGCCGTCACTCGTCGTCAAGGTAAGCCTCAGGAAAGGTGTCTGGGAATCTGAGTCGGATATGACTTTAGGATATATCGTGTGGAAGCGCAGCATTCTTTGTAACTAAGTTAGGTGTTGCTCAATGAGTAATGTTGGATACATACCTAGCACAGCCACGTATCAGCCGCAAAGCGTCGTATGAGGAACACCAGTGTTGTAGATTGTAGGCTCGAAATAGAGAATGTAAACAAGGTATTCCATGCTATGTCACCTGAATGTTAGAATTGGTATGTAGCAAATACAAGAAAGGTACCAACTTCGGTCGAGAGACAGTATACGCGTACTTGTAGTTTGCATACAGGTTCCCATAATTTTGCCGCTTGTCTTCTGATGCTCCAAACCGTCTTTGATCACCGCTAGCTAGGCTCCGCTGGTGAATGGCAAGAACGAAGCTGCGAGACTAGCGCAAGGGCCCTTATCGATTTCCCTGTTCCTGGCGCCTCTGAGTCTTGCCATGGACAGACCCGCGATGTTAAGGGAGTCCCGAGAGTCTCGACCAGTATCACTTCGAGTGTTTGATTCTGAAAGGTTTACGGCGGTCAGTGACTGCTTCGCATGTCAACCGTCACATTGCAGAGGCACCACTCGGATGGAGAGCCAAATACCATTTAAAGCAGTCTCAACCTTTGAATTGCCCATGCAGCAAGCTTTTGATGACCTTGCCAGGTTCGGCCATTAGGTCAATCCATGACACGGAGGCAGATGTTCTACCGATGTCCCATAAGATCAGTACGCTAACACGCATTCATCCTATCGTACCTGACCCTGGGCTCTTGTATTGTGATCGTAATAGCCCGAGACCTGAAAAATTTTGCAATCACGACATACACCGAGTCCGAAGGGGACAGCCAAGTCTTCATACTCGCCTTATCAATTTTGGAGAGAATGTACCGCTATTGCTCGCGTACTGTCCCCAAGATTGACAGGACATGCACGCAGTATTACGACCGGTGAGAAAACCTGAGAGAGCATAATTATGTTAACTCAAGGGGTTCATACCCGACTTGTCTTGTGCGCCATGTTAACACCAGGAGGGTCCGAATAGCTGGAAGTCTCTCAGGACACGACCTAGCAAATGTGATGTATGAGAATCCTGTGCAGAAATACAGTGAACTGACTACCACTCTCCGATGTACACACGTATGTCCGTCATTACCTTGAATAATAAGCAATAATCTACACTACAGGGAATCATTGAGGGTAATCTGATGTCGTAGTCGTTAAACCAGAAATGGGATACTGAAGGCTACTAGATAATGTAGTGGGTAATCCTGGAGACGATGGAAACCAGAGCGAAAGATATGCGATAAATGAGTGGAAGCAAGGGAAAGCCGCTATATAGCCGGATTTCAGGGTCAGGGTCGGGGCTTGGCATTAGACGTAGGTGGGAGCTGAGAAGCAATACGGTTCTTTGGCAAGAAGAGGGCTGCCATAGGATCCTTCTTGGCGGCCGGTGGTTTGATCGGACGACGCTCAATAGGTCGTTGCGATTCAGGAGCAGATGTGACTGACTTGAGGTTATGGCTATTCGAATGAATCGATGAAGCCTTTGCCACGGGAGTATGCTTCACAGGTGAATGAGAGATAGCAGCGGTATTAGGCGGTTTCAAAGGCTTAAGACACGGGCGCGTAACAGCTGTAACGGTGACATGACTACCAGGTGTACTACTAGACGTTCTAGCAGCAGAGGAGGGAGTAGGAGTCGCCGTGATCATAGTCGCACTCGAAACAGGTCGATAGGTTTTGAGAGTTGACATAGGTGCCATCAGCGGCGAACCATATAAGCCTTTGTGCATTTTGGCCGCATCCGACCTGGTCTTCTGGAGCAGTGACTTCGGTTGAGAAGAACCCCCTGAATGTACCATCAGTATCCTCCTAAGTAAATGACAGCTCCGAACTTACAGCCGCGGGATCGTTTCTGAGGCGGTGGCCGGTCAGTCAGCTTGATTTGACTTTCCTTTTTGCGTAATTCTTCCTTTTCTCGTTGAATACGTAGCCGTGTTCCTGCGGCCTCTAGTCTCTCAGCTTCTAGATCTCGTAGAACCTGCAACATTGCATGAGCTCAGAGAGCAACAGCACACACGGCTGGCTCACAAAGTAAGCATCTCTCCATGATTCCGGTGCTTCATCCGAGTACTGCTGCTGAGCGAGAAGGGGGTATACTTGGAAACATAGTGCTTGCCAAAGATCTACAAAAAATGATACCTGTCAGGAGAGAATGCAAGGGAATGAAATGATGACGTGATCCCACCTGATGTGTCCTGAGCAAGATGCTGCAAATCGATATCATAAAAGCCCGCACAAGCGTGAGTATACAGCAGGAAACTCACAGGAGTGGCTTGCTCGAGCCTCGACAGCGTTTCGGCGGAACAATGCTGCAATATGGGTCGGACGAGATCAAAACGGAAGTCAACGCCTAAAGAGGTTAGCCCTGAGAGTGATGACATGAGTAAACAGTAAACATTGCAATGAAGTCCAAACACCAAACTTACTTTCTACATTCGAGATTGCCACTGCGAGTACTTCGATCAAGACGGGTTCTCAAGGAGAAGTGGCGAGCATACATACTTCGTTGGCAAAGAGCGACAAGTGAAGGGAGTTGTCGCAAAGTGCTCGGTGATGTTTCTCCGTCATCGTGCATATCGCTCAGTAGACACAGTGAGCCAGAATTTCAGGTTGAATGTTGGAAGTGGTGGTAAAGCAGAACGGAGCGTGTAACGCCCGTATAGACACCGGAATCTGTTCGGCTGGATGCGGCCTTGACTTTCCCACAGCCACTTTATGGGTGCTTCTTGAACTTACCTTGATTTGGGCAATACGTGGTTTGATTGGAGGTAAAGATTCGACTTGGCTCACCATCTCTCGCATGTCAAAAATAAGAATATATCTAATTAGGAATGTCTACCAAGCACACAACTTGAGTATTTGTTCGAGATAGGGGGTAAACTGAAGAATGTCCGTGGCATCCCACATTCTCATGGCTCTCCGACCGGTGGACTGGATACGAGTGTCTCTGCAACAAGGATATGGCATGTAGGCTGTTGGTACTCAATCGGAGCATCACCGTTACGTAGATATTTGGACGCTTCGAGATCTTTTCCCTGAAGCGCAGCAGTTGCAGATACTGGAAAAGTACCGTGGCCACCTAACAGCATGTCTATGTGAACAAGGGCTCGGCGTGTTCATGATCCGCGACATTGGGTCAGCGATGTATTCTCATGGGTCTTCCGAATGCTTATTTCGATGACTTCTTCCGCGATCGAGGTTCATTGCCAGACATAGCTCAGTGGCAGCTCTATGTATGTATATCCATTGCAACAAGACGGGTCCTGGGTATGGCTCACCTATTTCCCATATTCAAAGAAGATTCGAGGTGAGAAAGCACCTTGGGATCTCCCATCCCTCAGAGGCGTGAGTATCACAATCCAGATGAACGCTGAGAAGATATATTCGGTGAGCTAACATGACCGGTAATGCACCAACCAGAGTAAACGACAATAGTGGCCTTATAAAAACGTGTTCGAGGGGCTCGCATGGGAGAGCAGATGCACCGTGGAAGATGTAACGTTACCGCGTACGTATCCAGAAGTACCGCCCTCGTTGGTGTCGTTATCTGTGTAGGGCGTTCCACAGGCACGGGTTGCCTGAATTCCTGCCTGTCAGAAAATTAGAATCGGCCCTGACAAACTTGGTGCCACTCCTGTTGTCGTTTGAGCCAGAGATGGGAATCGGTCACCGTCATGTATTCGCGAGACATGCCGACCGCGTGTGATAGCTATTTCGCAACGTTCCAGACGCAGAATCAATTGATTACCTGTAGTTCTTTCTCAGAGTGTTCAAAAGTCAATGACTGGCGCGGACAGAATTGGAGATTCCCGGCGCCAACGTCTCCGCTCAACCACGATTGGGAAGTATGTCACAAACATAGGTTTTACAGCATACCCGTGGGTTCGACAGTATGTCAAAATTGAGCAGCGCCAGACCATATAAAGCCTCTCAACGCGTCTTGGCCAAGCAAGCGAACCTACTGCCCTGAAGCCATTGCTGCTCATTGTCCAAACGTCATGTACTACGCACCTGCCCAAGACACACAACAGCCAACTCATCCTCGACTTCACGTTCGAGATGCACGAGACGCTCACATCGTGTTCGAAGCTGTCAGGCAAGGTCATTTGAAAGCTGTCGTCCGTCGGCTCAATGAGCTAGAGCGAACAACCTACATCCGATCTGGCTCTATCTTCGTGTGGGAAGAAAGCGAAGACGAGATGGGTCTGAAGAGATGGACAGATGGGAAGGTGTGGAGCGGAAGTCGAATGCGAGAAGTGAGCCAAATTTCTTTCCATACACTGATAGCGAAACTCAATGCCTGCCGCATATTTTTAGCCATATTTATTTTACGACGAAAAAGTTGCCGATGAGGTCCCGTCAGCATCTGAACACAGTCCCAAGTAAGTATTTATCATCTGAGAAAATCATGAGAGTGGTGTGAACACTTAGGAACAGATCAACATATCGATTCGTGGATGGTCCTTCTCGAACTTGGTCATCTTCTGCCCAGTCTCATTATGAGCGCAGTGACCACCATCCCACAGGCCTTGTTAAGCAAGCCTATTCCGCATGGATAATGGAGTCAGTTAACGCCAAGCCACGCAAATGGCACCTTACCGCATATTTCACATACACTGACCTTCCAAACATTCCCACAATCGACCAGGATCCGATCCTGCGTAGGATCTCAGTGCCCCCTGGAATTTACAAGAGCGGAAAGGCAAGGTCTCGGACATCCGACGCCACGTTACCATCGCCTTCACTCTCAATACCTTCTCGACCTTCATCTCCTGTCACCCGTCAGTCGACTCCCGGTCCTGGGACTCAGGGACGCAGAGAACACATTGTCCTCCCTTCCTTGCAATCTGCAATAGCGAGTACCAGTATGCATCGCCATAACCCTCATCAACATCCCCATGCGCGCATACCGGAGGATCAGCGAATGATACAGATGCTTAATTCACGCCCGATCTTGTAGACCCTTGTGTAGATTCTGCGTTTTCCGACGGTAGCGCGATTTAGGTTGTTAGGTTTACTACGAACTTGCTTCGTTACTTACAATATGGGTTTGTGGCGACATTTCAATACTAATTCTTGCCGTACTTGCGTGAGAAGTGCGATACCAACCGGAGGCACGGTACAAGGAGCGGACAGTTATGACCTGTAATATTACAATGTTTCGAAGTAATGATACAAAACGATACGCGTACATAAATTCGTGCATCAGGGGTGCACACTCAGTCTTCTTCCTCGTCAGACTCGGCGTTCTCTTGCTGGCGCGCGGTCTCTTGTGCATTCATAGCTCCGACTATGTCATCGGACTGGCCCTTCTCAGCAGCTAGTCGTTGACCTGCGCGCTCCCTGTCAGGACTTAAAACTCGTAACGGAAGTTATCATGCAACGTACGAATCAGTGTATGGATAGCTTGCTGTGTCTGTCTATCAAGCTTTGTAAGTTTTTTCTCCATATCACGCTTCAAGTCCCAATTGGCTCGTTTTGGCGCGATATTAAACAAATCCTGGGCGAAACATGAGCGATTGGAACGGACAAAGGGGAGGGGTATGACTAACGAGTTCTTGGGCTCTTCGTTCAGCATCCTCCGCAATGATCTTTTCTGCAAGGCCTTCCACCTTCTTCTCAACGGTATCTTCCATAACGACATCGTCCTCTGGTGTGTGCTTCTTGAGACCACGAGTCTCTGGGTCGAAAGTACGGTGTTTTATGACAGGTTCCTCGACAGGCCTGTAACGCAGATTATATGAGCAAATGCGAAATAGAAATATCACCCTTTACTTACCCTTCTCTATCTCTCCGCCGCTTCAAAGCAAGTAAGCGGGCTTTACGTGCATCGGAGGTGTCTGCCAAAGACATGCCAATGGTTGCGTTCTACCCTGCGCCTAAGAAGGAAACGGCCTTACAGTCCTGGCTGACTAAGCCAAATTTCATGTTCAGTGTACAGCATTGAACTTGAACTTGATGTGGCGAACTTGAAACTCGATACGTTCATTGTCTATTTACCGTTAAGCTCAGCTCTTCACAGCGTGCCTGAGGACCGAGGTGAGCGTGCTTACACCCACAGATAATGAGATAACTGACAGATAGCTGTTGTATAAGCTGTTGTATAAGGCTCATGCTTGAATGTTGGCGTAGAGCGTGTCTTGAAGTCTTCCAGCGGAACCTAAGGTCGCACAATGCATTGCGTAGAGAATTCTCCTCTTCAGCATGCAGGTATGCTGTCGCTAAGCCGAAGATAAATATGGAGGAATTCCCATGTGATGCTATCAGGTGCGAAATATGTTCCCTTTGCGTTTAGATAGCTAATGCATGACTATGACGTCCACAGAAATTTTTCCATAATCGCTCACATTGGCACGTTTAATATTTAGGATATAGTGTCCGGTAATTGTGGACTAACACTTTTTCAAAGATCATGGAAAGTCCACGTTGGCTGATCGGTGCGTCATTCGGCATATTATATAGCTCTCGATTGTCTGATTTTCATTAGGTTACTCGAGGTTTGTTTTCAGGTCGCTCATAGTGTCTCAATGCTGAGGGAATTTTTAGCTCACAGGCACCATAGACAAGAAGGATCGGGGTCTCAATCAGCAAGTCCTCGACAAACTCAAAGTCGAGCGAGAACGAGGAATCACTGGTACGCTCTCGTGCAATGTATAAACAGTTGAAAATTGACCTCACAAACAGTCAAGGCACAGACTGCTAGGTGAGCTCATGTGTCCTGTATTAGCTTCTGTAATGGGGCGCACGGCAATCTAACAACTCGCGACAGCATGATTCACACACACGAAGGAAGGAAGTACCTGCTAAACCTAATCGACACTCCCGTACGCCCTAAAACCAATCACAATCCTTCATTACTCACCATGTGGTGTCATTATTATAGGGCCATGTCGATTTTGCATGGGAGGTCTCACGATCAATGGCGGCTTGCCAAGGAGCTTTGCTTCTTGTTGACGCTACACAAGGTGTTCAAGCACAATCAATCTCGGTATTCCATATTGCAAAAGAACGAGGATTGACAATTATTCCTGTATTGAACAAGGTCAGCCACCGTCCAATTTATCGCCCGATAGATTGTTACTCACTGACGTTACCAAGATTGACCTACCTGCTGCCCAACCGGAGATAATTGCTGCGCAAATGCAATCAACTTTTGGTATCAATCCGGAAGACTGTTTACATATATCTGCAAAGAGCGGCAAGGGTGTGGAGAAGGTGTTGGATGCTATTCTTGCACGAATACCTCCTCCGCGGGCGGATGCGAATGCGCCACTGAAAGCCTTGTTATTTGATTCGTCGTATGTTCAGTCCCCCCTTTTTCTAAGTTGGTCTGGGTAAATAACATTTGTCCAGGTATGATCGATACCGAGGTGTTATTTCTTTGGTTAATGTACAATCAGGGGTCCTACGGAAAGGTCAATACGCTCTGGTCTTCTGATGTGTAGAAAGAGACTAACTCGCGGTCCATCCTAGGCGACAAGATTGCTTCATGTCATACTCGCAAGAAGTACGACATCATTGATCTTGGTATAATGCATCCCGAGGAGGTTTCCACAACGAGCCTTAGACCTGGTCAAGTCGGCTACATTGCTTGCAATATGAAGGAATCCTCCGAGGGTAATGCTTATAGAATATGAAGATTGTGAAAGGCACTTTCTGATGTCCATTTAGCACACATTGGTGACACGCTACATCGTGTTGGAAGCCCAGTAGAGTCCATGCCTGGGTTCAAACCTGCTAAAGCAATGGTACGTATAATTCATGACCTGTATGGATAAAAATTTGATGGGTTGTCAGGTCTATGCCGGTGTCTTCCCTGTGGATAGTAATGATTTCCCTAAGCTCGAAGAGTCAATCAAGCGGGTTCGTCAATTTTATTTCCTTTGAAGATGCTTTAGTGATTCACTCCAACTCACTTTACAGCTAACACTCACGGACCGAAGTGTAGAAGTGACGAGAGAATCATCAACGGCTCTGGGTCAAGGTTGTCGTCTTGGGTTTCTGGGAACATTGCACATGGAAGTGTTTCGCCAACGGCTTGAAGATGAATACAACTCCAGTGTGATCATCACTGCACCCACCGTCCCTTACAAAGGTTCGTCCGACGAGCCATAAAAACTGAGCTGAGTGTTGAATTAACTTCTCTCGCAGTTGTGTACAGGGACAGGACGGTAATGGTTAGCAACCCAACTGATTTCCCGGATCCTGAGGCCATGATCAAGGTCAAGGACATTCAAGAGCCTATCGTCAGCACAACCATCATCGTACCTCAAGGTTGTACATTCTCCTGAATCTCATCCTCACATTGTCTGATGTTCCCTTTGTAGAGTACTTGGGTGAGATGATGGATCTGTGCTACACCCATCGCGCAGAAGACCTGGACCATCGCTACTTGGACATATCTGGTGATTCCGCAAGGATCATTTTAACTTGCATCATGCCTCTGAGTGAAATTGTGACCGACTTTTTCGACAAACTCAAGAGCCGCAGTTCGGGTTTTGCTAGTTTCGAGTATGTACCACACTGACCGAAGTTCGACTGGCTATGCTAATTGAATGATAGCTATGAGGATGCTGGTTACAAAGCGAGCAACTTATCCAAGATGACCTTCCTGCTCAACGGCCGCCCAGTGGATGCCTTGGCTCTTATTGTTCACCGGACGGCCGAACAAGAAGTGGGCAGGGCATGGGTAAAGAAACTTCGTAAGTCATTCGGGCTGCTCGGTCGCGTATCAATCACTGACTGGAGCTACAGATAAAGTCATCCCACGTCAACTATTCGAAGTTCCTATCCAAGCAGCTGTGGGCAGGAGGATTATTGCTCGAGAGACACTGTCCGCATACCGCGCGGATGTTACGGCAGGACTTTACGGGGGTCAGTGTCCATCCATTCTCCAGCGTACTAAACTCTAGAACTCATTGGCTATCTTAGGGCATTATGAGCGCAAGCTGAAACACCTGGAAAACCAGAAAGAGAGCAAAAAGAAAATGAAGAAAATCGGTACTGTCGAGTTGCCACAGGAGGCCTTCTACGATATTCTCAAGACATGACAGTGATATATGAGAGAGGCTGCCTAATCGCTACAGTCTTCGTCACGATTTATAGACATGTATACAATACAAATTCTATAATCAATAAGCCGGCAACTCAAAGTCCACACGCCCCCTGTCGCAATCGCTGTTCTCAGCATGTGGACGGACAAGCCCAGACAGTGCAAGTCGGGCAGTCTAAATACATATGTAGTCGTTGCCTAGCTATGTCTGGCATGAATATGTCCGAGGAGGTCGCTACCGTGATGACAAGAGGCCGGAGGCCGATGTCCAAGAAGTCAAACGATTACAATTCATGGTCGTCGTCATCATACGTCTCTTTGATCAATCTGTGCAAACACTCATGAGAAGACAGCCCAAAATGTACCAATCAATGCCTACCTGTAGACAGATGACGGTGGATGGTCACCGCTACCGAAGGAAATTAGAATGGCAATGCAATGGAACTGAGATATCAGGAGGACTCACTCGTTGGTGATAAACACATCCACCAGCTCGGGTCCGACATAATCATAATACGGATTCAAAACATCCACCTTATCCACCAAATTCCCCTCTTCGAAACCTAATACACTACTTGGGTCCGCGAAGTCTAAGGCTCCAAAGTCATGGTACAAGTTCCAAAGTGGTGTGAGTTTGAACTGGCCCGCACAAACCACGACAGGAGTACTATGTACTCTTGCGGCATTGGCAGCTAGTAGCGAGCCCGTGATTGCGAACATCCCGCCGTTGGCGAGAATTGCATGGGCACCGATGATGACTTTGTTGACGCGGGACATGATGGCGTATATTGAGGAGTCGGGAACGAGGAAAGAGGAGATGCCTGCGGATGAGAGGGCGCGTGCCATTTCATGGCCATTATATCTGTGGCGCAGTATAAATTGGACTTGAAAAACGCAAAGCAAACAAATACGTACGAAGGTCCTGTTTCGGCGACAATAACAGTAAAACTACGATGGTGTGCTGCTACCTTGAGGAAGGTCTCCACAGTTTTTGAGTGACCAATTGTCAAGATGATCTCACTAAGGTCAGGAATATCAGCCATGCAGCATCTAAATCAGTCAAAAGGTTCACGTACTCTGAGTGAATATGGTCCTTTGCATTCTTCGAAATATTGTCGTATACTGTTTCCAGCTCGTCAAGAACATCCTGGATAGCCTCCATAAGCACCGGCTTCAAAACTCTCGCAAACGAGTCTGGATCATCAGGGTCGTTTTCTTTCAGTGTGAGTGTAGCTTCGGACTTTGGAGCAACATTTTGTTTTCTGGGTTGTCCTTGTAGGACGAAGTTGGATATCGAGTATACAGTCTTTGAAGATGAGGCATTCCCTGTCATCGCGGTATTATATTCCTCCCGAATGTGGTGTAGAAGTTTGCGGACAGTGTTTCCAACACTATGTTCTGAGGCCCAAAACAGTTGAGCATATGCCACCATATATTATTACAGCATGACAAGCGTACCTTTTGGTTGCGCCTCCACCAACCGTTTCCCAACGGATCGAATCAAACTAATGAGTTGATCGATATTCGAAAAGCGCGCTTTCGAAACAACCTGTCGCAGTACAAGCACTGTTTCGAGGGCCGCCTCTCGTGAGCCAACCACCTGTCTAACCAACGCAAAAAGGGTCAAATAAATCGCCTAAGAAGTTATCCCTGTCTCCTGATCAGCTAGTGACTGACCGTCTACGCAGTTTGGACACCAGTGTCTCGACAGCTCTTTGGCTGCCATGCAGATCCGCGGACATGTCTTGATTGTAAAGTGAGGACACTCGTAGATATGCTGGATTGTTCAGTTAAGGTCTGGTCGATGTAAGGTGTGTTCAATAGATACAAAGGAGAGTCTCTGAGCTGAAGTTGCCAGTTTCCGGATCGAGTCAATGAGGCTGAAGCATGGAGAGATTAGATAGGCGCCTAAATGCATGTTATCTCCACGGCAACACGAGTGTACCAGTCGCGAGCTTTGGAATTGAATTATGCTACATATATGTTCCAATGATTCATTCACGCCATGGAGGTCTGAATGGCAAGGTTGTATATGCTGTGGGAACGGATATGTAACGACGAGGCTACATGACGGGTCCGGACAGGTGTTCGGGTTATCCATGCACACGACATTGAGAGGAAGAAGTGGTGGCGGTCCTAGTATCTCGATAACAGGCTCCTTAAATCCCGACGACAGGCGAAATATACACAAATTGTTCTCAAAGGTGTGGGTGTTGTTTGAGTCGTTGAACGCGGTTGCCGACGATACGCTTGGTCGCCGAACTCAACGCCGAGGAGGTCTGCTTCAGCGCTTCCTCTCATACGCCCACCTTCCAACTTCATAATCCTCCGCTTGCAACCTTTCTTCGTTCTCTTTCCGTTTTCTTTGCATTGGGTTTACTTTCGTAAATATCGCATGTTTGCATGAATCATTGGACAGGCGTAACTGACAAACAGTCGGCGTGCCAGGTTGCTATTTGCTGGAATCTGAGGTCCCCAGTCCTTCCTTTGTGACGACGTTCCTTGCAACCTCCATTCTCCCTCGCTCTCCTTCACTTCAACGAACACGCAAACCCACAATCGTTCACGCTATCACAAAAAATGGATGCACGTCCTCAGAAACAGTCCATGTCTGAGCTCAAATACAGACGTTTGATGGAGCACAATCAACGTCTGAAGGATGACCTTGACAGGCCCAGGATACGCGTGAGCGAGGCCAGCGCGAGGTACGTTACATTCTGCGACGTGCATCATGTCGCGACTCTGAATGATGAAATGCCTTTCATTCTAGCTTGATCCGGTATTGCAAGACAACGAAAGACCACCTGGTACGCACCCAAGCTTGATGCCCGTTAGGTCCAAATTAGACCTTATTGTTAACGTCGTATTTAGATTCCTTCGGTGTGGGGACCTGTCAGTAAAGCTGACGACCCATACGCACCTCAGGCGGAGGGATGTCAATGCATAGTAATGTAACCGTCAGTACCCCGCGCACCACATCCCCGCCTAGGTTTTCTTCCCAGCGAAACAGAGCAAATATGAAAGCATGCAGACCCGTGCCCAATTTTCCTTCAAACATGACCACAAGCGCATCAGAGTCACACATGTCTTCTCGGCGACCGTTTCTCCCCCTCAACCGCTCTTGCGCACCCCGACGCTCCTTTTTCGCCACGCTTTTCAAGCACATATAAGTACTCAAGCATCATTTGGACTGTAATAATCATCGTCTTCTTAGGATGGAGTAATAGACCGGTCACCGCGGGTCCTACCCCTTTTCCTTGCTCTCGCGCTTTCTTTCTTTCCTTTCGGAGTCTCCCCACCCGTAGCGCAACCACTTAGAGTCATCACATTCTGCGCATGCACATCCTTCCGTACATACATACGTTCTGCTGTTTATACCGTCTGTAATCGACAGATCCTTTTATATTTTGTGTGAAGTGAGAGCGTGATGATGCACGTGGAGGACGAGATCAAAGTCAGAGAAGTGATGGGACATTCCGGCAGTGCCTTGACGAGCGCTCAGGTCGCTGAGGACTCGTCCATCCCATCTGCCATCTGTCTCTCAGTCAGTACCCCCCAGGTCGCGTTGCCGACCCTCTCTCTTCGTTCATCTACCCGTGCACTGACTATCTCTTCGCTTACTGCTTTCAACAGCGAGGGAAAACTTCCGCTCATTTGTCATTCTTGACTTATTGAGTAGCCTCTTCCTCGGGATCAGTCGAACTTCAAGTTCTTTCCCTCTCCCTTCTGGCTCTTCATTTCTCGCCAAAGGGCTGTGTCTTTTGCCATCTCATCTTGTAAGTGCCGCCCTTTGCTTCGTGCTCGCTACTCCTGTGTGACTCAAAGCGGCTCCATCTAAAAGTAACATTATCGCCGTGTGCCGTAGCCCAGCTGCCCTTCATTTGCTTCCGAGACTCCCCACGTCAACCCTTCCCACCCACCTCCTACAGTCTCCTTCTACCTCATCGCCATTATGAATTCTCGTCCACACAAACAGTCCATGTCCGAACTCAAGCTTCGACGATTGACGGAGCATAATCAGCGTCTAAAGGAGGATCTGGCGCGACCACGGATAAGGGTTAGTGAAGCAAGCGCAAGGTGCGTATTCTATGCGTATGGTCGCCATAGAATGCGTTGTTGACGATGCTCGTACCCTTACCTCCGACTCTGTCCTGCCGAACCACTCGTCGTGACACTAATTGCTTTTCAAATCAATGCACCTTCCGATCGGACAGTCTTATACGATATTGCAAGACAACAAAAGATCCTCTCGTGCGTGCTGATTCCTGTGTTTCTGCCTCCACCTTTCTTCGTATCGCCAAACACCGCTGTGAGCCACCCAGAAACTGACTTACTTTCCCACAGGTGCCATCAGTATGGGGACCCGTTGCACGAAATGAAGATCCTTATGCAGCGACAGGTGGAGGAGCCAAGGGATGTTGTGTTGTACAATGACCGCATCGCTCTTTCTCTTCTTTCCTTTAGCCGTTCTTCATTCCGGTGTTCATGTCATTTATTCCCTTGCTTTTCCCCCTTTTCTCCTGCTGCCGACCCTCGACCCCGTTGCCCGTATGGTCAATCGCTTCGTCTTGTCCACCGTACATCATTCAATCCCTGGTCTCGTTGCTCCCCTTCATTTTTCTTTATACTTCAACTGTTGTTCTTACAACCGGCTTATAACATTTTATACCATCGCTCATTTTACCATCCCAACTGGCCCATTACAGCTTCAGCGATTTGATCGTCTACGGTGAACCTTGACCTGGTTCTTCTTTTTTTTTTTTCCTTTCCTCAGTTTTTTTTCCCTTCTGTATCTTCTTTTCTCGGGTATGATAGGATTCTTATATGCTATTTCTATATTTTTCTCTCCCTTCCTGTGGATGCCTCCGGAGAGAAGTGCTACCTATTTCATTGACTTACAGGAGAGCGAATCGCGCGCGCTGCAAGAGCGTTTGTATTTAGGCCAGAGCCTGATTACGGAGAGGGGTTTCTCGACAGACGGAGAAAGGAATTACCGAGTTCCAAGTTTCTTATAGATCCTGTGCATCCTTCCCCTCACACATAGCCTTTCACCTCTTCTACCAGTCGTACAGGTAGCTCATATTGTTGTCTATTCTATTCTTGTTCTTTCATTCTGGTCTATGATGCTGGGATGTGTATATTCTACTCTGGGCAAGTTCACGAAAGTTCATCGGAAAGCTTCTAGCGCAAGTTGCATGGAAGGTGTCATTTTTTCCATATAGACGGAGGCAACGACCATCTTTACGATAATGCAATTATCTTTAATTGTCCTTGGCACGGAACAAGCTCAAAGAGTTTGAAGGAAGTTGCGAACGCTAGGCTCAGGCATCGCGCCCATGAATTGGCTCACGGGCTTGCCATCCTTGAACGCAATCACTGTGGGCAATGAGCGTATCTGACATTGAAGCGAGGAAGGAGGAAGCCAGAATTAGCTGGATGCCTAAAGCAAGAACAAGGTTTCATTAATACTGACCTGGAATTGCTGAGCCAATTCTACCTCCGAGTCTGTGTCAACGGTCACAAGGTCAAGAGGCTTCCCACTACCAGTCTTGACCGAACTGTCTTCCGTCAGTTTCTCCAAGATGGGGGAAAGCATTTTGCATGGGTTGCACCATCTACGAAGGTAAATAAAGATATGGACACAATTAATCTTGAACGTTCTAAATAAATATGAAGAATAACATGACGGGACGCACTCGGCGTAGAAATCGACCAGGACGACCTTGTCCTTGTTCGAAACAGCTTTCAGGAGAGTCTGTGAGATAACGTCAGTGAATGGCGGGGCGTATCACTCAACCTCAATCACCATCAAAGCCATGTCAATGTCAGGGAAAGATGGCCCTCACCTCAGCGTTGGCGTTCAGGAAGTGGTCTTGCCTTCGACATGTCGAGTGGAACGTCCTTGCGGGCGTTGTTCGGAGAAGTGGTCGCAAAGCACGAAGGGACTGCATGGTGGTCAGTTCTGGCCTGGTCCGAATGCGAACGATCACCATTCGCCGGTTGCTTTCGTCACTATGCGGGGAGATAAGATAAGATCGCAGTTTCTTATACGACGATTGGATTGAGTTTAGTTTTGAGTTCTTTTCTTCACCCCCGAATTGGCAAGCTCCCTCCGTTCCCAATCTGCTGTACGTCTACTATATCTTGTGAGTTCAAGACACCTGAGACAGGACATGTATCAGATCCAACAAATCAGCGTTACCCCTGTGGGTTGATGCCATGCAGATTCGGACTAGCTGCTAGCATGGAGGAGGCCGGAAGATACAACAGAAACGAGTTACTAGAGCAATCCGTTGCCAAGCCGACGAACGGAGAATTTGCGATGACTGTCATGTATAAAAAGCGGTCTCCATCCAGGCCCCCTCTGCATCAATCCTTATTCCTTCCGGTCATCCCAGCACACATCAACGAGCAGGGTGAGTCTTTTTTGCCCACGTCTAAGACCATGCACTCCATCTCAATATTCAATGCTGACTTTGTTCCTTTGTCCCTTTGTTCCAATGTCTTAGTCTCGATTCGGTTCATTCAATTCGTTCCAGTCGTTAGCCAATTTATTGCTCTTGAGCTGCAGCGGATTCTTTAAGCCACATTCACTCTTTCCCATTCAGTCGTTGCCCACATCTTCTAGTTCAAAATGCACTTCACTTCATTCCTCGCTGTCCTCCCTCTCGTAGGTCTTGCCGTTGCCCAACAGAACTTGGTTGTCAAAGTCGGTGATGCCGGTGCGCTGACCTTCACACCACCTAGGTGAGTCATTTTCGCTTCCACTCATGTTTGAGCTATATTTGCGTTCGCTAACACTTATTTTCCTTTTGCAAAGCATCACTATCAATGACGGCGACAGTGTCTCCTTCCAGTTCTTGTCCAAGAACCACACTGTCACCCAGTCCACCTTCGCAAGTCCATGCTCGCCCATGACCAACGCCGATGGCACACCCGGAATCGACTCCGGTTTCCAATTCGTCGACCCCGCTGCCACCCAGGTCCAACAGTTCACATTCACCGTGAACAACGCGACTGCTCCTCTCTGGTTCTACTGCCGTCAGAAGACGTATGTCCAATTTCCCCTTTGCTCCTTTCTGAGCCTACTTTACTGACTATTTTGTCTAGTCCTGCTGACCACTGTACCGCCGGAATGGTCTTCGCCATCAACCCCACTGCCGAGAAGTCTTTCGACGCCTTCCAGGCCGCTGCGAAGGCCTCCGCAAGTAACACTACCGCAACATCTGCTAGTGCCGGTGCTACTGGTGCTACATCTGCACCAGGCGGTACCGCCGCTACTGGTGCTACATCAGCCGGCGGTGCGACATCAACTGACTCTGCCTTATCACCCAGTGCGACGACTACCAGCGATGCAGGATCAGCCAAGGCTGGCAGTGCTGCTGGTCTTTTGGTTGCTGGTATTGCCCTCGTTGCGGGTTCATTGCTATGAGCGGCTTCGATCATGATGTGATGATGGACTTTGGGTGTTAAAAGATCATTGGGTTTATCATCTGAGGATATGAATGTCTTTTTCTTTTTGTTTGGGCTCACTGCAGTGCTGTGCTTTGCTGTTTTTCATACTTTTTCCATTTTTTTTCTTTCTGTATGCCGGTATCTTGACGGAACTGCGCAGTCGCTGGAATGCAAATCCTTGACCGGAATCATTACATGTGTGATATGAGGACCTTGGCAATTTGATTGTCGCGTCGCAATGTGGGTCCGTCCGAGGATCGACATGGGTGGTTGATAATGAATTATGAATTGCGCAATGGTACATATCGGTCTGATGAGCGATACAAAATTCTATGGTATGATGAGGACGCCTCTGAACCCAACTGATAATTGAAGAATATTTGTAACCTCGGCACTCAGCCTGAGCATATAGGGTCCAAGGGGTAGATAATATCATGAAGATCGAACGATAGCGAAAGCAGAGCAAAAAGGACGATTGTTATTGGACTATGTAGGTGGCGCAAGTGGAGGATTTCGTACGGTTCATGAATCGTGAGGTATCACAGCACGTATCGGAAATCGCGATTTTGGATATCAGTGAGATCGAGGAAAGCCTAAAGGGAGGCAATTACGACGTAATGTTAGCACAGGATATACGTATACACACGTAAAAGGGAAGGACATACCTTGTCGACTTTCACAGCTTTCTCGCCGTTAGCGTCGGAAGAGATGTATACATCATCGTACGTTGAATCATGTCCCTCCTTTTCTCGTTTCGCGTTCTCTCGTGCAAGGTATAGTCGTGTCACGAGTAGGAGGACCATGGAGACGAACCAACATGCAGAAAGGATGGCCCATGGAATGTGATTACTGCGCGAATGCGTCAGAGAATACGGGGAAACAGAATATGGAAAGGCATACCGTGGCTGGTATCGTTTCTTCCAGTATTGTGGACCAGCAGCATTGCCTACTGCGTAGCCAATCATTACTACGGCATTGGTCGTTACGCCTATAAAAGGTCAGCCTAGAAACTGAGAAACTGAAAAGATAAACATACGTTTCGTGTGTCCAGCGGTTACGGCCCCGACCCATGCAAGCATAACCACAAAAGGTGCGATCTGCGTTACTAGACAGGGTGCTCAGCATGCCTTCCCTTCCATCTCATAACATAAAAATAGACGTACTGGAGATCCAATAACAGAACAGCAACCCAACCTTAGTGGAACTCGGCAATACATTGACGAGGATGGACCCCAGAATAGCTACACAGTAAGCCAAGGAACCCGAATACGCCCTTCCATTCTTCCAATAGGTTGCCGACGTGACAGTACAGAAGATGACAATGACTGTTCGTAACACAAAACGTCAGTTTCAAGGTTCGTATACTAGGTTTAGTCATGATAAGAATTGAACCATAACACGCAACCACGATGTATCCGTGTACAGGGTTTGAAAGCCCTGGATGCTATGATAACGGGAGAGAAGAACGTTTGCATGAGACGGCACATACTTTCGACCGCACCATCAACACAGCCCAAGAGGGTTGTTTGCAGGGCATTGAATCCGAACCCGGCGACAATGATCTGACGCTGATTACTCAACTAGTAGACCGGAAATAAAGTAAGCCATGGAGTACAAAAAGCGCGAAGGAAGTTAAGAGAGAATGCTTACAGAGTTGGTGACGTTACTAAAAGGAAGTAAGAGGTTAGCGGGCCGAAACTCAGAAACCGTATGGCTGCCGTGGGGAAAAGAAAGGGACAGGCACTCACGAGATCGCAGCGATGAAAAAGAATAACCACGTCTTGGGATCAGTCAGGCATTCAATGAACCTGAAGATATTTTAGAACATTCGAATTTGATCAGCAGTCTATTCATCAAGGGACCTTGTACCCTGTACCAGGAACGAGGCAAGGAGAAGAGAAGAATCATTGATACGCACTGGTCTTTCTTCCAATGTTTATTTTCAACACCGGCTTGATTCACCTTAATCCGCTCGACTGCGATGACTCGTTCTTCGGGGGTCAAGAAATAAGCAGTAGCGGGAGAATCTGGGAAGAAAAACCTATTCCGATGGAAAATGGGGATTAGTACTGAGAAAAGAGAAGGAGATGTCGGATCGTACCAGAAGAGTACGGAGACGACAAGCGTGATTATACCGGTGATAATCATGAGCCATTGCCAGGGCATGAAACTTCCAGTTTTAATGTGTAGAGTTCCATATGCCACCAAGCCGAGCACGATGATAGCAGTCCCGTTCATGAGGACTGCACGAGTTGGTTAGAAGCCAGCGATCATGGAGGACGTCATCATACTTACACCAGTATCCCGTTCTTTGAGACTGCTCTTGGCGCGTGTAGAACATGGACGTGACGATCATGAACCCGGGAGTGATGGCGCCTTCGCAGATACCAAGGAACGCACGGCACGCAAAGAGGCCTCCAAAGCTCGATGCCGCTGCATGACATAGCAAAGCAACAGCCCAAACGAAGATGTTAATGCTAATGTAACAGAGTTCATCAGACACGTTGTGGTGCGCTGCGTTCGGAGACGGGGGTTTACCTCATCCATTTGCCTACCGGAAAATACTGAAGCGCAAGATTTTGCGGGTACTCGAAGGCGAGGAAGAATAGGTAGAAGATCGTCCCGAGCCAGTTGAATTGGTCTTGGTTGATGTGCGCTCCGGGCCTAGATTGAAACAGAAGATAAGTCCTTGGAGTTGATCATCGTTCGGAGTAAGGGTGAATAGAGCGCACATTATCCCGAGGATAGCTGACTATAGAATGGAGTTAGTGGTCGGGGTCTAAACGCGCGACTGTGGCGTATCAACTGACCTGACCCAATGTCGTCTTGTCCGCGAATTGCATCCTGAATACAAGCTTAGGTTTATTCGGAGAACATTTGTACGTCAGCCAGATACACCTACATGTACAGAACTGTATCAAAGATTGGCATGAGGGCTGTGGCGCGCGTTCCAGGAAATGGAAATACGTACTGCACATGAGAGGCATTAAGTGCAAGTCGATCTTCCGTCTAGCAGAATACAACAATGAGAACACAGTGAAGACAATGACAGAGTATCTATGTGAGTGAGCAGTGACATACCTGACCCTTGCAGCCATAGCGGGGTTAACCTCAACCTCTTTGCCCGCGGTGAGTTGAGCCGCGACGTCGAGGTCAGACGAAGCCATTGTGGGTTTGTGAACATCCTCGCTCTTCCTGTCGACGGAACTGAGAGACTCCGACATGGTGGCAGACGACAAGGAGAATCCTAGAGAGAGGAAAGTTGCAAGTCAGCAAGGGAGTGGAGAACTCTGAGGAGGAATATATGGTATCCGAGCACTAGCCTAATACGAGGAAGGCACACCCAACCCAGCACAACGGTCGATCGCATTGCTGTGAGAGTTCGACGCAAGATCATAGGCGCCCCAAATTTGAACTGAACTTGCCGAGGGCGTATTTCCATCTGGAGTTGTGCCCAAGCTTTGTTTCACACCAGTTAGCAACTGATTGCTGCTCTCGTCAACCTCCGATAGCCGCGGTGTATGGGCAGGCTAGAATCTGGCAAGGAAGGTGGTCATTCTTCGTTTCTATGACCAGTAACGTCGACACTGACATTTGGACTTGGAACCTTCGCTTTTGGCACTCCAAGTCGTAGAGCTGCATGGTTCTGTCGGAAGATGGCAGGTGGAATGAGCGCTCTGCACTGGTGGATGGCACGATCTTTGATCTTCAGGGCTGATGCACGCTGATGGCCACCTCGTCAATAGTTTTTCCGCGCTTTCTTTGCTACTGCAACAGTAGGACCGCTGACTACTGCTGAGTGCTCAGTTCTTGCAGCTCAGCTCAACCGGTCTCCTGCGAATGAACGAGGGCCCTTGCCATCGCCGTGACGGTAGAAGAACTTCCTCTTGCAATGGAGGAATATCCACTCGATCACCCAGATGCTTCGCCGAGCAAGCCAACCTGAGCTGCGAGGCTTGAGCAGTCCTACTAAGTGCCTCAGCAACGTCGATCTCTCAGACTCTGCATACTCGCCAAGCATTTAAAAGTATTGAAAGTGATCTCATTCCGCGTGAATATCTATGCAACTACAGCCCACAAAGAGTTGACTGTTGGGACTTCCAACAGGCACCTATCGGCTCAGATTTGATGGCCGGCAGGGTCTTACAAGCACCGTAGGGCCCGTAGAATGTTTCGTACGCAAAGCTGTGAGATAAGCAGGTAAGTATGCTCAACGTGCTCAGTTGTTCCTTCCTTGATGATACAAATCCCAGTGTCTCATAGGCATCATGATGAAACAGTCCATCCATGGCCTACAACAGTGGACCAGAGACAGTGAAGAGCAGGATGGACATTCGGCTAAGCACAATTTGTGCCAGCGAGGCAAGGGTACATACGGCGATGACCGCGGCATGCAGCAACGCCGTGGCGATCATCTTGAATCCGATCGAACATTTCTCTGAGTGAAGGCCCGTACAGATATTCAGCACGGATGTTAAGAAAGGATGTAGGCGACTGTGATAAGTATGGACTCCATGCAGTGGTGTAGAAAACAATGCAGGCTCAGGCCTAGCAGGAACTACAGAAGAATGGACTCGAAAAGGAGTAAATGGCATGCTGGCGGCAATTTCCGTTCAAGTAGATCTAGATCAAAGACGATCGAAGATCGCAGATTTTGCAACTTGTTCTTGGACGGTCATCTCGAAACTTGGAAAGAATATTTGAGTCTGCCGGGGCTGCCATATTTCTGGTCTGGTTGTGTCCCAATAACCACGCAGAAGAGCGGAGTGGTTGTCTGACCCTAAGAGCAGGCATCTCTGCATTAGCTCTAATAACCTATTCACAGTATTGCTTCAGTACTTTTCAGTGTGATTCAGAGGTTGTGAAGATGTCTGGTGCAGACAATAGTCAAGACAGAGCCCATCCACGAGAGTGGGTTCTTAACGCGGAGACTGAATATAGGTTTGAACTTGACATTGGAACCTCCTTCGCCATCAAGGTTCGTGCCCATCATCACAATGCTTTTACTCTTTGAGCGTCTGACACTTTGCTTCCCTTGCAGTTGATTCGTGGCCAAGCCGAAATATTCGGCGCAGAGCTTGTTGAAGGCAAGACATACCTCTTCTACGAGGAATGCAAGGCAGCTGTATATACATGGATAGGATGCACCATAGAGATGAGTCTTTACTCCTCTCATATTTCTGCCCTTTTCCTTTGATCGTGCCCCCATCATAATCCCTCGTCTGACAGTCAATGGAAGCTACGTTATAGGTCAACCATCAACCGAATACGTCTCCGAAGAGACCCCTATGGCCGCCTACGCCAACGTCCACCTAGCGCTAGAAGCCATGCGAGTTAAGACTCTTCTACATGCCCAAATCGCTGCCTCCCCTGATACCGCCTCTCCTGAAGACTTACAAGAGGATGCAGAAAATGGCCCATCGGACTCTCCCAGAGTACTCATACTTGGACCTGAGAATTCCGGCAAGACGACACTTACCAAGATCTTGTTAAACTATGCGACTAGAGCGGGCCAGGATTGGTGTCCAATTCTTGTCAACGTTGATCCGAACGAGGTACATCTCTTCTATTACTTCCTTACTTCCAT
This sequence comes from Somion occarium, assembly GCA_964035595.1. Taxonomy (NCBI): domain Eukaryota; kingdom Fungi; phylum Basidiomycota; class Agaricomycetes; order Polyporales; family Cerrenaceae; genus Somion; species Somion occarium. The sequence continues at coordinate 2,652,980 of OZ037946.1, forward strand.
GATGTGAAATGAATCAATGGTCAACACTGAAGGGTGGCCCAATGTTACCTGGTACTCTGTCCGCCACGCCGATACCGTCACCCATCCAAACTTCTACACCTGCACATACCCTCGGGGCTTCGGCCACTAGCGCACCGACACACATGGCTTCGAATGCACTCTTGCCATTTGGTTATTGGTATGGGCACGCCGAGACGAAACGGAATCCGCTTCTTATGGATCGCCTTATACGGAATTTGGGAGAGAATGTTTGGGATCGCTGGGATGCCGATATAATAGGTAACTTATCATCCGCTCGTTCATTCATCGCAGTGAAGAACGAAAATCGGAAGAACCCTTCTCATGAAATCGTTTGCAGGTCGTTCCTCTGGGCTCATAGTGGATACGCCTGGTTCATTCGCTGCCAGTTCAGGTGCACATAGTGATCATCGACAGAGTCTCATCAAAGCGTGTATTGACGCGTTCCGGAGTACGTATAATTATCTTCTCTTCGCGTCGTATTTCCGTGTTGACTAACCTCTGACGCTTCACTTCAGTAAACGTTATTCTCATCGTTGGTCATGAGAAGCTGAACGTAGAGATGCAACGCGCCTACGGAAACAAACTCTCGGTCATCAAGATCCCAAAGTCCGGCGGAGTGCGTCTTCTCTCCAAATCCTCTTTCTGTCATACAGAATCAGACCTCCTTACTTTTCTCTTTCTTTTCTTCTATTCTCTTCAGGTAGTCGAGCTAGACGCACTCTATCGCGCTCGAGTCCAGAAATACCAAATGCATTCCTACATGTACGGAGAACGTGTGACCCCACCTCCGGGCATGCCTCCTATTTCTTCTACCCAATCAACAATCAGGTATCTCGTAGGAGGCGAACAGAGTACCGATATGACACTCGCGCCTAGTAGTGCCGTCGTCAACTTCAGCGATTTAGCCATTTGGAGAATTGGTGAAGGTGCGTCTCATTTGGTTTGACATTTTACAAGTATATTTGGAGTTCGGTTTTATTGATACTGATATCATTCGCTTGTGTAGAAACGATGGCGCCTACGTCGGCATTGCCCATAGGCGCGACACGCGTCGTGTCCGAAATGCAACCTCTCCCTGTGGATCCCGCGCAAGCTGGATCGGGACTCTACAACGCAGTTCTTGCACTGATTGCCCCTCCAAACCCGGACGACACTGAGCGGTACGATGAAGAAATCCTGGATCTGAATGTTCTTGGATTCATTGTTGTGTGAGTTCTGTCCGCTCTTGCACCAGATATCATCCTCACTGCCATTATACTTGTACACGCAGAACCGCGCTCGATATCCCTAACAAGCGGATGACCATCTTGTCGCCTAGTCAAGGTTCTCTCTCGGGTCGGACAGCCATTGTCGGGTCTTTCGAGTGGCAGGAGTAAATTCGTACTGTATCGTTAGTATGTTTCTATTCTTTATTCACTGCCTACTAATGGACGAAGAGAATTAAGTATAGTGATGATAAACTCATAATAGATTCCCTCTAATATACTCATGTACAGAGAAACTTATGCCAAAATGTGCAATGAAGCGGACAACTCATCAGCCACATGAGATCAAATACGGTGACTATCTGCATCTACGCCGTTCAGACGACATCTCGAAAGTAAATTCATCATGAATCACCAACGCTGTCTACTCCGAGCTCTTTCGAACACGCTTCTACACTCCCTTGTATGACCCCTAACACTCACCTTTGTACATCTTTGAGATGTTCTTGCAATAAGGAATCGCCAATGATACGTTCTCGATAACCTGATCTGTCTTCTCGATCAATGCGCGGGAATTGTCGTCGTTCAGCTTCATTTTCTGCTCATCCAATCATCGGCTTTGATAATCCCGATGCGGCATACTCGCAGCGTGTCGTCGATCTTTCTGACAATATTGAATGCTATATGCTCAGGCCTGGTAACTCAGTGCGATATGCATCGTCCTTGAACCAGATCTGTCCAACAACATAAGTACCAGGTACTGGAACCGTGCTAGCGCATGAGAAGCATGATGACATTCTGTGTGTCGCTCTCTGGGGACTTCGTGAAAGACGATCGAGCCTAACAATTCAATGCCTTCTATAGTGATAGAGGTCGAAATCCAGATAAACCAACGCAATACTAATACTACATAGCATAACATCAACAACTCTGGATCACCAGCGACAGACAAATGAAGAACGAAATCCGCCTGTAAGGCAACCAAACCGACAATGATCTAGGACATAAACAAGAATTTCGAGGCAGGTCTCTACAACCTTGAAAGATCTCTTCCCCAGACGCCACTGCAAAACGCCAGAGTCAACATAATGTGCGAGACGAACTGAGATGAACAAAGGGCTTACCGAACGATCCAATCTATCATCAACAAGGCTCTCGTTCTAGAGCTCACTTGCTCACTCCAGTACACACTTCGCCAAGCATACATGGCGGCAAGGCCACCCATGAAACTGAACCGTCCCAGATCGAAGACAGCTGCGTTTCCGATGTATCTAAATTCAGTCAATATCATGGTATTAATTACACCTGAATGAAGAAATAGGATGTAGGGACGTACGCAAGTGAACCCAAATGGAAGTATCTAAATGGCGAAGAGACAGCCTCATCTGCGCCAGGACCAACAATCTCATTCGCCTCAAGGGTTTCCCTCCGTCTGGCAAGTCTGCGGAGTTTCTTGCCCAGGTATTTGCCTTGTTGCGCTGCGACTTGTGCAGTCTACACGCGCACCGAGCATCAATCAGCACGATCCCTAGGAGTCGAAGCAATCGAAGCAAAAGAGAGAGAACGTACAGCAGGCAACGCCGTAATCTTGTTGCCGATCTCTTGTAAAAGGACAGCAAGCTCGTTCAATGATAGACTATTGTCCAGATCCGAATCATAGATCTCGAAAAGTTCCCGGACCTGGTCAGCACCATAGGTCAGCACCCATTCCCACCCAGGAAATTTATACTTCATACCTTCTGCAACTGAGACTCCGCCATGGGTATCTTCTGTTTGATACGATTGACTAATCCATCACCCACTCGTCAATAGGCGAATATAAGGATAATAGGAAGGTTACGGCGTACCCATAATACCCCACTCCTCAAAATCAATCTTCCCATCCTTATTCTTGTCGCATTCGTCAACAAGATCAAGGAGATGGGGGACAATAGCGGTCTCTAACTGTTATCGCACAAGGCCAGATGCTTCTCTGTCAGAAAGGCAAGATAGGAAGGGGAGGGAAGGAGTGATCTTACCGTAGCTGCATCTCCGATGGCATATACCTCGCCTGTAGGCGATCCCTTCACACGTAAATGTGCATCTACTTCTATGGCTTTCTTGTGCACTTGGTTCGGCCTGCATGTAGTCAACGTGTCAGTTCCACGCTCCATTACAAACTCAGACGTGAACAAGAAGCCAGAAAATGACTTACAAAAGATCGGAAACCCTCTTGACGAACGGATTCATGGCAATCCCAGTACTCCAGAGCACGAAGTTCGTGGGGATTTCATGCGCCTCGAGTGTCCCGTCTTTCTGTTTCTTGGTATAGACGACGTGGTCAGGGTGAACGCCACTGACTCGCGCAGATGTTATTAGCTCTACTCCGGCACGATCGAATTTTTGCTACGAAGAGCAAGGCACACATGAAAAAAGTAGGATCAGAGGTAGGAATGGGGCGCGTACTTCGGCATATCGTGAGATGGCTTCAGAATACTATTGCACGGGGCTTATCGTAAGCTGGAAAGCTAAGAAGTACATGGAACAAGACAACGTACCGTGTTCAGGATATGTTCACGGCTCTGGATAACATGAATCGATACCTCCTCTCGAAGAAGCTTCGGATACTATACTCAGCCAGTAACAGTCAGAACATCTGTATTAATACATATACACCGAATAACTCACATAGTTGATGATATCCTCCTGACAAAGATCATAAATCTCCGCTGCAGTCTCGACGCCAGTCGGACCGCCACCGCAAACGACGAAGCTGAGTAATCGACGGCGTTCTTCGGGAGATGTCGTTGGAAGAGAGGCCAATTCGAAATTGTCTGTCAGATATGGGACACATCGTCGTTGCATAAGTGAATAGCAGGAGAAAGGAGAGGTAGTGGACTAGAGCGTACCAAGGATACGCTGTCGAATCCGTTGCGCGTCGCCGATGGTCTTGAGTTGGTAACAGTGCTCCAAACCTTGGACACCGCGTGTAGCTGAAACGGAGCCGACTGCGATGATTAGTTTGTCATACCTGGGAGCAGTATGTATTAATCAATTTGAGTGTTCCTGTGTCTAAAGCTGAGGCCACTCAGAAGAAAGCACACGTACGGAATGTAAAAATGTTCCCTAATCCCTTGAGCACTCAAAGTCTCTACTTCTAAAAGTCGTTCCGACATAACCAAGTCGACTGCCTATAACGGATGTGAAGGCGAGATCAGTCTGAACGCAAGACCGAGACTACGCGGGATTCACCTTCGCATTCACGAGATGACCCTTTACCCGAGCAATGATCTTCCGAAGTGGTTCAATCAGTGAACGAACTGACACAGTTCCAACCGCAGCAGCTGCATACATATACGCATTAATTGAAGATACCGGTGAAATTGTAGAAGGGAGACTCACAAGGTAGCAAGGGCGTGAACGTATTAAATGTCTCTAGAGAGACGACCGTGACGTGATAATCCCCAGGATGCAAGGAATCCAAAACGCCAACAGCCTAAATAGCGTAGGTCACTTCTAAGATACAGTAGCACAGAGAGAACTGCAACGTACACCCCAACCTCCGCCAACAATAACCAAATGAGGCTTGTTCTTAACGTCCTTGTTCTCCTCTTCTAAATCACCTAAGTATGCCTTGGTGATAGGTAAGTTCTTGGGGCCGCCTCTCTCCGGACGTAAGGCCAGAGGAGCAACAGGGACGCCTTCTATATGCTGAATGACAATGTACATATTCAGGTAGATGTTGAAGTCTTAGGCAAATCCACGTACTTTCTCGGTGTAGGTGAAGGCATCGTGTAGGAATATCGTAGCGGTCAAGACGATAAGGCCAACGGCAGCAGAGCCTACGAAGTAAAAAGTGTATCTGGTGAATGTACGAAGCTGCTGCCATACTCTTTTCGGGGCCTCTAAGGTGGAAGATGTTGAAGGTCCTTCTATAGCTCTCCGAGGCGTTGTTGAGAATGCTTTCGCGAGCCTATGTCTCGGAATATATACAGTAGGCTTCTGCAAGCCTGCCGCTGAACACCGTTGGAGATGAAGCGAGTGAACCTGGACACGGACATTGTTCTGGTATGTCACGCGAAGGTTAGCCAGACACGCTTGTCTGGCTAAACGACTTGCGAACATTGGCTATAGCAGCTCGCAGACGAGCTATTCGACCTTGCACTATGAGCTCGTAGTGGGCAAAGGAGGGGATATTAGACGGGAAAGATATTGGAGTTCAGAGCAAAAGTCGTGGTGCGTAGTCAAAATTAGAAGCAGTCAATTGATATTATTGCAGAGCAAGAGCAATCATCCAGCCTGTTACATCACAGCTTGCGCGCACGGCCGCTTGCATCGCTCCAATACTGTCAGCACCTTGTAGTAGTCGACCTTGCATGTCTTAGTATGCACGAAGGCCATTCAGACACCAGGCAAAATGTACCGTGACTTCAAAAACCGACTAGAAACTCAATATCCAAAGTCTACTGATCATGACATCATCTTCTGGTTGAAATAATTACCGAAATGCAGAACCGTGGGTATGAACGGGAAGGTGTGATGCAATCCACAGTAACAGTAAGACAACGACGGAAAACTACAAGTACTCATTGCATTTTGTAGCGACCGTATTCCCTTCTGATCACCCTACAAAGAAAGAACAAGCACGCCACAACGAACAGCCTCAATCGCCCACCACAGTCGTGCTTTCAGCTATTGTACTTGCGCCGAACGTGGTGGTCATGCCACTACTAGTCGTTTCAGTGCGTCGGCTCCGAAACCCGGATGATATCCGTGTTTTGAATCGCAAACCCGACATCTCAATGTCCGTCGTAGCTTCATCTGTATGACCATACGCCAGGTTGCGCATGTTGAGCAGCATTCGTGAGCCCTAAAGAAGAGTTGTATCAAGTACAGGTCGGAAGAAATGGTGAGGAGGCGCGGACTGACAGCTATACAGCCAGCTGTATTTGAAGGTCTATTTTGACGCGTCAGGATTGCGTAGAAATAAAACAAAATGATATAAACTGACGTCACCAGCATAGAGGACAGGAATGGCGGGCCGTATAGGAAGACGAATAGGTTCGCGAAGAGTAGTACTATTCCAATCTTGTCAGATTCAACATATGATAAGGTATCGATGAATCCTTACCGAATACACTAACAGATTCGAAGTATGCACAACTTGAGTGTGTATGCGTTCCCCAAAACTCTTAGGTAACTTACATTAGGAAATACACAGACGAATCTCTCGCCTTGGCCCAAATGTAATCAGCAGTAGTCGACTGCAAATGTGGGCATTAAACTCACCAGCAATACAAGCGTAGGAGGCACGGGTACGTCAGTCCGCCACCAACCTGCAGCCCGCCAAACGACCATCATGAAGAATATGCCTAGAAGCGGTTTAGCTCGACAACCTGAAGTTCTTCTGTTCTGGAATCGCGGGACTGACTTTCAATGATCAGGGGCGATATCCTGTAACCATCATACGTGAAAAGGTATAAATAGCTGCGCGACATGTCAAGGGTCAAAGGCGCATACCAATATCCTGCGATAAGACTACCCGTTCATTAATTACTATCACCGCGCACTCGACGCTTGCATGGGACGTACCTAGGAACGGTTCGCGCATAACATCCCGGTAATTGCTGGAAATCATCCACAGCTGCAAGGCGTGTACCCGTATCAGCCGAACCTGGACAGTTGGCAAACCCATGGCAAAAGCATACCTACCTTCCACTGGACCTGTTGCGATGTAGTCTGCTACTGTCAAGCCTACTAAGACGCATATACCGCCTCACCATTGATAGCTCAGTTGGACACCTTCAAGAGGACGGATTGGTGTAACAACTCACTGAAGTAGAACGTCAAAGCTATCGCTACAGCTATCTGTTAACCTGAATCAGCATGCCAACTTGATGCAGGCAATATTCCCAGAGTACTTGCCCTATTTTCTCGATCTATCGACGTTGAGAGTCAGCCAGTGCATCTGAATGACAGTAGTACTGAACGAACATAGAGCCCATACTCTTGCTACGAGTATCCCTAACGAGGAGTGAGTTCAGAATTTAAACTAGCGACCTACTAAGTACTTACCTTCCACAACTGAATTTGTTACTGTGATAGTGCTATGTTCATCAGCAGTCGTATTAGAGCGTTGTAGTTTTGAAGGAAGAATGATATTTACGTACCATACAAGCCATCGGAGATAGAAAATACAACTGAGTATGAGATGTCTCAGAATGAGTATGTTATTCAAGAAGTCCAGGAGGCAAGACCTCACAACTAACAACAACTGTTAATTCGTCCAGTAGCAGTCTTCAACCGATAAACTTACATCGTTTGGTAGATGCGTCTGCGATGACGCTGCAGTTTATGTCAATCGACATTTTCTAGGTTATGTTTCATATCCTGCGTACCTATTGCGTTAAATCTGGAGTGACGAAGTTCACAGTCAAACAAATCATCAAATGTGCTATATAGAGGGGACTCACGAGAGCATTCCAACAACAAGATATCGGTTCAACAAGAACAGCACTTTTGGTATTGACCACCTCGATCTAGGTGATCACGAAAGCCCATCAACATCACGCTTCTAATTCCTCAACGCGAAGGGCTGCCTTACAACCACATAGTTGACACCTGCATGGGCCGTCAAAGTTAGCTCTAAAACCTTTATGACACTTTCAGACACGAACTCCCGTGAGAATCGCGCACCTCTTGCCCAAAGGTGATAATATTGTCGTATATGAGTAGGGTCATACACACGGCTACATAGCGTCGAGGGAAGTCAGTTAATCCTATTACAGTCCCCTTCACCCTAGCACACGCAGACGCACCGGCTACCCATTCTACGGCAAGGGCCTCTGCCGCCATAACATTCATTTCCTCCTGGCTGAATGGCATCTTTGTCTACCTTGACCACGTGTGATTTACTCAAGTGGTCAGGAAGGCCAAGGGCGGACGATGGGAAAGACCAGTGCGCGTGGAGACCGCACGGAGGGTATCCACAGGCCAAAGAGTATATAGGCAAGAAGGACGACCAAAGCAAGGGGAGGGGAGGAGCTTGAGAGGAGCATCCAATAACGCCGAGCCCCATCTGTCAGCCTTTAACTATTAAAAAAAGACACCACGTCTGGTTTTCCCTGCATTTCTTCTTACTCTTCTCCCGATGACTTATCTTGCAAGGGATCTCGTGTTGCACTGCACTGCATGCGAATGGAAAGGTTCTCTTGGGAGGTTCTGGCAACGGTCACTTGTGAATTGACCAATGGCGTCAGTAGGTTTCCATCCTTCCGACTACCCGGAGATAAAACGCACCACTTGCAGCGTGATTTTGTTCTAGTGCATACCTGCCTAGTACATCTGTGCACGCAGCGTCCTAGTCTGAGAATGAGAAGGAGGCGACCGACTTATTTATTACTAGAATAAGTTGTTCTCGGGACCAACCCACTATTGAGTACAGAGTTGTGGACACTGAATCAGCATGGAACAGGTATATTGCGAGTCGCAAACTGCGCCGGATAGGATGAGATTGAGTTCCTAGCTCCCAAGCGAGAGATAAGGGTGACACGCCATGATGCAGCTGGGAAATATCACGGCCGCCGAGCTTTGGCAAGGGTCCTGAGGAAATAGTAACGTGAGTGACGGGTGCAGGTAAGGAAGGTCCGGGGCTTGTTATTCAAATGCATCAGTACTTGACAGAACCTTGCAAGTACAGTGTGCTTGGTATACGGTGGTACACCGCTTTGACTGCTGATCATGATCACTCTGCAACTTACATATTAGAGACACTAACTGGACACTACTGGAACGGACTTCTATAAAGAGCATGGCTAATTGGGAGATAAGCGCGGTTGAACGCGGTCGTATTAACTCTATACCCAACAACGAATACAAAAAATCCGACTGTAGTGAAGCAGGAAACCAACCAGTGTGAATGTAAAGTAATGCAACGGTCATGAAAACCTACAGTTCAATGGCCACAGCGTGATAGATGAGCGGAGGACGGGTATGATGAACCGCGGATGTCAACGCGGTAAAGTGGGGGCAATGCGAGGTGATAGGGTAGTAGTATGGGCGTAGGCGATATGCAGAAAGTAGGGTCATGAGTTCATGTCTAGACTATAAAGTGCAAGTGCGGTGCGATGATAAATAGCGGAAGGATGAACTTCCGATGCAGAGTGTGATCGACAGGCGAAAGCGAGAGCTTGGGTCATTTTAATGATGGTACAGCCAACAGCAACGAGGTATCATTATAGGCGGGAATGAGGCAGAATGAAGCTCAGAGCTTGAGCGCCTTGGGCTTCTCCCAAGAGTATGCGGGGTTGCCTATAGCACACTTAGTGACAGATCTAATCCGCTTGAAAAAGGCGATGACTTACCGAAGTGACCGTATGACGCGGTCTGGAGGTATTGAGGCTTCTGGAGGTCAAGCTCTTGGACTGATGGGTAAAGGACAGTATGAATGACAGCCCTGCATGAATCAAATATACGCTGTCACTCACCGATGACACCCGGTCGCAAATCCCAGTTGTTGCGGATGATCTCAACGAGTTCCTCGTCCGACTTCTTGCCAGTGCCATAGGTATCAACGTAGATCGATAGAGGCTCAGCGACACCGATGGCGTATGAGAGCTGAACAAGTGCCCGACGAGCGAGACCAGCAGCAACTAATGACTTGGCGATCCATCGCGCAGTGTACGCGGCGGAACGGTCGACCTTAGAGAAGTCCTTCCCAGAGAAGGCTCCTCCTCCGTGTGCTCCCCATCCTCCATAAGTGTCGACGATGATCTTACGGCCAGTCAAGCCAGCATCACCCTGGGGTCCACCGATAACGAATCGACCTGATGGTTGAATCTACGGCAAAACACATATCAGAAATCACCGGATGTTCTATGTTTAGCCGATATTACTTACATGGTAAACCGTTCGATCATCAAGGAGATGAGCAGGGATGACTTGCTTGATGATCTTCTCCTTGATCTCTCGTCGAAGATCCTCGGTGCTAATATCCTCAGAGTGCTGGGTAGAAACGACAATGGTATCGACACGGAGAGGGATGGTAGCACCATCGTCCTTCTTGTACTCGACGGTAACTTGGGTCTTCGAATCTGGACGGAGCCAAGGAAGCAATCCGGAACGACGAGCAGCAGCCATCGCAGCGTTCAGCTTGTGTGCGAGGATGATAGTGAGAGGCATGAGCTCCTCAGTCTCATCGGTGGCATAGCCGAACATGATACCCTGATCACCGGCACCGATGTTCTCCAACGAACCATGATCCAGACCTTGAGCAATATCTGGCGATTGCTGCTCAATCGCGACAAGAATGTTGCAGGTCTTGTAGTCGAAACCCTTGGAAGAGTCATCGTAACCGATGTGCTTGATGGTGTTACGGATGACCTTCTGGTAATCGATGTTGGCCTTGGTGGTGATCTCGCCGAAAACCATGATCATGCCGGTCTTAGCTGCAGTCTCGCAAGCAACCTTGGAGTATGGGTCCTGAGCCAAGCAAGCATCGAGCTGTGACGTTGACGATGCTATTTAGTCGCATGGCCCTTCGTTCCAACAAAACAAAAAAAGTCCGCTCTACTTACGATGGCGTCCGAAACCTGGTCGCAAATCTTATCTGCGACGCGAATGAGAAGACGCGCCCTAGGATAGTGGAAAAGGCAAAACATACCGGGATGACCCTCGCCAACGGATTCAGAGGTGAAGAGGAAGTGACCAGGCGCGAGCTTGGTGTGCGCATAACCGTTGGCAGGCATCGTGGATGGCGAAGGGGGGGAGGATGGAGGTAGGAGGTAGGAGGAGGGTGTCCGTTGGGAAAGTGAGACGAGAAATTTAGATTGGTTCAAATTTATTGTTTCTGGACCCCGATCACCTCGAGCACCTCATCGTGCATATCACGCAATTGGAATCCACTGCACCCATTCAAACACGTAAAGGAAAGCAGCAAAACGTATTCATCTAAAATGCGTGCTCGCTTGCGTACAGCTGATATATAAGTACATCAGGTGGTGTTTGAAGAGAGTGGTCGACTAAATGACGTCTCTGTCTATGTGCTAAACATACATCGAACAGTACAATTGATATGGTACAACTGGAGGTCCGTGTGCTCATGTCCATACACCAACACCTAATGGGTCCGAAGCAGGAACCCCGGCGGAAGAACTTATGTCATCTGAATTAGCTGGAGGAGGCGTGGGTGGCAGACTTTTGGGCCCAGGATCACCAAAGAATGGATCGGAGGATGGAGATTTACTTCGCGAAAGTGGACGAGTCGGCAATGCGATCGATGGATCCACTGGAAGACCACTGGATGGTTCGAAAAGTGTGTCTGCTCGAAGAGATTGCAATTGCGTCGGTGATGCGCTAACCGAACTCCATGGGTTATCCACAAACATTGATGGCAAACTAGGACGTGCGGATGCGGTTGACCAAGGATTTGTGGAAGAACCAAGCGTGTACGAAGGACTGGTGGTTCGAGTGGACGACAGCCCCTCGGACACCCAGGTCGCACCCAACTCCTCCTTACTCTTGAGCTCTCCCCCGCCATCAACTTGTGAACTTGACGCGCTTGCTGAGATTGATAAGACCTTCAAGTCTTTCGTCACCCCACCATAGGCATCCTGGACAGCCGAGAAGGCAGCTGATGCATTGGAAGAAAGCTTTCCCCACATCGAACGTACACCACCCGGGAAGAGATCTGCTGACGGTTGGCTAGTCGTGGCTCGAGGTGAAAGGGGAGCTCGCAGGCTCGCGGTTCGGCTTGGTGAAGCCGGTCGTGAAGACCATCTTGAACCCTGGGTCTTCAGAGTAAAGGCAGAACCTTCAGCATCTGTATCAAAAGGTCTCAAACTGTCATGTCTAGTTCGCTGGTTCAGGGCTGGTGCAGAGCTGGAGGCAAGCATGGTGGTCTTTGGCGGCGGAGGAGAAACAGCTCTCTGCGCTTGTCCGGCTAGTGACGAAGGACTCCCTGCAGCAGGCGCGGGAGAAGGTGAAGGTGACGGCGGAAGGGGTATCGAAGGAGCCAACGGTAGTGGGGCATCTGCAGGGCCGTCTTGTATGGTCACAACAGGAGCGACATATTCAGGTTCTTGGGCGGCTTGTTTCACCACGAACCTTCCGTTCATCTCCTCATCGGTGCGTCCATACAACTCGTGCCAGAATCGTACATCCTTGGGGTTCGGCAAAAGCACGCCTTGATCGGTCTTTGGTCTGCGGCTGGCAGGATCGTCCAAGGAGGGATCGTAATCAGGGTTCAGGTTGAGTCCGTTCTCTGCTGTCGAATTGAAAAGGTCCCAGACGCTAACTGTAGCTTCGCAGGGAGGACGTTCGCCATCCCCTATGCGCCGCTCGCGTTCAGTGTTGCATAAGAACGTACCGAACTGGCATGAATACAAGTGATAATGAAGTCGCCGGAGAAAACGTTCATTGAACTCGAATCGTTCAGGAAACTGACGCTGGAGCTGCCGAACGGATTCGAGGAATTGATGGAACACAGGGCTCGTTTCCTTGATATGACTCTGTGAAGTAAAGCGATTCTGTACAGAAGCAAAGAACGCCTGCGCGGCCTCTGCGCCACTTGCGTTGCTGGTATTTTCCACGGGGGCGAGGAAGAACTTCTCTGAAGACAGGTGGCCGCAGCGATCTAAGAACTTGTGACCGAACGACAACCAGTCCTTCTCCACTAGAATTTGAAATCCGCGTATAGTCCTGTAGAACGGATCCAAACAAAGTTGTGATAAGGAAGAGAGTTGCGCAGTCCTGTCCCACCCGTCTGAGCAGTGAATGAGCACATGCGAGGAGTTGATGTGCACATTTCGAACAATAAGTACTGTTCCCTCCATGATAGCAGAGATGTGGCGAAGCCAGCCAGAGCGTCTCAGGGCTTGCCTGTCAAGAATAGGTACCGCCATATTCTCTCCAGGAACTGTTCCGCCAGCACTTGCGGCTACCATCTCTGTTTCTCGCAATGCCTCCACCACTTTGGCCAAAGATTCACGCATTGTGTGAATATGGTCGATTCCTAGGTATGCCTTCTTGGCATCCTTGTAATGGTCCATGTTCTCCGTACCTGCACCTTTGGCTGTATTGGCCATGGCATTAGCGGTGGGGCGTGCGTCAATGATGAGGTTAGTTTTAGTTGCCCCGTACACTGGTGCGGCGGCAGCACGGCTCTCCGTAAAATGATGAGTTTGAAAGATCGCTTCAATTAACTTCTCATCCTGTATCGAACGGTTAGCAGTCAAGCCAACCATTGGTTGGCTCGAACGAGTGATGCTCCCCTACGAAATACATCTTCAACTTTCATGAACTAAGGAACAATGGCAATAACATACATAGTTCGCCCAATGAAGATATGTGAGAGCTGGTATGCGGCATTTACTGCGGTACTTCCCAGCATATTGCAAGGTCGTATCACTGATTCGTGTCGGGACCACCAACTTGGCAGGGTATGTAGGAGAGAACTACCGGGGAGTTCAGCTCAGTCACATCATGGAAAAGGGGGCGTAACTCACTGAGTAATCTTTGTTCAGGTCAGTAAATCTCCAGGCTTTCGTTCTAGTGCCGACACCCATCCGACCGAACTCTTCTCTGGGGTTATATATTGACCAACCATTCGTGGGGTTGAAGGGGGGATTCGGGGTATAGAAAAAGGCATAGAGCTGGTTGATAGTGGCTAGAAAGCAAATATCAGCATGGTCATAGAAATCGACAGTCGAGTTACGTACTGACAACAGTCAGCTCTTTGATACTCTCAAATACATCCACTGCGTCTTGAAGTGCCTTGAATGAGAGCGTGAACGTTTCGAACGTTCGGGTATGAACGGTCAATGGATACAAGCCACTCAATGTCTGCGGTAGCCGCGTAACCAAAGAAATGAGTGGGTAGGGTGCCTGTCCTCTAGAAGTGAGATTCTATATTACGACACTCTGCCGTAAGACGCACCCACATCTCTTCCTTTGTAGAGTCATCATAGACGAAGATGAGGTGATGGGTTGTAAGATGAAGTGTGCCAGAGCTGGTACTGCCTGACTTGCTGCATAATACGTCCGGGACCTAAGCAAGTCACTTTAACATCTATCTGAACGTGATCATCATTCGTGGTCTATACTCACTTTCGGTACTCGAATTGCGTCCATACATAAAGACGTTCGTGTACAACGATGAAGCAACTGTAGTGGCAAGTGTGAACGGCTCCGAGCCCGAGTCTACATATGACAATGGGCGCTTCGGCTTTCGAATCCCTGGCTCACAGCGAACCATGATCAGAAAAGCATCCTTTAGCTCGACTTGAACTTGAAAGCTTGACCGCTTGACCTTCCCGCCAGTTTTGGACCACCAACTTCTGACTTTCAAGTAAGTATACCCGAATTACACTTAGTTTTACTTGGTGATTGCGCGATATCAGAAGTGCAAACATCATATACGTAAGTCTCTCCGAGTCGTGGCTCAACTGGGTCTTTCTATGTTCTGGTCTTGGTGCTGATGGCCTGTGGGGCAGCAGACGTGGGCCGATAGCGCGTAGTTTTGGAGTTCCTCCTCCCTCACATTTTGTCGGTCCAAATTATTCCCACATCCACAAAGCCTCGAAATGGAACCAGATTGTTCCCCCACGTACATATCACGTTTGCCACCAGAGTTGCTCGCGGAAATATTTGTCCACCATGCCCAAAATCATCACTTGTATCCCGATGATCTTTACAGAGGAGTTCAGTCGTACAAGTGGTGTGATATCTTACGTGTTTGCCGGCATTGGTACATGGTGGCTCTCGAGTGCCCACAGTTGTGGAACTTCGTCAGCACATCTCACTCAATCAACTCCGTTCAGACGATGTTAGCAAGATCGAAACAAGTACCCCTCATGGTCAAGCCCTCTGAATTCCAAGAGCAAAACGAGGACACCCTGAAATTAGTGTTGAATGAGCTTCACCGCATTCAACATCTCGAACTTGTATGTTCGCATCGCGTCGAAAGGTCCATCGCTCACGAATTTTCGACCCCGATTTCAGCACCGATGCTGGAATTTCTTGGTTTGAGCCCTCCATCCGAGCAAGCAATATTGGACACGCCCAACGAACGTATATTCCCATTCTTCTCCCATTTACCCCGCCTCTCCGCTCTGGTGACTCAGGGCTATAGTTTTGCGCAAGTTCGAAAGTTTTTTCGCCCGACTTTGCAGATTCTACAGCTGTGGGAGCCTCCTACCGCACATCAACTTCTAGAATGTTTGCGATCGATGCCTCTGTTATGCAAACTCGATGTTATGGTACTCCCTGAAGAAGAGTCTTGCACCAGAATGCAAGCTGTCCCGTTCGCACGTCTTCAAACGCTACGGCTCGAGGGGTCGGCATCGTGCCTCACTTTTCTCCGACATATAGCATGTCCTCCCGGACTTCAGCTTTCCTTGACCATTCAATGCCATACTTTCACGTCAGAACTTGTCCACGATGTCTTGGACCTGGTGGCAGTTCACTGCGACTTAGCTACCAACAGCCGATCAGGACAAGAAGTGTGCTCGATCTCGTTAGAGCATCGGTCTTCGTTGCCCACATTTCCCATCCCGTCCACGATGATGATGAAATGCTGGACCAGCGTCATCCCGCACGATGTCTACTATATCCGAGATTCTCCCAAGCCGATTCTCGAGCTAGAAATCGAATGTGAGACTCCTTTCAAGGTTGCGGATGCTTGCGAAGCTTGTGTACGTGACCTGCGCACGTCATCTGTGAAGGTGCTGTGGGTCGCACTCGATAAGGAGCCTGAAAACCAGTTTAAGGATCTTATACACGACTTCTCACGGACATTCCGTCCAATGGAAAATGTGGACACATTTCTGGCAGAAGCTTGGCCTACCCCGTGGCTCGCTGCATTTCTTACCTCGCAAACAGTCCTCCCCGAATTTGGTGGAATGAACAAGGAGTCGGATCAATCTCAACACAGTATAGTCTTTCCTAACCTCAAGGTTTTAACGGCGCCTTACCTGACGTGGCCGATGAACCAATCTTCCACATATCTATCCGATGCTTTGGAGTTCCGAAAGAGTTGCGGTGCTCCCATTGACGAACTTGATTTATTAGGCAAGAGTTCCAAATATCCAGAAGATCTAGACGTGCTCAAAACCATCGTGCCCCACATTTCTTTTAGAGGTGATCGCGTTTGACATACTAGCCAGCAAGTGTCTGCGAAACCTTCTTCCAACTTTACACAGGGAGGAGTGCATGTTCGTCGTTATCGTGGTCATGGACTTACGCTATTGACGGTATGAAGCATGACATACGTGAGGCATTATTTTGTCTCACCTCCTATTTAGTAGGTTCTTGCTGGCATCGGCATACAATATTGCTTGTACTCTGGAGCCGTACAATTCCAATCGCTGCAAGTTGCTTCCATGGCGTCGAGCGCCGTGTTAATCTAAGGCATGATTTTTAATGCCAACAGTTTGCAGTCTTTCAATCCTACTTGGAGCGTGTCGTTCAATCTTGTCAAAACCAACCGGTGAAGAATCTACTATCTGCCGTTGTTTGAAATGTAGTTGCGGATCATCCGTTTCTTTCGAAGACATATCAGGTCAACGCTAGCCAGTGCGCCTAGAATTCATTGGATTTGACAGGCACTCATAATATACTGGCATGGTAGGTTTAGAGCCCCTCTTCGAGCATTATCGACGCCCATGTTGTCCTCTGCCAACGAGCCTCCACCCTGGCTACAATGAACACCAATGGAGGAAATCCAGAGCAACTTGGATATGGACTTGGATTCGGCGTTATTGAACTTCAACAACTCGAACCCTCTGCCTATTTGTCACCTGCTCCCAGAATTGGGGACACATATATTCCTCGACTTTGTACAAGACTGCTACCTTCATCGCTACAATAAAGGGGGCAGAACTTATAACGGGGATATCCTTTACGGTCTCTACGAATGGCCTCGGATCACCCTTTTTGCCGCTACTGGCTGGCGTACTGCCTTTGCTAATTTGTGAACTTGTATCTGTCCTTCTCATCCGTTGAAGTGCATTGCTACGATGTTGGAAGGATCTAATCAATGCGCTGTCATCATATGCACAGCTCAAACGTAGTCTGAAGGTCAGTTCCCCGATCTTAAGACTTTAGCAACCTTCCAGCTCCCATTGGCTGTGGTGGCCGACTTCCTCAGCACCATATAAAAAGCTTCATTTGTTGACAACGTTTGCACATCGATCCAGGCTCAACGTTCAACGTCGACAACGCTGACCGTGTCCACTCAAAATAACTCGACTCTGAACTCTGCATTCACGAGGCCTCACACTGGCAATATCTACATATTTCCGCGAGGTCTTAGTCCACTTATACCAGTACCGCAACATTATCCGATTCAATAGAGAGCTTTTGTACACAATTATACGAAATATGATGAAGTGGGATGTCTTTGTGTAACATGAGCCAGAACTCCGTCCACTACCGACGGCGGCTTAGGCTCAGCATCGCAGTTCGGCGACGTTCAGATAAGCAACTGCATCCAATGCATAAGAAAATCCATCAAGTTACGGTCGATTACAAACACTGCTAGTGCACGACGAAGAGACGTATAGGTGAGTGTACTAAAAATTATAAAAAAGATTGAGATATGAATGAGATGTGCAAAAATGTGCCGAGGTGAGATTGAAAGTGTTGTTGCAAAGTCCAAGAACTAAATAAGAGTATAAATAACCATGTGATTTAGGTCCGATTCAGATGAGAGTGTGCTTCATTTTGTGTCGGCGAAGAACTCTTTGAGCACTTGAGCAAGCCTCGCAAGAGCTGGTTGCATAGTCTCTTCTTGACCAGCGAAAGTCAACCGCAAGAAGTTGAGACGCTGCAAATATGACAAATGAGACTCATCATTTGAATACGGCGGAAAGACAGACTTACGTCCTGTATCGGGTCGTCGCTGTCAAACTTGTTCAGATCACTTGGTGCAACGAAAATGCTAGCTGGCATGACCACCACGCCTCCATCAAGAATCCGTTCAAACAGCTCTTCCATAAGTTCTTCCACATTTGTTTTGGCCTTGGACCCATTCGTGTGCTGCACGTCTGACCTATAACGTGGGTGCTTATCTATATGGACCTTCATCCAGACAAACATCCCCGCCTCCGGAGCGTTTGCACTGGCCAACCCTGTGCGAGAAACTTCCTGATAGAATGTTCGCAGGAAGTAATCCCTCCGCCTCTGGTACTCCTTACGGAGACTTCGGACCCAGCGATCAAAACCAGAGATATTCCATCCTGATGAGCTGAGCATCTCGGTAAGGAATACTTGCCCGAAGGCATGTGGATGATGTGTGGAAGAGTCAACTAAGGTAACGAGGTGATCGTGGAAGAGAGCACTGCTGGTAATCCAACCGAGACGCATCCCTGGTGCCATAACCTTCGACAGACTGTCAACTCGCATCACCCGGCCATCGACATCTATAGACAAGAACGAAGGCATGAACTTAAATGTTTCACCCTCGTTCCCATCGGCGTCGTATTGCAGGTAATAATATGGATCTGTGGGATTTTATGAGTTACTGCCTTCAGTAGAGAGACAACATCCAACCACTTACCATCTTCTATGATGATGAAATCAAAACGTTGAGCTAGTGCATAGATCTTCCTTCTCCTTTCCACGCTCAAAGTGCAGCCTGTGGGATTCTGACCACATCTATGCATAAAAATGGAGGTGATCAACCAATCTCTACACGCATAGTTTGAAACTTACGGTACAGTATATAGAACATGTGGCCGCCGACCCTGCTGTTCCTCATTCCAATTTGAGAGGATTCTTTCCAGCTCCTCTGGAACGAGACCCCCATTGTCAATCTTCACAGGAACCCAGTTGATGCCATGTGACAAAGGCGCGTTCGTGAGTGAACTGAAGGAGAATTCATCTGTCAAGAAGTGATCGCCTGGTTCACCAAGAAGTCGGAAGCATTTGGAGACACCGTCCCCATTTCCAAGCGTAAGTGTCACAACATGATCGGGAGGTGAATGATAGAAATTGGTCAAGTCGGTGACAACACGCTGAGTGTCCGGCAAGCCAGCACCCGCGCTATATTGCATTGCAGCTTTTAGTGGGAGGGTGCCGCTGTGAGTCGTAGTAGTAAATGATTGTGATGGTGCGCTGGCTCCTGCCCCGCGCCATGATGAGACAGGGTCGAGGACACCGTCCTCGACGGAGGCGACCTCGAATTCAAGTTTCCTGATAGGATATAAAGTAAAGTGTGGGTCGCCTGTACGAACCCATATCAGTGACTATGTTCTAGGCTTATGATGGTTTACTTGCCATTTGCGAGACTGATCATGTCTGCTTTCCGTCTAGTAAGACGCCAGATCGCCTTCATGGGATTAGGCTTCCTGAGGCGTGTCTCCGTGGAGAGGTGGTGAGTCAAATCGACCTGCGATGAGCCTGCCATCGAAAGCATGCTTAGAGTGAAAAAGTACGACACAGAGAAGCCGAAGAGGAGTTGTTGAAAATTATGGTTCGGTGAAGCTCCTTATATCATGTTTCGGCTCCGGCATCTAGGCTGCATGGACTAAGTAGCGAGACGCCACTTCAGAATCACCCCTGCCAGGTTTACGGCGAGAAATGCCAATGCGACAGGCTGCATAGGCTTTCATCTTTGATGATGCAAAACGCCGATGCATGCTTCACGAGAGCGGAACTCAATGTAACCATATCCTGTGCAAAATCTTCGGCTCTACCGCTGATGTTTCTACATTGAAACAAATGAGGAATGCATAGGGCTGTGGATCTGATCGCCGATGATGTAGCAAGCACACCCACAAGAAAGTAGATACACCGCCTTCAAGTTAGCAAACTTGCGATACCTCCGGGACTCATGTTCCTGGCCCTCTGTCGCATATCCAGAGCCTCATCACGTTTTCTGTTTGTTACCGGCCGATCGAACGATACTCACAATAGCCTTTCTCTTTACTCCGTCTCCGGGAGTTTTCCATCAGCGTCAGGTGTAAGGGATGTCGCCGACTACTTATGTCAGGCTCATATTCTCCATAATATCATTTCTTTGGCGTTACATGGGACAGAGGATATTGTTAAAGCGACGAACTCCGCGGAACGAGCAGCGATGAGAATGTTTCGGGTTAGAACGGACAGGTGGCAGTCGAAATTCAAACTTAGTGTCCTTCCTCTCT
This sequence comes from Somion occarium, assembly GCA_964035595.1. Taxonomy (NCBI): domain Eukaryota; kingdom Fungi; phylum Basidiomycota; class Agaricomycetes; order Polyporales; family Cerrenaceae; genus Somion; species Somion occarium. Next base: position 2,673,327 of record OZ037946.1, read on the forward strand.
AGGAATGTGCGCCGAATATTAATTGTTAATATTAGATTATTAATTATCCACATGCAACCCGGTGAACCATGACCTTTGCAATCCGTATCTTAGAGAAAATGTCATGCATATCAACAAGAAGTATGTCCTGTGGATGGTTTGTTTGCATTAGAATTTATTTCCCTACAGTCCCAACCCATATGATTGACCTCTCAGCATCCTCAGAAGTACATCGTCATTTTTAGACATGAAGACCATGAGATCCTCCTGTGCAATGTGCATGCTTGTACCTGCAGCTTTGGTACATGCACTCCCATTTGGCAGAAGGGCTTTGACAGAATCTTTACACCCTGCGCCTTTCCGACTCACCCTACTAGAACAGGTCTTACAGCCCTCCACTGGCAGGCCTGATAATCCGCTCACCGAACTGCCAGTATATCAGTCGGTTCAGGTATTCTGCCGTGCAGTCACCGTTCCCTTTACATATTCATCTTGCTGCGATCCAACACATTCGATATGTATCTCATCTTGGCTGAGATGTCGATATTGAGCGGTGCACTGGCAATTATACACAGGCCTGGATGCTTCCATCTCCACCTCGCCCTCGTTCCTGAACCAAGTATAGTAAGTCCCACAGGAAATTCATATTCATGATGATTCACAAGTGAATGCGTTGGTAGAGATGCAACGGTCTTGGTGATGTGGTTGCTTCTGACATAAGCATAGTATATAGGATGCATTGCCCTTTTCTCTGTAGTTTGCATCCGTATCACCATCGATCTCTGGGTGACGGCCTTAGCAGGATGATTTTCAATATTTTTGACCTCGGTGCTGTGGGTCACTTACTGCCACATATCCCAGACCCATAACAGACCGACCTGGTCTTTCTGAAGAATGACAAAAGCCTTGTTCACTTGATGTGTTCCTGGCACTCGGACCGACACCCTACAGACCATATGCGCAACCTGTACTTACAATGACTCGATCTCACCAATATATCAAACCAAATACAAGGCGCAACGTATGCAGTGACTAAGGACACAATGACAGTGCGAAACCAAATAGCATTGTCTCACTCGTATTTCAGTCAGAAGTCGGTCATGGGATGACTTTCGACTCTCACAGCAGAAGACTCCCAGCTCAAATTCCTGTTTGGTCACTGAAATTGTCTCTCGTTGAGTTGAGACCAAAATATAGCATATATAATAGTGTGACGGTTGGGTATTGTATGCGAAGGGTAAAGAACTAATGCTACAATGTAGATGCAAAAGACCGAATAAAGACGTACGATGCATATATACATATAAAAGAGTGTATTGAACTGGTATGGTTGGGGTGATGTTTGAAGGCGGGATAGCGTCAACGCCACAAGTATATTGCAATAGGTAGCGTGAAGGAATTGCGAATGGACGAAGCAATGAGTCAGACCGGAGAAGGATGTGAAGTTGATGACACGTGTGATAAGTTTCAGCCCCAATTCATGACACAACTCGTCGAAAGTTATCTCGTAAGTTTGCGAAACTCATTGTTGCCTGTCGTCTGAGTCGTGACAGTGGGCTCCTGGTCGGGAGCTTTTCATGTTGTAGACCGTAGACATACTTTGTGATAGCATACATCCTTTCACGAAGAGTATGCATCAAGAGATAGCTCACTAGCGGAGTCATGAGTGAAAAGACCTCGAAAAAACGTGGGATTTGGACAAACCTATGAGTTCAGTCATCTCATCTTGAGCGCGTACTTCTAACTCGAGGTAATCACAGCCTGTACCAGGAACGTGCGCTGGGATCAGCTCCTCTGATAAGCAGTCTGAATGTAGCCTCCCAATCTCCTCTTCGTCATCATCGAGCAACTGAGATTATGCTCAACAAGGCCCCCACTTAGTAATCGTGTGGTGATGCTCACTGTCAAGTCATCGTAAGTTGTCCGCCACACATATTCCATTCGGGTGGGTATTAGTGTTTCATCGGGTCTGCATCGGGGCGTCAGTACTAGTTCAAATCAAAGGGGCAAGTATGACTCACAAGACCTTAACAAAGGCTGCATCGAATAACTCAGCAGGGCCGGCAAGAGTTTCCTCTCCAATCCTAATGACCGAAGCGTGGTTATCGTCCCAAGTAATATCCGCCACAGTCTTCCCATCCTTATCAATGAGCGAAGTTACTTTAGGCTCCGGCATAAGCTTCTCCTGTGAATAAGAACTGAAGCTGGCGAACGATCGAAGAGACGTCGTAGAGCGGGAGCGAGATCGGGAACAACGACGTGGGGTGCAAACTTGGTATATTACGGTACCAGTAGAACAGTCGATAATAGATGTGTTCTGAATGTCAGAGGATGTAAACTTGAGCAGCATCCTGAGACAGCGCTGGACGACAGCATGCGGGGAGAGCTGGAGCAGCTATCGTCGAAATCCCGCTTGGACACAGAGATATATGCACCGGCTCGCGTAATGCTCATAATCTTGGAAGAGACCATCAGACTATCCCGGTTTGACACATAAGCTATGGACTTACTTGGGATAGAGAAGAGCAGCAACGGGTGCCCTCGGGTCGCGAGCTATAACTCCGCTTGGCTTGATTCAAGCGTTCACCTTCTGCTTAAACCCCACAAGCCTGCTTGAACACAACGTAGAGAGCAGTATTTGCTATGCCAGTTCACTACTATGAGTTATCGATGATGTTACATATCGTTCTGGCTTATTCCCCTTGAGCAACAGAGGGAGATATACCAGCAGGGTTTCATGAAGCGAACGGGTTGTCTATGAAAGGAAATCTCAAAGAGAGGACGAAAGCTTCTGGTAACCTGCCTATTTGGGCCAATCGTTTGTTGCAGTGTGAAGTCGTCGCATCTCCTCCACATAATCAAAAGCCACGGGGATGCTTGTCGGTATATTGCAAAGTATAAGTGTTGCGAAATATGATGTAATGGGGAAGGAGACGCGACCAGTTAAGACAATGACTCACCGTGACGAGGTCAACTCTACGTACAATCAAGACGGGACTCCCGCAGAACCACGACAGCAACTGGGCATCAGGATGCAGCAAATTCCACTCTTGAAGAAGCGACTGCTCGGTCAGTAGATATCGGCGTAATATGAACTGCAAACAAAGCATATAGACATATGTTTGATACTGTGGCTCATGAAGGCAAGCCACAAGAAGGTCAAATGGGCGTCTGCAATTGCTTACTGCCATGCTGCCAGATCCGAAGAGTAGACTTAAGTCTCCTGGTATCTCCCTGAGTACCATTATCTGCGAGCAACTGCTGACTGGACAATAGCAACGTAAATGGAGCTATGCACTGTCATTGCGGACTAAAATACAATGAGGATAGGGACATATGCAAGGGATTGTATAACTGACTACTCAATTTTGATACAAGACGAAAGGTACGAAACCAGTTGCACACAAAGGAATATGTCGATGCGGATGCAGATGTGGGAAATAGTTTCTGATTATGAATATGACCGACCGGATGCAAGAAATTGTCCCTCCAAAAGCAGCACAGACGAAGGAATCGAAGAACGAGAGGAAGGAATGGCCAAATCACCGGTACTTTTGAACCAGCCTTTCCAACTCTTGAACGACCTCGGTCATAGTCGGCCTATCTTGGTGATCTTGAGCCCACATACGCTCAATCAGGTCGACAATCTCTGGACACCATTGTTTGCGCAAGCCTTGGACAGAAGGTCTGTAGAAAGAGAAACAAATGCATCTTTAGTGCTGATGAAATGAAAGCTGAGAACAAGAAAGCAAGCGTACCTTTGATGTTTGGCGCCGACGGCATCATAGATTGCGTGTTCGTTCATACCCTGGAACCCATTCAGCAACGGCCACCAGTCAATATATGCCAATACTCACCTCCCATGGGAACTTCTTCTCCGGGTTGTGCCATTGAAGGATCTCCCAGAACACCATGGCACAGGAGAAAACATCCACCTTATGATTGTACTTCGGATGAGCGTGCCAGAGTTCAGGCGCTTGCCAGTTGACTGTGCCAACTAAGCTGCGAACCATCGACCTGGTCGATTGTTTAACCTTTGCAAGACCAAAGTCGGTAATCTTTGCAACGCCCTTGGAAGTGATGAGGATGTTGGACGATTTGCAATCACGATGAATGACAGACGGCTTCCGAGTGTGAAGGTAGGCAAGGCCACGAGCGATGTCAAGCATGATGCATAACTATGAGGTTGTGAATACGGTCGCACTTTAACAATACAATGAGATATTGACTTACTGCACGGTAAAGCGTCGGCGGAGGAACATTCCGGATGTAGTCAAATAGATCGCCATTGGAACAAAGCTCACTGACAATCATCACCGGTGTCTCCTTGGTATTCTCAGGTATGCTGACTCCAAGCTAGTGATCGACAGCTATCAGAGAGAAATCAGGTTAAAAGATGGATAAGAAACTCACGAATCTGACAATATTAGGGTGATCAAAGTCACCAAGTAGCTTGAGCTCCTTAATGTCCACTGCAAGTAATCTGTTAGGAAATGAAAGCAAAACGCTGCAAGGGTATACGTACTAGCACTGAGTTGTCCACGGAATTCGGCAATAGCCACTTTCCTACCCTTGAACTTGCCGATGAAGACATCCTTGAATCCGCCACTGCCAATCTTTTCCAGTTTGGTCAGTTTCTCTGGTGGGATCTCCCGATCATGCAGCCCCAAACTTTCTAAGTCGAGCTCAAGTTCGGCCTCAGCTTCCTTGTTATGGGATGTTAAGGGGGGAGTGACGGGCCCGTCCTTGTGCACCCGTTGCGAACGCATGAGAACTGGCGGTGTCTTGCTAGTGCTCTTACTGCGAGTTCTCCGCCTTGGGCGGGGCCGTGTCGTTGAGGGCGGTCGAGGGGTGTGCGTCGGGGAGGGTGATGGTGCGAATTCTTTCAAGTGCTGGTCTCTCCATTGCAAGAGAGCCTCTGCCAACTGAGGTTTGGTACCACTCGCATCAAGATTGCGAGCCTCGCAAAGCCTAACGAGATCATCCCGCCGCAAACGAACAAGTGTCTTCGTGGTAGCCTCACTCAGATCAACTAGATCACGGGTCAATATGTGGCGGAGAGCAAATATAAAAGCTGCTTACTGTCGTCATTCATGAGCTCGTCCCTATCCTCGCTTAGTTCCCGTATGTCTTCACCCTCCTCTACATTATCCTCGCTCTCCTCCGTATCGCCTTCAGCGTCGAGATCAATACTTGCGGCATCCTGATCTTGAGAACTACCCTCATCTTCGTCTGTAAGCTCTGGTAAGCCATCTTCGAAGAGATCCTCTCCGACCACCTTCCCACTCCTCAATGTCCTCGGTTGAGAGAAAGGATCATCCTCATCTCCGGCTTCACTACCTTGGCGCACCGTTGCATCATCGCCTTCTTCCTCTTCCTCTGAAGCGCCATCAACGCTTTGCTCAATGTCAATACTCTCATCCCCACTGCCTTCGTCATCACCATCGCTAGGTGGCGTAAGCATCTCCGATCGGCGCGAGCGCAATCGCCGCTTCATTGGCGTTCGCCTGACTCTCGATGCCTTTGGTGTGGGCAGTGACGGTGCATCTAGCTCTTCCGCTGTATGGTCATCGGCATCACTAGCCTCTAGCTCATCTTCTTCCTCTGTGCTCTCTTCCTTCAAAGAAGTCACCCTTCCTTTTGCCTTCCGCATGGGCGTGACCCTTTTCCCAAGATCCGGTAATGATAGCCCTTCATCGCCCGATCTACTATTTTGACTGCTTGAACGACGTTTTTCAGGCTTGCTACGTAGGCGCCGAGGGCTTGGCGTTGTTGGCACAAAGGATTCCTCTACCTCGGTGAGGTCGGTGAGGTCACTGTCTTGATCTACGTCCGGGTATATGGGCTCCACCTGAACATCGTTACTGAACTCGACTTGCTTGGCCTTACCCTTACCTTTGCTTGAGGTTGAAGATAAAGGTGCGGGCGGTGGATGTTCATTCGATGCTTTGCGTGAACGTAAACGAGTGGCTGGCGGAGAAGGCAGCATAGAGGGCTGGACCGAAGATGAGGGCGATGAGTGATTCGAGCTAGCATTACTCAAACCCCGCCTGCCATCCGTTAATTTAGAATGAAGCAAAACAATGAAAAATACTTTACCTTCGCGTGATGGGCTGTACAGATGTTTTGAGAACGATGGAAGGTTTCTTCTTGACAGCTCTATCCCTCCGGTCAATCTCTCCAAGGGAAAAACAGCGCTCAGGACCTGCTCGATGAGCAACCTTCCCCAGGTCATTCACAGTGGCACGCCGCACAAGCCCATTTCTCAATCTCAGACCGAAGTCAGTTTCTTCCCCTCCTGCGATATTTCCACCATCGGAGGAGTAATCGCTTGAAGCGCTGTCGGTAGGACCAGAAGGCGAGGAAGGAGGAAGAGAAGCTAGATCGTCACGAGCAGCAATGAGACAGTCAACGATTTCAGGTTTGGTGAGGAGCTCGGCATCTTCCGTCAAGCCGGCTAGCAAATATATACGGACGAGTTCGTCCTTGCGCAGACGAAGAAGATTCCGAGGAGGTGCTTCGTTTATCAGGTAATTTGCAGCTACACACAACCGTACATCATCGTTGATCGACCAATGGCGACTGCGTGACTTACAAGAGTCCAATGTGCCTGCGTCGTCTGAATTGTCAGAAACCTCCCAGTAATTTTGTCCGTCTACCTCCATCTCGCTTGAGTCTTCGTCACTGGAGTCACGAAGTGCTCTGCGTCTTTTGACTCGATGTCCAGCCGTACGCGAGCCACGGGTGGCCTGAGTATTCTCATTTCCACTCGGGACGCGTTTCCGCTTTGTTCCCACTTGAGCTACATCTTGCATGTCCTCCTTTGGCTCCGATTGTGAGAAAAGTCTGGAAGGAAGACGTCGAAGGTTGAATTGCAAAGGGACCAGGATGGCTCGCGTTGATTCCGGTGGGGAAGCGCTTGACGCGACTGACACGCGCGAAGTCGGGTATGTATTAGCAACAGTGAATATGCGCCTGCGCGAATGAGGGCCACGACGAGAGTGGAACTTTCTACGAGTAAGGACAGAGGAATCGGTAGCAGAATTGACTCTATGTCTTGGTCGCTGTTGGGCCATTCCAGCGGGTGAGCACCCTTGTTATGTAAGCGCCAGGACCTCCAGAGTTGTAGACGGTACCAAGGGGTGGCTACGGTCGATTACGCCCTATAATGACTTGGATGAGTGGTCTTGACGAGATGGAAAGGGAGCTCGTCGTCGAGAGCGTCGTCCAGCGGATATGTTTTCAATGCTGGTGGTGGAACGAAACGGGCTACAAATAAGACCAAACTCAGACATCAGCGCGTCACGCATAACGCCTCGTGACGTGTATCAGCAGGGCGTCACGTCACGTCATCAGTGCCTTGATCGGCTATGGTCGGAATTGACTAAATTCATATTTGTCAGGCTCGGCCTTCTCGAGCAAACTCGAAAGCACGACGACAAAAAGGACCCGAATTCTTTGTCCAAAAGATCTAATGATACATATGTCACAAATGTGGGTATGGTAAATAGTAATATATTCAGCTCCATGTATTACTGCAGTTCAAGCGACTGATTTCAAAGCTTTGCAATAATCTTCCGCAATTCCATCTTCTGAATCTTGCCTGTCGAGGTTTTCTGGTCACCAAAATCGCCATCATTAGCACCTTGTCCTTCTTCCCAAGGAAACACAACACCGAGAGGGCTCACAGGCAATTCGTCCACCACCTTCACCCACTCAGGGCATGCGAATCCCGGAAGACGGGGCTTGACATGTCTCTTCAGGTCAGCTTCGAAGTCCTTGTGTTTTCCTTCCCATTTCTTCACAGCGTCCTTCTTGAGAATCACAAATGCCATAGGACGTTCGCCCCACTTGGGATGAGGCCGGGCAACAACGGAAACCTCAAGAACGTCGGGGTGACTGGCCAGCTCTGTTGGGGAGTTCAATCTAGGATCAGTGATTGCAATACTGACAGTCTAACTCACCCTGTTCGATAGCAAGGCTTGATGCATTCTGCGATGTGCGGCGTCTACTTCAGAAGTCTTCGTAGAAAGAAACACGACATGACTGACCTCGCCGCCAGAGATGATGATGTCCTTGCTTCGATCTTGGATGGAAATGTACCCATCTGGGTGTATGACAGCCAGATCTCCACTATTAAAATGACCCCCGCGAAAAGCCTTCCGAGTTGCCTCAGGATCTTGGAAATACTAGAAGAACATCGTAAATGATGATCGACCTGCACATCAACGGAATACATACCTCTTTCATAGCGATGTTTCCTCTCGTAACGACTTCACCAATAGTTTTGCCGTCCCTAGGAACATCCACAAGTTCGGAATCAAGGTTCTCACCCTCCTTTAGCGGATAGACAACCCGCGCCTCTTCTGCAGTCAAGAAGCTATGACCTTGACGAGCTAGATATCTGGCTCGCTCTTCTGGAGAAAGGTCCTTCCATAGTGGTTGGAAGTAGCATTTGGTAAAGGGGCCATATGTCTAGAACATTGGCCAAACATGTCTTGAACGACGTCTGTAGGAGGAACACGAGTCGCCCTTACCTCGCTAAAATTGCCGTTAGCATTGTTGGCTGTACATAGACCGAGTCACTCACGTTAAGCCGTAAACATGTACAGCCGTGATACCCAATTTCTCAAGGTCTCCAATCAACTGGGCAGTTGGTGCGGACCCCGCCGTTATTGCCGAAACTGGTCTTGGTAACGGTCGAGCCTCAGGTGCGCTTACCAAACCAATCTAAGCGAGGCGTAAGTAAACAAGACAGCGATAAAAGGACGGTGGAAACAATAGAACGAACCTGAACAGTGGGAGCTCCGCAATAATGTGTGACGCCCGAATTCAGCAAATGGTTCCATATGAGAGGGTATGATACAGTGCGAAGCGTAATCTACAGAGCAGCGTTGTCAGACAGTGGAGTACTTTGTTATGAGGCGCAACTGCTTACCTGACCAGCGCATGCAAGAGTAACTGCCCAAGGATATGTCCAGCCACATGCATGGAACATAGGAAGAATCCTAGAAAATCGACAAATTACAAACGTGCACGCGAGCGTTCAAGGGGGAATGCTCACCATAGGTAGACAGACTCCATGCTCATTCTGCAAAGAGGTCAAACAAGACGGAGAATAGCTAAACGGGGGCACCTACTTCGTCTCGTACGCGTTGGCAACTGCAGCCAAGTATGATCCTAAGAGAGCGCAAGTAAGCATCACGCTCAGATGAAACATCAACCGACATACCTCTAAGTGTCGTTATAACGCCCTTCGGCTGAAAGAGAATAGTTAATGAAATATTGAATACCAGCAGAGATCAGATAGAATAAGTACTCGGCCAGTTGTCCCAGATCTAAGGAGTATGAAGGCAATGAGTATCTAATGAAGCAAGAAGGATAGCTCGCACTCACGTATAGCACAATGCTGCCGGAGAGTCCTCATTGGGCTCCCACTCTAACCCAAGCCAACCCCTCTCCTGACTGAAATGCCTTCCAGAGCTCAAGAACGCTTCATAGGAATCACCAACGCGTCCTGAGTCATTCGACACAATGACCGGAGTCTTCACGCCTTGTACCAGTCGAACGTACTCGTGGTCAACGATAATGAGCTTTGACCCGCTATGATCTAGGATATACGCAACCTCGGCAGGTGTAAGGCGAGTGTTGATGGGACAAATGATTGCTCGGGCAGCGAGTACTCCATGGTGTGCCTCTGTAATTTCGGAGAGATGTTGTTAGACACAGCATAATGGGTATGAAACAAGAATCAGAGACCAGCTATCACGGGGCTAAATAATAGTCAATAGACCATTCGGATAGGTAAAATATCTGCTCACGAATTAGGTGCAATGACAGCGACTCTATCACCAGGTTGAATACCCGCTTGAATTAACGCATACGCAAGATTCTGTATGCGCTGTGCCCTAACCCAGCAGTCCGTCAGGAAATAACATTGGTACCATTATCGCGAGACATACCATGTAGCATAACTGTAATACACCGGGAACTGTACATCCGGATGTGCGATGGCTAACCGGTTAGGATATACTTGCGCAGCTCGAAGCAAAAATGAGAGTGGGTTCTAAAGCATCGATGGCCCATTAAATTCTGACCACCAGATCAACTGGAAGGGATACTCACCAACGGCTGTTTGTGTACTGGAAGGCCTTGGGGAAGGCGTAACCTGTACGTGACGCTCGTAGGGGGTAAGCTCTCGACAGTGGGCTGGAAGGAATTCATGGCAATTGAATTGTGGAGAAGTCTGAGAAGAGTGTCAGAGTCAGGATCAATTATACGCTTCTGGGAGAGGACATGACCTTACCTTCTCAGCCAGATGAAGTCTAAAAGGTCTCAAGAGAAGGCCAATGGGGGCCAATGCAAAACTGAGGGCTTCTCCGCACGGCGTTCCGGCAACTGTGGGGATCCGAGGAACAAGTGCATGACCGTTCATGTGAGCAAAATTAAAATCGGAGTGGGGAAATGCGGGGTAAGCAGCATCTACATCTTATCTGATAAGACGTAAAACAAACAAGAAACCTGTGCCGGTAACATGCAAGAAGATGACACCTGTCATTTGAGTCTGAATCACGGAAAACAGAACAAAGAATGTTAGGTAAGAGGTGAAAGACAGGTACCAGGGTATTATCTGGATTCAGTCAAGCGAAAGAGAAATAAAGCTTAAAGTATACACGTCGTCGATAGGTAATAGAAGTCGAAAAGCAGTGGTGTCAACGGACTCATACAGAGGAACATATCATCAACCCGAAGCGGGATGAAGAAGGCACTCGCGTGGGAGGCAGGCAGGCTAAATAGCAACGAAGCAATTACAACAAACCTCAGAGATTCGATGTCGCTCGTTCGAGGTCGTTCCAGCTCTCGCCCAATTTGAATATGACAGGAAGATTGTTCCAAATTTTGACGCGTGCCTCTCTGATGGCTTCCTTCATCACAGTCCTGCACGGTGTACATAGAACACCGGTATAAGACTTGGATATCAAAGGACTGAGCCAGTCATCTGTGGACTGTTGCAGTAACCATTCTGCTTTTCGACTCCGTTCAGCTCTGCAAGCTGTAGATTTGATACATCCGGGAGGTCATTAATAGAGAACAGGTTCTTGTGAGTCTCCGTCCTCGCGAGATGGGAAAGCGCCTGTCTACCGATGAGAACAGCTCGTCTGTTCTCTGGACAGAGTTCCACGCGATACCCATCTGGCAATACCATACCATCCATGATATCAGGGAGAGTACCCATACAACACATGAGTAGAGCAACAGGAAGGATATTCAACGCGTTCGTTTCCCGAGCAAGATTGGCGATGTGGAAATGTCGTAAGTGAAGTTCCTCGGAGGAACCGATCGCTTCAGAACTTGGAGATTGGAGCCATCCGGCGAGGGTGGAAGGGTATGTGAGTTCGAGTACTTTGATGCAGCGTTGGCGAATCATGCTAGCCTCGTACTTCGTACTGATGCGCAGAATGGCAGCGATCGCATGGATGGGAGTAGTTTCTACGTCAAGGATTCTGGGGAGATGATGTTCAGACGATGACGTAGTCCGTATACACCCCAGATACTCACATTGTTCCCAGGAGCACTTGCAAGAAGTACGAGAAATCCTCTGCAGAGTCATATAACCGTATGAACGGGCAACCGTCAAAGCGTTCTACGCCGCGAGGCTGAGGCAATGAGAACATATCCCTGAATACAGGAGAATGAATACTAAGAAGGCCTCCGTAGAAACGGAAAGCCGTTGACTGAACTAAGATCACGAAATTCCCATCTTCAAGCCAGAGGGCATTACTGCGGACGAAGAAGGATGGATCGTCGGAATGTGAGACATCAGCCCGTGTAAAGTTCGAGCTGTCAAGTTTTACTGAAGGCACCGGGGTGTCTCCAGAATCAGATGGCTGGCGTGGGTCTCGTCTTAGATCCTGGTGCAGGAAAACAGAACAAAGAATGTTAGGTAAGAGGTGAAAGACAGGTACCAGGGTATTATCTGGATTCAGTCAAGCGAAAGAGAAATAAAGCTTAAAGTATACACGTCGTCGATAGGTAATAGAAGTCGAAAAGCAGTGGTGTCAACGGACTCATACAGAGGAACATATCATCAACCCGAAGCGGGATGAAGAAGGCACTCGCGTGGGAGGCAGGCAGGCTAAATAGCAACGAAGCAATTACAACAAACCTCAGAGATTCGATGTCGCTCGTTCGAGGTCGTTCCAGCTCTCGCCCAATTTGAATATGACAGGAAGATTGTTCCAAATTTTGACGCGTGCCTCTCTGATGGCTTCCTTCATCACAGTCCTGCACGGTGTACATAGAACACCGGTATAAGACTTGGATATCAAAGGACTGAGCCAGTCATCTGTGGACTGTTGCAGTAACCATTCTGCTTTTCGACTCCGTTCAGCTCTGCAAGCTGTAGATTTGATACATCCGGGAGGTCATTAATAGAGAACAGGTTCTTGTGAGTCTCCGTCCTCGCGAGATGGGAAAGCGCCTGTCTACCGATGAGAACAGCTCGTCTGTTCTCTGGACAGAGTTCCACGCGATACCCATCTGGCAATACCATACCATCCATGATATCAGGGAGAGTACCCATACAACACATGAGTAGAGCAACAGGAAGGATATTCAACGCGTTCGTTTCCCGAGCAAGATTGGCGATGTGGAAATGTCGTAAGTGAAGTTCCTCGGAGGAACCGATCGCTTCAGAACTTGGAGATTGGAGCCATCCGGCGAGGGTGGAAGGGTATGTGAGTTCGAGTACTTTGATGCAGCGTTGGCGAATCATGCTAGCCTCGTACTTCGTACTGATGCGCAGAATGGCAGCGATCGCATGGATGGGAGTAGTTTCTACGTCAAGGATTCTGGGGAGATGATGTTCAGACGATGACGTAGTCCGTATACACCCCAGATACTCACATTGTTCCCAGGAGCACTTGCAAGAAGTACGAGAAATCCTCTGCAGAGTCATATAACCGTATGAACGGGCAACCGTCAAAGCGTTCTACGCCGCGAGGCTGAGGCAATGAGAACATATCCCTGAATACAGGAGAATGAATACTAAGAAGGCCTCCGTAGAAACGGAAAGCCGTTGACTGAACTAAGATCACGAAATTCCCATCTTCAAGCCAGAGGGCATTACTGCGGACGAAGAAGGATGGATCGTCGGAATGTGAGACATCAGCCCGTGTAAAGTTCGAGCTGTCAAGTTTTACTGAAGGCACCGGGGTGTCTCCAGAATCAGATGGCTGGCGTGGGTCTCGTCTTAGATCCTGGTGCAGTATGACGACACAAACTGCCAAGATAACCATGAAAGTGGTAAAGGAGATGCGATTGATCGCAAGGTAGAGGGTAATCATTGGAAGTATCCACATCCATCCCGTTTTGCGACGTTGGGATACTCCCGTAGCGTTGTCCATGAACGTGAAGATGGAACTAGATGGCATACAATCAGATAATCGCCTCTACCGATTTGCGAAAAAGACTTACCAAATGTTATTCAGACAGAGATCACAGTTCCTCTGGCATAGAATAAAATGGCAACTCGAGAGACACGCAAAGCTCAAAAGAGTGAAGTGAACATGAGTCTCTGGCAAGGTGATCCACGCTGCACGAAAGCACGTAACCGAAGCGATCGCACGGACTGCCTCTGCATCGACTGGTAGGGTGCTTTACTTGTACAAATCGCTTCAATATTCAACGTCGTATGTTATGCATTTCACTGTGAGAGAAAGAATATCCAAGCTCAAGCAAATAAGAAAACAGCAAAAGTTCGATCGAGGCCAGACAATCGGGAATCGGCCGACCACACCGATTCATTTTATGGGCGTCTTGTGAACAATGGGCGCTACTGACTGCCATATTCGTCTGCTATATGTACTCCATGAATTTCTGACTCGACTCTTGTCCTCCTCCAATTCGACTATTGTCGAGTCAAGTCTCTTCAAGCAAACGTCTACGCTACTAGAACTTAACCGATTACAGGGATACCCATAATGCCTATGCTGTATGTTGTCTTCTCACGGTGCTCTTTAAATGCGCTGATCAATTCTCCACAGTGCCGATCCCTCCAAAAAGTACAAACCGTACACACCACTCAATCTTCCAGACAGACAATGGCCCTCTAAAGTGGTCCGAAAATCACCTATATGGCTATCCACTGACCTGCGAGATGGCAACCAAGCCCTCGCTAATCCCATGACAATCGCGCAAAAGACCCTCTTCTTCGACACCCTGGTGAAATGCGAGTTGAAGGAGATCGAAATTGCATATCCTGCTGCTAGCGAGACGGACTTTCAGTTTGTCAGAGGGTTGATCGAAGGCAAGAAGGTACCCGACGATGTATGGATTCAGGTTAGTGGATTTCCGTGCTAGATTCGTTGAAGATCTTTCCGTGAGTCGAGTGCTGAAAGCATGTTGAGCTCAGGTACTCACTCCCGCGCGAGAAGATCTCATACGGAGAACACTTGAATCCGTCGCAGGTACGAAACTCGCGATTATCCACATGTACAACGCCACCTGCCCGTGTTTCCGAGACGTTGTCTTCCGGAATTCTAAAGAGGAAACCATAGCTCTTGCGATCAAGCACACCAAAATCATTCGTGAACTCACCGATGAGTACTCAGCCAAGTACGGAACTAGGTTCAAGTACGAATACAGTCCGGAGACGTTCTCTCAGACCGAACCTGACTTTGCGCTGGAAGTGTGCGAAGCGGTCAAAGCGGCGTGGGGCAAGGCCGGCACTGGAGATGAACGCATTATCTTCAACCTTCCTGCAACTGTTGAAATTGCACCTCCAAATCATTATGCCGATCAGGTCAGTTGTTGTTCATGGAATCGGCGTGTGCACTGAACTCAAGTCTCATTCTAGGTAGAGTACTTCTGCCAACATATATCAGAAAGAGAGAAGATCGCGATCAGTCTACATCCACACAATGACCGAGGTTTGTCTTGATTATGCATTCTTGTTTGGAATCATGCCTAATGTATTTACGTTCTCCAGGTCAAGGTATGGCTGCCGCTGAGCTCGCTCTCCTGGCAGGCGGCGATCGGGTTGAAGGTTGTCTATTCGGAAACGGCGAACGTACTGGAAACGTTGACCTTGTCAACCTCGCCCTCAACTTCTACACCCAAGGCGTTTCACCGAACCTCGACTTCAGCGACATTCAGAGTGTCATCGAAGTTGTCACTGCCTGCAATGAACTCCCCATTCACCCCCGTCATCCTTATGCCGGAGAGCTCGTCTTCACTGCGTTCTCAGGATCACATCAAGATGCGATCAAGAAGGGCTTCGAGGCACAACGTATTCGACATGCAGAGGCAGCCAAGAAGGGAGAGCTTCAATACTGGGATATTCCTTACCTGCCTATCGACCCAGCAGACATCGGTTGTACATACGAAGCTGTCATCCGTGTCAACGCTCAGTCAGGCAAAGCTGGTATCGCCTATCTAGTTCAGCAGCATCTGGGTCTTGACCTCCCTCGGAAGATGCAAGTCGCGTTCTATCAAGTTGTACAGGATATTGCGGATCGAGAAGCTCGCGAGATGCGTCCTGAGGATATCACAACCGCATTCAGGGAGACGTATCATTTCGGTAGTAGCAAATACGAGGGACGATTGGTTCTGAAGTCGTTCAAGATCTCTTCAGAGCCGTCACCGGATACAACTGGAAGCGACGAACAGCCTGCGGACGAACGCCGTCTATTTGATGGAACCATCTCGGTGGATGGCGCCCTGCGTGTTATGCGCGGTGACGGAAACGGACCTCTGTCTGCTCTTCTGGACGCCCTCCGAACCCATCTGGACATTGATTTCATAATTCGGGAGTACGCAGAGCACAGTATAGGCGAAGGTTCCAATGTCAAGGCTGCATCGTACGTCGAACTTGTGCGCGGCGGACAGGACATCAAGGATGCGAGAAAAGCAACTGAATCGTGGTGGGGTGTTGGAGTCGATTCTGATATCGCCGGCTCAGGTTTGCGCGCGGTCTTGAGTGCTGTTAACAGCGCCATTGGCGACCGCGAGCTTCCTGAGCTCAAACTCAACGTCGGGTTCAATGCCAAGTCCGCTCAATCGGACGTCGCAAACGCGATTCTCAACTCCTTGCAATTGGAGCTCCCTCGGCGTTTGCAAGGCTCTTTTTTTGAGGTTGTTCAGCGTGCCGCTCGCGGTACAGGCGGGGAGCTGTCCTACTCAGATCTCATCAAAGTCTTCCGTGAGACGTACAACTACGAGCAACCGGATCCTAATGCCAAGATTCAGCTTAAGAAGTTCAAGATGAAGAGCGTTGGTGACAATGGGCACAAGAACTTTTCGGGACAATTCATATGGGATGGACAGCCTCGCGACCTCACTGGTCAGGGGAACGGTTCACTGTCTGCCATCCTCACCGTTCTGAACTCACAGATTGACGGAACGCTCTCAGTGAGAGAATACGCAGAACACTCCATCGGCGAAGGTTCAGATGTACAAGCTGTCTCGTACGTCGAGTTAGCCTACAATGTCGAGGGTCAGAAACGAAGGACGGCATGGGGAATTGCGACGGATACTGATATCACGGCGTCGGGTTTGAGGGCGGCTGTCTCGGCTGCGAACAAGTTGGGTATTGTTCAGAAGCAGTAGGTGTGCGTTGGAAGGTAGAAGGAGGATAACTGCTGTATCTTTTAGCTCTTGTATTCTTGGAAACAAAGTTTCCGCGTGTGGCGGTATTGGCCTATCTGATCTCCCTCGGTCTGATCCTCAGCTGTGTTATTTCATCAGGTATATCGCCCTATTTACAACAGTACCATATAACATCTCAACAAGCAACAGCTTAGCAAAACATTAGGTAAAGGCTTGTTTAATCAAAGTATTATCTAGAGCTGACGTGATAAGAGTTCTTCCAGCTGTTCGGACGTGACAACGTCTTCATGAGTTTGGCCGTCTACGGTTTTGTTGACCGAGAACCATCTTTCGCCCGCTTGTATACCGCCGCTTACGATTTCACATTCCACAACCTCTTCCATGGCGGGACCCCAATATATGAACTTTTCGCCGTCTCGGGTGAAGAGATTGTAGCAACCAGCCGGCACCACTTCACGTCCTTCGTGAACATCGACTCCCTGAGTAACGGTCGTGACCGAAGGTGGCACTAGAGAACCATGAATCCCAGAGAAATATGACGGGTGGTGTTGACCGCACCTTTTCTGTATGGCAGCATTAAGAATGCGGACGGGAACATTGTTGTCCGGATAATGTTCGGACAGTTCCGCCAATAGTATCTGCATGCCAGAGGTGGCATAGTTAATTCGAACCGTAGCCCTGGTCATCCTCATCAGTAAGGTTAAGGTCCTTCGGAAACATAATAACAACAACGGGTACGTACTCAATAGGACTTCTGATCGGGCCTGTGCTCATCTCTTTGCATCCATCGACACAGGTTCTATACGAGCTTGTTGATGAGGTTGTTCAACCTCGGGGCAAAGACCTGCTGGGAAGTAAGCCTGGTCCAGGAATTTTGCATGTTGAGGGAACCCCCGAAACCGAGCCGGGCCAAGGCGTCGACGACATAGCCAAAGTACGCTTCAGCAGAATGACCGTCCGGGATGGAGGCCAGGTTGGAACTGACATGTTGGCGTACGACTCTGAGGGAAAGAAGACAGAACAAGGCGGACTTTAGAAAGTCTCATATCAATGACTCAATTTGCCATATGGGTACGTGCATCATTTCAATCATTCAACATTTCAGACTGACCCCCGCGTCTGCCCCAACTATTACTCGCCTTCACTCGGCACTTTGACCCAGTGTCAGACCAACTGCAGGTAACTTCTGGATCTTTCTCTCCAGTGTCCTCCCCTCCTCCTTTCCACCTCTGAACCTTACAACTTCAACATGCCTGTCCCAACTTGTCCTACGTACAAACACCCGGATGACCACGATAGTCAGGATGAATACTTCACTCACGTCATCGACACAATGACGTTCTTCTACTACTGGGGCCATACTGGTTACTTACGTATCAACGAGATGTTTCCGATTGCTACCGATCGTCGAAGGACCGAAGCTTATGAACGTGCCACCGCACAGTTCAGACGAGATCCCGTTATTGCTGATCTTACTTTTCCCGATAACCCTGAGCGACGCAAGGCGTTCTTTGACAGATGCAAGAAAATGTGCGCTGAAGATATTAGAGACCCTTCCGAGTATGTGTTGTCCCTTTCATTCGTGGTATAGAGCTTATGCGGCTTTATTATAGTGCTTTTCTTCGAACGTTCTATGGGAGCACGCTGGTCCAAATGCTCGTCGATGAGGTTAGCTTGCGCTACCGCGACAACTTACAAGTCCTCTCAGATGTATTGGCAGGTGCCCAACAAAAAGTGTATGCATCATCTATAAGTCTCCTCGCGTCTATTCACTGACCACGATACAGTATGATAGCTACGGGCGACTGGGAGAGGCACGTGGCTGCTTCCAACCAAGCTCGACAAGAGGTTGCTCTTAATAGACTCTTCGACCGTATTGGGGATACATTTGCGTATCGACATTCCCTCACGAAAAAGATTGTGCAGTGCAAGATTCTCAATGGTGGAGGTGATGTCATGGGAGAAGAATGGTTCTGGGTTCGTAAGACCGTGGCCGGCGAGTCCAACGAGGATATGATCACGGGCGAGGAGCTAGAGCAACTGCTGTCGTGTCAGATCTAATAGGTTAACTGCCTTCTCTGTTTTGCGTCTCCTTGTTGTTTCGCTGCTCTGTCTGATCTTTGATTCTATGCTGTCGTCACATTGTGATCCGTTGTGTAGATTCACGGCTGTCTTGCAACTCATCCATGAAAATTTTCAACAATGACATAGAAACATGCAGAGACGGCGAGTAACGAATAGTGAATGACACAGCAAGAAACAATAGATACAAGGGTATGAACAATTCACGGGGTCAGATTTGACTGGATAATAAAGCCTCCAACTGTCTGGCTGTGATAACGTCTTCATCAGTTTGGCCCCCCATAGTCTTATTGATTGAGAACCATTCTTCGCCTACGTCCCCTCCGCCATTCACAATCTCACACTCAAAGACCTCTTGCAAGGCGTCATCCCAATATGTGAACTTCTCACCGATACGATCGAGCAGATTCGTAAGAGGCCTCTCGTCGAAAACCAGGGAACGATCGAGCGCTTGAATATCGTAGGTGTCAGACAGCCTGGCACTAGTACCGAATCACTAACAAGATGAACATGACATAACAAGTGAAACGGACCTTTTCTGTTTATATGTACTGAGCGTGCTAGCCAGGAGTGCTGAGTCGTTAGGGTGGCGGATGAACACCTCCATTAGACAGACTTGAATATAAGACATAGCATAGAAGGTGCGAAGCACGGCGCTGAAACTGTCGTTGAAACGGGCCCGGAAGTATGTCATAATAAGAGCACGTACTCAACTGGAGTTCGGATTTCGCGTGTGCTCATTTCCTTGCACCTATCGAAGTACGCCTTACGATGGTCACGCGTAGACGGCACCACACCGCCTCCTACGATGGGATCCTGATTCCACTGCATTTTGGCAGTCTGGTGAGCTTGTCGATTCCGGATGAGATCAGTGATTGGTATGAGAGCGTGGAGTCGCTCAATCCCAGATAGAGCCCAGATGCTGAACCACGCCATCGTATTAGTCAAGTGGTCGAAGTATGATGCTTCAGAAGGAAGTTCATCTGCGTGTTTAAACGGTGGGCAGGTAGGGAATGTCATGTTCGGTAATCCAAGAAGACAGGGTGAAAGCAAGGGAAAACAACATTTAACCGAGTCTTTTACGACCACACGCGTTGTTGAACTATGGGCGCCTCTCGGTAAATAAGGCCATGAGAGACGATTTGTGCAACAGTCTGCAACAAAGGCGTACGAACACTTGGCTCTCTTCATCGAGATATGAGAAATAACTTGCCATTGTCATTCATGAACCACGGCATCATGACATATATCAAAATTGCCGGTGTTTATGCCATGACGGACTGTCTCGTAAAAGCCCTATAGTCCTGGAGGTTCAGAATCAGGACACAGATTCCATACATATTGTCCGCCGCGATAGGTAGGATATAGAGTTCACGTTCATTCAAACCAGTCATCGATGGGAGCCGGTTCCCCGAACCAGGGTAGGGTATACAAGGGGATATATACACAAACACGCTATGCGGAGCACATAAAGGCAGCATGGAATCAGAAAGCAGGCAGGGCAGCGACTTCAAAAGCAAGGGATACATACTGTACATGCGGAGAACTTGAAGGTAGACGTCCTCTATCAGATCGATGATTCGATGGTGACAGTAAACACTCTAGCTCTTGATCGGCTGTGATCGTATCCTCATTAGATTGGAATCCACACAAGATCCACATATGTTCCAAGGTTAGAATTCCAAACCTCCGAAATCTCGAGCGCCGCGCAGTGTGGCAACTGGTAGGGTAGATAGCTGCTTCCAACCAAGCTCGACAAGAAGTTGCTCTTGATAAACTCCTCAACTTGTCGATAATACATTTACCTGATGTTTACATAGTACAATTCTCTCTTGAAAAATATTGTTCAGTGCGAGAACGTTAATGACGCGGATGATGTCATGGGAGAGGCATGGTTCTGGCCATGGGTCCTGCGACTCATCCAGTTAAACATCATGAGAAAAATAACGAGATACAAACATCAAGGACGTAGAGACAGCGAATAAAAGAGAGTAAATGGAACAGCAAACAAACACAACACAAACAAGGGTATAAAGAATTCACTGAGCGATAAACCGTCAGATCTGACATGATAATAAAGCCTCCAGTTGTTTGGCCGTGACAACGTCGTCATCAGTTTGGCCTCCCGTAGTCTTGTTGATTGCGAACCATTCTTCGCCAATGACGTCTCCCCCGCCATTCGCAATCTCACACTCTATGACCTCTTGTAATGCATCATCCCAATATGTGAACTTCTCACCGAGACGATCAAGCAGCTTGATAAGATTTCCTTGGGCGACAGTCAGAGAAGGATCCACGTCGTCAAGGCAGATTATTGCACTAAAAGTATATCAGCTATAGTTGGACAAACGTGATGCCAAAGGCAAAACCTGCCTTTTTTGTTTGGCAGTATTCAGAATGCGAAGTAAAATATCCATATCGCCAGGATGGCGACCATCCAGCTGCACAAGCAGGATTTGAATGTAGGCCATGGCATAGTTAACTCGAATCACAGCGCTGCAATCGAAACTGAAATTCACAAGAAGTGTGAAGTAGCGAAGGACACGCACTCGACTGCATTTCTCATTGGACGGGTGCTCATCTCTTTGCACCTCTCAAAATATGCCCGACAGTGTTCAGGCGTGGAGGGAAGTGCACCATTTCCCACAATGGGATCTTGATTGAACTGCATTAATGCCATTCGATGAGCCCGCTCGACCCGGGCAGTATCGCTTGGTGGTATGACAGCCTGGAGGTGTTGAGTGCCAGAGTAGCCCCAGAGGTGGAACCATGCCATCAGATCGGTTAGGTGGTCGAAATATGCTTCTTCATTGGGATGTTCATTTGGCTCTCTGAATGGTGGGCAAGGGGGTGCCATCTAAGTGGTGGAAGAGGTTGAAGGAGGAGGTTGAACTTGAAGTTCTGAAGGTGCTTCGGAAACTGCTTCGGAACACTCAACATCAACTCAACGCTGAGCGCTTCCCGGCAAATCGGCACCAAGAAATGTGATATCTCGTTGTGTACAGCCGGTTCCGAGTCTGGGACCTTGAGAGGTAGACAGAGAGTACCCAATCCTGTAGACCTCAGCTCTGCCTAGTTAACGTACATAAAGTGAACTCTCAGTTTGATAGGTGAATGAGTAATAGTGGTTAAGTGGTCAAAGTATGCTTCTTTCGGAAGGAAACTCATCTCCGTATTTAAAGGTTGGACAGGCGGGGACTGATCCAAGAATAACAGGGTAAAAGCGATAGAAAGCAATACTTGGCCACTGACAAGTCCTTAGGCCTTAATGACCGCTGTTCAACTATCCAAACTCGAAGCCCCTGCGGTCATGGAGGGTACTCAGAATCAGGACACAGGTTCCATACATCTCATCTGCATAGGCGAGAATATCGATTCAAAGTTACTACGCCACTGAAATTTCTAACCTTTGTTAGTACGTCAGCCGATATCTCAAAGAAGACATACCAAGTACCATCAATTTTCTTATGGCATAAAGTAGGCAATCATACGATTGTCACATCCACCTAATAGAAACAAGTGGTCAGACAATGGCACAATATTCAAGAACTGTCCTTCATCACTCGGATTTCATCATTTGGTTTGCCGTGCCTTTCGCCACCATGCCAGAAAAGTTCCCCATATCAGGGTAAGATATCCAAGTCATACACAAACACGCTATACGAAGCACACAAAGACAGCATAAAATCAGGAAGCAGACAGGACAGCGACAAAGCAAGGGAAACAGGCAGAGAACAGGGTAGACGACTTTCATCAGACCCGATGCGATAGCAAACGCTTCAGTTCCTCAGCTGTGATCATATCTTCGTTAGATTGGCCTGCCACAGTTTTACTGACCCAGAACCAGGCTTCTCCCGCGACTTCACCTCCGCCATTGATAATTTCATACTGCACAACCTCGTTCGTGGGGGAGTCGAAATATGTAAAAGTATCACCAATACGGTCAAAGAGCTTATTGATAGCAACTTCTTCTTCAGCTTTGCGCGTAGCAGCCAAATGGCTTTCCCAGCTGCCACCTGCTGTCATACTATCGTAAAGTGAGCATCCAGACATGCATAGACTGATGAATAGGGCGTACGCCTTCTCTTGAGCTCCCGCAAGAATGCGCGCAAGGAGCTTCATATCGTCGGGATAGCGTTCGGAAAGCTCAGAACTTAATACTTGTACGAACGCACTCGAGTAGTGTATTCGAAGGACGGCACTATATTAGATACGTCGTAAGTGCGTCAACAAGGATGAAGAGAAGGACACGCACTCGGAAGGGCTTTTGATTTCTGAAGTGCTCATCTCCTTGCATCTATCAAAATACGCTCTGCGCTGCTGGGGATCTTTGGGGGGAGTAGTGACATAGGCAACAATTGGATCCTGCATGAACAGCGCAGAGCCAAGCTCATGTGCATGTTGCCTACGATGAATAGAGGACTCAGGAAGTAGTTCGTGGAGACGTAAGAAGCCAGAGTGGCCCCAATAGTAGAAGAACGCCATTGTGTCGATCATGTGGCTGAAATAGTCCTCCGAAGTAGGATGGTCATCCGGTTGCTTATACGCAGGGCAGGTGAGTGCGGGCATGTTTACAGACTTAAATGTGCGAATGAGTGGGGGGAAGGAGCAAGACGTGGGCACCTTAGTCGACTATAAGTTGAACATCGGGCGCCTCTCGGTAATATGTGTGGGATTAATATTGTAACGGGTTCAAAGCGCTCCACTTCGGAGATTCAAGAATACTGAAGTTGGCACGAACGGAATGCTCTAGCGTTTCCGTCGACTTATGATGTATGAATGGACCTAACTACCACCGAATGTGAACGCCGTAATCGCATGCCTCGTGTTTAGTCGCTTTCGTCCTTCCTGTTCATCTGTGCAAGGAAAATATTTAAGATAGGAAGTTATAGACATCGATAACCAGTGAGCAGCTGCAGATGTTCCTTGCTGCCGGGATCTAGTTCATTCGCCATCACGAACACATGTCCTCGTTCCATTACTGTACAGCCAACGATCGAGTCAACAACACCACATTTGGAATATATTGTAGTTGCGGTAGTCCGAGTAATTTTCCCTTGTCTGATTTTTCTACGTCGGTCTTTGGTTCTTGTTACGCGGATGGAAGGTAATATACCGTCCTTCGGAATGACTCGGTCAAGACGCCTACAACTCTCCGAGTCGTCGCCGTTATCTGACTGCTAGTTTCTTTGCACAATCACAGTAACTGCGCGACACCGTGATGTATTCTATATTTTGCTAGTTATCATGATTCATTCCAAGTTTGGAGTTTTATACGGTATGTGAAGCCAGAAATGCACAAACATACATTCACATTGAATACAGGGGGAAGGGTCTAGATATGGAAACATGATTCAGATTCGCTATTATACACTGGGTCACCACAACGCCGAATTCACGTGCTGGCGTTCTGGAAAGAATTTAGTGTAACGTGAGTTCACATCATTCCAGACAATTAAGAAAGCACCCACAGAATTGCAGCGCCATTCCTTGGCTTAAGGCAGCCTCCAGTTGACCGGATTGCGTGATGTAGCTGTCCGCCTCACCCCATGGGGAAGGTTTGCGTCTGTATTAAATGGGTACCCATTGGGAGGGTTGACATTCCCAACCAGGCCCAATTGGAAGGTTTGGCATAGCCGGGCTGGCGTAGGACTAAGTGGGCCTGGACATGCGACCCCGCCCAGGATCATCCTGACGTCGTGAACAAAATCGACCACATTAGGGAGATGATACATCTGCAAACGACGAAGCACAGATGGTATAATACCACTAGGCCACAGTTGACGATAGGCAATCATATGATGGAAGACCATCAGAGACGCAACATCGAGAGCGTGCCAGACGCTGTATTGAGCATGGACATAGCCGAGGGCGCGCATGTAGTCGCAGACAGTCTTGTACACAGAAGCTATAATGGTTTTAATCAGTCTCTGTTTGCATTCAACCAGAGGTGGCTTACCTCGATGAGTGTGCCAGCCGTTTGGAAGCTCTTTCTGTATCATCTTCATATAGAAGTCATAGGATATGCCGTAGTTAGAGATTGGGCTCATCATCACTGTGAGAGGTGGCATCACGAAGACAGGGAGGGCTTGTAAAGGCGGAAAGCCAGGCGGTACATTGATATAGTCCATCGTAACGGTGGCTTGAGACGGTACGTAGAAGTAAGAGTACTTCAAGGCTGGCTTTATAGTCAAAGTACGGGCCGAATACATACCACTGACTCTACGTCAACAAGAACGGTAGGCGTCTTGACCGAGTCCGAGTCATTCCGAAGGACGGTATATTACCTTCCATCCGCGTAACAAGAACCAAAGACCGACGTAGAAAAATCAGACAAGGGAAAATTACTCGGACTACCGCAACTACAATATATTCCAAATGTGGTGTTGTTGACTCGATCGTTGGCTGTACAGTAATGGAACGAGGACATGTGTTCGTGATGGCGAATGAACTAGATCCCGGCAGCAAGGAAATCTGCAGCTGCTCACTGGTTATCGATGTCTATAACTGCCTATCTTGAATATTTTCCTTGCACAGATGAACAGGAAGGACGAAAGCGACTAAACACGAGGCATGCGGTTTGTTCTCTTGCACATGGTCGTGAACTAGTGTAGGAACACATAGAAACATCCGTTCATGCATCACTGTGAGTCGACGGAAGCAATAGAGTATTCCGTCCGTGCCAACTTCAAGTGTCTCCGTATACTATCCAAGTTTACCTACGGTTGAGTCACATTCAGTGGACAGCCATATTCATGCGACGAGAGGCGCCAGATTTCCGGCTTATAATCGACTGGTACGCATGTCTTGATCCTCAGTCTCTGTTCCCTCGCATCATATCAAAGCCCTGCCGACTCGATTCTGAACTTCACGTCCAATATGCCACCCATTGCCAACCCACAACTTCCCGATTACGTCCACCCTAGCGAACATTCTTCTAGACAGAAGTACTTGCAGCACACGGTCGATACGCTGGTGTATTTCTATGTCCGATCCCACGTATACGTTGAGATGTTAGCTGTTCTTGCCCGTGACGAGAAACAACAACAAGATGCATACAATAGTGCCCAGGTTCGGTGGAAAGGAGATCCAATGGTTGCTAGTGGTGTTTTCCCGCAGACCCCAGGTGGCCGTCAACAGTATCTCATGAAATGTTACCAGATGAGCACAGCCAATGTTAAGACCGCCAGCGAGTACGTGCTTCTTCGGTCTTTTTCACTGAGCATATTTATCAGAGCTTGCACAGGGCTACCCTCTGTTCAATTTACAGCCACGCTGCTGCTCAGTTGCTGGTTGCTGAGCTCAATGTCTTTGCCCCGAACGACATGAAAGCATTTACTTATGTGGTGGTATCTTCTCGTGATAAGGCGTATGTCCTTCTGTCCTTCTCCGTAGTTTGCCCCGCTGATTTTGTACCAGTATGAAGGCATTAGGCATTTTTGAGGCATTCCATAAATCTAGTCAAAAGGGGATAGCAGGAGAGATTCTCAGTAAGATTTTTGACCGCATCGGCGACACCATAACATATCAGTACGATCGCGCTGGGCATACGGCGACGGCCACCATTCTCAATGGTGGAGTTGACGTGATGGGCGAGGCATGGTTCTTTGTTGAGGAGAATATCAACAATCGCAAGACCGAAAGGTATGTGAGCGATGAGGAAATGGAAGCTTTGTTAAAGACAGAAATTCGCAAGTGATCCTGAGGTTTTTGCCTTATGTCGATTTCCACTCCAGTTTCTTCTATGTCTGGTCTTCACTCAATTCTACGTTTTCTGGATTTGTCTTGAAAGATCCATGTACTGCTAGCTACTGTATTACTACGGGCCAATTACTATTCCAGGTGTAGTGTGCTGGAGGCTGGATGTGCTATGAGCCTATTGTTGTCGGTACTTATGACATCTCATAACCGAGAATTGCAACAGTCAGATATTATTCAGAATTCGGAATTTATGTGAACTCCTCTTTCCGGTTCTCCCAATCTCGCTCGAAATTATCCCTTTTTCTTTTAGCCACGAACCAGGCGCGAGGCGTTCCGAGGAGAATGTGATTACATGCGTTACGCATGCCGTAAGTTACATCCAACTACGTATACATATGGACCGTCATAGCTAAAAGACAGAGAAGCGCTCATTGTTCCGTGTATATAAGTTCAAGTTCCGTTTTATCTCGCCCTTACCTTTTCCCTCTTTTCTCCTTTTTAGTATGCTACCAGATACCCCTCCTCCTTACAAGCTTCCAGAGGAGCATGCTTCGAGAGAGGCGTATATAGATTACACGATCGATTTCATGGCGTATTTCGCTTACTGGAGCCAAACTGCCGTGTTCAAGATGCAGCCTCTCGTTCGCAGCACACGTCAGCGAGCTCGTGCCTATGATGAAGCAATTACTCGGTTCAACCAAGATCCCATTTTTTCCAGTAGGGAGATACCAATTCAACCCACGTCGACGGATCGTGCTCGACGCGAGAGATACCTCTCGAGATGCTTGACCATGAGCCAATTTGAGATCAGCACCGTCGCCGAGTACGTTTTCACCCTGTTCTCTTCTTTGGGCGTAAGTACTTACTATGACGTTTCCTTCCAGAGCAATGCTCGTTTCAGTTTACTGTTCAGCTGCCACTCAGCTACTTGTTCCCGAGCTGGCGTTGCGGTTTGGGAATGAAGGCAATGTTGTCGCTCGACTCCTGAAAGGTTCCGATGAGAAGAGGTTCGTTATTTTGTTTTAATTCGTCGCGGTTATAGTGCTGAAGCAACATAGTATGAGAATGCTAGGCATATATGACGCATTCGAGAAATCTAATCGTGAGGCACGAGAGCAGGAGACTCTCAGTAAGTGGTTCGATTACATTGGCCAGACCTTGCACTATCGCAATTCCGAGGGACACATGGTGTCGTTGGAAATTCTGGACGGCGATGATGACCCCTGTGGCGCCACTTTCACGGTCGAAGAGAAGGTGAATGGTTGCACACGGAAACTCGAAGACGTGGAGGAGGAACAGCTGGATGCTTGGCTGCATGATCCTGAGGCCCAAGCCAATTAATTTGGGTCGCCGTTAACGGCCGTCGTTCGTTCATGAAACGTTCCATGTGTGCATTGTAGTGGATGTTCTCTTTTGTCTTGTCATTCCGTTTACCTCGATGAAGTTTGTCGTTGTGTTTAGCATTCCGTTGGCTGTGTCTCTCACCACTCGTCCCAAACTGCTCCCTCTCATGCCGTTGACTCTATGTATCATTTCTCTGTGCAATCAGAGTGCTGTTAATGGGAGACAGTATACCTCAGTCTATATGCATGCTGAACGTTAAAAAAAAGGCAATGTTACCGCTTTGTCAGTACAACAGCACAACGTACATGTAAGATAAACGTAGGGGATCATAGAAAGAGCGACAAGTAGAAGAAGAATAACAAGAGCAAAGTAGGTGCAAAACCACCACCAACAACAAATCAGAACTTGAACTCTTTCTCTTTCCGGTTGTCTCTTTCTCGCTCAGCCTTTTGCTTCTTCTTCGCCATCTCCTTGGCAATCATATCCGAGAAGTCTTCCCTGCCACTGGCGCCAGGTACACCAGCAGAACCACGAGCATGTTGCTCGTATCGTCTGCGCAGTTCTTCTTCGGACATACCCTCCAATTCGGCAGCGTCGATAGAGATTTCCACGCCATTGGCTTTTCGCTATTAAAAGAATGTCCTTGATCAGTTCTGAATCGTTATCAGAGGGGACATATGTAGTGCTTACCCTTCCTCCTCGTTCTTCGCCAAGTACAGGAATCGCACCAGCGCCACTAACAGCAGAGACATCATATCCTCGCTCGCTGCCCATAAGTCCCCGCACAGCCGTCTGCTTCTCGGGAACGACGTGATACAACGATCGAGGACCAGTATCCGAAACTTCGGATTGTGCTCTGCCGTGTTTCCGTAGCTCGAGGAAATCTGGCGTCTCCAAACCACCTGCAACCGTCGAGACAACACTCGCCATTCCTGACGGCGTCTCGAGGCCTGTAGGAGTTTGGATTCCTTCAGTAGGCGCTGGTTCGGGTGCCTCCTCTTCCTCCTCTTCGCTCTCCTCCTCGGATTCTTCTTCCTCTGTGAAGATGATGATGGGTGAGTGATAATGACTAGCACGAAAGCATGCAACACACCTTCTTCAGGCTCGAGTTCACCCCATGGATTACGATCGACAGGTTCTCCAGACTGCAACCAGATGAGACACGATAGTAATTACAAAGAACAATAGACTCACATCTGCATCGGTGCTCTTTGGAAGGACACCGAAAACATCACCATACAAAGGACGGTTGTACTCATCGAGAGGTGGCTTACCCCATCCACCAGGGTGGAAACCCCATTGTGCTCTGAAGATGAACGCTCTGTCAGCAACTATAACATTGAGATCACACGACATCTACGTACCCTTCTGGTATAGGAGCATTAAGACCGGGTATTCGCAGGGTAGGATAACTTGGCGGGGGTCCAAACCTCTGCATGCTGATAAGCCATGGTGGAGGTGCTAGTGGGGGAATTGAGAGTGCTTCGACAAGCTCAGGAGAGAGATCACCAGGCCGCTTGTGCTTCAACTGTGTCTCGAACTCCTTGCCTTCATAATACCTATCAGCACATAGAAATATTAGTTGCCGGAGTAGGATGATAGGTAGAACTTACATTTCACCGAAACTTGTGACATTAGGCTTTGTCATGAACTTGAAGAACGCGTCGTGCAGTTTCTGATAATCAATATCGACTTTACCCATCTTGGGTTGAACACGTTCACGCGTCTTCTGCTTCAACGACATGCTCGCCTCCTTTTCCTTGACCGCGTCCCGCATCGTGGCAATACCAGTATCAGCGATATATGAGGGAAGTTGGAAGGGTGGCTTTTCAATACCCCTCTTCCCTTGCAGGTAATCACGCTTTGCGCTCCAATGACTAGGGATAGGGACTGTGTTGCGATAGCTTTTTAGGTGAAGGAGCATACGAGGATCGGCTGCGGTGACGTCCGTCCATTCAACGACTTCGGGTTTCTTGACCAGTTGCTTGAGCTCGGCAACAGTGAGTCGGTTCATCTTGCGAGCCTTCTTCTTGGATAACGGTTTCTTCTCCTCTTCGTCCGAGTCACCTTCTGAAGCCATGTCATCGTCAGAGTAAATGATCTCTCCTTTTGTAGCTTCTTGACCTGCGCTCTGCTACAAATGTAGGAATAAGGAATTGATCCGGCACATACGAAAGTCGAGAAGGGACGCACTGAATATGATTCCGGAGGAGCCTGAAAGCGAGCAAAGACGTCGGAGAATGCGAGAGCAGGGCCTTTGACATCCAATGGCTCAGATACGTACTCGACATCCATTGGAACATCCTCCTCCATCTTCACTTCAGCGTTTGCCCTTCCATTTCCATTGAGCTCCTAATGACATTACATTGTCAGAATCAAAGCAAAGTCCAATGAAGGTCTTGTTAGTACACACCGGTGTTGTACTCTTACTCTCCACTTTCTTCTGTTTGGCTTTGAGCCGACGAAGTTGATTCCTGGACTTGATCTTCTGCTTGATACCATTGATGCCATTGACACCGTTCACCAGACTTGTTGTTTCGACCTGGGTAGCCATGATTGTAAGAGAAGAAAGCGCTCGGTTGAGACTCTAAGCGAGTCTCGAGGTTGTAGGAGCCGGTGAGTGTGGGCGCCAACACGAACAGCGAACAGGGTTACATAAGGCGAATACCATAAAAGGTGTCTGAGTCTGAAGTCTACGGGCGGACCCGATGGCCACTGACTGAGAAATGGCGGTAAGAACGATGAAATTTGCTCTCGAGTCCTTCGACCACCAGCACATTCATCGATTGCTACCACCACCACCACCCACAAACTCACACCCAGTCGACAAGAATCGTCGGCCGCAAAACTCAGAACACATATAGAATATCAATATGTCGACGTGCGTACCGGCTTCTACAAGTTTGCCGTAACGCTGTTACTAACGGGATTATCTCGTCCTCAGAGAACAACTTCAAGATGTCCAGGAGGCAGAGATTGAGTCCAATTGGGATCAAGTCGTTGACAAGTGAGTGTAGGGTGATGCTCCGAGACGACTTGACCTGACTAATGCATTCCGATATCTAGCTTCGATAACATGGACTTGAAGCCTGAACTGCTTCGAGGTATTTATGCCTACGGGTGAGTTTTCACTTTTACCAAGATGATTCCTTCAAGTTCCTCACACTGTCCTGGTCCCCAGTTTCGAGCGACCCTCTGCTATCCAGCAGCGCGCCATTGTCCCTGTCATCAAGGGACACGATGTCATCGCCCAGGCCCAGTCCGGTACCGGCAAAACAGCCACTTTCTCCATTTCTATCCTCCAAAAGCTCGACCCCGACATCAAGAGCACCCAAGCTCTCATCCTTGCTCCGACTCGTGAGCTCGCTCAGCAAATCCAAAAGGTCGTCGTTGCTCTCGGTGACTACATGAACATCGAGTGCCACGCTTGCGTGGGCGGAACTAATGTCCGTGAAGATATGGCCAAGCTCCAGGAGGGCGTTCAGATTGTCGTCGGTACTCCTGGCCGTGTTTTCGATATGATCAACCGTCGGGCTCTCCGAACTGACAACATCAAGATCTTCTGTCTTGACGAGGCTGATGAGATGTTGTCCCGTGGCTTCAAGGACCAGATCTACGAGGTCTTCCAGCTGCTTCCTCAGGATACTCAGGTCGTTCTGTTGTCCGCTACTATGCCCGCGGACGTGCTCGAGGTCACCAAGAAGTTCATGCGTGACCCTGTCCGAATTCTCGTCAAGCGTGACGAGTTGACCCTCGAAGGTATTAAGCAATTCTACATTGCTGTCGAGAAAGAGGAGTGGAAGTTGGATACTCTCTGTGACTTGTACGAGACCGTCACGATCACTCAAGCCGTGATCTTCTGCAACACAAGGAGAAAGGTTGATTGGCTCACCGAGAAGATGCACGCCCGAGAGTTCACTGTCTCTGCCATGGTGAGATTCACTACATCAATTTTACACAGCTGAGATACTGACGCAATCATTGTAGCATGGCGACATGGAACAGAAACAGCGCGAAGTCCTGATGAAGGAGTTCCGCTCAGGCTCCTCCCGAGTCCTGATTACCACTGATCTGCTTGCCCGTGGTATCGATGTACAACAGGTCTCTTTGGTCATTAACTACGATTTGCCCACCAACCGGGAGAACTACATTCACCGTATCGGTCGAGGTGGCCGTTTCGGACGAAAGGGTGTTGCTATCAACTTCGTCACCACCGAGGATGTCCGTATGCTCAGGGATATTGAACGTAAGTTATACCCGCTGTTTGTTGTGCATGTGCTGGCGCTGAAACGATTCCCCAGAATTCTACAACACTCAAATTGATGAGATGCCTCTCAACGTCGCGTATGTCTATTCCGTGATGCATTTTTGTCGTCGCATGCGTACTAATGTCTCATATGTAGCGACCTCATTTAAACGAACCTTACGCCACGCTATATCACGCCGCCACGCCCGTCGACGAACTTCGCTGAATTTGTACACCGTCCTGTCCATTCCATCACCAAGACATCGAACACTCTTGTCGCACTATCGCCCGGGTTCTCACCACATATCGTGTTTCCTTTCGTCTGTCCCATTCGCTCCGTTCCTTCTGTCCTTGTTTATCAGTATGGTCATTCTCGTCTCTCCGTTTCGTAAAAGTTTTTTCAGAATGTACTCGACAGGTTCGCCATTGCTGATAGTATATACTCTACATTCTTCTCGTCCGACTGCCGATGCCCGAGTGTGTGCTGTATAGACATATTATGCATCTAATTGTTGTTGTGAATTTAGACACGGGACGCCAAGTCAATGCAATAGCACATGAGAGCGAGTGGTATGTTCATGCGACGTTTAGCACCGAAATCTTTTGATGCGTACATCCAGTGTCGGCGTTGAATTGATGGCAGGCTAAAGGGACCTCTTCTGGAGGGGCTGTGCATGCGATGAGCGTTTGGCAGGGGAACTGTCACAGGTGACGCCTGACTGCAGCGGGCTGTGCGGAGCTCGAGAGCCGTCGAGGTCAATGACCCCGGCGAGCGTTACCCCGTCTGCGTTGACGGTGGCGGAGGCAGGACCGGCGGCAAGGTGGGGTACGACGGACGGAGGATCTCCGGAAATGGGAAGCACGACGACCGACGGGGCCCTGAGAGAAGCGACATGATCGACGGGCGCCAACGTCTTGTAACTCTGTGCCACCCGTCCCGGCTAGGAGGACGCAATAATCTGTGGAAATTTGTGGGATAAATTTGAGGGACCCTCGGGTTTGTTACAGGGAGCCCCCCCTTTAGCTCTTCCCATAGGTCCCTCACTATGCCCTCTTGTTGATCCACATTTCGTGAGCACCCTCCCCTCCTCTCTATCCATTGACCGTTCCCCATGTCAACTACATAGTTCTTGGCCTAGTATTCCTTCCATTCAACAAGCACTTTGTCCCTCCTTTGTGCTTTGCCCTTGGTTGTGCATACATTTGCCTCCAGTCGCCACTTTATTTCAAGGCAGGGCCAAAGCTGTTTTATTAACTTATTCTTATATGGTGAGCCTTCTCCTTGTATCTTCCCTTCTTCCCTTCACTAATCCCCTCTGGCAGGACTCTCCCCGTTTAAGCCCTCTAATCATGTCTTCCAGACACAAGTCTAAGCCTTCCATTGGACTTGCATCGCTTCCTACTATCGACACGTCCTATTACGCCTCGTCCTCCGTTTCCTCCCCCTACGGCTCTCGCCACCCGCCTCCGCTGCCACCCACTGAAGTCATTCCTCGACTATACCTCTCCGACATCTCCGCCGCCGAGAATACCTCCACACTCCGTTCATTAGGCATCACACACATCGTGTCCGCTATGCTAGGTCTCGTCGTGATACCGCACGGCCTGCCCGTGCAACAACTCCAGATCCCTCTCCAGGATAGCCCGTTCGCTGAATTGGCAGAACATCTACCGCGCACTACAGCGTTCATCGCCGACGCTCTGCGCGATCCACATGCCCGTGTACTCGTGCACTGCGTTCAAGGCATCAGCCGTAGTACGAGCGTCGTTTGCGCATACCTTATTGCGGTATACGGGTGGACTCCCGCACAGGCTGTGCAGTATATCAAGTCCAAGCGTAGTCTCGCAGATCCTAATCCAGGTTTCGTCTCACAATTGGGAGAGTACGCGGCCTCGTTACAACGAGGGGGCACTGGTGCTCCTGGTGGCAGCAGTAGCAACAGCAGAAGCAGGGCTGTGTACGATGGCGATGGGGTTTCGCGTCGGTCTAAAAATCGTCCACCATGAGGAAAGGCGTGGTTGTTGTAACTTTATCTTTTCATACATCTGGGATCTTCATCTTGCTTCCATCTTCTAGGCACCGTTATAGCCCTTTTCTTACCTTATGGCTGGCTTCACTTATTCTACGGCTTGCTGTTACCAACAATCCATCACGTCAGACTTGCTCCATCGCTCCATCATCGGCTACCCATACTGTATATAGGGACATTCAGATTATTTTTTTTTTACTGTAGCTACTCGTCATTACTGCGAGCATTATACCTTACACCTCATGTGTGTATACCAAAATGTACCATTCTCACCGTCGTGTACTTTGCGCAAATACATGTTGTACTATCTTTCACACCAACAGCACCATCTCTCAAGTAAAATTCAGAGTCGGAAGTGGCGCGATGAATTAGTGTACAGTATGTTACACAATCATACATAAAAACTTTCAAGTCCGTATAAAATCCCCAGGGTATACCATATTCAGGTGGATCATGAACATATATCAACAACAACCAGATTTCTTCGAAGACGTTTCGAGCGTGAGCGAGTCGTTTCTAGGTTTTGACTGTTTCACACCCAGTGACTAGAAATAAGATATAACATCAGAATCATGCAGGGAAAAAAAAACAACCAGGACCATGAAGCTAATCATGCATCATGCTGCTTAGTGTGCAGACATATCACAGCACACGCAAGTGTAATGACTAGTCGGGATTGGAGATTGCAAGACCGGAAGACTCACCCGATCGTCGTCAAACACACCTCTACGAATCTTATCCAAGATGTCCCTTGTTGCAGCTTCGAATGCAGCTTCTACGTTCACACCAGACTTGGCGCTTGCCTCGACGAACAGCAAATCTTCTTCTTTTGCCCAAAGCTCCGCCTCCTCAGTGAGAACCTCGCGAGAGCGTTGGCCCGAGGATAATTGAGGTGCTGCGCTTTCTGAATTTGCGGGATCAGAACAGAGGTCGACTTTGTTGCCAACGAGAATGCATGTTAGATGTGGGTCTGCGTGTTCCCGTACATCTGCCAGCCACGAACGGGCATTCTGAAAGCCTAGTTCACGGTGAGTAATCCCCCATTACGACAGATTTCGTGAAAGTGGGACCTACTTTGTCGGTTCGTAACGTCATAGACGAGTAGACATCCTGCTGCCCCTCTATAGTATGACCGAGTGATTGACCGAAAGGACTCAGTCCCTGCTGTGTCCCAACCTGTTGAAATTAATTATGCAGATGAGACAGGTCTTCGGTACTTGAACGTTGCATCTGACACTTACATTGCAGTTTCACGATCTTATTCTCTTCGGGAATTGTAATCAACTTGGAGCCAAATTCTACTCCTAGCTAGGGGAAAGATCGAATTATACACGTCCCCCTCACACCGATCTCGTAGAACATGAGTAGACGCACTGTCGGGTCCGGATTTGTGAGAAAGCGTTGGTCTGTCAAGCGAATGAGGAGCGATGACTTCCCTACCGAGGCGTCACCTATATATCACGACCTCATTCTAGCTTGTGATGCGTATATGAAGCCATTTAGAGTTGCGTACCAGTAATGATGAACTTAAGGACATAGTGCCAAGCAACGCCGGACATCGAGGTCTAACTATAATGTGGCACAGGTAAAGTTTGAACTCTCCTTTTCTCTCCTTCGGTTAGAAATGCCGCAATATTATGTCTTGAAGGACTAAAGAACGACGAAAGTACAAGAGTGTATGCGTCCGCAGTGAATATTGGTCGTCAATGTCGTGGAGGAAGCTTAGGCAACCGTTGTAAACGCGAGCTTTGCACAGGCACCGACGGCCCGGCAACTGCGTCATAGCACGTGCGTGTCCGGATATCCCGGCGACACGGCCGGCAAGTCTCCGGTACTGCCCGAAGCCATTTGCTCGTCAACAGGCTTGTTGAACTGGCAGAGTCCAAAGTCAATCCTTTACAATGAGCAGCACTACTTGGCGCAACGTCTTCACGTATGTCTTGGAGCCTTTTCTTGTGACAAGTAATTTTGTTGTCCTGGTGCTGAAAAGTGGAATGCATCTAGGTACAACAAGTACACCCAAATTGCTGCTCGCGCCTTGCGTCAGTCCTTGAAGGAGGAGGAGCGTGTCGCTGCAGAGAAGCGTGGACAGACAATCCTTCGTTACCAGAAGTGGGAGAATGGCCAGGGTGGTCAACAGGTGCGCTTCTTCCCTTTACCTCGATGCCTATTGCTTTCCGGTTTTATCTTTGCTGTAATACTGACATGGATGTTGCTAGGTTTACTTGAACCCGCCTGAGGAGAAGGGTGCTCCTCCCAAGAGCGCAGCTGTATGACCGACCGCGTCGTCGTAATAGTTGTCCTTTCACGTCCAAAATAGACATCATCCTGCCTACCTACCTTGCTTCCGCCGTCGCGTCTGTCATTCATAGTGTGACCGTCATGGAACTCTATCGATATCATCAGAGCAATGATCGTCGAAACCTTGACATTTCTGCTTCCGT
This sequence comes from Somion occarium, assembly GCA_964035595.1. Lineage (NCBI taxonomy): Eukaryota > Fungi > Basidiomycota > Agaricomycetes > Polyporales > Cerrenaceae > Somion > Somion occarium. The sequence continues at coordinate 2,709,761 of OZ037946.1, forward strand.
CCAGTCCACATTGTCCGTATCTTCGCCCTATCTCTCTTCACCATTCTCTTTATCACTCGAGACCCGTGTCGGATGTTCCTTGACATTTGCTATTGACCGGCGCATCCATCACCTCGTGTAGCGACATGCGAACATGTGGAAGAGGTGCTGTATTTGGTTTCGAGTCAAGTTACCATCCACGGAAAGTCGAAGTCGCCAAATCGAGGTATGGACCGCTTCCTTCTCTTCGTGGAGTTTAACAGCTCCGTTGCGTGAGACAGAGTACAACTCAAACGGGCTTCCTGCGTGAATGCGCCTTGGGGCCGCGGGCTTCATTGCTAGTTTTTTTGTAATGCGTTTCACACTAGTAGTCTCGCAGTTTGGACGAGCTACTTGGCGGTCGTTCGTCTTGTGGACCCGTCCGGTCACTTCGAAATCTCGTTATACTGAGAGGGTCTCACTTGGATGGTCCTCGCAGAGCTAGGTATATATGAGCAACCAGAGCATCGTGAATATGTTCTCGGCATGTCTGATTTCCTATGTCCTTGCCCGTTTCACTTTTTGCTTTCCAACGTTCTCGACTAAATCGGGCTCGTAGGATCGATTGGAGTCATGTAAATTGAAATTCATTCGCTCCATACATGTTCTTGACCCTTATGAAGGTAGATCTGAGCATATCGCTATTGTCTGTCTTTACGACATTGCGACCATGCTCCAGCCTCGTTGTAGCGGTACCGGACGTTGACCGCCCAAAACAGCGGGCATACCAATTCGGATGTCCACGTGTTTGGCGGGCTTGCTTACGTGAGCAAGCAGCGGCGCTTTTCTTCTTTTCCCCACCGCCGTCAAAAGCTTCAAATTCCTAAGCCCCGTCCCCTTTCGCTTCCCTTTTCCCTATCCTACTCTCTTCTGCACCTCTCTCTGTACGTACGACCTGCTCCTACTCAAAATCAATCTATCGTCGGTGTATTTTCGCATCGACACAAAGCCAAGCCTTTTCTGACGCTCGCAAATCTTTCTTGTGTCCTTTGCAGCTTGACGTACTTCGCTTACCGATCGCGAATAATCCTTTGAAGAAAAGAAAAGAAAGAAAGAATCCAAAATGGCCGGTGCTCGTGGATGCTTCAACTGTGGTGGATGTGCGTTCTCAGTGTTGCTGTTGTTGTGTTGACGTCGTTCCGTGTCGCTTCGCGTTTATAATCGCGTTCTTCGAGGATGGAAGTCCTTTCCAGACCGGCGGCTCCCTTTTTCCCCTTCCCCCCTTCTTCCTTTTTACTCTTCCTTTTCATTTTCATTTTTCATGTGAGTGTGTGGGGTGGTTCTTGTTGCCGAGCATGTTCCTCGTGTCCTTCGATGACAACATTACACCGTCTCGCGCCTTGCAATATAATATGCTTTTATTGCTACCCACCTCTCCCTGCCCTCTTTGCCCTGCATAACCCTGCAACATACTCAACACCTGAATCTCTCCAGACGGCCACCAAGCTGCTGCCTGCCCAAAGGCCGGGAACCCAACATGGTATTATTACTTTGAATTTGCTTATGTATACTAATACTTACTGTGTTGCCTGCGACTGTCCAGCTACAACTGTGAGTATTTCCTACGCCTATTCTGGTTTGCGATATTGACTGGGCTTACAGGTGGTTTGGAGGGACATGTCTCCCGCGACTGCACGGCGGAGCCCAAAGCGAAGACCTGCTATAAATGCAACCAGGAAGGCCACATCGTACGTTCCGGCCAACTTCCTATGATGTCATTGTATTGATCGCGCCCCCGCCTGCTAGTCTCGCGACTGCCCCGAAAATGTGACCCAGACCAGCACCTACAGCGGCGGCGGAGGGTATGCTTCCAGCCAGGAATGCTACCGTTGCGGAAAAACTGGCCACATCGCTCGTCAGTGCCCTGACACCAGCGCGGGTGGCTACCAACCGGCATACGGTGCTTTCAGTGGTGGTTCGCAGAGAACCTGGTAAGTTGTTGTGCGTTGGAGATTTGCTTTAAGCGGGTCTGACCTAGTTCGCTCTAGCTTCACATGCGGTGGTGTAGGTCACTTGTCTCGCGATTGCGTGCAAGGATCAAAATGCTACAACTGCTCTGGCTTCGTGAGTGTCGCGTCTGAAAAGTACGCTATACGATTTGCTCACGGTTGGCTCGTAGGGTCACATCAGCAAGGACTGCCCTCAGCCTCAGAAGCGGGCTTGCTACACCTGTGGTTCTGAAGGGTAAGTGTGCATAATGTGTCTTGTGCGGCGATGGCCTGATGTCCGTTTTTGTGTTCTAGCCACATCTCCCGTGATTGCCCCCAGGCGAATGGAGGCGCGCCGGCCGCTGAGGAGGAGGCCTCTTGAGCGTTGGTCCCATTCGTTGGTCCTGTTTCGATTATGTTCGTGTGTATCATGGCGTCCGTATTTCTTGACACCCTCACTGTATTCCGTAACGATTCGATTGCTGCAGTTGTATCGAGGGGTAGCTACGAATATAGCATAGTATACTCTACGATTGAATCTACACTAGTTGTCTGATATCTGTTGCGAGTTGAGGGCGTGCTGGAGTGCTCTGGGTGAGACTCCGGGGTGTTCCGGGCATGCCGCATCGAGCCGGGCCTGTGAGATTTGAGGGAATTGGGCGTCGAGTTTGAGCGTAATAGCCTCCTCCCCTTTCTTTCTATTCTGCACTCCTTTCATCCTAACCATGCAAGCCCTACGCCTGGCGCGTCCTCGAGTCGCCCTCAGACCCATCACCGCTACTCGCAACGTTGCGGCCACTGCCAACGCGTCCGCACACGCTGCGTCTGCGACAGCGAGCTCGAGCTCGCAGGCCCTCATCCCCCTCTCCAACGTTGAGGCCCAATGGGAACGTCTGACTCCTGACGAACAGTTCCAGGTTCACCGCCAGCTGGAGGAGATCCAGAAAAAGGACTGGAGAACACTCTCCATTGACGAGAAGAAGGCTGGTGCGTTGGCTTTCTTCCTTTTTTGATTTGAATTTTATCGCTTTGAGCCTTATTGCATCATCGTACTGGCATTGTGATCTCGTGCACATAGTTGACCGTCTTTTGCTTATGTCGCTCGTATGCTCATGTCTTTCCGTCGTATCTACGATTCTGTAGCGTACTATGTTGCTTTCGGCCCTCATGGTCCCCGTGCGCCTATCACAAAACCCGGCGACACCGCCAAAGTTTTTGGCGTCGTATCTCTCGCCATCGGCCTTGCGGGTGCTCTCTACTATGGTATCAAGGCCACTGGTATGTAGACCTCCTTGCGTTGTTTTGCCTGGATGGAATCGTTGACTCCGCTTGCAGCCCCGCCACCGCCCAGGACCATTAACAAGGAGTGGGAGGCAGCAATGAACGAGACCGCAATCAAGCAGAAGATGGATCCTATCAGCGGTCAGCATTCTCAGTGTCTCGTTGTGTTGACGTCAGCGTTGAGCCTCGTCCCTTTGTGTTTGCGTGTGCAGGTATCACGTCGGAAGGATACTCTGGCAAGGGTTTCGTTCAGAACAAATAGAGCAGCCACTTTTGCTTGTCTGCGAAGAAAGTGCGGACGCTTCAACATATATGCTTTTACTAAAGAAGCGTTGGCGGGCCTTTCGTTGGGTCGCGGGACGGAACTCTGTCTTACATTATTGCGTAGCGTCACAACCAAGAATAATACACTTTCCTGCCTTACGTCGTCCACCTTGAGCTGTTGTTTGTTACGCGTGAACTCTGGATGACTCTTTTCAGACAATGTCTCTGCAACGCGATCCATGAAGTGCAAAGACATAGATAGTGATCAATCAACGAGGAATGCTAGTCTACAACGAGGCATCTATAGTCCCTTGTCCGATTCCTTTGCCTTCTCATCCTTCTTCTCATCTTTGGGAGTTTCTTTCTTCTGCTCCTTCTCTTTCTCTAGGCCGCCTTCTTCCTCGAACTCTGCCCTTCCGATGCTCGCCTTATTATCCACCAACGCATGCAGAGCAATCACCGCCCGAATCAAGCTACTCAAATACACCACAAGCAGCTCATCATTCGTGCTCGTGACGAAGCTATGCGTCGTCTCCGGGTCATTCAAATCCGGCAGCAAATTCAGCGCGTCTTGTAGGTGGTAGACAATTTGGTGATTCACGGGCATTTTGCCTCCTGCGACATCTACGAGGTATTTCTGAATGTCGGATATCCGTGATTGGAGACCGCGCAGGGAAGCGAGTTGTTCGGAGACGCGGGTGGCGAGGGTGGTTGTGGTGGAATCTTTGATGTCACGGAGAAGGTGCTCGACACCGATCTCTTCGGCTTCTTCAGCTTCGATTGCTGAGGGGACGTGGAGGAAGGTCTTGCGTGTTTCTGTACCATCCTAAGAAAAAGACCTATGAAGTTTGTTTTGTGCGCAAGAGCAGAGGTTAATGCGACACTTACATCCTTGATCTCCTCAACCGCAAAGTAAGCATCTGTAGGGATACCAACTGTATGTGGTCGGACGTCCACGATGACCATGACTGGTCTTGCAATGTATCGTTTGAGCAAATCATTAATCTCCTGGTCCGACGCCCTAAGTTTCGGTCCGGTATGATACCACCCAATCATCCGTTCTCTCGCTATTAAAAAAATGACAATACAACCCAAAACAGACGTTCAACACGAAAATGCACGAAACATAAACCAACGACTCACGGACCGTTGACCTTCTTGAACATCTCCCACATTCCTTCAATGTAGTTATGGTCCAAGAACCATGTCTTACTATCCTTCTCATCTTCCTCGAACGGAATACCGAAGGAGTTGGCAACATTGATGGTCTTGCCGTTGTCTTGACCTAGAAGGATACCGATCACTCGTTTGTTTGGCGTTCGGGCAGCAGATCGCGCGTGGTGGTCTGTAACGGAGAGAAGGACAAGCGGATGTACAACTGAAAGGAGAAAGTTAAAGCGGTCTCAGTTGTGTGTATGAGGTATGAGGTGGGGGTACGAACCAACTGTTGTGCCTTCTAATGCCGCAAGCTGCGAAACTGCTTAATTCAGCCTGAGCTTCGCGAGACAATGTTAAAGCGTACTTGTTCTGTTGTCGTCGCGACCATGATGGCGAGGTAGACTGGAGAAAATGAAGAGGAGAGTTGGGTGGTAGTTTGGTGAGTGAGACGCGTAAGTACACCGTGCGTACGCGTCTCATCGCTTAATTATTTGGCGCTGTTGTCCTTAGCCCTCTATGCGCTTGCCATTTTAGTCGCTGCCGTTCAGAATACAGTTTCAAATAGGACGTCCGACCCACCGGTAAGTGCAAGGCTCAATCAATGTACACATTCCCCGCCAGTTCAAAAAATGGATCACGAAGCTCCGATATTGATTGTGAAAGGCAAATACCATAAATTTGTGACCATAGATGTTAATCTAGCATGTTACGCCGGAGGCTCCTTGGCCGATGTCGATGACTAACCAAAACCGCTCCTACAAACATCATGATGCAGGCCACAAAAGAAAAATCATCGACACCATCGTTTGGCAACTAAACAGCTACGGAATCTCTACAGTGATACGACGCCTATTCTACATGGATCTATGAGTCGTATATGTTATTCGTCTTGTACATCTTAGTCTCCACCGGGGTCTCAACCGATTTCAAGTCACCATATACCTGCGGAATCTGGTACATCTTAGTATCAACCGGAGTGTCCGACGTGGGCTTCATACTCTCAAGCTTCTTCGCCTCGGCCCTGGCTTGCCTTGCGGGGGTTGGAGTATCAGCGGTAGATCCCGCCTTGCTAGCAATACTCGCCGCACGTCCATCAGGAATATGAATGAACTCGGGCTTGCCGTCCTGGGACTTTCCGTCAAATATGTAGTACCCCTTCCGCTCAAACTGAATGATATCACCCTTTTTGAGGTCAACAATGTTCGCATCAGCGTAAACCTCCTCGCGAAACTCGGTTTCGGGAGTGACGAAGTCTTTGAGTTCATCGTTCTCCTCCAACTTCTTCTTGGTGATGAGGTAGTCGTAATCGAGGAGGGTAGCGTCTATAAGTGGGTGTTCGGGAGTGGGAGCTGCGAGCCAGGTGATCTTTTTCTTGGTCTTGCGGAAGTCGCCCTCGAGGTGAAGGTCTACCTCAATTGAGATGACCTTTCCGGAGTCATCAAGATTCTTTTTGCGGACGATGGCGTTGCCCCAGTCCATCAAAGTGACCTGTATCACAGGTCAGTCATCGATTCGGTCTTATGAACGCGCATGGTACTAGCCTCCTCCTGGTCCTCGAAGGAGAGAGCATCCTCTTGCTCAATAAGAAGTTGGGACGCGAACACAGTCTTCTTCTCGCCAACATCAGGGTTCTTCTTGTGCTTAGGCAGGGTCTTGACCTCAGGCGTCGTTGGTCCGCCGTTCACTTTAACAGGAACTCTATTGAAAGGCGTATCAGAAACGTGCAAGTCGAAGAATACAGATCTGAAGACATACATTCCCTCCTTCTCGATAGCCCAGAATCGCGGTGCAATAGGGTCAATGATCTTCTTGTTGAGAGTCCAAAGGGTATCCCACTCGAGGGAGACAATAGCTTGTGAAGGTCCTTGTGCCAACATGAACTGACGAAGAGCCTCGACAGTCAAACCCCTACGACGAATGCCTGCAATATGGATATTAAGAAATGGAGTCAAGTAGACAACATCAGGTTGACATACCGCGCACAGTGGGGAAACGAGGATCATCCCATCCGCGGACAAGACCGCTGTCCACGAACCAGTGAAGCTTACGTTTTGATAGGAGTGTGTAGATAAAGTTCAGACGACTGGTGTAGACTGTTAGTCAACTGCAAATATAAACGGTTGAGATAAGCTATGTACCTGAAGTCCCAGATGTGTACTGGTCGAAGACCGAGAGCCTCGATCATCCAATAGTATTGCGGGTTTCGATCGCGGTACTCGTTCGTCCTCAGGGCATGAGTAACACCTTCGATTGAGTCCACGACGGGGCAGGCGAAGTCGTATGTCGGGTAGACCTTCCATTTATCGCTGAAGTATCGACACACCGGTAAGACGCAGTGTCAAGGGAAATCAGGATAAATTAATACATACCCGGTACGGTGATGATGTAGGAGGTTGCATCGATAAATGACGGGATCACGCAGCGCCTTGTTAGGGTTGTCTACGCTCATCTTTGCACGCACACACCATCGAACCCCTTCTTCGGAACCAGTCTTCATCTCCGCAAAGTGCTTCAAGTTGTCCTCGACGCCATCGTCTCGGTGCTTGGAAGCGATACCCTTGAAGCGCTCGTCACGCATCTGCGATAGGTAATGTCCATCATCAAATGTTCAGCATTTGATGTACTGAGCAACATACCTGAGCCTGCTCGGTATCATCGGCGTACGCCTTGCCCTCCTTGATCAGTTGGAGTGCAAGCTCGTAGAGCTTGTCAAAGTAATCGGAGGTATGCGTAAGAATATCGCCGTGAACGTCGAGAAGGGAAAGATCCTCGAGAATAGTCTCCTCGAACTCAGTCTAGAACACCCATATATGTCAAATGCTCCCCATATGGTCAAAGTGATATGAATGCTCACCCTCTCTTTTGTCGGGTTGGTATCATCGAAACGAATGATCAACTTGCCCTTGTACATTTTGGCGAAGTATTGGTTGAGCATTGCAGCTTTTGCGTGTCCAATGTGAAGGTAACCGCTTGGCTCAGGTGGGAAACGAGTAACGACTTCGCCCTCCTTTGCATTTTGCAAACCGAGCGCGAACGAAGCTGCAGTTTTGTTACTGCGAGCCTTGCTAGCTTTTGCCTCTGCATTGCGAGACAGTAGTATGTGTGAGCAAATGTTATTCACTAGATATATGTAAGAATGCATACCGATGAAGCTGGTTTGAGCGAGCTGAGTAGAGTCGAGCGCTTCGATGTAGGAGTACCATCGGCTGAGATGAACGTGCTTGTTGTTTTTAAGCAGTCCGATGAGCTTGACACTGGCTGTAAGGAGATGCTGGTTTAATATCCTGACGGATCCTGCCTCGCGCATTGTTGCTCACCCTTCAAAGCGCCCCAAACGATGAAGTCGGCCGCTGTGATGTCATGGCCAACAAGGAATGTGCGGAATGCAAGATAATCATCGAGCGAGTCCAAAGAGGTGAGTATAGCTGGTACAGCAGTGACTTTCGGGAGAGTCTTTGCAAGCTCGAAGTAGGTTTGAGTCTATTTAACATGGAGTGATTAGAAGGACGATAGAGAATACGATTGGTTTGTGCATACCTTCGTGCTCTCATCAGACAATCCTCCGGCCTTGGCCAACGTCCGCACGATCTCTGCCTCGTCGGTGATCTTGGATCCCTCGAAATCTAAAGTCACTCCAGAAGCACTCTCATCGAATGAGAGCTCGGCTTTTTCAGTGTAAGTCGCGATCGCTGCCGCTGCCCAAGGAAAGGGCGACGTCTTGGTCGACAAAGTCAATGTTCCAGCCATGATGAAGGTATGAAACGAAGATCCTCCTGGACCTTCCTGTACAAATGCGAGCTTTCTGACTCGAGGCTTGCACAAACTTGACTCGGTAAAATGATGATCGACAGGCTTACACAGGGTCCTCGGGGTCATGACCTCGAATTTGACGGCAGCGCCCAGTGTCGCATTGACTGTTCGACGTACGCGCACCGCAGTCTATTACCTCCTTCATCGCCTCGATATCGTAGCATTTATAGATGACAATGAACGCCATATACACCTTGCCCACGGCGTAGGATTCTGATGAATACCTCATCTACTGCCCGAATATTCCCCATTTACGATCCAAAGAATCCACCTGAACATCCAGGCGAAGAATGGACTCGTTTCGTTTGCATTTCAGATACCCACTCGCACACACACTATAACGTTCCGCCAGGGGACGTTCTCCTACATGCTGGTGACCTGAGTAGTTGGGGATCTTACCCGCAACTGGCAAAGACGGTAAATTGGCTACGAACGCTACCTCATCCTGTGAAGGTGTACGTATAATCACTCCATGCTCCAAGTAAATCTCTAGCTGACAACCTCATTACGCTTAGGGTCGTAGCAGGAAATCACGATGTATTATTCTTCCTCGTAAAACTCATAGTATCACGTATTAACTTCTTGTCTTTAGTTATGTTTGGATGAGGAAGTGGAACTATATAAGTCTTCAGTGGTTAGTCTCCCTATTGCTTGTTTTCATATTTTGCTCACCATGGGTTGCTAAAAATGATAAGGTCACCGCGGCCAAAGACATGATGCGGAATGAGGCAGCGTTACAAGCCGGTATTCACTACTTAGAATACGACTCTGCCGAAGTCACAGTTCAAAACGGCAGAACGTGGCATTTCTACGGGTCTCCTGTATGACGTTATTACCTAGGGCATGTTCTGATCCTGGCTGACCCTTCGGATAGGCGGCACCGAAATACGCATCTGGTTCATTCCAATACAGGGACATAAAACAAGGCGACAAGATATACAACCGAATACCATCTTCTACAGAGATTCTCCTTACGCATACCCCTCCATATGGCATTCATGATTTGTGCAAGAAAGGGACGCATGTTGGTTGTCGATCCCTTGCTTCGCATCTCCAAAGTGACCAGCTAGCGAACTGTCGATTACATGTCTTCGGTCATATTCACGAGGCTTTTGGTGTCTCCATTGACACTCTACCAGGTGGTTTAGAGCGCGTTAGCGTAAACGCTGCGATACGACGTAGCGATTTCCCTATCATTGTTGACTTGAGGAATTAATACAGGTTCTTTCGTCCACCGATTCAAGATGCATATAAGGCGAAGAGTCAGCTGAAAGCGCTGGGAACACCGTTCCAGAGTTTCGGACTTCTATAGCAACGATGGCCTGTCGCGCTTCAAAGCCTAATGCTTTCGTTGAATGGGTATTGAGAACATAGCTTTGCTTAGGCTGCAAGCAAGTGAAGCAAGTATCCCGTCTGAGGCTATTCGTTGCTCTCATCGTCTTGTATTTTTCAGTGGCGCTGGAGTTACTCTTAGTCCAGTCACGAGGTTCCTTCGGGAAGATCCTTGCTTTTCAGTAGCCATCGCACGGCGGCCGCGAGTTCTGATTTCTCCTCGAGGATGGTACGCGACGTAAATGACCTGATATAAACGCTACCGTTGACAGACGGTGGTTATTTTTGATCTCGTTTGATTTATCGTTTTCACTGCCTTTCTACAATAACGAACTTCTGCGGTCCAATAGAACTTCTATACATCGCTACCCTGTCCAAATTGCATGCGATGCGAAGTGCTCGGTTCATTGGGGGCTGTACACTCGATGTACATAAGTAAACCGCTCGTATTCGCTATCGTCCCACAGGCATCCTTGACCCATGGATGACATTATAGCTTCGTTACAATCACAGTAAGGATTATTCTGACGCGCTACATTTTGACTAACGTGACTATACCCACTGCAGGCGGCTACAGAACTACTTAAATGTCGGGTTATCCGGTGAGTGCTTCGTGCATCTGAGACTAGCGTATTGGTTGTTGAAGGCATCTTAGCTTTGTACTGGTATGAGTACTGCTTGACGCTTCCGTGGCAAATCCGGTGTTTCTGGCGTCGCCAATTCTCTCTCGTGTCCCTGATGCTTTACCTCAATTGTTACCTCAATTGTGTAGTATGCGTCTTTACCTTCATAGGTCTACCTGGTGTCGTTAAGCAGGTGTCAGGGTAAGGTACGATTGTTCAAGGACCATATACTTTCTTGAGCCACAAGCTGACTGCTGTGATCATCGCCGCATTGATAAATGGCACCAGACTCTCACTTGCTCTCTGCCCTGAGTAAATGATCTGACGATCTTTCAGCTGTAAAGTCTGGTTCTACTTTGGTTGGGCCTTGAATATTGTTAACACTGTAAACTTCCAAGGTCCGCTCTAAAGTAATTCATTTGGTTTCTTGACAAGCTGATTGGTGTATAACTTTCTAGCATTGTGTTGTATTCGATTATGGGCAATATGCCATCAGAGATGGCAGATGACAGCACCAGTCATCATTGTCACCCTGGTTACAGTATCAATGAATGTGGTGAGTTCAATGCTATTGAAAAAGTTAAAAGATATATTCACACTGAATTGAACATGTTAGGCTGTATATTTTCGACATACATCATTTGACATTGAGCCATTCTTTGGCTGTAGCAATGCAATTAAGATAAGCAACACACTTGATCTTGAGTATGAACATCTCTAAAATTCAAGGGTTTTCTATTTGCTAAACTTCTCCCTAGATGTATGCTGTCATTGAGCTTTAGTTGCCTGCATGACCAGACTGATATCTCTTCCTATAGTATCATATGTGAATAAAGTGGCCATGATTCTAAGTGAATGTTGGGCTATTGCAATGGTCTTGAAGGAGATCTATCCTTTAATGCATGCCACCTTTAGTGGCCCCTATGTGAAGGTATTAATAGAAGATGGTGAGTGCTGCAGTCTTCTGGAACCATCTAATGCCTGATCTCATCATTCAATTTAGCTTTAGTTGGGTTTATGTGAGACACAGACATCTTCATGAATGATGCACTAACTAATCTCACTCTGATCATGATAGGGCTATGCTTAGCATGAGCATCTTGGATGTATGCTATCTCAAGTACTTCCAGGTCATTATTCTGTCCTCTACCTTGTTCTAGCTGCTGAGAGTCTCTACCTCAGATGAACAATCCTCTGCCAACAGGTTTTGACTTGTATGTTATTATCTTGTGATATCTTTTCTCTAAGTCATTAATCTAAAATTTATCCAGGATCAATGCAATATTGGTTGCTGACCTCCTTTACAAATTGCGCAGTGTTGGCTTGTCTTCAGACATGTCAGAGGCCACTACTGAACAAACAACCAGGAATATGCACTTTGAGGAAGGCATTACCAGGACTTTGGGAGGTCCCACTGTGGATGAGGAAGCTCTTGCAGTTGCTAAAGTCACAGGACTCCCTTTGCAAGAAGCAGACCCCTTGGTTGAGAACCTCTCACCCTGTGATGTCTCTTCTAGTACTACCAGCAAAGCATCCTCTCTCTTGGGCTGTGGCATGGATGCTGAAAGAAGTGGAGAGGATAAGTGGTCTCTTCATATCATGCAAGAAGAAGATGTAGCAGATGCATTAGATCAGGTAGATTGGGGATATAGGTCTGAGGATGGACTACCTTTTTACAATGTGGAAAACCACAGTGGTCTCACAACCTTCACAACAGACTTCGTACCACATCAATAGTTTCTCTAAGCAATACATATTGTAACATATACTTGATCCTGTAATCTTTGATTATCCATTACCATAGTCCTGGAATAAAGTCACCCTAGGCTCCCAGTGCGGGTACTCTTACGTTGTGACAAGCTAATGCCATGGTCGCAGCCTTACAGCCTATGTCTGAAGCCTGATAGAAGGGAGTACTCGCCGGGAAATGTTAAGAAACAACACGCGAGCTTCGTAACGAAAATGTATCAAGGCTCTATCCAACAGATCACTGCTTATATTTGACTTGCTTAGGTAGGGAACGATCCAAGAGTAAACAATGTCTGCTTCTGTTTTCCCTTCCCTTTCTTGCCCTTTCCCCCTCCCGCCGTCGAAGTGTCTACAGATGCCTCAGCTTCTTGAGCTGGCTCAGCAGGTGTGTTCGTTCCGCTGCCAGGCGTAGAACTCTTTCCTGAACCCCAAACGGGCTGCGGAGGTGTTGCATCTCCCATCATCCTCCTCAAAGATATGTTACCACCTATTGCAGTTCTAGGAACCCTTGGCGCCGACGCCGTAGGAAGTTCTGGGAACGCGGATTTCGATAGAGCAGGTGATGGTGTCGGTTTGCTTCGTGCACCAGGCCCTGGTACAGATGTCGGCCCTCGAACGACTGTTCGTGCAGAACTAGCGGTAGCCGAAGAAGACGCCCATGGTGTGCTGCGTTGTACGTGTGCATGAACTCCCGGTGCTGGGCTTGAAGAACTCGAGGCCCGCAGAGGAGGAAATCGATCGGCTGGACGAGCAGGCGTCACTGTGGAAGATGAGGTAGCTGCGCGTGCGACGCGATCAAGAACTTGTCGAGCTGACTGAGAAGCTGATCGCGATGATGCAGTTTGTTTGGCATTCAAGACACGACCGGCAGCTATACCAGCCCACTCAGAGCCGGTAGACACCGGTGTGAGTGAAGGGAACTCGTTTCGTCGCTATAAATATTGAATATCGGATGACATGCATAAACACTAGCTTTGCGACGCATACCTCGACCTTGAAGCCGTTCCAGGCTTTAAGAAGATCATTTTTCTTTTCTTCGTCATCCAGCAAATCGACTAAAGCGTTTACGAGGCTCGCAGTATCTTCAAGGTTGTGATCTAAAATGTTCCATATGGTCAAAATCAGATCACGGGCTGCAGACTCATTGGCACGGTATGACCGAACGGCAGCTTTCATTGCGGGAACAGCGCCATTCGGATTGGGGGCTAAAGAGCTGACACGTGCAAGGAAAGCGGTATGTCGCCTGAAGTAGTGCAGAGGTCAGAACTTACCGCACCAGGACATAAGGGGCAACAACGTACTCGAGGATAGCAGGGTTAACATTGCTGGCTGACGGTGAAGGCGAACCTTGTCGACTTTGCTGACGGCTGGTGCTGATAGGGGTAGTATCTACGGTTAAATTGCCGCTAAACGCTTCTCGACGCCGGGCACCTGCATTCGCTGGTCGAGAAGGCACAGGTTGCGGAGGAGGTTCTCTTTCCCGTTCTCGATCGCCTCTATCTCGTCGTCCTCGTCTTCCTGGGCCACCTACTTCTTCAAATTCGAATTCAGCTTGTATTCGACGGGCATCCTTCTTATCCTTCGCGGTCATATCTGCGCCATGTTCCTCGACCATATGCGCTTTGAGATCCATCGAAGACCCGAAGACTACGAATTTGCGCACCAAACATGAGGGTTGTTGACACGCATAATGGGCTTGTGTGAAATGATTCTCCTAGAAGCTTCATGATAATTTGACCTCGGGGGAAGGCAAAATGTATACACTTACCAAGGCATCGTAGTTTCTAAAGCTGGGTAGTGTTAGACATATGACAATATAGAGTAATAAAGACATACTATTTATCTTTCACTTCGTTCCGTTTGCATATGAAACATTCTTCGTGGTTTTCTCGCATATGAGAGTATAGCTCGTCATCACCGAAGAAACAGTCGCGACAAAACTCGCACAATGGATGTACACCTCCTTCTATTTGTTCTTTAGGAGGGGCTGATCTATGAGATTTCTGTATGGAGGGAAGATGCCAGGCCAATTGGCTTGGTTGATATAATGCGTGCTCGTGCGCAAAAATCTTCTTGTGACGTATACATAGATCACTTTTGTAATGACGTGAGTATTTCACGAGTATAGATATGTGCATATATTTACTTACCACATGAGCTTGCCATGTGTAGCACGGGTATGCAGCTTCAGATCACTCCAGCCATTGGCGATATAGTCACAAGAAGACTCCGGACAATTGAACCGTAAAAGAATAAGACTATCCTCCATCATCTCCTGAGTTTCAAAAGATATTGCCAACTTAGCATCCTTGTAGGGAAGCATTTCTGGCGTGAACGAAGACCAGGGTGCATCGGGCGAAGTGGTGAAGATGGCAGAAGGTTGTGGTTCCTGCAGCGAAGATATCGGAATGCGTATGAACAGCAGAATAGATGGCACTAACCTTGCAGAATGTACATTCTAACTTTTTGTACAAAGCCCGGAGCCTCAGCCCACAGACATGGCAAGTACGATGATTGCATTGAGATACGGAGTAGTACTTGACAGGCTCTGCGCAGATCCAACATATGTCAACTTCATCCGCATCGGTGGTTGATATTTCTGCTTTCGTTTCTTCCTTCTTCTCCCCCGTAGGAGAGGGGGATTCCTTCGGCTCTGATACTGAGTTTGTATCAGTATGTTTAGGTCCGGTTTGACGACCACCGCGTCCGCGACCTCTGTTGCCTCTGCGCCCACGGTTTCCAGTAGCACCAGTCGGAGTCGGTGTAGCAACTTGAGAAGCCATTTCTATGTATCTGGGGATAGCAGTGTGAGGTGGAAGCGGTTATATGCAGTTGGTGGCTGAGATTCGGTTCCCTGCATGACCTTTTCGGGACCGCGCGAGTTAGTCAGACCGATATAGCAGGCGTTCACGATCGCTCTGTGCATAAGAAAAACGTAGACTCTTGACATTCAGAATGTAACGTTATTAGATGCATTGGTATTCGAAGTGTTCTACTCTACATCTGAGTTCAATTCTTCTGGAGTATCCGAATCCGCCACCTCCTCCACTGCACTGACGACCTGATTTATCGACGGCGATCTCGAAGGGGTGGGCGTCACCCCAAGCGAAGGTCGTCGAGATCCAATTCCAAGCAAATACATGGCTGAAGCTGAAGTGGTACGTGGTCTTTGACTACGGAGGCCATAAGGACTATGCGATAGCTTTGAGGAAATGAGATGTGCAGGCATGGGTATCCTAAGCCCAAGACTAGCGAATGGATCAGCAGAAAACGAATCACTTGCTGTTCTTCGCATCTGTGACGACGAGGAAGAACGGCGAAGCTTTGCACTGGTCATGACGGATCCAAACGACGGTGTAGGGCTGACTGGTGATGTGGAACCGAGAAGACCGCCTGCCCAAGCGGACCACCCTGTTGACTTTGTTGCAGAGCTGGTCTCAGACTCTTCTTCCGAAGCTTGCAGTTCATGGAGAGATTGTTTGACACATGCGATGTCGTGCTGAAGGTCCTCCAGCTTGCGACCGAATTGGTGCATTGCTCTGGATACGCTGGCATCCGTGCCATCAATAAATGCCTGAATCTCATGCTCCATTTCATCCTTGTCCACCTCATCGGAGATAGCACCAGGCACGGAAAGGAGAGTCTGGTAGCCTACGTGAACGCGCTCTTCATCGGACACTCTGATCTCCAGCTCAACTCTAGCATCCTCATTGTAGTCATCGAGGCGTTCGACCGCAGTTTGCAGAATGACAACCGTTTCCGCAGAAGGCGGAAGCTCAGCTATATCATTCTTGAGATCACGCAGGGCGATGTGGCAATCACGGAATGCACGTTGGAGATCATCGTAGCGATGTTTGACCTCAGCAAGGGCTTCAAGTAAGGAAGGTCGCTCGGTTGAAACTGGAGTATTGTCAACGGCCGAGTCCGCATTGTTCGCGATTGAAGTCCCAACCGCATTGACATCAACTGAAACGATTGCCTGAATGGTATCGGACGCAGTACCCGTTTCCGCGACCAGTTGCAGCGGTGCATCTAGTATTTGCTCAACCTCCGAAGATGGTTCATCCTGATGTGGAAAAGGAATGACCTTTACGTCAACAGGAGGGCCCTCATCGATACCCATCGCAACAGAATCACGAGGGGCGTCCACGGCTGCAACAACGATGTCAGGGATTGCTGGTATATCTGGTGGGGTATCGTGAACCTGATCAAGCTGTGAACTGGTTGTATCTAGAGGCAAAGAGATAGTTGGAGTGTCTTGGTTTTCAATCCGGCGTGATGGTTGCAGCGTGGGGATTTCAGGGATAGCTGTAGGTGTTGTTACGGCGGCCTCTGACGACGGCCTATCCGTAGTACCTGACAGGGCTTTAGTGGATGCGAGTGATTCCGCGACGATCTCATCTACAACAGTATCTGGAGATGGACTGTCGCTGGGCAACTGCCTCACATCCAGCTTGTTGGGTGAAATAGGTGAAATCAGGCTATCAGCGGCAGGTGAGGCAAGTAACGATGGAGGATCAGGTGAAGGAGATTCCGGAGCTGGCACTATTGAGCTAGATGATTGCGGAGAACGTATCTTTGAAGATTGAGAAGTATCCTTAATCATATTTGAAGATGCCTGGATAGCATTCGCGGCCTTGGGAGCGGGATCTTCAGTAGCCGTCGACTGAACGCCAGCAAGCTGAAGTTCTGCGTGTAACCGCCGATTGGTCTCATACTGTAATTCCTGCGTCAACACAGAGACAGCGTCCTTTGCTGCAATGATCCTCGCTATAGATCCAGGAGAGTCGTCCTCAAGCGTAGGCTGGCCGTTAAGTGACTCCAAAAGAGTCTCTGCGCCTTCAATGATCTTATTGCATGCTATCACAATGGCGTCCTCCTGACTCGAATTTGAGGCGCGCGACAGAGCCTCTTTGGATTTCCTGATCCAACGCCGAAGGTTTTCCGCGAGGCTCTCCTCCCGACTAAGGAAGGATAACCTGAGTGAAATTTCTCGGCGCCGACCGTACGCCTCCCGCGAGATGTCTTCCGCGAGCTCATCCAATGCTCGTCGCAAAGTACCTGTCTCGCGCCGTTCGGCAAGGAGCTCCTTCTGAAACTGTTCAATTTGAATATTCAGTGTTGAAGTCGTGGCAGCGTGCCGAACACGGAGGGTATCCATGGCCTTCTGCAATGAATCAGTGGTTGACTGAGAGAATTTCCTGAGAACGATAGACATCCATTAGAGAATATCGAGGCACATTTGGAGGATGAAACCAACATGTAGCGAGACACCATCTTGGCGGCGGTATTATCATCAGCTTTGTATTTGTCCAATTGAACAAGGGCGTCAGAAAGCTGGGAACGGATGTCTTGGGAACCCTCGCGTTCACCATCAAGAGTGGTGGTTAAAGACTCGATGTTGCCTTGTAGTCGATGAACCTCCGTAGCAAGTTTCTCTGACTCGCCATTAAACTCGTCCAGCAGGCGTTGCAGACCAGATTTCCCCTCAGCCAGGCTCTCCACAAGAGTCAAGCTTGAAGTGCTGCCATCAGGACCAGCGCTTTGGCTGGAGCCCGATGGGGTCCTAGAGTGACCTTGTAGCGACCTTACGAGGTCTGCATATTCTTGCACCACAAAGTCGGTCATCTTTCTTTTCTCTTCTGCAGCGCGAGCCTTGAAAGCCATCTCGCGTTCCCGCTCCTTCGCAGCTTCCTCCCTGGCTCTCGCTTGGTTTATTAGTTCGCTGGCGGCGGCGGCATCGCGCCGAGCTTGTGCGAACATCTCCCGAGCGTGTATAAGCTCGGATGTGCGCGTCAGAAGAGCATCCTCGGTGAACGTAAGCTTGTCCGAGAGCTTGCGAAGCGCGAGGGTCAATTCAGGGACTTGCAACGAGGCCGGATGAGGTGTCGAGTCAGGGTTTGCACGTAGAGTAGCAAGCTCTTCCTTCAACTGCGCGTTCTCTACCTCCAAGGCATGTGAACGTTCCAAAGCGTGAGACGTATCGAGAGAATGTCTTTGGAGCTTGACAGACGTTGAGTGTGATTCATGCTGGTAAGCAAACCTATATGTCAGTGGATGAGCAGATGTAAATTAGAAGAAAATGATAAAAACATACTTGATAACGAGCTACCGCACTACGTAAGCTCTGTAGTTCCAACAGCAGAGGATGGTCATCGTTGACAGGAAACTGAGTTGCGCTCATGAGCGCAGCAGCATGGGTCTATGAAGTATGTTCGCATCCGCCATAAGTAGACCTGATACACTGTCGACACTTACCTACGCACCGCGGGTATTCAGGAGACTTTCGACCTCTTTGATTCCTGAATTGACTCCGGCTAGAAGTTCCTTGTCAAGCGACTGAAACGGAGAAGGAATTGGTTGAGCCTAAGCAACAAAACGTACTTATTGATTATGTAAGTTGAATACAAATGAGTCTATAGCGCGAATTGAATGAGGTTAAGAGATGCACGACCTTGTAATCTGGGTGCTCCTTCTCTCCCTCCCTTATTACACTCCTTTCGTTCTTCAAGACTAGGTTGGTGCTACATCATTTGTATTGAGCACGAGCCATATAGCAGACCACGGATTACTCAAACGATCAGCTTTGTCATTGCGCTTGACCCAATAAAGGTCGTCTTCATAGGCAATTATCCTCGGGCTTTATGTCCTGTATATCGTGATCTACATTGAAGAAAAGTCGCTGCTCGGATTCGTCATCTCTAAGTGAGTGCGTTTGGTTTGGGACTCTCACCAAAGTGCTTACGTATCCACATCCATTTGAATCAGTTCACAGGTGTAATTGGTTGGTATGGCCAACCAGCACCCACCATACTCGCATCCGGGTCCGTCCTACTACCCACACTCGCCACCGCCACATCCGTATGGATTCCCTCCCAATCCCAACGCTGTCCCATTCTACCCATACCCGCCACCTATGAATGGGCATTCACCATTACATCAGCCAACCTCGCCTAGACTGCATGGTGGAGGTCGTGATGGGTATCCCTCTCACAGACCAGGGCCAAACTTTCAACATTTCCAACCCATTCCCCCGCAGCATTACATGCCTCCACAACCTATCACGCCATTAGCCGTCTCGCCAACAAGTCCGTACTCTCAAGCTCAAAAGTACTCGCCGCATGCGCCACAAATGTCGTATTCTCCTTCTTACCCACCTCAGCACAATGGTCCATACCCCCCTCAAACATGGCCGGCGCAACCACTCTCACCATTACCAAAACAGTTATCGATGCTTCCACCTCCACAGTCTCATCCTCAAGAAGTTCCAGTGCCTCCGCCATCTTTAGCGCCTCCGCAACCTTTACCAAGTAGCGCATCTGCGCCAGTTGCGTCGTTGTCGTCGTTTGTCCAGCCTTCTGTTATACCTTCTGCTTCGTCATCTGTTTCTACATCTCCTCAAGTGCATTCCTCTTCCCAAGCCGAGCCTACATTCCACGAACATTTGTCAGCGTCTGCTACTACTTCGGAAGCATCTTCGGTCCCATCGACACCAGCGAGTCGACCAAAAGCGTCCGAAATATCCATCTCAGGGTGGGTAATCTGGTCACGGAGAGGTAATCCGTCTGATGCCCCGGGCGTCATCATTTCTCCTCGAGCAAATCCTCCCGAACATGTCGTGCAAAAGGCTTTGCAGCTTCCAAGTCCTCCCGTCTCGCCAAAAATCAAGTTGAAATCGTTACAGCGGGTAGCAGTACTTTCACCGCACGAGGTCCACGTTCCTCTCAAGGAGGAAGTGAAGGAAGAGCCTGCGAAAGAAGAGTCTCCAGAACCTGCAGATGTGCCGTCATCGTCAGCCACTGAAACCACGCCGGCATGTTCAACTGCTCCGGATACACCTGTTCCTGGTTCACCTTTGTCTACGAATACGTCCATATCTCTTGCTACCGGATCACCAGCTGTAGGAAAGCCACTCAAGCCTCTAGCTTCCCCCGAAGCCCACATGGAGTCTACTGCAGTTGAACTTCCATCGACTGTCGCACCGTCCGCCACCGAAATTTCGGCCCGCGAGAAGGCTCAATCTGTAGTGTCTCCTCCGACTCAGCCTGTTACGTCGCCTTCTGTACCTGCAACGCCGCCTCCCGCCACAACGCCTCAGGCTGCACCTCCAAAGAAATCATGGGCATCGCTTCTCCAGTCTTCTGACACCGCTTCGTCTTCAAAATCACGCCTACCCACGTCTTCTATTGTCGGCTTTTCCATTCCTGCGACCTTGACGGCTAGTACGTCCGCTGCTAATGGCGCACCTGTACAAGCCCGACCGGAACTTCTCAGCCTTCTCACCACCGGTCCCAAGGGGTCCATCCCCCCTCCTAAAATCCGTCCTCGTGGTATCATTAACACCGGCAACATGTGCTTCGCCAACGCGGTGTTGCAAGTGCTTGTATACTGCCCACCTTTCCATCGATTATTCACTGAACTGGGAAAGCATATCACTGGCCCGATCGTCGGCCCTCAGAAGGACGGAAGTAAGGCGACACCGCTCGTTGAGGCTATCATTCAGTTCCTCAGAGAATTCAATCCCAGGAGCGTCGACTCTGGTACTGGTGGAAAGGGGAAGGAGCGCGAGGAAGATGACTTTTATGACCTCGATTCCTTCGTACCCAACTACGTGTATGATGTGATGAAGGAGAAGAAGCGGTTTGCCAGCATGGTTGTAAGTGTGGCATCTTTACTGCAACATTGTCAATAGTAAACTCATGTCGTGTTAGGGCGGATACCAAGAAGATGCTGAGGAATTCCTTGGGTTTTTCCTCGACATTCTTGAAGAGGAGCTTTTCTCATTGCAGTCCTCGCTTTCGCCCACAAAGGCACCCGCTTCGGTTGCTGGTGGGAATGTCGGCGAGCATGCAGAGACCGCGGCTCAGGATGACAAATGGTTCGAGGTTGGCAAGCGGAATAGAACGGTCGTTACTCGCACAGTCAGTCATTTTATCTACTACTTCTATTCTACTGGCGCAAAGCTCATGTTTCTCTTCTTTGCAGGTTAAATCGATGGACTCCCCAATAACACGCATCTTTGGTGGTAAATTCCGTTCGACGCTTCGTGCCCCCCATCAGAAAGACTCGGTGACCATCGAGGACTGGAGAGCACTACGGCTTGATATCTCTGTAAGTATCCTTGTTACCTGCATCGAGTTACACGCGAAACTCATGACCCTCCAGCGTGATCAAGTGCATACCATTAAAGATGCCTTACAGCTAATTTCGCATCCTCAATCCGTACAACTTACTTCTCCCACACGACCCGGCCAGGTGATCGAAGCCACTCAACACACACTCATCGAGTCACTGCCGCCGGTACTGGTGTTGCATATGAAGCGATTCATGTATGATACTACTGTTGGTGACGTGGTGAAAATAAACAAGCAGGTTGCGTATGGATTTGATCTGGAAATCGGTCCTGGTGCGTTCTAGCTTCAATCATGTTGTCTCGACAATGGCAGCTCTAACGAATGATTATAGATCTCATCGCACCGACAAAGAGAACATCTCATCCCATCAAGTACCAACTCTTTGCAGGTTTGTAAATTTCATGACGGCGTTGTTGGGTAAAGACTGACGTACATGTTCTGACAGTTCTTTATCATCACGGTCAATCCGCTTCGGGAGGACATTACACTCTCGACGTGCTTCATCCGAACCGTGACATGAATGACCGACCCCGTGCAGCATGGATCCGGATCGATGACGAACTGGTTTCGGATATTCGGGCAGACGATGTTTTCGGTACGCAGGAACGAGACGATAGATGTGCATACTTGCTATTCTACCGTAGAGTGGGTAATGTAGCCTCTGGCCCGCGGACTTGGTCATCATTAGCAGCAGCGCATAATGCAGTTTAGTTTTGTGCCCTTATACCTTGCTAAGGCTTGCTTATTGTGGATCATCGCATCTTTGCTGTCCGAATGGTCGGGGACACTGCCGCAATATGATACCTCTTACAAGGTCACCAACAGCTCCGAATATAATATCAAATCCTATGGTATGTATGAGTGCCATGTTGAAAACTAAATTGGAGAAGCGTCCTTTGAAAATAGCCTATATACGAGGGACAAGCTGTAAAAGGTACAGGTATGATTCTACGTTAGTCGTTATAAATATTCCAGCTCTTGAGCAAGACAGTCAGCGAACGTCCTCAAATGCAGGAAAAGGTACTCACCCTTCGCCATCTTAGGCCCCAGTGTTCATTGATAGGACCATCCATACCAAACGCAAGACCTCTGAACCACCAGAAGCAAGCAAAGATTGTGAAGGATAGGGCGCCGAATACTATCCATTTCGTCTTCTCGGAGAATCGTTTTGATGTCAACACAAAGTGGTCAACAAGATGAGCGAACATCAGGACTGAGAAGTAGAGGGTGGGGAGCTGAAGGATACGTCAAAACGGCACTTTCGTTGTTACTTTGTCCGGAAACTCACATAGTGGTGGACATATGTGACTCGTCCCATGATCATGAAGGGGACTGGAGAATAATAATCAGCGTGTAATATGCTGTGAAGTTATATGAAGACCTTACAGTAGTGCAAAAACCAACCAAAGAATGCGATTTTCCCCACATAGATGAAGTGATCCCATTCTCCTAAAGACCTGTTAGTGCCGAGTCATGAAATCAATAGACGTACGCTCACTTGGTTCCATGTCCGCATACCGTCGTTGCATACGAATTAAATAGACAGCAAGGACCAAGAGGGACACGACCAGACTCGTTGTGCCAGCCCACCAGATGACAGGTGTTCCAAGGAGGTAGTACTTCGTCTGATTATCCCCCCAACCACACATGCGCAAACCAAGGCGCAGGAATGGCCAGTCAAGAGGTTTGGAAGCGAGAATATCCTCCTTGTCGGGGTCAGGAATCAAAGCGTTGTTTGACGTCATCATGGCAACGTTTAGATGCCAGAAGTCTCTCAAGAATGGCGAGCGGTAGAACTTGGTATTGCCACGCGGCACTATATGGCAATCAGTAAGTCGAGTAGGTCCATGAAGAATGAAACTTACAGCGATCATTCCAATGACTCTCGACGTTCCAATAAGTGTGAACGTCTCCAGGATTATTCTCTTTCTCACAACTGACTTCAACCTGCTTGAAACCCCACTGAGGCAAAATCGCATTGGCGGCACGAAGGTAACAACCGAGAACCTGATGACGGAATCGCAGACGAGTAGTGAGCGAATGAATCTTATCCACATTGTTCTTCTTGCCGCGTTTTATATCGTCAACGACTTCGACAACCCAATAATCATGTTCATCGCCGATGGTCAAGTTGCCGTAACAGGACACTTCGTGATTCAATTTGGTGACAGGTGCGGGAATGGGATGAGAGTGAAGATTGCGGGTTGTAGCTGCGTGTCGAAGTCGAATGACATCCCCATCTTGGAGGAACCGGATAGGGCCTTCGGCGTCTGGCTCTGGCTCGCCCCATCGAGGAGTGATGTACCAGTCGTTGTTTTCATCTTTGTAGTGGTAACATGTAACTTGTTGCTGATTTGAACCCACAGGGTATGTTTGAACGTGTGAGTGAAGGAGACCACCACCCCAACCCATGTTCTTCAGAGTAACCTTAGAACCGAAGGCGACATCTGACATTCGGATTAGTAGAGTTGTGTCCCCGTGACGATATTACGCACCCAGTGGATTGCTTGCAAAGTCATTGCCAACAAGATTAGCTTGGAACAAGGAGCTCATTTGGGCATCACCAGGACCTGAGTGGTTCAGGATCAAGAAATGCAACTTGAAGGAAGCCATGTATACTAGTATCGGCAGGACAATAAGGCAACCGATGCGAGCACCCCAGTGTCGTATTTGATCACGCTGAGACATTATCCATTGAGTGAATAAATATATGCGTAGGAGGTAGAAACATACCACAGGCATCTTGAGGTCACCGAATTTGTCCCAAAGATCTTCAATGGTATACAACCCAACCAAAGCCGTGACGAAAAGCCCGACCCATTTCACGCTGACAGTGAATCAGCATATAGTAAAATTCAGCGATAAAAATATATATACCTAGTGACACAACCGATTGAAATTCCAGTCATAGCCAACCACATCCACCAATCGAAAGAGAAGGAGCTGCGAAATGAGTTTAGCGATTTACAGAAGCACAGTCAAAGCACTTTTTACGCACTGGTATTGTTGGTTGTGGAATTTAGAAAGACAAAAAACGGTAGTGAACGTGAAGAAAAGTAGCATCGAATCCAGAAGAATAAAGCGAGAGATGCACAACCAAGCGACATCTAGACAGAAGGAAATGTTCAACACCCACAAGAGAGAAAAGCAAGAAACCTACCAAAAAGAACCATCAGCGCAACCAAATGGCATGCTCGCCAACTCATGCCAAGCTCCACAGCTGTGTACCAGCCCAAAGGTACCATCGCAACACCGAAGGTCGCCATTATTACTCGCATAGCGGTATAAGGTACGTGTTCAGGGTATGCTTCTCCGCTCTTGAAGTCAAAGCTCCCATCATAGCCTGACAGAAGGCCGGCAAGACCAACGAGCATCTTTCCCAGTGGCGGATGCACATCGAAATAGAACTCGCGTTTGAGGTAATGGCTACCAAACTTTCCGAAGTGCGCCTCATCCCAAATAACATTACCGGATTTACCGATCTTATGGAACCGCGTCCAACAAGCGAGCAAGGTATAAATGATGGGTGGAATATGTTCCAAGTTTTGTTGAATCAGCTCTCCCTGAAGGCATTCATAGTTAGAGTGAATAGTCGACAGGTCATAAGCGTGAAGGACGCACGACAGTGGTAGGGGGAGGGGCTGGCGGTCGCCTTAGCCGACCACTCCCTACAGGTCCCCTCGCCGCCTTCATCTTGGCATATACGTCCTTCCCTCCATCATCGTAGACGTCGTAATCCATAGGATGCTTCTCATCCTGTGCAACGAACGTCTCTCCTCCATCTACAGCAGGCGCACGAGGGACCCGCCTCCGAGCGGTGTCCTCGCTCATGTAATGTGGTAAAGGTAGTTCCTCCTCTCTACGTGGTACTGCGGTCCAGCCTAGGCTACCTGTTGGAGAGTTGGAAGTTGCGGTATGGTGATGTGGATAATTGAGTTCCTCAAAGTCTGAAGACGTTCGAGGAGAACCAGATGGTGTGCCGAAATTGAGCGCGACGTCGGCTGGTTTCATGTAAAATGCTTTCTGGCCGGCTGGGGAAGCCTAGCAGGGGATTACGCTCATGAAGTAGGGAAAGACTGTAAGAGCAAGATCTAACAAGCACACTTGAAAATTACAAAGGATATCCGGCTGCGGCCCTGCTGGCAAGTTAGTAGTAGACGTGGTTTTACCCAATCCTGTGGCGTTCTCGGTAAAACGCCCTGCCTCAACTGCCACATCATGATCCACAACTTCCGCAGTTACGCCAGTCTCAATAAACTTCATTTCTAACTTTGCAAGCCTCATACCAATCGCAAAGGATTACAGAGCGATTTCATAGAGAGGAAAAAAGCAGAGCAGAACTACTTTTGACGGATAGATACAAGAATACACGAAAGCAAAAGAAACCATTGAGAGGAAGAATGTCGGCCTATGTACATTGTCAGAAATCATGAGGGAGCGAACGGAAGATCACTGGTGTCTCTGGTAGACAGCTAAAGAAAAAAAAGGTTAGTCCTAGCAAGAAACGTGCAGATAATATTGTTCGTACCAGAAACCATGGCATGGTCACGCTCATATGGCTCCAGCGTGACTTGCTCAAGGGGCTTGAACTTGCCTTTCCTGAGCTCATTGACTTCGCGGGCGAAGACAACTTCTGGTGCTGCGGTCGAGTCGATACAGCTAGCTTTGATAGAGATAACAATGTGACCGCCATTTTTGAGGAAATATTCGGCATTCAAGCAAACAATACGTGCTTGATCAGGTTGAGCAACGTCGGCGAAGATGACATCGACGGAGGACAAAAGCATGCGATATTTTTGTGGTGTTCGGGCATCCTCAACAATTGCTAAATCACGGAATAGAATGAGAAACTTGGTTCAGTATAGATGATGAGTACATACGAATGACATTGGTTCGCTTCTTCGCCATGTTGATCAGATCTCGTCCTGAACGGAGCGAGAACTCAACAGCGTACACGACACCCTCCTATAACTCCAGTCAGTAAACAGTGCTAAACCCGAAAATGAGAGTTTCAACATACCGGTCCAACAATATCAGCAACATGACTGACACTGGTTCCGCTTGCAGCTCCAAGATAGAGAACTTTCTTGCCAGGCGCGATATAAATGTCGTCCAATCCACCAAGGATACCGGCAGCCAACTTGGATCGGAAGGGATTCCATACACGGTATTCAATCTTCGTGCCATCAACACCACCTTCGACAGAAATACGCTTCTCGCCGTATACTGACTCTCCAGGAGCGATGTTTTTGGTGACGAGCAAACTCTCCTTGCCCTTTGCGACGAAAACGCCAGGATGCCTGTGAGGCTCGACGATCACATTGGAACCGCCTCTCGCACCACCCCTCGCGCCACCACGACCACCTCGCGGTGCACCTCGGCCGCCACGTCCACCACGATCACCACCTCGCTTGGCGACACCTCCTCGTCCACCGCCTGTAAAGTTGACATACAGTCAATGATCAAAGTATATTTGATGAAGCCCCATGAACACGTACCACCAAAACCCCCACCAAAACCCCCACGGCTTCCACCGCGACCACCTCTAGGAGCACCACGTCCACCTCCTGCGCCTCGTCCACCGCCTCGTCCACCGAAACCGCCTCGTCCGCCTGGGGCACCTAGTAAAAGTTTCGTTGATTGTTGAGTATCACACTCGAAACCTGCTTCAAGCCTCTTCATATATATAAATCGAGCTCACCAAATGCCATGATAGTTTGTTAGAAAAGAACGGTGCTTTTGAGCCTTTCTAGACGGTCTTGAAGGTGTAGAAAAATTAGAGGAAGACTTTAGCAAACGTCCAAAAGCGGTAAGTCCTTCATTCTCTCACTGTGCTTACGGCATCTTCCTAATCTAGGCAAGCGTAGTTGTTACTAGTGCTCGCGTGCTCAGTTTGAATCGACACTACTTATTGTTGCATACAGGCATATATTGGGCATAGAGGTCACATAGTAATACATAAAAAGGACGGAACGGCATAAACATATGATATAAATGATCACAGGGAAGCTGATTTCTCTCCAACGTTTCTCTCCAACGCTGATCACTTAGTGAGGCCCGGCATGATATCTTGTCCGCCACGATCCCTCGCAGCGGTTGCGATGAGCCCAAACAGCATCGTGAACGATATCTGGATGATCAGATTGGATAATGATACCACCACAACTATAGCACCAATGTCTGTACAAATATGCACTGTGAATAGACAGTCGATATCAGAAAATCCTACTAGTACTCACGTTAGACCACCACACTGCCTACTTGTGCACTGGTGATAAAGTGCCTCAGAAGCTAGATGTTTTTTCATAAAGATACAGTAACCCTCACCTGCATATGGTTGCAGCCTAATTCTTTCTCCGTCCGTGCTCCGCAGCCTACATAATGTACGAGTAAGCTTTATAATACAAAGGCAGTCATTCTTTCCCTTACCTGGGCAGGTGGCCCATCCCATTCTTTGCATGAGTGTGCGCAACTCCTCCGTCCCGTCCGGAGGACAAGTATGGCGAGAACCCTTGATGGCTCGCCTGCAGTTCTTACAGAATGAATGATTGCACACAGGACATCCGATTACACGGATACGGGGGTTCTCGAGCGATTCAATGGCGACGGAAAACTCACTGGTACAACTGTAACAGACGCCGTGAGTCAAAGTCATGTAACGATGTCCAGAGAACTAACGTTGGGCAGGAAACGTTCTCAGCTATGCCTGTTAGGGCCCGTTCGTCAAACTGGTCCAATAATTCAGCTGAGAGACCGATCGTTTGCAAGAAGTCACGGGTCAAGACTAGAAATTGCAGAATATTTTCAACTTAAACATTGCAGAAAATGCGACATTCACTGTACCTGTAGGAGTGTCCATTCGCTGCGCCACGCAGTCCAAGCATTGAATAGGATGCCCATCGTGTCCTTTCAATGCTGAGCTGATGTGCGATTCAAGACAGCCCTTGCAGTAACGATGTCTGCATGGTACTACAGCTATAGGTTGTTCTATCTGGTCCATACATATCGAACATTGTTCTCCAGGTCTTGGCGGCGCCTCATGAGCAAGGTTAGCAGTACGTGGAAGTTCTTGAGCGAGATTGGCTGGAGATCGATTAGCAGGAGGAGATGGAATCACGAAGTCATAGAAAGGCGGAGAAGGAGAACGCGGATAGTACAGCTCAGGTGAAGGCGAAGGGTACGGAGGGATGAAAGGCGACGGCGATCTCGGAGGAATAAGGCGATTGATTGGCTCTGGCTCGCGGTACGCATGTACAGAAGAAGGCGAGTGATAGATCCCTCGAGGCCGTTCCCAGTCAAGAGGCGGGACAGCTGGTCTCTGAAAAGCCTGATGATATGCAGGGCTGTCTGGAACTTGCGGGCTCGGGGGCTCTACGTCGAACGGAGGGAACCAATGAAGGGGAGGATACATTGGCGGCCGAGGTCGGATCGCATGAGTGCCAGGCAGAGCAGGCTGCCAGTAGGGTCCAGTCGGGAGATGGAACATAGGCACGCCCGGGTATGTTGCCTGAGCACGGTTCGGTATGCCATGGTTCACATACGGCATATGACCGAAATAACCAAGATAATAAGGCTGAGTTGGGGGCAAAGGGTAGGTGTGTCCTCTGGGCGGACTCCATAGTGGGATCTGAGCCATGGTTTGCAGTCTGCAGCAAGAACAAGAAAGACCCCGGGCGGCGAAGAGACACACCATGCACTTGTACATACTTTTATACTGCACGGAATGACCTCTGTGGCAACCAACATCCAGAAGTTGGACAACTTGTCCAGAATGGAAGACAATTGAAATCAATCCATCGCGAACCTATCAAGAAGCATCACGAAGGACATTGGCCGTTGTAATGAGATGGCATAATAACACGACGAGGCGTAGGTTTCTCGCCCTAAATTGTCGTCATGATGCAGAGATATCCAATTCATTGCTATTGTTGGCCAGGTACACCCAGAGTTATGTTCAGGAAAATGACGTCCGTAGTCAGGGGAGGGCATCGGGTTGGCTCTTGACTACCCCGGTATGTTTGTGGGTTATGAGCAGCCACTCTGCGGCTCGTTTCTATCACGAAGTTAGAGTTGGCAACTTATCAACCAGGTGTCCGGTGGAAGTTGCTGCGAACCTTGGCATGCAATTGTCCATGTCCATGAGCGCTTGTACGCTCAAAAACGATTTCGAATGTACATCCGGATGAAATGATGATGTGTGCTCGAAGCAAACGGTACGCGCCAATCTGAATCTGCAACAATAAAGAAACAAACAATTCACCTAGAGTTTTTGTGAGCATTCATCCAAGGACACTAGGGTGTCGCAGCCAGAACCCCACAATTGTATGGTTCGAAAATTGGGTGACGAAATCAGACAGTTACCTAGATAGCTGTTGTCAATTTGAGTATGCTTCACACTGAGAAATGATCCAGACAAGATGATGAATTAATCAATTATACATGTCGTAAATGCCCCGAAGCAAAGGAGAGCGACGTTTTTGCATGAACATGCACATAAAGATATCTATGCAGAGATAAAGCACCACACTGCAGAAAATAAGGCGTTAAGTCGATGGACTTTACACTGCGAGCAGATCACTCACCGAGACCCAATCCCATCTACTGAGTCTTCATGAAATTTTGGTCACGTATTCTCTGTCTCCTCTCCTTCCTGAGTCGGACTTTCTCTGCGACGCCACCAGGTCCATCATCCGGAATGATTTTGGGTTCTAATAACTTCCAAAGCCATGGTGGGTAGGCATCATCGGCAAGGGCAACGACAGGCGGTTGGCCCTTCAGGAATGCAAGACCATTAAGAATGGTTCCTTCTGGACAGCTGGACGCAGTCGTAGCTACAGACGTTTTCAACCAAGTTATTCGCCATAGTGCAATCTAATAAAACACACCTGGCTCGTCCACCGCTGTTGATGATGTTGCTTGACCTTTTGGTGAAGCATTCACAGTGTTGGCCTCCAAAGGCTTACTCTGACTAGCATAGCACCGCTGTGCACTGCGGCACGCGTTGAATAGCGGTTGCGGTCGCCGTAGAAAGCAGAGAGACATGAGTGTGACGTGACGCTGTCACGACGCGCCTGTCCGCGTCGGGAGTGGGCGGGGGGCGTCGGCGTCAATGCGATACCTTGACGACCGACGACGACGTCGACTGCCAGCTTTACCTCAGCCAAAACTCTCTTAGTGTGCATGAACATCCTCAAGATTATTCGGAAAGTATTGTATAACGTGTGCGATGCTATGGCAATTATGGTACAGGAAGTTTTGCAAGATGAGCGATCAAAAGCGAGAAGACTGGGAGTGCGACAAGACCAAGATAACTAGACAGGACGAAGAGAACTACGACGAGAACAAGACTTTTTTTGTGCGGAGACCAAGATAAACGATACTTTTCAAAACGATTTGACGAAATTTAGCGTGATAACTTTCTATCTTTTGACTGATGTTGTCGCTGTGCGAAGCTCTCAAGCAAGAAGATCAAGGTTGCTATTCGAACGACCCTTCAAGTTGACAATGCGAATAGGGCCAGCTTTCGAGCACTTGTCACGCAAGAAGTGAATGAAGTCCTACACAACGATCATCAAGGCGAGAACGAGCCCGGATCAGGAGAAGCTTACCTTAATCCTTGCTGAGATATCAACCTTCTTATGATTGTTGGGAAGACCAGAAGATTCATGTGTCGATGGTGAAGGCAAAACTTCTGAAATCTCTATTTGCACCTCATCTTCTTCGAAAATATCGGACTGTGTGATGCAACGACTCAGAAGACAGAACAGTCGGCTCGACAACAACAGAACGCACCAACGCGAGACTCGTCCGCCAGTGTTTGGACGGCGGCTCTACGAAAGAATAATCGACGGTTTTCTGGTTCTGTCTTCAACGGGGTGCTTTCGAAGAATCTAGCTAGCTTCACTCACCATGAGGTCTTCGCCGGAAAGTGGGGTAGGTTTGGTGAAGTGACGAACGGCTCGTTGCGAAGGTTGGCGATTGTAGAGAGGTAGGGGATGGGGGTCAACTAGAGCATTTCCAGGGATGCGAATGAGAGAGTGCGATTGGTGGACTCGAGAGGTAGAACAGCAGTTAGGTGCATTGTAGTGAGCGTGCATGTTGGATCGAAATGAAATTGAAGGAGAGTGGGGGTTGGAGGTGGGGGAAGGAGCGTGAGTGGGGTGTGAGAACAAAGATCGTCCTCGTCGCTGCACTTATATTGGCGGCGCGATGTCTGGGCCACCTCAGAACCGATAAGGTTGTCGGCTGAGTGGAGGACAGAGCATGAGGCAGCCAGCCGCCCAGTTAAGGAAAGGAAAGAGTGACTAGGCCGCTGCTTCCCATCGAATTTGGGGAAAGGGACCCATGCGCGAGAAAAAGATCAAGGCTCTTGCCGCCACCATGAAATACTTCCGCGAAGCTGCTTATGATCGTGATGCTGAAAAGCTTCCGTGTCACCTACAGTGCATGCTGGACATCACTAGATTCCCGAGGCACTAGGTGAACCACTCGATTCCACACAGATATACCAGGGACATGTCGGAACACTTCCCCGTTCCTCTGTCGCAATCGCAACTCACTCAAGAAGTTCTCCTTGTCTCCGTCAACAACAATGGAGAAAATTCCACATTCTCAATGTAGCAACGCCCTTCGACGTAAATGTAACCGGCCCACCTGTTTTCTCGCCTTCTCATCTTGTCGGGCGAGCCATTGCATACATGTATACATGGCTCTTGAGTTCCAACTCGAGTTCAACGACATGATAGAGGACGAGAACGGAAGGCACAATGTCTCAATGCATATTTACAAGAGCGCATTCACCTTGTGAGGCTACCCAGCTTCCTCCATACGCAGGACGGTAGCAGGGTAGCCCCGGAGGAAGAAACTGGTCAAACTGCATACCAAAGGTGAATACCACACATATGATAAATATTATATAATGCGTCTTTTGACTCGCAGATAATGTACTTTGCGAGCCATTTCAGCTCTACGCTATTTCGCCGCCAAAGAGGCGGGATTGTGACGCCGTGACGTCGGGCGCGTCGCGTGACGTGACGTAATCTATGCCATCAAAGGGCGGGCCGACTGCTGGGAGGCAAGTTCATCGAAGTTCCGTCTGCCAAAGTTGGGTTGTCTGATCCACAACGCCCGATAGCGACAAAGTGCAGCGTCACTGCCAACAACTTCGACATCAAACAGTGTATTACTTGCCTCCACAGTGCCCAACCCTGTTGTGAACCCAACTAATTTGATTGAGCTCCTTCCGATACCCATTCCTGTGTGCCACAAGTCCCCGCCATTCACAACCCCAAGAGCGAACTGTGTACATCAAGTGGGATTACGCACCTCAACACCCAGCTGACGGCTGAACATGAGCGGCGGCAACGCCATGCTCGTTGCCCCTTAAATGGGCCAGTGGCTGACAACTATTATTCCGCCGTGCTCTACCTGACGGGTAGAGTACGGGTGGGCAGCCGTCTAGGTCATTGCCACGGCCGATAACGTCCAAACGCAACGACATCGTACATGACTTGCGAGATGTTTGGGAAGCCGTAGGTTTCTTTTCTTCATGTGGGGGAAAGTCAAGATTTCGGTATCGGACACCATGTCAGGGGTGCAAAGGTTACAGGATTCCTTGTCGCGGCCAGCCCGAGGAGCGTCAGTAAGAGAAACATATTTTTCGAGTTCAAGAACGAGGTGGTGTTTGGACGAAGAACATGATTCAGCCGAGGTTCAACGGTCCGAGCGATACTCGCAAGCGACGGATGCAAATGTGGACCAACCCCCCTCCGGAACCTCGCGGTGGCTGCCGCTCTCCTTTCCCACATTTTCCTCTCCTGCTTTCGTTTTTTCACGATTTTCTGTCCGCTATTTTTCTCGTTTTCATGTTTCCTTTGGCATGTGCAGAAGCTCCCCCTCTTGCTCCTTCCATCATCCTGAACGTTCTTACCAACCAAAGTGTCCTGGAATCTGGACGGCCAATCGCATGCAAATATTGCCAGGTTACAAATGGCCCAAAGGCCACTTCAACAGACCCTCACCTCCAATCGGCCTCCTCAAGCTCCTGTAGCCAACCGACCGTCTAGCAGCTGAACAGAACCACCTCGTCCTCCTCTGCAACCGGACACCCGTCTCCAGTTGGCCCTTTCCAGCTGTGCATAAACGCTGTTCCAGTCCCAACAGAATCTACGGCGGCGGTTGGATCGGGCTGAGGTTGCATCAAGCATTTGATCATACACTGGACTTAAGTCTACGAGAATCTACTCCCCGATACATCCGCAATATCAATGTCACTCCAGTAGGATGCCACTCGAAGGTCGGGCTCTTGGAATCATGAAATCTCAGGATCGTCAAGATATGGGATACAGGCTATTATGTTTTCAAGATGATCATGCTTCAAAGCCTGAGATACACAAAGTAGTATTCGAGATCAACCTTTTAACTCAAGAATGAAGATCTGGTCTTCAAGCTCCTCAATACGGAGATTTAGGCAGTGCAATGTGATGGCCAGGTCACACGAGATTGGGAAGGGAGAGTCGGAGACTTCCCCCGTCGTTCATTCTTGCAGTCTTCTTGGTGCGTTTTATTGTCAGAGAACCTAATGTCATTCTTACTCACCCGCAGTGTCCAGTGACTACGGACGTTTCAAATACTCCCTCCCTGCATTCTTGGTGTGCATTCGCCGGCCGATAGTCTAGCCTTATGCTATTCTGAATTAAAGCTGCCTTTGCACACATCATCCTTCAAACCTCCTATCGCTGTTTCTTTTTTTCTCCATGCAACAAAAGTCGTACCGGCCAATGGCCCTTATTTATATGGTCTGCACCCCGGCTACGACCACTCAATTCACTCTGAATCCTCGTCCATCATGTCCTCCGCATCTGTCTCCTGCCTCATAACCTCCACGCCATTATACGGGATTCGATCTCTCATCCACCTACCCATAAGCCAGTCAACACGACATAATCCAGACCCAGTGGCTGACGCCAACAGTGGTGCCGCCGCGAGTCCATTTCCCATATTCCATACGACACGGTGAATACCGACTTCGGGAGACCAAGCCCCTGCACCCGAGGAAGGACGTTCTCCACCGCCGCGTACAACGGACGGTCGATCTGTGGTTTCCTGTAATATCGGGAACGTGAGGAGCGCTCGCTACGTAGACGAGGAAGGATTTACCTGCGGTAGAAAATGTTCTAGCATGCGGTATTCCTGGAATTGGCGGCTGTAATCCAGCTGGTACACCTTATGTGCAAGGAACGGCTAGATATATGGGCCACAAGATCTTGTCAATCAAATGAGACCTCAACGTATGAGGCACACCACGTACCACCATGCCGCCTCGTCGAGTTGAACGCATAGTATTGGTCGTCATACAACTGCCATCTGCAACACCAATGGCCAGTTGAGGGTGGTAGTCCGAGGCGGCCACACTCTAGCTCGCCCGAAGGTCAGAGACAAGGCTCAGGAAGTCCCTGAATTTGCACGTACCCAAATCGGCCCTTCTGGTTCCAACAGCCTATGACCTCTGCCCAGCATACTGGGCGAGAGTGAGTAAGCTTTGATAGTGTTCTCGTGATCGATTGTGACAGGCCCGCCACAGTACGTAGAGAAGGAAACACAATTTACAACATCTAGAATTCGCGTGGGTTTAACATAAGGCCGCAAGCCGAGAAGGCGGCGTACCTCTCGTTCTGTTCAGCGTATTGGCAGCAAGATCTCGAATGTCCGCAACGCATTCCAAGCCATCGAATCCACCGGTGGCAATCACCGTTGGATCATCTGTTGTTGGTTCGCCAGTCACAGACGGCGTAGGAACTCTAATCCACGCGACGGAGCGAACTGCGGATTGATGGATGGAGAAGTAATGGGTTGGGGCAACGACTAAAGAGAATCATATGTCTCCGAAAACTGACGAGGAAGAAAAAAAACTTACGTTTGTTCAATCCCCGTTCGCCATCCCGCAAAGCCTTACCCACGTTGTATACGGCAATCCAGCCTTAGTACAGGCATTAGGGGCGATGCAAGGTAAGATAGTTGGAGATGAATACCATTACTACAGCCGACGCCCAATACATCACTGTTAGCCCAATCCAGGCACGACGGAGTCGTATCCTCCATTTCCAAACGTAAGAGTGGTTCGGAGAGCCTCACTTTACATCACGCTGGTCAGAGACGTTTGACAGATACGAGAGGTCTTTGCAGAACTGACCAAATACTGGTAAAGCATCATTAGATGCACCAGTGCGATTCGCTAGGTCTGTTGGATCTGAGATAGCATATAGCGAGATTGATCCATCCTCGAATGCGCCCGCCAATATTCCAAGTTTCCGCAGAGGGGAAGCAGGGTCGAATGGTGCCTAAGATGTCAAAATTCAGAAAGTGTGGTAGCGTTTTATGTGCGATGTGTGACAGGTTTACCGAAAGGTTGTCATGTGAGGGCAACGGACACCACTTCAACTCGAAGGCAGACCCAGCTTCGATGCAGACAATCATTTCGCACTGCATCATACCAGGCTGCTCTTGAGTATCATCAACGGCAGAGGCGTTTTCTGGACGAGAGGGCGATAAAGACCATATTTCTACACATGAATGTGCAGGTCGAGGTAGCCGTGAGCCAACGACTAGGTCATGTGTCTGGGAAGTCAAAGGAGCGACGGCGAGATATTGCTTGTATGCAAGTTCTAGAGAGAGAAAATCAATGTCTGTAAACACAGAACGTATGTGCATTTCCGCTCACCTTGTCGGACATCTGGGTGGATAGGACACCAGTCCAATCCCCAAACGGGTGCTCCAGCATTGAAAACATGAGACTTGTTACCCGGGGAAAAGGCATCTACGTGTATTCAATTATTCTATGAGTTAAGGGGCAATATGTCTACGTATACATACGCATTCCGACTGAAGACAGTGGGCCTAGTTCTAGCCGCTGCTGCTGATCGATTGGGCCGAACGAACACGGTATTGACCTGGAAGGGCTTTGGTCATCGTGAGTTGGAAGATAGACGGATCCTGCCCTGCAATGACTCAGCCCAACTGACGACAGAGGAGAAATCAATTCGTACTCAGGTTGTAGGGTTTCGCAGTTTGAAGGTATCATCACTTTAGAATGGACTTTTGGTCGCCGAAAGGATTCGGCTTCTTTTGGAGCATGAAGATATTCCTTGTACCAGCCACGGTCCTCAAGCAGTTCCCAGAGAGGTCCGGGACCGACATTACAGCCCCATGCCTTGTTCACCCTGCTGCCAACAACAGAGTTAGCGGTTGAACTGTTCGTTAATGTAATGCGGGGGGATGTAAACAGCTTCGGCGGTTCCGTAAGTCTTTCAACCTTCTCATGGCGATGATATAGAGGAACCGCCCTATGTCGATGATGTACGTTTGGAAGCGGAAGTTGTCCACTTTCAGCGACTGTTGCAGCGGATTTCCGAGGTTTTCGTTTGGTAGGCTTTTTGCGTTTGGAAGTTGATAACGATTGAACTTGTTCATCCCCAGATGTTGCACCCAGTTGCGAGACTTGGTCTTCGCCTTCCGCATCTGCTTCAACCTCGTCTACTTCGGCGGTGACATCATGCACGACATCCTTGTCAGGAGCAAAGTCACTGCTGCTTCCATCGTCATCCTCAGCGGCACGATGGGTTGTAGACGGTCCAGCTTCATTCTCAGGCTCTTCTCCATAATTCGCTAATGCAGCGTAATTGGGCCGTGAGGTGCGTTTACGAAGTTCTCGTGCCATTGGTGCAGGCTATAGCGTTAGTATCGCCTTCAGATTATGATAGTTAGTATCATTCATGGAAGCATGACACAACTAGCGTGGCGCGTACCTTGGCCGAGGTCGCACCTTTCAAACTTGAATTGACCGTTTTGGAGAAGACACATATAGCGTCGATTCACTCGATCATTATGCATGGGGCTTAGGCTTAGGCACGGTATTCTTCCGGCCCGATCGTGATTATAGTCGTGTTCGCGGTGATTTGACTTCATTTAATCTTGGTCTAACCAAAATGATATATCATGGTTGGCATTCACCATGTCGTCCCCAAAGCAAGAATTACCTACCCATACGCAAGTCTTGACCGTTCAGAAAGCTAGGACGGCGGCTGGCGGAAAGTCTGTGTACCCTAATGACGCCGTACTCGAAACCAAGCCAGTTCCCAAGCTTGGGAAGGGATATGTTCTCGTAAAGATTAACGCAGCTGGATTCAATCATAGAGACGTAAAGCTTTTCAACGAGATGCTTAAGCTTTATCTAGCTTCTGACAAGGTCACGTTGTAGCTTTGGATTCGCAAGGGTCAATACCCAAGTATCATTCATGGTAGCACTTTCGGTGCAGATGGAGCTGGTATGTGTAACGACGTAACGATGCATTATCGTGCGGTGACGCATGAGTTATCTCCGTCGCAGGGGTCGTCATTGCCTCTGGAGATGAGAACGACCCTCTCGTGAACAAAAGAGTATTTCTCGTGCCTACCCGCGGATGGGAAAACGACCCTTACGCACCGGAGTCTCCAAAGTCAGTCCTATAATATACCAAATGAAATGTTATTGATGATATTAACGATTATTTCACCGCAGGTTCACCATCCTTGGGGGTGGAGGATTTATGTCACCACTGGGTACCTTTGCACAATATGTTGTGGTAGAACGAGACCAAGTTATACCTTCCCCCGATCATCTGGACGATGAACACATCTCTGCATGGCCAGTGGGCGGAGTCACCGCTTGGAGGTAAGGTATAAGTTCGCAGCTTGTTTGGCATTGAATTTAATTTAGACGACAGAGCAGTTGTTATCAATGCATTGGTAAAGAAAGGTGACAATGTCCTCATTACCGGCATAGGCGGAGGCGTTGCCTTGATTGCCTTGCAATTGTGCGTTGCTCTTGGTGCCAACGTTTATGTATCTTCCGGTAACGAGGAGAAGATACGTAAAGCCGTCTCTCTCGGTGCCAAAGGCGGCGTTAACTACAAAGCTGGTGAGGCGTGCTTATATTCTGGTCCTGCAGTCTCTGACGAGTGTCGTCTTCAGATGACTGGTCCTCCGAGCTGGAGGCTCTGCTCAGGAAGCAACAGGGGCCAACTGCTGCGCTCTCTGCCATTATTGACTCCGGTGGCGGGGATCTTATGACTAGGCTTGGTAGGCTCCTCAAGTCTGGAGGCCGCGTTGTTGTATACGGCATGTAGGTTTCCCGAGTGGCTGCCATGGTTGAGGTTTGCGTGCTAAGCTTATTCGATACACCAGGACTGCCAACCCGAAGATGACCTTTACTATGCGTGAAGTGCTGAAGAACCAACAGCTTATTGGTTCGTTAGTCTTTTTGGCAACCTTAGTTGCGTAGCTAAGCCGAACTTCTAGGTTCCACAATGGGATCTCACAAGGACCTCATCGAAGCTACTGAGTTCCTGGCCGAGCACAAGATTGTGCCAGTCGTATCACATATACTAGATGGACTGGAAGCCGCAGAGGAGGGATTCGACCTCATAGCAAGGGGTGAACAGTTTGGGAAGGTTGTGATCCGAGTTAAGCATGCTACTACGGTCCCGGCCAAGCTATGACGACGGTATGACAGTCGCCACTTATATCGTTGTGCATGTACCCGTATCTCCCTAGCAGAATAAAAGAGTTGGACTGCATGTTGCAGGCGTGGCAAGTTGGAGGCGAGTCGCCCCTTTTGGAAGATGTGCGTATGCCTGCGAATATGAGAAGCGCCCGCTGCATGACTTGCATTCTTACGCGGGGGACGTAATCTGTACGCATTATCCTTACCGTTGAACACGGCAACCTGGAGCTCGACGACGACTTGGAAGCGGTTTACGAGCCCTGTGAACGAGAACGGG
Organism: Somion occarium; assembly: GCA_964035595.1. Lineage (NCBI taxonomy): Eukaryota > Fungi > Basidiomycota > Agaricomycetes > Polyporales > Cerrenaceae > Somion > Somion occarium. The sequence goes on from OZ037946.1 coordinate 2,748,874, forward strand.
CATGACAGCGTCCTTCGCAGCATACGCTTCCCAATTTCTGAACAGACAACAGTCCGGACAATCCGGAGCTGCATCCAGTCTGTCTTCGTCTCAACCCATCTTTTTCTCTTTCACGACCGATAATGGCTCTCATGCAGGCAATGGGCATGAAACGGACCTTGACGACATAGATGATCCACATCTACGAGACAGCGAGTACATGAGCAGGCATACCGTTACCGGGAGGGATGAAGAGATGGGTGCGGACGATGATGATCCTTACCTGCGGCTGGACGAAGAAGATCCTGGGCTGTCAAGACAACAGTCATCTACAATGCCTCTCCTCGGGGTATCAACGAGTGACGGAAGACAAGGGTGGCTAGCGCATGCGTCGCCGTTGCGTTCACCTTCACCTGTTCCTTCAGATTCATCCGTAGATTCTGCGTTATCTCATAATATTTCAAGTCGACCCCCGACTCCTCCATTTCATCACAATCACTCAAATCAAGCACTACCCCCACCACGGACAGCTCCAGCGCTATCCCTCACAGAATCTCTGCTTCCTCGAGACGGACGCTCACGACCAGTTGACGTATTTTCGTTACCTGACCCTCGATATATTCCTCGAGGTCGTCGGAAATACAATGACTCCAGGTGGACTGCCGTATGGTGTACCGGTCTCGGTATATGTCTCTTCTGCTCCATACTTATCCTCTTCCTCACACGCAAACCAAGCAAAGGGCCTCCCGTTACCCTTCCCTACACAACACTGTTGCATACTGTTCCGCTACTGACCATTCTTATCATTTTAAGTGCGGCTGTATCATATGCACACATCTTTCTTCTACGGATATTTGTCAAGCCTGTAATGGTCGCTACTTCTGTTTTCATTCCTGCAACTTTGCTTGTATCAGCTCTATGGGCTTTCATTGGTAGCTTTATGTGGGATGGAGATCAAGAACCGACATGGGGAGAGACATGGGGGTGAGCGCGCACCACGCTCTCGTCACAACTTTGTTTGACATAATTTCAGGTTACGCTTGTTCTCCCTTATTCCTTTGGCACTGTGCCTAATAACAGCCAGGAGACTCGTCAATCTACCCCGCGAGATTCATACAGCTTCGTCTCTCCTAACTCTCACTACTCGCCTTCTGGCAACAAATCCTTTCTTACTCGCCTTGTCTCCTGCCGTGCTTTTGGCCGCCCTCGTAGGCTCGATACCATTTATCACGCTTGCCTTCCGGCTTCTCCTCATAGGATATACCGCGCATCCTCATGGTCGAGACTCAGGATGGGAATGGCATGTACGCGGATGGGCCAATTGGGCTATCGTGGGCACTATTGGTGTTTGGCTTTGGAGTTGGGGTGTTGCGAGAGGTGTACTTAGAGTGACTTGCGCTGGTGTTGTTGGCGCATGGTATTTTGCAGAGTAAGTTGCTTCGGTCTGGTTATGGATTCAAATACTGATATTCTTTCGAATGTAGCCCAACTCTTCCACAGCCGCCTCCAATGTCCACTCACACTATTCACGCATCCCTCGTGCGAGCTTCTCAACCTTCCCTAGGCTCTATCGTGCTTTCCGCGCTCATCATAACAGGCATTCGTCTACTGGGGCTCATATGTATAGGTCTTAGGGCTCTGCCAGCCTATCTGCCACCTTATATGCGATTCGTCTCCGTCGGTGCCGGTATGGCTGTAGGCTATCTCGAAGCCACCACGAATACCCTGAGCACGTATGCGTTGGTGTACACGGGTTTGACTGGAGATCCGTTCATGCCCAGTGCAAGACGGGCTCAAGCGTTAACTGGAGCGGTTCAAAGTGCATCTCTGGCAAGGTATCGCAGGAAGTTCAAAACGGAACGTGAGTGTGTCTTGTAATTACGAAGCTATCAGTTAACGCAGAATATGTTTAGCTCCTTTGACAATGCTTACTGTTGCACCTCTGACCTTGACGTTCCCGTTTGCCCTCGCAACCTACCTCTTTGTTGCGCACACTCTGGGAGCTCCTGATCAGGCATTGGCTGCGTCGTTGCTGGCTGGTGTGGTAACTGCGCTGGTCGGTCTGTTTTGCGTCGGACTTGTCAAGGATACGTGAGTATTTTTGGAAGTGCGTAATGCATAATAACACAGATGCTGACCTGAATTTAGTGCGGACACTTTGTATATCTGCTACTGCATTGAGAAGGACACGGGGGCTAGACATCGAGAAGAGGTCTTTAACGCGGTACGATTTCAATGATACTGCGTCTCATTCTTGTTTCTGACATATATACCATGACCAGTTTGAATATGAATCAACCAGTCGCCGACAGCCCCAAACTCACCAGGCTCCTCCACCATCTCGTCCTCAGCCACCTCCACCACGCAAATCCCAGCAATCGATCTTCGACACGACGCCAGAACCTCCTCTGACCCCCCACGGCCAACCGCGTCGCACGCAACAGCTTGTCGCACCACCTCTACCTCGGGAACCTACGCCTGACCCTTTCGAAGACTCACCTCTAGATCCATATTCCGCTCCATCTTCACCTGAGATCAGCGCACGTCCTCAAGGCTCACAGCGTGTCTCTCACTCGAGAGCTCAGAGTAAAGAGCTCCCCAATGAAAGTTTACATATGAGCACCATGCGGCACTCATCCGCATTACCTGGCAGCGAGAGCGAGGGAGAAGGAGAAGAGTCGCAGTTGTTTCCTGGTTCTGATCTTTTCTGACGCATCGCCGATCGTTAAGGACTTTCACGCGTACTTTCTGTATCCTCAAGTCCAGCTATTCATCCACCATTTGTCGCAGCACATCATCATGATAAGATTTCACGGTAGTTTGCTTGCTTGTTGTCTCTGCTGTGTATGCACATATCCAACCAGTGTTGTTTTTCTCCTCGCCGTAGTATATTTAGGATTAGAGATGGTATCTTGCTGTCCAATTCAAAGTGTTTTCCCTCAGCACAAATTGCATATTATAATGACGAATGCCAACCCTGCGATAATGACGCTGTCCAAGAAAAGAAGTATGAGGAGCAAAAAGTAATTACAACTAGATCACGCCTCGAATGCCGACCGTCTTGTAAGCAACAACGGCACATCACCTGTAAAGTATGATCAGATTTACCGAACTGCCCGACCAAAACAAGCAGTCAACCAACCTGTCTTCAGTGTCGCTCCAAGAATGGGATTCAGCATACGCTTCTGCCATCCTTCCGCAGTTTCCCCCTTCTCGAACTTGACAAACACCTTCCAGTCTCGGAGAACATGTGTAAGGAAACAGACGGCTTCCACCGTTGCAAATTTCTTGCCTAAACATACTCGTGGACCGGTGGAAAAGCCCAGGAAGCTGTCTATAGCTGCAGTTGCAGCATCGGAAGAAGATTCCCAACGCCGCGGAAGGTACGCTGTGGCGTTTGCGTATGTCTCTTCGTGGCGAGCTGTTAAAGTTGTCAGATGAAAGTTAAGGGGTGTATGTCATAGAAACACACAGGCGCCGATCATATCTAGAACGATCTCCGTGTTTTTTGGTATTGCGAGTGTATCACTGGAAGGCAAGAGACCTGACGCTGATATCATAGTATCTGCCGTGGCGACACGACCCATGAGAAAGGCCGCAGCTGCAAGTCACCGCAGATTAGAGAAAAATCATAAGTCTATATAAACATGACTTACGATAAAGACGGAGTGCTTCATAGAAGCAATGTAAAACGGGTGCAAGTGCACCATAATCGTCGAATTTCTATTATGAGTTGTTATGAAGAGAAGCTTTCTGCAATTTAGCGGATGGACGTACTGGTTCGGAATCACCCAAGACAGACTTGATATGCTGATACACCCGCTCCTGTTCCCCTGGGTTAAGTGCCAACATAGCCAATGTGACAACAAGGGTATGAGCTGTTGTCTCATGCTGAGAATATCTTTAGCAGGATGATACGCCAACCCAACGCCACAGACAACACTAACCCCGGCGAATAGGAAGATAAAGAGGTTGCCAATGATTTCTCGTTGGTCAAGCCCCTTCGTTCCTTCCTGTTGACTGGCAGCAACGACACGACCGAATACCGTCTTGTTGGAGTCACTGATAGAACCATCGAAATGAACGTCATTCTTAAGCTCGAGTTTCTTGGCAGAGACTTCATCGTCCAAGAATTTCTGGAAATCGTCGAAGGCAATCTTCATGCGGCGGAGTCTGTGCAATATGTCAGACGAGGATCCGCAGTATGCTGACCGAAATCCTCACCCCTCGATGGGCAGACGGAACACCCAGTTAGGGAGTACCATCTTCTCCAGAAGAGAAGTGCTAACAATAATGATGGTAGTATCAATAGGATTGGAGAGCGACTCTCGAGTGGGCGATTCGTCCCATCGTAGGTGCATGTTGAATCCACATGCCGCAATCACGAGTAGAGCAAGCTGGACGGAAAATATTCAGGCTGATCACCACAAAAAGGACTGAATGTCATACCCTAGTAGTAAATGTGTTGAAAGCTGGGAAATAATGTTGGTCACCCGTCTTCCAGGCCTCGCTTTCTAGCATTTGATGATATAGTCCCGCGGTTACTTCCCAGACATTCATGTACCTGTTTTTGGGCTTAGTCAAAGGGATGCATGGCGAGTTTGATATGCATGCTTACGTTTGATTGTCGAAAGTTGGGGCAGTTATCTTGCGATGTCTGCGCCACTGCTCTCCGGTGGATGCTACGAGGTTAGGGCCCATGAAACTGAAACACAAAAACCATAAATAATGATAACGCCATGCAAGAAGGATATGTATATACAGACTCCAGTCCTAGGACTTTGCGTGGCTTCGTGAACAAGAACGCATCATTGAGCACCGTCCTTAACGCATCTGGCGAAGCACAATGCAAAGCGATGTCACCGTACAGGAGTGGAATGTAAAGTATCACATTTGTGTTGCGACTCGTGTATACTGAGGTTTACGGGCTCAGAAGACGATTAATGGCATGTTGCAAGAACGTACAGGTAGCCGATTCATTCCAGGCTTGATACACTCCAGGATTCCAACGTCCGTTTGGCAAGAGATTTGCAAGTGGGGTAAGTGGGTCGACAAGGATGTAGTAGACAGGTACGCCTCTCAGAGACTGTACCAGCGAATGGTCAATTCTAAGAGGCTGACTTGATGTACGCTCACCAAGTTACACGCAAACATACCTGAATTGCGGCATAGATACGATACGCCCTTCGTAAAATGGAGACCACCAGGATGAACCCTACGAGAGCCCATATCGAAAACATCCTTACGATGCCGGGGGAGGGAAATATAGAGGAAAGGAGTCAAACTGAAGCTTATGGTGCGAGTTCATCTTCGGCTTCCGAAGTGTGGGAAGCCCGCAGCTGTCACAATCCAACATCATGTGGTATTACGTGGAGTAAATTCCCTGCCGCAGACTGCAGCAAACCTGGAAACCCAATGTCAAACCATGTTTCCATGTCAATATCAGCGATTAAAAAAGACTGAAACATGATCGCAACCCTTTGCCGCGACTGCGTCGGTTTCTCGATTTCTATTTTGGCCCAAACTATTGAATGCATTCATTGCAATACAGGAAACTTGGCAGATAAGACACAAGGTTTCAGATAGGCGATGCATCTTGACTCGTTGCGAATAGTACTCTTTAGCAGCTTTGAGAGGGTCTGCTATTTTAGACCTCAACACCGACACCTTGCGCACCGTCCTCCTCGCCTCCGACCTGAGAGAGAAGATGAATTCGAAAACCAGGCGAGAAGATGGCCCACTAACCTTGCCATCGGAGACCTGGGCAACTTCGCTACCAACCTTGGGAGAACCACACTTAAGATGACCGATATGAAGTAATGGGAACTATGCAACCGTTGAACACTTCTACATTGGTGACCTCAAATTCTGCTTTGCCATCAATGACGATGCTGCCAGTGTCGTATTCTTGACCTCCAGACTCTGCATAGAAGCTCGTACGATCAAGAAGAATACCGAATATGACGTCCGGAACTTCTGACGTGGACTGGAGGAAAGATTTGTTGTGGTATAATGCAACGAACGATCTTGGAGCCGAGGTTGCCCAGGCCTACTTCAAGTATTAGACATTGACCATGTCATGATCATTGCAGACATACCGTATTTCGCAGAGTCGTCCGTCTTGGGTACAGCAGCGTTCTTCTCAAGAGCGGCGATATCATGAACATCGATTTCACAGCATCAGTGGCATCGTTCGTCTGGACTTTACTGGCCTCCTTCGAAGCAGTCTAGGCCTCCTCGAACTCCTTGTCGTCGAAGCCGTAAGAGTGAGTTTATTGAGTTGGACCGACCGCCACATGAGACATAGCTTAAGATGTTGTAGAGGTGACATTCAGTGAAGAACCTAGAGAGACACTTGACCGAGACGTCGGTGAATCCTCTCAGTCCGTCCTCACCCAATCATCCGGTAGGGGTTCATGCGCAGGGGGTTTCAGAATCCTTCCCGCTTGATCTATTCGAGGCGTCACTGTTGAACTTTTGAATAGAGTTCCGTTTGTTATTTCAGTTGAACTAGACTCCTGCGCGATAGAAGGCGGAGACTTCGAGCTAGAGCCTTCAATTTTCTGCCTGAGTTTCGCTTCCAATGACTCCCAATCGCGTTCAGGTACATCAGCTAACCAACATCCTTGATTGGCTAACTCATCTGCACCCTCGTTACCTTCGTCGCCAGTGTGTCCTTCGACATATTCCATTTCAACCTATGTCAGTTTCGGGCATTGATGAGTGAAACATAGAGAAGTCAGAAGAAAGCAAAAAGCGAACCTTTTGGCCGAGCTTCCCCCGTTCGCTGAGCAGTGCATCGATGTATTTGATAATGCCCACATTGCTCACGTTGCTTCCCGTAGACGTCTTGAATCCGTTTCGACGCCATTTCGGTAGCCATGCCTTGAAGCCTATGGAAAGACCCTTGAATTTAAAACGGTAGGAGGAAGCTAGCGATGTACCCACACTGTATACAATACTTCGAGTCTGTTTTGATAAGGAGAGGTTGGTTAGTCTTCGACGTGGTCTCCAATACCCGAACTATTGCCTAGGAAGTTATTCAGCAAGAGAATCTTGAAAACGTGATTTATTGTATTTACGATGAGTTCCGCCCGATTATTGGTTTGTCTTCCTGGACAACGTTCTGTGATGTTCCTGCAGGCGAGTCTGTCAATATTCGAACAAACCGGTGACAATAAAGACGGACCTTTGGTCCCCTTGGCCCCACCACACGCCAACACCCGCGACGGATCCTAGCTTCCCGTTTCCCTTACACGCGCCATCTGAGTAGACCGTAAGCCATCCAGTCCTCTCTACGAGAGCTTGCTCGTCAGTTGCTAGTTGTTTGCCTTTCGCAGACGAGGCCGGCCGGACTTCGGGGTATGGTTTTGACGTTGAAGAAGTGCTAGGTCCAGCAACAGCCGCGGTAGATAATGCTGAGGGGCTGGATCCGCCGAACTGAGCAATGTACGCTTCTGCCTCTGCCGCAGAGTTGAACCTCTTGTAGCGTGCATTGGACGCTCCTTTCACTTGCGATGAGCATTCGTCCCTATTGCAAGGATGTAAAGAAGAAACTAAGCAAAAGACCGCGGTGAAATCCCGCGATGTGGGCTACGTACCATGATCGATATATTCCAGGAATCCGACCACGGGCGACGGCATAGTAATACTTGGATGTTTTCGCTTTCGGCATGATGTTCTCTATCGCAGGTTTCTCGTATGCCGCGTTGTGGCCTCGATAGGGAAACCGTACACGATTTCGTATCCTGCAGACGGCTCGTGATGCAGCAGCCAGTTTGGTGATGGTTAGGGATCGAGGACCACGCGACACATCCACGTGCAGTGTGAATAACTGTTGTTGAATTTGATTGCGATCACCGTATTGCACTTTGCGACCACCAACTTCTGCGAAAAGCACTGCATTTCGTTCAGCTCAAATGTTTGTGGTCTTTTCAAATGTGTAACAGCGGACGCAGTTGCAGAGGATAATTCTGTAATGCACTCGCTTTTTTGTTTGCTTGCTGATTTGTATCCCCGACTTAGTCTTTCTCCCTTCGCCTGACCGCACGTATCTCGACTTTCGGGCTCCTTTCCCTTCCTATCTCGTCTCTCGCTTCTTTCGCCTCCTGTATGTCCCCAATACATCTGGTTCCCAATCGCGTCAAACTACGTCTCTCTGTCTCGACCGGTTCTCTTGTGTACCAGAGATCTCAGGTGACTTGCCAGTTCAACCTTGTTGCTCGTCTTTTCTGGACAATCCATATCCAGAACCAAAAGACTGACTTGTTGTACCATTTCTCTCCATCGCCATCCACCGCTTTCAAATCGGTTTATAGTATTACGGCTTGGTACGACTCTAATCCCGTTCAGTAAGCCTTATCTTCCCTCCCGTTTCCTCGCTCTTGATGCACCGTGTTAACATGTCACATCGCTCTTGACGATCTCGCCGTGCGTTTTTACATCTAAGATGATACACGGTGCTACGAGACGCGTTCAGGCTGTAACCCGAATCAGCCCACCTAACCAGAGAGGCTCAGGCTGGTCTATACCACTCTTTCCTACCAGGCTTAACAATCTCACTCATTTTACCATATGTAATCTTGATCTTGCCTGGATTCATATAGACTTCTTCAGAGGACTGGCTTTTCTGCCAATTCATACTTTGAGTCTGAGATTTGCCACCCTTTCAATCAAGCAGTTTTAAAGAGTGTTACAATCATATACTAGACTGCAGCATCTAGCACTTTCATATATCAAAACATCTTCTAAAATATCAAGCATTACTACAAGTACTATATGCAAAAAGCAGCTCAGATCTATTTTAAAATCACTACAGTTGTTAGACTCAGATCTCTTACTATTGCAGTGGTTGTTCAATAGTGGCTATATATCCAATCTTGAACTTCTTCATATCTTTGGTGACCATAGATTTGGAACTGAACATATATCAATAGTCAACCAAATTCTGTCAAGCTCTGGATCCTCATTATCAAAGTGTCACATTTCCTTACATAATAATGCTGAAGATGAGAATTATACTGCATGTCTGTTTTCTGATTTTATCCTGACTTCTGGAATAGCCATTACTTTTCAGCACAATTTATATCTACAGTATCTAAGTTTGGATGCAGGTGAAGAAGTGCTTTCATTTGTATTAGCATCACTTTCATCAGTGAATTCAGATATGCCTATAACCATAAATCTTGATTTTGTATCTGGTAAAAGAGAAATCTCTCAACAACTTGAATCAAGCTTATTAGCTATAGATAAAGCCAATATAGCCTTGTTAGCTTATCTGATGCAGATGAATATGTCAACTGGCTTCAGCAATTTTCCAGACTAGCAAAGAAGGGCCTCTTATATATAGGAGATAAGTATTATTACATTTGTAAGGTAGATAGTATAAATGAAATCTAGATTACAACTGGTACAAGTATAGCTCTCAGTATGAGTCTTAATGTATTAACAGAATTATATAAAATGTATTATAAAGATGCTATAAAATATTATACTTGTAAGAAGCTAGCTATTTGAAGAATGTGCTATAACTCTAATATAAAATACTGTGATAGTCTGATCTCAACTCTGCTCTCTTGCTTTTATCTGAGACTTGTGTTTCATCTATCAATCAGAGGAAAATGATTTCAATTCTAAACAACAAGGCTCTAGTATCCATTTTACTAAGTAAATTCTTGGCAATATGAGTGCCATACTTGATGCATTTGGACATCTGAAGAAGATGAAAACAAAAACATAGCTCAAGGTCAGTCAGTCATTTGCTCTAATAAAACATTGTCACTGAGTTGCTGGATAATATAACTGGCCAGAAAACAATAAAGAGAATATAGAAACTTCATCTCTTATTTTGATGTTTGTAATGCTGAGCATTTTTACAGTTCTTCTGATAAAGGCATCACTTTCAATCTGAACAATGCATGACCTTCAAAATATAGCCTAGATTGAGAGGATTCTTTCTGTTCTTTATCTATACTTCTCTTCATGTCATTGCATTTTCTATGACTCAATAATTTATGTTTCATATTCCTTCTCTTTTGTATCTGCTGTTTGCTAACATTCAATTCTTTCACTATATTTTCTTGGCAGTATTCTGTACCTTGTTATCTTTAACTGGTTAGCTTATAGACAGTGAGTGCAATTTTTAAGACCACAGTCAACATATCCAGATGATTGTTATTCTAGACCAAGAATAGAAGCAATCAGAACAGACTCTTATCCTCAGTGATATAAGATCATGCTCAGGATAGCTAGCAGCTAGACATCCAAGATCCACCTACATTTCTGTACAGTGTAGTAGCCCTCCTTTGTACACTAGTGTTCCTTTATACACCAGTTTGTATGACACAAATGCATAACTACTTCTTCATCATTTCTATTGCAGCATATATGTATACATCTAAGGTTGTCCCATGCAAAGTTTTACATGGATCGGAGAGGGGCTCGTTGAAGGGCGCAGCAATTTGTGCAAAATTGGAGAGCTGAACACTGGGATTCAACTTGAAAATCATTTGTTTATTTGCACATGCCAAGGAAACTACGGGAAATCCCTACCTACAAGAAAGTTCATAACCTAAGGTATATACTCATGTTGTAAACAGGCAATTTGAATAGACGTTGAATGCAGGAGAGTGCAACTCGGTTTTGAGGGCATAGATCCTGTGGAAGTGTGACACACGCGCTGTCACTTTCCGCTATCCATCAGCACACTGTTGAGGGGTCATCACAGCCTGGTCACAGCTGGTCACGGTGTACAAAGGAGCTCTAAATGGATGGTTTGAAGTCGGCGAGACATAGTTGAATAGTACACAAGCACAATATAATGAACTCCTTAGATATGTTATATATAGAGTTTTCAGAACCTGTTTGACCATCTAAGAATAAATTTAATGCAATAAAAGCATATTTGCGGTGTGTAGAGAGAACGCTCAAGTTGGTGTACAAAGGAGCGCTACTACACTGTACCAGTTTTATTCAATGCAATCTCAGCCGGTAATCAAAAAGACTGCACAGAAGAGATAGAATCTTAACCCTCTGCTACGTGTTTTCTGACCTTCTTGTTTTCTTAGTTTCTATCTTAACCCAAACTGTTGAATGAATTCATTGCAGCAGATAGAATACAAGGTATCAGATAAGCGATGCATCTAGACCCATTGCGAATAGTAATCTCTAGCAGCTTTGAGAGCGTCTTCTACTTTCGAGACTTCAACACCGACCCCCTGCGCGCCGTCCTCTTTGCCTCCGGCCTGAGAAAGAAAATGAGTCAGAAAATCAAGTGAGAGAAGAAGATAATTCACTAACCTTGCCACCAACAACCTGGACAACCGCATTAGCCCATTCACGTGCATCGACGCCCTTGGATTTGGCATGGCTCGACACGGCGTTGACATGTGCGACCTTTCCATTCTGTGAGTCGACGCTGAAGACATAGGTGCTCTTGCTAAGCTTCTTCGCCTGAAGAGCAACATTTTGCAGAGCCTGATAGCCTGAATTCAGATAGAACCAAAGATCAACGGAAGATTCCTTCATACCTTGGCATTGCCCTCCACGTCTAAGATGGCAAAGTACGCATCATCGTTCGGATGTTCTTTGAAGAATTGCAGCAGGCCATCCGCAGCCTGAGAAACACGAGTTAATGATTAGACGTCAGATACTTTCTAAAGTGCAATCGTGACATACGGCTTTATTTGCAGCAGCCTCCTTCTCCTTCACCGACTTGTCGAAGGCTTTCCGAGTTGTCGACAAACGATCCTGAAGGTCCTTCTTCTGCAACAGGGATATATCGGCCTGATTAAGTTCCTAAAGAATATTCAATTGAAGTTGTGCGACTATGTAACCATGGATAGCAGAGAACCTACCACCGTGTAAGCCTTCAAAGCCGCATCCTTTTCCTTTCCATCCAGGGTATCGATATAGTCTAACTTAGCCTTCAGGGCCTCACCTACCCGTCTGACTTCTTTCGCCTCGTTACCAGTCACCGCAATAATTCTTCGAATACCCTTGGCAATACCAGATTCTTCTGTGATGACAAAGTCCTTTATTTCACCGGTCTTGGCGACGTGACTGAGGGGAATGAATATGTGAACGATTAGCTACGTAACACTGCCACATGAATATGTTCAACACTTACGTTCCACCACAGAACTCAACACTGGTTTGACGCCACTTGGAGTTCTCGATATCGCGAGCAATATCCTCAACATCGAATTCCAGTGTAACGACACGGACGGGATCAGGATACGACTCCCCGAAGACTGCACGCAGACCGGGGATTTTCTGTGCCACACGAAGATCAAGCTCCTTGCTGTACACGTTGACGTTATGACGAATCCAATCTTGGCTCAGTGATTCAATTTTGATCAAGTCGGGATTAGAGACTTGAGCCTTATGCGAGAAATCAAATCGAAGCTTGGTCGGTGCGACAAGAGATCCTTTTTGATCAATGTGATCACCTAGGATCTCTCTAAGTGCGAAGTTGAGGATGTGTGTAGCAGTATGATTGTTGCGAATAGGCCAACGACGAAGCTGAAGCAAACAGTCAGAGTAATGGTCTACACGAGTAGGAAACACCTCGCCATACCTCATCGTAAGAAGATACAACTTCGTCACCAACTTTCAGGGAACCATACTTCATCTGACCAATATGAAGCACATAGCCGTTGAACACTTGCACATTGGTGACCTCAAATTCTGCTTCCCCATCGATGACGATGCTGCCAGTGTCGTATTCCTGACCTCCAGACTCTGCATAGAAGCTCGAACGATCAAGAAGAATACCGAATGTGACGTCCTCCGGAATTACGGAAGTGGTCTGGAGGAAAGATTTGTTGTGGTATACTGCAACAATCTTGGAGTCGACATTGCCCAGGCCTGCTTCGAGTATCAGTCATTGAGCATGTACTATATTCGTTGCAGGACATACCGTATTTCGCAGAGTCGTCCGTCTTGGGTACAGCAGCGTTCTTCTCGAGAGCGGCGATATCGTGAACATCGAGTTTCACAGCATCCTTAGTATCCTTCTTTTGGACTTTACTTGCCTCCTTCGAAGCTGCCTGAGCCTCCTCGAACTCCTTGTCGTCAAATGTCAATCTAAGTTCGTCAGCCATTAGACGAGTCAAATCGACAGGAAATCCGTAAGTATCGTAGAGTCGCCAGACGTCCTTGCCAGACAAACGATTTCCCTGGTTCTTAGCACGAGACGCGTATTGATCGAACATCTTCTCTCCGCGATCGAGAGTTCGAGCGAACGAGACTTCTTCCTCGTCAAGCAGTTCCTTGACTTCGTCGGGCCGTTTCATCAGCTCTGGGAAGACATCTCCCTATGACAACGAACATTAATCACAGGAAACGCAAAGCTTTGAAAAGAAACAAACCATCTGCTCGATCACGACAGGCATGAGTGAGGAGAAGAAGGAGCCAATGGTGACACCAAGCTTCTTTCTAGCATACCGTGCACCTCGTCGCAGAATTCTTCTCAAGACATACCCACGACCCACGTTATTCGGAACACCACCATCGCTCAATGCAAACGTTAACGTTCGAACATGATCAGCAACAACACGGTACGCGGTGTCGATGCCATCTACATCCTCCTCGCCGAACTTGCCTTCATACGGACGAACACCGGTCAACTCCTGGATGCGAGTGAAGATCGGTGAGAAAACGTCGGTGTCGTAGTTCGAATGCTTCGTTTGAAGAGCGCTGACTAGACGTTCATAACCCATACCAGTATCGACATGTTTAGAGGGAAGGGGTCTGAGAGTACCATCATCTTCTCGGTTGAATTGAATGAAAACGTTGTTCCAGACTTCTACGACAAGAGGGTCATCCTGGTTGACAAGATGTGCAGCTTCTCGACCACCAATGTGATCGTAGTGAATTTCACTAGCATCACAATTTCAGCGAAACGTATCAGAACGAGTGAGAGTTCTGACTCACCTGCACGGTCCACAAGGCCCGGTAGCTCCCATCTCTACTCAACGTGAGCTGGGGAAATTGCCTCCGAGAGGGTGAGTCACGTACCCCAGAAGTTGTCCTTCAGGCTTCCTGGCAAGACGTGACTCTCAGGGACACCCTGATCAATCCAAAGTTGTTTGGCCTCCAAGTCAGGCTCAAGACCAGTTTGAGGATCTCCACCGAAGTATGACACATAAAGTTGGTCCTTCGGTAGTCCATAAACTTCGGTCAAGAGCTCCCACGAGTAGGTGATAGCTTCTTTCTAGCAAACAAAGAATATGAGTTCAGAACAAAATGCACAACATGGTGCAACGTACCTTGAAGTAGTCACCAAATGACCAGTTTCCGAGCATCTCGAAAAATGTGTGGTGATATGAGTCCTTCCCGACATCTTCGAGATCTAAGCACGCGACCACTTAGCACCATCGTCTGGTGAATCTTAACATGAACTTACCATTGTGCTTTCCACCCGCACGTATACACTTCTGACTGTTGAATGCACGTTTAACCTTGGAAAGGTCGGAATGGGGATCGACGGTTCCCAAGAAAATCGATTTGAACTACGATCACTTGTCAATTGGGTTCATCCATTTAACCGCCACATCACTCACCTGGTTCATACCAGCATTGGCGAAAAGAAGCGTAGGGTCCTCATACGGGATAGTCGAACTCGAAGGTACGAAGGTGTGTCCTTTCGATCTGAAGTATTCAAAGAATGTCTCCCGTACTTTCTTCGCGGGCCAAGCGGTGGAGGAGCTATGATCGGCCATGGTGTGTTTTAGGCGGACTCGTAGGGCAGAGGACCAGTAGTTGACTCTAGTACTGGTAGGGGTATGAAGGGAAGTGACTCGGATGGATAATCTCATCCAAGTTGACTCTTATCCAAGTCACATCGCGTTGCTTTTTGCAGAATAGAAACGGAATGCAGAGAAAAGCAAGATAAGATAAGATCTTCGGCAACGCTACCCGATCTTCTCGCGTAGGCAAAGTCCAGATGTCGCAGGTTCGATACAATTAGACATACTTAATCTATATCTAAGTAATCTAGTAATGCAAACGGGTATAAGATCGTCTGTCATAAATGCAGCCCGAATAATAGTAGTGGTGGTCTTTGGCCATGAACGCCGACTCGGACTCGAGAAAATGTAACTACTGTGCTCTATTCGCACAGCTGAAAGGTCCTGGGAAGCCGCCATTCTTATATCCTACAGATTCCATAATTTTCAGTCCAAGTTCGGACAGAAAGCAAGGTGTCTGTGTTGTAAATTGGGCGCTTCGGCGACTCATGGAGATTAGCGGTCGGAGCATGAACCTTACGTAGATCGTAGCATACACGAATCCGTAGCATACTTGTTTTCTTTATGCATTTGCAACAAGACTACCGTTACCTGTCTTAAGCCAAACGTACTTTGTCGTTCATCCTCCGGGCTCCCTGCTGGTCGATTTTCATCACAAACGCATCGCCCGCTTGTAGGCTATACAAGCTGCCCGGTGGATTCCTTTCCTTCATTCGGTCACTCATTCCCACACATCGCTTCTCATGTCTACCAACATCAATTCGCTCATCGCCTCGATCATCAAACTCAATGGGTCGAACTACTATGATTGGAAGTTCGCCATGCAGATGATTCTCCGTCGCGCCGGCTGCTGGCACGTTGTTAGCGGCAAACTCTTACGTCCAGATGATGACCCTAAGAAGGCTGCGATCTGGGATTTGCTATCTGAGGATGGTCTCACTGCGATCGGGCTTGCTGTGGAGCAGAGCGAGACGGCGCACATTCGTGAGTGCAACACTGGTCCTGGAGCCTGGAAGGCTCTTGCCGCTATTTACGAGCGGAATGGTCGCGCTACGCGCATCATGCTCAAGCGTCAGTTCTACATGTTCTCCCATGAGATTGAGAACCCCATCATCGAGTATGTCACTGGTATCACCACCATCGTCAGCAAACTCAAGGCCATTGGCGTCACCATTGAGGATGAAGATGTCACCGATGTCCTTATCTACGCCCTCGCACCTGAGTACACTGCTGTTGCGACTTCCCTCATGCAATCGACTTCTTCCCCTTCCATTGCCGACATCACTGCTAGCCTCATTGAGGCTGAGGAGCAGATGAAGAAGCTCACCCCCGAAGGTGCCCTTGGTGCTCTGAATGTCAGCACACGTAAGCCCAAGTATTCCACCAATAATCGTGGTTCCTCTCCCAAGTGCCATCGTTGCTTGAAACTCGGTCACATTGCTCGTTATTGTCGTGCTTCAGCTCCAGTCGAGGACACTGCTTTGGAGGATGATGTTCATGCGAAGATGGCCTTCACGGACCCTCATTACCCTGGACTTCAGTTGTTCTAGACAACTATCGCTCGACTGCAGGATTCAGATCATGCCGACGTGGCAAGTAGGAGTTTGGCAGAACTCATTGTTGGGTCACTTACTCGGAGGGTCAGTCGCTGGAAGATGCTGGATATGTAGGTTGTGGATAGGTTGATTTTTGTTGTTTGTTGTGTTATCTCATTCAGTGGGTGACTTTGTTATTCGTCGCCTTTAGCGAGTGGGTGTGTTGTAAATTGGGCGCTTCGGCGACTCATGGAGATTAGCGGTCGGAGCATGAACCTTACGTAGATCGTAGCATACACGAATCCGTAGCATACTTGTTTTCTTTATGCGTTTGCAACAAGACTACCGTTACCTGTCTTAAGCCAAACGTACTTTGTCGTTCATCCTCCGGGCTCCCTGCTGGTCGATTTTCATCAGTCTGGACATACCATCAATAATGCTAATGATACTTGCATAAAGACCCCCAACCATGATGAAGGCAGCCATCTACAGCACAATCCCGCCAATAAGTAAACAGATGCAGGTCATGAGGCGAGAGGTTTGTATACGAAGATGGTGAAGCCCCAAAATAATGTCTTGAACTTCTGTTTTGTCGTCATCCAGTATTCTGATCGCGGCGTAAGATGGAACCAGAACATGCCCTGTAAACTGCACTAAGTGTATGCTTGCATGAAACTGTTTGATGCATACTTACAGAAATACCGTAGGTGAACCAACTAGTGAATAAAGCACTGATGATGCCCAATAAACCATTGAAAAAAGGAATTCTGTTTGATGTAAAGTCAAGTACACAATGGGTCAAAGGATGAAGAAGAAGACTCACACTTCGGCGATCAGAAAGGCTAATAACCAGATGGCGAGGCAGATTCCGGTCCAAGTCGCCCAACCGATGAGTGAATTTGAAGTCATGTGTCTCGATGTTGCGCCATTGCGGCAGAAGCTGAATGAAAATAAGGGAAGTATTAGCATTTCCTCGATATGGTGTACTTCAAAAGCCTCACATCCTGATGAAGACTAATTTTGCACAAACATGGCCATTGACAACTCCCGCAATAATGATGGTCGGTAAAGCGACACCATATGCAACCCTACGCAAAGTTACACTGGTATTGCCGAGAGTGGGGGAAACTGCTGTAGATCCAATGAATGCATATACGATGACACCAACGATGAGGTACAGGGTTGTGTCAGCAATCTGTAGGAAATAAAGAGCTTTCAGAAAGTCTTCCGGGTTCTTCATCTCTGCGATGAAAGTGAAGAAGGTGACATGTCCCGCGTAGGCAAACACCTGAGATTAGGGAGCAAGTGAACTCCTCTATTGGGTGTACACCTACAGAGATAGTGCGACATACGATATTGGTGACGGCGAGGAAGCCTCTTGCGAATGATAAGTTGGATGTAATGGTGACAGTTCCCTGATGGCTGACGACACCTACACTGATCATAGTAATGAAGACGGCAGCTGGTCGAAAGATGAGCTTCACTTCTTGAAGAGATCTCGCTTAGCACATACCGAGGATTGACACGAACGAGACAATGCTCATGTGCGAGATGCCATTTAGTGTACGTGGAACAGTACACATGAGGCAAATAATGGTGGATATGGCTGCCCACAATACCGAACATGAGGCCCCAGCAGTAACTATACAGAAGTAAGATGAGTGAATGCGAACAAGGCAGAATACTTACTGGTATCAAATGCGATCATGCCCGTGAGTACATGGCTTCCACAAATGAACATGAGAAAGATGACTTGAGCGGCACCGAGGACTTCTCTGCCAATAGGCCCTGCAAGAATTTCCCCAGCATCGGCCATGTTATGAACATGTGGATATCGAATCTTGAAATTGCCAATGATATAGCCTGTAGCGGTAGCAATAGCACCAAGACCCTTAAAAAATGCCTTCAATGAGCACAGGCAGTATGCAGTGTCTAAATAGTGCTTACAATCATGAGAATGCAGCCGGCAACCATACCCAGGCTAGCAAAGGCAGATGGAATGGAAAGTATCTGATAGGTGTCAACTCAGTAACTTCTATGTATTCTGAACGACGACGATGTACTCCGAGCGAGACAGTCTCAGCCAACATAAGAGCGGCCGCTTTCCACCAAACCATTGTCCTGTACTTAACTACAAAAAAAAAAACCGGTGAATATAAAACCAGCTACCAATGAAACACGCAACATACTGTCCCCCTCTTGCTCATCTCCATACACATCGAACTCCTTTGTGGTCGCCTTCCCATTCACTGCATCAGGATCACTGGTGTCAGACTTCTCATTATTCACAGTGTCATTGATGGCAGTAATATCACTGGTATGATCAGAAACAAAAGTCCATCTGTCGCCTTGTGGCAATAGTCATGAACTTGTATCTTCGGATGCTCGGGGAGAGGCTGCCATTCCGCCTGAACCGGGGTCCTCAGATACTATTGTATATGGTTATGAAACAGGCAAGGATTCATAAAAGTAGTAAAAGGGAAAAGAATATGGGGGTGCAGAGAGGTGAGGTACATTTTATGCGTTGCTGACTGGTACGTCGTAGTGGAATCCTTTCAAGCACTCCACTCGCCAGCCGCCAATGTTCTCAGTTGCTAAATTTAGTCCTTCGGCAGTTCCCGTTCCCTTTTCCGAGATAAACGGACACCAGATATACAAAGTGCATGCACCTATGGTGCAAAACACCTAGTCACCGCTACTTTCGGACAGTGGCCAACTTGGGGTCACGACCAAAACAATTGATATTTCATGTCCAGCATCGGCGCGACATAGTCGCGCGAGCTCCTGAAGCTTTAAATATGCATTTTCCTCACTGGAAAAGGTCCGCAGCGTAGTCCAAGAGTATGTTCTCGGAGACTCTTGTGGGCGCTAAACATACCAAATAAGGTAAGTGGCCAAATTCTCACGAGCCCTGGGAATAACTTCTGTAGTTTTGAGAATTTCGACAAACCCTCTGACGAATCGATTCCTGTTGCAAAAAGGAGTGTTTCTGCAAGAGGAATAAAAAATCTGGCGCTTTGTGTGAGCGCTGTTTCCGCCGTACAAAAGTAGCGGTGAGTAGGTGTTTTGCACCATACTCCTTCCGTATGGTCAAAGTTGTTTATATCACTCGAGTGCAGTCTTGAGTCGGTAATTATACACGAAGGCAACAACATGAGCTGAGTCAATACAGTTGGAAGTACGGCGTGGAGCACGATTGGTCATTATCTGATTCTAAGCAGTCTACTGATACAAAGTCTAAGATATTGTCTGTCGTAAATGTAGCATTGATGCCGAGAGCAATATTTTCTTTTGGTCGTTATTCATGAACACCCATTCAATCGTACGAACTCAATAGAAGGTTATACCAATGCACTACTTGTGCAACTGAAGGGCCCTTTGAAGCCTCCAGTCTTGTATCCTGCGTGGTTTTTGAGTATACGAGCGCATAGGAGGTAAAGAGTCCGGACTTACCATCAATAATGCTAGCCACACTTGCGTAGAAACCCGCAACCATGACGAATGCGCAAAACTACGGCACAACCCAACTAGTCAGCGATCGCAAAATGTGGCGGAGAACATGGACATAGTACAAGGATGACGAAACCCCAGAACAAGGCTTTCAGCTTCTGCTTAGTCGAAGACCAGTATTCTGATCTTGGTGTAAGGTAAAACCAGAAGATGCCCTGTGAGGTCGATGAGTATGTACGACAATGAAGGTGCCTCAGGCAGACCTACAGAAATACCGTAGGTGAACCAAGTCGCAAACATCGAACTGATTATTCCCAACAGGCCGTTGAAAAATGGGATTCTATTCATGTGAGATTAGCCATATGCCATGTCTGAGGCTGAAGGACGGAACTTACACTTCAGCAATCACGAAAGCTAGCACCCAGATAGCGACGCAAATGCCAACCCAAGTCGCCCAACCGATGAGTGAATTTGAAGTCATGTGCTTTGACTTTACGCCATCACGACGGAAGCTGGGCGAAAGACATGGATCAGACATGTCCTCATAGATTGGGGACCTCAAAGAATTACATCCTAATGAAGACCATCTTCGCACAAACATGGCCGTTGATGACACCGGCAATGATGATGGTCGGCATTGCGATGCCATACGCGATCTTACGAAGTGTTAAGCCAGTATTGCCAAGAGCAGGGGAAACGGCGGTTGATCCCACGTAGGCGTATACAACGACACCAACGACGAGGTACAGAGTTGTGTCAGCAATTTGTAGAACGTAGAGAGCTTTCGGGAAGTCTTCTGGCACCTTCATCTCTGCGATGAATGTGAAGAATGCAACATGTCCCGCGTAGGCAAAAATCTGGAATAGCGAGCAAGTGAGCTCTTATGGAGTAGAACGATGTTGTAATGTGACGTGCTATATTGGTGAAGGCGAGGAATCCATTCGCGAATGACAGGTTTGGCGCGACGGTGACGCTAATATTTCCTGTATGACCAGTGACACCCACACCGATCATGGTAATGAAGACAGCAGCTAATCGACAGGCATGAGCATTGTCTTTCTGGAACACCAACTGAACACCTACCAAGGATTGACACGAACGATATAACACTCATGTGCGACATACCATTCAGTGTACGTGGAAGAGTGCACACAAGCGAGACGATAGCGCATATGGCTGCCCACAGCACAGAACAGGACGCTCCCGCAGTAACTAAGCGCAAGTGAGACGAAGGAACATGTACTGAAAAAGGTATGGATGAGTTACAGGTATCAAATGCGATCTTGCCCGTAAGCACATGACTTGCGCAGATGAATACCATAAAGACAACTTGAGCAGCACCGAGGAATTCTCTGCCAATAGGGCCAGCAAGGATTTCACCGGCGTCGGCCATGTTATGAACATGTGGATATCGCAACTTGAATTTGCCGATGACGTATCCAGAAGCAGTTGCGGCTGCACCAAGAGTCTAGGGAATATCAGATTAGCAGGGGCCAGCGTGATACAGAGGAGAGAGAACCCGTACGAGAACGAGAATACAGCCTCCAACTATACCAAGGGTGGCGAATACGGATGGAAGTGAAAGAATCTGACAATTAGACACTCAGTAATAGGTCTCCTACGATCAATGGAAGACCCCACTCCAAGTGAGACCGTCTCCGCTAACATAAGAGCAGCGGCTTTCCACCAAACCATTGTCCTGTATTGGACTGCACGAGGTGAGTATTAGCATCTATTATAAAATAGGCGCAACGTACTGTCTGCAGCTTCTTCATCTCCATACACATCAAACTCATGTGTAACATGACGCGTTATTGTCTTTCCGTCAACATCAACGTCGTGTTTCTTCTCGTTAAGTGCTCTTCCGAAGGCTGCGGTGACATCACTGTTTTTATCAGAGCAATTTACCCTTACGTCCGTTTGTGAGAGCCGTGAAGTGTCTTGAGATGGCCGAGGACTGGACATTTTGCTCAGGTTATTTTGGGAACCTCCTTCAAGAAATCGACTAGAAGGGGATGCTGTATGCCAGGAGTCCAGGGGACGTGAAGACCATGCAAGAGAAGATATATGGATGCAGAAAAGCAGGCCATATTTTGCACTCGGCCGAAGGTCGCATACGTTGCATCGTTGTCGAAACTTTTCCCGCTTTTTTTCCTCAACTGGCCACAAACTTCCTGAACTGCTGAACGTAGTACCCCGGCAAATCCCGAGGTAAGCGGAAAAGAACAACTTGACGCCACAAAGCTCACCAACTCCTTACATGATCTCCTTGCTTTAGTTACTGACTAGTACTCGCTATGTCAGATCGTTTATACCTTTCGTTGCACTTGCAAAACGGACAGCAAGACGCTCTGCGTTGTCCAATGGTATTTCGAGACAGCTCCAGCGAGTTCCATGCCTTGGTCCGAGTCGTTCTTGAACAATAACCCGGGGCCCACGTAACAGCCTGAGCTTCGTGCCGCTTCACCGGGCACCTTCATAGTTGCATCGCCTGTCTCACCATGTGCTTCACTGGAGCCACGAAACTCGTTTCTGTTACCGGGCTTAGTGCACCGTCTTATCATCATCTTTGTGACCATGCATCCTTGTCTGTTGATCAAGAAGCTTTGATTTTCTGGGCGTTCAACAAGAATAGCGAACAATTTCGCTCGCCCTTGAAACAGGACAAGGAAAATTGGGTGCCTTATATTCTCATCCTTGCTGGTGGTCAGCTACGGTTACACGTCGAAGTCGATTGGATATGCATATGAAGGGTTCGTTCGAATTGTCATGATAATCAGGCTGAGCAGCATTTTGCACTAGTAAGTGATCTACTGCCTAGCTGCGATCATCGTCTCACACAATGCTATACATTCGCTAGCTTCCGTCTTTTCAAACCTTGTACCAAAGAACTGTTCCATGAAAGCACAATTGACGGTTCACAGATGCTTGGAAGTCGCGTGAGTTTCCGCGATACCATTCACCAACCTTACACTGTGAGAATGTTGTCTGGTTACAAAGAACCCAGAAGAAATGGACGGTATGTCTTCCGGATGACCTCATTCAATCCATGGGGTGAGAAAAGAATGGCTTGAAGAGGAGAAATCGGAAAAGTACGAAGACACGCAAAAGGTATTGGAAGTTTTCCTGACCTAAATACGTTTGTTTGACGTTTTCAACCGAAACAAAAAGGAATCGTGCTTTCTGTCTTCTGGTTGTTCATCAACTTGTATCCTGCAACTGCGGGGATTGATTCCCCCTGTAGAGCGATCTGCGTAGAGCTAAGTTTGATGTGTCATCCTAGAAGGCATTCATGTAACATATCAGGCATGGAAGGGTTTGCGATCTGCGACGGAAGTTTTCAATCCCTTAAGTACGCATGCTTCTTGCCCTGGCTGTGACTTGTAATAGTCATACCTTCTCACATAAGTGTCCGCCATCTGCCAACACTCCAGTTTGTAGAGCCAGCTCTCCTTGCCGGGCGTTGTCGCCTTAGTCTGCACCAAACGTCATGTCGGTTTACTATGGGCCTAACGAAGATGAAAACACTATTCTTCTTGAGCGAAACTTCCTTGCCGGGGATATCGTCTGTGGTACAGGCTATGGTGCGTCAGTATCCTAATCGGAACGATATATTCACTGACTCACTAACCGCTACAGGTATTCAGATAGTGCTTTATGTCTCCTGCGCACTCTACCTGTGGAACACGAGGAAGGAGCGCAAGAATGCTCTCTACCTCCTCGCCTATATCACAACTCTTATTGCTATTGAGACCATATTCATCATTGTCCAGGCTAGGACGGTGCAGGTCTTGTATGTCGATAACAGGAACTACCCTGGCGGACCTTGGGCATATTTCCTGGCGACTCAGAATTTGGCCATCAACGTTTTATTCTATGCAACGCTCTTTGTGCTCACATTCTTGTCCGACTGTCTCGTTGTGAGTACATTCCGCCTCATTGTCATTGGAATATTTGCTGATATGTTGCTTATCACTTAGCTTTGGCGATGCTGGGTCATCTGGGCTTCCGCGGGTCGAAAGCTGTACGCTTATTTAGTCAGCGCTTTCCCAGCCTGTATCTTATTGGCCTCGTTCGGTGAGTTTCTTTGGACATTCATGGTAGATGATCTGACCTTATCTCGCCAGTGATGGGAACCCTTTGGACGCTCCAATCAAGTCAACCCGGACTCTCGTTCTACAGCGCCCTGCCACTTGCATATGGAACGTCGTACTACTCCATCTCGCTCGGATTGAACATCATTCTAACCATACTCATTGTCACCCGTCTCATCCTCTACCGTCGTCATATCATGAAGAGTCTTCCGGCTCAATATGGTGCCCACTACGTTTCGCTCGCTACCATCATCGTCGAATCTGCCGCTTTATATTCAGTCTTTGCTATTTTATTCCTTATTACCTACGCTGCCGATAACCCAACAAATCAAGTATTGCTTGCTTTCGCTTCTGCAGCGCAGGTTTGTGTTTCACCTGCTCTCTGCGAAACCTCGAATACTCATCTTACTTTATAGCAAATCTCGTCCTACCTCATCATATACCGCCTCGCGGAAGGTCGTGCATGGGGTACCAGAACCCTATCGGAGCAAACTCTGACCGCTATGGATTTCAAACCTCGCAGTACCCCTCGGAATGGTACCACTCAAACAGACCATCTTGAGTTAGGGACGTCAAGTTCGGCGTTAAACTCTTCACGGTCGAGGGAAAGCAAGATCTTCAACATACACTCGGACTAGATTAGTAAGTCTCTTAAGTAATGGTAATCTGACTCTTCTTTCTCGTGAGCGAAAGGATAGAAGGGAAAGGACTATATTTTTCAACTGTTCCTTATTTTGGACATTATTATTACATATACAGTCTAGTTGCACTGCAATGAGACCGTCAGATTTCAGGGTGCTATTCTACTTGTGTCAATGATCATATGACGATGATCATTCAACAGCGACAACCTGGTAACACGCACGTCTCTCATCCACCTTCAGTTCGGCCCAAGGCACCGTATACCGAGTCAACTGAAGGCTTGCGTGCACATCCCGAATAGAACAGACGGCTCCACCTATCGTATGAGCTCCTTCCGAGGTGCATACTGAAGATTACTACCGACAGGATGATCATTGGCATGACTATCACAAGGAATGCTTTCGGTTGGTTCACAGTCGCGTCATGAATGAATTGACGACTCCATCGGAGCCTTGTCGGGGAATGTGCTAAGTTCGTTGAGTTGCTTCCGCTTTGTACAACTTGTTCACTCGAAAATGTGGCTCTAGGGTCATCTTCGGTCTTGAATTCACATAAGTACATGCGGATATAGTCGGGCCATTTTACAGCTGACTGCCACTATGCAGAATGGAGACATCCTGTCTCAGCCGCTCTAGTCGGGACTCGGAGACGATGCGGGTTGAGAATGTATACTCGGAAACGTCCAAGCACCGATCTTCGTCCGCTTTGCACCCTTGAACACCACTCGCCTGCAATAGACAGCATGGTGATTAGGAGTAACCTGAGAAAACCTGCACCACTTCTCGTCTATACTGGATCGTCAATGATTTCACAATAAACTTGTGGTGGTCAATGATACGATTAGTGGAGTATGATGTAAACATAGTCATACCGTTCCTACTTTCGCTTATTGCTAATTTAGCGACTTCATTGCAAAAGCATGTCAGTATCTACGGTGGTCGGAGCGTACGGTCCTATTCGCCTAGAGCTTTGCTACTGAAGGTAATCGCTCCAGGATGACCATGCACATCAAAATGCTGCACGTCATCTAATCGCTGGGCCACCTCATTGCGTCGTCGTATAGTGAATGGCTCCATACTCCCGGGTCAGTAGTTACCGATTTCAGATTGGCCGTGCACTCGGGTCTCGGCCTGCATTCGAAATTCGAGGCAGCCCAGCATCATATCGTGCTGAAGGCTTGTATCAATGTCGATCCTCTTATGCGATTAGATTACAGCAAGAGTATGATGTGCGTGTTTAACATACTGCAACAAAAACCCCTGTCTTCGATCGTGTTCCAATGCGAGGTAGCCATCGTTTTCTTGGTTACGGTATGAAGTTGGGTCAGTCGGTGGAGTTGTACTTGCTGAAGCGAAATGAAGAAGTATCCCCAGGCGGTTTGTGTCTGCCAGTCATCATGTTGCATAGGCATCCGTTCCGGGCTGGTGTGGCAGATTCCAGACAAGACTCCGGCGCGAAGAAAAGGAGGCGTCGCGTACTAGATCTTATCATGCAAGTGACCTGCCATCCAGAGCATTGGGGTTCAGGGTATGTGCACGATAAGACAAGGCTTTGGTCTGCGCCAGTGCATCCGAGAGCTGGAGTCTAGGCATAAACGATAATGGCCTGGTTGCGCGCAAAGAGCGGCCGTTGAACACCTAAAAGAATGCCACGCCATATGCGTACATATTGATACATTGCTTGAGAAGTACACCATTGATCAGCTCGCTTAAATGAAATGAAACAAGAACTGAAGTACCGGGTACGGGTTGTATGTCCTCTGGAACAAGCCGTACTGTAGTCAGGGGTTCAAGTTTAGTATCGTAAGCCTTTGTATAAACCTGTCCCAAATCGGAACAGTAGGATGCATTGTGTTAGATGACCATACGCAGGTGTACCTCCTGGCACCAACGTGTAACTTGGGTTGAAAACTGAAAGTCTGATATACCGATAACGTTTGTAGCTTGTGCCGTTCACTTGCACGGAAAGGCCGCTCGACAACAAACACGCAGTGTCTAAACTGCTGGTAGGGAGGCAAATACAAGCTGGAGACAAGGAATGCTGTTGGCAAAATGTGAAAGTGAGCTACGATATTCAGACCTAGTATATAACCATAGAAACTTACCGGCCACCCCGATAGACAGACTGCGGATCCGAAGGCATGTTTTAAATTGCCAATCCATTCAGGCGTCGTCAGTTGCCGTCTCGAAGAGGCGCGAGAGAAATACTCTGTCCTAGAATCACATCTCGCAGTTGTCATCGTCACCCGTGTGTGCACCATAGAAAACAATTGGAAATGTCATCGTTTCATCTTGCATATCCGTTCCGGCAACCTTACGATCTCGCTGCCTCGCGTTTCTGGGATATGAGATGGGTGGCACTGCTGCCTGAGAATACGATCGGAAAAGTAAGGCCTACGACGATCTATCAGTATATGCATTGTGAATTATCGATAGATAGGATATATGAGATACACCACTCACAGCGCAGTCAATTCCTATGATGATCCACCAATACGCCTTCTCTCTCGAAAGTCCAAGAACGGAAAACACGCACGAACCGACTAGGCCACCAGACGATCTCCAGGAGATATAGATCTAACATGAATCGATCCATGAATGATCAGTAAGCGGTACAGTCACAATTGACACCATATTACGGTACAAAAAGCCTGATTGTCGTATCTCCCTTACCGATCCCAATGGATTGCTAGCCGATTTCGATGAATCGTATCTTCCCAGTCATACCTACACCTTGGTCCGAGCCGTACCCACATTGTATGTGAATATGACTCTATAGAAGGTGTAGCCATGCATTTAGTGTGTTGTCGGATCCTAGGATTCGAACGATAGGCTATAGGTTATCGATCATAGGTCTTTGTCTTCCAGAGGCATATGTTAAGGGTTCAGCTCCAAGTAGAAGTAGTGAAAGGAGCTACTTGCTACTTACTAGATACGTCCGATCTTGGAGAGATTACAACTTGAGGTAAAGCTAAACGCTTGAACGCGCCAAGGTCCACTTCTTCCTGCATACCTCCGGAAAATGAGCGTCAGTGAGGGGAACTCCCGAAGTTTTGTCGAATTGTTACTTATAAGCCATGGGGCCATCCATCCAACCTTCTTGAAGCTACAGGCGTCTCCTTTATCGGATCTGGACAAACGCGGTCACGACACTATGCTAGTTGGGGATTGGAAGTCAAGATAAACCCAAGCTCCCATGGATGAGTGAGATACATACGTATGCACGTATGCACGTATGGAGCAAAGAATGAAAAGTTGCTAGAAAACCCACACGAGCGCGAGAAGTCTCCGAGTATCGCGCAACCAAATGCCACTCATCTTCAAATCCTCTAGCAAGGAAAACACCCGAGCAGTGGTTACATCCTGCGAATGCTTGAACCTCGGCTATAGCTATACCCGATGTATTGCACCGAAATGAAAAAGGACTCCATGAGGGTTGGGGTTACATAGAAAATCGCAAGCCCTCCGATGGGAGATCAGCCGCCCAAGAATAGAGATTGGCTTTTCCATGATTACGCAGGTGACCATTCAAGCCCTTGGTCAGATTAGAGATGTGTCTTCGGAGCGGGCCCATGATGACATATAACGCCCGAGCATGAAGTAATATTGAATATCGAGCCACCGAGAAGAAAGTTCGAAATAGAACATTAGGCTTACTGTAGTAGCTGAGATTTTGACACATTCAAGGGTGTACCTCGATCTATCATCTGTTTTGTCCGATTGAACACGGGGTATTGAGCCATTGCGGGAGAAGTTGGACGAGTTGCCTAAGGGAGCAATACGTTCAGTAGCGTTTGCCGTCTCTTGTGACCTTTTTCTGAGTGAGGCGTGGGAGTGGTATTGTCGAAGATGGGTGTACTGGGCTTGGCCTAGGCGCTTGGAATTCGTATGTTCTACATTGCAACTTTGCTCTATAATTGGAAGTTATCATTGCTGTGAGGGTTCGAGAGTCCACTAGATCAGAATACAGAATACTACAGAATCGTTCAAGACATACCTAGCCTTGACCATGCTCTGTCCTAGGGATTCATAGGGGATATCGAGTCAGTCGAGTCAGTTTAAGGCTGGACTTGAGAAAAGTGAACCTTGTATGGGTATAGAAGCAAATGAACCATTCAGCACAGCAATCCGCTGCAAAGCACATACCTTCCATGCACTCAAAAAAGAACGAACAAACGAAAGTTCACCCATTCTCGAGTCAATGCATAAGACTCCTTTCCAGATTTCCAAAGATTTCCAAACTTCCAGGCAATCCTCCGAGCATAAGCGATCAGCAATCATAGATACGAGAAACCCTGGGAGACGCGGTCGGTTGAATCCAAGGGGCGACTCTTCCATAGTCATATTTACCGCATATAGGCGCGTCACTCGTCTTAATTATAAACTTGAGCGTTCAAAGAAAGCTTCCAATCCAATCCGGCGCCTCCCAGTAGAACGAATCGAAAGCCTGGAAATGATCAAGGAATCATTGAAGATGATTAGGCTCTAGGGGCCAGCGTGTGTGTGCCCCTGGACGTGCAGGAAACTGAACGCATCTGTCAATTGTGAGGAGAGTTTGTGCTTTGATAGACAGATTTAGTTCTATTCTGAACATGACATACCTGCTTGGTTCCATGTGGCATGGCACACGCGATTTCTAGTGGAAAACTGTATGTTTGTGGCACGGAATAGGCCTAGGAGCAGTTGTATGTGGTGGTGAGACCATCATGATCATTGACAGGAGGAACACGAGGAAAAGTGGAACATAGCGGGTTCTGCACGTTTCTCGATTGTCTCTTGGTGTGTGTGTTTTCTTGACAGCCTTCTTGTTCTACCTGTGCACCTATGCTTCGTCACACGTGTTCTGAGCAAGCCAGACTACGAAACAACGAGACCGAGCAGAAGGATTCAGACATGGCGCGACGAACGCATGGTGCATCCAATACATCCAATAGCAAACCTAACCTAGATCTAGAGACGATGTCTTAACTTTGAGTCAGCATGCCAAAGCAAAACCCGGAGTCATGAACAAGCAGAAGCATACCATCGAACATACCATCGAAGGACCTCAAAGGGACCAACGCTTCTTGTCATTGAGTTTGAGTTCTCCAAGCACCTCCTTAAGGTTAAGTATAACGGCTGAGTAAGGAGCTCGAGAGTAGTGACTGAGTACTGAGTCAGGGTCAGATTCATAATGATCAACGAACCCCATGGGTAGGGTACTTCTTAGCATCATAACTCCGAGGCAGCCTGAGATCTTAAACCAATCTCCTAAATTAGCCGGACCCCCCCAACGACCATGTGCACAAGATACAGTAGAAACCGCTGCGAACTCAGTTAGTGAGCGCGTTTGTCATCGTACGACTGAAATTGTAATAGACTAGTCTTAAGCTTCTATACGGGCTATAAAAGGGGGTTGCTCACTAAGAGACCGGTCTAAGCTTGAACAAGGCGCCGTCCGATCGAAGTCCGATCGAATCAGAGTTTATTGCGGACTCAATCTTGCGATTGCGAACCGGATCGCGATGAGTCGAAGCGATGGTATTATTGGCCAGAACGGTGGGGTACGGGAGCAAATCGCAAGGTGCTCATTGTAGCAGCTGTAGCTCATTGTATATGCGCCGTGTACATATTGCATGTGGTCTTAATTGAACTGTAGCTGTAAGAGAGCATATCGAAGCTTTGAGGCCTGGAAAACGTGAGTGTTCAGGACCGAGCCTATGTCATTGTTTGATCTAAAATGAAGAACAGGCGAGAAACAACGTTGTTCGTGCAGTATCGGTATTCTGCGCGTTTGTAGTAGCTATGAGATCATTATGAGGCGTGTAGAATAGCGCGGTGAGAAGTAAAGTTAGCTCACACCTATTGAGGCCGTAGACGGAAGACAGCGGAGATGGACTTCATATGTTCTCTCACCTTCAGTTATGAAGACATTATGATAGTGTGAAGCCCACGGCCCAAGAGCCATGGTGTGAAGTGTCCGGTAAAGTACTTATGGCGAAGAGAAGGTGAATAAAATAATCCCGTGTCTCGCTTGCTCGTCCTCAGCCGAACCGAAAACGCAACGGTAAACGGTAAACGCTCCGAGACATAAATTTGTGGGCCATGCAGAGATGGAACACGATCGGAATCATTCCCGCAGAAAATGACAGAGATCAAAGGATTGAAGCAAAAACAGTTGAAGAGCTTGTGTGTCCATGCATGGACGTGTACTAGCCGAAAAGCATGGCAGATAAATCACATAGATTGGCATCAGAACTCATAATGGAATCACAAACGAAAATTGAGCCAGGTAGAGTGGATGTATGCATGAACAGTTGTGCAGGTGGACATTGCTGAAAAGGGTAGTAGTAAATGAGAGCAATCGGTAGGATCGGCAGCAATCGAAGCAATCGGCCGAGCACAAGGCGAGACAAGGGGAGATCGATGTGCTGTTGTTGCCTGCAGGCGTTGTTGATCAAATGGGTGAGCAGGAGTTGGGAGAATAGGCTTGTGGACAGACGAGCGGTACGATGGCAGCGGCAGGAGGAAGAGCTTCGGTGAACGCCAGCCTTGGGTGGAAGATACTCACGGACGGAAGGGGAAATGGGATTCCGAATTGCGGGTAGAAACGGTTGGAGGAGGCCATGGGATCCGCAGTGTTTGTGGAATTAGAGATGGGAGGAGGACTGGCAAAGGAAAGGGACGAGCTGGTCATGAGAACGGCGCAAAGGAGGAATATTGGAGGACACGCCGCAGGGGTGAGTATCTGTAGAAGACAAGCAGGAGGACTGAGCGCAGCATGAGCCGGCGAGTGGACCGAGATGGCAACGGGGTGTGGTTAGGGTTTGAAGTTCGAAATGTTCGGGCGGCTGGGGGTTACGCGGAGGCTTACGAGAGCGGTGGAAGGATCGGGAGTGGGGAGCTGCCATATTGGGATGGCGTCTAAAGAGCCCATCCGCGGTGGCATGGTGGTGGGTTCCTTGCGGAAGGAGAGTAGAAGAGAGCCGCGGTGAGGGTAGATAAAGAGCCATTAGCTACCCTTTGGCACGCCCCATCCCGCGATTATCCCCAAATCCCTGCTGCCCTTCGCTCTACGGTCCGTGTCAGCTGCAATCCCTGGCTAGCGTTCTCTACGCCCTTCTTCACCCTGCTGCCCTCCATTTATCCGCATCTCCCCTTATCACACTCACAGGCTGACGCTTTCCCCTCCCAGATCCCGATCAGCCCACATCTCTCTGTCTTGCCGTATATAGTCCTGTATGCACAACTCCTCCAATCCCTCCTCCTCCTCCCCAGCTATGCCTACCATGTACGACCGCAGTTCCCCTGCCTCACAGCACTCCTCTCTCCACTCCGCTCACAGAGCAAAGCGGCGCCACAGTCACCGCTCTCACTCGCCTGCCCCTCGCATATCCACCCTCCTCCCTCACCATGGCTCTTCACAATACTCGCCCTCCTCTCGCGCAGAGGACATCTCCAGACTTCTAGATCCTGCATACTCCTCTTCTTCGTCCACCGCCGCCTCGGCCTCTCGCGCCTATGTTGACCACCGGGGCGACCTTCACGACCCTGACTACCGCGACTTCCCCGTCCTCCGTTCAAAAACAACTCACAAGCAACGGCGCACCAGCGCAAGCAGCTCACGTTCTCTCAGCGTTCCACGCGATGGATACAATCGATACTCCAATTCTTACTCAATGGCCACACCCACAGGTGTGCGACCAGAGTGGGAGCGTGACTGGACTGCGGAAGGTGCGGACGCAGAGGAAGACGAAGAGCCAGAAGATGACGCCACGACGTTTTCGTCTCATTCTCACTTCAACCCCTTCGTGTCCGAGTCGAGGACGCGTCGATTTGCGCCTCAGTATTCGCCGCCACGCTGGTTTGGCGAGCCTACTCCCTTGTCCTCTTCTCCCGTGTCATTAAACGATGATGAGAATGAGGACAACGCCCTCCAGCTCGTGTCTTCGCCGTTCGAGAGGCCGCTGCGTGAGACCATGGATGACGAACTTGAGGATGACGAGCGGAAGAAGCCACGGAGACATCATCACCGTATCCGTAAGCCTGTTTGCAAGCGTGAGAAGGAGCAAACTATGGCACCTGCGGATTCGGAGAAGTGTCGAAATGAGTCTTCCTTAGAGGGTCGCGATGAACGCATTCATGTTGAAGATAACGACTTTGTGTGAGTACCTTCGATCTTGGTCGTCTGTCGATCATGCGATCTAATCTCCTCCTTTTACAGACCTTCGTGCACGCATTCACTTCGTAGACAATGGCAAGCAGTATCGCTTCGCTTCCGGTTTAGCGTGTTCCACGTCAAACAGCGCATCCGACGCAGCTTCAGGTAGAACGTAGAATCAACCCCCCCCCCCTTTATTCTACTCTATCCTCTACCGATTTTTTTGTCACGACACACTACCATTTGCGATGCCTTCACGACCTCACACAATCACATACCAAGTCTCAATTTCATCATCACACGCGCAGCATTCCACTCTCATACCATCACACGCCTCAGCAATTCATGTCTCACTTTATATCCGGACTTTCTTGCTTGTCGCTCGCGCACACATGCACGCATGCATACACTGCGTATACACGCTAAAATGGTCCATGGTTACGGTTCTATCCTTATGACCTACCTATCACTATCGCATATCTATCTCCCCCCACCCGCCGCCCGCATTCCCCATCCGCATCCCGCATCCCCCCTTTGCGACTTGCTCTTCCTCTCTTCCCTCCGACTTTTGCACTACACCGAACACTCCTGCCCCGCTCTCCCATCTTCATCCGCATCTCACGATTTTGTTGGACCCTCACGTGTTACGAACCTGAAGCAATCAATTGTACTCTTATGCACGCATTTTCTTTTTGCACGTACGAACACTTCACATTTTATTCCCCGCCCACTTTTCTTCTTCTTTTCCCCCTCCCCGACATTATATCCTTTTTGTGTTCCGCACTGTTTCAGTGTGGGTTGTTGTTTAACGTCCTTTTGCATCACTTTCGCATTCTCAATGTTGTATTTTTGCTTTCCCCAACTTTGCTTGATTTGCTCTCACTTTAGTGAGATACTTTCATACGATGATGAATTGTGATGATGATGATGGTCTTCTTGGTTTCATGGGTTCACGGTTTACGGTTTTTCAAGGGTCAATGGTTGGATTACGAAGAGAATGAGTTTATAGTCACACCCCAGTACAGTAGCAAGCACTAGACACTCAAATGCATACAAATAAACGCCTTAAACCACAAATTCCTCCTGCCTGCCCATGCCGTTCCTCTCTAAATCCACACTGAGCAACCATGAGTCCTTTCGACCCCGTATATACCAACCCCACAACCAGCTCAAGTTGATCTTCGCAACGGAGTCTTTTCATTGGCTATGGGGCTATGAAGACCTACGCACACGTCAAGCCTCGAATATGACTCGTCGCGCACAGCTGCTTAGTATCCAAGTGGTCACTGGTCCCATGATTATACATAGGTTCCTCGTCAGCTCCGAGAGGGGACACGACACCTCTCTCTCCGGGTCTGCCGACTTCACCCCTCAGTTGCTCACAGGACCTGAACGCCTGAACTGAGAAGAAAGCCAAGCGATTGGATTACTGTAAAGTTTAAGTCGCGTTGACTCGGAGCGGCCGAAACTGCCTTGAACTTTGTTTGAACTGAACTGGAGTGGGTGGATACTCCGAGGCTTGAGTAAGGAGTGCTTACGAAGGAATCATTGTTATACTGGTATGAGTATACGTACTCCATAAGATGGGGCTATAAGTAACGCAATCGCGAGAGAAAATCCGACTGTAAAGGATCATTCTGTAGTATGTTCGCAATGATTGGTATGATTGGTATGATTAGTCTTTGTCAGAACACCGTCCTATCCGTTCAAGTAAGTAAACGAGACAATATTAATGGGAAAATGCACATTAAGCAAGTCAAGCTTCAGGTTGAAATGACTCAGTCGAAAGATGGGGGCTGGACCCGCGGACCGTCGGACTCCTCCAAGAACAAGAAACGAACTTGTAAAACTCTGTTTTCGACTACGGCGCAGCGCCCAGCAGGACCTCGGAGAAAATAGGAGAAAATAGACCCTGTACTGAGTAGTCGTTACATGCGCGACATTGGTTACACACACATTGCGCTGCGGAAGGACTGAGCGAAAACCGGATTGACAGTGAGTTTGCTGCGAACTGAGCATTAGGGGTGGAAAGAATTCGAAAGACCAGGCAACCAGCTCTAGAAATGTAGTAGAACTTCCAAGTCTCATTGACAACAACTCGTGTTTTCCAACTGACCGAATAGGTTGCTTTTTGCTTCCGTTATTGAAGTTCATTTTGATTCGGTTGAAGACGGCGGCCGTGGTCTGTCTGGGTTAGAGCGCTCTAGAAAGCGCAGAACAACGGAGAGCCGTGATTGGCCCCTTAGTGAGATTGGTCGCTATCGAGTTCTCCTGAAGACTGAGGGGTAGGATCTGAACCTTTGTAGAATCGAACGGTGGATCGAGATAGAGTGCTCATTGCAAGACGATGTGCGAATGAGGAAAGCGTCATTTGTGCCCGCGGCTCAGTTCAGCATTCGAACCGACAATAAGTAAGGCAGAATTGGAGTCGAAAATTCGACAGAATTACTCCAAGTAGAATGGCCGGAATTCCTAAACCCTAAACCGGGCACATCGGAGAACCTAGTTCAATGGAGTACTAAGAGTAAGCACTCTCCACATATTGCACCCAGAGTGCGAAAAGATCGCAAGCGAGACGGAAACAATTCCAACGATACATAGAGAACGTCATCGGTAGCAGCCGCAAAAAAAAAGAGGCCCAAAGCCTGGAAACAAGACACGACCATTCTTGAGCTTGCAAGATAACATGAGTATACTATACATAGACACGTACGAATTTCAGATCATCCGCTTCAGCGGAGGTGTTGTGGGTCTGAGCGACGTACGGACACGACGCACAATACATCCGAAAGCTCTTGTGAAGGTTTGTTGTTTCCGCACCTTGTAGTCGCTGGCTCCACGATGTGCATGAAAATCGGAAGGCATCAAGGAGCGTGAAAGTCCATCATCGTTCACCTACAAAGGTCAGTTAGACCCGTATGAGCTTCTCCAACGGTCCCGTTCTGTCGGAGAACGTCGGATACGTCGGGCGAAGTGGTAGAGGTGAACTTGTACCGCTTGTGGAGAGTCGGGCGTCGGTGACCAACGAACAGCCAACGGTGAATATCGGAGATCTAAGAGACCAATCTAATCTTATCACCCCGGGATTTTGTGCCTGACAACTGTATCTTATCTGGCTCCAGTATCCTCAATTTGAACTCCACAACGCCAGCAGGTGGGTCGAGAAACAACGTTAGGTTGGAACTACAATGGTTCCGAGCTGCGTAGGATTGTGCGTAATGGTGGGTACAGCTAAGTTCTGATATCATGGGTGGGTATGATTGAATTGTCTGCACTCCAGCTGTCTGCTCACGGCTCAGGTGAAAGACCGACATGACATATTGTGGGTCGTGGAGTCTTGGTCGTAAGGATAGGGTTATACAAATGATTGCGGCACGAGTATATGACTCTAGCCTAGGCCATAGGTCGAGCTTCAAGAATGAAACCTTGTAAGGCATCTCATTCGTCATTCACGCTCATACATTCCACAATCCTACAGAACACTCTCAAGAATTGCACCCACGCTTCGCTATCTCCACGTAAATATATTCAACAGGAGATCCCTGTGGAACTTCGCATGGGTTGTTTCTCGCAGATAGCATTCCATTTTCTGCTGTACCTGACCGGCGTGAAGTGGACATGACATATGACGCCGACTTATCTCTGCCGTTCTACGAACTACTATTGCTTTCTACTCCAGGTCCATGTGACGCTTTCCTCCTCCCGAGACACACATCGCATGGTTTCGACGGCTTACATTCTCCTGATACGGCGTTGAATCTTGGTGAGCTGCTATTTACTGACGTCACTTTCGCGTCGTTTTCTTCGTCTGCGTCTGCTCTGTCACTGAAAGTCTCGACCCTTGACCTTATCTTTGAGAACACAGGTAAAATTATGTGATTTGGTGCAACGAGGTCAACCACATCGCCGACGATGCACTAAAATTAACAAAGTTTAGGTCCCACTGTGCATATCCGAACATGAATATCTCCGATAGCGGGATATACTGGCCTCTCATATTGGAACACCTTATTACGGTAGCGTACGAAACTGCAAGCTTCAGCACTGGAGACTGAAGGCTGCGGTTTGTATTCACTACGTGCCTGTTACTCACCGTGTTGTTTCTAGGCCCAGGTTTTGGTTATCTGGAGTGTACGATTTTTCTCATTCACGCTACGCGACCTAGACTCCTCTCTTCGAAACGCTCCTGCACGGGATATGACTTGATGGTTTCCAGGCAGGCAAAATTGACTTGTTCTCAAGGCCTCCCAGTCATGACCAATTCATTCAGATGGGATTACAGGCCGCGAGATAGTGCGGAAAAGCGCCACGTATGTCGTTGTATTCATTCGTCTGCACTGTGATGACTGGGACGTATCGACATTGATATTAAATGTATACGTTATAAATGGTTCGAGGGAAGAGCGGCTTATACATTCCTTTACGGTCCCGTTCGCTCAGCTTCCCCAGAGCGTTCGGGATTTATCCTGGGTGACTTTCTTGATTAGGAACTTCACCGTGCCTAACCATTGGAATATCCCAAGGCTACTCAAACACGCGGCTTCCTCACGGTCAGCATCTCAGAGGATTGTCAACGAGAAGGAAATCGGCTCATGGGCTGTAACCTCCAACGGAACTCAGTCGGAGCGTTTGCGAATCTTCGCATTCCAGAATGTACGAGAATGTCGAAAGTGAGTTTCTACGTTTATTATAATGTACTTCGCCTTCGAGGTTGTAATCGCGGCTGCAGTTTGGCCAACTGCAACCTAGGAAACCACTCCTCAAACGGGTATTGGGTCTTTATATTGCATCCCAAGGCTTCAGATAGCATCCTGAGAACGGTGAACACCGCCAGTTCTACGTAGGGTGTCATACTTTGCATCTTATTTGCCACTGTGTATAATTCGGATGCGTGCAGCCTGTAGCCCATCTGGTTGCGTCCGCTACGACCGGCGAATCGATGCGGCCAACTCACGAATACCTTTGGATCTTAGATCATACGAGGGGAGGTAAGTATCCTCAAATGATTCCCTTTGACAGCTATGCGCCTTTTGGAGGTATATCGAATATCCCGACAGTCGGAGCACCGGAAGTCATTCTGAGCTATTGAACTGCGCTCGTCGGAGAAGACAAGGGCATTAGTCAAACATGCATTCTCCTTGCACCTCGCCGTGTGCTATTGTGATTTCGTTTTGGACTCTTTACTCCGAATTTCCTACTCTCAAATCCGGGAGCACATCCGCTCGCGCCTGATAATCTACGCTACTCGGTCACCGCCTCGTACAGCCTCTACGCATGCAATCCTGCTTGCACAGTGTGATCTGCACTGGTCGGCTATCCTATTCAATTGGTGCCACCATTCCATCCCAGCTTTCCCTGTCAAGGATATTTCATCACGCCTCACCATCGATACTAGTACACCAGAACGTTTACTGAGCATGTTTATTTTCATCGCCTACATTTACTTCACACTCTCGGCATTTCCTTGCCCCGCATGCGCGACATCTGACTACAATAAATCAGAATTTTGAGGATTTTCTATCGCAGCGAGCGGCAGACTCTTGACGGCGATACACGATTATGGTAATATAAATGGCTCTTGTACCTCGAGGATGCTGCACGGCCTCCTTCGCAGTTTTCTATCATCAGCTTGTCATACTGATGTGTGGGGAGTAGTCCCCACATTTCCCCCGCATTTTGTTCTGATTTTCTCTGGTGACCCTGAAGTCGACACACTTGTCATCGGTCTACCTGCCTCGTTGCATGACAAGGCATATCTAATCTCTTCGTTCTCGTGGCCGGACCAAGGTAATAACCAGACATGCAAGCGCATGGTTACACCGGTATAATCTACTTATATCTCGTATTTCATCGCCTGTCAGGATGTGTGCCGTTAAGCTTTGCACGTTTCCTCAAAACCCTTCAAACACGATCAGATGATCTGCGTCATGTTTCGCATGAGGCAGGCGTTGGGAAGGTGACGCCTCCAAAGGGTGTGAAGAGGTTGTTTGCCTACTTGTAGGTGTTGTGTGTATCACTTTCTGAGAATGAAAATCACGTTCAAGCGGAAAATACTATATCAACGAGAAAGAAGAATCATGCTGGTTATAAAAGCCGCGATGCTAGATGGTTCGAGACGGGGAATAAGATGTAGCGCAGTTCGTAAGGGTTCTCGAAAGCTGTTATCAAGCACGTTTACAAAGTAAATGCAGTGTTAGAAGACGCGATAACAAGGAAAGAAAGTAAGTCGGGATGAGCTAGAGCAAGACCACAAGGAATTCGATCTGGCTATGTAGATGGGACTTCAACGAAGTGGTAACTGAACCTAATCGGATATTCGATCAGACACCGACGTTCCTATAGGGAATAAAATCGGAAAAGTCAGCCGCGAAGCGTGACTTAGCATCGTTTACAGCTTCCTCCCTGGAAAGCACATCCTCTGTAAGGGAGGTCCTGATAGGTTTCACCCATGCGATCCGAGTTACAGCCTCGTCTGCATTCTTGAAGCAGGCTTTCTCAGACGAAGAAACTTGAATGCATAACGCCATAACACGGGAGAGTCGTCAAACTGGGTGTCAAGGGCCATGACACATGGTCCGAAGGTGGGATAACATCTATGTAAGAATCATTAATGGTGCGACCATGCCCCAACTGATGTGCAGAGGACGAAGAACATACATGTCTGTCTACAACTCCGAGCCCTCTTCGTAACTAACCTCCAGCATTCCTTTGCTATGCAAATTGGGCAGCCTGGACGCGAGCATTGGCCCAAACTCATTTGGATCCCTCAACCGCAATCCTTCCACTTGTGAATGCTCTGAATCCCAGGGAAACCGGGCAAATACAAATGTCACAGGTTGTGCCCATGAAAACTGTGTCAAAAAATTGTCCCAACGCTGGAATACTGTATCATGGCCTATGATACCAGGTGGTAAACTGGGGTATATAACCCAGTGCTTCGGGAAGCGAAAGCATAAAGAGCGAAGAATTCGAGGAAGACGCTCCAGTATCTGCAGAAGAATAGACCAGTTCGCTGGCACAAGGGGAGGCAAAATGACAAGAGGTGTCCATATTGTGAACCTCTGCAGCGCGGTACAGACGGATATACCGGAAAGTCCAGCGGCCC
This sequence comes from Somion occarium, assembly GCA_964035595.1. Classification (NCBI taxonomy): domain Eukaryota; kingdom Fungi; phylum Basidiomycota; class Agaricomycetes; order Polyporales; family Cerrenaceae; genus Somion; species Somion occarium. The sequence goes on from OZ037946.1 coordinate 2,788,568, forward strand.
ATCTTTCATTTTCTGTGCATTAGAGACGTTAATGATGGGACGACATAAACTTTGCAGCACATACCTGCTGTATTGAAGGACGGCGTATAATGGAGATCAAGATATTGTAAGTGAGCTCCGGCCGCGCGTACCACCGTGAAAAGCGACAGCGGTATACGGAAGGAAGCTTCGAAGGAAAGTCGAAGTAAAGGGGATTCTGGGACCGATTGAAGGATGTATTCCATAAAACAATCTGCCATCCAGGTGGGCATCTCACGGCATTGCAGGTGGATGATGCGCGGCCTAGTATACGATTGTTCAGGAAGGATAGTCCCGGACGACACTGTAATATTTGAGCGACCGATCGTCGAAATCGATAGCGACATAATTTCAGAGAACATGCTCAGAATCCCAATGAGATCCATGAAACCATCTGAGTCCTTGGAATTGCAACAATCAACATGCAGCACCTTTAAGCTGAATCTGCTTCGTAACATCGACGTCTCCGAAAGGGATCCTCCATCAACGTAACAACCGTAAAGATACAGTGCTTCTAATGCTGTCAGGGAAGTAAGGAGGGAGCCAAGAAGATGAGGGCGCATTTGCCTATCGTCTTTTCCTGTCATATGCAACTCGCGCACCAATGTTGCGAGATGAGGTCTTGCTCCCATGAACGATGTAAATTTGTAGAAGGTAATTAACGGGACTGCCGTCTCTGAGATATCCTGCACACGTATGGTGCGGAAGAGAAAACGACGGCTGGCGTACATCCACGAAGATGAGACGAGCCAGGATGAAGAGAGAGCTGAAATATCATCACGTAGATATTCACATATTGCGTCAACAAGTTCCTGCGGAAGTGTAATCATACCGCTTGGAGAGCTCGTAGTATGGGCTGATGCGGTTGGTGGCCAGTGCTCTCGTGGAAGTTGGGGAGACGTTACTCATATGCATAAACGCGCGGCCTAAAGTGATCACAAGATTTGCCATACAAAACAGTACAGTGGAAAGCGCGCACATATATGGAAAAAAAGGGTTTTATATGCGAGAGAATGGCTTTCGTACGAGAACATATAAGCCCAACACCAGTCGTTACTGGTTGACACGACACTAAGCATGTTCCCCTAGAACTACATTGTAGCGTAGGAAGAGACTCCGCGTCTCACGATGCACCTAACAAAGACACCTAGTAAACATTATAAACTGGCAGCAGCTCCGCAGATCTGAAAGTCAGTCTCAGTAACGATTAGATCCAAGGCAAAAAGAAACGTACTCATTGAAGCTGAGATGTATATAACGTCATTTGCAGTTTCAACATCTTCTTTGCATGCAACTTGGGCAGGCCACCAAAAAAGACGGTCATCCACTTGGCGGAACATTGTCTCCTTGTCCAGCTCAGGTAGCAGATATCTAGACACAACACAGCGATATTCTTGAACCTGGAAATGATGAAATTGAGGAGAGGAAGATTTCGAGGCAGGCGTTAGAGTGTTTCGTTCAGTACGCGGCATCATGGACCTCGAGTAGATAGGTTGAGTCCGATGGTCTGCAAGATATAAGGTCAGACTGACATCAGCCAACAAAGCTATTCACTGAAATAACCTGAGTAGCATTTAGTTCAGTATTGGTCTTGTCGATACCGACTGAGAACACTTTCGTGGATGACTTGCCTGCCAGGTTGAGATAAAAGCCGGATTCATTTAATCCTGTGAACCATAAGGTTTAGCGGCTTTACGCGACAACCCTTGTGGCCACGATTAAAAAGATAGGATGGAAGGCGCCGGGCTGTTTGACTAGACATTCACAAGTATTATCCATAAGTTTTGGGATGACGCGCATTGTGTATAGCGTGTACAGGGTCATTATATGAGCCGGAGAGCAAGAACAAAAGAAAACCAATAAAGGACACAAGATTCACAACAGACAGCAAGAAAACAACAGTTCAAGAGTCGGATTTCAAGTTGTTATAGACATAGTAGGAGTTTGTACGAGCACTAGCGCATAGCCACCATGGCCACGCCGAATAAATAAGGGTCTTGCATGGTCTTGTATCTGATACATTGATTAAGAGGTACCTTTGGCCTGCGTCTGAGCCAATCCACGGAGCATTGTAGACTGGTAGCCTTGGGTTTGCATAGATGCTAAGGGGTTGTTGACTTTGTCATTCTCCTTGCCATAGAAGTAGTTTGGATGCTGTTGAGTCGTAGTGGAAGGACCAGAGGTATCACTAGCAGGGGCATTCTTTATAGAGGACGAATGAGCAGGGGAAAAAAACATAGACATCAAATCGGAACGGACCTTTGAATTAGATTGGGAAGACATTATGAAGAGGATAGGAACACTGGAAAGTAAGGTCTGTAAGATGTGATCGTGTTGGAGTGGGAATTTCGGGGGGTGGGGGTGAACGGGAGAAGTGAAAGCAGCTTATATCCTTTTCTGCATTCTCGGTTAAGAAAACCTTTGACTTTGCTGTGACCAGCAGTACAAAGGACGGAGTGGCAAACAGTGGTTGCCGAGCCAAAAGTGTAACCAAGCGCCCCTCGGTAAATCTTACACATCCCAGAAGAAAGAACTGCAGACATGTAGAGACGACTTCGATCTAGAGAGCTAGACCTAACGTTCACGAACAACGGTCCAGAGATCAATAGCCCGAGCATGTCATTGACTCATTGAGACAATTAGCTGGTGAACGTACTTACATGAAGCCACCTGCACGGACCTGTAGCAGTAGGGGCCACGTTTATTTGATTTGCCTGGTTACCGACGGGGTTACGGCAGATACATGGTCAATGTTCGCGCTACCGAGTGGCCACAGCGGAACACGAGTTGACCAGGTTGCCCTATGATATGCCTACGAAGGATTATGTTCACCAGAAGAGTGTAGAGAGCCATAAATTTACTGGATTCATAGTGTGGTCTTCGAAAGGACGTATAGGCGGTGGTGGTCAAGTTGAAAGATGTAGGTTGTTGATGCACTCAGTGAGGCGCTTTTACTTTTGATTCTTGAAGAACGCCCACCATCATAACGGAGGATTGGCATCGGTGATACATGCGATGCAGGCCAGCCTCTATGCCAGAGCTTGATTAGGTAGGAAAACTCTACTGTACGTTAATCCTATCAACGCGGGCCCTATGCTCTGAAACCCCTCGAACCGAGAAATCCATACTTGGAGTATACGTAGCAATCGATCCGAGTCATTATCTCCCGATCATCCACCCCGGAACTTGAGACAACTTGCTTTGAACCAATTAATTTCTCCATAGCGTAGTTTCGAACTTCTGGAGGCCAAGAAGTGGAGTTTGTGAGTTTAACCTTTTAATTGCTGATATCCGGCATTTTGACAAAATGACGTCGATATCAGCGTCGCTGTGATCGGACACTTACAGCGACCATGGTCAAGAGCAATGTTACGCCAGAGGATCCCATTGACGTTCAACCTGCCATCGGGCTAATAGGTATGGGAGGTATGGGCACCATGTATGCGAAATATCTCTCAGCAGCGGGTTGGAAGAAGTACGTCACGTAACACAAATAAGACCTTTGTCAAACTATCTGAATCTTATGAAATTGCTTAGAATATATGTCTGTGATCTTCCTAGTAAGTATGACGCATTGAAGCAACAGTACCAAGGTCAGACTGTCTTTCATCTCTCTATGATCGCTCAGCACCCTTACCATCGCGGACTAGGCACACCAGGTATCACTGTTCTTCGTGACGGCCATGGGGTCTCGCGTATCTCGGATTGGATCATGTACTCTGTCGAAGCGGAATTCATTGACAAGGTTGTTGCTGAATATGGTCCATGTACGTTTTTAATCTATTCGCAAAGCAGCTGCAAAAATAACATTTACTCTCAGCAACGAAGGTTGGAGCTATTGTTGCAGGGCAGACGTCTGTGAAGACCCCTGAGAAGTATGAATTCGAGAAACATCTACCTGAAGACGTACAAATTGTTTCTTGCCATTCACTTCATGGACCTACCGTGTCCCCGCTGGGTCAACCTCTGGTAGGCACGATTACTTACTTGAGAATAGATGTGACTCATTTGTTGCCCAGGTACTAATCAAACATAGAGCCTCAGATGATGCACTGCGACTTGTGGAAAACATTCTGCGTCCGCTCGGATCACGATTCGTATACATGTCCTATGAGGAGCATGACATTGTAACAGCAAACACCCAAGCTGTCACTCATGCTGCTTTCCTGAGGTTGGTGTTTATACATATACGACCTTTTATACCGCACTGACTGCCTCGCAGTATGGGAACAGCATGGGCAAGCGCATCTTCTTATCCTTGGGAGCATGGCTACTATGTCAAAGGTATCGAAACAGTCAAAGTGAACATCATGCTCCGAATCTACTCCAATAAGTGGCACGTCTACGCTGGCCTCGCAATGCTCAATCCCTCCGCACGGATCCAAATCGACCAATATGCTCGCAGTACCACTGAGATATTTAAACTTATGCTAGCAGGTGATGACGTCGGTCTTACAAAACGCATTTACGAAGCGAGAGATAAAGTTTTCGGAGGGAATGGCGCCGAGGAGGGTGTAAAGCACCGTGCACCTATCCTCCTTTCTGAGGACATCCTCAATCGGTTTAGTCTAGGCAAACCCCGAGAAACTTCAGGTGGTTCAGCAACTCCACCTTCACCTACAGGCGGTCTCCCAGCAAACTCCCACCTCTCACTCCTAGCCATGGTAGACTGCTGGGCCCATCTAGACATCCAACCTTTCGTCCACCTCGACCTCGCCGCAACACCGATATTCAGAATGTGGATAGGTGTCGCTGAGTATCTCTTCCGATCCCAAAACCGCTTGGATGCAGCGATCCATGCTGCGTTATATGATGTTTCGCATCGTTCGGACGACCTCGAGTTTGTGGTTGCAGCTAGAGGGTGGAGTCAATGTATTTCATTCGGGAGCTTTGAGCTGTACAGGGAGAGGTTTGAGCAGACTGCGAGGTTCTTCCAGTCTAGGTTCGAGGATGCTACGAAATTGGGTTCAGCGATGATCCAAGCTATCATGGATAGTTCTTCAGACGAGAACGCCCAGAAGGCGTGAAGAGCATGATCTTGGTTTTAGGTTAGGATGGCGTTTATTGGGTATCTATGGTCGGACATCTTGCATGTAATAGTAACCCCGTGTTTCTTGACACAAGCTAAAATTCAGCTTCGGTCCGGGTAGCTTAAACTACCAAGCTTTTGCTTGTTATGACCTCGATGGCGGAGTACAGACACTGGATGAATTCGGTACAACGATGCAGTCAGAACAAACCCGTCAGTGAAGAGCGTTTAGGACCTGGTACAGAACCATGCCGCAATACCTTATTACCAGTCTTTTTGACGTGTATGAGGAATCGCAGTTTAATTTGATATTGTATAATCGTACGCATTCGGGTATTCGTAGCCAAGAAACGCTTGTCCCGTGTCCGTGCATGTTTGTTTCATAAAATGAAGGTCTAGCACATGACAAGTTCAGACAGTTTGGTAATGGTAACCTCCTTGTCTTGCCACAGCAGTGAACTTGAGGTTGTCCAGCTGCTTTCCATCACTGTCAGCCAAGACACACTCGATCGCGTCACCAGGCTGGACGGGCCCAACACCCGACGGCGTTCCGGTCAACAGCAAGTCACCCTCCTAATCATAAAAAATCAGGTCATATGGACCGTTGGAATGCCATCGATACACACCTCCAGAGTCATGATAGAAGAAACATGTTCAATGAGACGTGGAATGCGGAAGATCATATTTGCGGTGCTTCCATTTTGTTTGACCGCACCGTTGATCTGCCCAAAATGATTTGAACTGAGCCCGTTTCACGAAGCTGTGCGAGATGATCGTACCTTCAGCGACAAGTTCAATTTATGGGGGTCGGGGATCGCTGCCGCCGGAATGTACGATCTATTGACCCATAAGGGTAAGTACAGCACAAGAAGCTGGTGGAGACGCCTACCCAATGGGAGTGAATGTATCGAAGCCCTTGGCAGCGGACCAGGGAAGACCTTTCTTCTTAATTTCGTCTTGGAGGTTACGTGCGGTCATATCTACAGCGAGCGCTGCAATGTCTATCTGTCAGCCCGTAACCGACATGTTTGGGCACGATGCGAATCGCGCACCATAACCAGCAACATGTGAAAGTGCATCCTGTTGAGAAATGTCTCGTCCCGTCTTGCCAATGACTAGGCCCAATTCGACTTCGGGATGGATTTCAGCATGACGAGCAACGGACGGGGAGAAGAGATGACCAAGTACCTTCGTGGTGTGCCAAAATTCCTCTTGGAATCTCTAGCTTACCACCGGAAGGCAGATAACTTGTGGTCGGCTTCAGGAAGAAGAAAGGTTCTTTTGGAACTGCATTGTTTAGCTCCTTCACATGGTCAACATAGTTTCGACCGATAGCAACTATCTGTTTCAAAGCTAGATTAGATGAGAGGCTTTGCTATGCGGTGTTTCGCCAACCTTCTTCCCTTGCCTGACAAACGCAGCAGCAGCCATGGTTGGATGTGGCTTAGGTGTTCTTGAGGACAGCGAGCAGTGATCAAAGAGGCATGACCGGTTGAGTCCGAGGAAGTAATCCAGATCGCTGGGTTGATCGCGCCATCAAGACGATCGCTGTTCCCCGCGCCGACAATACCGGAGTTTTTCACCCCTCTTCAATAACCTCCTCGACGTTATCCAGCCTCAGCTCATCTACCAAACCGCGGCAACACCCAGCATGATCTACAGCTCTGTCAACTCTAAGCGCACTCGTACCAAGAACCTGCTTTATTATTCAAATTTCATGGAAATTATACAGAGCTGAGAACTCCAGCCCCTTGGCTATTATATCGTGGGTGATTTATGCAACGAGGAGAACTGCTCTTTTGGTCTCCCAAGCCCACTCTGGTCTTCTTGTTCCGGTCTGCCGCCCGAATCTCAGCAACCTTCCCTTCTCGAGTCTACTCATCACTCTTGGCGAGATGCCGAGCACGGCGGGCTGACCTATCCTAGCTGTGCAATTTTCCTGGCAGGCGCAAGTCAAACTATGGTAAAGCGTACAGTGCAATATATTCCTGTTTCGTACAGACAAGGATGACGATTCTGACAGTGGCAGCGGTTGTTCGCTCGGCTAGCGGGTCCAAGCATTGCGGGTCCTGGAGCACACACAACCAACATTGGAACTATCCTGTTCCTTGGCTTGCCAAGATATCTCCCTTATATGCTTGGCGCTGGCTGCCGTCGTCCTGCCTCCTCATTTATAGTTTCCTCACCCTCTGTGGGAGTGCAGCCACTCTTTCTGTGCCGCTTCTATACTCGATCTGTACCCCTATCCGCAGTCGACATCCATCATGGCGTCGACGACCTCCGTACTTATTATTAGCTATGCTTTGATTGCCATGGGTGCGCCTCAGGGTATCGATTCAGAATTGTAGGTCCAGTTGTTTGAGCTATCTTAGGAACTGGTCTGACTGGGTTCCTCTCAGTGATGATTTTCCTGAAGATCAACCTGAAGAGGGCCATTTAGACAAAACTTGGGAGATCGTCTTAGGCGTAGTTCTGTGTATGTTTTCCTCGGGGTCATCCGTCTCTTGCTCCTGTTCACACTCCGTCTGCGTTATAGCGCTTGTCGTTTGCGCCGTCATCGGCACAGCGGTCTGGGTCAGGATACGGAGAAAGAAGCAGAGAGCGCGAAGAACTACCGGGTACTTAAGAGGCAGCAATCCAGATCTGTCTCGTATGTCGGAAGAAGGGAAACACACTATCAAAGTAAATTCCCTGTCAGAGGAGGATGTAATAATAACTGTGAGTCCACCTTGCATTTCTGTTCCTTTCTCGCTTATCTGAGTGGTCGCCGTTTCGCAGCCCACACCTGCTGCAAAGAACCAGTCACGACGAGGTCCCTATAGGTGATGAGCGTTTATTCCAGAGTGACTGAGTGTCAACAACGCTATGTACGGTTTTTGTGGTACGCAATAATAGTCCCCTCCACCAGGAATAGAATCCTTGATCACTAACTTCCAATCTTGCACAGGTGGAGCTTATGGTATTTATGTTTGAAGCATTATCGCGCCAAGGGACGGTGAAGACCAGTCAAACTTCATGGGTTCATATCGGCGCGCCGAGTCGGAAGATGCTGTACATTCTTTCTCAAGATATTGTATCGAGCATGCAAGCTATAAAGCGGGGACGGTCGTGAGAGTGGAGGAGGAGACGTTTATACGGATGAAGGCATGCTGTCGTGCTGTTACATTACCTGTGCAGGGAGTTATGACGGACTTTGGGTGCTGATTTCGAGTGCTTTGTGGATGTTCGTTCTTGCTTTCTCGTTCGTGTATTTTACCTATCTCGGAGGATGGAATGAAAAGAGCAGCTTTGTGCTCTTTTACAAAGTCATACTTGTGAGCTTTGTGCGAGAATGATGCCTTCGGATTTATTCGGATTTCCCGACAAGGAATCAGATGACAGGACGTGACTCCAATAAAACATAATGAGCTTACATAAGCAGACTATAGCACCTCTTGAAGTGACTCAGGATTGAATTTTCCCCGCGCAGACTCCAGTCGCTCTTTTCACTCTTTCCTCTCTTCTGCCTCAGAGCTCTCTAACGGCTCTTCGCCATGTCTCTCTCTGCTGCCAAAATGCGCATAACGAGCGCACCCAAAACCTCGTCCGCCATCTCCTTTTCTCGTTCGAAATCGACCAGGGCGGCGAGTTCAACCTCATCAATGCTTGAAGCCAAAACCAGAGTGCGGGAACATGCACGCAATATCAGCCGTACATCCACTCGTGAGGCGTCTGCAGCTCAGTCCGTGTAAGCATTATCATTCTGGAGGTGCATTGCATTCAGACTAATCCTGTTCGAATGTTGTGCTTTATAACAGACGACCTGTACCCGCTCCAGGATTCCAACAAATGCCTACCAGGAATAATGTCCCATACCCTCCTCCGGGACTTGGTCCTCATGCGGAAGGTCCTATGGACCATTCGTTCGTTGGAATGTCGGGCGGCCAGATCTTCCATGAGATGATGGTCCGACATGGTGTCAAGCACGTCTTTGGATACCCTGGGGGTGCCATTCTCCCAGTATTCGATGCTATTTACAACTCACCACAGTTTGAGTTCGTCCTTCCAAGACACGAACAAGGTGCCGGACATATGGCAGAAGGTTATGCCCGCGTGTCAGGGAAGCCTGGTGTCGTTCTCGTTACGTCCGGTCCGGGAGCGACGAATGCTATCACTCCTCTGCAGGACGCTTTGAGCGATGGAATTCCTATCATCGTATTTACTGGACAGGTGGCTACTTCTCTCATTGGGTCCGATTCTTTCCAAGAAGCAGACATCCTCGGCATCTCCCGCTCATGCACGAAGTGGAATGTTATGGTTAAGGATATTTCAGAGCTTCCAAGGCGGATCAACGAGGCATTCAAGATCGCTACCTCAGGACGACCAGGTCCCGTATTGGTTGACCTTCCGAAGGATGTGACTGCGGCTATTCTACGGACACCTCTGCCGTACAAGGCTACCACGCCTGGTACTCCTCTTGGTCTCCCTACAAACCCTTTGCAGCTGCTGCAAACTCCCACCGACCTCATCATGGTCAAGCAAGCCGCTGACCTCATTAACCAAGCACAACGCCCTATCATTTATGCCGGCAATGGCGTTCTCTCATCACCCCTTGGTCCCAAATTGCTCAGGCAATTGGCAAAGGAGGGCAATATCCCTGTAACAACAACCCTCCAGGGCCTCGGGGCCTTCGATGAGTTGGACGAGATGAGTCTGCATATGCTTGGTATGCACGGTTCGGCGTACGCGAACCTCGCCATCCAGCAGGCCGACGTTGTCATTGCTCTCGGTGCTCGTTTCGACGATCGTGTCACCGGCAAGGTTGACACTTTTGCACCTGCAGCAAAAGAAGCAGCTACCAGGGGTAAGGGTGGCATTATCCACTTTGAGATCCAACCCAAGAACATCAACAAGATCGTTGATGCAACTATCCCCGTAATGGGCGATGTCGTTGCGAACATGGCTGCTCTCGTTCCTATGATTCGTTCATCACCGAGAAAAGAGTGGTTCGCAGATATCAAGACGTGGAAAGCGGCGTATCCATTCACTTATGAGAAGAGTCCAGAGGGAGGCTCTATCAAGCCTCAGCAGGTGATTGAGGAGTTGGATAGACAGACAGCAGACAAGAAGGAGGACGTGATTATCACTACTGGCGTTGGCCAACATCAAATGTGGGCGGCGCAACACTATCGATGGAGAACTCCTCGCTCGATGGTCACTTCTGGTGGTCTTGGCGTAAGTACCTCTCCATTTGTACGTACATTTGCATGATCTGACGACCATTCTTAGACAATGGGCTTCGGCCTTCCTTCAGCTATCGGAGCTAAGGTTGCAGCACCGAACAAGATTGTTGTCGACATCGACGGTGACGCATCTTTCAGCATGACCGCTATGGAACTCGCCACCGCATCACAATTTAGTATCGGTGTCAAGGTCCTCATCTTCAACAACGAGTTCCAGGGAATGGTTCAGCAATGGCAAGATCTCTTTTACGACTCTCGCTATGCTCACACACGGATGGTCAACCCTGACTTTGTCGCGTTGGCTAAGGCAATGGGCGTACATGCTATGCGGTGTCATTCGGCTGAGGAACTTCCGGCCAAGATGAAGGAGTTCTTGGAGTATGATAACTCGAGACCTGTGCTCCTGGATTGTGTTGTTGACTCCGCGGAGCACGTTTTCCCTATGGTATGTCTTTGATTTAGTTTGCTAAGTGTATCATAACTCACGGCTTTATGTCTTTCACAGGTTCCTGCCGGCAAAGCTCTCCATGAGCAGATGGTTCATCCCATGCTAAGAAAAGCTTACGATGCTGCCAACAAGAAAACCTGATCTACGCAAACACATTCGTGTTATCTCAACACACAATCGTTATACCTTAAGATCACGGTCGTTCCTGTCACTGATACCGCCTCGCATCGCGTCTTTTGCTGTTGATTGTGGGAAGTTGGCCTTAGTATCCTTTGCATCATCTTTAGTTTCGTATCTCATGTGTCATAGTTTTGTTTGCATCCATGCTGCGGGGGTTTGGATCTTTATAGTAGTTGGAGGAGCAGCGAAGGGAGAGAAAGAACAAAAGTCCTCATATGGGACACGATTGTATCCAGTATAATCAAATGATTTGGTTCTGTTCCGCCTGCATCTCGTGTTCATTTCAATATTTGTGAGGTTCAGGATGTCTGGCGATACATAGAGAGAAATCGGCCAGAACTTCTTGTTTCTCTTAACAGCGAAGTCGAAGGGTTCGTTGTTCAGTGTTTGTAATTGATTTGAAGCTTAATGAAGCTTTGAACAGTGCAGTTGGGTCGTGCAAAGAGACAAGAGGATTATAAGTTTACAAGCTTTTCTTTCTTGACGAATACCCAAATATGTACAATATCGAACCACAGCTGGAATTCCTTCCTAACAGACATCGAAACAAACGAGTAAAGAAGTATTGTATTGCTATGCGTCTCTACCAGTCCGTTCATGCTCTTTGGGTGATTCACTTACTCGCCCAGGTCCTAGATGCTCATCCAACGAGCTCGTACTCGAAACGCTGTCAAAACTCCAGCTCCCTGGTGTCGGTGACAATGTGCCGACACTTTCTACAGTGCCAGCACTCTGGAAGTCTCCAAAGTCGCCGAAGTTGTCAAATGAAGACTCTTCGATCATCTCCTCTGTCGCGCCCCCTGATGACGAGAGTCCGAATGGATCGGTAGTAGATGTGCTTGGCGCTGCGGCGGCATCTGTGAAGGGTCCAAAAGTATCCTGTCAAGTCCAAATCAGGAATCTGAATCGCCGGAGAGTATCAGTAGGTAGGCTTACATCGTCGAAAGGATCTGAATATGTTGGTTCCGTTGATGACGACGTGGGAGCGAATGAGTCCTATTCATTTGATTAGTTTACTTAGCTGATTTCCTTGGGAAACACTTACGTCGAAGCCACTGCGACTGGGTGATCTCTGCGGCCCGTTATGCTGGCGAGTGGATATCGTTGGAGGTGGTCGAAGCTCGAATGATGAGTGTGCGAGCCAACCGCCATCTTCATCGTCATCTGATGCCTCATCGGAAGAGAAATGTTCTGACGACCCTTGCATCTCTTGCGCGAGGTAGCGAGCGAACTGCATTTCCGCCGTCAATTTCAAAGCAAGAAATGGACAGTAGAAAGAATAACTTACATGTGGAGGCCCAGCATGGAACTCATCATCATCGTCTTCCTCCATTGGAGCCGCACCGAAATCAGCACTACCTTCCCTGGCGGTTCTAATATTCCTCCTCAGCTCTCCCCTACCCTCCTGTTCAGCCTCCCTATCCCGCTCTGCATTAGTGGCTGCCCCAGTATCCGCCTCATCAACTTTCCACTGAGCCGCGCCACGCATGCCGGGTGCGATGACAGGTTTTCCACCTCCAAGAAGACTTGAATCCTTCTTCTTGGTCTCTTTGTACCGACCAGTGACGTACTCATCCCATTCGGGTTGAGGAGCATGTTGAGCGATTATGAGACGTAATTCGGGAGGAAAATGTTCGAGGGCGTTGATCACATCTTCGGAGATGAGGGTTAGGTGGCCCATATAGCCTAACCGAACGCCTTTAGGTTTTGCGCTGAGATGCAAAGCCAATCAGACCGGATGCTTTGGAATGGGCATATTGCACATACCTCTCAATGTCATTCCGTTTTGAGCCCTCGATGATGCGGTGCAGTAATCGAGCATCTCTGAATAGACCAATCGTGAGTTCCCTGTTGTAGCCACCATCTACACGACCTGTGAGGACTTGGTGTATCAGGTCGTAAACGATACTGTGCAGAAAGTTATTCCAAGGGAAGTCGAAGAAGAGGTCCTAAATGTTGGATGATTGTACAATCGTGACCATGCATATAAGGATATACGAACGAAACATACCAGAAGTGTCGAAGCGACATTCGTATCGAGGAATTTTTGCTTCAACCGTTCTCCAAGAACGAGCGGGCCACTAATATTATTCTGGCTACCCATCGTACTCGACCTATGTGTACTCCTCCGAGAACTGCTTGACCGAGGGCGGGCAGTTGAGTTACCGGAATCCGAACCAGAATTACTTCTTCGCGCCGCCAGCGACGAAGTTGGATCAGATAGCGAGGAAGAAGGAAATCTCTCAAGTGGTGTTTCAGGAAGCGGTGAAGTGCTGTGACTAAATTCATTAGACTCGTCGTGGATTGCGATGTCCTCCATGGCTTCGTCGTCAGAGCTGTCTGGTTCGTCCCCACTCATGTCGTCATCCGAGTCAAGTGAGACAGAGTCATGAGAAGCAGTTGAGACAGGAAACTCGTGAGCAGGCTCGATTTCGTCGCTCTCGTCGTCCATGCCTTCCCCGTCTCGCTCGTTGCCGGCACCGATTGCGATCACTTGGGCGAGTTCCTCGAGAGCAGAAAGGCCACCTTGAAGACGTCCTTCCGCATCATATAAATGGTCGTATTCCGAGGGGCGGTTCAAGAGAGACATATTTGAGCAATGCAGAAGTTCGGCATAGAGTTCGCATATCCGGTATCGTTCGAAGGTTAATGGTGTCAGTGCCCCAACGGTCGTTAAGACCGGTCCTTTCTGTTCATGCAAGATAAAACGAGGCCCTCCTACATTCAGCACGATTCAACGCCCGAAACAGAGCAACAGCTTACCATAGAACGGGGATTCCGCAAGTACTTTTGAAGGTCCTCCAATTTGTCAATCATGATCTCCAAGACAGGCCCGAGGTGAACGACACCCATGCGGTTCACCATATCTTTCATAGCCTTTTCTAGAGCTGCGCGGCCATCTTGGGTATGCATCTGTAATTGTTGCTGAACATGAATGAGCCGATTACGTAGGGTATGGAAGAGATATGGTTCGAAGTAGTCAGAGTTGTTCTGTCGTATCAGCTCGATGATGATGCATATTGACTGTACAATACTGGATGTCGTTGACTCCGCGTTTGGTAGCGGCGGCTCAGCGTCATCCTCGTTGTCTTTACCTGAGTCGCCAGTTTTATTTGGGGGCTTGGGAAAGTCGCTTAGGATGTAGCTTGTGAGCTTCGCCACACTGTCCCGATGTGCCAATTCCCGTGCAAAGCGATTTGAAGCAGGGCCATTGCCCATTCCATCCGAAAGACCTGCAGCAGGGGAAGGCGCCGCCATAGAAATGATACCCTTGATAAGATCGGCGACGACTGTGTGCATATTCGCACTCTGTGAAGGTGCTAAAAGGTCTATCAGTTTGAACATGAGATTCTCTTGAGACAGCCACTGTATGCCACTGGGTAAGAGCTCTCGCGATGGAAAAAAGGAACCAAAAGCAATAGGCATACTTCTAGGACACCTGCACCAGCCGGTAGTTCGTCTAATTGGATGATGCGCACTAGAAGATCGGCGAACGGTGGCGTTTCAATATGACGAAGTGACCTGTCGACCACGTTGGGTTGTGCTTGAATGAAAGCGAGCATCTGGACCAAATGTGAGTGGTGTTCATTTCCGTGTCACAATAGACACGAGGGAAATGAGGCGGCGAACCTCGGCAGGCTTTTTGCTCAGAAACACGGCATTAATTTTGGCAAAATGGGATGCCATCACCATCTGAGTCTTCATATCCTCGGATGACCTGTCGAGTACTGTCTCCCAGAATGGCGTTAACAATTGCTCCGAATTATTGAGGCACGTCTCGACTATAGACCATATCTCGCTGCACAGGACTTCGGTGGCGACATAGGGATATCTATATATTCAAAAACTCAGGGGAACAATGCCAGCATGACATTGAAACTACTCACTTGAATGCACCCTTGTCCTCCCCCTCTATCTGACCGGTAACGTAGCCCAGCAACCGCTGCAATACGTCGACACGCGAAAAATAGTCGATAAGCCTTGTATTCTGGGCTTTGCATTCTTGGAGTAGTTCATCTTCATCTAGAATTGCCTCGAGCGAGATATCCTCCTTGTCGAGTAAGCTGTCGATAGTAGATGCATTATGGAAGCCAAATCTGCACCAAGCAGTTTAAGGTCGAGTGATATCTCGACTGGAAGAAGTCGAACAGAAAGTACCTCCAGAACATGTATGACTTATTGTCTGCTTTTTGGTGCGTTCAGACCAGCAAGTTCAAGGAGCTTTATGCGTTTATTGGCCTGAGCCGCTGTCGCTGTTGGCAATTGAATAGAGGACACTGGATAGTGTGGAAACAGAGCTGAGAGCGGGCGTTCGGCTCAGTAGTTGCTAAACTCAGGCACGTCAGATAGTCTCAGACCGAGGTTTGTTTGTGACCCTACATGTGAGTGTAGATCCTTTGATGATGGCAAGACGTTAGTTGGATGATCAGGCGACAGTGAGGTGAATGGTGGTAGATGTTATGCCAGAATAAAATACACGAATGAGTAAACTACATCAGCGCCCTCGGTCCGAGCAGTGCTAACAGCGATATGACGATTGCCACATTGGACCCCCTTCTCAACTTGCACTCTCAATTGTCCCAGAACCAAGACACCAATCACCATCCCATAGTACAGCAACCTGACCTGTCGCGACCCCTAGTTGAGGTTCATCACATTCAATGACCATCGAATTCTCCGAGTTCCTGTGATATTCTGGTAAGCGGATACATGAACGTACGACCTGCACAAGACCTGCCTTCGAACAGTACATAAAGCATCTGACATCCGATGTCGGAATCTTAGCTGAGCTCGGTAGCCTTGGGCATTGTCGATCTCGAAAGGAGGTGCGTCTGACCATATCCATCTCCAATCTCGTGCAAAGATAGTCTTCTTCATCAGCGCTGGGTGTGTACTACACAACGAAAGTCAAAATCGAGTACAGCAACAGTTGTAACAATGAACGAACCTTCCGGGTACAATGAAAATATCATTGGTCTTGATATCTTTTGCGGAGACGTACATCTTCTCCTTCATACCTCTGACTCGAGCATTCTGGCCAATCGTGAACATATGCAGGCCTTGATGCTCGCCAACAACTTCACCGGTCGTTTGGTCGATAATGCGACCTGGTTTGGGGGGTACGTATTGCGCTGAAATACAGCAATGAGAGATTGTATGCAGAGCAAGGAAGCGATTCCTTTACATAGCCAATCATGAAATCGTTTCTTCTCGCCAACGAAACACAGTCCCATGCTCTCTGCTCGACTAGCTGTTGGAAGCTGCCAGTCCTGTGCCAGTGTTCGGACGACACCCTTCGGATAGTCTGCTATGGGAAATAACGTCCTAGCCAAAGCGGATTCGCTGATAGATGAAAGGTAGTATGTTTGGTCCTTGTGTCGATCTGACGGGCGGGTGAGCTTTGGACGAGGAAGGATTGAAGGTCCTGCTTCTGAAGAAGCCGGTTCTGACCATGACTTGCTGGCATAATGACCTAACAGAAGGGTCAGAAATCCTCTAATCACAAGGATCCAATGCGTACGAACCAGTGGCTAGCCATGCATCCTTGACTGGAAGGTGATCTAACAAAGCGCCGAACTTGACTTCTCTGGACGTTCATGGATGAGATAAATCAACTGAGGCAAAGAGCTCAGACTAACTTATTACACCAAACATCTGGATTTGGAGTACCACCTTCTTCCCATATTCGTAGGGCAGGCTCAAACACTCTGACCCAGTACTCTTTTGACAAATCCACCTAGAACCATGGAGTCAGGTCTAACAAAATGGGAAAGTGAATAAGCGTACCATCTTACAGGGTATATCGAGTTTCTTACAGACACTTTGAACGTCTGCCCAATCCTTCTTCCATTCGCAGCCTTCGTCTGTTCCTGATTCATCCCGGGTATCCCAATTGCGCATGAATATTGCAGAAAGATCATAGTCCTAGGGTCCACATGTTATAAATACGTCTTCAAAGGTCTGTATATCGGACTGACCTGTTGTGCTAGTAATCCTGCAACTACGGAGGAGTCTACTCCGCCAGACATAGCAACTACCACTGAAACCAACAGTCAAAATCGATAGTAAACCATGTAATTTTATTATTACCTTTGTCCCCTTTCTTTGGGTGTACTCTCGTGGCAAAAGTGCGACATGATGGAAGTGAACGTCTGAAAGACGAGAGCATCACGCAGAACAGAACTTCTGCAAGCCCAAAATCAAAATGGACGACTTGAAGCGCCGGTCCGACCACCCGCGTCACGTACACGTGACTTGACGCGGGCCATAAGCGCCAACGGACCAGGGGAACAAGCGGGAGCGTGTGAAGAGTGCAGAATCTGAACCTTGCTCCTCTCCGTCCTCGACCACAACGATACTTTCTGGCCTCCAATTGACCATCAATGCCGACCTCTGTGCGGAAGAGTAGCATAGGAACATCCCGCCCGATTCCACAGAAATACATTCCGTATCATGCGGACAACTATGAGAGGGGAAAACGCACTGGAATCTCAGTCGATTATGTTGAGACCTCGGACGATTTTGAACCTTTCGACAAGGTTTTGAGTCAGGCAGATAAGCGTACACCACCCAGGCCCAAGATACAGAAGAAGAAACGAAGACCAAAGACTCCCAAAACGCCCATTGTAGAAGAGGAAGAATTTGATGAAGATGGAGAAATGTCTATGGAACTTGAGGACAGTGAGTGATAATCCGGGTGGTACATCAATATAAACCAATGTGTTTGGACTCCATAGGTACTCCAAGAGGTCCCTCGGCATACTTCTCCGCCGCACGGGTGGCTATTACCTCTAGTCTACAGAAAGCTGGATCGTCCTCTCGACCCGTTCACCGGTCGTCCGATATGGACTATGACAGTATTCCGTCCCCACGCGCCGGCTCTTCCTCAGCGTTCTTGCGAAGGCAGTCTATTGCCAATGGAGGACGGTCATCTCATGCGTCCCGCCTTTCTCAGTCTACTGTGGCGCACGAGGACTTCGATGAGCCAATGGGCGCATTCGATGATGTTCCCGGACCTCCTTCATCGGATGACAGTGATAACGAACCTATGATATCTCCGCCTCGCAAGATTTCGAGACGTACCAGCTTCCAACAACTTGATAGGGATGAAGATGACCATGACAGAGAAGAAGAACAGCAAGTTGATACGCAGATTACTGGCCGAAGTCCTGCCTCTGCCAAAGCGCGCGGAAAGCAGCGTCAGCTGCAGTCCCCAGAACCACCCGAAATCGACATAGAGAACGATTTCGATATAGATATGCCTATGGACGACGAACCTCCTCCCGAAGAAGAACCCCAGGAAGAAGCGTCTAGGGGCAAGAAATCTCGACGAAGGGAACCTAGCCCGGTGAGGGAGAAGCCAAAGAAGAAGGCACGTAAGGAAAACGATGGCCAGACCGTATCTAGAAAACGCAACGACGGTATTCTCCAAGAAGGTAAGCAATTGAAAGTACGAAGTCTCCAACATACATGCTCATGGTTCACAGTCATACAAGATTCTAATGTCGAAGAACACCCGGAAGGTGTGCGACGTTCACGACGCGCTCGCTTCGCCCCACTGGAATACTGGCGTATGGAGAAAGTCGTCTATGGACGCCCGGAGCATGGTAAAGCGGTACTACCTGTCGTCAAAGAGATTCTCCGCGTCCCCAAGGAAAATCCGAAGCCACTTGGGGCGAAGAAGAAACGACGAACTCGAGCGAAAAGCCAGACGGCCGAGATTGCTGAAGACGCGTACAATCCGGAAGAGGGTTGGGATGAGGGAACAAAGAGCTACGGCATGGTGTGGAGCGTTACAAAAAACGAAGAGGTTAACAAACGTGCGTATTCGTGACATTTTTACTATATTCCAGGTGAATTAAAGCGAATTGATACCTTGTCTTAGGGGTCGTTCACTTGCAGGGGGACTTCAAACCAAGACCAGCCACAGGGGGAGGCTTTGAGTTTGAGAAGATCTTTGGAGACGAAACTTTCATTGCTGCAGGGCAAATTAAGATTGCTCCAAAGCAATCAAAGCCGACGAAGAGTACCAAGGATAATACTTTCGTGCGTTGCAAGCCTTTCTCCTTCCTATAATCGTGTTAATCATACCTATATGTCGACAGGTGTTCTTTGTCGTCCAAGGCGCGGTTGATGTTCATATACATCAAACTCTTTATAGGATTACTACAGGAGGTTCATTCATGGTTCCCAGAGGTATGGCCCGCTCATTGTACTATATATGCATATACTCAACCTCTTGTGCCCAGGTAACGTGTACCACATTCGAAATGCTGGAAGGAGAGACGCCATTTTGTTCTTCGCCCAAGCTCGCAAGATCAAGGAAGGTACGGAACCAGTCACTGATGCTGAAGCGGAGCAGACCGATGGCGAGTCACGATCTCGGTCGCGCTCTCGATCAAATACTTTGGTGCAGAAGGGACGCTCATGACGTGTAGGATCATAGTTAGTACGGCATTTCTTTTCTTTCGCGTTGTGGAACATGATGATCTGTAGTTGTATGACCCGTCTCTTCTGTATATCTTCTACGCATTGTGACTTATGCCCTAGGCAAACTTACCAACTGAGTTTCTCGGTATATTTTTATTCAATCACCTAAGTACCTGTTTAATCCTTCTAGCTTGTATGCCTTCGAGACCTTGCAGATGCTCAATATCATTTTCGTCATTGAATATCCTAAAAAGGCAAATGCTTTAGGATCTAACACGGTCAAATCAACTCTCAGGCCAAGTTCTTCTTTCCCAACTCTTACTTTGCAGATGTCTTCGCCGCTTGTTATGTCGACGTGATGCATACTAGCTGAGTATTCTGATGCAAGGCGCTTGCTTCCCGTCAAAGGTTTCCTTCCACGACAAAATCTCTCCACTCTGTCTTACTAAAATGAGCGGCTGGCTGCACACTGTTTCTCAACTGAACCTGTCGGACCACCTTTTTGTTTATGTTGGACATCCCGTTCCGCTCGATGTGCAACTATGCAAAGTATCTTTGCCACAAGCTCCGTACAATACAAACAATGTACAGTAGCCACGCGTTTACGACCAAGGTAATTTGAGGATCTGAATCTCCATTTGTCCTATCTCTATGGTACTTCACTCGATCTGTCTGACTGGATTTTGTGAACAATGCCGGTATGTTGCGCTTCTTTGGATTAAAAACTTTCACTGATGAACTTCACAGTGTTGTCTGACTTTGCTGTCGACTAAGTATATGCGGTCTGAGTTTTTTTGCATTCTTTATCCGAGTGGCCTTCAGACTTGATGTGATGGTCAATATATGGTATTTTTAGTGAGTCTCTGTCTTTGTCCAAATGACGCCTCGCCTTTGCGGTACCACTGGCTTTGGTCCTTTTGTTCTTTGATCCCGGAGGACCTTTGGCTACTCAATGGTCTTTGTGACCATTCCTTTGACTCGACAGCATGCACAAAGGGTGCATTAAGATCAGGGTCACAGCGCTCGCCGCAATTGGGTATATAAAGACTTCCACTGGACCCGGTCCTATACTCAGAATCCGACCTCTCAGTACCCCACCCCCAACCTTTGTTTCTGAGAATTCACTTACTGAAACCGCCATATCCTGCTACCATGCCAGTCGAACGAAGCCCCAAGGCAAGTCATACGTTCATGAATTTAGGAAAGTCTAACGACCAATGATACATAGAAGCGCAGATCCTCACAAGTTAATTCTTCACCGACTTGGCTGAGGCCGATGAGTCGACCAGACTTCGACGTTGCCAGAAGGCAGTCAACAAGGGACGCCATCGAAACTCAATCTCCTGAAGACGAAGGCAGGAAGACTGCCGCGATGCGGGCCTTAGGCCTTCCAAAGGCTAGTGAAGTGTCACTTAATACCCATCCCTTCGATTGGCCAGCCCTCGAAGCCACTCTTGAGGAGCTGAGATACATCAAACTGTCGGAGTGTTCTCCTGAAATTCAGGGAGATATATATTGTATACCGTCTGTTCGTGCCCATCTAGAAATATGCCTTCACCCTGTTAACATTTCTTATCTCAGGGAATATCGAAAAAGACGACGTCATGCGTTGTCGTGGACTACATGAATGCACCAGGTTGCGACTCCATTACTCCAGGCCGAAGCGGTTATCTTTATACGAACTCCAAGGTCTTCGGGGGCTTAGCAGCAGCTGGCCAAGAAATTGAACTATGCTGTCGCTCTGGGGAGTCGGCCAAATTCAGATACACTGGTATCTACCAGATACATGCCACAGATGTCGAACTATCCGAGAGTGGATGGAAAGCACTTCGACCCCAGGTAATTCAACATTTCCTCCGGTTACCAACAGATTTGTTGACTATCAAGTTACGTATAGGCTCATCGACAACTGTTGGCCATGGAAGGCTTAGGACCAGGAATCCCCACGTCTGTGCCTAGGCTTCGTTTGTTTATTCTGGAATTCGCACGCCACAAGAAGTTTATGATCGATATGCTCAACGACAAACAAGTTCAAGTGAAGTACCCGGTAGGCATGACACCTTCAAGTCCTCGTAAGAGCCAACCATCACCTTCAAAGAAGCGTCCTTAGAGTTCAGCGAGGTTTCTCTATCTCTTACGGCTTGATGTTTATTCTCACTGTATTATGATCCGTGTATTATGTTCTACAGTATGTTTCTCAATGCTATGATTCATGTCACATGCCATTCCTGCTCTCAGTCCTAAGCCCGTATAAGACTCTTACCTCACACCCGAATGTCTGGCAGTGGTATTATTCAACCTTACTCGACACTGAATCCAAGCCCATTAAAGGCGTTCGTTGAATGTGAAGACTTTGCAAGACGGCACGACGAGATCAAGTAAGCATAGCTAGAAGACGTCTGTGTAGGTCGTGTAACGGAGCAATTAACCAAATAGCGACTAATTTTCTGGTAACGGTAAGGAAAGTAAATAGTATATCGAAGAAAGTGCCAGTGAGCGGAGGGGTAACGAAGAGGAAAAGACCGAATAAAAACCTCCGAATGAAAGTAAGATATATTTGCAACGATGATGATGATGGTGATAAGCATAAGATGGAAAATAAGATGAAAGCAAGAGTATAGATCAAACTACTGCAGACCGCTGTTTGGCATGTGAGTTGGCTCTAGAAGGAACGGTAGTTGGCCTTCCAATATCCGAAGATGCGTATCCAAACTCAGAGTCTGGCGCGAGAAATGTGGAGGGATATGTATGCGGCGCAGATGACGCTGGACGTCGCTGGCCCATAGCATTAAGACTTTGCCCAAGATGCTTGGAAGAGACTGGAGGCACTTCATCTGGCACGGAGGGGAATGCATCAAAAATGTCCGGATCATAGCTAGAACCGGTGGTTTCAATGGATACCCATGAGGAAGGCCGTTGCTGCAAAGAAGACGTAGAACTCTCTCGCACAGGGGGACTGCCTGGGACAGAGGGTAAATTGAATGGAGAGAGGTGTGTCGGCGAAGGTCCACGGTGCGGGACGCCACCTACTGATAGACGATTATCACCGTCTGCAAGAAGGTGAGCATCCGGCTTTTTGCCAATATCCTCCCTTGGGGATCACTCACCGGCATTGACAACAGTCACACTGGAGTGTTTGTTCTTCCCTCTGCGCCAGAGCCGGTCCATGACAGAAGTCGCACGGCTTAATCCCTTCTCCTTCACCCCACTCTTCCACGATTTCGTAGAACTCATGATGGAACTGGAGTCTGAACCTGCCATGCTCCGGGAATCATGATCATGAGGCGGTGGAAGCGGAGGCGAAGGTGGAGTGGCAACCAACACGGAACTATCCTCCGAAGAGACACTGTTACGAGGGGTACCTGGCATAGTAGGCCTCCGCATTAAAGTGTTGAGGTAGTTGCGAGGGGATTTAGGCGGAGGCGTTGGAGGTCTCTCCTCACTACTACGAGACAGATTGTGATGTGAAATCGTACGCAGGCGTGTAGGAGCCATACGAGAAGGACTGGGTGAATGTGACACGGTGCGCATGCGTACCGGTGTCCCAGAAAGACTGTCACGAGACGGTGATTCGTAAGAGGTCTGAAAAGCTGCGGGAGATTGAGGAGGGGTAGCAGCAAGATATGGTAGACTTGACGAACCAGGATCGGGTAACGCGACCAAATCAGGATTCCACGATCTCGTGAAGTGAACCTCCATTTCCTTCGCTAGATCTCTCTCGACCTCTGACGGACCATCCTCTTCAACAGACTCAGGAAGCTCCTGCGAAGGCTCTGGACGTTGCTGGAGCTGATATTCAGCGAGAGAGTCAACTCTCACAGGTGTTCTTGGAGGCTCGGAAATTAAGTCCGGCGTCTGAGGGGTAGGAGGGGCTGCAACCGACACCAGTTCGGGGTTTACGGATTCTGAGGGCAGAACCAAGGGAGCAGCCTTGCGCGGAGGTTCACCAGACAATTGCTCCTCCAACAGCGAAGCATTCAAAACCAATCCCGCGAGGTCATCGAATTTCGGAGAGTCCAGTTGAACCTTTGCTATATTTTGCACATCATTTATACGGCGAGAAGGAGTTGGTCCATCCACCGGCGAGGATGCTGCGGAAGACGTTTGGCGCACTTTTTGGTGTACGACGGAGTGGAAGGATTTTCTGTGAGACTGGTTATCTATTAACCAGTCTTCAGACGGCGTAGGCGATACTAAAGGAGCCAAGTTTACGCGCAGAATAGGAGAAGACGTCGACGACGAAGAGCTCGCTTGCGATTTCACCGTATTGGCAGTCAATGGAGTGACTGGCGGCGATGGGTTGGGAGGTCTCGGCGCTGGGATGAGTTTGCCTCGAGTGACAGTAGGCGAAATATACAATGGGTCAGACACGATCACAGCTTCGGATGTGTCCAACGCCAAACTGTCTTCGCCGACTGCATCATCAGAGGGTGCACTGATAATGTGACTGACAGGCGGAGGTGTCCGAGGAAAGGCTACTTGCTCTGAGGATGCGGACAGAGGGGTTGCAGGTAGACTGTCACCAGCACTAAGTGGGGCCGCGGGGGCAGTGAGTGAAATGTCGACTGCCACGGAAGAAACTTGGCTAGCTACGGAGGCTTCGGAAAAGACGCTATCGGCAGGTGTACGAACAGGTGACGGTTCAGCAGATGTTACGTCAAAAACGGACAAGCTCTGAGAAGAGCTAACAGGAGATATTTCCACTTGAGTGATAATGGGTAGCTTATCCACAGCTACCGTTCGCAGCGGTGATGGACCAATGGATGCAACATCCGATGGAGTGTCATGAGGAGACGGCGTGAAGTCTGAGGGTGTTTCACCGACAGTAGACGGCAACTCTTGACTTGGAGACCGACGGTCAATCAGCAAATGAAGGGACGTTGCCTGTTCTCCGCTCAATGGAGATTGCGGCTCAGAAAACACTGACGCTGTACTGGGTGTTGAAACACTGGCGTCCACCGCAGCGGTGGAGACCTCTGAGTGAGCTTCAGCTGCTGCATCAAGAGGACTTTGTAGCGCCTCCTCAGATTTCTCGAAGGTTGTGCTAGAGGGACTGGGACTCTCCGAGTGTACGTCAGGCATACTGATACTGGATGACGAATTAGTCGACGACAAAACAACTGCGCCGGTGTGATCTAACACAACATTTCCTTGATCCTCTGCTGTGAATGTATAATCAGTCGCATCAGGCGGCGGTTGCGAAGGTGTGTCAGCCTCCATTGTTTCGGGCGACACCACAATTGCTGGTGCATTCGAGAACATAGATTCCACTTCATGCGGGGAAGGTGCCACGGGATCGTCTGCCGGTATCTTGCGCGTCGCATCCTCGGCGAGTGACTGTGCAGAAGGCGAAACAGGATGCTCCTCAACTGTCTCCGTGATCGGCACATCGTCAGAACCGTAGGACGCCTTCTTTTGAGGTAGGACGTCCGATACAACACGACGCCCGGCATTCGGTACTGTTGACGGTAATTGGGCGGTACCATTCCCACTGAGATTGAAGAGACTTCCGGACCCACTTGGTACCGGTGGTATCGGTTCCACATCCAGTCCTTCTGCGAACGTTGGTGTTACAGGTCTCGAAAGTGAAATAGAAGACGACGAAAGATGTGAACTCGACGCTGTTCGTTTCCTGGCAGCAGGAATGCTTTCGATGGCCGGTTTGGAAAGTCCCGGGACACGATTTCCATATAGTTCACCTCTACGTTTCGAAGACCCATCGTCAACTGGAGGTGCGCCGATACCAAAGCTACCCCGAGGTACCGGAACAGCACCCTGCTTCTCGAACGTTGCTATTTTGTCTCGTAAGCTTCCTGTCGTCCCGAGAGACGTAGAGGAAGACATGACAGACGTTCCATGCTGGGCATGGGTGTTTGGGATGACATTACGCTGTTGGAGAGCTGCGATACGATCCTTGAGATTGACTGGGGGTACAGGTGGTCGTGTGGATGTCCTGTGCATGTGCGGGTCAGCCACTGTTGGACAGCTGTAGGCATAGATATGGAAGCATAGAAGTCCACACGTACATTTAGAACAGAAGAGCAGAACCAGACTTTAACAAGGATTTGATACTAAACGATTGTTTGAAGTCGAAGTGAAGGAAGGTGTTTGAAAGGATGGTGACGGTAAACCAGTGCGGCTGAACTCGAGCTAGCGATGACCGCGATAGATCTAGCGCGTCGGATTGTATGCAACCGCCCGCACTGTCAGCGGATATCGAGCACAACGGCGACGGTAGCTAATGTCAGTTGCGGTGAAAGGCTGTAGCCCTCTGTGATGATAGGATAAAGTAAAGATGGTGGACAAAGATGTGTGTGTGCAAGCCGTCAGCAACAACTTCCCGCCTACGTCGAGCGCCCATAACTCTTCAGCGGCTGTATGATATTCCTCACATGGCAACGGAAGCAAAGCACACAGAAAATTGAATAACTCTATTAGTAGGGTATGAATAGTGCGCATGCATGCTAGGTTACTCAGGTGAAATGACGGCTGCAGAACGTGAATCGATACATACCAGGGATAAGACGGAAAATAATATCAATCAATTATCCCCATGTCTACGCCTTTCGACAACCAAAATGATCGTGTCCGTTCCCTCTTCTCAGATGCAGGTCCCTTGATCTCGCCCTCATCCCCGTCAACATCGTACTCGCTTTCCTCCTCACTGACCGCATGTGCATCGTAGTCATCTGTGCCAACATTCAGATGCACCGAAGGCTCAGGATCTGGGTCTGGGTCGAGCTCGTCCACTTCCTCTTCACTCGCATCCGAAGTGAACACAGTGTGTTCGTCTTCAGGCTTGCCTGTCCGTCTCCGTTTTATAGGTGGTTGGCTATGAGGTTCACGAACGTTGGCAATGCCATATCGACTTTCCTCTTCTTCGTCTGACGCGTGAGCGGCCGAGTGATCGAAGGAGTGATCCACGTCTGATTCATTCCATGCGGATTTTACGCTCTCTTGCGCCTCGCGCGAGCGTGTTTGAGACATAGGTTTGCAGCGACTGCTACTCGACTTGTTATTACCGTTTGGTCGTTTGACTTCCTCAGTCACAGGAATTGTTGGCTCGACACCAAGCATGCGATGTAGGACTTGGCTGTCATAGACCTCTTGGACTAATTTCCGGTGGTTTATTGTCTGACATAGCGAGACATTAGTGTGGCTATATACCGGCGGAGTAAGAAACACGTACCTCTTGAGTAACACCCATGACGCTCGCCAAGATACTCAGATCTTCCGGGTTATCGTGACGGTCACGACCTCGATTCCCCCGGCGGGAACTGATAAACCCCGCGTGAAGATATGCGGCCGCTGTCATGATCCCATGAGCACCGGCGAGAGTCGTCCGGACCTTCATGATGTTGTACGTCCCGCGAGAGATATCATTTGCTGAGACGTGTTCACATGAGCAACGCCACCATGTCAAAATGGATTACGACTCACATGCATCTCCAGGATCTTCGATGGACAACAGGTAACGAGAGCGATAGTCATACCAACCCCTCTGCTGCTTGTTGTAATATGAGCCGCCATCTCGTAGTGAGATGCCGACCTCCTCGTAGTTGAAGTAACAGCCATAAAGTTCGAAGAACTCCATCATCAATACACCCAGATTCTTCGTCGGGTCAATCTCGCCCCTCCGAATCTTAGGGTGCATCTGCAGAAAGCTGATGGCAAGACAAACAATACTATAACTTCCAAGACCACCAGTGAAAACCTCGTTCATACTTCGCTGTGAGAGGAAGGACTTGATGATGAGGACGAGAGGTCGGAGGGCAGGTAGTTCACGGAGAAAATGTTTGATGATCTTCCCTGCTGCAATACCGTTTACCTGGTTTATGCTCATGTCGACTGAAAAACGACCGTGACGAGTTTGGAACTTGATGATAGGCACTTTGGCTTTGTCGATTATTCGCACCTTGTCCGTGAGATTTGCTCGCTTGACCGTATTAGCTAAAGCACGCAAGACGTTTGACGTCTTACTGTATGCCATTGAGTTTGAGATGACGACAAGGTCAATGTCGCTGTCATAGGGTCGTAAGAACAACCATGGATAATACGCGAAGCGCAACATACCCTAACGGCAAGTAGAGTTTGGTTTCGTAACTGCCAAACGGCAAGACTTTGGCATCGGGGAATGCTTCAGTGACGGCCCTACTGATTAGAGCGACAGTCATAGTTCTTATATCTTCCTCGACTGGCGTTGGTGAGATGAAGTTAATGAAATCATCAACTTCCCGATGTAACCTACACCAGCAATCAATCATTTCTAGCCACAGACGCATAACAAATAAATAGACATACATCTCTGCAACGTTATTGCAGCTCTCCCAATCCACATCCCATACCCATGGTGCTCGTCTTGACGCAGCGTCAACCCTCTGCTTCTTATTCAAGTAGTCATCGTTGAAATCGAGCTGCTCCGATTTCCGTTTTTGACCAGCTTGACTGCGAGAGTCTTTCGCAAGCATCCTGCTCTTGCCTTTGTCCCATTCCCGAGCGTAAGGTTCCTTCTCATTTTCAGTTTGGGTATCGTTGGCCTTTTGCTTTCCTTTGGAGTCCACGGCTTCTGGTTCTTCGTAAAGTTCCGGCTCGTCGTCAAAGGAGAATGGAATGAAGTCTGATTCTGGGAACGTGCTAGAATGCCCATTCGCTCGCATGCTTGACCCTGAAGTTGATGAGGATGCTCCATTATCGTTTGGTGGGCTGTCAACTACAGCGTTGTTGGAGTTGGAAGGTCCGGCTTCAGATTGGGTGTCAACCTTCTTGTTCTTGTTCTTTCTTCGTGATTTGCGACTTTCCGCTGAGCTTGATGCACCTACAGACGTTGACCTCGAAGCAGAAGGAGTTGGCTTAGACGACGCGATGCGAGCTGACTTGGGTCTTGCGGGTAGAGATGCCATAGTGGCAACACGTGGAGGCCCAGTTGTGGCGGCTAGTTGGAGAATTTGGATTGAAATGGGCGCCTTCCCAGAGAGGCAGGTGTACCCCCGAAAATGGACATTTGTTTGGCAAGAGCTTCTGAACCAAACAAAGTTAAGACCTTTCAGGCGTCTAAGATGCTCCCGTTGACAGGTCTGAGAAGGGTGTATATGTGGAGACCAGTACATGCTTCTGAGTCCTTAGAAGGTTTAGAAGGGTGCCATGATCGACACACGATCGTTCTCCCCTGCGTTCATGTGTAAGGTTAATCCATCCCACAGATACAGACGTGCAATAAACAGGTATCATATTGTGGTGTAGAGTAGATATATCCAGCCCGAATAAATAACTATACAACAAGATCACTACACATCTCACATTATCAGAACTGTATGAATATATCGTCATAAGTGTGATGGGTCAAGAGAAGGAAATTGCACGTACTCGAATTTGATATGATCCACTCGCCTTGGTCAGGTATCGTACCCACTTGATACTATTATAATTGCTCTTCTCGAACACCTTCAAAAAACGGACGATCAAACCGGAAGCCGTGAACATCAAGACTTGGAAGTCAACATCGATCGGAGGTCGAGCCCAGACCTGTCGATGAGTGGTGCTTGTCAGGTGCGCAGTTGCAGACAAGGAGATTTCCTGGCCTCCTTGAATACGAGGAACCCTATAATGATTACATGAAGCGCAGTGAGTTTGACTTCCCCAACCAATAACCATGTTACGCACTTCCATACGACGACGTTCTCTGCGGGAACATACTTCGCTTTCCCACTAGCGACTTTGGTATCCACACTAGTTGTGTTGAGTGGTGTGGGTATTCGAATGACAACGTTCGTCGCAGATAGCTTGTTGCTGAAGTTCGTCTTCACTGTTACGACATATGATACTTGTGAGGTACCGATTTCGTTGACGGTGGGGATAACCCTCAGCGGCAACTTGACATTGGACGTCGACCGATACCTATGCACAAAATGAGTTCCAGCCATCATGTTTCAGTCCTCTCTAGAAACTTACTTCATCAACTCGAACTCCCCATCGGGCGGAATGAAGCTAATCGTTCGAGTGGAATCAAACTCGTCCAACCTCACGCATTGATGGAATCGACAATCATCCAATTCCACGGCATCCCCAATCCCCCGTTCATTCTTATCAATCACTAGCTTGTCATTTAACCCAAACTTGCACTCGGGTGTTCCAGACAAATAAGCACGCATCAATATGTGACCATCAACGTCTGCGCGGAGGATGGTGCCCTTGGCACTCATACTGAGATTGACGGTTTCAACGACATCTACGAAGGCTTCGTTCTTCTTATACTTGACGTCACCTCGTCTCCAGCTGATAGCTCCTGTTGCTTGGGTCGTGATCTTGGAGGATTCCTCCTGGATGAAGATAGTTATTCAGTTAGTTGAGACTGGCCGCAAAAGACGACAAGGTTGGTTTCTCACAGCCGGTATACTTGTCGACATCACACTCTCCGTTGTGATGTAACTCTTCAGGGTATCAATCTCGCTATTCTGTGGGTAGCCAAAGTCATTGATCTCTGGATTCCATCCAATGAGTATACACAAGACTTGATACAAAATTCATCACTTACCGTCAATAAGCTCATAGATTAAAACGAAGTTATTCTTCACAGACTCTTCGTCGACCTTGCCAAAGTAAGACTTGGCGATCGCAATGAAGCGGTAGCAGTACTCGAAGACCAATGCCGCGTTGGCATTGCACCTGACAATCTATTAGTGAGCCTATACATAAGCTAAACCGAAATGACGCATACTTTGTGACCGCAACTATGTACAAGTTGTTAATTCGGACATGAAAGAAACTGGTAGACCCAAGCGTGATGATCGGTGAACGAACATCACTGTTGGAAATGACTTGTATCCTAAAGACGTCGGCAATGGAGCGTCTGCACACAGTTCAGCTATACATTCAGGAACCATAGATAGATACAACGCACTTGAGGTCCGTTCGGTACAATCGCGAAATGAGAACCTGTGAAGCATCTGTTCTACGTGTTCTTGGGTTCAGAGACACCGATACTAAGCGCTGCGTACCTCTCCTTTCTGATTGAATATGAAGAACGCCTGTGAAAGTTTGTTTAGAGCACGTTCGACATCCCAACTTAATCATTACGCACCGAAATCATGGAGACTACTCGGCTTTTGAGCTTTTGGTCGTCGGAGGAGTGCGAGTGCGAGAGTGCGACTATGTAATGAAGCGCCCGTCGATCACGATTGGCTAGTTACTGGACTACACTAGTAGCGGTGTTAACGGCCCGACAGGCCGTCATTATTCTTCCATTGATCCTCAATCCTCTGGACCGCCGACTATCTTTCCCACTCTCACTTCCTGACTGCCACGTTGACTTTGCTCCGTAAGGCCGTTGAATGGTACTCTAATTCGGAATTCTTATGGTTAATCGATGGAAACGGAGCTGCGGCCTCATAGGCAATGTGATGTGATGTGAGCAGGTTTGCCTCCGGCCCTATGCAGTGGGAATGAATATATTGACACCGAATTACACGTACTCATACTGCTGGTATAGGACACACTGGATATTCCTACGCCGTCTTGAATGTTTGTATAGCACTGTCCGCTGCTTTTTGAGATTCCCAGAACTGAATCTAGCTTTGATGAAATGAACTGCTGACCGGGGAGTGCTGTTTTTGCCTCCGTCGAAGCCACCGTGGATCCTTCCCAACGTGCAGGAACAAGTCCTACTGAGTTTTTGCGTGTTAATTGTTGAACAGCAATAGTACCGGATGCATTCGACGGACAATCGTCGGAGACATGACCATTGGTCGAAGACCGTGCATTGCGTATAAGAATCTCCTTTAACATCTCTCGCCGCGGCCCTCGCCTTGACCTCGACATTGTCCACAAGGTGGTTAGCAAGAGGTACGTCCATTATCTTTGACGAACGGCCATTAGATGATCGTTTGCCCTGTTCCGGACCAGCCTGAATCGCCACTCATTGTAAGCTTACTTTTGTCAACTTGAATTTCTACCCTGCACCCCCCGACACGGAGTATTGAGTTGTTATCCACTACGATGGTATCACTAGTTTGGCAACTACTCGTCGTGTGCGGTACCGCCACATTCGTATGTGGAAAATGGAATACAACTAAGTTTCTATTTGCTTTCGGGGACTCGTATACAACCGACGGTTTCAATATATCGGCCGGTGTGGATTCACTAGTACCCGGCTTTGTAAGTGATTATCATTGCTTGAGGTTCTATTTCATCTCAACCTCCTTACTAACTCCGAGTTGTGGCTGTTTAGACCTCTTCCAATGGTCAGAACTGGGTTCAGTTTCTCGGTATGTCAACAAATGCCGTTGACAGATCACATCGGGCTCAAATCTCCGTAAATCTTCAGGTGGAACATACAACGTTACGAACACCAAGGTCCGTGAACTACTCGGGATACCATAAGTATACTTGACGTTCATATACACGTGGTGAACACTAGGTTTTCGATCTTGCCTCCGGTGGCGCTACTATCGATGCTGCGCTGGTACCGCCGTTTGAACCCACGGTGCTGTACGTCAAGATGATATTCATGCAACTAGTGACTGACTTTATTGCTTCCTGCCCGCGTTCTTAGCTCGATAGTGGACCAAGTAGGCCAATTCAATCAACTTCTAGCGCCGAAGCCTGTGAGCGCATCATGGAATGCGTCAAATAGTCTTTTCGCATTCTGGATTGGTATAAACGACGTTGTTAGTGCTAGCTTTTCATACACGGCCTGACGTTTGTGTTAATTCCGAATCGTGGTTATTAGGGAAACTCGTTCGGCTGGGTATGCGTGTTCATTGCTTCCCTGCAATGGCTTAGTGATTCGAACCCGTCTGCCTCAGACAAATGTCACATCGCAGAGCGATTTTCATCGGACTCTCATGAGAAGATTGTTTGGTCAGGTGAGCCCATGCCTCCTTTGCGACCGTTACCGATTTGACGCAGCAGTATTTTTGCTTGGTTTCAGGTGGATAGCCTCTTCCAAAGCGGCGCTCGCCAGTTTTTATTCCTGACAGTCCCGCCTACTAATCGCGCCCCGCTGCTTATTGATCAGGGTCCTAAAGCCGTCGCGAGTATTACATTTGCATTGGCAGATTTCAACAACCAGCTGGCTGCCAATGTAAAAAATTTCCAGCAGCGACATCGGGGCGTCACCGCGAGCGTTTTTGACACTAGACCTATCTTCAATACCCTTCTTGACCATGCCGATACATTCGGATTTGTCAATGTGACTGGGTTCTGCGAGGCTTACCAAAATGGTACGCCTGATATTAACACGCAAATTCCACCGTGTGCTCCGGTGTCCAGCTACTTGTAAGTGTATCATGGGTTCAAGCACGCCTCCGTCTTAGCGTCTTCACGCAGCTGGTTGAACTCTCTACATCCGCTCTTCACCATCCACAAGTAAGCTGTTCACTTACACAGTTCACGTATGATGTAGTGCATGACGTACTAACTACATTTGCTGGATATATAGCACTCTGGCTAAGGCCATTGCAACATCATTGAGTGCCTAAGCTTTGGAAAGTTTAACAAATGCGCAGGCACATCTACACTCCAGGACAGAAGCATGATTAACGGACATGAATTGTGTACATCGTTGACCCGTAGAATATCAAGTCTCACCCCCTTCTGCGCGCTTGTGATGATTCGCAGTGGCACGCACTGCCATGATCAAGATTCATCACACGCTCTAAGGGGCGGTGATCCTGGGATAAGGAGAGGGACTGTGAAGAACTGGGAGTTAGCCAGGCTGGAAGCAGAGCACAATTATGGCTCCGTCATCAGTGACGTCCAGGTACCATCAAATTAAACGTCCTGCAGCCCTTTCCAGAGGGGCCAAGCAGGGCCACGGGTACTCTGGAAGCGTCGTCCAGAACGAAATGTAGATTGTCGTGCTCGTGCGTTCCAACGGATTGCCAAAAAAAAATGTGGTCGATTCTTAGGTTGATAAGGTCCCTGAGAAGTAGGGTTTCTTCTGGATGACCGATTGCCCGAGGATTGGGGTTGCAAGCTATTGTCAATATGGACATAACGGCAATAAAACGAAAACGTCCAGGATGGGACAGTGATGGGACCAGGTGAGCCATTGGAATGGGTGCCACACGGAAGCCCTGAAACACGAGTTAGAGCAACCTAAAGATTTCCTTTCCTGAAGCTGCAAGTAGCTCACTAGACGGGGATGCTAATACTTAAATTAGCCTCGTTGTGATTCGGATTGAAATACTGCCTTCATTTCGGAGCCTGAAGAGAGAGAAGGTGTTGCCTTGCGAAGACCGCAGGAAGTAAGGTTGAAAGCTTAACGGACCGAAAAACAGCTTGGCCGTCCTGTCAACAAACTATTTGGTGCAGGGTCATAGACCACACAGGGGTCAGAGACGGCGGAAAGCGAGCGTGATATAGCGACGGTGAATTAGATCTAATAGGATGACCATGAGACAACGCAAGCCAGTCAAATTGTAGCACTCTGGACATCTATTAATGCGTCCGACATAGACCCTGGTATTGCTGTTTTGGAGGGCGACTAGAACATGTTGGCTCGATTGCGTTGGCTGTGAGTATTGTGTCCCGCAGAGAAGAAGCAGAAGTCTCGATATACCTCACGAGCGGACATAACACTCTGGTCCTTCGAGTATAGTGGAGTGTAGAACCCCTGCAGCCGTCGTCGGCCAGCGCACGTTGTTATAAATGGTGCAGTGAGCAAAAGTCACGCGGATAGAATAACATGGAGGATCCTGTTATCGTCATGCAATGAGGTGGATCTGATGGATACGGAGAGCTTCGGGTCTTCTTGCTTAGAAGCCCCGGAGAGGAAAGGATTACAGAGAGGCGTGATCGCGATGGCCTCATAATCACGGCGTTATGGAAGTATCCCAACGGTCAGCAGTCCAGTGGTGCAGTGATTAGCGAAGCTGCATGACACGTAAGACATGCGAAAACCTGGGGGACTTCAAGCGGCACGCGAAAAACAGCAGGTGTATCAGCACTATCCGCGGAGAAGAGAGCCGCCTACCCGCGACTCCACGCTTGCTAACATTGTCGCCGAATGATTGTTGGTCCATAGAGGCGTGCAACGGTAGTATGCTGTACACGGCCGCACGAGTCTATCAAACAGCGATACGAAGAGGGAGCAGAACGGACATGTTAGGTCCAAGCGAAGTAGCACGAAGAACGTGCTGGGCAGCGACGATAGGCCATGTGCCTATCGCGGCGTAATAGTTGAAAGCGTAGAGCTGAGGCGTACTTGAAGCAGCTCACCAAGAGTCTCGCTTAGCAAGGTGAGTAGGGCAAGATCTTCGGCGTGCGGTTCATCCGTGCCGGAACAATGGGCTCTTCTCACTGTGATAGGAGCCTTAGAGACACCCTTCGAACATACTCCACCGTACAGAGTCAATCAACCGTAAACCTTCGCCACTCGAAGCCAGCATTGCCGTGAGACAAAGACTTGCAGTTTAATGGAGAGGTAGAAGAACCTTATCAGACTGGTGTAGACCAAGGCGCATCAACTCCATGTCGTCGCCGTCGACCTAACGGCATAGCCAAGAACTTTTCAAATGCGGAATTGACTCCGTCAGGTCCTGAATATGAGCAGCCTGAGAACAGAAGCAGATGGCAACCCACATCGGAAACTCTTTCATGGAACACGCCACATTACGAACCCTCATAGCGCCTTGATTTGTGCGTTATTTCAAGCAGGTGATCCTTAGTATCCAAGAAATGTTATATCGATGAACGGATGCACTGCGGCCTGCGCCGATCAGTGAATAAATGAACGTCTCATCGGCCGTTTGAACGCTTTGGGGGAAGAGCTCTTTGAGGTGAAAGCGATCGTATGGGCATTAACAAGTCGTCTGCACGATGAATTTGAAATATTCAAATTCGACAGACAGTGTCTTCAAGACTAGAGACTAGGAGGATGTCTTGTAGAGATAAGTTATGAGGACTCTCTTGCGGCACGTCGATGAAGAAATATTGTAAGGACGTATCCCATATTTCAGGCAAGTAATAGTCACGTCAAAGCTAGAGTTCTCGTTGTGCGATCTCAGGAGGCCGCTCCGGACAAACATGAGCATTCGTGCACAAGACGCCAAACCGTGTGCGCTCGTGGCTGAATGCATGGGGCATTCTTTGAGCACAGTACCTAATACAGGCTATATTATGATCATCGTACCTCGATATGATATAGAATTGCTGCTAGGATATCATCAGCGGCAGAAGAACTGTTATTGTATCACATGAATACCTTGTTATGGGAGAGGCCAAGCTATGATGTGTGGTACAAGAGCAGCAGGACAAGACGGCTTGGTCAAGTCAGGAAACTATTGCCCGAATGATTGCGGACGGGGATAACATTATCGTATTCGTGGGCAACGGCAGGCCGTTAGGACACAGCCTTGTGCTCGGATCTTATTGGCAGCAGGGTTGCCAACTTGCAGCGTGTGGACCGGTCAATTTATGGGTAGACATACAGCTCAGTAGCATAAGGATACGAATAGCATCTCAAAAGGCCGTCAAACAAAGAGGCAAGCTGTTGAACAGTGAACACTCACTTGTTCAGTGATGATGTCGTATAACGGCCCGAAAGGACCTAAGCTTCGTCATGAAAGGGTGGGATGAAGTGTCAAGGGGTCACACCGTACTCGCAGATCTGCGAGGCACGATGTACCAGTAGGGATGTCAATTCGCCATGGATGGATTCGGCTGCCCACGGAGATATGCGCAGATAGATGGTGAGATCCATGGACTGTGCGGCGACGGCGAATACAATGTATCAATAGGTGAGCGTGGACTTGGAGGAGAGGATAGCCTCTGGAAAGAGAATAATCAGTAGATTCATGTCGGATAGTATTCTGAGTCTGAAAAGGTTATTCGGTCGCTAAAGTAACCATATATGGGACAACGGCGCATCAAGGATCAGCGCTTCTCAGAGTTGTTCCGCAATTGTAGCGGTCCCGCCGTTCGTTGTGTATTCCTGTCCAGGGGGCGCTGTTAGTAGCATGGGAACAAACTAGCGCGACCTCGGAAAATGCAAATCTATGGCAGGTCGGAGACTGCTCCCGGTCATGCCAGATATGTCGGTGCATTTGCAATTGGTTCCGTGTAGCTCGGTGCGAACGGATGAGATCTGGGCATCACAACGGAGATTACACGGCGTTGCTTGTCGCTCGGACAATCAGGTCGGTCAGTGCCGAGCCAGAAACAGTTTAAAGTATATTGACCCCGATTCCCCGACAGCAGGTCCGCGACACACCTAAAATGGAGACATGTTGTATTTTTCAGGCCTGAGTGCCTCGCCTATAACACGTTTGTTCAGTGCTTAATCTCTCTTGTTCCATACATCTCGGACGGGACACTTCCCAACGCATCACGGGGCAACGTTGTCAAGGAATGCTAGCGATGCCATCGTTGCCGGATATTTGACGCGCAGGTACACCGACCGATCTGGCATTTACGGAATGTTTGAGCGCAGGTATAAACTCGATTTCATCTTATCTTGCTGCATTTCGTTCAAAACATGTTCCCTTTCCTTCTTCTCTCATCCACCTTGGTCATCCTGTGTCCACGAGACCGTCCCGCCTAGTGCGGCTTCTTCCACCCATAAATCATCCTCCCAAATTCTCTCCCGCACGTTCGCCTCTCCGGCCCTTCCCTGCTGCCCCTTATATCCGGCCTTTCTGAATCACAGTTGACCCTTCCCCTCTCCCCCCATTCTATGGATCCAGGCCGGCCTCGTCATGAGCATTCTGCGCACCATAGTCCTCGCGATTCACCATATGGTACTGCTCTGCCTCCTAACGTCGACGAACGAAATGTCGCGTCCTCCACTTCCCCTCGCGTCATGACCTTGCCTTCCATACATCATTTGCACCCAAACCTCCCGCCTGCGAGCGCGCCACTGCAGCAGATAAGCTCAGGATATGCTTCCCAACCTCTTCCAACCTATCTTGCGAGTGCAGCTTCACCAGGAAATTCTCCGAGTGAGTGCTCTTTGTTCGACGTGATATCATGCTATTGGTATACTTATCTGGACTGGGATTTCGGGAAATCACGTCCATGATCATCAACTAAGGCACTCGCAAGGCACCTTATGATTCAGATCCGGAGGAGCCACCAAAGAAGAAACGTCGCAGACAGGCGTTAAGCTGTACAGGTACACACTCCGCTCGGTTTTTTTAATGTGCTACAGGCTGACAAACATTGTTATGTTAACATCCAACTCGACTTGCTGCGCGTACTACCCTCACTTTCACTAATTTATGCCGGTGCATCTCACTCACGCTAGAGTGCAAGAGACGTAAGATAAAATGTGACAGGTCTGTGATGTTTGCTTACTAGTCATTCACCATTTCGAGATTAACTGATGGCCACCTGTAGAGCGCAGCCTTGCGGACCATGTGCTCGCCGTGGTGAGCAGCACAAGTGTCAATGGCACATCATCGAGCCCATGTGAGTCAAGTACTCTTCCCAATTCAATTACTCGTTGATATACTGCTGTCAGGGAGAAATATGTAACCCGAGCGGAGTTCGATGAGCTTAAGTCCAGAGTGGACGAACTTGAATCGATCCTTACTCAAGTAGCTCCCCATCTTATACCCTCTCATCCATCCCAAGTGCCCGGACCGTCATCCACGATGCCCTTAACCCCTGGACCGCCAGTCGACCCCATACAAGGCACTGCAATTACGCCTTACCATCAAGCACCTATAACGACAGGTCCCGGAATTTATCACAATATAATACCGTCATTGAGATCATCCACCCGTGGAGATCCGCCACCCTCTCCTCACGGACGTCTCACAGGACCTTCGCGTAGCCCGTTAGCGTCATATCGACAAACACCCCTGCCGCCGGGGCCGCCGCCACCTCGCCCGATGCCACCTTCGCAGCCGCAAATACCACCGCCTTTGCGTTCTTCGTCGATATCACCTGCGGTTTCGTCCAGTTCCCGTTTGCCCCCTACGTCGTCGACAAGCAGGACATCTGTAGCGGCCTCGAGACGCGCATCGCTTTCGGTGCCCAACTTAATTACCCCCAACCCTCCTGATATGGCCTCTCAGAACCGACAGTCAAAAAATCTGAGAGCGCAGGCGCCACCACCGCTGGGCCAGCGTCTGCGCCCAATACCAGTTCATTCAGGCTCAGCCCCCCACATGTTTTACCCTCTACTTCCTCCCATTCTCAAGCCAATCGCCGTCGTTCCATAGCATATGGAAGTGGAGAAGTATCGCCACCAGGTTCCGGTTATGTCTCATATCAATCTGAATACGTACGACTGAATCCTCCGGCACCGTCGTCTTCGTCTTCAGGTTCATTACCTGCAGGCATACACGCTCGTCGATCTACCATAAGCGGTCCTTATTTGCAACATCCTTCTGGGGAAACCGAAGATCAGGGCGGTTCAGCCCCACGTCGTAGTTGATGATCGCACCATCATGGTTTGACTGACACTCCTTGTGAGGAGTCGGCCGTAAGGAGTTTGGCTCCTCACCGTTGACTTGATTGCATCTTTCGTTTTTATAGTAGCAATACAGTAGTATGTATTACTCAATCGTGCTCTAGTGTTATATTATACCCTCTGTGCATTAAGGCTCCCGCTCACTTTTCTAGTCTTCTCATACATTTGAATGAAGGTGGGACTGTATTGCTGGTTTTCTTGATACCCTAAAATACACTTGACACTTCGTCTCATGGCAGCATACCTCAATCATACTCTACTTCATGGATGACTGTCTAGATATTTCTCTAACCACAGTTTGATTACAAAATAAGGCATAAAATCTAACAATCTATTCCATGCACACTGAAACTACATAACTGTTCAGGGAAAGTAATCATAATGATCGTTATCGGCATCTTCCCTCTTCCATTGGGTGGTGGAGGAAAGGCGGGAGGCAAGAAGGGGCGTTCGGAACAAGCGCACGTGTGTGTCAAAGCACTCGAATAGCGGACATACAAGCCTTGGCGACTCGTCTGCGACACGTCCTATGCAGGATGCTGCAAGGTACTGAACGCAGACAGCGTCCAACATCTCGGCAAGGGGGATCGGAGCGCCCATCTGAAAATCATGCATGCTGGACAGTCAGGAGAGTTCCAATTACGGAGACGATGATGGGCGAAATGGAGGAACACCCCTTCCAAGCTGTCATTGGCGTGTCGCAGGGAGAAATCGCGCCATAACCAAGACTGAGGTGGGGGAAATCACAGGCCCATTTACAGTCCGTTCAACTAGAACGTCGTAATCCCGGATTGTGTACCCGTGTACTGAGACTTCATGTCATCAACGTCGGTGCTATCGTCTTGGCTCTTGTAATCGTACTGCGAGATGCTGCCCAAGTCCGATGCGCCTGCCAGAGAAGAGAAGGAGGCACGACGTCTGAGGCGATCAGACTGCGAGTAAGCCAACGAGCTCGCCCGATCGGACATGCCAATGGCACTACCAGTAACGCTTGCGGTGTCCGTGCCGCCAGGGCCAACATCTTGTGAGATGATTGAGCTGGCATAGCTGCCATATGTGCTACGTTTTGCTCCATTAGACCGAGGGATACCAGGGCCGAAGGGACTGTTAGCGGCGAACATGGGCAGACCGGATGAATAGGTGGCTTGTGACCGGAGGGACTGCATATCGGATGGAATATAACCCAATGCATCGTGGGTGCGATAGAAGCTTGCATCAAAGCGGCTAGGAGTCCCAGACCGTCGACCTTTGTTTAAACTCACATCAGCTCATGTCACGACCGCTCAAAAGTTATAAGACTTACTATCATTCATCATTCCATTGCCTAGATAGTCGCGCGCGATGGTTTCATGTCGACGGAATTGGTCCATAGCCTTCACCAAAGTTCGGCGAGGCTTGCTAAACTGTATCATGCTCGGTTGTAAGTTGTTCAGCGGACCTTCCACCAAGGTGTTCTTCTCCTTGTAGTGAGTCAGCAGGTAGTGCCACAAGGGGTGCTGCGAGATTCGATGAGTATAAGTTAATCAGCTTGTGGAGACTAAACAAATTAGCTTACCTTGCTCAAGACCTTGGGATTGCCCAATATAACGACTCCATATTTCGCACGGGTCAGGGCGACGTTCAGACGTCTCGGATCGTTCAGGAATCCAATTCCTTGATGCTCGTTGCTCCTGACGCAGCTGAGAATGATATAGTCCTTCTCCCGTCCCTGGAAGGCGTCGACGCTCGCGACCTCGATTTCCTTGTACAAATCTTTCTTGAGAGACCCATTAAATTGCATATAATTGACGATGTAGGAGCGTTGCCCCTCGTAAGGTGTAACGACACCAATTTGGGTAGGAACAACACCAGATTTGAAGAACTTGGTTACAATCTTTTCAACGTTAGACGCCTCAGTTCTATTATGGTAGACACGTGTCAGCGACTCCAATACGTAAGAGCGACTACTACACATACCTGTTCAGGAAAGACGTTCCGCTCGACGAAATCTCTTCCTGCCCCAAGTTCTGATAGAAGAACATGGGTGTATCAGGAACGGGCCATGGGAAGTCGACATTCTTTCGTAACCGCTCCGGAGCGGTAACACCGTTCTGCAAGGTACCTTCGTAGAACATGTTGGAAGGGAACTCCGACAAGCAAGGATGCATTCGGTACTGGACTTGAAGACGAATGGGGCGATTTCCAAGGACAACCAACCGCTCGAACAAGGACTGCGTGAGACCCGCGCGCGCAGCTTTCTTGTTCATGATCACAGGGCCCAATTGCTGTCATGCAAAAATGTCAATATACCTCAGAATACACGAGGTGTGATAATATACGTACCTGATGATCTCCGACGAGCACGACTTGTTTGCAGCCGAGCACAAGGGGAATCATACATTCTAGAAGACGGAATTAGACGTGACATGACAACGGAAATAAGAAACGGACATACCAGGCTCCGCTGCCTGAGTGGCTTCGTCTATAAGAACCGTTCTAAACTTTAACTTGCTCAGCCGCGGGTCCCCAGCGCCAACGCAAGTACAGCATATGACATCAGCAGCGCTGAGAATCTCTTTCTCGCATTGTCGAATAAGAGCCTTGTACTTCCTCTCGTCGTTGGAGCTCAGTTCTCCCTGCTCATTCTTGAGCTGGATGAGCTTCTGCAGCTCAACATGAGTCGTATTATTTGCGACTTGTTGATGAAGAGTCAAGAAAGAAATGGAAGAGTCAAGTGCCTCGCGTGATTTGGCAGTAAGGCGGACAACCTTAAGACCAGTAGCATGAATCTTCTCCGTCAGCTGATCCACAGCAACGTTGGAGGGGGCGCACACGAGGACTTGGCCAGGATTCATCTTCGCCAAATGATAGACGATAGAAGCGGAGGTAACAGTCTTGCCAGTGCCAGGAGGGCCCTGAATCAGACTGATAGGCTTCTGCAAGACGCTTTTGACAGCATACATCTGCGAGTGATTCAGTTCTGGAAGGCCCGGCGCAGAGAAACGCTTCGGCATCTGTGTGCGGAGAATCTGGGGTTCGAGCTCATGACCGAGCAACTTGTGATACTGAAAATAACCATCAGGATAAGAAACGAGTGGTGACAGAAAATAAAAGAAAGAACGTACGATGTATCCGCTAACGCTCTTCTCGTCAACAGCGAATGTTTTCATGGCGAGCTGCATTCGATCAAAGCTTGTAGATTTCCAGACGAAGTCAGCGGTGAAGTTGTGCGTTACGTCGATAGGCACGCCCTCGGATCTTCGTAGCTCCAGGCCAATCTCATCAGAAATGTCTGGAAACAGAATGATGACGGGTTAGAGAAGAATCATACATAGGAACTGGGTAACTCACTATTAGGGATCTTAATAACATGACCGTCACCCTCCCAGGGTTTATGCAACGAGCCCGTATATTTCAGCCGAAGCTCATCACCGACCGCCAGCCGAACTTCGCCGCTCTCCAACTTTGGAAGACAAAACCATGCGACACGCTTCTGGTTAAGACCCAAATCCCATCGCACCGAAATGTCAGTTTGAGTTTGAGACTCCTTCAGCCGCTTATCGTAGTCGGCTTCTATCTTGACGAGCGGGCCAAAAATATTCTGATACTGATATGCATCCTCATAACGCAGTATGACGGGCTGAGGTTCATCGTCAACACCGGGCTTCTCCAGATCTTCGAGTGTGGCATTTGCATTATCGCGCCATAAATCTTCAAGCCGATTAATTTGCTGGAACGATATTTGACGGGATCTGAGTTGTTCTGTCTCGCTAGGCGGCTTTACAAGCCACGATAAGAACGAACGGTCGTCGATGAGGGGTGCCCACAAGGAGGCGTTCCAAGAGATATCCTTGGAAATTGCCGCACAAGGTTGACTGAGAAGAGTAAGCGAGGTGCAAACGGTTACAAAGCTTAATAATCACTTACCGACAGAGAAGCACGACTACAGTGTCACTCTTGGCAGGAATGAAGCCGAGCATAAAGACGTTCTTGCTACCGCAGTTGTAGCACTCAGGGACAGTTTCCCCTAGAGGACTCTCTGCGTGCAAGATGACCTCCTTATGCTTGGCTCGCACGAGATGATTGACGATGTGCGAGGCGGAGGTGTTGCCACGGGAATTGCAGAACCATTTGGAGCAAATGAGACACTTGACTACGGATGCAGGGGAATGAATACCGCAGTAACTACGAATAACAGCATTAGCATTAGCAAATGGGGATTGAATGGAGTGGTACGTACCTGCATGCATGAGGCGGTAGATCAACTTGTCCTTCATCCTTCAAGTCATCAAGAACCGCGTCAAAGTCATCATCTATCCCGTTCGTGGACGTTCCGTGATGATGTCCGTGCTCGGAGGCACCGTTGGAAGAGGCGATTACTGAGCGGTCATCGGCGATCGACAGGCTCACCAAGTCCACGGTTACAGAACTTTGGTTGGTGGTATTCGCAGTATAAACCGAGGAAGTATCGTCTACAATGCCTATTCCGCCGCCATAAGACGACGCAGAGTCGTACTGGAAGTTTTCAAAGGAGTCCATGGTGGTACAGAGGAAAGCTGAGCTGAGCAATGGCTGAGTGCACTTCGACTCTTTGCGGTACCGCCCATGCCAAAGCCACGTGGAGAATGAAACAGGTAGCGCAGGCTGACTAAGCGCCCTCTATCCACCATGTCTCGAAGCAACGGACGACCAGAGGCAGAGGTCATTGTCAATGTCTGGGGTCTTCGTTCGTTTATAACATACAGAATGACTTATGGCGGTGTTTAGTTTGCAGATGGGATGTCCTACAATAAGGGCAAACTAGAGGAAGCATACCGATCCGGTGGTATTCTTGAGAAGCCAGTGAAGCATTCCAAGGAAGCTCATAGCGCGAAACGAGAGGATATTGATCTCATAGTGAGTTTTCTCTCATTTAAACAAATGCCTAGAAACCAACAATTGCAAAGGTACATGAACTAGACCTTACACGGGCGCAAGCAGAGAAGGTGCTCGCTGAAAGCGGAGGAGACGTTCGAAAGGCATTAGAAAAGCTCATACTGTTGTAAACACGTGAAGTGGTCTCGTTTCAACTACCATAGCCAAGGTT
The DNA here is from genome assembly GCA_964035595.1 of Somion occarium. Classification (NCBI taxonomy): domain Eukaryota; kingdom Fungi; phylum Basidiomycota; class Agaricomycetes; order Polyporales; family Cerrenaceae; genus Somion; species Somion occarium. The sequence goes on from OZ037946.1 coordinate 2,832,374, forward strand.
CCAAGCTATTGAGAAGCAGGTTTGCTCGCTGAAATGAGATTCGAGAGCGTCGACAACACCTTGCCGGAGTCAACTGGCGTTTCATCCAAGGATGGAGCAGCTGGTTTCTTCGGCTGCACTTTGAAGATTCCTATAGGGAGGTTCTTTCCCACTCCTTCAACCTGTGCGACATACTCCCTCGACCCTGGAGGATGTGGATTGCCCTGCGACATCCCCCCCTGCTCGCCTACCACCTGCACAGTGGCTTGAAGCGACGTGTTGACAAGGTCTTCAGGATGTTCCCCAACGGTTTCTGGCGCGTTATACAGCGTAGCTTCGACCAACCGCATTGGTGCAACACCCTGCGTAGGATTGCGATCGCCCGAACGAGAGAGCTTCGTCCAGTCCATGGGACCACGTTGGTCCCTCAACCCAGCTGGCAAGTGGGCAGACATGCCGGCAAAACTGGCTCGCATGTTATCAGTGTTACTGCCTCGTGCTGTAGAAGAACCTTTCGAGAGAATACGTCCGGGCTTGGGAGGGGAGTAGAACCAGGACTGCATAGTGTTGTAACATGAATACGTGAGACCGCCGAAACGATGAGGCTGCTGTTCGACAAGTCGAGAGCCCTCCTCCGTGTATTTCTTGTATTGCCTCGAGGAAAGGAAATCACGAGGAACCGATGACGACTTGAGTTTGTCAGATATCTCCCAAAAGGAAGGCAGAGGTTCCGGTTCAGCATGCTTCGGGGATTCGAACGCCACCTTCGCCTGCAGATATTTGCGGAATTGTGGGCGAAGAGCTCTCAGCTTCCGCAAATAAGCCTCGAACTCCTTCTCCGACATGGCACTGATATTTGGTGTCGCCACATCGCGAGCAAACACACCTTCCTCCCTCGCTGCGCGCGCCCTCTCCGACTCATTCTCAGGAATATTTTCCTCCCCTAGACCACCAGTGTATTTCCCAGAGGGCACTGTGTTAGCGTCCTTTGTAGCAAACTCTGAGTCAACCGTCCACTGCAACTCCGCAACTGGACCAATTTTGTGGATCCATTGAGACTGATCGGACAGCTTCGGTGGCATGCCAACTTCATCATACATGCGAATCCACCTAGACTGTTGCTCTGCACTTTTCCATTCCGTCTGCTGCTCCCGGGAGTCGATTGCTTTAACGGTGATATAGGCCTGGCGTTTGCGAAGAGGTAATGGTCGTTTCAGACCCCAATTGCCGCGAGATGCGTCTCCGCCGAAAGTCGCGTAGACTTGGCCAATGTGAGGGTCATACGAGGCGAATTTTGACCTCCTGAGCAGCGCCGCAAATGGCGACGCAGGAGGTGTGGGGGCCATAAGCAATTGAAGACGGTGAAGTGCTTTAACGCAACATTCGTTCTGATTGACTTCGTTAGACTCGATAGCAGATAAGGCAAGTTGTTCCCAGGATGAGTAAACTTCGATGTCCGCCGGCATCCCCCGCTCGTGTATAAAATCTGGGACTTTGACGTGCTGTCGCTTCACATAAACCAACGACGTCCAAATTACTATCCTATCCTCTGCTCTGCCTTTTGGCGTTGCTTTCTCTGTAGGTTGGATGGTCCAGACAAACGTCGAAGAGAGATCCATTCGGAGGATGTCTCAAAAACAATCTACGCTGATCGCTTCTCCCTCTGGTTGAGAGGCAAGGACGCGGGATCACCTGGAGATCATCTATATATCGTTACTTGTGTAGTACATTCGTTGTACGTAGAAGCTCCTCAATACATGTGAGTGTTCACATCTGTTTGTCTTGAAATTTCTTCCCAAAGATGATAACCCTGGTAACATAACGCATCCCACATCTTTGAGGAACAGCCGCCTTGTGTGGTTGCTTCTGCTTAGCCCTTATGGGCTGTGAGGGTGCGGGTGAAGAGTTAAAGGCGAGGCTGAGGGTTTTTAGTTCAAGCTTCTCTTTTGCTTTGTGTTTGCTATGGTTGGACCATCATGCTTACGCCTTTCCCTTCAGGTCAGTTTAACACCGCACTGTCCGCGAGGTCTTCGCCGCGTCTTGATGTTATTTATTGTCCATCGAGGAACGTCATAGCTTGTGTATCTGCCGCCTTCTCGCGCCTCTTCCTGTCTTCACGAATGGGTCTTTTGGCGTATGTGGCCTTGCCTTTTCGCTTCCGTAGTCCCGTAATGTACATAATGCTTGCGTGGTCGAGATGACAAAATGAGATTCCATGCACCCCGTATCAGAAAGATCCAGAAAGAGCTATACGCAAACTTAATTGAGGGCGCGAAATTCGAGTGAATTTTGCCAACTTGCCAACCGAGCGAAGATTGATGCATATGTTTGAGCGGCGGGTACCGCACGCTGCCTGTCTTTCCTGCTCACGGTCGCCGTCCATCACTGTCCTGTTCACGACCTGCACGGCTGGCGGTTCAGAGAGTCGCCCTAAATTTGTTTCACGACCCTCGTCGTTATCGGCTATACCACTTGCACAGCTGGTACTCCGAGTGCGCTGCCCCGGACCCTCGGATTGACCAACATCACTGTCGACATTACCCTCGCCACGTCTTGACGTTTTCAACCTTACGCTTCAAACATGGAACGCATGCTACCCAGAAGAGTCTCGTCGATGCGCGACGAGTCTTCAACAGCAGCACTCGACATTCACCACCGTCAATATCCCACAGGACGGATGAACCCGCCATCGCCTGTGTTCCTGGACAGTCCTTCGATGAATCCTCGTTTGAGTCCACGAATAACACCCTTGCTTCCATGTACCACGCCAGACACGTCGCCTCTCCAATCTCCAAGCACTGCTCAAGGCGAGAGCGTTGTTGACACTTCACCAACGATCTGTGGTATGCCCCTAAAATACGTTTCGTAAGCTTTCTCATGTTCGTTCTCTATGCTTCATTATCTTGACATGGTCACCCTCACCTAGTTTGGTGACTCTCGCGGTGCAGAATGCGGCATTGTCAATCGTCATGCACTATTCACGCGTGTCGATCCCTGCGGCTCAAGCGTATTCCCCGGCATCAGCGGTCTTATTGAATGAGCTGTTGAAGGGTTCAATATCCTTCGTGATTGCTCTATGGCGCGTGCTAAGTGCGTCGGATGCAGCGGGGAGAAGCCTTGTAGGGATATTCGTCGCGTTCAAGCGAGTGTGCAGGGAGATCTTCAGTCCCGACTGTTGGAAGCTGTCGATACCGGCTCTGCTCTACGTGGTCCAAAACTCCCTGCAGTTCGTTGCTATTTCCAACCTCCCAGTGGCGACGTTCCAGGTCACGTACCAGATGAAAATCCTGACGACGGCTGCTTTCTCTGTCGCACTCCTTCGCAAGAGGTTGGGTTCGACAAAGTGGCTCTCTCTATTCTTTCTCGCCATCGGAGTTGGCATTGTGCAAATCCAGTCTACAGCTGGTCACGCTCCGCAAAGGCAAAACATCCCCGTCGGCAGTGCACACGAGTCCGCACCTCTTCATATTCACATCATGAGCCCTCTTAAGGGCTTTGGTGCTGTCACTGCTGCATGCTTTACCTCCGGTCTCGCCGGCGTGTACTTCGAAATGGTGCTCAAAGGCTCAAAAGCGGACCTCTGGGTCCGTAATGTTCAATTATCATTATTTTCGCTTATTCCTGCTGCACTTCCGGTATTTTTGGAATCGCCTTACCCTCATGCGCCTTGGAACGTCATGAACACGATGTTGAGGAATTTCGGTGGATGGGCATGGGCGACGGTTGCGATTCAGGTATTTGGCGGGTTGGTTACCGCTATCGTCATCAAGTACTCGGACAACATTTTGAAAGGCTTCGCAACGAGTTTGTCGATCGTATTGTCGTTCATGGCTTCAGTTGTCCTATTCGGCTTCAGAATCACCCCGTCATTCCTCATTGGGTCTACCACCGTGCTGGTGGCGACTTGGATGTACAACCAGCCTCCGGGCAAGGAGCTTGTCGCAATCACAAGCGTAATGCCTGCGAAGAAGTTGGGGATGTCTTCTTTCCCCGATACTCCCATTAGTCCGAACGCGCCGATCCTCGGTCAGTTCCCGTCGCAGAAGAAATCCTCTCCTTTCGGCAGTCCTCGAGTCATCGCTACCGCACTTGGTCTCGGAAATAGCGAGAAGCCGGAGTCGGAAACGCAAGGGTACTTTGGTCAAACGCTGGATACGTCGAGATACCTCAGTGCTCCTTACGGTTCTCCCTTCCCCTCGAGGACACCTTCGCCTGTCCCCACTCCTCCTTACCGGCCTCCTTCGCGTACAAGCACGCCGCCTTTGAGTAATCTCAGGCGTCAATAATTCTGTGTATTCTCTTTCACAACGCAGCCTATTTACTTCTTCATTACTCTACGACCCAGCCTATCTTTCACGTCAGTCGACAACGATACCCCCCAGTGTCAGCGCACAACAACCCCTCCCTTGTCGCATTATATATCTGAAAGACTTTCGCAGCGATAGACAATGCCCCACAATCCCGTTTGTTACGAAATCTAACTACCAATTACTAAGTTTGCATATACTTGTCCTCGCTCACCGCGTACGATCCTCACCTTAGCTACCTTCATCCCTCCATTGTTGCCATTGTTTCACTTTTTCCAACTGTTACTTTCGTTAACGCAACGCATGGAGTTAGACTTAGATATGGTAGATACAATTCCCTGTAATCACTTAGTTTTCTGAGGTCCGCACACGATACCCTTGTTAGTGTTTTACTACGAGCTCTAGTTTTCTTCCAGTTTTCTCCCTTGCGCCTTGCCATCAAGAATGGCCGTTGAATTTCATAAGCTCATTTCAAGGAATGCAATACGACGTGATAAGCGCCCATAGGAGACTTAAGAATTTTTGGGAAGCGCTCGTATTTGTAGAAAGATGCTGAGCGCAGTTGCAGCACGAAAAGCTCGCCTCCAGAGCCAAAGCACCTCTCAAAGTGTTTCACCTGCCCCAGAACCCTCTTTGCCTCCCATCCTGCCACAGGAAGAGGTCCGAAATGCAACAAAACGAAAATCGAGCACAACTGTAACATCTAAACCCGCAACTCAAAAGAAAAGGAAGAGGATTCATCGGACACAAGATGAAAAGTCTGTACGCTATTTCCAGGAGGACCCACTGAAAGATCAACAGGATGTTGTAATCCTTGACCTCGTCTCTGACGATGAAGATGTAGAGGAGGTTTCGGGAGATGATGTTAGCTCGGACGAGCCTTCTGCTTCGTTCATACCCAAACCGCCGGTTGCCCCGCAACGGAAACGAGCATGGTCTCCCAGCATACCATTTGAGTCTTCCAATGATGTAACAGAAGGCTTCACTGCAGGTGCCGTTGTGCAGGAGGTTGTAGAGCCACTTTCGACCTTCCATCCGGTTCCCGGGACAAATGCGTTCAAGCTCTCCTCAGAAGAAACAAACCTCACACTGGGGCCTTGCACTGTTTCTGCTTCAGTGCTCATCTTGAAAGCTCAAGAACGGTTAGCACTTCTCGGGACATATAAGTTATATGTCCTCCGTGGGGCCGTGTCCATTGCCGGGGTTACTCTCCATCCTTCAACTCAAGCACACAACATCTTTGCTCCTCGGTCTTCACCGATCCCTATCATTGAATCCGTCCCTCCGTCTGGAGTGCCTGGCAGTATACCTCTCGTACTCCCACCCCGGATTCGGAATATTATCGAAGAGGCCGAAACTGCAATCCTTATCCAAGAGCTTCAAACCGGTGTGTCGGGCCTGGGGAAAGTATGCGGCGTCTTTGAGAAGAATTTCCAACCTTTGCGATGGCAGGACAATGCAGCTTCCACGGATGTCGGTATTCCAGGTGTTCAAAATGTGCGGGTTTTTTCTGTGTTGTTACTTGAATGCAATGTAACTCAAGCACTTGTTGTAGCTTACAAGACAATCAAGCGACGTATACCCCATGATCATACCTGAGCCTTGGGAGAGGGCACTTTCGACCATTGAACCATCGTCTGATGGACAACACCATCTCGCGGCAAGCGGAAGATGTACCTACATTGTAAGAGGCGCGAAGAAGTCCGGTAAGAGTACATTTGCCAGGACATTGCTCAACCGCTTGACAACACAGTAAGTCCTTTTCCTGCTATTCCGTTCGTTCGAATTACCAAAACTTCACGTTCATAACAGCTACCGCTATGTCGCTTTCTTGGAGTGTGATCTCGGTCAATCTGAGTTTACTCCAGGAGGTATGGTCGCGCTGAACATCGTATCAAGTCCCCTATTTGGTATGTATGCTTTTATGTAGGCATTTCTACAGTCATTGCTCACTTGATACCCCAGGACCTCCATTCACTCATCCGAGTGTCCCATACCAAGCACACTACATTGGAGCAACATCCCCACGCTCTTCCCCTTCGCACTACCTTGACGCAATCCAAGCTCTTCTGCGAGCTTACGAACTTGATGTTCAGCACGCGGGCTTGACACATGACCACAACAACGACCAGGATGGGCGTATCATTGACATTGTTCCACTCGTCGTCAACACCATGGGTTGGACAAAAGGCCTTGGTGCAGATTTGTGCAGAAAAATCGAGGATACTCTCCAGCCTTCAATGATTTTCGATATCCTTAATCCAGCAGTCGACGAATCGTATCTCTCCGGTCGCTCAAGCGAGACGGACACGTCTTTCAACACCCATGTCGTAGACGCGATTCCGCCGACTTTAGTTACTTCGCGACATTCTGCTGCCGACCTTCGTCAACTCTCTATCCTATCCTATTTCCATGCTATATTCCCCAATATCTCGACACCCAGGAACCTGCCTAGTGCTGTTGCAACCGCGTGGAGCACTTCATTACCATTGTGTGCTCAGTTGCCGTATCAGCTTGACACATCCACTGCACTGGATATGATTGTGTTGTCCGGCGTTGGCTCTGAAGATGTCGTTCCTTCGGAGGTCTACCACGTATTAAATGGCGCGATTGTTGCACTTGTATCATGTGAACCGGACACACTGGATTTCGACGATACACAGAAAGAGGCCGAAGACACAATTGCTAGACTACCCTACTCCCAAGGTGCAGCTCCACCTTCCCCTTCGACATCAACATGTCTTGGACTCGCACTCGTTCGTTCCGTGAGCACGCTATCCTCTTTGGAACCTGCGCAGCTCCAGATCGTGACATCTGTACCACCGTCCTTGCTTGCATCTATACCGCCGCGAGTCATTGTGAAGGGAGAAATGGAATTACCGATATGGGGTTTCCTCGATTTCCGTAACGAGGGTCGTGTTGCTGGTGTACCCAAGACCCAGGTTCCTTATCTGAGATGGGGTAAGGGCGAAGGATTGGGCGGAGAGAAGAGGAGAACAAGGAGGAATCTGATGAGAAAAGGCCAAGCGTAGACTAGTTTTGTACATAACTTACTGCCATATGCTGCTTCGTCAACACCATGCATATGATTGACTTTACACCTTTCCTTCGGGTGTTGCCGTCTGCTACGATCAATCGAGGGAATATTATTCAAGGTCAAGTTGTTGCAGTTGTGGACGATCGTTTGAGCCAGTCTGACCTATTCTTTTCCACACTCACTGCTGTTTACTCAGCTTTATTATTCTTCATTGTGAATTCGGGAAGACTTGCCCGATCTCAAAAGTATACCCAACATATTACGACATGTCTATTGACTTGGAATGGAACAAACTAGACTCCTCACTGGCATTATCCTTAGTCGACGTGCTCAACAGGCAACTCGCCAATACGCCGCGTCCCTCTTTTATCGGACCAATAGAAGTTAGTTCTCTTGATTTCGGGACGACGGCCCCCGACGTAGAACTCGTCGATCTCCGTGACATATATCGCGACTTCCTCGAGGACGATGAGGAGGAAGACGTGGATAAAGAACCTATCAAGGTCACCGAGGGTCCTGGAGGGGAGGACGAGGATGGTTTTGAATGGGTGTCTAGGAAAGCTGCAAGGGCACAGACTATTGCAGAGGAGATACCTGCGTATTCCCTGCTGCCGCCTCACATGCGGTATGGGCAAGGGAGACCACAGGACATGTTCGCGTCCACACCAGGTCTTAGGTCACCGAGGGATATGTGGACTCCTGCACTTGCGCATTTGACAGAGCTCAGACCGACATATCCTTTTGCGCCTGGATATGCTTCACCCATGTTCCGTTCAATGTCCGCTGGAGCATTTCGACCACCACTTGCTCCTGCCCTTTCGCATTCTCATATGCCGGATGTTACCCCGGACAAATCATTATCATCTGAAGAGGAGACCCCGACGAAAGCCAAACCACCCACACAGCCAAACCTACAAGTCCACCTTCACGTAACGTGGCATTCCAACCTTCGCCTTACTTTCACGACGTCCCTCCTCATCAATTACCCTTCTCCAATGTTCATGTCCCTCCCAATTAAACTTTCTGTAACAGGCCTTCTTTTCGATGGCGAAGTCGTCGTTGGATATGAAGGCGAACGTAGACGAATACACCTCTGCATCGTCGACGAGCTCGACCCATATTGTCCTCTAGCAACTGATCGTCCAAAACGTGATACCCCTTCGTCTGGTGGTACGCCACCTGAAGATGACGAGGGAATCACACCGGGGTCAATGGCAAGCCATAATCGCCAGAACAAACCTCTCCCTGTGGGACAACGGCTCTTGCCCACTATTGAGATTGAGAGCGAGATTGGGCAGACTGACAAACATGTGCTGAAGAATGTAACCCGCGTGGAGCGATTCATCCAGGATGTGATTCGGAAGACCGTCGAGGAGGAACTCGTATTTCCTAACTTCCACACGCTTGTCTTACCTGATCCTGAATGAAATTCGCCTAACATCATCGCTGTTACCCTTCATAGTTTGATAAGCAATACGGTCAGTGATTACACTGTCATGGTACGAGACAGCTACTGAAAAGACTTTCTGCTTAGCCTTATTAAATCCCTCGTCGAAGAGGAACCGTACGGCTTGCACGATGCGCAAATGTGTCCTGCCTCCCACATATTATCAGGTCGATCAGCGTTGCCCCTTTGTCGGCGGGCGGCATGTCTATCTGACTAGCGTTGTATTCAAGCCTGCAACGTTAAATAACGCGCATATAGTAGCAAGGTTTTCTCCCTCGATGTTTCTCCACGGCAGACAAGAGGTTGAGAGAAAGACGATTCATTTTGATTACGGATAGTCCAAATGTAAGTAGTAGTATCCAAGTGAATGAAGTACGAAACGGAGCTGTGATTAATAAGAGGAAAGTGAGGAGAACGACAAGACCCAGAGATAATTCATTGTAACTACAATGTCCAAAGTACCAACACCAGTTTTCCACCGAAGCACCGTCATGATAAGCTGTTAAGTGCCAAAAGATAAAGACCTGCTCTATCAAAGTCCTGACCAAAGACAGCACTTGGAAACAAATCCGAGATTCAAGTAGCAAGCAAAGAAGGTCGAAGAAACTTTTGCATTGAATTTGAGGGTTTAGAGGAGACTCTTCCAACCCATTTCACGGCATTTCTTGACAATCCGTTTGACTTCTTGTGATCGAGCACGAGTGGTAACGAGAAGCGTATCAGGCATATCGACGATAACGAGATCGTCCACGCCAAGCATAGACACCAGTCTTCCTGACCCAGGTACGACAATGCCGCCGGCGACTTGTTCGGTGAGAACTGGATAATAGAAAAAGCGAGTAAGTAACATGGAAGGCTGTCGACACGTCGAAGTACATACCAAGTCCGCTATCACCGAGTACACGAGGTTGGTTGGACTCGGCAGGAAGAAGATCCGCCAGAGATGAGAAGTCTCCAACGTCATCCCAACCTGGAACCAGAATGAGTGTATGAATGGAAGGCGCATATAATGCGGTACTCACCGAACGTTGCTGGCACCACAGCAACTCTGCGATCTGTTGCTGCAGGTTCGGCGACGGCGTGATCAATAGCAATCTTCTCCAAGTCAGGCCATACTTCGTCCAAGGCCTTCTGCCTCAAACTCTCATCATCCCACGCAGCAGCGATCTTCTGCAACCCACCATGCAGCTCCGGCTTGTACTCCTTAAGGAGTTCCATCAGGAAGGTCGCCTTCGTCACGAACATGCCAGCATTCCAACGGTAGTTTCCCGTCTTGATGTATGCGGCAGCAGTTCGCGCATCAGGCTTCTCCTTGAAACTTGAGACCAGTCGCGCATTAGGTGCGTCTGACATGCCGAGCTTCTCTCCGAGACGGACATAACCAAAACCGGTACTGGGGTGAGAGGGAGCGATACCAATGGTAACGAGATAGTCTTTCTTCGCTACCTCCACCGCTTCTGCGACGGCCGCGAGGAAGGCATCGTCACCCGAGATCATATGGTCTGCAGCGAAACTGCCAATGATAGCGTCAGGATCGCGCTTCGCTAAAACGGCCGCTGCAAGACCGATGGCGGCCATGGAATCCTTCGCGCTAGGCTCAGTGAAGAGATTATGCGGGAGTAAGTCGGGCAGTTGTTCGTTTATGCTCTTGACGTGAGCAGGGCCTGCAACGATGGTAGTGCGGGCGGCGGAGGAAAGAGGGAGTAGACGATCCCATGTTGCTTGGATGAGAGAGCGACCTTTCAGCGTAAGATCGAGAAGGAATTTGGGGTGGTCTTCGCGCGAAAGTGGCCATAATCGAGTCCCTGCGCCACCGGCGGGAATCACGACGTAGAAACCGGGTATATCACGGACTCCAAAGGGAAACGCAGTCAATGCGTTGTCACTCATTGGAGATGGAACATATAGACTCGGAGGCACTGCGAGGGAAGGTATAGAGTTGGGAGTGAGGAAAGGTGATTTGGCTCGCAATTGCGGACTGTTTGGTGCAGGGGTGTTCCAGCCAGTGCCTAGTCTGGTGCCATTATTCTACGACGCGTAATAAGTATCGTATTGAACAATAAGTGAACATCTTGCAGTAACGCACCTGTAGGCCGTCTCGAATCTGACGCTCCAGGGAAGCATTAGCTTGACGGAGTTCATGGGTTTCAGCTCTTAACTCAGCAATTTCCAAATGCTGTATGCAGACGTGTCACTACTTTCATCCATTGGGCATTCTGAAAACCACTACTGACCGACTTTTGGACAGCGTCCAAGATTTGCTTAAACATGAAATCGACTGCGACGCCATTCCCCTGCGGCAGGGCTTGACTTGGGTATGTGCTCATGACCAAGAGGTATTTGAGAGAAATGGCAAGATATAAATGAACGACTGTCGGATTAAAGAGTAAAGAGGAATTAGGGAGAACAGGGATGTCGACGTGTCGGCTTGACTGAGCTTGAGTCTGGCCAGAGAGTCTTTCCACAACGCCGCACTATACTACCTGCGCGCTTCGTCCCTCGGCTTTCTCCGCACGTCCACCTGGGGCATCTTTCGAGGTTGCGAACGGTTTCGAAGATTTTCTTCAGACACAAAATTTTTTCATCGAATCAGCATCCAATTATGCCCGTTTGCAGGCTTCGTCACCTTGGTTACTTATGGCTATAGAAAAACATAGAAAATCCTGCCAGAGATTCAGGCAAAACTCTAACGGCGAGTAATGTCCGAGATGCAGCATCATGTTTTCGGCGACTCTTTGCACTGATATTACGGAGCATAGACTCCGTGCTGCGAGTACTGTACAATATCTATGAATGAACTTCACAATCAGGATCCGAGTCGGAAGTCTACAATACAAGATGCAATAGCAACAAAGGCTCGTGATAATACAAAAAAGCGAATATTCTCCTTATAGTAGGGACTTGCTCATATATGGTCCGTCCAGCTCATAACCTAATCGTCGATAGTAATCTCGGGTACCCACACCTGGAAGTCAAGTTAGCAAGCCTTAAAGATTCTAGTCAAGCGTCAACCAACCTGAAATGACAGCGAGCTTGACGCTTCCATGCTCCTCTCGGGCTATTCGCTCCGCCTCCTCCATTAACAGCGTACCGAATCCCTAGAAGTTGTCATTAGATCAAGGAAACGGTGTAACGAACTCGTGTACTCACTTGATGTTGAAACTTCGTCGGATCGCGTCCATGTACGGGGACAGCAGTTCCATACACGTGGAGTTCCCGGACGATACTGCAACCGCCCTCCTCTTTCCTCACCAACTCGGGTCGGAAAGTACCCTCATCTGAGCACTTTCGCAACCGAAGAAGACCGATGAGGATGTCACGCTCAGGGTCTTCGTATGATAGGAAGGTCTCCCAGCCTCCGTTGGCGGTGTAATCACGCCGAAGGAGTTCAACCGATTCTGGTCGCACTTTGTGGTGAATCTCGTGAACCTACATTAAAATGTTAGACTGGTTTGAGAGCAAAAATAGATGAACAGTACATACTCCTACTTCCCGAAATCGTACATCACGACATTCGGCTCCAAAGTCTTTCATTCGGTTCAAGGCGAGCTCTCGCAGGTTACCTGAGTTCTCGCACCCGCTAGTCACAAGAGGAAGAGGGATATCTCTGCACCAACGTCAACAAATACACCAGGATACATCCATCAAAGACTTACCTTTGCACACGGTACACCCTAGTCCAGGGCGGTACCAATGCCAGAATTCTCGCTACCACATCCACTAGCACATTGGGGGTATAATTCTTATACCTTCCCGTTCTCCATAACTCATATAATCCGGTACCTCGAATCACCAAGGTAGGGTAGATTTTCAAACCGTCACTCCTGAATGCCGGGTTCTCGAAGTACTCTTTGAACTGTTCTAGATCTCGTTCGACACCGACGTTAGGGAGATCAGGCATCATGTGCGCAACAACTTTGAAACCTGCGTCTTTGGCTAAGTGGAAGGACTCTGAGACTGCGCGAACTGTGTGTCCCCGGTTTGTGTCTCGGGCGACGTCTTCATACACAGATTGCACACCGATTTCGAGACGCGTGCAACCGTAGCGAAGCATTTGGCTAGGCAAGAGTGAGCAAATGTATAGATTATAGCCAGAGACGATGTGTACCTAAGATGTGGTCGGAGACAATAGTCCGGCCGGGTCTCAATAGTTATTCCAATTGCTTTTGATTTGCTCTGCTCCGAAAACCTACAAACTCGGTCAATTACATTTGTCCTAAAAGACTAGCAAATCTACTTACCGTACTGCTTCATCAACATCAAACCCCGTGAATCCTGATAGTGCGTTGTGCAGTTGTGCAATGAACTTATTCCGGTAATCTTCTGGCATACTCATGAATGTGCCACCCATAATAATGAACTCGACCTGAAGGCGACTCAATGTCAATACCTCAAGTAAACTGGAAGCCATGCTGTATCATACCTTGTCAACATTGTGACCAAGACTCTTCAGCTGTTCCACTCGTCCTCTGGTTTGTTCATAAGGATCATACCGTGCACGAATAGCTCGCATACTTGTTGGCTCATAACCTGTGTAGCTTTGTGTGCTGTAGTCAAAATCAGAGTCTGGTCCTCCGGGGCAATATCTGCAAGGTTAGTAAATGTAAGCCAAAAAAGAATTGTTGAGACTTGTAGAAATTCTCATACACGCAGATATTTCCTGTCATTGCAATATGTGGACACCGATGTGGTTTGCACATCACAGCTACAACAGCGATCTACAACAAGAGGTCAATACGGTCCTAAGGAGCTGATTCAAAGCCAAACATACTCCACTGGCAGTTCGGATAGGTCGTGCCTTCAACTTTGGTAGCAAAGCTTTCTTGTAATCATCAGGGATTGCACTGATAATGTCCACAAGTCTAGGTACGCCTCCGAACCCAAACTTCTTGCTCATCTTCGCTCGAAGTACATTGAGGGAAACAGTTTGGTTGGCATCGTGCGCTTTTATGAGTTCAGCTGCAATACCTGCAGTGACTCGAAGTAGTTGTTCTGCCTGTGAAGGGCCTGTCTTCGTAGAGTATGAATTCTTGTAAGTCAAAGCAAGGAGTTCCGTACGAACCGTCTGTTTTCGTCCTTTGAACCATCTTCGGAGATCAGGGAGACGTTTTAGGTAGTCTGTAGTTTGATCACCCGAGTCTTTCCAAGCTGTCAGAATGGATGGAAGGAGAGAAGCGAAGTAAGAGTCGAAATGATCGAAGGAAAGAGTATTGGCGAAATGGAATCCTTGTGACTGGTTGTGTAACATGGACCCATATTGGGGAAGCGCTTACCCCGAAATAGGAGGGCCGTATGTGACGTGGTCACAAAATTCCAGGGCTCTCCAGGTCTCTGCTCGCCGTTGTCCTCGACCTCGACGTGTTCGACGTCCCCAAAATCCATTGAAAACCATTATTCTTCGTTGGCGTCGCTCCTTTGAATACGACTGCTCATGCTGTAGATGCCACCTCCCACTGTTGTCGATCCATGGCTAGCATCTCGACGCTTCGGAATAGTCATTGATGCCGGTTCCTCTGGCTCAAGATTGCAGATATACAGTTGGAGGGATCCTCGCACCGTTCGCTATGAGCAGGCGGAGAGAACCCTGAATTCTCTTCCGACCGTGGACAAGGGTGTGAGAGAGGGTGAGGAGTGGGTCACGAAGGTCGAGCCTGGTATGTTGTCGTGTAGAACTGCAATGTCACGTATAGTACTTCCGACTTACACGTGAATATTCTCGGTACATAGGTCTCTCATCCTTTGCAGAAAATCCTGAGGGGGTCTCTTCGTATTTGGCGCCGTTGCTTGAGCATGCGCGAACACAGATACCCCCTTCACTGCAACCCGAGACACCATTATTCCTGCTTGCTACGGCTGGCATGCGTCTACTTGCACCAACTCAGCAAGCCCGTGTCCTAAAAGAGACATGTGACTTCCTCAAGTTTCATTCTCACTTTCGCATAGACGGACCCTCTGTCGCTGGCCCATGTGGTAATAGTGTACGAATTATCACCGGGGAAGAGGAGGGTTTGTTTGGCTGGATAGCTGTCAATTATCTCATGGATGGCTTTGCGAGTACCAGTGACCAGCCTACAACATACGGCTTTCTGGATATGGGCGGTGCTTCCACCCAAATTGCTTTTGAGCCTAGCAAGGAGAAGCGCGAGAAAACAGACAACCTGATAGACATCCGACTGCGTTTGTTGAATGGGAAGGAAATCTACCACAAAGTCTTTGTGACTACCTGGCTAGGCTATGGTACAAACCAGGCACGGGAACGCTACGTCGGGAAGGTTATCAATGACTACGAGGCAATTCCTCCCACAAACGCGGGGCATGTTGTCAACGACCCTTGCTTACCGAAGGGCCTCAGGTTAACAGAGTCGCCGGTGCAGCCTTCGTCAGCAGATAAGCATTCGAAGGTCCCACACACCTTTGTGGGCACTGGTTCCTTCGAACACTGTTTACAACGCACGTCTCCACTTTTGAATAAGGATGCCCCTTGTCCGGATTCGCCTTGCCTATTCAATGGCGTTCACGTTCCGCCCATTGATTTCTCCGCATCCCATTTCATCGGTGTCTCGGAGTACTGGTACTCATCTGACCATATCTTTGGTCTTGGCGGGGCATATGATGTCGTACAATACGAACGCGCTGCGTCCGAGTTCTGTGGGCGTGACTGGTCGAGTATCGTGGAGGAACACGAACGATCACGCCAAATTGGGCATTTGGGTGGCGACGGCGAAGTCGAACAAAATGGTCAGGTTGTCGGTACTGGGAAATGGGGTGACAAGGTAGAGATACCACGCCTGCAGATGCAGTGTTTCAAGGCGGCCTGGATTGTCAACGTGCTCCACGATGGCATTGGTTTGCCGCGCATCGTTGATCCTGGGGGTAACAGTACCACGAATGGAGACAAGGTTGCTGAACAAGCAGAGAATAAAGGTCTTGGCAGGCCAGCCTTTCAATCCATGGAGAACGTCGGGGATATTGCAATTAGTTGGACCCTTGGGAAGATGGTACTCGAGGCAAGCAAGGAAGTGCCCCCATTGACTGCAAGTGCCCGACCGCTAGGTGACCCACTCGATGATATTCCAGAATCCTCTCATTCTCCGATTCAACCTATTCGCCCACCTTTTTTGGATTTCGACGCCATTGAAGACCATATCTCACACCGACTTCCATCGTCTCTAACTCGACACTCTCTTGGATTTTCTCCCATCGGCTTCCTGTTCTATATGATCGTCGTTTCGTTATTGTTTGCAATCATTTATCGCATGCGCCATCGAATTAGGAGCTCAGTGCGCCGTTGCATACGTAAAAAGGACCGTCAGTACATTGCAGAGGGTTACTTCATGGAGGAAGGGCGCCCTCACAATGGTTTCCCACAGCACCCTTCATCCCCAACATCGCGTTTGTTCTCGAAACTCTTTGACTCAAGCGTTAGGCTAACATCATCAGGAACACGGTTTCCGCGTCCCTCGCCCTTGTCTGTTCATTCTGGTGACGGAACATTGCGATCCGGTCAATCTTCACCCCGTCGTGGTTCTCCCATCCACCGATCGTTTTCATATCCCACACCAAATTCGCCCATTGGTGTGAATTCCGTGTTGGACTTAACATTAACCAATGGCTCAGCCACGTCATACGTTCCTGGATCACCTCGGCTTCATGACGGCAGTATAGTATCGAATGGAAGTGTAGCCTCCCTCACTTCACGCTCTCGTAACGCCTCTCGTTTGGACCTATCTGTCACGCCGAGGTAGCCCATCTCACGGACTAACAGCAATCTGCCTTCGATCTGAAGGGTCACTGATGATTGAACTCACGACAACGTTCGTAATGACCGGAACGTTCTTTTGACACGACTTACCATAACCTATTAGGATCATGCTTTTTATGATCTGCTCTAGCTCTCGAGTCGACGGACTGGTTCTACGTCTAGAGCCTGCAAATTCGTCGATGTCTGGACTTTCGCCTCATCGAAAACACCGCTCCTTCGCGAACACCTACCAGAGAACTTTGACGATTTTTATGGAACTGCGCACGCCACCATCAAGTTGGCACCCATGGAACAAACATGTTCGGGTGCAATTGCAAACAGAAAGCACTCCTGCTGCACTCGTCGAACCTTCGTCCCAATGTCGAACCTTCCTCGAAAGATGGATATGTCACGATTATGTCTTTATCAGATAGTAAGGTCCTTCCGCACAGCCTTGTGGATTCTTCGCCATATGCTCCAACTTGCACGAAGGACGTATAATACGCCGTCGTGGGATGCCGGCGATGGGCTCGTTTCTGTATTCTGACACAGGCTCCAACTCCGACGAGGGTGTACGAAATAGAAGGTTCGAAGAGGTCTGGGAATAAGGGCCATCATGCTATTGAAAACTTCACAGCATGTGCGCGAAATTAGGAAACATCCGTGGTTTACCGAGGAGTTCTAATTGTTTGTTGCGTCAGTGTGGAATGCTTATTAGAGGACGATTCTTTTTGGTTGGACCTTACACGGATATATTTATATGGACATGTCGGTGTAGAATATACTATAGTAGTACATCAAAATTCGGATATCGTACATACGTGACGGAGTTCCGTACTTGTTGATAGTGTGCCTCCTGTGAAGTGTCAAAGGTGTGAGACGACAGAACTCAAACTTATAATTAGGATCCGTTGGACATAGTATCTATATATACCGTCGGCACAGGTACGGGGCTCCTAGGTTAGTACGGAATTAAGAACGAATTTGCTATAGAAAGTAGGGTCTGAGTGCATGATGGTTCTCGGGTTCCTGGAGTAGGGCACTCACTTCGGTAGATATACGGCAAGTCAAAGTCGACCAGAGCGTAACCTTGATTTCGGCTGTGAAAAGGTAGAAGACCGAGAATGTCCCAACATTTTCTTATTGAGGCCTCTCTTGTAAAGCACGATATCATGAACCCAGTATCTTTCCCGCGCTTTCTCCTCCGCGAGATGGTGCAGTCGTTCTTCCTCCTCCGCAGATAGTAGTTCAGGTATTTGACGCAACCCAGAACGCCACAAAAGTAATTGCAGCACTACCTCGGGCAACAAGATATTGGTGCAATACTATTGGTGGAAAGGTGCGAATGTGAATGAGTGCGTTGATCGTGGTTTGCTGGATGAGCTTACCGTGATCTGCTCAATTTCAGACAGGGTTGAGAACGACTTCCGCTGACCAAGGTGCGTGACCTCCTGGAGAGCCGTCTCGTCAGCGAGATCGTGAGTCGTTTTCTCAGCATGTGCCGTATCATCCTGAACTTCGTGATTAGAATGTGGGATTCCGCGAGCAAGAAGGCTTACCTTCTCCGACACAACCGAAAGTAGCGAGGAAGGAGGGAGCGGTGCTTCTGACATGGCGTCCGTCTGCGGAAGGTGGGTCAATGTCGTGCAGAAGAGTGATCATGAGAGTCGAACGGACATCTGTCGCCTCTCCGGATGCCTGTGAGAGAGGCATTTCGAGGGTATCGTCGCTTAGGAGCACGTCATTTGATAGATTTTCTGCCTGAGGGAATTCTTGAGGGTCATCTGGTAGAATCAACCCAAGTTCCTGTCGTTGAGCTCTCCGGCGTATCCACCGCCTAATATGGGCACTCAATTCTTCTACCTCGGCGGCGGTGAACTCGCCTTTCTCGTGTCCAGTGTCGCATACTTTTCGACGAGTGGCTTCGCTCTTCATGAACATTTCATGACGAGGCTTTACAGGAAGGTACCTCTCTTGCAGGATAGCCGCAAGAATTGGTTTGGCATATTGGAATTGTTCATAGATGTTATAAATGAACGCAAAGTCGTCGGGCGGGGGAGTTGTTGGAGTAGGTGACGGTGAGCGTGGGTCGTCATCTTTATCAGGAGATGTACTCGGAGATCTATTGTCAACCTCATCCAAGCCATAGTTGTCCATGTCATCTCCCATCTAATATGTCTGTGTTAAGTCAATTGATATCAAAGAAAGTTGATACACCTTACAATGCAGTCTTTGAAACCTTCGTCCGTTTCCATGTAAAATAGATTAGGAGAGATATTCTTCACCGTGCCATCATAGTACAACACACGATATTTCTGCTTCTGGGAAGGGTTGGTGGGAGGAACGTATGCTATGATTCTTGCGGGCCAGTACTGCGTGGATTTTGTAGTTTCTTTGGCTAGAATGAGTTCTCCCGGTATTTCGTACATCGGATTGCACGGCGGGGGTTTCCAGTCTTCGTCATCATCTGCAATTATCGGAGAATCCAGTATTGTCTCCACCTCCTCCGAGGAATCACGTGCGTCGTTGGTTGTGTAGTAAGATAGCATCCGAGGGAATCCGTCATTGTTCATGACTCGGTCAACCTCAAGCATCAAACGGAAGGCATCTTCCCATTTTGCATGCAGCTCTGCATCGAATACCTTCTGCCGCTTTCTGGGAGACACGAGACCCGAAGACTTGTCCACGAAACTTGCGTAGTTCCTTGCATGAAAGCGGAGGTTGTTGCTTGGAGTCGTCAATGATAACACAACATGGTCAGAAGACTTCGAGATATCGACTTCAATGTTACTGTGAGCTGCATGGGTGCATGGAGGCTTTCCGAAGAGTAAGACTCGTAGTGGCGATGAGCGCACAACCTTCATGGACCATCAGAACTACGTTGCAATATAAATCGCGACATGAGACAGACCTTTGCCGGCCACCACATGGTATTGGTCTCGTCTGGGCATACACTACCTGAACGGTTCAAACGAACCCATACAAGCATATCCACCGCATAGATCATACTAGTTATAATAACGTCCTCATCATCAGAGCTGGATATCGATATATGCGAAAGCTCTCGTTTTGCGGATGAGGTCGACGAGGTAGGAGCAGGTTGGTTTGCGCTTTTGAGGACGGATTTGAAGGTCTGTTCGGGAGAGGTAAGAGGGCTTGTCTCTCCGGTCAGCGCGTTGCTTGAGACCCCGTTGGTTACTTCAATAGGAGGTGAACGACGACGTTTCCGGGAAGCTCGAGGTTCGGGGAGAGGAGACTTCAGTGTGTCTGTCAATGGTGTTGATATCAATATGAGAAATTATTTGGCTAGAATTAACTTACTAAGGTTCTCAAGGTCAGAGTCAGAGTCTGAAAATGAAGGTAGGCTGCGCAAGTATAAATTCGGAGACTTCTGCACCAATTCCGACTTGTCTGAGCGACATTTCGATCGTTCGTGAGAGACAGCCAGCTTTGAATCTAAGTCAACATTGGTGGATTTGCTCGTGCGAGATCTACTCCTGCGTGAAGTCTTTCCTGATATTCCCGCTGTCCCATCCTCGTCACTGTGGGGTGGAGAGCTTAACAATTGCTCCGAAGCTAACATAGCTGCCTTGGTTGCTGCAGCGCGACGGGGCAAAATCTTCTCAGGCAAAGACCCATTACTCGGAGACATGGCTTATATCTAGAATTCCAATACGCCTTCGTCCCCTCCTTGACGCGTACTTATGTCTTGACACAAACAAAAATTCTGGTGGAAGTCTAGAAGATCCCTCAAGTGGTAAAAGGTAGTGTGATCGGGGTACGTACTGTCAAGAGAACCACAAAACAGCAATAATTGGAAGAACTATACCGTAGAGGAATCAAGCAAGCAGAGTAAGACATATATGGTCCCACTGGCACATCCGGCCATTGGTGTCACAGTGCGCGTACAGTCACGAAGCGTCACATCTCCAACGCGACGCGTCACAAAGCCTGTTTACGCGACTCATTAACTAGAGACATCTTGTGCAAAAAGAAAATGACAACACATCTGCTATATCCCGGAGGATTCATATTTTATACCGGATATATCACCTGCAATAGATATAGTATAGAAAACTATTATCCCAAAACTAGTAGAGCCACCCCACTTGCAACCCAAACCAAATAAGACATGCCCATTTTGACGGCCCCACTATTATCGCCGGGCGCAGTATTACCAGCAGGAGGGGCGGACGTTTGGGAAGCACCTCCAGATGGAGTCGATCCCGCCTGTGACCCTCCGGATGCACTTGTGCCTGAAGGAACTCCAGAGGTGGGGGAGGAGGTCACACTAGGGACGCTACCTCCCGAAGTCAAAGCTGGTCCACCCTGGATTTCGAAAGGAGCAACAGTCTCCGTGACAAAATCAGTGCTAGTGGTTCCATCTACCGCAGCGACCACTGTGCAGTCTGCCAGATTGCCATTGATAGCACAATTTTCGTTCAGGTCCAAACCGGCACCATTATATATGACCTGAATATCGTTGGGACCCTGAATAAGCGTCGCTGTAAGTTGCATAAGCAGTGAGTCAGTTTTCATTTTGGTTACGAGCTCCAGATATAATGTACTGACCAGTGCCAATGAGGCCGAAATCGTCGAAAGATCCACTGGTAACACCAGGTTGGAGTTGCCAAGTCGTGCGACCATCCTCCCCAACGCCAACTTCATTGGCAGATATGGGCTGAGGATCAAAGCCCGGGATGTACAGTGACGTCTGTGCAACGACATCTGTGAGAAGAAATCAGCACACATTGTAACAGACATTCAGCGACAGAAAATGTACTCTGTAAGAGACCGCTTGCGAGAAGGGCAAAAAATATGCGAGTAGGAATCATTTTTAACGTTTTCTCTAGGAGAAGAACTTGAAAGGAATGGCTTGAACTTGAACGAGTGTACGATTCCAACAGCAAGACCGAAGAAAGTGAAGGTTAGGTTACCAGTATCGGATTCTTGAACAACTCGGAGCGGGATCCTCCCGCCCGGACTGTTACTAATTATATTGACCATCAACGCTATAGATGATTCAGGTACAGACTTACAGATCAATGACTCGATGGATGTTTGTACCTGTACTAGATTCATTTGCGGGCCGATTTCTGTACTTACAATCTCCTTTGAAGCAGACCACACGACAACGCGACAGCACGTTCCGACTCGAATATCATCAAATTGCAAAGAGGAACATCCAACTAACCGGAGAGACTGCCCACTCAATACCAGACTGTACACTACATACGGTATACAAGACACGAGGACAGCAAGCTAAACAAACACATCGATACTATAGATCGAAACAAATTATCCCGAAACCACACACGTACGGTAAAGAAAAGCTATATGTACATTTGCTGACCAAATCGACACAGTCAAAGGGCAGAATGTCCTTCGCCTAGGTGGCTATCGGAATACCATTATGCTGGGGATCAAAAGCGACGTCGATCCTCTGTTGGGTGAGCTCTCCATTCGGTTTCCCACCCCGGATCGGGGTATTGGTTCCGGAAGCATAGGGAGAAATCCCCATTCGCGGTGTGATCAAACCACTGCCTCCAGCACCATAGACGAAGCCACCGCTGAGGCCTTCCAAACTATTTGAGTAACCTAGATGACAATGGGAATAAGCATCTTTGCTCATCATCACAAGAGCGGGATAAGACTTACCAGGGACCAGAACGTTGTCCCAGAAGCTCGCACTGAGGATACTGTCCATCGACAACATGCTCATGTCCTCTGACTGCTGTGGGGCCATGGTCGGAGGGAAAGTCGACATATCAGCCACAGGGCCCATCTCACTGTCGAAGTTGAACTCTGACAGAGGATCAGGCAAAGATGTGTGAGGGGGTAGCATAGTGGACGTGCTGGCACCATGACCGGTAGCAGACGTTTGAATGGTCCCGCTAGCTCCATTGGAATGCTGCATAGGCTGAGAAGCGTCTGATGGCTCAGTCTTCGCAGAGAGAAGAGCACGAAGAAATCCGCTATACAGGGCGGGCGTATGTAAAGGACCTATAGCAACGGATTCAAGGGTATCTGCCACGTCTTTGACGATAGCAATCGTCCTGGGCTCGTGGTCGAGATAGGCTTGGAATTCTGGACGAAGGAGCTAATGATAAATGATTCAGCCCGCGGCGGACATAAGCAATTGAGTAAATAGCTGACCTTCAAAAGACTCAGGACGGCGTAAGAAGCCTGAACGAAGTTCGAATCTGGGGCATATCGAAGGTATCCCAGAGGGCCAATTTCATCACGGAAGAGAGTTGCGCACGCAACTGCGGATGAATGACAACGAGCAAAGAAATGTCCGATGTCAACCGCCGATCGCTCAAGTGCATTTTGCAAACCGAAAGAATTCACGATGAGCATCGCGTAGTTGAAGTAGAACTTTCCGCTGAGTTCGCGATACTTGCGCACATGGTCAGGCTCGCCTAATGTGACGACCGCATCAGGAATGAACGATGCTTGAATGTTAAATGGCTCACCAATCCCAACGTGCCGGATATTCGCCCATTCGTGCTGCCAGGCGAGGATCTGGGTCTCCATTGTCGTAATGACAAGAAGATAATCAGAATCCATTTGTAGGCCAGAAGCGGTGTTTGTGCCCGAGTACAAGAGATCCAGGCTTCGAGTAAGGATTCTTTGGAGATCCTGAGAAATTACGTGTTAATGTGTGATACTTTGTTATAATAAAGTGTACACACTGCATATGCAGCCAACGAGATGTCCGAGGGGACGGAAACTGGCGAGTGACACCACTGGGAAGCATTTCGGATAACGTAGCTAGAACGGACATCAGCATGCTTCGCAATGGTATACATGACACCACGTACTCTTCCTTGATGGTGTACGGTTTGCCCATTTGTGCGCTGAAACTTCGGTCGAGGATGAAGCAGAATATCCACGTCCTCTCCCGATTGTGGACTTCTCTATCACGCGCGCGGCCTTCCGCCGTGTCTGGACTTGTGACGGCAGTCCTCCGATGTAGGTTCAAATCCGTGGCCATCCTGAAAGTAAACGTAAGCAAAGTGATCGACCACAAGGAAACGTCAAATAGGATTTAGAAGGTGTTTTGGAACGAGAAGCACTTATGGCGGTAAAGCGGGAGAGTCGAACCTGATAGCCATGCCAAGCAACATCCAGGTGCGATCTTGCTCATACCGCTCTACGGGGCCACAGCCCCACAGTGTATTGAGAAGGTAGGCCTGGACAATCTCCACGGATTTGTACCCTTGTGCGGGTACGCTGAAGGCCAGTTTTCGGGACAACTCCGACAGCTTCGCGTGAAGTTCGGGGCGTTCTGTGTAAAACCTCGAGGCAATTGAACAGACTGGTACGAGAGGTAAGTTGGGGTACTACATATGATGATAGAGCCGACAGCTTACTTGTAGTGAGGAGAAAAGGGGAACGGGAACAAACCAGTGACGGCGTATGGAAACTTGGATCCAGGAGATTGCAATGGAACTGAGTGCAAACGTCAAACAAGATAACCTAGTGCCAACACAAACGTTCTTACATTCATATTCTCATAGTATCTGCGTGTGTAAAGGTCAATGACCGACAGACGAAATGATTCGAATTTTCTGCTTACATTTTGAATAGAGCGACAACCTCCTCATTGCTGACGAAGCTCAGCATCTCCGGTTGGATCTGCCGCTCGATAAATAGTCGCCGTAGAGGGAGTATCGTCATGGGCCCTTAAGCATATAATCAGCCATCGGTAGCAATGGAATCGGTCAGCGATGTTCGAGAACTTACCGGGCTTGAAATAGGTAGCACTAGCAACGCCGACCTTTTGCTGTGGGTTCTGTGAAGAAGTGGAAGCCAACTCAGACCTGGATGCAGCTTGTGCTCTTCGGTTAGCAAGACTTGCTTCCGCAAGTAGACCCAGAGGATTGAGAGTATTGTCCGGGAGGGAATGTAGCTTCGGAGAACTCAAAGGCCCACCATGCGAACCATGGGCAGGTGATTCCGGAGGTGATGGTGACCCAAGCAACGCCTGCGTAGTTTGGGCCTGAGCTGACGGCGACGGCGATCGAGATATCATAGCTGAAGCTAGGCTTTGGGTTCCGATTGACCGCAACACTGTCTCAAGCGTGCGCTCCATTTTACGAAGCGAACGAGACAGTATTTCATGTTTTCTAACACAAAGCTCAGTCAATATTTCTTTTGGAAAGAGGTATTCGCCCTACTTGGTTGACCTTTTACCGCGATTTGACTCTTCAAATATACATTCGTGGTTGCCTGTTTGACAACGCTTGCAGGGCGGACCCTGCTCGGCACCCACGCATTTCATCTTGAGACGTCGACAAACAGTGCAAGCTCTGATCGATGTTTAACACAGTGAAGGACAGATATTTTTTCCACCTTACCTTGAACCTCTCGTCGGCTTGGCCTTGGCTTCTTCCGCTTTCCCAGAGACCTCACCTGGAACTTCACCGTTGTCCTCTGTGCGCGGTTTCTTTCGGCTGTCATTTGTCCGTTCGCTTGCCAACGAAGAGGCGGGGCGCTTGCCATTGACGTTCGCACCGCCATGGAACGAGGCAGATTCCACCGGAGGAGTGCCTATACTATCTGAGCCTTGCGATGACGGCGAAGAGAGGCTGACTGGGATAGCCAGCTGCTGGTGAGGTAGATGGGGTTGCGGATGTGGATACGAATAATACTGAGGAGAATACAAAGCAAGGGAAGGGTCTAGCGGTATTGATGGGGACGGGGGAGCTTGCATTTGGTGCGACATGGCGTGTTCGTGAGGGTGATGTAGAGTGATTGGTTGCGAAGAATAGGATGACTGTTGACGGCTCGGAGTCATGTAGTACTGCGAGTAAAGATGTGAGGACGACATGACCATAGTAAGTACGGGGACATTCAACAAGAAGCGAGAAAGCTGACTTTGCGCAAAAGCTCCCCGACACGAGACCGCCCGGATTAAAAGGAAGCGGCAAGAATTAAGGGAGGAAACAGTGGATCGTAGGATATAGGTCCACGTGCGGATACAATTCAGTGACTCCGGATATGATTAGAGGAAATCTTTGGGAAAGAATTGAACAATCGAAGTGAGAACGAAAGAGCTGAAAAGAGAGTGAAGAAGCCCTTCGGCTGGTGGGAACCTCGCAGATGGAGGCGGTAGCAGACCAACCCGAGTGAACGGTACTACAAGCCTATAAACGGGGATTTCAACTTTTGCCACAGATGGTGAGAGAAACGAGAGATGGAGTTCTCACTCTGTCGTTCTTCCCAGACGATTGACTTTGGCAAAGTAGACGTCCGGGTTAGAGTCTCGCTTTGAGCCTGAGTCTGGGGTCGATGGTCAAATCTGGGGTAAATCACTGCACTATATTGTCACTCGTCACATCCCGTAACACCGGTGCCCCTGACTCAGCGTGACAGCGGATCCTGCCTCCGGTCAGCGAATATGGCTGTCAAGTAGGATGACTACGGTTGGAAAACGCGGGGAGTCTTCGAATAAGGAACATATTACAGGCTCGCTTCAAATTCTCTACCAGCAGCATTCATGCTTACTTTCTCATTTATCTTTTCGCCCAACGCTCACATCTTCTCACACACAGACACAGATGACAGTTTGACGGTGTATCCGCAGGCCATTCTTCGGCGAGATTCGTTTTGACCCATTCACAGCTCCCCAGGATTGCACATCCTCTTGCCGAGCATGATGCGCATGACGACAGGCCTGACTGCCGTTGGGAAATAGCGCGAATAGAGGAATTTTCCCCTCCCAGTCGGTCCCGCCCCGTATAACCTCTTTATTTTGGAGTTTGCCGTCGATCCACTCATATTTCTCGATTCGCCCAGGCACAGGATATCGAAGGAGATTCAAGAAATAGTACCAGATTGTGTCCGCTTTGGCACTTGCAACCCGTGATAACGGACCTTACGAACCTGGGAATGCTTTGCTGACACAACTAGGACGCCTTAGTGGATCGGAGACGCTATCATAACAAGCTCGCAAATCTTATCCTCGACTAGGCCGCCAAATATGATCGTGACCGAGGTCGACATGCCCCTGGTTCATTCACCGAGAACTCGAGGCCTGAGGATGCCGTCGGGTGTGCATCAAATCATCCAAAGTCAATCTTTCAACGTTCTCGGTGGAATTGCAAGACGCTTGGACTTGCGTTATATGCAGTTTCCCAGCGTTCAGTGGGCGACTCTCTTGATGCCATCTCTACGCTGTATGTCGTACACATTCCTGGTGGTCCCCAGGATAGTCGGATGCCCGGTGCGTAATTTATAACTAGCGGCTCCCGCAATTACCGGCCTCTTGATAGTAGTGAATGTTTCCAGGATGGTCATTCTAGCCCAATCGCCAGACTAGTCGACATTGTTTGCATGACCCTGAAATTGACTTTGTCGACGACAGATATAGCGTGGACCAGCGTAAAATGGTCGGTGGCCTCCACACGCCCGTTTTGGCCCGACGTTTCCCTTGATGGGATAGCTCCCGAGGCGTATACAGATCTCCGTCCATGACAATAATTCTACCTGACATGGCGATAGAAGACAGGTGCTATCTCATGTTTTGACAGCGGGCCGTCTATCACAGGACTACCTCGTGTTCTTAAGCTTGAGGGTGGCAATATGTGGAAACGTATCCACCTCGTCCTTGCGGCCGCGGAGATCTTGGTGCGACCTGG
Source organism: Somion occarium (assembly GCA_964035595.1). Lineage (NCBI taxonomy): Eukaryota > Fungi > Basidiomycota > Agaricomycetes > Polyporales > Cerrenaceae > Somion > Somion occarium. Next base: position 2,859,531 of record OZ037946.1, read on the forward strand.
ATGGTGTACATCCCCAAATAAGCAAACCTTCCTCAACTATCCTAATCCACAACTTTTGCAGTGTTTTTCGTGGCCACTGGGCGTCCACCGTGTTCATTCAAGGTGAGTGGCCTCATTTCTAAGTTTGGTTCCATGCGCAGAAAATTTGCATTTCGTGACAGCCACCAGCTGGAGGTCGGAGACTAATTGTATTTCCACCATTAGTGGGCTGAAATGCAATCACTTGAGAAGTGTATATTCGACAAGGTCGACTCTCGAAATGCTGCTTTTGATCGAAGCCGACACTTGCTGCAGGCTTACAACACGTAATAGCTTCAACTTTCTTTGTCGAGGTTATTCTGATTGCTCTCTCTTCTCCAGACTTCTGATTGACAGACGGGCATTGGGCCGTCTAGTGAAACTCATGCGCTTAAACTCAAGAATGTGATTTGCCTGCTAGCCATGTCCGCTGATTGGCTCGTACAAGTTGTGATAACTTCTCAACGCTACAGTGTCGTCGAATTTCAAACTCTCGTATATGTCACCGAAGATGTATAACGTATGAGTATTACTATATACTACATCAGGCACCTCTTCCACCACCCGTGATTCACGATATCCTATGCAGCTGATTGGGGGTTGCTTAATCTGAGGGACTCGCGATTCCCCTTGTCAGTGGCAATCAGAGTTTTCTCATTGCCCATGAAGAAGTGCAATCTCCAAAGTGCGCGCGATGAAGCGGATAGCCTGGGAACCCGCAGAAGAGTACGCGCTCCTCCTAACATACTGGCCAGGAAATGCGCCGCCGAAGTCTCACTGTCATCGTTCAGCTACATACGCGACGCCAACCACTGGAATCGTATCTTGGACTAATTTCTCCAAGTCATGCTTACTTCCATACGGCTCTCCACGGTCCGACTACCACAATGCTGTCCAGGAACACAACTTGAATGTCTAACAACGGCCACCATCAGAGAGGTGATGAAGCATTGGCATGTATTCCATCTTTACTTTTTGGGATAGACGTCCAGGCCGCCATCGCAATTCTTATGTCACCCGACTACAAGTGCAATCTCCTTTATTCTATAGCTTTCTGACGTTGAGCCTCGACACATCCCCGCTCCACGAGATCGATCCAGTGCCAAATATCCAAGTCGGTACTCTTCAACGTTTCCAAGGACGCGGTATGCTGTCCCGATCACCAGGAGAGAATTCTTCGTCTGTTTCATTACTGGATTTGGAAGTATGTACTGCAGGTGCGCTTTGCTCCACTCCACTGTCGCCTGGTGAGTCTTGAATGAAGCCATCTTCCGTCACTCATACAATGTTTTCTTTAGATGCTGATCAGAGTAACATATGACTAGAGTGAGCTGAGTCACCGAGTCTGTTGTGGTAGATAAGCGATGCTTTGCATCCATATGCTCGCCAATCTTCTTAGAACGTGATTGTACGTTCTCATGCGCACTCCATATGGCTCAGCTGTCTACTGCAGCTGTCCAGTCAAACATCTCCAACTCTTTGTATCGTACGGAGATCGTTCCCAGGACTAATTGCTGCTTCCTTGTCGCTACAGAGGGCCTGACAAAGCCGTCGACGCCACTGCACATGAAAGGTGAAATGCCTACTCAAGTACTCAAAGCTCGCCGTTCGAACTTACCATAGATTTGTCGCTCCTGAGGGACTGGTAAAGTGCAAACGCTCATGTGCCATTGTTAGTTTGCATCGTGTCCTATGAATTTGTAGTATACTGGAATTTGTTTTCCAGGAATGACATTCGGTTGTCTCTGGACTGACATAAGCCTTTCTAGCAGAATGCGCAGCCCTTGGCTATACGTATAGGAACTATATGAAGGCGGCATTAATACGTGTAATGGCCCGTTACATCCCCATAGGCGTTTTTGACTATTCAAGGTGACGTTCCTCGCATGATGGTTCCGAGGAGTTTACGCTACTACTAATGCTCACATATCAGACGTGCAAATTATGGAGGGCACCGAATATCGTGTCGCGACTATCGCGTGACCGTATTCCCAACGTAAGAATCAAGGTTCTTCGCGGCGCTCTGTGTATTGTTCTGCACGACGGGAGGTCGAGGTCGCTATGTCGCAGTCATTCAATCGCTGTGCACGGGAGCTTTCACACCACATACGCGGTTGAAGTTCACCTAGAAGTCTCATCCATCTTCTTAGTACAGGGAAGCAGGCACTGCGCTGGTTCGTTCTGCTCACTTCTTGATACCCCGCTGCTCACCGGGTCAGGTCACGGTCCAATAGGTATCAAGGTTCAGGGAGCCGCGAATCATCCTGGCATGTCAATGGGCTTGGAAAGATCCGAATGCACCATCTTTGCCGGCACTTCCTCACAGAAAGGTGCTAGCTTCCCCTTATCGTTTGCCCCATCTATCCAGCTTGTGGTCTGTATGGCGCCGAAAGATTGTATTCAGACATGTTGAACCTGCCTCATCTAGGAAACTTCAGTTCATGCCTTCCGGTGGTCCACGCGGCACTAACGCGTTCATCCGACTTAGGTACTTGACTTGTTGTGTCCAAGAATACTACGGTACATCAACCCTTTCAGGACAACGTCATCGCTCACGCCTTCAAGTTACCGCTTCCGTAGTCGTGATGGACACGATGGATGAATAAGTCCTATACCAGTTCCACAAGCGGAACGGAACTCAGAACGTTTACAGTCGAAGGTTTCGATACCAGGTCTCCGACGGCGCATAGTCTCCACAAGGGCCTATTGCTCCAACGATATTAACGGAGCGCAACGGTGGATATTGGTTCTTTTGATCTGCCTCTCTGCCATGGATGTGATTCGAACGTTACCAAGTCGACCAGCCTCCAAGTACGGCGAGCGTATGCATCTATGCGAAGCGAAGCGTCCTGGCCGTGATGCAGTTTGTGCCACACGCAGAATTAGACGGCTATCCTCTCAGGCCCCGTTCGTATTCTTCTCGTATTGTCGGATCATCTACGATTAGGACACCCTCTGCATGCGCTCGATGTTGCGTCGACTCTCAGGCCCGAGCCACGAACATATGCCTCTCAACTGCAGGACTTGCTATTCTGGTAATTCGAGTCCTAGTGGGGCTAAACATAGGCCGGGGTTCAATCCATGTTGTGCTCGTTGTGCACCCGCTCGATGACCGAAAGTGCCATCCCGCAATGCTGGGACGAAATCTCTCCACGGTGTCTTGTGGACTCACTTGTGCCTCTCGACTAGTCTATATCCGTGCTTGCATTTCTGATAGGTTGATGACATGAGCTTCTATTCTGCTCACTCTCATGACGTCTCTGAAGTACAGCCTTGGTGGGAATTGGGGCTTAGCAACAGCCATGAATAATATACCGTGGGTGCCTCCGGCGGAGGACACGGATGTTCACATCCGAGATTTTCAAGGTCAGGTACACAATCTTCAAAGTATAATTGACCAGGGGCAAAATGTAGCTCTGTGAAAGAAAAAGTGAATCGGACGTAAAAGAAGCACCATCGTCCTGCAGTGAAAAGTCTCAAGCTCGAGCTTTCCGATGCCTGCCAGATGACCGATTTCGTCCATGTGCACATCAAAAGAAGCAGTAGTGGATGTGATCCAGAGTAGAGCGAACCTTCAGAACCTTCCAGTAGATGTTTATAACACAAATATTGCCACACAGAGGGATAGACTCGGGCATGAACTGGCCACTATCAATGCGAAAATGATTAATAGAGGCAGATTCAGACTCAAATTTTGCTTGGCAGTAACCAAATCTACGGCCTAAGGCCGACGACGTCGTCGGAACCATGGACTGTAACACATTCGGACCAGAACTGTAAGATGGTTCAACACCACAATATTGGCAGTTTCTCAACACCAATTTCTCATCTGCCTGTACCGATACCGCCGTGGTGTTAAACCAGGGCTCGCCAATCGTTCGCGCAGCAAACGGACACTTGCGAGATTGACGAAGGATGGAAGACAGCGCTTGATCCATATTGTGATCGACCCCGATTAGGTGCATTTTTGTTCCCGCGATTATAGGATCTTCAGTTCCTTACCGCCGGACTATGTCAATATGTATCAGAATCACCTCTAGAAAACATGTTACCGTAAAGCCTGTAGCATTCTCGGCGGAGTCTTAGATGCAGTAACTCTTTGGGCAGTGAACGGGCTTTCAGAAGAAATATTAATTAATGTGACAAAAAGGGTGTAAAAATCAGCGCGAAATGGGGTGAACGAACAAGTATACCTTCCATAGAAGTCCAACGTGTGTAATTCTCGACATTCTGACAATGCGTTGGCACCCGCGGCTATTCTTATGAAGTATCGGCCGCCGACCAGACTGTGTACTCGACACTGTTAGACCTGTGCCTGATAAAAGATAGCCAACAGAAATGACAGTACGTGTCTTTCAGCAAGTCCTTCGTGACCACGTCGTGATTTTTGCCCTTTTCGTCTCAGACGTGGGCAGCACAATATACCTGTTCCTAGATGACTTTACCGCAGTTTATGTATAGCCTCACCATTGCTAGCTGGCGGGTGGGAAGACTCGGACCTGAGTGACCAGGACCATGTCTATATAGAATGATGCCCTGAGCAATGAAATCGGCCTTTAGAGCTCAATCGGAATGACTAAGACATACTACATTATTGTTCTCAGTGTCGATTATCATGATGTAAAACACACTTTCCGCACGTACGAAGAGGATACATCGGGTCAACACCTGCACTCCCAGTTGACGTTGCACCCTTGACCGCTCGCCGCGAATGAGTCGTTACATCCTTACAATTTTGTTATCCATTCTTGAGTTGAAGCAATGGATCGCTTTCCTCTTCAAAGCGAGGTTCGTACCGGGCCTATGACCATGATTCCGCTGGGAGAGAGTGTACGCTCCATCCCTCAAGCCAAATATTTGAATAACTATGCAGAGTCCTGGGATCAGGACATGGTTTCGGCACCAAATGATGACAGTATAGATGCGGGAAATATTTCCAGGAAACACGGAGAATTCATGTCAAAGATGCAAGGTTACCATGAGTCATATGGAACGATAGGTAACCTAGTGGGTTGGCGTAGATTCAGTGCAAACTTGCCTACATGCATATAAGTATGATGATACAAACACTGCATATGGGCTTACCAAAGGAATCAAAGTCCACATGGAAACCAACTGTTCCACAGTATCATATAACGAAGTCCCTTTGCTAGTTTAAAGATGCCGTTGTATAAAGAATGAAGGGAATGCGTAAAGAATCAACTTGAATCCAGGCAGGTGTGCCACTATGAATTTGAACCTCCGCTTCGGCACGTGCCGGCAAACCAAGATGGGACAGTTGACGCGCTCGGGTGTCCAGCATCTCTCGCGCCGTGCTCGACGAGCACGGTCACTCTTTCACCATGAACAACCAACAGCGACCAACATTATACCTCCAGCCGTCGGTTAACACCACCACGTACGTTTGCATTGTGAAATAATAGTCTTCAGGTTCTGACTTTGTCGCGTAGGGTGGTCACGACGACTACAACAACCACGACCTATGCCCCGATTCCCCTTCCCTCTCTTCCGATACCATCTTCGCCCAAGGATCCAAAAGTCTATCCTCTCCTTCATGCGCACCTACCGAAGTCGTTGCGACAGTTTCCTCTCCTCTTCCCCGGTGGAGCTCGTGCTACCTTTCGCGATGGTGAAGTGGGAGAGGAGGAGATGCCTGAAGAGGAGGAGCTGTCTAGCGGGGATGGTTGGAGACAAGTCAAACGCGGCGAGGGACCAGATCCGCCCAAAGAGGTTGGTCTTGTGGAGGCTGTGGAACGGTATGGCCGGAAACGCACATACAGTAATGAGAACATGATGGAGGGTGTCGAAACAACAGGGGGATTCGCTACCCATCCACCCCGCAAGAAAGCTAAGTCAACACCGCTACCTCCGCTTGCAACACAATTGAATTCTGCCGCTCCTCCTTCTCCCTTGCCGTCTCCCCACGGTTCCCCGCCTCCTCCAGAGAACATTTGGCCTTCTGCACCTCCTAGTGGTCACTCCTCCCCACAGCCTCAAGCCCCAATTCAGCCAGATACATCATTGACCACACTACTCACACTGCCATCATTACTCTCACATTTCTCCAATCTTCCTCCGCAACTGCAATCGCACGTCCTCCTCACTTTCCTGCGACATTCCCCCCTTCCTGTACTTCGAACATTGCATTCTGTCCTGACCTCCACATTGGCACGAGATTTTCTGACTCTTCTTCCCGCAGAGCTTGTCTCACAAATACTCAGCTATCTTACCTATTCAGATCTTACGCGCGCGTCTCGCGTGTCTAAGACTTGGCGTGCTATCATAGACTCAGATCCTGTACTGTGGCGCGATTTGTTGAAGAGTACAAATATCTGGTTCGACGGACATTCGGAGAACGCATTTGCGGACGCTGTCCTTGCTCGTCGCAGACGCGAAGACCTACCTCTTCTGGGGTCATTAACGTTGCCTCATCCATACAAAATGTTACTCAAATCACGGCACCTGTCCCGCATGCGCTGGGTGAATAACCAGAACCCGAAACATATCTCCTTCCCTGCACACGGTCGTGCAGTCGTAACTTGTCTTATCTACTCGCATGGGCGCATCATCTCCGCCTCAGACGACCACTCAATACATGTATATAGCCCGACGACGGGTGAGCAGCTACAAGCCCTCGATGGGCACGAAGGCGGTGTATGGGCATTAGCCGCCACCAAGGACACTTTGGTCAGTGGTTCCACGGACCGAACGGTCCGAATATGGGACCTCTCCACAGGTCGATGCACGCACGTCTTTGGTGGACATACGAGCACCGTTCGCTGCCTTGCTATTGTCAAGCCCGAGTGGATAGACGTTGAGCATGAGGGTAACATCGTCACCCGCGAAAAGTGGCCTAAACGGCCGCTCATTGTGACAGGCAGCAGAGATCACTCCCTCAGGGTTTGGACATTGCCTCGGCCAGGTGATGACGAATACCGATGTTACGGTGCAGATGATACTGAAGTCGATCCATCGGAGGTAAGTCCGCATTCATTAAATATGTCATGTTGCAATGTTCTGATCTGGTTTTCGTACAGGAGGAAGCGGAAGACAACCCGTACCATAGACTTCATCTCACCGGACATGACCATGCTGTACGTGCATTGGCTGCGCGTGGACGTACCCTGGTTTCCGGCAGCTATGATTGTACTGTACGTGTTTGGGACATTATTACCGGTAACTGCAAGTGGATTCTAGTGGGCCACACACAGAAAGGTGTGTTCTACCTATTCGCAAAGATGCTCCTGATCTCATATACTCTTTGTCTTGCAGTTTACAGCGTGGTTCTCGATATCCACCGTAATCTCGCCTGTTCCGGTTCCATGGACAGCACGGTCCGGGTTTGGAATCTGAGTACTGGAGAATGTCAGCATACGCTCAATGGACACACGTCGCTCGTCGGTCTATTGGGTTTGTCCCCGTCCTACTTGGTTTCGGCCGCTGCAGATTCCACATTGCGAGTGTGGAATCCTGACACAGGCGAACTGTGTCACACCTTAGCCGCTCACAATGGTGCTATCACTTGCTTCCAGCACGATGAATTCAAAGTGCTGAGTGGGTCTGATGGCACCCTCAAGATGTGGGATATTAGAGACGGGTCTCATGTTCGTGATTTGCTCGTCGATATCGTCGGGGTCTGGCAGGTAGTTTTCGAAGGGCGATGGTGCATTGCTGCCAGTAATCGCGCCGATTCCACGGTTCTCGACGTGTGGGACTTTGGCACGGATAACGACGACGGTTGGGTCGGTGAACCACCTGGCGGAATCTACGACGAAGATGAAGACGAGTATGATGAAGAGGAAGACATTGAACAGGCTGAGGTGGATGACATGGAGCAGGACATCGGGATGGCTCCATCTGACACTGATGATGTTGACCTTGAGGAAGCCGGCATGGAGGAAGAGGATGATGACGATGACGATGACGCATGGGCGCGACGGCTGAGTGGTCCTCAGGCTTCGTCGTCTCGACAACCAGCATCATCTCATAGAAGTCGTCGCGGGCGGCTTCTAGTCGCACCTAAAAGCGGATTAGGTGCAGGCTCGTCTCGTCCGAGAACGCTGCCTAATATCGAAGAGACCCCCACCCGTCCTAGAGTTCGACATTATGGCCCTCGGCGCCGTTAGCATGATCCATGTTCATCCATATTCATACTCAAGCATTGCATTATTATTGTAGTAATCGCACTCTGTCTCCATCTTCATGATACCTCCTTAGCTCACTATGAACGATTTATGTGTAGGCTGTATAGGTTCGTTCAATGCCTTCTAGGAACACTTTTTGTAGCATGGGTAAATCTGGAAGTATCATTATCCTTTTACTGGCAACTGCACCTACACACTCCGCATCGGGGCAGAAGATCTTGAGGAATGAATTAACGACCCCGGGACTGCCGATGAAGGAACACCGACGATCCTCATGGCATAGAACTTCATGACGTCGACGTCTGAGTTAACGGTATCTTTTGGACCGCATGCGTGCATCCAGAGTCGCCTTCTGCATTGAGTCCCAGTCTGGGGGTAAGCAGCTTTGTTGGGCACTATAGAGTACTTGGTATGGCAGTGGCCAGAATAAAACCGCTGGATGGGGCTTTAGAATGGAGGGTGTGAAGAGCTGGTTCAATGACGAGGAACTGCGACATACAATCCTAGGGCAGCTTGTGGACTTCCGGCAAAACGGACATCCCAGAGAGCCAATCGGACGACAGTGTACTTTGATCAAAGAAGCACGACCGCATTCAGTAAACATTGGCAACACTCGCCTCATGCACTCAGCGGTCGCATTGTTTGAGGGCGACCAGAAAGTTCTCACCTATCGCAATCCATATGCTTCATTCATTCACTGGGAACGGTAACAAACTTCTCGAGGAACATGATAGGACTTTCCGATCCGTTGGTTGAAAACAGAGACAGGTTTGGTATCTACCGGTAAGATACCATGGCCCCGGTGTCTTAACGGCTTACGCCGACTGAGTGCCTGTAGATATGATAGGAAAATAAGCGCAGGGTGTCTAAGGATTATGGCATGCTTCGGTGAAAAGAAGTCATAATGCTATCCACGCTACTATCTAGGGCAGTAGTCAATCTCCTTGTTACTCCGGTGATACTCCAATGCAGAGTCGTGGCATTCGGAAGTATGTTATGTGCGATGAACAGAAACCTCTAGAACAGATGTCCATCAAGTCATACTGTTCCCTGTGAGAAGTATGCGTCAAGTTGACCGCAAAGTAGCGAGCTCTTGATTTTGCCTCATGCACACATACCACAAGGTCCGGTGAAATTTGACTGACAAAGGCCACACTCGGTCATGGATAAGACACAGTATAATACAATTTGGAGCAAGGACGTTGGCACTTTCATACGACACGAGCTTTATAAATCTTTACGTCTTCCCGTGGTCTGAAAACTCAAATGATGAGAGGTCGTTGAGGGGAAGGATAAGTAAACCTACCGATCCTGGGCATCCGTGGCGACGGCACCGAGTCGTTGGACCACCCGCATGCCAGAACTCACTCGTCCAAAGATGGTGTGCTTATTGTCAAGGAACGGCGTAGGGGCCAGGGTCAAGAAGAACTGTGAGCCTGGGGAATGCCGGTAAATATCAGCTGTATCGATAGTTCTCTTGGGTGCCTACCGTTAGTGTTAGGGCCAGAATTTGCCATGGCAAGGATACCGGCTCCGGTAAAACGAAGGTCAGGGTGAATCTCGTCTTGGCTGTAGCGGTGTACCGTCAGCGATCATACTCATGCGCTCGAATATAAAACATCACATACAATTTCTGACCGTAAATACTCGTTCCACCTCTGCCTGTTCCGGTAGGATCACCTGTCTGTATCATGAAATCCTAACATCCAAGTTAAGTAAGCCTGCGAACCATGAAAAGTACCGAACTGTGAGAGGAGTACGCACGGCAATGATGCGGTGGAAGACGACACCATTGTAGTAGCCTCGTCTTGCCAGTTCCGCAAAGTTCTTGCATGTCTATGGTCAAACCCTGATAGGTGAATAGAACTGAACATAGCAGAGTTTATTGATCTACCCGTGGTGCGTGGTCCCAATATAGTTCCAACTGAATATCACCCAAACTAGTTTCAAGGACGACAGATTCCATGTTAGTATATGTGGCGGACGGTACCGAGGGCGAGGTCACTGGGTCGTATTGGGGTCGGACGATGAAGTCGATGAATGAAATGATGTTGATCTTATGAAGTTACGATTGAATTGATCGGCAGTATATTGGACGTTTCTTCCCACCACCATTGATTTCCTTCCAACACTCTGGACTCGTTCACTTTTTCCTCCCACTCTCTTGCCAGTGTCATCTATATTCACGGAGACATCGTCGAGCGATAATCAGCCGGCGAGACTCCTTGTTCATTCGACTTGATAGTCTATTCAATCCCAATTTCAATCTAGAACGTTATGAGGGCAGTCCTTCAACGTGTTGCATCTGCCTCCGTCACTGGCGAGTAATGTGTGCCCTAATCATTTGCCAATTGTACTGAAATGTCGGCGTCGCAGTTGACAATGAAGTAATTTCCTCCATCAGTCGTGGTGTGATGGTCCTCGTAGGCATCGGCAAGGGTCTGTATTGGTGCCAATTGAACGGCAAAACATCCCGGCTGAACAACTACTTAGACAGACGATAATGCGTCCGATATCGAAGTTTTGTGCAAGAAAATGTGAGCGTCATTCCTCGTATGTTGTAGTGTAGTGTCTGGGCTCTATGACATTCGTATTGATCGTCTGGTCTGTCGCCTTCTAGTCTCTCTCTCAGAGTGTTCCAGGACGAGAAAGGAGCATGGTGGAAATCGAATGTCAAGGACATTGGTGGCGAGGTCCTGTGCGTATCGCAATTCACTCTGTTTGCGAACACCTCGAAGGGGAATAAACCCGACTTCCATCGTGCAATGGTAAATCTGATTCCTATTTTTGATTCGAATGGGACACTCATTCAATTCGTCGGTGCCTATTTGGACTATCCTTGTTCGTTCTATCCCAGGCGAGTGAAGCGTCGCGGGACTTATACACCACGTTTCTTTCAAAAATGGGCGAACTGTACAGACCCGACAGGATCAAAGGTGAGCGTGCCGCACTTTACCTATCACTAGTATCGCCTGAATCATCTTGCATCCTGTTCATAGACGGCAAGTTTGGTGCTATGATGAATGTCACCCTGACGAACGAGGTGCGTGACAAGTCTTCCAAAATTGTTACCAACAGCAATCCTTGCATGGATGCTTTGTCTGACTATATTTATCTCTGCTACAGGGTCCTGTGACGTTCACTCTCGACTCGCGCAAGTTTGAATATATCGACGCTCCCACCAATGGAGCTGGACGTTCTGCAAAGACAAATTCCGATGCAGCAGATATTCCTTCAGCCGGCGGCAGCTGACTCGCAGGCGGGTGTTAGAACATCATGTTAGATTAACACGAAGCATGGATATCAAGAGAATGTCTTGCTTTATTAGATGAGAATGCATTTAATTTATCACAAGACTGTCATGTGCAGAATGAACATGAACATGACAGTTCGATAAGAGTTCATGTGGACTTCAATGAATGATGTCTCATTGCTTGCGCCCTCTCATAACTATAGGAACCAGTGTGCCTGTAAGCATTCATGTGACTCTTCGTAGCCTTTCGAATTCATATTTACGCCACAATAATTTCCGTGGACTGGAAAGACGGAGATGGAATGCCAAATTCAAATCGGCGGTCGGCCATGCAAGGGCAACACTCCTGCCCTGGATATGTCGAAATTCATGTCGACAATACGCATGACTCGCAGGAACAACATCAAAGCGAATGGGCAGATAACCTCTAGGTTGAACAGCCGTGACAGGTCCAGATGGTTTAATTTAGCAATCCCAGCAGTGCCGTTCACAACGAGGCTGGAATGTATTTTATCTCCAATCGCCGCGGGGAGGCGTATTTGAGTGCAATTACAGCATTCCACCTATAAGAGCCACCAACGCCTTCGTTCCTATCCTAACTTTCCGATCACCGCCATGCCAAGGGCGTGTATGCGCCCTAAGTCCCTCAACTTCCTCCGCAAGGCGTTGCCGAAGTGTATTGGAGGAAGTTACCAGGAGAAACGAAAGCTCGGTATCGAGGTTAGCAGAACGTGAGTTGAGATTGGTGGAGCCAAAGAGGGTTATATATGGCGTAGACGTCGGTGTAGGCCGAACCCATATGCCTGATGATTAGAAAGAAGTCAGAAAATCACTTCTGAATTCGATGGTGATGTCGAGACGTAGGGGAACAAACCTTTAGCATGATATGTCCAGCCGTCTCTTTCCCACTCTCGCAGTTGCACTCCAGACCCAGAGGACTCAGTTGCGTCATCTGGCCATTCTCTGCCTGATTTCCGGACGGCATTGATGAACCGCTGTTCCAGTAGAGTATAACCTTCAGGTAGACGTCCTGAAATGCCGGAGGACCCGTAGAAGCCGTTGGCCTTTGTTCAACATCAGTTATGAAAAGGTCATCTTACGGCAATCAAGCTCACCTTGGGACTGGAGGCAATGATCCGGCATGCAAGTTGTGAGCCCAGGACGAGGTCGCGGTATGGACGATATAACCCGAAGTAACCGGTTGTCAAGTCAATCAGAGGATCATTATATGGGATCTCTTTAGAGTCTGAGGGACATTTGCCGCCAGGCAACTCATCGAACAGTAAGGACAGTACACGTTCTTCCTCTCTTATATCAAACTGTCCAGCCTGAATGATGGGAAATATCAGAACATCAGGCTCTCCTCCATCCTGGCTGGACGTGTCAGGCGCCGTTGAAGTCCGGAATGTAGAAGAAAGTCTGTAGGTGTTGTGTAACGTCGTGAGCGCGTTATGAGCTTTTCGTTCGATATGATGCGGGTGTGTTTTGGAATCCGGCCACGCTAGTTGGTACTTTTCCTTCGAATCTTGCGAGGCAAGTAGTTTGTACGAAAAGCTTTCCGAAACCTGAAGAAATGAAAGACAATATTGCGCTATGGATGGTTGCGACGAGAGGTGAATGTACCGATCTTGTCGATTGGTAAAGTAAGATTCATTAAGGTTGGCACTGACAAAGAGGTGAGATCCTCTTTATTTCTGATAGCTTGTCCTTTCCGATGAAAGTCACTCACCCACTGATGAGGACTTCATCATCTGCGCCGTAGATTTTTGGATGCCACGTTCCCCAGCCTTCATTATAGCGTGGAGGAACTAACTTGGCCATAATGCCTTTCAGTTTTGGACTTCGAAACATCGATACATGGACGCGATCTGGATATGCTTGAAGCAAAGGAAGCAACAACAGTGCTGTCGACTTGGGACCTGGTCGGGTTGACCTATTCAAATCCAAATGCACGCGCACTTGCAAGGAAGGATTTGTCTCCAACGCAGTGCGGAGAGCCTCAATCTGCCAAATACATGATGAGATGAGTAACTCCATCATGACTCCATCATCAATGTTCACATACCAGCTCAGTTTCCTCCGAGCCGATGTAAAGTGAAGACAAGAAGACGCGTCGTTTTGCTCGACGGATCATGTCCTATTCGGCAACATTTCAGAAAGCAGCTCAGGAGACAGGATACTACCAACCAACAAGCACTGATAGAACTGCGAAGGTTCATGCATGATCCTCAGCTCAGATGAGGACATTGCGAAACACGGTTGCAATTCAGCAAGTTTGTGAACGAATGTCCGAATAGTAGGGTCGAAACTAGATGTCGTCAAGTTTTTGCTCCGAGATTTTGTGTGAAAGCCTGCAACGCCTGATATTGGAATGAAGCGAAGCGTTCTAAGAGAACATCTTGGCAGCATTTGAGGAGTGCAACTTTCTGAAGTCGCGTATCTAGATGAAGTATTATGCTTTGCTACAACAAAGCTGTAGACTTGTAGGTCAATGGTGGAATTATTGAATGTAGAGTAGAATGAATCCAGAGATGACTGGAATGCAGACACAAATTCAAAGGAGCAATGTTGCAGAGCGCCTCGAGGTTAGGGTAAGCGTGGGAAGAACCGGAAAAGGATGTTTTGCCGCCTGTGTGAGGATCGTCAACGCTTTTCTCTCTCAACGACAACGATGGCCCTTTCTTTCATCGGGTTCGCATTCAGTGTCTGCGCTCAGCGTGCACCAACTGATACTGCGCCATCTTAGAAAACCTATTTCTCTCATTTCTCAGTCAGATGTTCGATACAGAGGTATCCTAGCGGGCATCGACCCCGTCCAGTCGACGATCCAGCTCTCAAATGGTACGTGTCATCGTCGCTATGCATTCGCCTTGGTCTTTTGACTGACTCCTGCACTTTTCGTATAGTATTCTCGATGGGTACAGAGTCTCGACGGTGAGTGTCAGTATGAAATAACTATATTTCTAGCAAGATGAAGTCAATACGGATGCAAATGAGCAATGCTCAGGTGTCCGAGAGCGCATAAACACCATGTGGATCCTTCCGTTGCCTTCCTTCTGATCCTCCCTTTACGCATTCTGTTTGTTGCATGCCACATTTGCTGACGAGTCCTCTGTAGGCCGCCGACGGAGTTCATCCCTCCCGTGCAGGAACCATACCAATACATCATCTTCCGTGCGTCGGAAGTGAAGGACTTAGCTGTAGATGAACCAACACCTCGTCGCAGTGTCCATGATGATCCTGCAGTCCTTGGGGTGAGTATCACATTCTTTGTTGCTATTTTTTCGTTGATGAAACCATTCACGGATGTACGAGTATAACTCAATTGTCCGAGAGCGCATAAACCTCGTGTGGATATCCCGTTGCCTTCCTTCTGACCCTTTTGATTTTGTCATCGCCAATTGTTATGATGCTTATCCTTCGTTCTTTAGGCATCTGCACCTATGCCGCAGGGCTCTTACAACTTCACCCCTGGTGCTCAATCTTCACCACAGCCAGCTGCGCAACAAGCGCAACAACAACGGCAAGGGTATCCTCAACAGCAAGGGCCGCAGGGGCCTGGGTCACAACGGACACCTGCACCTACACAGGGTGGCTCTTCACAGGCTAGTGCTGGCTCATCTACGACAGCGAAGAATGGTCGACCTAATGCCGTAATCTCTGCAACCGCTTCACTCGAGACCGTTGAGCGAGCGCTTGGTGATCTACGTGTAACCCATGGTGCTGATGGCGTACATCATCAGGGACAACGGGGTGGAAGACGTGGAGGCCGTCCACATGATCGCCAGGCTGCTCAGATACCCGTACCTACGACAGATTTTGACTTCCAGGGATCCAACGCGAAGTTCGACAAGGCTGCACTTGCACCTCGCAAGTCGCCTTCTGCTGAGGCAGAGGAAGGTGCAGAAGAGAAGGCTAGGGAAAAGGCCGAGGCGGAGGTCGCATACAACCCGAAGAAATCTTTCTTCGATTCGCTATCGTCGGGTAGTAATGCGCCTACTTCTGATACACGTGGCGGACGTGGTGGGCGGCGAGGTGGAGGTGGACGCAACAGGCGAGAAGAAGAGAGGGAGAGGAACGTCGCTACTTTCGGCGAACCTGGAGGTATTGGTTTGATGGGTCCAGGTGCTTATGTTGGTGGATGGGGAGGATATGGACGACGAGGTGGAGGTAGAGGGCGCAGGGGTACTGGCGCACCTGCAGTAGGAGCTCGATGACAGACCCGTTTTAGTGCCTCAGATTCAGTCGTAACTTGTTTTCCTTGAAGGTCTTGGTGTTATCGTTCGTTCGCAGCAGTCATAATTTGTCTCACTTCTTTGTGGGTTATCGCGTCGTTTTAGTCGTGATTGTAATGCATATCGTGTTGTCCATTCATACCCAAAAGTCCATTGAGAGTATTCAAAACTAAGAAAGTTGATATCAAGTCCTTCTTGATCTCTTCTTTTTGACACGACGAGAACGTCTTATATGGGCAAATAACAGTGTACCGAGTGCTGATACCAAACCCCACGGTGGAAATAACCAGCTCACTCTCCAAGACCAGCCGGCTTTCCTCTCTAGCTTTTGAAGCAGGGTGTCAATCTGAGGTTCGAGTTCCTGTATTGACCCCGAGTTGTCAATGACAAGGTCGGCGTATTCCAACTTTTCTGCTATGGGCATTTGGGCATTGAGACGAGACAAAGCGTCCTCTCGTGAAGACCTGTCACGAGTCATCAGCCGTTGCAGCTGGATTTCATTTGAACTACAATCGTCTCTCATGTTAGGATCATGTTTGGAACAAATGAACGAATGGATGAGGCCACTCACCAATATACCACTACCACCAAACCAACCCACTTCCACAACCCGCCTTCAATCAGAAGAGGAACGTCAACCACACAGATCTTGTCGCCTCTCCACCAATGCCTCATAACTGCCCAGAACATCTCACGAATAACGGCAGGGTGAACGATAGCGTTCAGTTGTTTCCGTTTCTCTGCGTCATTGAATACGATGGCACCCAACTTGGGTCTGTCTAAGTATCCGTCAGGACGAATGATGTCCTCGCCAAAGACTTTGACTATCTTCTTGAGGGCTGATGACCCCGGGAGGACTACATCGCGAGCGATGACATCTGCATCGACTAAGGGAACATTGCGAGATTTGAGGAGGGAAGAAACAGTAGACTTTCCGGTCGCGATCCCACCGGTCAAGCCGACAACTGAGAATACGACTGGTTAGATTAGTTCAGTGAGTACTATGATGCGCGAGTACCTAACATGTGGAGCCTTAAGACCTTAAGACTTCCTTTCTCGTAGCTGCGACGAGCACTGGAGTACTGAGTATTGAAGGATGCGATATGTACTTGTAGTGACAACGAAGGAATGACTTGCGTACTACATGCGTAGATGGACCTCTCTAATGATATACGTATCGCGCCGGGCCTCCGACTCATATTCTTAACGTCTCTGTTCAAAAGCATCGTGGACAAAAATGGCTACTTCTGTGGTTCAGTAATTTACTATGTGTCTAAAGGATGCCCATCTAATATGTTGTTGAATGTACTAAATCCATGTGTAGTCCGTGTATAAAAGTAATTAGATGAAGGGGGAAAACTCAAGGCGTCCCAATCAATTCCTTCTTCAATGCAATCTCGTCCCGAAGCATGGCAATCCTCATCCCTAATCTTGAAGACAAATCTATACTTTGTCCCGAAATCGACAACGCGTGATCCAATTTCTCATCAGCATTCTTGAAGGCCTTCAACCAAGTGACCCTCTTCGCCTCATCCAGTATATTGTCGGAACCAATACGAGCATTGATCTGTTTCAAGTCCAGAACGGCGAGTTCGAACCATGCAACGCCGCCTACCCAGGTGCTGCTCTTGACTTCGGATTGACGTTGGGTTGCATCGGTTAGGAAAGCACGGGCGGCGTCGAACTCGCCGGCTGTGCGATGGACAATTCCAAGAAGGAGGGAACGTACAGCAAGTTCGTCTTCAGTATCTAAGTCAGGGACAGTCGAGGAATCCGAAGAAACATCAGTGGCTGAGATGAGGGGGCTCTTTATGGTGACTGAAGGCGAGTAGGAGGACAGTTGGTTGATGTGCTCTTGAGCGACCTCTTTGCTGATGCGAGCATGAGTATTCCAGACTGAGGGTGTTGTCAGTGTTCACAATCATTGTAACCTCGCAAAGTAAATTGATGAATGCACTTACAAATGGCGAGCTCTGGATAATAAAATTATGGCGTCATATGAGCTTGGGATTTGCGCGAGAAGAAAATCACGTACCTTCAGCAGGGCTAATCCTGATACTGTGAGCAAAGTCCTTCTCAGAGCCAGTCCTCCGTTTCTGCTTTTCCTTGTAGAATTGCACTAGCGCATGACAAGGATCAACACCATCCACACGTCAAGAGCAAAACAAAGGACATAAACGTACGTTTCTTCTTAATGAAGACCTCGGTCGGCAAGTCCTTTCCACCAATCTTCTTCTTTTCCACCAACTCGGGCACGGCATCAAGCAACGTCTGAGCTTGAGCGTAGTCCTCCAAGGAGATATGACAACCTGCAGCTATAAAGTAGTAAGTACCATGACTCCTATAATATATATCCAAAGCCAGTGAACAAGGTTTGCAAGTATGCGAATAGCAGAAATCATACCAGCTATTAATCTCAGTAACTTTTAGGAACGCATCAGCAGCTTCTTTGTATCGCCGTTGGGACAAGAGCGTCCAAGCTAACTCGAAGATAAGCTGTCGTTACAACAAAGGTAAATGACGCATGCTCTCGGAAGTAGAATATGGGTAAACTGACTAGACCATCCGCCTGCGCGAAGGTATGGGGTCGATCTGGGGTAAGACCAGCTTGCAAGACGTCGATGGCAGCGGCGGTATCGTAAGACATGCGCAGAATCTTTGCCTGGACATAACATTGTGTTAGTATCAAACCTCCAGTCAGATTACGTTGTGAAGGCTTACCCTATTCAATATCCATAACGATCCTGTTGGATATCGATTGTCGATTCTGAGTGGTTCATGGCACGTCAAGGCTGCATCGCATGAGATATGGATGTGGAATTTACTTCTCAACAATTGCTCGATATTGCTTGAGGATATGCTCCTCGTCAGCTTGATACCCTGCCAGCAACAAGACGACGCCATAGTACGTCATGAGCGTCAGTCTGCGTATCCTACGGTCAGAAGATGGACTACGTAGAACATGGCGAAACTGACCCTGCGAATACAGAATGGACATCGTTCTGAGCGGCGGACACTGCCAAGGCACGCAGGGCAAGTCTTCGGTCGTGTTTGAACCCAAGGAAGCCCACAACGTTACTACATGGTTATGAGATGTATGGTGTGATGTAAAATTGGAGTGAGAACTTACCGTACAGACGGCGGTAAGAGGGAGAATATCAAGTTGAACATGCTTAATAGTAGCTTATTAGGATGCTGAAATCGAGGATGATCTCATTGAGGACTCACCCGTAACCAAATGCGGTACCAGACATGATGAGTTCTTCAATAGGCCCCTCCGGTGTCGAAATAACTATATTGGTCGAAGGAACGCTGAGACTTGAGCCTGTAAATCGCGAAAAGAAGCCTGATCGGGCTTTCATTGTAGTGGTGGATGAAGCTTCTGAGTGGATACTAGGGGCAGGAGAGGGTGCTTTGGACGTAGACGGCGTAGCGTAGTTATCAAGGCCATTAGGATAGACAGCTTTGTACAGTCTGGTTTGACAGTAGAGTGAACATCGGGATATCTGGATTAAAGTGTTGGTACTCACCTTGCAAACTTGGAATGCGCGCTGGACAGATATTTGTAAGGTGTGAGATAGATATGAAGGAAAGAACGCCTACTTGTTCAGCGCATAAAGACACTGCAAATAGCCCATGTATGATTCACTGTACGAAGGTCGCGTCACGTAAGGACTGAGAAGACGATACATAAAACCGACCTAAGTGCGTGTGTAATACCATGCAGAATGACAGCGTCAGAATGAAGCAATTCCCATTCTGTGCCTGCAGGGAACCTGGAAGCCGAAGAAGCAGTCTTCGCAGCTTTGAGCTCTTTCTTCGCACCTGCCTCGGAGAGAGCGAGTAATTCGGCAGCCTGAGTGACAACTCCGGCCTAACAATAAGGACAAATCACTCAGGATTCAGTTCGATCATATATGAGTCTTCTATACACAAGGACCTACCTCCATGCCGAGTGCAGCCTCTAGGAAAACACACACGCCAGCGCCCAATAAGTGGAAAGGGGACTTTTCTTCTGTGAACGTCTCTTGGGCTGCTTCGAGGTCATTGGAGAAGAGAAAGTCGAAACCGTCGGTTGCGGAACGCAGACTCTTCGTCACTTCTTGTTCGGGGGAAGCCATGTGAACAGCTGGTCAAATGAATACTGACGTCGTGTAGTGATGCGAAGTAATTATTATGAAGCCGCTAGTCCCAAACCACGCGATGTCAGTTGGATACAATAGGCATAGTCAATGACTTCTTACCTGTATATAAGCAGCCAAAATATAAAGACGGTGAAGGAGGAGAACGAGCCTACGCACTTTGACACTGCAATCCGTAGGTGTATTCTTGGCGGCCCGACGTGTGCACTCAATTGGGTAAGCTGTCGGCCCGCCGATGATACGGGCGCTTACAACATGCCCTTGATCGGGCGTGAGGCTTGTAGGCCGTTGCAGACAGTCCGCAATGACTGTTAACGTGGATCTCTCTACTCTCAAAAGAGTCAAGAACAGTGTCATAGGAAATCCAACGGCGAAGGCTGCATACGCAAAGGATGAGAACTTCATCTTAAAGTAAGCAGTTTATAGTCACCTCTCGGCGCATTGTACGACTCGGAATGGCGTTCTCATATTTTGCTCGTCATATTCATAGACTGGTCGAATGCATAACCAACCCATTACCTTACCTGGAGTCTTCTCAGGGCTCTCAAGACGACATACGGATAGAAGCTGCACATGTTGTCTCGTCACTCTCATATGGTGCGTCGCATCTTGTTGTTCGTGTCCCGCAACGTTAGATATCAACATAGTATCAGGTTCAACTGATGCATTGAAGAGTCTCCTTACTGCAAACGCACATCAAGCATTCGTCTATGCCATTTCTAACCTGCAACCCACTGATCAGCCCGCGTTAAAGGCTGCTTTCGCTCGTGCGTTGAAAGCCCTTGGATCAGCTCTCGCAGATGTGGTCGGCCCTTCACAGATGGGTATTCATGACTACCCTGTCGATCTCCAAGAAGATGCGCGCAATGCGCTTGACTATCTCTTTGAAGTACTGTGTGCTCCAATCATTGCTTGATCTCTATTACCTACGAATCATTGACCTTGTGCAATAGGTTGAAGTACTTGACATATACCTGCCCCATTTGGTGGATTCGTCACAACAGACCGTGATCTCTATAGCGCAGCTCCTCGCTTCTGCCTTGCGATCACAACCGTACCGTGCAGCCGTCTCCGAATGGTTACCCCAAGCCGAGAGACACAAAGAAGTCAAGGGAAAGCGGGGCTGGGAGAAGACTGATACTGCCAACCCTCTGGCCAGACAAGGTGGTTGGGTCGCTAAGGAGTTGGTTTCTTACCTCAACAAGAAAGACAGCAAGGTACAATTCAATTGCTTGTATTCGGGTTCTGCTAGTTGCTCACAGAATGTTAGCTTCAAGAAGCTGCGTTGTCCGCTCTGGCTTCCTTAGCGAAGGAGAACCCTAGTGTCGCTTCGAAGTTGGCAAAGTCTGTCGACCAGCCTTGTAAGTTTGCGTACTTGCCACATGTCCGGTTATACTCAAGCACTTGAACTTAGCGCCACTGAACGTTATCTTGTCATTATGCAAATCGAGATTGACCGATTTACAGGTTGCTGCTTGCTTGTGGTATGTAATGACTTATTCAGTCAATTCTTGTATTAACCTATAATTCAGTGCAACGAGTATCATCAGATCTGGAATACCCAGCTATGTTTCAGCCGAACAACCTACAGCAAAAGCCGCAGCTATGACGGTCATCCACTCGATGAACAATCTCATATCGTCGGACTTGGACGTTCGAACTCGGACTAAAGCTTGTTTTGTTCTCTGTATGTTCTTTTCTTAGTGTTTTTACGTGCGGAGTGATACTGACAACCTCCCGATGAAGGTCATTTGGTATCAGACGACAAGGATTTGTGCCAGCTTGCGTACGAACGTGGTTCGTTGAATCAATTGGCAGACCTCGTGAAGTCAATCACACCAAGTGAGCCGAACGTACAATGGGATGAAGATGAGCCTGAAAGTCAGGCATGTCTTCGTGAGGTAACATACACTCTCCGTTCCCTTATCGATGCACTCTGACTTTTTTCATTATAGGCCGCGTTTACCACCATCGCATCGATAGCTCTCTTTGACAACGACATTCGCTGCGAGATCACTGACAATCTTCGTCTGATCCCCTATATTCAGGCTTCTCTTACACATCGTCATGTCGGGGTTCGATACTCTGCTTGTCAATGTGCGCGCGCGTTAAGTCGTGCTGTTGCTGTATTGAGAACCAATATTGTGGACACAGGATTGGGGTTAGCGGTGTATCGGATATTCTTGAAGGAAGATGAGGACAAGAGGGTGACATATGCCGCCAGTGCGGTCGTTTGCAATCTTGTGAATGATTTCTCGCCATTACGGAGCGTGAGTGATCTCTTTCCGGTTCTTCGTTTCGAATCTGCCTTACTGATACTTGAATGGTAGACTTTACTTGAAAAAGGCGTGATCCCGAGATTAGTGCACCTGCTACATTCTGGTGATCCAGGCTTCCGATTGAACGCTCTATGGACGTTCAAGAATCTACTCTACAAGAGCAGTACTGAAGTCAAACGGCAGGTCATGGAAGGGTTAGGATGGCATGAGTTATCCTGGTACGTAGATTCACGTATCTCATCAGAACAATTCGTGTAGAACTTAAAATGTCCGTCAGTCTCCTTATGGACTCTGACCTGAGTGTTCAAGAACAAGCCTTTCATGTCGTTCGGCACCTTGCAGATGGAGAAGAAGGAATTGAGATGGTTTTCGTGGAGATGGGTGAACAAGTGCTGCTTGGGTCGTTGAGTATAGCATTGGAGTCTGAAAACGAGAATGTCGTTTGTCAGGTTAGCACGCTTGTTTTATCTCGTAAAGCATTGCTTAATGCATTCTTCCGTAGGCTGTCTGCGTGCTGGGCAACCTAGCAAATAGCATGGCCCGCCAAGACAGTATCCTTACCCATCCCCGAATACTTTCAGCACTTCGCAACTGTCTCGTTGATGCGAAAGTAGAAGTCCGAAGACCAGCTGCATCGTGCATCCTCGAACTCGTCCGGGCGAATCCGCACAGCCGGGAACTATATGAAGCAGGAATCGATTCGACGCTCAGGCATATTTGTGAACATTCGAGTGGGCTGAGTGGGAGCCCGACGACGAGGTTAGCTATTGGATTCCAGATGGGTGCGGAGGATGATCGCGAGGTGAAGGAGAAGTGTCGGGAGGCGTTGCAGTGGCTTGAACACGGTAGCGATATGCTGTAGCTATGCTGTAACATGTGTACTATGATTTCATGTTTGTATCGTAAGCAACCCAATTGTATTTCTATTGAGAGTGGTTCGAGTTGGGTTTCGAGTTTAAGTACTGGGGACGAGTAAGCGCGCCTGTGCTGGCGGCACGAGGGCACCCGGCTCGTGAGTCGTTTATCTTTGCCCCCAAACGTCTGCAGACACGTCTGACACGTCCAACTCACCACCAACCACCAACCTCTCCTCGCCATGGCCTCTCTCGCTCGGATACGTCCTCGTCTTCCTCGTAAATTGGTACGTATAACTTTATCCACAAATTCCAAGCGAAACGTGACGAACTGTTCCTGACGAAATCCGTACGGAATCCGCGCATTCCTTGTCTTTTTTCAGCCACTAGCTATAGCCCGCGCGCTCAATACGTCTGCAGACTCTACTCAACTCTCGGAGGACGCTTCACATTCCGAACCCTTCTCTGTCAAGCTCCATGATGACTCTTTCCGTTCGTATCGTACAGAGACGCCTGGCTTGGACGTGGAGGTGACGAAGGATGGTCTGCTCAAAATGTACAAGGGTATGACGACTATACGTCGCATGGAGATGGCAGCGGATGCTTTGTACAAGCAAAAACTCATTCGTGGTTTCTGCCATTTGGCTATTGGCCAGGTGCGTTGCTACTTGTGTTTTGCGCTTTATGGTTGGTGGCTGAGGTCATACGTCACTCCAATAGGAAGCCGTTTCTGTTGGTCTTGAATCTGGTATTACACCCGAGGACCGTGTCATTACTGCCTACCGTTGCCACCCGTTCGCTGTCCTCCGAGGGGGTTCCATTAAAGGTGTCATCGCTGAGCTCCTCGGTCGAGTAGACGGCATGTCGAAAGGAAAGGGTGGATCTATGCATATGTTCACCCCCTCTTTCTTCGGAGGAAATGGTATCGTCGGTGCTCAAGTTCCCGTTGGTGCCGGTATTGCTTTCGCGCAAAAATACATGAACAAGCCAGTTGCGACATATGCTATGTATGGTGATGGTGCAAGTAACCAGGGCCAGGTGTTCGAGGCGTTCAACATGGTGCGTAGTAGGTTCCTATGACTGTTGCAGGCTTGCGTGCTGAAATAGTATATAGGCCAAGCTCTGGGACCTTCCTTGCGTTTTCGTGTGCGAGAACAACAAGTATGGTATGGGTACTTCGGCGGAGCGTAGCTCCTCAAACACCGAGTACTTCACTCGCGGTGACAAGATCCCTGGTATCCAGGTAAGAACTCTTGATTCCGTTTCCACACATGCTTTACTGACGCCCTGCCGTGCAGGCCAACGGTATGGATATCATCGCTGTTCAAAAGGCTGTCCGGTACACTCGTGAGTGGGTCACGAGCGGAAAGGGCCCTATTATTCTCGAATTCGTAACCTACCGTTACGGTGGTCACTCGTAAGTTATATTTGTTCTCGTTCGTTGAATTTATCTCTGATTCCTATTGCAGGATGTCCGACCCCGGAACCACTTACCGTACTCGTGAAGAGATCCAGCGTATGCGTTCTACGCAGGACCCTATCCGTGGCTTGCAACGCTACATTGAGGAGTGGGGTCTTGCGTCTGAGGGGGAGCTTAAGGTATGCCGCGTTCGTATTTCACGTAGAGTTCATCAACTGACCGCAATTATAGAAACTTGACAAGGAGGCTAAAGCTGAAGTCGATAAAGCTGTCGAGGAGGCCAAGGCTTCACCCTTCCCCGAACCCAAGGATCTCTGGAAGAACGTCTACTACGCTGGTACTGAGCCTGCCTACCTGCGTGGACGGGAGCGTGAGGAGGTGTGTTTCAGTGCTCTTCGTTGTTTGATCCTCCCTGACATTTCCTTGCAGATTCACTACTACTGAGGCAGGATACGATACCCGATGCTTTTAGGATTTGTGCTTTGTTGTTTGCAGTGGTTTCGTTTAGTAGGCCTAACTTTATTATCGCATAGACGTTTACTACTACGTTTCTACTATACATGTCGATCTTGATGCAACTATGGTGTCTTCAGGATATAGTCCCATACTGCAACATGTTGAAGACTAGCTCGAGATATGTAGTGTCCATTATGTCAAATGAGATTACAGGTAGCGGAATAGGTTGCAGGGAAGTTATGCGAGAGGTCCCGAACGTGTTCTGATGTGAACTATTTGTCCATCATCGGTAATGACTTTGAATCGTACTACAAGCAAGTTTAGGACGTATATCGGTGGGTAAAGAGCAATAGACGTACAGATTGTAAAAGGTTCGCCCTTTGCCTTTCGTATGCTAGTGAAATAAAGCGTGCCAGCTCCTGAAACCCACGCCAGTCTGTCAGCCGGATAACACAACTTTCTGTCTAAGACGGACCTTTGGGGCCCTTCACACGGAAGCTTAGGTCAACGCTGCCTTGCATTAAATGAACCTAAGTGAGTGTTAGTTGAACCGGAACGAGGGAGAGTTCACTATGAACATACCCCGCCACTAATCCATGGCTCTCCATTCAACCACCAAGCGGGTTCAGGTCGGATAGCATCTCCAAGAACAGCCTGCAGCTCAGAATCATCCTTTATGGTTGCCACAATCTGTTTGAAGACCGAACTGGCCAACTTCTCCTGGTTCGCGACGTATGCATAGAAAGTAGCCCATGCACCCGTCCCGAAGACCCCAAGAGCAAGCAGGACCGGCCACTTTTTCTGTAGCAACCTTTAGATGATATCAGTGGTAGTGTTCATATATTTACTTCACCTGTAACGGAGGGAGAGCGCGTGGCTGGGGTCGATCGTAGTACGCCCCAGGCTTGGCCGGTGAGGAAAAGGTCTCCGGCTCGGGCTGCTTTGAAGGGGGTGGTCGTGGAAGCTCTGTATACGTGGCATATGTTCTCCTGAATGTGTTAGCTAGAAGCCTGGCCGACGAGCGAGACGATGAGGGGAGTAGGGACATGGTTTGAATGCAAGAGTATGTAACGGCCGAAACAGCTTTGAATATATATCGCGTCGATGATCGAGGGTGGCTTCGTACGGCTAACCCGAAATCACACTTTCGGCTGTCATCTTGCCTAGCCATACTGGTCCTGCCTCGAGATACTTACAACTAACTTCGTCATTGAATATTTGAAACATTGACAGCGAGTCCATCTACTGTAGTGGTTGTCAGAAACGAGCTTAAGTTGCAATAGGAAGCTACTGAAACCAGCGCATTCCCGCCCAATTCATTTCAGACAGGGCTCACACGGAACCAGTTCGGTATGCTCGCCGTTTCCCCAGCCTCCTCCTCAAAGACACCCAACTCGAGTGCTCCGCAGCCTCAGAACCCGCTTTCAATTCGGCTTTACAAGGTCCTTGCAGCGAACTTCGATGATGAATCTACCAAGGAAGCCTTGAACACGCTCGCTGAGCTGTATGCACCTCCGGCCACGTTGTCTGCCATCAATAAAGGAAAAGGCACGCAGAAACGAGAAAGCGATGATGAAGAGGAAGAGGACGAGGAACGTGTACCAGCTCGCTTGGAACGTACCACTGTGTTAGTCAATGAGACTACTCCTGGAGATATTGCTGCTCGAGCGAGGAAGAACCTCAAGCGTGATGTCGAGTCAAAATTGGCTGAATCGAGCCGGAAATTCCTGGATGCGTTTGCCGAGGTGGACAAGGTATGTTTTGTTTGTCTCGATTGATGTACATGAACTCAGAGGTCAACGTAGCAATTAGATACCCTACATGAGCATATCAATGCGATGCGCACACGTTGTGACGATGCCCAGTCGCAACTGCACCAGACGAATGAGGCCTGTAAATCTTTACTAGACAGAGCTGGTAGCTTGCGAGAACAGAGGTACATCCCACTACCCAGAAGTAAGCGCATATACTCACACATTCACACTTTTGTAGACAGGAAATCGCTTCCCGACAATCAGTCATATCCCTTTTCCTTGGTCGCTTCACGCTTACTGCAGATGAGGCTGAAGCCATCACATCGCGAGAAGTAGCTGTCGGGTCTCGCTTCTTCTCTGCTATGACGAAAACAGAACGGATACGAGAAGACTGTCGTGTGCTCATGGCTGCCGAAGAAGGTCCAACGCAAGCAGGGTAAGTTGTCTTCACTGCTTTATGGGTTATGTCGAACTTAAGTGTCGCTTCAGTTTAGATATCATGGCCGCTACTTCATCTTACCTCGAACAAGCGTACGACAAGATCTTCCGCTATTGCTCTTTTGAGTTCCGTCAAATGGGTCGAGATGCTCAGTCAGAAGTCGGACCTGTAATGCAGGAAGCTGTCAAGCGATTACAACAACGGCCGGAAGTCCTCACGTATGCCGTAGCCATGATAGATCCTTCAGGGTGATACTAAAGTTTTGTTGTAGTGAGGCCCTCTCGATACTGTCACAAACACGTCAAGCCACACTTCTGACTGGCTTCATGGATGCCCTGACCCGAGGCGGTCCAGGTGATCTACCTCGACCTATCGAGCTTCACGCTCACGATCCACTACGGTATGTCGGTGACATGCTTGCATGGGTACATCAGGCTATTGCAGCGGAGAGAGAATTCCTGGAGTCTCTCTTCGGCATAAAAGGTGACATGCGAATGGTCGGAAGTGTACGGACATTCCGTAAGAGCGATGAAGAAGAGTGGATGAGCGAATTGATGGATGCGGCTGTCGGGAAGCTCAGCTCTTCACTGAAGGTACATTTCGACTGTGCCTGCAGCACGTTTTTATACCGACTTATGGTGTCCATGCAGCTTCGCGTACAGCAGACTGTTCAGTCCCAAGAAAGCAGTATCACGTTGTTCAAGATTGCTAATCTACTTCAGTTTTATTCCCTCACGATGCAGAGAACTATAGGCGAAGAGGCTGCTCTCTCGAAGAGTCTGAAAGAGTAAGCCAACGTCGAAATATGCAGTGATTCTCTCCATTGATTCATGCTACAGGATGACTGTCATGTCTTACCAGACCTTCTTCGCTGCTATAGATACTCAGGGCCGTTCACTGCTACGCATGCCCCTGGTAAGTCATCAACGAGATCTCCGCTGTCACGCATTCCTTATGTCATACTTTAGGATCTCGACGACCGCAGTGTTTCTCCACCTCTACCCATACTCGATCATCTCCAAGTGCTCCGAGAGATAATGCTCGTCTATCAATCTTCCATGCTCGAAGACGTAGACGCAGACACGCAAACAGCAGGCTTCAGGGACATTCTTGATAAAATGATCGACCCCGCGATCGAGATGTGCATGGCTTCTTCTGAAGGGAAGCAACGCCTGCGGCCAGGATGGGATAGATCAGTATTCGTATTGAATACACTGACATATCTCCAAGTGAGTCCCCTTGTCTTGGTGAGTTGTGTCTGGACGAAACTGAATGTGAATGTGTAGAGTGCCCTGGAGCCATTTGCCTTTACCACGGAGAAGCAGGGTGTCTTGCAAGGTCTTATTGAGACAAGGGTGTTACAATTAACGGAAGAGCATGTACGTCTAATTCCACTTATTCTGTTGATATCAATTCTCAGTAATATGCCTTTTAGTATGCCAGCATTCTTATCGATACCGGTCTTGGAGAAATCATCGAAGCTTCGAAGAGCCGCAAAGACAATGTACGTTATTCCTGCAAACTTCCAGTTGGATCCACACTGAGCATTGTATAGGAACCACTTTCGCGACTTCCGGAGGCCTCGCCTGCAAAACTACAAGCAGCACTGCACCAGTTCTCGGAATGGCTCACGTCTCACACTGTTGATCAATCTCCACGTCTTGCGGAGCTTACTGTTCAAAGTCTTGCTGCTCGTATACACCAGGCAGCTCTCGAACGTCTAGTTCATACATATCGCTGGTTGTGCGATGAGGTCAAGAAGCCAGAGAACAAGTATGAAGCCGCTTCGACAATTCTTGGCAGCTCGAGACCTTTCGGTCAGACACATCTCTTGTGGCAAATCTTCGGCGTAGAGGAGAAGGAGACTTGACGCACTTTCATCTCAACTTGTTTTTCTTTGATAACCTCATCAATGTCTGTTATGTTCACTTGCCATTCCATGGATCTATTCTGCAGCTATGAATGCTAGCGTTGGGCAGCAATATCAATCATCGCATTTCTGGGTGACCCATTACAAATAGGTAAGTGTAGCGTGCGAGTCGAGACGATGGTCGTGATCGTCTTCCTCTCATTGCAGTGGTGCCTCACCAGTATGTCGCACGAAAGGAGTGACAAGAGGAACCGCTGGCATTGTGGTGTGATTGACAGGATTCACATTGTACAGACTCATTAATTGCAGTGGCAGCTGTGCAAAGTATCGTCAGATTGATTTGCTTTTCATGGAACCTGTAAGGTGAGGATGTTCGATTATTCGGACACGAGGACGACGTGCTGACGAGAGTCCTTCGTCGCTACGAGACTTCGAACAACACAACGTTGCCCTTTTCGGAGGGCGCCTTTCCAAAAGAAGAAGTAGGACTCGGTGGGTCATAGCACAACTGGGGCGCGGGTATAAATGTCGGAGAATGCCACATTGTCTCTTTGTTCTTGACCATCACCGTCAGACTATTATCACTACTGAAAGACACAAACTTTTACTTCCAAGGACGATGCTCGTCCTGCCACTTATCCTCACGGGCGTCCTCGCCTTCTGGGGGGCGTTCTGCGACACTCTTACAGTGGCTCTAGTCACCCATACCCTCGGACAGACCATCGTCTGCACCATCTCTCAGGTCCCCATTGTCAGCTTCGTTTTGGATACCCATTTTCAATCCCTATTCGGACCAAATAGTCTATCGCCCACTCCGTTCGCGGCTGTCTGTCCTGCGACGGTTTCCGGACTTTGTTCATTACGGCATTCTCTTTTAATCCACGCACTCTCGGAAAATGAGCCCGACGCACAACTTTACGCACCCAGGCCGACCATGATAGTTCCTTTGCTATCTTCCCTCCCCGCCACACGAACTCACACAGCGGCACTTCCCTCCCCGACACCAAAGCCGGAACCAAAGCCTGATCCACTCGCAATGCTCTTTTCGGAGTTCCCTTTCCTCGACCGCGAGATCCATCCGATTCTTCCTGCCGGTCCAGGAGTGGCCTCTGCGCGCGATCTTGTTGTTGGCGCCACTTGGCTCTTCATGCTCATTCACGTCTACTCCAACAATAGACGACCTATCAGGCTGTTTGCAAGGCGGCATGCTAGGGTTGCCTCCTCGGAAGTTGAGGTGGAAGATGTCGGCGTAGCGCAAGCATGTTTATCTCCGATGTCGAGTCAGCCTATTGTGCGCCACATCTCCTCTGTTGTACCCTTCCGACACTCACACTTATGCCAGACCCCGCAAGTCGAGTATCAACTCACTGCAGAAACGGGAACCACAGATATGTCGGAAGACATGAGTACCTGCGCCACCCCGGCTGCTACCGCCACCGATGACCAAGTTTCAACGTGTGGCGGGCAAGCGCCACTTGCAGGTACCGTGTACTCACCAACAACGACACATTCTGTGAGTTTCTATCATCCACTACAGTTTATACGCGTTCTGATTCTCATGACAAATTATTCTAAGACAACCGTGACCAGCGACCTTGGCGAGAACACGTTCCCATCGATATCCGAGTCGTGCGACGAGGCTCAGGTATGAACTACGTTCCCTCTTAACGGAGTACTGTCATTCATAGGTCCAAACAGATGGTGCAAGTTATTGCACATGGGCCTTCTGGCGCCGACGAACGGGATGGAATCGTTGACAAGGCCGCAGTATTCCACTCGGCTCAAACGTCTATTGTCGAGGACATCGATTTGAAGGATACGACTGCCGTGCCACCCACGGACTTGAAATTAGTACGGACGATTTATTTGACTATGTCCTTCAGTTTATTGATGGACTCTCTAGGTTGAAACTGAAGAACTCACGAGAACTCCCGATGACCTCGCGAACGGACCTCATGGCGGCAAAACGGAGGATTCTTCGTTGACGGCTGAGATGCAACAAGAGGCTCAGGTATGACTCATGTTTCCTCGTGGGGTTACACCACCTAATATTGCAAACAGACGGTGCACATAGTTGCACATGAGTCTTCTAGCGTCGACGAGGAAGCTTCCACTGAGGCTGACAATGTTGTCACCTTAGATTCTGCCCCGATGTCCAATGGCGACGAGGATGCGGTCACAAGACTCTCCGCGGATTTCGAACACGTGAGTGCAACTCTTTGTAGTAGGTTTTCTTGTTCCTAGTATGCTTACATTTTGTTTTTCAGGCGGACACCGAACAGCCGGCCTCGGGAGATTCGTCGCAGGGTAAGGAGAAGCATAGCCGACGTGGTGGTCAAGTCGAGAGCGCTAAGAAATATTTTTCAATATTGCCAGACTGCTTCTCTGACGTCCGGAAAACGCACCATTTTACCGGTTGCACTGCGCCATGGACTCAGGAGGAGATAGCGGCTGGTATAGCAACGCCACTTTTTGTTCAAGAGCCTCGGCGAAAGAATAAGCACTGGAAAGCAAACCAGGATCTACTTCATACGGCCCTAGACAATACCATCGACGATGATAAGCCAGAAAGGTCGTTATACGCCAGTATCCACGCTTGTCCAAAGGTAAGCCTTGACGTTGAGTAATCTCTGATACCCGTTCGCTCACATCTCTCATAGGTTCATTCGGAAAACGCGAAAGCGGACACATCGGATTCAACATGGAAAGCATCGTCATCGAGCTCTTCCTACCAACAACAACATGTAGCAGCCACCTTCGATAAACAGGCTTCGAGCTCCACATCAGGCAGAGGTCTCAGCGCAAGTATCCATGCTCCCTCAGCACCGCACGATGAGGTAAGGAAGTTGTAAAATAATGTTTCTCATCACTCTGACAAGTCCTGTTACCAGCATCTTGTCTCAATGGCGCCTCTCGTTGGGAATTACTCTGAAAATGCAGAGAAGCGCGGCCCTACCCCCTACACTGCTCCACTTTCGACTGCTGCTCCGCATATTTCACCAGTCACTGCCCTTCAAAAAATTGCCGATGATTGGGATAGATTGCCTGACAGAGGCTTGAACACAAGTATACATGCGCCGTCGGTTCCCCGGGAAGAGGTGAGTATCAATACGCACTGTATCTCTTCTATCCTCCTCATTTTCATGCTAGACCGCATCGCTTGTTGTGTCCTCATCCCACCAGGTCCCTACTACAGGCAGCCACGACATCGGAACCGTGGATTATGAAGAAAGTGACGAGGCATTCCTATACACACCTAGCTCGGACACGAAACCAGAGTTCGCCAAGGCTACGGAACACGACTCCGATGATGAGGTCTTCCTATATACCGGTGTGGATGCACAAGGCACACTCTCCTCTGGACCCGCGAATAGTGACGATGCTGAACAAGAGGAAGATTTGCTGGAAGACGAAGCATGCAAAATGGTGGAAACTTCGGTAACAGGCGCATCTCAGGACAACGAATCTCAATCTGCCGGATCTCTTGCTGATGACACTCCATCGCAAGGTGTCGAACCTACTGAAGATCATGAGCCATCGCCTAGTGCCATTAAGGACAACAAACGAGCCGAATCCGTTACAGCCACCGATTATATTACAGATGTGAGTGATTTGGGTTTTTATTAATGGTCATTCTGGTCTCATGCAGTTTAGCAGTTGGATTCTGAACCTTCTATACCTGTCGGATCAACGCCTCTCACTGAGACTGACCATCCTGTAAAGGTCGAGCCGATTGGTAACGACGACGCTAATCCGGAGGCCGAACCATACATGGACAACAACTGGGAATTGCCTCTAGAGGAGCCACTCGATTTCGCCACGACCGCGGTACCCACTATGGACGTGAGTGGATTGGTTCTTGACAATGCTTATCATAAACTCACATGTAACTCAGCTCTTTGACGCGGTTGCACAGGTCGAGTTGCAGCCCAGGAATGACCACCTGGTTGATGAATCAGATGAGGATATAACTACCAGTCACGCTGGTGACTCGACGTCTGGCGGAAGCTCCAAGGTACGTCGTCTCTAAGAATTTGATGATACAGATACTTACTTCCTTACAGAGGCGGCGCAGAGGCTGCAGGGGCAAGGTTAAGAGCAAAGGCAAAGGCAAGGCGAGGACTGAGGCCAGCCCGGAGACCACCGCGTCGGTGTCGGGTCTGAGCGAGTCGATTCATGCCCCGCGGACAGCCGATAGCGGGCTTTCTCCAACGACCTCGCAGGGAACCAGACGGGGTGACGGGCCAAACACTATGATACGGAATGCAAGCCCTTCTTGGTCACGATCCTCCGTGAGCCCTCAGGTACGTGTTAGCTTCTTTTACCTTAGTGACGCCCGTTCGTTGACAATGCCCATAGCCCATAGCAGGACCTTCGAGGCAAGTCGAGAGACGCGTTTTTATCAACAGGAGTAGCAAGAATGCCCTGCTTGCTCACATCGGGGCAAATCGAACTTAGCGAGAACACGGGGTCTGTTTGGTTGGTACCTTAATCCTTCCTGACAATAATTTTCGTACTCACATCATATTTTAGATGCTCCGTCTTTACATCATGATGTCTACATTGTTTCCGGTCTATTCGCTCTTCGTTCGTAGATTAGAAAGGCGTTTATGCTCACCTGTGGGCTGGGTAGCACCTCCTAGCGCTGCGAGGTGTTATCCAGTTCATGGGTCGATATCATTCAAGTCTGCTCTTCACTTCTTGTGTCTCAATTGTCTCTGTGCTTTCCTGATATAGTGTTAGCTCAACCACTGTTTGTCTCGTTTCATCGTAATGTTTTGTATAATAGTTGCATCTTTCTCTTCGTTGTCGGTACGAGTATAGTGTTTCCTCATGCTATCCCTTTCATCTGTACATAGAATAGTTTTTTTGGTCGTTATTGTTACAAACTCCAGTAGAAGTTGGTGAGTTGCCTGTTGCGGAATGGAGCAAGTGATCGAGGTGAGTATCCATGATCGACCGAGAACCCTGTCTCTCTCCGAGAGGGGTGAATCGGATACATCCACCACCTCTGGCCGCGGGTATCTAAGGTCCCTTTTAACATTCGAGGACGATGTCTGCAAGTTTGATACCGCACCCCTCTTGTCTCTCGCAGTCAACTCTCTCAGTCAACTCTCTCCGCGTACTCTGTCCGACTTATACCAAGCAAGTTCCTTAGCTTTCTACTTATACTCGGTTAGTGACAATCTCTGAGTCATTCCTCGCTGCGTGCATCCTTCTTGCGAAGCAGCATACCCAAGGCACCTCCCCCACCGAAACTGAATTCTCTGACCTCAGTCTCCTCGATCACTATGGATTCCTCTGGCGCCCCGCTGTCTCCACGGATGAGGCCACGTATTACTATGCTGGCATATCGCCTTCCCCTCCCAAGCTCGTCTTTCGTACGTCGAAGCAGCCGTGGGTCAAGCCCACCGGGCCCGAGGCATATCGCCACCTGAAGCAGCTGCGTCCCGTCTATGGGCACCAGTTGAACGACCAATGGGACACCATAGGTCCCCAGGTTCTTGGTCTCCTGGACGAGCAGGGGGTCCGCTTCTCCTCAGTCGACATTGTTCGTTTTCGCTCGGACACAGACGCAAATGTCGTTGTCAGTCTCGTCGTCTTGTGGATCGGCGTTCTTCCGGACAGTCTCGTCGGCGAGGACGCCTTTAACTCGGCAAACGGCCTCCTCGACCTCCTCAAGAGCCATGGCATTCATGACGTCGATGTCGAGTACCGTGAGTCCGTCTACCGACGCTCGACTGGCCCGGAGCTCTACGCACCGGCCTCGGACTTCAACCCAACCAAGAACGTCATTGATCCTCTCACTACTTCGCTTCCGCTTCCCATTGCTAACGCGAAAACGTCTCACTTGCAAGGCACTCTCGGTTTCTACTTCGCCGAAGGCGGCGAGAGTGAGGACATCTTAGCTGCTACCGCCCGCCACGTCCTCTTCCCGCGAGACGAGGACAATAGCGAATACACCTGCACCAACACCAGCAAGCCTCGTAATGACGTCCTGCTCATGGGTACCAAGGCGTGGGACGATTACCTCCAATCCGTCCAGATTGAGATTGGAAACCTCGGCATTACGGTGGAGATCCATGAGAGACATCTCGCGACGTTGAGGCCGAAGGCGGAGGGCAGTACCACTTCTGCCAAGATGGCTAAGGAGGAGCTGAAGGAGACTGAAGAGCTACTGAGGAAGATCAGAGAGGCGATCAACAAACTTGAAGAGTTTTATGACATGACGAAGAAGGAGTGGGCCAAGCCAAGCCAGCAAATCATTGGACACATTGTCCGCTCCCCTCCCATCTCTGTCAATACCCCTCCGCACGGTTTCACCAAGGACGTCGCCATCATCAAACTCGACAAGGAGAAATTCAAGAACGTTGAAGGGCCTATGAACGTCTTGGACTTGGGTGCGTTCTGATCTATCTCACTAAAGCCGTCTATTATCCTAACTGTTTATATCTACCTAGGGCCGGAGATTGACGGCGCCAAGTTCACGCGCACGATCTACCCTCGCGTCGACACCCAACCAGAGTTCGAGTACCCAGGCGATCGCCTCCTTCCGCTCAGGGAAATCATTCCGGAAAACTTTCTGCACCATCCCGACATGCTCGACATTGACGGCGAACCTTGCCTCCTCGTCATCAAGCGCGGCCTGACCACGAAAACCACCATCGGCAGGGCTACCGGCATCTTCTCCTACATCAGGGAGTACTTCCCTAACGGAACCCACCACACGTCCATGGAATGGGCGATCCTGCCCTATGACGGTGACTCTGGGGCCTTTTCCAAGGACGGGGACTCTGGGTCGATTATCGTCGACCGTCTTGGACGCTTTGGTGGCCTCCTCACTGGGGTTGCTGGTAAGACGCCATCGTCCGATGTTACCTATGCTACGCCCTTCTTCTGGCTCTGGTCGCTCATCAAGGACATGTACCCCAATGCTCACCTCTCCCCGGTTATCGAGTAGGTGCTGCAACGTCCACGAGAATGACAATGGGGACGCTGGCAAGGTGGCGAGAGTCGGAGTTGTCTCATTTCGTGCATCTGCGACTTCTTCTCTCATCTCCAGGCTCCTTTTATCTTTGTTTCTGTGACTTCTTCTCCTTCCTCTACGCTTCCGCTTGTTGAGCATGAATGATGAGCATAGGTATCCCTTTCTACTTCACGAATGGAGTGGTTGGCTGGGAGCACTCCATCCAAAGTTGAAGGATTCATGATTGCGAAAAGAAATGGATCAGGCAAGAAGTAAGACTTGACAAAGCAGGAATGACAGCTGGGGGTTGGCCTAGAGGATGAGGAAGTTACGGATAGCCCCCGAAGGACGTTGAGATCGGGGAGAGCGACTCAGGTTGCGATGACGAAGAGTGGTATGTAATAGGATCAAGAACGTCATGGTACTGGCACGGCAAGAGAGGATGTCATCCGGGTTACTGCACAAGGATACAGGACAAGCTAACACATACAGACAGAATAATACGTCAGACACATTAAGGTATGTTCCGAGAATAAATGAATGTGGAAGTAGATCCTAGCAACGGCAGAAATGAGGAGAAAGATACTGATAAAGCAGGAACGAATGAGGGACTGGTATCATCAGACACAGCACGACGAGAGTTGGAAAATCATGAACAAAGGAAAATCAAGCTAATAAATATCAATCAATATATAGGGACTTTACGGGAAGAGGAGGCTGTAAGCTTCCATCATTCGCATTCAGTGAATTGAATCCTGGAGTGAAAGGCGTGAAAGGATCCAGCCTCAGTGTAGGGTCAGACATGTGGTTACTGTCAACGCTACCATTTTCCTGGTCAATGGCTCGTAACTTCGAGCCAATTCGATAATCCTCTTCTTGCGTCTCCTGGATATACTCCTTTGGCGGACGAGGCATAAGTGGAGGTGGAGCAGGAACTCCGTTCGGCCTAGAGACCGCACTCAGACTGGGTAATCGTTGCACGCCATTCTGCGACAAGACAGGTGAAGACACTTGAGAATAGGCTGGGGCACCATTCGGCTGAGAGTTCTGACGTCCTTCCGCTTCATACATTGCTCTCAGCCGGGCCTTCTCCTCAGCAGCAGTCAACGGTTGTGGACCTGACCCGCCAGGTGGAATGGGTGGAGAACGAGGTGTAGGTAACGCTGGTCGTGTCGACCCAGATGTGCCATTGACAGTATTACCGCGCGGACGTGGAGGGGGAGGTGCAGGCGGACCGCTGGATGTAGCCGCAGAGTCTTGAGCCTCATACATTTTCCGTAGTCTCTCCTTCTCAGCAACAGCACTCAACAATTGCGACGGTCCTTGCGGTACTTGGGGTGGTGGTGGACTTGCTGATTTGACATATGCAGGAGCGTTCATGGGTAGTCCACCGACGGCACTCAAAGCCGGAGATGCTTGTAAGCCGGCCGCGGCCGCGGCATCCTGCGCTTCGTATGCACGACGTAACTTCTCCTTCTCGGTGAGGTAGTTCGGTTGCGGTTGTGATGAACCTTGATCGAAGGCAGGGGGAAGGTCACCATTGATCGGAGGAACAGGAGGGGCAGTAGTGGGGGCGGGAGGGTATAAAGCATCATAGGCTATGGGTGCGGAGTCCGGAGGTTCAAGGTCAGGAGAAGGTGAATAGCTGGGGGAACCCTGGCTTCGGTCTACAGCAGCTTTGGCTGCTTCGTACCTCCGCAGAGCAGCTTTCTCCTCTTCAGCACTAGGATATTGGGGCGTTGGCGATTTAATAGGAAGAGCCGTAGTTCGTGGGGCTGAAGAACTAGAAGCAAGGGCATTGCGATTGATTGACGACATAGCTTGTTGGTACATAGCTGCACCAGCTGACATGGATGATTGCGGTGACGCAGCAGCACTCCTACTAGGCGCAACATAGGAGGATGAGGCTCCGGCGTCTTCTTCAAGTCCTTGTAGGCGACGTGCGGCAGCCTGAGCCTCGTTGAAAAGTCGCATCTTCTCTTCTTCTGCGGTCGGCCATCTGGATGAGGACGATATACTGCCAGGAGAACCATTGGCTTTAACAATCGGACCAGCGTCCTTGTGTGGCGTTTGCTGTCCATAAGTCTGTGATATATGTTAGCAGCCGTAACATCTGAGGACAAGAGAATAAGATGTACCTCTGTAGGTGGACTAGGCGCACGAGCCACACCACCTTGAACACGCTCAACCTGGGCAACAGCTCGATCGTACAATCGTCTTTTCTCTTCCTCAGCAGACAACCACTGGTTGGTCCTCGATGATGAAGACCCAGCAACACTAGATTGTCTTGCCTGCAAAGATGCTTGCCGCGCATGAGAGCGGGCATTAGCAACTAACTGAGCAGCTTGCTGAGCTTGAACAGCTTCTTCAGGGTTATCTTCGTTATAGTTGGCCACAGTGAGCGGTCTGTTCACTGCTGCACGTCCGCTCGTCCGAGTTCTGAGCTGACTCTGTCCCTGATTATTACCGGATGAAGATGATGCATCACTATTTGCAGGATACTGAGCAGCGGAAGGTCCGACTTGGGAACCACCTATTGTCTGCGGTTGCGCGGGCTTATTTGTTACGCCCCATTCATTTGCTTTAGGATACCCATTAGGCACAGGGGCAGTGTTAAATCTGGCGCTAATGTTAGTATCGCTCATGGGCATGCTTCCACCACTAGTAGGCCGCTCGGAGACAGTTGTTGAGTATGGATGTGTTTGAGACAATGACGGACCGCCCGCAGGAAGAGAAGTAATAGTAGAGACGGGAGAAGTAACGGCGGGCGGGGGAGATATCGCGCCACTGGTTGTAGCTCCGAGTTGGTGGCTGGCCTGACCATGAGGTGGGGCCGCTTGTGGGTGTCCAGAAACATTTGGGGCAATGCCAATTCGCCTATTCAAAGCTGTCAATAAACGTCATTGTGAACACATAGCTGCAGGACTTACTTCACTGCTTCAAGAGATACCGATCTATTGCGAGAAAGCTATGAATAATCAGGATACGAAGATGGAAAAATTATACGCACCTAGGCCAGTTGGAAATGATAATGGGCAAGTCCATGATTAGAGGTTTGCCAGTTCCCATGAGGGCACGCACGGTGAGCACATAGTTGATATCAATATGCCTCGCCGCATTCAATGTTGTTGAAGTATGATGAGAAGGGACTGTCACCGCCAGCTCGGCCTTGTGCTGAGTGCCACCATACAGAGTCGCATTGACCGGAACCTTTTGCTCGCCAATGTTGGATACCTTGACTTGAGGTGAACCTTTCTTGCCGGGAGTATTTGGCCCAGCGCGAAAGACTGTTGTCTCGCGAAGTGAGAATTCGAAGCCACGAAGGATGACCGTGCTAAGACTGTCAGATTTGACTGCTGCCATCACTGATATACGGTCTCCTGGCCCATAGCATGTGTGTGTTCTTTCAACGGTGAGTGTGACGCCATCTTGAGTGAGCTTGCGACCTTCTGGTTGGGTATATACAGGCCATGTTGAGTGTAGTTCGTGCTTGTCAATGATAATTGGAGCAGACTGAGAAAGGATATTGTGCTTATCCCGGCGTAGGAAACCTCTGGAAGGGTCTAATCAGCAGATATTTGATAGCGGAGGAATGACGACGTACTTTTTGCCCTTGACGCAAACCGTCGCGATGAGCTCATACTTGACACCGGCTAGCATAATGTCGCATCAAAGCGGATTCACAGGAAGTAAGACCCGATGCTTACCGCCCTTCTCCAGCGCAATGCTCGGCGGTATGGACTCAGGTATACGAATGTAAAATGGGAAGTCTGTCTGTAGAGAGTAATCCATTTGAGGATAAACAATCAAACTATAGCACGGATCCAGGACTCACTGAGCTCAGTGTGCTATACTCTGCGCCCGACTGCCAAACATGAATGGGGCTCTGACCCACAAAGTCGAAGAATGTGTTCGTGAGGCCACCGCCTGGCAGTGTCTCGACTTTCCGAAGCTCTATTCGTACCCATTTCGCCTTCACGCCCTGTGGACCTGCTCGAAATTCGATTGCCTGGTGGTTCCGTTAGCTCCTGACCGCAAAGCTTCCAAATCTGCACGTACGCCTTTGACAGCAGCCTGTGGCCTATCTGGTGCGCCAGGTGGTATTCCAGGATACCCTACGACCTGCTGTTAGGCCCATGCTCGTTTACGCCGCATGTCTCGCAGCACTTACCCTGCACAAAGTCAATATTAGGTGGTGGTCGTAAAGTACTAGGAGCGCTGTTTAGCTGGTATTATGCGAAATGCGTAGCGGATACTTACAGCTTTGGCTGGGACATGAATGGGGGCAAGAAGAGAACGGTGTAGCCGCTGCGACCGAGCTGGAGAGGATATGAAGCACGTTCACGCGGGCGCCTCCAGGCACATTCCTCTGCACCGCCGCCCGACAAGATTGGCGCGGCTTCGGGCCTCTGCTCTTCTCTTCCATCGAATTGCTCAATTAATCCCATTTTCTGCGTCTCCTGCCGTTGATCATCTGTTCTCTGAGATGTTTGTCGTCTGATCTTTTGATTCTGGGATTTTCTCTGGAAGTTTGCGTGCTTGGAACAGGCTTGCGATGTTATCGGAAGATGACTGCGTTTGTCGCGAGTCACCACCATCAAGACTATCGAGGGTGTACTCGTTTGATGCCGATAATGGCTTTCATTATTCTCGGGTCCCGTTCAGGACCGACTCTAACGTACGCTAGCCCTGTGTGGGCCAGACTTCGTTACGGTGTTTGTGCTATCTAAACCTCCTTCTCGCAATCTCCCGTACATCGAGCTACTTAGTCTTCATTCTTGACAAGGAGCGGTGCAGCTCATGGGTCTCATTGTCATATGCAACGTTTCATTTACCGCTTCAACCTTCAACCTTCAAGCATTTAGATGGGTTTCCCAAGTCGTGATGCTGCATTTGGTGATTATTCGCTGCAATATCCCAAGTACTACGATCTACACCGTCTTCCGAGGATCGAAACAAGCCGAGTGCTAAGCTAATGACGAATCATCGTTGCATTCAAATTCAAATTGCAATTGAAGCCAACCTTCCGTCACATTGTATCTCACGAAACTTCTCTATAAGCGAAGCTCTACAGTAGTAGTGACGTTTCAATCAGATTTACATGTACATTTAGTATTCGAGTTATGCAGAGAATAAGATCAGAGAACGCAGTCCGTATGTGAGTACGATAAAGACTACAAAATAGACAAGGAGATGGTGGATGACTTCTGAATGGGGTGGCGTGAATCTGGGGCGGCTAGAAGTACACTTTCTACGATTGAAAAATAACATCGCGCACAGAATACGAAGGCGACGATGGAAATAGATGGTGAACGATGAAAATTGAGTACAACGACGACGTGGGGGAGGGGGTCCATGAGAAAATGCGAGACAAATGCAAAGAAGAAAAAAAGTGGGATACAGAAAGACGACAATGAGTCATTAGCAAGCTCATCGCCGCCGCTTCGCCTTCGGACTATCTTCGTTCAGAATGAACGGTGTCGGCAAATCAACATCCGACTTCCTCTTCTTCCCCATCTCCGGCGTCGTAGTCGTGGTCGTCGACGTGTTAGGAATCGCCGAATGCTTATCCATCAAAGGTGAATTTCCCGCATCCTCCAAAAACGCCGTCAACTGTTCCTGTTGCGCATCATCCACACCCGAAGGGTCAATACTGGCGACAGGGTCAAACCGCGTCGTCCCTCCCGAGTCCACCATATCCGAATAATCCGCAGGCATCGGTCGACTTGAAAGTTCATTGAAGAACGCATCGAAATCGAAGTCGATCGACGTCGGAGGGGTATCTGTGTCATCGCTCAACGTCAGCGAAGGAGTGTTTTCTGGACCACTAGAAGGGGTACCTGAACCTCCTCCTGTGGGCGCACCTCCGCCCGTTGCCTGATGGGCAGCATCTTCCGAAATAGTTGTGATCGCTGTAGGATCCAACCCCAGATTCTCAATCAGTGAATTGATGCTAAACTGCAACGCGTCCACGTCTGCATCGATCTGAGAGGCATCTTGGTACGCTTTATGGAGCTGTTCAGCGCTATGAAGTAGTTCAGCGTTGTTGAGTAGCGGTCCCAGGGCGTCATCGGAATCACGTCGTGTCAAAGGGGCTTGTGGTAGAGGGGGAATTGGCGGATGTTGTAGTTGTGCTGTCGCAACGGGAAAGGGAAGGTTTCCGTTCGTAGTCACATTGGTAGGACCGTATGGGAAGCGAGACCAATCGTGAGATTGTGCACCATACGGTCCCACAGCGTTCATGGTGTTGGAATCAACAGGGTACTGCAGATTGCCTGGTTCAGACATAGGCGGCATCGGGTACTGCTGCTGATTCGCCAACGCTTGCATTAAGCGCTGCATCTGATTAGGTGTACTGAGCATCTGTTGCAATGTAGCCCACATCTCTGGCGTAGATGCATTTGGTGGCATGTTCTGCATGGCCAATGCAGAAGACATGGACTGAGGAGAGAGACTCCGCGGCGGGC
Organism: Somion occarium; assembly: GCA_964035595.1. Taxonomy (NCBI): domain Eukaryota; kingdom Fungi; phylum Basidiomycota; class Agaricomycetes; order Polyporales; family Cerrenaceae; genus Somion; species Somion occarium. The sequence continues at coordinate 2,901,829 of OZ037946.1, forward strand.
CATTTTGATTTTGCGCAGCAGGGGCTTCAGGAGGCGATATGTGGCCATTGTTCGAAGGATTTGGAGTCGTACTTTCATTCATTTGAGTTCGTGGGGGTGAGGTAGTGGTGCGATAATTAGTAGTGGAGGTATCGGATGCCGGGGGAGAGTATGTTTCACTTGGCGCGACAGATGGTGAATGGACGATGGGCTCGTCGAGGGTGGCGAAGGTAGCTAACGCGTCCGTCAGTAAACCGTCGGATAGGAGAGGACAACCCATGCCATACCGGCATGTTCGCCCAATAACCCCTCAAATACAAGAGGGGGGAAACTCGGACGAACAAGCCGTAACGGCAGAGACGGAAAAGAACCTACATACCAGTGGGCGTTGAAACACTACGTTTGTCGTCATCATCAACGACTTCCTCAACTGTTGCGGCTTTCCGCTTCTCATTAGTTGTGACGTCACCAATCATCAACCGCGGTCGCTTGCGCTGAATGCTGTCGGGCGAACCTTCGTGTTTGTGTTCAGCTCCTTGCCCGAAGACACCAGCCAGAAATTTCAGAATACGGTTAATCGTGTCTTGGTGCTTCTTATGCCGTTCGCGGGCCGCCAGCGCCTCTTGCCAAAGATGCTGATTCGAGTTTTTCAACTCGTTGAGGTCGGCAGAGATAGCCTGCTGGTGTCGTTTAATAGCAGCGATGCCGTTTATGACCGAATTTATGTCTAGGATCTGCCCTTGTGATAGATTAGCAAGTTGAGGGGTAATATGGGCGGTAGCTTCGTGCATGTCTATATGCATATCGTCGACATTGCTCTGCTGAGGCTGCTTCTTCCGCTGGATGAGACAAAGAAGATCGGGTTGGCCGCGATGGAAATGGGGGTGTTCGAAGTGCCAAGGTTCGGTGTCGGTATCGCTCCGTAGGACACCTTGCTGGAGGTGTGGGATCTTGTGGAAGCCATACATATTGAGCTGACGCACAAACGATGTGAACTTTTGGTGCTTGAACCAGCGTCCTAGGACCTCCCGAGCAAATCGTTCATGATTCAAAACTGCAAACCATGTAAGCAGTACATCTCCGGACAGAGGGAAAATAAGGACAGACCATAGAAGGAGTCTCCGCTCTCTGACCATCTAATCAGCTCATCGTTTTTGGGATCGTTTACGATTCTGTGAGCACCAACCGTAATGAGCGCATGAAAAAGAAAGAGAGGGCTTCAAACCCACTCATAGAGCTTCTGAAGAAACGGAGGGACAACCTGCCGAGCGGTTTTGCTCAGGTGGGTGGACTGGCCTGTAGTGGCCCTCGCCAGGGCGAGTTGTTGGTCGGAGGACATACAAAGACCCAGATAGAATCCGAGGAATATGCCAGAAACGACGTTGAAGGACGAAGAACAAGAAGAACCCGAGGATGATAGGAGGCGGTAGAAGTGTAATAGGCGAGAAAGAAAGAAGTACTTGTTATGTGTAACGCCTCTCGCCCGAACGCGTCAGTTTGTGACGGTGAGATTGCATCGTTCTAACCCTAGCCCAGGGTTAGAACGTTAAGACTTCTGGTCCAGCCTGTCAACATTCTCACTACCGGCAGAACCGATGTCTTGGAACTCGCCGTGGCTCGCAGCGACGGGCATTCTTCTGGTCGTGGGTTACACTTTCTTTCTCAGGAGGCGAACAACTCCTGTTGCTCTATACTTCTGCGAGCATGATGTCGTCGGAAACAATGCGCCCCATTTTAACCTCGGCGATTTCGTAAAGCAGAAGGTTCCAGTGCTTGCTGCTGACTTTAAGCCGGTCTGGTGGCTGCCTGAGTGTGCACCTCTTCTTTTTCACATTTATTACTTTGGACGCTCATATACACGCGATAGAGGAAACTGTCAGACTATATATACTTCGTTGGCAGACTTCACACACGTTGATCACGTTGTCTATGAACGGTTAGACACGATGGTTCTCTTTCACTCAATGAAGCATTGTTGACAGGATTATAATGTAGCAAACTGCTTCGCGTTGCAGATGGAGGTACATTCATCTATGTACGTCTCATATGACAAGGGTATCTGACTACAACATCATACGCAGGCGTCATTGCAGTAGACATATCGCCGCCTCTACACTCGCATCCAATTCAGCCAAACGAGGCTATTGTTGTCATCGCACATGGTCTAACAGGCGGCTCTCATGAACACTACGTCCGAGCTGCAGTCAAGGGCCTTACCGCACCGACGTCTGAAGGCGGCTTGGCTGCACGGGCGATAGTCGCCAACTTCAGAGGATGTAATGATAGCCCTGTCGTTACACCCAAATTATACCATGTACGTCTATTGTCCCTCCATTTTCCATCTCCCTATTTTATTCGTTTTTCTCGCATTCTTAGGCTGGTTCATCAGACGATATCCGACCCATTGTTCTCTGGGTCTCATATACATTCCCTCAATGTACTATCTTTGGCCTCGGTTTCTCTCTAGGCGCAAACATATTCACCAAGTATGTTGGCGAAGAGAGCGATAGGTGCCCACTGAGTGGGCTGGTTTCGTTAGCAAACCCCTGGGACTTCTACGAAGGCGGGAAATTTAACGAGAGCGGGTCATTCGCTAACCGCTTCGTCTATCGGTTCGTTCTTGGCGGCGCCATGCGATCACTCTATCATCGTAACCGAAATGCCTTCCTTACCTCGTCGTCTTCACTCCTCCCTAATAGCTTATTGGAAAAGCTCTTCTCCATGCCTAAGCTCTCTTTAGTAGAGTTCGACAATCTAATCACCACGAGGATGTTTGGTTTCGATGATGCTTGGGATTATTATACTCAAGTTAGCTCGTGCAAGGTTCTGAATAAGATTAGGATCCCTGTTTTTGGGATTAACGCGTTGGATGATCCGATTTTGGGGACAGTGGGATTACCCTATGAAGAGGCGAGGAGGAATCCCTGGCTCGTATTGGCTACCACGAAGCATGGGGGTCATATGGGCTGGTTCGAACGTGCTTCTAGTGGTGGGTTAGCTAGGTGGTATGTTAAGCCTATGACTCAATTTTTCCAAGCACTTCTTGAGGTACGTTGTTGTTCATAAACTTTTCGTGCCCATAAAGTTACTGATGTCGATGCTCGCTCCATCAGTGCGATCTGCCTCCCCGACCTAGACCAGTTATCCGTCAGAGTCATAGTGGTCTATTCCAAGAGGAAGGTAGACCCGAAGTCGCCTTTGCCGAGGTCCATCCAGAGACTGTTGACCTCTTTAGCAGCGGCGATGGGGAATCGAAATTAGTCTCGGGTTGGTGAGGCCATGTTCTAGTGTCAGGGGGCGGTGATTAGATCTTCTAGAGTTGCTGGTATTTATTTGCTTTGGGCTATGAAACGGAAATATTCGTGCTTTGATTATGACTTTGATCTGCGTGATTGGCTTCAGCAAGGCGTTCAGCATAACGGAAGCTGGTTCGGGTACGACACCGAGGCACACTTGCCCATGTATTCAAGTCCAAAAAGGGCAGGCATAGTATTCAAGCATTACGTAAGCCAATCATTTTGTCTAAATACGTAAGATAGAGGTAGAGCGTTGCAGCCAAAAGGCACACGACGACCAACTGAAAACGCCGCCCGCGTCCTGCCTTACGAGCACCTTTCCATGCTACAGTCATGTCCCGCTCACCCCCAAGCTCGTCGTCACGACCGATGACAGGTTCACGTTCACTGCATGGTTCAACATCAATACTTGGAGCGAGTAGCTCCCGCCCCTTTCTGAACATGCTCAACCCGATGGGCAGAACGTATCAAGGTTACATGCAAGCTAACCAATCTGTTCTAGAAGAAGAAGAAGAGGAAGAGAACGATGAACATGGGGACGATCTAGAGTCCGGCAGCCACGCAGACCGCAGTACGCTCTTCAAAAGCACCGTTTCGAAGGGCAAACGTGTGGCTTGGGGTAAAGATGGCGAGGCGTCAGAGATGAGCGTCCTCAGGCCTAATATCCGTCAAGAAGATAAGATACACGAGAATGAGTCCTCAGATGACGAGGTTCCGCAGGACTTCATGATCGAAGCTGCTACACCTACTGCTACACGCAAACCTTCTGCACCGCGTCAGACACCTGGGAGACGGAGACCACTGTATTCTACTAATCCGAAGACTCAGCCGTCGATATTGCCTACCTCGACACCTGTATCTATACCACCACGACCCTCTGAGGTTGAAACGAGAGAAGCCAGTCCGACGAGGCCATTGTCCGATCACCAACCAAAACAGATGCGCGGCCTGGACGCTTATGAACGAGCTCTATGGAACTGGGTGAACGTATATAACCTGGATGCGTTCTTGCAAGAAGCGTACTACTACTATGAAGGCAAAGGCATCTATAGCATCGCCTTGTCTCGTGGACTAAATCTTCTGTCGGTAATCATCTCAGTTCTACAGTTCGCTCACTTGCGTGTCTTACAACATTTTTCACAGGACAGTTGGCTTTGTGATTGGATTCTCGACGTTCCTGTTAGGATGCATTGACTACTCGCGCATTAAACCCGAACGAGCCACTCGACTATCCCACGTAGTCGTCAGTCGCTGTGTATCCAAGTTCTCAGGATTCACATTCCTGTTCTTCTTGCTGTTTACAGCTTTCCTCGCATGGCAAATCATGACTTACGTGTTGAGTATCATGAGGCTTGTGGACATGTACCGCTTTTACACATACCTACTCCGCATACCTGATGTAGGTCCAATACTTTTGTCTTGGCTATGTTAATTATTAACGCATCACTTTAAGGCAGATATTCAGACCATCTCGTGGCCGGAGGTTGTACGTCGCATCGGTACTATCCGCGAGGATAACCCTATCACTGCCATCTCCTCCAACCAACCCTCATCCTCAGTAACGGCCAAACTCGACGCCCATGATATTGCGAACCGAATCATGAGGCAAGAGAACTACCTCATAGCCCTATTCAATAAAGAATTACTAGATCTGAGAGTGCCTTTACCGCCATTTCTGAAGCGCTTTGTCGTCCCTGAAGAGGGCAAGGGGAAGATGCTAACTAGGGCGTTGGAGTGGAACCTGAGGTTCTGCTTGATGGAGTACTTGTTCGATCCTAGCGGACGAGTGAGGAAGGTGTTCTTGAAGAGCAAGAATCGCGCAGCACTGATCGGAGGGTATGTGTTGCAACCGTAACGTAACGAGTAATTCTCATTATCTTTTCAGGCTTCGAAGACGATTTATCTTCATGGGCATCTTGAACGCGATATTCGCCCCTTTCATCGTGCTCTATCTGCTCATGTACTCGTTCTTCCGATACACTGAAGTGAGTTCCACTTTTCCATAGATGGGATCGTACCATCTTGACATTCCATGTCTATCTAGGAATACCATAAAAATCCTTCCAACATCAGCGGTCGGCGGTATACTCCATTTGCTCAGTGGAAGTTCAGGGAATTCAATGAGCTTCCACATTTGTTCGCTCGGAGGCTCAATGAATCGTACCCGATGGCGAGCATGTACATCGGACAGTTCCCGAATGAGAAGCTCACCATTCTAGTCCGGTCAGTCACGCCGTATGGTTTTCTCTTCTCACTTTTTCTTACTTTATTTTCTTAGATTCATAGCATTCATTGCAGGTTCCTTTGCTGCAGTCCTACTCCTGGCATCCGTCGTAGATCCGGACCTAATAGTTCACTTCGAAGTCACGCCTCATAGGACAGTATTGTTCTACTTGTCAATATTCGCATCAATTCTTGCTGTCGCTAGAGGAATGATCCCGGAAGAGAACCAAGTATTTGACCCGGAGTTGCTCATGACAGAGGTTATCCAGTATACTCATTATATGCCGGATGAATGGAAGGATCAGCTGCATTCCAAGAAGGTGAATACAGTCGTTTACCCGTAGTTCGAATGACAACTGAACGATGTGCATGATAGGTACACGAAGAGTTCGGAGAATTGTTCTCTATGAAGATCATGATCTTCGCTGAAGAGATCCTCTCGGTCCTGCTCACTCCTTTCGTACTGTGGTATTCCTTGCCACCTTGCGCGCCTGCTATCATTGACTTCTTCCGGGAGTTTACGGTACATGTTGATGGACTGGGCTATGTATGTAGCTTTGCAGTATTCGACTTCCAAAGGCATGGAAACATCAAAGTAAGCATCTTCCATGCAAGAGTACTTCGTTTGGTTGCTGATGATCGGATCGATAGTTCGGTGCACCGACCAATGTCAACGATGAACGGCTCATGTCGAAGGAAGGCAAGATGGAGAAGAGCTTCCTTAACTTCAAGGTACATTGTCAGCTTGGAGTTGTTAGGCTTCAGTGCTAATTGTATCTGCAGGCTGCCCATCCGGAATGGATGCCCACCGACCCTTCAGGTTCACTTTACCTAAGTCGCATGGCCGACTTCAGTGCTGCACATCCTCTAGGTCTCGGTCGCCGTCGTCTCTACCAACAACGAGGCACAGAATTTAACCATGGTGTGCAATCCACCATACTCGATCGTGGCCGTGATAGGCCAGAAGACAAGGCGAGCGAATACGACCGTGCTCTCAAGGCAAGCCAAATGGCCCGAAGACGGGGTGGTGGAAGCGTTCTTATGCAAAGCACCCGATTGGGTCCTTCGGCGTCTTCGATTTTCCAGAGTAACGCTGGGTTGGCACAGACGGCTGTCTTGGGTGATTCTCAGGGAAGCACGTTTCCTCAACAGCAACTGCCGCATGGACAGGAGAGCGTCATTCCTGAGGAAGATCTCATGTCTGATGGAGGGGTTGGAAGTACGTTGGGAGAGTCGTACGTGGATGGAAGGAGACCGCAGGCTGGTGCTTCGGTTGGCCAGTCACAGAGGGAGGAAGATGAAGAGTTGGAAGATGGTGGTGTGATTGGGTTGCTGGCGCAGATCTACGGGACTGGAGTGAATCTTAAGGGACGAGGTCGGGGACCTCCACGAGCGATTTAGGAGGTGCGATGATGGATCCTTCGTCAAGACCATTTATTTTGTACTTTAAGTTACTGATACATTCATGGATACCATGACACAATGACATACAGAACGATTCTGATGTTTTAACGGCAACATCAACGGTGTTGTACAATTTTTGTCCATCCAATTCAAAATTCCCCCATTCCATACTCAGCATTCGCAGTCATAAACTTCACTCCTTCGCGAGGATCTCTTCGACCCGCTTCACTTGGTTCTCAATGCCCGTGCCGGGGACGATCTTGTGGTCGACACGAGTGCCAATACGTAAATCCGTATGGATGCGAGGGGCACCCTTGGCATGTACAGCTACATGGCATTCCTGAACAGCCTTGACGACGTCGTCCCAGGGACCCTCTGTATATCGCGTGATTCAGTACCACGGAAGACCGTATAGATTCATGTGGTAAACTGGGAAAGGGTCAAAAGATGACATACCAATGTTCGTTCCATAGCCACTGTGGACGACATTAGTGAAGGCTCGTAACTCAATAAGGGGTAGATGTGAACACGCACTGCACCTGTGAGATGCGGCATAAGGTCATTCCCAGGTTGTAAAGAGGGGTACACGGATACGAACATGATATTTGAGACCCGACTTCTTGACTACTCGTACACATTCGGCAACGTATTCCGCGATCTGCAGAAAAGCAAGGCGAACAAATGAGGCTCAGCGCAGCAAGCTGGACATCAGTCTCAACGGACAGATGCTTCAGTACCCATGGGGTTCAGGCAGAAATCTATGGTGAAAGTGTGTTCAAGCGGCTTGGGTATCATCACATTGCAAACGGTTCTGTACCTGCCAAAGCGTACATATCCTGACTCGCCATGTCAACTATGTTAGAAAAGATAGAGGTGATGGATGGTTTGAAGCAAGCCTGAGGGGGCGGACTCCTGTGTACGCAAACTATAAGTAATGTGTGGAGACGCCAAGTTACTTCCGTCCAGACGTCATCCCATTCATTCGTTCATTATAACGTCCCTGCAAACCGCATAGCTTTGAGCCGTTTGATGTCCCATGGTGACGGTAGTTCTTGAGGTGTTTTCGAAAGAGGCTTCAGTTACGAGTCGATGCAGGGCGCATTTCGAGTCTCAACAACTTCTTGTATAGGTAACACTAACCGTACACATTATACCATTTCTACTTCTTGGGTAGGATCCATGATGAAAAATTAGCGGGGTCTAAGCTGCGCTATCTTTGGCAAGAATGTCTTGCACACGCTTGACTTTGCCCTCATTTCCAGTGCCAGGTTCGATTTCTCGATCGACCCGGGTGCCAATGCGAATGTCGGTAGCTATGCGCGGTACCCCCTTGGCATGTACAGCAGCGTGACAGTCGTGAATGGCCTTGACGACTTCTGACCAAGGCCCCTCTGTGCGGCATTTTGAGTTTCGCGGAGGAAGAGAAATAGACTATCACAAACCTAGGTTGGTACCATATCCGCTAGAGATAACATTAATGATATATTGCATTCAATTAACTTTATCAGTACTTACTGCAGCTGTATAGCAGAAGGAGATGTCAGGGATATGGTACATCTGACGAGAGCTTCATGACATATACTGACCTGATGCTTTAGACCTGACTTCTGAAGCACCCGTGAACACTCTGCGATGTACTCGGCCACCTATCACAAAGATGTTCAAAACATGCCAGACCCGCAATGCAATAAAACACGTACAGATGGTTCGCCTGTGCCCATAGGAATGAGGCAGAAATCTACGAAGACACGTCAAGCCCGATCGAGTACATCATGATGCACATCCATCAGCACCTGCTACCGCGTACAAGTCCTGGCTCGGAGCGGAGGTGCTGGCCATGTCGATAGATATGGAAATAAGTTATACAGGTCTGGCAAGTTGAAACAAGTTTGAAAGAAATGCTTCAAGGATGCTCCTTGAAGGAGTTTCGGTTCAAAGTGCTGCGCCAGGAAGCGCCAGACTCTGGGCCGCCACTTCCGCGCAGGTCATTCTGGTCACAGATGCTTGCCTTCTACCTCCACCGGTATACTTTGATCTATCTCTCTTTCTGCTCTCATGGCCTCCACGGAGGTTGCTGTTGACATTCAGTCTAGGATACACGCATTCGAGGCTCTCTCCAGTTGCACCTCGCCGAAAACTGCGGTCAAATCAAGTCCGAACTTATTGGATGCACCCAATTCGCCGACCTCGACGTCTTTCCGTCCTATTGTGCCTTCCCCAACTAATTCTAGTTTTAAGAAACCAGTCTCAAGGTCCCCTTCACCGTCTCCACCTATTCTAGGTCGGAAAACGTCCTTGCTAGACCTGAAAGATTGGGTACTGGATGTCGGTCCAGTTTCTCAGGGTTCTCCTCCGAAGAGCCTATCGAAGCCCAGTTCAGGAGAGCCTCAAGGTGCTCGTCCTCCCACTCGACATGTGTCGGATTCGAGCTGGCGTCTGCATTCGTCAAGCACGCCTCTAATCAACCTTGACACAACTACGCTTTCGAAATCCACGGCGCCGCCGCTCCCACCTCGCAAGGCATCATACAGCTCATTACGATCTATATCGGTCTCAAATTCTTCTACTTCGTCGCTGGCAAAAAGTCCAAATGCATTGCCGCTACCTTTACCTTCTCAGCCAAGTCGACGGAAGTCCGATTCATTGACTGTAGATCATCCATATGCACCCTTACTCGGCACGGCGACACCAAGAGCGGGACATGTACCCGCATCTTCTATCTCATCCTTCCACTCTGTGTCGCTGTCATCCGATGGTGGGACTGATTGTACTACTCCGGGCTCAATATCAAATTTTGTTGCGACATATCCCATCGATCGAGATGAAGGACGTTTGGCAGGCGATGGAGAGAATGGGCACGAGCGAGACGACATCAGTTTGGACGATTCGTACGAAAATGTCTCCGCGTCCGCCATCAGTCCCTGTACTTCATCCGTATCACACGACTGGGGTGAGTACATGAAACGTAGAGCGGAACCACCGAAGCTACCGCAGCGGCCAAAACCTCCATTGAAGGTTAACTCATCACCTACCACAACCATTCGCTCAGATCCGACCTCTCCTCGCATTTCTCCACCGCTTTTAGTCAAACATCCTCCACCCCCGCCCCCACCTCGCTCGCGTGGCCCGCCTCCGTCAAATCGAAGTTCCCTTGCTTCCACAATTGCATCCGATCGTTCGTCTATCCTTAGCACCGCTACCTCCCGTACGAGCATATCCAGTGTACGCCCTATGCTCTCTACGAAGCCGTCACCAATAGCTATTCCTCTGCAACGCCAAATATCCCGCCCAACACCTGTACCGCCTGCCGCGCGAAGGCGGTATGAGGCCGTCTTCTGTGCGAATGTCATTTCCTGTCGTCGAGCGGAGGCTTCTGAACGTGCGAAGTCGCCGCCTCCGGGTCGTAAGTCGCGGCAGGCGGCAGGTTGGCGAGGGCTTTCCGTCGATCTCATAACGAATCCGGAGGAGAATCAGAGTAGTGAAGAGGCGGGTCCAGAGGTACTCGACCAGGAAGTTGGGAGCGATGACAGATTGGATGGTAGGATGATAGCTATGATTTGGTCGGCGTCGAAGTTGGATCGGTCGAAGCTTAAAGAGATCTGGTGCGTTTTAACAATTCTTTAACCGCCTTTTTAAGACGCTGAGGGAGGATTTATAGGCACGAGTGCGATCCTAATAACGTAGGAAGTCTCGATCGAGATGCCTTTGTTCAAGGCATGTGGAGGATTGACGAGGAGCTTCGCAAAGCTCGTGCGAAGCCAAGTCTCTCTGCCCGGTATCGTCAACCCACTAGTCATTCTATGTCATTGTTGCTTTAATGGACCTATTCACTGATATGTTGTGTTGTATACCCTTCAGCATCTATTTAGACTACATACCCTTCATCTTGGCCTTTGTTTATTCACCAGTACTCTCCTGTATTATATTAATTACTTGACAAATTCAGATATGTGTTGTATGACACTATGAAACTTGTGTATGGAATCTCTGAACAACATCTCAAGTGTATTCTATACCAACACTGATATACCCAGTAAATGAGATTAAGATATTGCAAATCAGTACTCTGCACTTCCTACATCTGAAGTTTCATCCATGTCCACTTCAGGACTCTGCTCCCTTTCTTGTTCCTTCTGTTCATTCAGCTTCTTCCAATAAGAGACAAGTGACTTCCCTAACTCCCTTCCAAGTGCCAAAGCTAGTGGTACAGGAACAGCATTACCAATCTGCTTGTATTGCTGTAAGGATATTTAGTGTTTGCCTTGATGCTCAGGTGAAGCCAACACATACATCATTGATTGCTGCTGTACCAGTTGTCTCAGACAGGAGCTTGTAACTGTCAGGAAAACCTTGGCATCTGGCATATTCCCTGACAGTCAGAATGCGCTTTTGCTAGAACACATCTTATTATGAGATTGCATTTAGCAAGAAGAATGATTATTACTCACACTTGGATGCAAAATATGTCCACCCTTTTGGTTGGGGTTGACAACAGTCATGACAGTCCTAAAGGCCTTATTGCCATCCAGCCTGCCAAAAAGAGCTTTAAATAGTTAGCAAGCTAGAGTGAAGGTATTTGTGCAAACTTACTTCTGTAATCAGATTTTCCAATAGCTCTATGTATCTTGAGAGCTTTGGGCAAATCTATGAGAGAAAAAAGTGTGTAAGGATATAACCAACAAAAATGTCTAATATAACAACCTTCATGACAGGCCTCAGGAATCATTGGAACATTGACAGTTCTGTAAACATATTATATGAGTAAACAAACAAGCAAGTTCAGTGATACACAGAACTCACCTTTCAACCACCATAGCACCAAACTGTTTGGTGTAGTGATACCTGACTGTTTTGCTACCATCTTGTCTTGACCAAGCCTGATAAGATGTAAGAGGACCACAAGGATACTCCTCAGGTTGATGAAATCCAGAGTATGGTCCACCTTCCTTGTCAGTCACAGCTGAGAATTGTATGATCCCCTGTTGCTCTCTGGAGGCAATTTCCTGCCTATCCTTTGCAGTAAGTGGATATGTCTCATGTGGATCAATCCAGTCAAACTTGGGCTAAAAAAATTCTCATGTAAGTAGTTATTAGAATTTGAAATTGGAATACTTACAAGATCTCCAATAGCATCATTGACAGTCCTAAAAGGTAATGGTGCACATTGATGGTATGTCACATTACCATTGGCATCTCCATCAGGATGTTCACGGCTTGCAGGATATAGTTTCAATTTGTTTGAGAGAGAGACATTGTGAACTCCCTTTGGATAGCAGTAGACTGGAATGGGAAACTGTGGAAGTGGAATGTCTCTCTTGGCACCCCAGAAGATTGCCCTAAGTCTTCCTTGTGGAGCACCATGCTGGCCAGCTTGCAATAGCTTAAAATGAACTTGATATCTAAAAGTGGATCAGTTTTGATCCAGGAGATTTTCAATAGAACTTACCCCAAATCCAATAAGGCTCTGAGAACAAACTTTACTGCAAACATCTGTACCTCATCACCTTTGAGGCTAAGAAATCCTTCCACATTCTCTAGAAGAAAGTATCTTGGCCTGTAGAGCTCCACATAGGACAACATATTGGCAACCAAAGAACTCCTATACAAATATTAGAAAGAATAAATGAGCTATCAAAGTAATTGACCTGATATCATTTGATGACTAGTGAATAAAGAACATTGATAAGCTTTCATATTATAACTTGAAACAATTCTTACTCTGTGATGGTTCATTCTGGAAAAACTCTGGCAGGGTGGACCTATTTGACAAGGTAAGCTGTAGGGATTTTTTACAAGAAGTTACAACTTACCACCACAGATAAAATCAACCTCACCAGGCATTGGCATGGGAGGCAACTCTTCTGGTTCTTTGTGAAGAGAAAATAAAGGCTTGGAATTTCTACCTTCAAAAGTATCCATGGCATACTTCAGAAGAAGATTGGATGAGTGATTGTAGACAAGTGTTTCTGGATGATTAGCTCTTCAAACAAAATGCATGAATATAAGTGCATAAATCTATGAAGCAAAGACTTACTGATATGAGAGAGCTGCACTTGGATTAACTTCCACAGCCCACTTTGTCTCAACAAATCCAGACATCTCCAAACCAGTGGAAAGGCCTCCAGCACCAGCAAACAGCTCCAAGCATCTGATGGTTCCATTCTGAGATAAGAGTGTTGTCTGCTCCTCCTGAGAGAGCAAATGAGAATTAAGGCAGCTTTTACACTTTGGAAGATCTATGGCATCTAGGTCCTGAATAGTCTTGATCTTCAATGAGGGTGCATGAAGATTACAGATGAAATGATCAGGATGCTGAAGCCATGAGTCTTGAAGCTTGGAAGGTATGAAGTCAGGATGATAAACAAAGGCCTTTCCTTCTATGCAAGAGACATCCACATCCTCTTTGATCTTATTAGTAAAAATAAGACATTTCTATAGTGCTCAATCAGTAGAAATATTTCAAACTTGAAAAAGCAGGCACACCTCATTGGCCATTCTAGTCTTCTTTCCTCTTTTCTCTGCCTGGGCTTTCACAATTGCATCCTGTCTTCCAAACAATCTAATATCAGCTGTAAAACTACCTTTGCATCTAGAACTGGAATAGAAGTTGACAATCTGGCCAATGTCATACAACTTATTGTGACAACTGCTGAATCTAAGATAGACAGCATCACCAGGATGGTAGTGAACTCCATAATGAGACAAACCACCACCAGGAAGTTTTGTCCATTGTGACCTTGACTGGTGCAGCCTTTTTCTTCCACAAGGAATGCACTTCTGCCAGAATTTGCAGGTCTGCAGAGCCAATTGAATCTCAGTCTCTGAAGGCTCAATAAAAGCAGCCTGAGTCTCATTCCACCAGGATCTAGATCAGAAGAAGTATAAGTTAAATTTCACCTTCAAGTGGAGAAAAATAGGAAAGTCACCCAGAGAAGAAGTTATTGTCATTGTCAGAGGGTATGAATCCACTCTGATCATCTGTGGCTCCAAGCTGTAGGACATTGCACTTGGAGTAGATGGCATCCAACTCAATGTTATCACATTCATCAATGAGAAAGAGACCATTAGGATGTGCAGTTTCTTGAAGAAGTGTTTGGCTGCCATGTTGATACCACTGGCAGTGAGCATATTGCTTTTTGCCCCTCTGGAAAAAGTAACAAATCACAGCAAACCTAACCAGTTATCAGATGATGTTGAACTGAGATAAGGTGAAAGAGAACTCACCACTTGGTATTGGCAAGTGTATTTGTACTCCAGCCAGCATGGGCATTTATCTCTCTGTTTGTATGTTCATCTTCACCTTTCTCCACAATGATAGGGTCTCCAGCCTGTAGAAGGTATTCAGCAGGTTTGAGAAATATGAACTGGTCCACATACCTTGTAGGTGACTCCATCAATCACAACTGCTGTATAGTGGTTTGGTACTGTTCTGCTACTCAGAACCCAGTGAATGGACTTGGGATTATCCTCATGAACAGCATGAGATTTCTCCAGAGTGCTATTGAGATGATGTTCCCCTTCCGTTGTGCCCACACTGTGAAGAGTATGTATGAAAAGAGTTTGAGCTATCTGCTTCACTCTGGGTGTAACAACTGGTGCACTTGGAGCAAGTGCATTATTTGAAGCTAGCATGCTCTATGCAAGGATGAGAAAGATAGATAACTTCAGAATGCAATATACTCACCTGCACTAAGGGAACATCTTTCAAAATTTTCTTAATTCTTGTATATTTCTGCAGAACTGTAGAAAATTTATGGATAAAGTAGACCATCTTTCAAGTCATTGTCAATGGTTTGTAGCATCTGAAATTTTAGTATCTACTCACAGTGCCCTTTGAGGTCAAATCCTGCTTCACTAGGTCCCGTCCTATCACTGATCTAGCCAGGAGGTTGAATGGCTGCTCAGGAGCTTCCATATAAGCGGCAAAGGATTGCTGGGAAATACGAGGATTTGAAAGTGCCTTGCTTATTACGAGGTGAAATATGCGATGACGTATCCAATAATCTTCAAAGGCCGGCAGATAAATATCCGACGGTAAAGCAAGGATATACCATGCATGCGCTGTCCGAATATATATTTTTCTACATGGAAATCAGTATTGTACAGGAAAAGATAAAAAAGAAACATACGGATTCAAGTAAACATAGTCATGTTCAGAGTCGAAGACATAATGCGCATCGAACTCAACAATCTCCGTGAGATTGATCCAATAGAATTCATCTTCGTCGTTGTCTGTTAATCGGTCCTCGTCCTCATCGCTATCTTCTTCCCAACGCTTGACTCTGCCTTTAGCAGTCAAACCTGACACACCGTCCATCAATTTGGACATTGGAGCAATGTCCATGCTACCCATATGATAAATGGTGAAGTCCGTCAGGAGTCGAACAGGAATCTCGCCACAAGCATCTTCCCCTGCAGTCGTTTCGCCAGGGAGCACCAAAGTGGCAGTCTCGTCTAACTGGCTGGGTAGAGATAATGACCTGCATCTATGCGAGAATAAGGAGAAACTGTTAATGAAAAACGAAGCAAATTGATGTCGTAACCTACCGACGCAATGGCGCCCCTACATATAGGGATCGTCCCGGACGAAAAGTGCGAGGGTCGCCTAGATCGCACACGTAAGTTGACCGTTCGACTGGAGCCATTCTAAACAGTCGACGACAATTCGCGTCAGGTTTCGTTTTACTAGTAGCGCGACACAACTCAACCTCAGGTTTGTCGCGTCCTGTCACGGCCGGTCACAACGAGACGCGTCGCAAAAGTCACGCTACGCTCACACTTTCCTACACACCTTCACCATGGCACTGCCTGTCATCAACATTAACGTTGATTATGAAAGCGAGAAACGTAAGGTTATGGTGTTATCTGCAGTTGTTGAATGTCTGACACGGTATACAGAGAAAATCAGCCAATTCCTGTCGAGTTTCGAGGGACAAGACGGTGACCTAGCCAATGGCATTGCAGACCTTGACCTGGACGGCGATGGGGACGCGACGAGGCTCAGGGGGAAGTACATGAGGCAACTGGCAAGTACTACATATGCATATTTTCTCATGACGGTTTGCTACATGGACTATGCAGCAACGAATAGCAAATCGCGACCAGCAGATGCTTGTGATCGACCTGGAGGATATTACAGACGTGAGTCCTTGTTATGGAGGAACTCTGAACTTAACGTGATATGATATAGTTTGAGAAAAATGTTGGGGAGCTTGTCCATCGCATACAAAGCAACACTCGGCGCTATGTAGAACTATTCAGCGACGTCGTGGACCGTATCATGCCTATACCCACCAAGGATATCAGCGAACAAGACGAAGTTATCGATGTTATCCTTCATCAGCGACGGGAGCGGAATGAGCGGCTTGAGGGAACTCAAGACGGATTTCCTGCCCACCTTCTACGACGATAGTACGTCTATTTGCGTTCCTTCGTCGGTTGTGTCAGAAGTTGACGTTTGAGAACAGTAACCTATACTTCAAACCATTACTCTCTGACATTTCCATGGCCGTTCGCGAAGTCAAAGGTGCACACCTTGGGAAGCTCATTACTGTCCGAGGAATCGTGACACGAGTATCCGAAGTGAAACCTCTTTTACTAGTGAACGCGTATACTTGCGACGTTTGCGGGTCCGAAACTTTCCAGGATATCTCCGGCAAACAGTTTCAACCTATCTCCGACTGCCAAAATGAGAACGAATGCAAGAAGAATAGTATCCGTGGTTCATTACACATGCAAACCAGGGCGTGTCGTTTCAGTCCGTTCCAGGAAGTCAGAATACAAGAGATGGTGAGTTTCAAGTCTGATATTCAGCATTTGAATCCTAATTAATTGACCTTCCTCACAGCCTGATCAAGTTCCGGTTGGACATATACCGCGTTCTATGACTATTCATGTTCACGGAAGTCTGACGCGTCAGATGAACCCTGGTGATGTCGTCCAGCTCGGCGGAATCTTCCTACCCATTCCATACACTGGTTATCAAGCAATTCGTGCGGGTCTCCTGACCGACACCTTCTTAGAAGCGCATTATGTCAATCAGCTCAAGAAGCAATACGCGGATATGGAGACAACACCGGAAATTCGGCAAGCTGTTGCAGAGCTACAAAGCGACCCTTCACTGTACCAAAAGCTCGCGCAGAGCATTGCACCCGAGATCTACGGTCACATTGATGTCAAGAAGGCACTGCTTCTGTTACTTGTTGGTGGCGTGACGAAGACCATGGGCGACGGTATGAAGATTAGAGGAGACTTGAACGTCTGCTTGATGGGTGACCCTGGTGTGGCCAAATCTCAACTTTTGAAATACATTGCGAAGATTGCGCCTCGGGGTGTCTACACCACAGGTAAAGGTTCCTCGGGAGTCGGGCTAACTGCAGCTGTCATGCGAGACCCAGTGACGGACGAGATGGTCCTTGGTATGAACGACGTTGACATTACCGTATATCGACTGCAAGGCTGACTTCTTATCATAGAGGGTGGCGCGCTGGTCTTGGCGGATAACGGTATCTGTTGCATAGACGAATTTGATAAAATGGAGGAGACCGACCGAACAGCTATCCACGAAGTCATGGAACAGCAAACCATTTCAATATCGAAAGCCGGTATATCGACAACGTTGAACGCGCGAACGTCAGTTTTAGCCGCTGCGAACCCGCTCTATGGACGCTACAATACGAAGGTCTCACCGGTAGAAAACATCAACTTGCCTGCCGCCTTGTTGTCCCGTTTCGATCTATTATTCTTGATGATCGACAAACCTTCTAGAGATGATGATGAGAGACTGGCGCAACATGTTACACACGTTCACATGTTCAATGAGCCTCCAGAACTGGAGTACGACCCAGTCGATCCACTCCTTGTCAGGTTTGTAGAGCTGAATGATCTGGCCGTATACCACAACTGACAGAGTTTGTAGGCATTACATTGCTGGTGCCCGACAGATCCGCCCAACGGTTCCGGCTGAAGTCTCCAACTACGTAGTCGAGTCCTACGTACGTCTGCGAAAACTTTCCAAAGAGGAGGAAGAGCAGAACAAGACGCATAGCTATACATCCGCACGTACTCTCCTTGGCGTCCTCCGTCTCTCTCAAGCTCTCGCTCGCTTGCGATACTCGCCTGTCGTCGATCAAGGTGACGTTGATGAGGCGCTTCGACTAATGGAAGTGAGCAAAGAGAGTTTGTACGAGAGTGAGGACAATGACTTCGATCATGACAGATCTGCTGTCAGTCAGATCTATCGACTCATTCGTGACATGGCTGTTACTTCGAGGAAGTCTTCCAGACGGAAACCCAAAAGACCGCGCAGATTAGGTAAAGGACCTGGTGGCGAGCGGGACGAAGATATGGATGAAGATGACGAAGATGAGGAGCTGTCTCTCGTCGATGTTCGAGCTCGTGTCCTCCAGGCTGGATTCACCGAAGCTCAGCTTATGGAGACCGTTGTTGCTGTAAGTCTGTTTTGTGTTCATTTGCCCATACCCTTACTTATATTTGATCTTGTAGTACGAGGACAATGACGTATGGATGCGAGTAGCCAATAACACAAAACTGCGCTTCATCCAGGGAGAGGTATAACATACTTGTATTTTCCTATTTTCCTTTGCTGTCTCAATGCTGTATGTTTTGCTTTGTATGAGGGTATTTCATTGTATCGTATAAATAAATATACCATCCGCTCCCAGATAGAACAATAATGAACAAGACCTTCTACATGGGCGGTGAATCCAAAATGATATGAGGGAATAAGTGAGTATGATATCATCGTGTCTCTGAGGCGTGTTCCCAGCTACCATCTCCACTTCCGCTATCATGACTCTCTGGACTATGTGGGCGCTCCAAATGCCGCTCAGGTTCTGGATGATCGGGCTCGTCTTTGTATCGAGACGTCGGTGGGCCACCAGCCGTCGAAGGTGCGTCGTCATCTAGGAAGCCAGAATGATATGACAGCCCAACATTCGGTGACCTCTCCTCCATACGACCTGGCCGCAAGCCAGTCTCTTCATCAGCATCCTCATCGTCAGATACCTCACCAAACGCGTCGTAGAGCTCCTTGGTCCTTGGACCAGGGCGTCTACCTCCCAGAGAACCCATAGCAACATCGTCTGCAGGAAGACTGCTGTAATTCCTTCTTCGCCTGACTGCACGTCTCCAGAAGAATATGCCAACGCCTGCACCGAAGAGCGCTACTGCACCTAAGGCAACGAAGAACCAAACTTGGTTTGTGACGAGATTGGAGAGGTCGGAGAACCAGCCTTCGTCAGGCGTCGGCGTCGAACTACTGGTTGCAGGGGAAGACTCAATAGCTTCGGACGCGTCCGTGGGCTTCGCATTTTCAGTGCTTGTGCCACCTGGGAAAGCGGGTTTGTCGGCTTCGCCTTCTGCAGAACCGTGGTCACCTGGGAGGTCTGCAGTGGGTTTGGGGTGAGTCTTGCTGGTAGCCGTAGGTGTTGGCGAGGACGTTTCGTCATGCGAGACCAGAGGAGGAAGGGTATCATCTATGAGAGGCACTTCGTACTCCTTGACATTTGAGGCATCAATGACAGAACCCCATAGAGTCATGGTCCAACCAAGGAAAACGCCATTCTGGTCTTCCTTGTCTTGATCTGACACTCGTATGGTCCATGAACCAGTCGGGTCTTCGTCCCTACGCCAGTGTTAGGACTTTTATAAGAAAGGAAAATACATTAAACGCACCAATGCTTTACTGTCATGAAAGTCCAGCCAGGGAAGCCGCTATCTGAAGAGTCCTGGTACCGTTTGGCTGCCAAAATACTCCTGATGCCATTGGGACTGACTAACTCAACCTCTACATCGCCTCTTCGGGTATGTGTGATCCAGACCTTCACCGTAATGTGTTCCAACCTCTCAAAGTTTTGTTGGTTCAGCATATCCTTGGTCACCTCAACAGTGCTAGTAACGCCACCAGGTACAATATCCACACCTCCAGACGCAGAGTGGAATACATCCATAGTACCATTATTGAGCTGGACGACCGGGAGATCTACCCATGCCTGAGGCTTGACGAGCTGCCAGTCCTGTGCCGCCTTGATGAAGTCAACGCCATTCAAACTGCCGTAACCGTACTTGTAACTGAATGGGCGACCAACGGCGGTCATTTCCCAGTCGGGATCGTCGGGATTGACATGCAAGGCGGTTTGTACGCAGAGGTGCTGAATATCGCGCCAGCTTAGATCAGGACTACGGAAGCAAATTCAGCGTTGAGCACTATGCGTAGAAATACTACTACGGAGCGTACCGAGCACTGAGAGCCAACGCGAAGACACCCGCTGCATTCGGAGCGGCAGCCGATGTGCCACCGTGCGTGTGTGCACACTTGTTTTTGCCGATGTCTGTCGTTGTCTATTTGCCATGTTAGGTATACCACGAAACATGCTTTTGGAGACGCACAATGTGGTTACCGCTTCCCGAAGAGTACGCAACAACCATATTGGCAGCGCAAGGTTCCGAGTAGTCTGGGTGAAGACCTCGATAGTCCAGCGCTGCCACGGTGACGGAGAAAATACTGTTTGTATAACCATCGAAGTTGCACTGGTCGCCGTTCCTGCCTCCATTCCCGCTAGCAAAGACGAATACGGAGCCCTTGCCAGATCGACCGTTCTGAATACCATTCACCATGGCCTTCTTGATGAGATATCCCGGTCCTTCCATAGCTTTACCATTGTCAGGAGGACCCCAACTACACGAGTAAATGGAGGAGTTTTGGTAGCCATAATTAAGCGCGGCTGCTTCGTCGATGTCTGAAATTGGTCCTGAGAGTATCCGAATACCGGCAACCTTGGACTCGTAAGCAATGCCTATACCACATACGTTGTTCTTCACTGCAGCAATCTGGCCAGCACAGCGAGTGCCGTGATGATCGTCGAAGAGAACCGGGGTGGGAAGGTCGACATGGTCGTTATAATCATGAGAACCTGATGCATCCTAAATGTACGGGCTCAGTGAATAACTAGAAGAGATAGTATATCTACGATACGCACGAAGTTCGCAGCAATATCGTCGCTGTTGTAGTCCAAACCATCATCCACAAGGGCAGATATAACACCCTTCCCCGTAATACCCATTTCCCACACCGCAGTCACATTCATCATATGCGCAGGGTACTCGTCGTTCACTAGATGCCATTGTCGAGGGAATTCAGGGTCCACTATATTCAGTCGTTGAGCAACTGAAGCTACCTTCTCGGCGTCATGAGGATGTGGGGCAGGTATGGGTGGTGGTGCACGCTTCACGCGTTGTCGTAAGTCTTGTCGAGACAGATATTTGACAGCAGACGATAGCCTCTTTCTATGCTGTACATCTTCCGATCTGCTTTCGAAGGGCGAAGCAGCACTACGGCGAATCTCTTCTAGTGCTCGGATTACACGATCCTCGGAATCTCGAGCACTAAGGTTGTGTGAACGAGGTTTCTCCGTCCGTACAAGCCAATGGTTTCGTAGTTCTCCCGCTTGTTCAACGACCTCGACACCTAGTGATCGTGCGGTTTCGGCCAGCGAAGCACCCGCGTGAGGGTTGTGTTCCAAGACATAGTAATCATGAGTAGAGTAGTGTCGTTTTGAAGGTCGTGAGGCAAGGACGGGTTCGTACGCAAGTAAAACGAGAAATAGAGAGAAGGGCAGCAACCTCATTGAAAACCAAAGACAGACCAGACGAAAACGAAGGTGCGGGAATCCAAGGAGAGACGGGAGCAAAGATGTGGATGAGAGCCTACTATGCCAGACGCCCACAATTCCTTTAAGGCGATGTCCACTCCATCAGGTATCAGATACCAAGCGTCTCCCACTCATTCAAGTTCCCTCACTCTACCGTGTTTCAAGCATGATGACGGTTCCGATGGCAGTAACAGTCAAGAAATATGTATTACACCGTACATAGCCGTAATAGATCCCATCCTCCCAACTGTCCTACGACTCCACCGCCGAATGGAGAAGAGAATGATTTAAGAATACATACGCTCTTTCGTTGCGTTTGTTGAGCCAACTGCCAATCTCGAATTGTACGAAGGGAGTATTTGGTTCCAGCACTCTTCCCCTCTCAACAGCGCGATTCACTTCCTCCAGGTTGCCAATGATTGGTGCGAGTCTCTCCCGGAAATCTTCAAATGCATCGAAGTCTTCATGAAAGTCAGCTGCTTCCAAACCATCTAGTAAGGAATTCTACGACTATATGAGCTTCAAGTCAAGCATGGTGCTGCGAGATGACCTACGTCATTCCTGTTGATAGCTATTATTAATGTGTCGCCATCTTCGTCCTCAATCATGAAGAAGAATTGATACCGGGGCACCACGGACGTATCCGACATGTTGTCAACACACTTCGTGCATATCCTAAAGCCCTTGGGGACGCTATGGACCAGAAATTATGAGTTAGATCGTGAGAAAGTGGTTACGGACAGCTACGCACTCTTCTTTGCATCCAGTACAATGTAAGACTACACAGTCTTCCAACTCCAGCGGGTACAAGCTTACAATTCGTGCACGCACAAGAAATCTGGCGGGACAAGTGGTACATCGCTGAATTTGTTTGATGGTCATGGTACCAGGAGCAGCAGTCCGTTGTGGCTTCTTCGGTGCAAGGTCGTCGCCCATCGTTGCTTGAGGTTCCTGCTTCTGTTTACGACCATTTGTCATCTTACCGTTAGCTTGCTGAGCTATCCCTTGTTCCGATTTCTGCTGGACCTCCCACTCTTCTTTGCGCCTAGAATCATTATTAGCGGATGCGTTCATATCAGGCTAAGGAGCACGATACATACTGTAGGAGTGCAATCAGATCCTCGTTACCGGTCCCTTGCGCGTTGAGTTTGAATATCAACCTCTGATTACCTCCCATTCGCCCAGTGAGTCTGACCTCCCCCCTGTACTCGCTAGTCCGCAGCCTGATATGCCGCAGAGAAACAAAGTCACCAGGCTTCAGCGACTTCGCCGTCTTGGCCTGTTCATCCAACAGCAAAACTTTGAGAATACGATCGTTTGGAACCAGATCCCCAGGCTGTCTATCGAACCATACGGATGCAAAATCATTTCTGCACGTGTAGTCGGTGGCGTAAAGATAACTTCGCTCATCGTCTTTGTGTGAAATCCCAAGGACCTAGAAGTTGTAGGGGTTAATACGGAAGCGAAAAGTACAAAAATTAGCTAGGTATATAACACACTTGTACAGTGCAACGAAAGAACTTGTCTGGTATCGTCTCTTCCAACAACCTATGCGGGAACTTGTTTTCGCCCTGCTCCTCGGCCGTCCGCTGCCACTCAGCTTTACGTCTAAGAGTCATTTGAGTATAAACGCATCAGGGAGAACATGGCAATACTCACTGCAGCAACTCAGCCAAATACGGCTGACTATCCAATTCGTCCACATCCAACTTCGTGATCTTGTTTTCAACTAATTTCCCTGCCATACCTCCGCCCTGGCTATACCTCATCCTCACATTACGCAATAGGTAGAACTCTCCAGGTTGCATGTCTTCCGCCGCCAGTGCCGCGTCGTCCCACATTTCGATCTGCAGAACGCGATCGAGTAAACCCGGCGGGCACCAATCCGATTGTTGAGGGATGAATAGCTCATTTCGCGTGTAGTCAGTCACGTAAAGATTGTAAATACGAAGGCGGTTGTTTGTGTTGTCGTATTTATAAAGGACCTGTAAATGAAGTTAGGAAGATGCATAAGCGGGTGGTCAAGTGCTAATTCATACCTCAACGGTACAATCGAAATAACCCTGCGGTGGAGCATCAGGCGAAGCATCTTTGAGGAGTCGATGTTCCCTATTCTGTCTTCGAGAATCCGCGCGAATCGACGTAGCACCGATAGCACTAAGGTCATGATGAATCGGCTGGTTTGATCCCTCTGGTCCATGTTCCTCTTGGACAGCATTCCACCAGTCATTGAGACGTATACAGTACTGAATCTCTTCCTGGCAGGGTTGGAAAGACGAAGGACTGCCAGCGGAGGAATCATCTTGGTGTCGTCGAAGAGATTTGAGATCCACGACTGCCCACGTCCACTGTCGCATCGAAGGTGCGAGGTACTGTAAATTGCCCTTATATTCTTGGACCTATGAAATATCAGGTGTGCACTAGGTGAATGAAATGTGAAGAAACGTACTCGAATATCGCGTAACAGAAGAATATCGCCTTTGGAAATCCCATCTGGAAGGTTGTGTTGACGACTGGCTGTGAAACAGTTTATGGAAAGACCCTTTTCGAGGTCATGAGAAACTAAGTTCGAAGGATCTACCAGCGTGACCCTCCTGCAGTACTCTGCAGTAGCGCGGAAATATTTCAGTCAGCGAGAGCGTGTGGCTTGTAAACCAAAGCTTAATTACCTCCTTTTCTGGTTTCCCTCAAATCCCCAACGTCCAAGATTATGCCAATCACGTTCTGCATGGAAGGGAAACGCGGCAAGGAAGCGAGGGAAGCTAAAGGGGCATATTGTACATCATACGGGTGCTACAAAATGTTAGTCAGGGTTCTCGATGTTTTCAAGTATCACATTACCTTTGAGACGGAACAGCCCGCTCGCAAGTTGAGTGCTGGATCCCCGTGAGCACTGTTTTCATGCTTGACAGGAGTTGGAGTAGGGACGGGTGAGCGAGCGGGGATTAGTCCATTCAAATCGTGAATCGTAGGTGGAGGTGTACTCCGCCCTGATTCAGACACAACCGAGCCTTTCCCAGGCGATACAGATATCGAAGGATGCTGGAGGGAATTCGATGCTTGAATGTCCGATTGTTCGAGTGATGTCTGAACGGCCAGGGTCTCCTTATTCTCTATGACTGCCACTTGAACCTGTGGGGGAGGCGTCTGACGAGCCTGTTCTGTAGCCTTAAGTGCTGCCCTTTGCCTCCGACGAGCTGACTTTTCAGCCTTCTTCGATAAGTTGGAAAAATTCGTCGTTTTTGGCTTAGTTGTATGCTCGAGAACAACAGCCTTAGTTGCTCCAGGCACCACAGCGGACGAGCCTTGTACAAATTCTGGAAGGCTGGCGGAATGGCTGTTGAGCGAAGAACCTGGATTAACCGAGCGCACGGAGGTCACGCTAGAGGCTGAGGGTGATCTCTGCTCTGGGATGCCAGGACGAAGATATTCACTCTTGGAAGAAGCTACGAGCGTGTTTTGCCTGCCTGAAACGGAGTCCACGCGCTTGATTTCATTGGAAGTTGACTGTATTGCAAGAGGCGTCTTGACCTCAGCATCATGGAATGGGCGCGGGATTCCAGGACACTGCGAAGATAAAGGCGGCTGTACGACAACGTTCTGCGTAGAGAACCAGTCATCTCGAGGTACCTCGTGTGGGTGAGGAATAACCTTTTTCACCTGTGTAAGACCTATGACATCTTTCAAAGTAAGAGATATGGAAACACTTTGTTACTTGGACATGTACCTGCAAAAGAATTCACTGACTGTAAAGGGTCAACAGCGCGACTCCTGGATACAAATTTGAGCGCCACGCCATCGCGATAATTGAGAGATAGCCCTAAAACGTTGGATTTTGACACAGTTGACGCCTCAACGATTGCTCCGTTTAACGACAGTTGAAACCGATCACCAACGGAGAAGTTGACACCTGACGATACCAGGAGTTTCGCGCACCCGTCAGCGAACGACACGTCGAAACGGAAGGTATTTCCGTTCTCCTTAGTCTCCATGATCAGCTGAACCTTTCCACCCATGGGAGGCCATTTCATATGGACGCGTCCTTCCAGGTAACCTGTTCCGTCAGAACCAGACTGGCGAATATCTGAAGCTCTACGCTCTTGTGATGGTTGGAAAAGTACATCGTCTTCGCCGTTGGAGTCAGTATGTTGTTCGATATGAGCCGCTTTGTGTCGTTTGCGTTCCAAGTCCAGTTTGCTGTCACCGTTTCGTTTCATGGCAATGGGTTCGACCCACAACGGCGGTGGATGGCAAGCCTGCGACGCGTCGCGACGCGCTTGTCAGGAACGCGCGACCGACGATCGAGATCTAATCTAATCACCCTCGTAATGCACTGTGGCATTGTTTACCGTTCCTGCAGCCTCTTGCAGCTATTTCCTGAACCACTACTACCACCATGTCAGAAGTACCGCTACCCATTTTGTTTCACCGTGCTTTGCAAACAGCATCGAAAGCCGCTAACTTGCCAACAATCGAGGACGAGACCCAGGTTGGTCCTATAGCTCTATTGAACTAACGAATTTCTCAACACACTTCATGCTACTTCTCTAGGAGCTCATTCAATCGGCCGTGGATGACCTACTCACTGTTCGCTCCCATATCACTGATTTGTCGCTATTCAGTCCAAACGAATCCATTGGAGACATTGCTACTAAAGATCTTGTCTATCTTTCTGTCCCTTTCGCAATCGCGCAGGTACAGAAACGCGCAAGAATCATCGATCGAGAGGAACGCATTGATCACGCTCTACGTGTTTTGGTATGTAAAGCATTCCAGATGCTGCTGGCGATACCAATGTCATGGTAGTAGTCCTATTTCAGGTCGTTCCTCTCGATATTGGAGACCTATGACATCGTTCCCGAAGCGGAGAAGAGTCTGTATGAACGCCGTGCTTCTTCAGTCAATGATCCCGCAAAACGGAGAGAACTCAGGATCAAACAATTTCAAAAGGAGAAAGAGCTCAAAGCGAGGATAGAAGTAAGCCTTTGCCGTCGAAACTGGCCCTCATTCACGATTCCTCACCTTACATACCCATCAGAGTCTTCGCAAACGTCGGAAACAGGGCCCATCGGACACGGAGCCCTCCTCGGAATTTGAACTCATTGCGTCTCTACTTCCACCACCGTCATCTGAGAAATCTGCTTCTGGCGAAGAGGAAGATCCCGAAACTGAAGACATCTTGCGCGAAGTTACTCTCGTGCTATTGCGCCTTTTCTACGCTCAGACGCATGGAGAAGTAGACAGTTTACAGCAAGAACTTGAACTACTGAAGAGTGCTCCGCCGACACCGCCTAAGCTTCCTATTGATGATTCTAGGCAAGGGAAGACAAAGGAGCAGGATGAAATGTGGAGATTAGATGCCCCTCCACTTATCGGAGGTCCAGGTGGCAGAGGACCTCTACTAGATCCAAGCGGCAAGGTGATCATCTCACATCATATTCTTGCTTTCGAAGTATTGACGCGGTCGTTGGTCTCTATCACCTAGCCACTGAGGCCGTTCACCATCCTACCTTCCAGTGCTGCAGATCGAGCTCGTCTTCAAGCACAAGTATTCCAGCCTGATCACAGACTTCCGACAATGACCGTTGATGAGTACCTCGAGATCGAGGGACAACGAGGGAACATAATCACCGGTGGAGGGTAAGCCGTGCAACGTAGTCTAATGTCCTATTGGGTACGACTAATATCATTTCTTCCTTAGACCACAATCTGAATCTAAACCAACGACATCGGAACAATTGCAGCTTGATTCCGAGATGGAGGGGACAGCCTTCAGCGAACAGAAGACTGAAGAGAAACGGCAGAAGGATGAGAAATGGGCACAGTACACCGATACACACCCCAGGGGTGCTGGAAACATTATGAATCGAGGTTGAAGGTCGACTAGTAGTGTATGTACGATATCGTGAAGTTCCACAATGATGTACAATATGGTTTTGAATTTCTTCAGACGACTCTACGTTGAGCGATAACCAACACGAAACAATTTTACAAACTTTTATCCAAACTTACGCATGCACTGATTACTCTCATTTCACGAGAGGATCTTCTCCGTCGAACAAGAAGGTCCATAGTGCATCCTTACTCCGGAAGTCATGATGTACGATGCTCACCAACCACCTCTTCGTCCGTACA
Source organism: Somion occarium (assembly GCA_964035595.1). NCBI lineage: Eukaryota > Fungi > Basidiomycota > Agaricomycetes > Polyporales > Cerrenaceae > Somion > Somion occarium. The sequence goes on from OZ037946.1 coordinate 2,929,538, forward strand.
CCATCCAGTAATTCCCGTTCTGGAGATTTGGGTGGGTAATATGATGCCCATTCTGCCCAAATCGAGAAGGCCTCATCCGCCCATGCGAGGAACGACTCCTTTTCGATGATAGTGGACTGAGCGATTTCCTGACCAGGGAAGACTCCCCACGTTACGGCATTCCGGCCACCTTCTGGGACGTTCGTTCGACATTCACCCTGTACGTATCACATCTAAGTTAGTATGGCAGACCCACATACTTCAGTTGCAGACGACTGACCTGAAGATTACCCGCGAAGTAATCCACCCAACCGCCGCCGCGTTCCCTGATCTTCGTCTCAATCTTCTCCAAGTCTTGCTCCTCTACAAAGAACTCAACGAAGCTTTTCTGATAGACATAACCACCTGTTGGTCCCCATCCAACAACCTCATCCGACGAGTCAGCTCCATTGACGGCTGGCTGTGAACCAACAGTCCACCACCCATTCTTGGTGAGTTTTTCAACATACGACAAGATAGTGAGTGATTCTGGTGAAAGGGGGAAAGGCGAGAAAGGTGTAGTAGGTATCTCGGAGTGTAGGTACCGCAGGAATATGTTGGTAAGATCGTTGAATGTCTTCGGATGACCCCATTCCTGAAGACTTTGATGCTATCGAAATCTCAGCGTGCGTCGGCTGTCAGATTAAAGAGAAGAAACATACGGGGATGACAGAGCTATTCCACGGGTTTGGATCGCCATATGCGGGACTCTTAAAGTCACCGAAACGACCATTAGGAAACTCGTCCCAAGTTGCAGCATTGTTCACTTCTCCTTTCCCGGCATCAATGTCGATTGGTGGATGGTTAGTAAGCTTGCTTGCTGCCGAGTCAAGAGCACTGTGAGGAGAGATTATAAGGTCTGAGTCTGGTTGTGGGGCATGGATGATGGTGCCGGGAGTCTCCTATAAGAGCGATTAATAGGATAGAATAGAGTGGGAGTGAAGCAGTGCGTACTGCAATGAGCTTGTTTGCGACCTTCGGGCTACTGCTGTTAGTCCATTGTAAGCCCTCGATCACACGTTGGACGCTCTTCTCCAGATTCAACGTGCAGAAATGTACACCAGGGATTCTTCCTTCCGTCGTAAGTCGACGAATCATCTGAATCGCCAGCTTTACGCCATAATCCTTGACCTTCTGATCATCATGCTGGTAATCCGGGGAGGTGTATCTCAGTCATGCCCTACGTAGAATGTATACAAAAGCAAGAGAATACCTTGATCTGTTCCAAATCTTTCAGCAGAAAGTCAGGCACACGGGTACCACATAGCTTCGTGAGTCGTAAGAAAGAAGAATAGGTCTGCAATGGCATGATTCCTGGTATGATGGGAACCTGGATGCCTATAGTACATCAGTACATGAGCGACGTTCAGAATATGACATTTCATATCACTAACCTTTCGCTCTGACTTTTCCAACCCATCGAAGGAAATTATCTACATCATAGAACAACTGTGTAATGATGAAGCTGGCACCAGCATCAACTTTCGCTTTGAGATGTTCAATCTCGCCATCTTCATCGGCATCTCTGTCCGTATGTCCGTCGGGATACGCTAATCACTCTGTGAGCGATGAGCTCGACTAAACGGAAGGACACGGAGATGAGACATACCAGCAACACCGACACAGAAGTCCGAGAATTCAGGCGTCGATTTAATGTACTTGACCAGATCTACGGCGTGGCTGAACCTTGGATCGGTAGGAATCCAGTATTCTTCTCCGCGGGGAGGATCTAGGAATCACCATAAACGAGGCGTAGTCGCCATTAAGGTGTTACAACTCGCCTCCTCTAAGAGCAAGAATATTCTCGATTCCTCGCTCCTTTGCGGCCTGTATGGAGTCGTTCAACCCACTGTGTTAACAACATCGTATAAATGATATCGACTCACCCTCAAAGCCGAGTCTACGGTACCCTGCAACATATTCGTGCAGGTAAGATGCATAATAGTAACAATTCCAAACTCCTTTTGGGTCAATCCTGCTAGATCGAGACTTCGTTCCATGGTGCTGCCTCCAGCACCCCAGGTTATGCTAACTGCCAGAGGTTTCAGGATAGCAAGACGCGAGATACGATCAAGCAAGTTCTCAAAGCCCTAGAGAGGTGGTCTGAGAGCATATTCAAATTCACGAATAAAACGCCTCATACCTGCTCCGTTTTGGGTGGAAAGAATTCGAATGTGTAGAACGGGTGGTCTTCATGGTAGCTCGCGATCTTGTCTAACAGCTTCATCTTGGCGAAGCGGAGAGAACGCTAACGGAAGGTGGCCTCTGCAGGATGGAATCGCAGCTCGTGGACGATAGCGGACGCTGTCTAATCTCCGAATTGCGCAATGATTACTCTGACGTACTGTATATACTCGGAAGTGCTTTCACCCAAATATGCCTTCTTGAATATATCTAGCTTTGAAGCTTGATCCAAAGAAATAGTGTAACGGCGGTAGGATGTTGTGTATGAAAGGTGTGCACCATCAGCCGAGAGCACGAACATCAAATAGCGAATGCAAACGTAACGCGATCGTACTTCCGGGGAAACGTCCCGGGACCCAAGATCATTCACAGCTTTGACTTCGACCACGACGACCCTCTGAACGAATTTCTATAGTATTAGTCTGCCGTGTTATTGACTCCAAACCTGCTGGGAAGGTTGTTTGTCTAGGCTAATTGCACACCGGAGACCATTATGAGTGCAACATCTCCAGTAACTGCGGACTTCTCGTCACCGCCGTTGAAACGTAGCAAGATCGTGCTACTTGGAGACCAGAGTGTAGGAAAGACCAGTCTTATTACAAGGTTCGTTCACAGTCTCTTACGCTTAGAAACAACCCTCTCGATGCTGAACCTATATGCATGTAGATTCATGTATGACACCTTCGACAACACGTACCAAGCAACCATCGGCATCGATTTCCTGAGCAAAGCAATGTATCTTGAGGACCGAACGGTGCGGTTACAGCTATGGGACACTGCGGGCCAGGTATGTACATCGCTCAGGGACTCATTTGGAAACTGACACGTATGGCGTTGCAGGAACGGTATCGCTCACTAATCCCGTCATATATTCGAGATTGCTCAGTTGCGATTGTTGTATTTGACATCACAAGTGCGTGCGCAACGCTTCACTATGTTGGTCTTGCCTCTAACATAAAGCTCAGACCGCCAGTCGTTCCTGTCGACATCGAAATGGATTGATGACGTCCGGTCAGAGAGAGGAAACGATGTTATCATTGTATTAGTGGGGAACAAGGCCGACCTTTCTGACAAGCGGTATGACTTATCCAAAGTTCACGCGACTCCCTCTGGTTGACCGAGTGCTATAGACAGGTAACTCTCGAGGAGGCGAACGCGAAAGCCACGGAGCTCAATATCATGTTCATGGAAACGTCAGCAAAAGCGGGACATAACGTTAAGAGCTTGTTTAAGAAGATCGCTATGTCACTGGTAGGTATGGAGAAAGAAGGTGAAGCCGCTGAGCAACAAAACACCAGTGAGTGAAACTCTGCGTCATTCGGAACATCCATTGATGACCAGATTTCGGGACAGAAATTGACGTTACCTCACCAACAACGAACGAGGTACCTGATGCATCACAATGCAACTGCTGAATATGTAGCGCGTTTATTGGAGGTGATTAGGGTGACTCTTCATTTGACATGCCCTGATGGAGGGTATATCGTTTACCATTTGCGCCGTTTTACCAAGGTTTCACTCGTTTTCTGCTTGTTTGTAACTTCATAGATTACTTCTCTCGATATTTTCTCTCAACTGGATGTACGAAGTAAAACCGAGAGCTCATCAGGCCATCTTTATTGACGGAACTTGAAAGCTCGTATGGGTCCGACATCAGTTGTCGTTTGGACACTCTGGCCATTCATGGGATTTGTGCAACTTGCTCTCGGTGCCCAATTTGGTTTTCCGCTAGCTTTCTCCGTTTCTAGGCTTTTCGTCTTTGCGAACCACCTCAATCTACTATTCCATATAAACAGCAATGGTTTGAGTGATAATTGTGACTATGAAGACATATTGGTCAGTTGTTGCACTGTAAGTGTTGCTTAGCTAGTTCTTCTATGTCCAAATGGATGTTCTTAGAATTCGTAGTTTACACGTCCGATCATTTGATGCCAAGTGCCGATCGCGTCGACTCACGCGTTTACACATTTACCTCCACCTCCAAATCCGCCATCCTGTTGTGGTTTTCGTTGTCTCAAATTCTCTCCTCAGTTACAACTTGAGTTAGACTTCTAAATCAAAATGTCGACTGCGACACCAACGCTTATCCCAAGAAGTCCGGTTTTCCCGAATGTCCTTCCAATGCCGCCACAACCTCACCCAATACCCTTACCTCCTTATGGGTACCCTCCGAGCCGATTCCCACGTCGACGTGATCTACACAGAGAAATGAACGACTTGAGCGATGAGGAACAGGAGATGGAGGATTTGGTACGAGCATTCCATTTTGGCTGCGCTTTCACATATGAATGCTCACCGACTATCTACGTGTGGTGCAGAATGAGGAGATCAAGAATAGAGGTGCTAGCTTCCTCATACCAATAGGTCGTCTAATGACACAGCAGGAAGAGAAGAACGATGTCGGTGTTCTCTTTCCCATTTTTGAGTCATTGAGTCATCCTTGCTCACAATCGGCCTTTCTACACTCACAGGCAGACGAGGCTGAGGATGATGACGACGGAGATGGAGACCACTCTTCTTCCGAATCATCAGAACCATCTGAAGCTGCACCGTCCGAGGAAGAAGAGAACGAATCTGAACAGGATCTTGATGCTGATATGGAAGATATGGACGATGAAGCCAACGTCACAGCCGAGACAGCAGATTCGGACGACATGGATGACGAGGAGTCAGAATAGCTCAGCTTCTGCATGGGTGGATGCTTTGTCATGTCTTTCGTACCATGTATATTACCGGTGAGCAACTATGCGATTTTCCTGACAAACGATTCATCACAACCCAAAGCTATCATACTTTTTATCAGTTTCATGCTATCAATGACCGGAGAGATCGTCTATTCTGGTTGGAGATATTTTATTTGAGTAACATCCCGAAGGCACTATGGCCGAGTGGTTAAGGCGGTAGATTCGAATTGCCATTCGAATACATCTACTCCTCTTTGAGGGCGCAGGTTCAAATCCTGCTGGTGTCGTTTTCGTTTTTCTTCCACCATTGTCTAGCACATCTAAAGGGCCGCTCATATGAGGACTATAATCTTCTTCTGCATACCTTACAGCGGTAGATATTAGCCAACGTGATTGGTGAATTTCGACACTGCACTATTTTTAAATTAATTCGAGATATTGCCTGGAACAGCAACCTCATGGATGGTCTTGCATAACATGTATAAACAAAACGATCGAATTCGTCACCAGTGCTCTTGCCCATGCAGTACAACTGTAATCATCCTACCTCATAGTCGGTCTATCAGAAATGATTTACCCATTCCGTACAACTGAATTGGCTCTGAGAGACTCTGCATGGTCCGAAGTTCTGGAATTGTACCCTATCTCGAGCCGGGCTTCCTGTCTCACGGACTTGCACCGACGCTATCTTTTACCAATCGTTGAACCATCTCTGAATGCGGTCACTGAAGCACGGATACACCTGCACAGAGCTAAACATACTGTGTTTGCTTCGCCACACATCAATTCCCTTCAAGAGCCTTCCACGCTTTGCCTCAGTATTCTTGGTGCGCTGTTCTGGTTTATCTGCCTTCGACTATGTTCTCGCCGCAGGGCAAAGGAGATCGACCCCACGCCAGCGCTGAAAGCACTCTCTGCACTTGTTGTACCTACCCGTTCTCGCTGGCCTTCCGCGTTTTTGCATGTTGCTCGCCACGCTTCTGCTTCCCGAGGCAAGACCATAACGCTTCCTTTCCGAATGCTCTATGCCCATACTCGTTCTGGAGAGGTCGAATTCAGATGGGACAACGGCAGCTTGCCTGCTTTGATGTCGAGCCAATTGGTTGTCGATGGATGGCAAATCCGTCTGGAAGTGGAAAACTCATGGAGGAGACTTTTGAGCTGGCGCATCTTCACGTCGCGTCTATCTTCTTTGACGTTCGAGGTATGCATATCGCTTTACATTTCTGTAGATGCCCCGTCCGTACTGAAACAAATATCGACAGCCTAATTCTGCGTTGCGTAAGTGCATATATGCGGTCTTTTCCATCATGATTGCACCGTTGAAACTGACATGATATGACTTACCTTGTATCTATATATAGCTTCGGAGACAAAGAGCGAAATCTTGCCTAATGCCGCTGTGGATGCCCCCGGGAGTTGGCCAATCCGTGAAGTCGTTCTTGACGCTGTGCCGGCTTCCCGCCTGCCATCATTCATCCAAGCTATTCAACGTCGATCTGAGAAATCGTTCATCCTCAGTTTTTCTACTAGAAGCACTGCGGAGCCTCTCCAGGATGTGTCATTTGTCCTAGCTTCACTGCCATTCCTGTTGCGGCGGTATCACAGATCCATGCCTATGGCAAGGTCCTCCCGAGTAGCCACCCCGCTCTTCACCCCTATCGATGCCATCGTGAAGATCCTCTCTTCAGGGCCTTCCCCTTTTGTTGTAGAGTCCGTGAAGAACGTGTCTCAATACCACGCGAACACGCTTGAAGCCTATGTCGAAAGCTTGGAGACCGAAGTGCTCGTGCGAACGCAGTGTATAGAAACATGTGGCATTGATGGATGGAGAGAAGACCGATTCATGGCCGCCTGGGAAGCTGCGTTATTCACCTCCGGCCTCTTGTCGCGTTGGGCTGTAGTAGTTTCCAGACGGTAATAGTGGATCCCGTTTGTTACAGTCCGCTGCAGAGAACGATACGCTGACCAGTTTCGCATTATTGATGAAATATTGTCTACCTCCTCGCTATCTCCATTCTCCAACGCAGTCCGACAGTCCGAGTCAAAGTCCTTCACCCACTTCTTCCGATGCTTGGCACTTCAAACAACAAGCGAAACAGGATAATTCCGGTTAAACGGGTAACTTCTCGGACCGACGGCGAGAGTCGGATCGGTCAGCGCTTACGTCACTCAATCCGATAGGTTGATGCACCAATCCTTGTTCAATGTTCAATTTCCAACATTCCATTCGCGTGGTGTGCTTTTTAAAGCAACCCTATCTCTGGCCAGTATATTCAAGACATCAACAGCCACCATTATTCGGTACAATGTGATGCCTGCTATTGCGTAAACAATGCTCAAGATTGGACACACCCTAGTACGCAGGAGCTATCTCAAACTAATTGTCCTGATTGAAGCCCGTATATCATGCACTAGGCCATCGAGGAGCATTCGATACGGTATCTAAGAATTGAAACGCTTTGGAGATCTTGTTCCGTGTCGTTTCCGCATCTCTGCGACAGAGTTCAGTCCGGTTGATCTTGCTCGGCCGATTTCCTTTTCGAACACAACGGTGAGGCTGCCGGAAATGTCCGATCCCGATTAGGAGCGAAACCTTCCCTATAAGGTATGTAATTGCTTAGTCATCGAGGAAACTGGGAGAAATCGCGAGAATGGGTAGTGTTGTGGCGAATTGACTCAGGCGTCGAGTGAGAAGGGGTATTCGTCGACTAGCATGCCCCCCGCTTGCTCCCGGCTTGCAAAATAATATATAAAGTCCTGCCCAACGTCATGTACGTTTCCCTTACTCCTTTCGACCGCGCATTTGCGCACCGTTCTTAATTTCGCCCTCCCCCCTTCTTCTCTCCGCCAAACGCCCCCCATGGAGAGCACCCCTCCCAGTACTACGCCTACGCTGACGGGTAACGACGATAACGAGGGGCACCACCACCATCACCACCGTCACCTTCCTCACGTCTCCTATCCTCACCCAGGCCCCCATCACGATCCCACTCAACCTGATATCAGTTTCCCTTTCCAAACTACCAATGTTCAGGAAGGAGGTTTCACGGACGAGTACCGTGTAGTATCCGACACTGGTCTCATTTCCGCCGATAAGGCGTTGCGACCGATACCATCTCACATCTCGATAACTCCGCCTGCACTTCGGGATCCAGAGAAAGCAGAGCAACTCAAGAAGGTCAAGCTAGTCACTTTCCTCGAAAACGATCCGGAGGATCCGCGAAACTATTCTAAAGGCTACAAATGGTGTAAGTACAGCGCCTGTAACATGTTGTTCCCTGCTGATGGGTTTGTGATGTAGTTCTCACGGGAATATGCGCCCTTTCTGTCGTTTCTGCTGCGTTCGCCAGTGCAGTTATCTCTGGTGATTTTGCGGATCTCGAAGAGGAGTTTGATATTGGCATAGTTGTAGTCTCTCTCACGGTTAGTCTCATGGTCTGCGGATTCGGTGTTGGACCTCTCATATGGGCACCAATGGTAAGTCCTTATTTCGATCCCTAACGCTCCTACGGGTTTTATAATCAACTACAGAGTGAACTCATCGGTCGACGGCCTGTTTGGATTGTCCCAACGTTCATCTACGTTCTCTTTAATATTCCTTGTGCCGTCGCCAAGAATATAGAGACACTGATGATCGCACGATTCTTTTGTGGCGTCTTTTCTTCCGCACCATTTGCTCTCGCTGGTGGAACAATCTCAGACATCTGGGATAACGAAGAGCGTGGATTCGCCATTGCCTTGTTCGCTGCTGCACCTTACGGTGGGCCCGTTCTTGGTCCCATTGTCGGTGGTTTCGTAGGCCAATCTATTGGTTGGCGGTGGATTTTCTGGATTAACATGATCTTTTCCGGAGTTGTCGCTCTCGCAATTCTTCTCATTCCTGAGACGTATGCACCTGTTATACTGAAGAACCGAGCTGCGAGGTTGCGAAAGGAGACGGGCGATGAGGACATTAAGACTGAGCAAGAATTATTCCCGATGTCCATGTCTGCGCTACTTCAGGAAACACTCATTCGCCCCTTCGCTATGCTCGCGACCGAACCAATCCTGCTTCTGCTCTCGTTATACATCTCGCTCGTCTACGGTCTGTTGGTATGTGCTTCGTCTTCATGTTCCTATCGCAAACACTGACCTTCGTTTATCTAGTATGCGTTCTTCTTCAGTTTCCCGATCACCTTCCTTGAAAATTACCATTGGAACGATGGGCAAACTGGTTTGGCATTCATCTCGATCTGGATCGGTCTTTTCCTGGCGCTTTTCGCTACTCCTCAGCTCGAAAAACGATACCTTGCTGCCTCTAAGGCCAAGGGTGGAAAGGCTGATCCGGAAGATCGTCTACCTGGCATGATGATAGGGGTTTGGTTCATTCCAATATGTACGCACCTTATATCTTCGCACATTCGTATTTGCAGTGCCTTACTGTGTTTTCTTTTAGCCTTGTTTATCTTCGGCTGGACTTCACCGCCTGCCGTTATGCCTGGAGGCGGTAATTGGGTTGGCCCTGTCAGTTCTGGTATTCCATTTGGCTTTGGCATGGTCATTCTTTACTTCTCAGCCAACGCTTATATTATCGACGCATTCCCTGGATACGTCGCGTCTGCACTCGCAGCTAAAACGGTTGTCCGTTCTGGTGCCGGAGCGGGTATTCCTCTGTTCATCCCAGCTATGTACCACAACCTTGGTATCGGTTGGGCCGCGACTACGTGGGCATTCATCTCCATCGCAATGGTATGCTCTCTTCTCCGTCTCGAACATGAACGCTTGACACTGACTCGTTTGTTGTCTAGATTCCTATACCTTTCTTGTTTTACTTCTACGGCAAACGTATTCGTGCTTTGTCGAAACGTGCCGCTCCCGCCTAAAAATTCGAATCGCTCATGCTTCCCACGCCCTCCTTCATCCCTTCATTTCATCCCTTTATTCCTTCGTCCCTTCATCACCTTGTCGTGTCATCCCTTCGTCTATAGGACCTCTGTTCTCGCTCAGCAATGCTTCTTTCTCCCTCCAACTTCCATAGATGTTTCACGACACAAGCAATTTGCTCTTCATCTAATTAGCCATACATTCGTCTACAATCGCATACTAGATCTGCATTCCATCGCTAGACAGTCTGACATCCTCAACTATCTTATTGTTTCTTGTTCAATATGTATCATAATCACGGGCTCGTGCGGGCAATACAAAAGTTGTTAATAAAGACTGAGTGATTACGTTGTCAACTTTGCTATGTTGTCAATAAATATTGTGTGGTATATACATGTGTGGGCTATGTTATTATCTTCCCGCGTCGGACATATCAGTATGTCAAAGTCCCCACGATAGCGTCCACAATTCGCAGAGGGTCAGGTATATAGAACTTTTCGTATTGCATTGGCACTGGGGTACTAGGGGAAAAAATCAATGCCCAAGTTGCCACGCTAAGTAAAATCGACTCACTCCCAAGCCGTAACCCTCTTGACTGGCGCGTGCAACTTCAGGAAACACCGTTTCTGAATTTCGGCAGCGATCTCAGAACCGACGCCTCCAGTCCTACTGGCCTCGTGGACAATGACCAATCGACCAGTCCGCTCAACGCTCTCTGCAATAGTCTCGACATCCCAAGGAAGAATTGTTCGCAAGTCGATGAGCTCTACTTTGGCCGAACGAATAGACTGGGGTATGTGCTTAGCTAAGGACTCTGGCGGAGATCGAAGCATGTGGATGGCCGTCTCGCAGTGATAGACCGGGGTACCCCAGGTAAGTAATGTGAGGTCTGAGCCATTGACGAGTGTTTCCGCTTTTCCTAGTGGGATCTCGAAGTCACCTATTGGTACTTGTTCAACTACGCGCGTATGTGAATGAATAAAATACAGATCGATAATATAGTACAACACACCAGCGGAGCGATAAAGAATCTTCGGTTCCATGAAAATCACAGGATTAGGATCGCGAATGGAAGCAAGGAGCAAGCCTTTCGCTTGTACGGGCGATCGTGGAATTACGAGCTATATATGCTTTAGTTTCTCAAGAAAAAGTACGATTGAAGTGAAATAAAGTACCTTGAGGCCGGCTGCGCCAAGGAAGAATCCCTCCGGACTTTGAGAGTGATAGAGACCGCCGTGTCCGACAGACATTGTTGGACACCGGATCGTGAGACCACCAACGCCAAACTGACCACCTGAGCGGAACCGATGTTTTGCAGCTTCATTAACAAGCTGCAGAGCTTGATCAAGGATAGGTTTCAGCGCAACGTATGCAATGACTTACCTGATCGAAGGCCGGATAGATATAGTCGGCAAACTGAATTTCAGCAATAGCGGTATGTCCCATAGACGCAAGGCCAATTCCGAAGCCTGCGATGCCTTGCTCAGTTAACGGGGTATTGAATACACGTTCGCGACCTGTGCACAATTAGTGACATCACTCAGTCATAAGATGCTTCTTCTCCTACCAAACTCTTCAGCAAGACCCTACGGTTGCGAGGTGAATATCGGATGAAGCTCAGCAAAGATCAGAGGGTATTACCATGGTGCATCTGAACACTCCGCCAAAGGCAACGTCCTCTCCAAACACTACTGCGGTGTCATCTTTCGTCAAGGCAATACTGTAGTCAAATTCGCGTTAGCATAGAAGTTAGCACATTTATTCCCCCACTGGAGGTCATTACCTCATAGCATCGCGTACCGCCTGGTATAGATTCATCTTTCGCGTCTCGCGCTCTGCAAGCGCGATATTTGGTGGCCCCGATAAACCATCATCTGCCCATTGCAACCCCGGTGCGCGCAATGCTGAATCCGGAGTGGTTCGCAGAAAGGATGAAGTAGCGACTGAGGGTAAATGACCTTCAGCCGGCGGCGGCTCGGCGCTCGTCGACTGCCATCGACGATTAGACTATAATTTGAACATTTAGTATCGCGTTTTTAGATAAGACTGAGATATGCATATGCATACTCTTATCGAAAGCACATTTCTGTGAGGGATTCGAGCTAGTTTTGGGGATTTGATCATGGCAGTCGAGGAGAAGGCTTTCGTCCAAGATCCGGGTCTTCCTGTTTCTTCCTTCACCGTTACCGCCACTACGGAACTCCCAGACGCTGCTCGTTCAGGTACCCATGCGATGAAAACATGGAGAACGACTGTACCTTCGTCGCTCCCGAAGGTGTTTATTCAGTGACTGAAGAGCATAAGCCCTCTGTTCTTGGCCTACATGCTGCTAATGCTACACCAAATGTTCACCTTACGAGGTTGACCACTGTAGTCGTCAAGTTTCCCGGCTCCAAGGGTGCGAACTCACCTCAAGTGCTATCACAGCTACTGGGCGGGACTAGGGAGAAGGAATACAAGAAGGAGAAGGGTCTATCGAAGGAGCGTGAAGATCTCAGCGGCAGCGTATCGAGTAGTGATACACCCGACGATCCCCCTGGCTCACCAGATGTTACTGTGTCTCCAGCACCAGATGCTGTAACATCGACGCCAAATCTTCCTCATGAGCAACACAACACGATCTTCTCCCATGCCCCAGCGACCCTTGGAAAGAAGAAGACCATCGCTCGACCGAAACACAACATGCGCACCACCTCCTCCACGTTCATAACCCGACTACAGAATGTGGATAATTTGAACAGGCATCTACAGTCTAAGCAGGGAGAAACAACGTTCTTGTTTTATAACTCTGCGAAGACGTTCATCTGGACTGAGGCTGGTACAAAGCCCAAAGTGTGTTAACATCCACACCATAACAGAGAATAGTCAAGTGATGCCATTTCTAGGAACCCCTTGCGCGAATATACTTCTCGGCATATCCTACCTGTCACGATGTGAATCTGGCGACCCTATCCGCAGACCGAATAGATGTGATTGTTGGATTCAATACTGGCGACCTCTTGTGGTTTGACCCAATATCATCGCGCTATGGACGACTGAACAAGCAAGTACGCCCTCAGTATATGAGACTGCGTCATTTCGCTGATATATTTAAGTAGGGTCGTATATGCAATTCACCATGTACGGCCATTCGTTGGGTCCCGTCATCTCCCAACCTCTTCTTAGTGTCTCATGCGGACGGTACAATGCTTGTCTATGACAAGGAACGCGAGGATGGCATCTTTACACCTCAAGAACCTACTGGTCAGCCTAACTCTGGAAATTCTGCTTTCGACGCCAGCGTTATCCCAGGTATCCCTCCAACGGGTGAATGGAATTCATTCGATAGCATATTTGTCACTATGCCTCCATGGCATCCTGTCACTACGACTGCTGGTGGCGGAAAGGGCGAGAAGGAAAAGGCAGCCAAGAACCCCGTCAGCCACTGGAGGGTATCCAAGAAGACCATAATAGGTCGTTGCGTTTCTACGTGGGGAGACATGCCAACTGATTTCGGCCATTGTAGACTTTGTGTTTTCACCTGATGTGAAGTTTGTGGCCGCAATTTCTGAGGACGGTTGCCTTCGGGTAATTGATGCCATCGCAGAACAGTGAGTTGCATCAACATTAGCTCGTCTGCAATACACTGACGGTTTGAAAGACTAGTTGATTGCTATGCGTCATACTTTGGTGCTCTCACCTGTGTTGCATGGTCACCAGATGGACGCTACATAATCGTGAGTCAACGCTCGTTGTTATTAAGCACCGTAGTTGACATTTAACAGACTGGTGGTCAAGACGATCTGGTAACCATATACTCCCCTTGGGAACAACGTGTGATAGCAAGGTGTCAAGGACATTCGTCATTTGTCTCAGCAGTCGCATTTGACGATATTCGCTGCGACGGACGGACTTACCGTTTTGGTAGTGTCGGTGAGGATAATAAATTGATTCTTGTACGTGCTTCATCATTGTTGTAAGCCCCGTTTTCAAGCTGATTGTTTGGTTTCCAGTGGGACTTCTCCAGTGGTGCTCTGCATCGACCAAAGATACATGTATGTCTAGAATATCTGACCTCTGCGTATGCCAGTCTGATAACGTCCATTTCAGGCTGCACATCATCAACGAATGTCAATGACGTCCACTTTGTCGTTAGCGCTTCGACGACGGGGGGAGTCTACTGTCTTCCTGGCTTCATTAGGGTCTCCAGGAGATTCACATTTAACTCATTACCATCCGGCCCCCTCTCGTAATGAGGTCGCTGTTGTTCAGCCTGTTCTGGTGAGTTAAGCCTCCTCCGATGCTCTCATAGGGTGTTGCTCAGAATATTATCTATAGATTAAGCACATCGAAGGCGATCTCTTGACTGATATTGCTTTCCTGCCCCGCGGGTTACTCACCGCAACAAGGACAGGACATGTCAAATTCTGGATCAGACCACTACCTACTCATCCTCGCCACCTGAAGAGCCGCAATGTCAATCGTCACAGTAGTACACTCGATGCTCAAGATTGGGGTGGTTGAATCACAAGTCACATTCGTTCCGCGGTTTACTTCCTATTATTTACATCGCTATTTGTTTATGTTTATTGGGCTTATATTGTATGTTCTCCCTCGCTGTCAGACCACCAATGCCACTGTGCGTCCTTATTCTCCTCTTTTGGTTCACACATTGGCTGATGGGTGAACAGCGACGTGACAGTGGGAACAAACTAACTTAGAACCTGCGAAAGCCACGCGTCTTTTGATAGCCACTTGCCAGTGTGCACGTACGGGCACCATAAGCTTGCTTCTACAGCTTGGACATCCAGGCTGTTTCTAGATCATGAGCAAGAGGTGGAGATTGTTAAAAGCGATCCTGTGAGTTCACTACGCGTAATTTAGACTATGTTCTCAATCTGTACTTCAATGACGCCATTAGTAAGGTTGTCTCTCGTGGACACTCGGTTCGTCCATATGACGGACAAGTTCCACCAGCACTTGATGCACCGTCCTCGTGCGAGCTGCCTATCGAAATCATTCAATACATCTTCCGTCATCTTACAACTCCATTTTACCCCAACGCCTTCGGGTACGAATGCTTGTATCCGGCTTTCGATTACAATCTCAACCTTCTGGAAGGGACAGACAGCAGCCAGCGTTTCCTGCTTATAGTACTGAAGGTCTCAAAGGCATGGAACACTGTGGGGACGAAGATGTTGTATTCCAGGCCTTTCTTGATTTCCCACTGGAGAGTGCAATCGTTCGCGCGCACCCTCGCTTCGAACCTGTCGCTTGGCCGTTTGGTGAAGGACGTATATGTTCTTTTTCAAAGTCGGCATATATATGCGACAAAAGTGTCCGATACTCAGATGGAAGCCTTGGATATCGTCACTCGCTTTGATCTCATCCGAGCGTTACGTCTCTGCCCGTCCTTGCAGACCCTTGCAATCAGCAATCGCTCTCGTTTGCACCCTGTGATATATCCCGTCGATAAGGTGTTTGTGGACGCATCGCGCATCGGCAGAAGGCTTCGCAAACTCACGATCCATGGTTGCCCCTCCATCTTCTCGGCTTATTTCCGACCTATACTTTCTGAGGATGCCTCACTTCCACAACTCATGACCTTGTGCCTTCGAGAGATTTGTATCATTGATGGGTTTCAATTCCTATTACTACGTAGACTGCACACCCTACAAATAGCCCAAAGCTATCGATGGCCGCAAAATACAGATCGCGTCCCCAATTTGACCTTATCCTCAGCCGTCATGCCCATGTTAACAACGTTGGAAGTCTACGAAAACTCCTTCATCACCAGACTGGATGTCAACGGTATGCGACGATTGAGGCGTTATCACTGCCTCGGGCGACCTTCCGTGGCATCTTTCCCTGATAGAAACGTCACGGCCATTCTCGACGGTTTGCGGCACCTTATGACAGCAGGATACCTTATGGAGGAATATAATAAGGATAACGTCCAATGGCACCTTCTGGATCGACTCGAATCCTTGGTCCTTGTCATTGATCCTCAGACTCAATATGCTCTGGCTGGTTTGAGAGACCTCATCATGAAAACGGAAAGCGATGGAAGAAACATCGTCTCTCTGACGGGATTGGTCCTGTTAGCAGATTTGTCCGTGCCAAATCAAGACATCATTTTAAGTAGTCCTGCTTTCGGCGACCTTCGCTCCCTGTGTACATCACGAAACATTAACTTGCAAGTTGATCTAAGTGGTATGCAAGCCTTTGCATATCCAAACATGTCATTCACTTTGGTTTTAGGTCTGAATGATTGGATTACGCGTCGGCTCGTAGGACAACTTGAACATTCCCACATGGCATGAAAAAGCCTGATGAAAGGTTGACGTGATCTTTTGTGGATAACTCTTCTACCCATTCTAGCACCATGTTTTTCTTGAAAATTTAGAATCTAGGTGAGAAGAGTTAAAGAATGGTTATTGGAAACTGTTCTCAAAGTGTTCGCTTGATCATTGCAGCCTGAAGTTATTCAAATGAATCCACCACTGTCATGAAACTGAGCAGGAAAGAAAGAACCGAGGATCTTGGAAAGTTTTCTGCTCGATTTCAGAGGCAATCCAGCTAGTAGCACCTGTTGTACTAATAGTAAAGAGGATATGGTATGCGTATATCTGGGTCGTTAGACGGCAGATCGGGTGTCATGAGCTGAAAACCTGCTTCTGTTGATAATCATTGACAGATATGAACCCACCGTGGCAAAAGTCGGCATAGAGGGAAACGTTTGTAGGAATGTAACGCACACAGTCATTTCTGAATATCATGTCAATGACTATTTGATCGAGTTGTGAAAGAGCATATGTAGGCGCCAACAGTACTGTACTTCGCTTTATTACTGCTCTACTCGAATCATCATCTCGACTTTCTCGGCTCGCTACGACTACAGCTTTGACTCTCTAGTCCCGCTGTCGAGGAACATTGAAACATAAGCTGTCAGCTGCGCCCGTGTGCTCAACCGATCCAAAAAGTTGCGTGACATACCGTGAAACGCACTATGGACTGGTGAGTGGGAGATTCATGTGCCAGTCCGTTCAAGTTCTATGACCGATTTAACGTATCAACAGTTTGGAGATCAATGTTCGCCAAATGATCCTCTGTGACCTTTCTGCAAACATCGAAGACTTCAAGAATGAGCAGCCGACTCCGGATTATTTGTCCGCTATTGACCTCATCACTTCGAAAGTTGAAACCAGGACTCGTTCGGGAGAGGACAGCACGTTGGAGAATGGTGATGTTTGTGGGACCGAGAAGCAGCAACGGGTGTTCATGGTAAGTACAATGACTACAGCCTTGATAGAATGTACCTTACTCTGGATTTGTCAGTCAAATTCCCGCATTCAATGCAACATTGGTTTCGCAGAACTTGCTATCAGTCTACCTGACGCACATGTGGAGGCAACCGTACCAGTTCTGGTTGATCTACTGAGAGACATTCCCTACATTGACTTCGACCATTGTCTCGCTTGGGAGGGTATGCCAATTGTTCGTTTACGCTTGGTTTTACTCACGTTTCTCGCTAGATTGGGCATTGCCCGACCAGCTCGTATTTAAGACTGTCTCAGCCTTACTCAGAATCTCTTCCGTCCATACCGACTACCGCAAGACTGCTACTGACGCCATCGTACAATTCGCGGAATGCATCGCTTCTATGTTGCAAGCTGGCGGCTGTACGTGTTGTCTTGCGCTTGATATATACGTTTGGCTGACGAGCTGGTTAATCTCGGTATAGCAATGGATATCCTTACTCAATTTGCGCCGGCGTTCCACGGTTTTTACCGTGCTATTATTTCTATACCCTTTTCCTGGACTATTTCAGAATGGACGTCCCTATCAAGCCATCTTAATAGCTTACTTTCAGCTGAAGCCGTTGAACACTTCAATCGACTTTTAATCGACATTCTCAAAGCTGAAGGCGAAGACCTTGACAGAATACACTTTGTCCAAACTCATCTCTCTCGTTACATCTCTCGAGGGAGACCTTTGAGCGGCTATTTCATCGTTTGCTGTGTCTTAGAGGCTCAATGGACCACTTTGGCTCAAGCACTCACGCCTTCACATGTGCGGGATGGATATCCAGAATTTGCTGAGGCTGCAGCTGCGAATAGGGCGTGGCAGAGTCTTTTGCGTCAACCCGTCGAGGAAACATCTGACGACGAAGATTACAGGGCTGTTGTTGGCAAAACCATGGAGAATACGATGCAGACTTTCACTAGTCTACTCATACAAATTGAGGAAATGGACGCTGAACCTTCAGAGGACAGTTATGCATGGGAAACTATGTCTGAGAGCTTGGTAAGTTGGTCTACCTTGATTCTGTTATCATCATTGAATCCTTGGACAGAAACTGGCGGCGATCTGCTCGGTAGCTCGGGGCGAGCTTGATAATAAACTTTATGCTCGCATCAAGCTTCTTCTGAGCGATGAATCACCCCTTTCCGATAATTTGGTTCAAGAGGCTGCTCTCAAAGCTACCGCCATTCTCGTTCGCAAGTATGTACTATTTATTGCTGTTTCGTTATCAAGACCATAATCTCTATCGTTGCCAGTTTCCCGGAAATTGCTCTCAGAATGGCCGGTCACCTAAGACGGTTCATCACCTCTCCGCTTCCGATATTCGAGTTCGAGTTTGCAGCGGGCACGCGCACGCCGCCGCCTTTGGTTGCTGCGGCCAAATGCTTAGCCCTTTGTCTCGACGTAAGTTGTCCGTTATTGTTTATAATATCATTATGATGACAAGGTTTCAGCTCGCACCAGGAGACGATATCGGCATGTCATACATGTATTCATTGCTGAACTACATTGCTGCGACCAATAAAGATTCATACGAAAGCGCGGCCTTCATCAACGTCAATCCAGCAGACCAAGCGGACTATTCGGCTCTCTACTCTGTAGAAACTGGTTTGCGCGGCCTGGCAGAGGACGAGAAGAGATTGATTGGTATTAGTACGATTTCTGTGGTTACCCGACTTGCGCTTGAGTTTGATGGTGAAGAGGTATGCATTCCTGGAATCTGCCCACTCCCATTGAGACATTACTCGGCACTTCATAGGTCGTCAAGCTTACCATCTCTATGCTCCTGCAACGTCTGAGAAGTGCGGAGCCGACGGTAGAAGCGGCAATCTCTTATAATCTCGTGGACCTCGCACTGGCTGCTCCTGAAAGTGCCTTCATTGATATCATTCGGGCCTTCTCTGCCATTAACCGCTCAGCAAACCCGGATGATCCAAGGTTCTCTAATAACATGGTACTTTCAGAATCATTTGTTTGCACTCATCATTCACCGAACTGAGAGATCGACGTTCCAGGTACTTGCTGCGCAAACCCGTTTAGCCCGAGAACTGCATAAACGCCCCGAACTTTATGAAGTTTATTTGGTTGAGTTGTTGACGCTATTCTCTGACAAAGGTGTCGCTATCCAGAACCTGTCAGCTTCGAATCATCATGCAAAGGTGTTTAGAACATATAACAGATGCGTCCCATGTACTGACTCTGTTTTGAAGATAGAAGACATGACTGAGCAATTAGCATCACTTTTACTGCCAATCGACGCGCTCCTCAGTCATAGCGATTTTGACATTGACTCGGACGCGACACAATCGATAGTCAACCTATTCCGCAACATGTGGTTCCTCTGTGTACTATTCCAGTTCACGGCTGCCGATACAAAAGATCATCCTGCTATGGCATGGCAGAAGCCAGCGCTCGCGAGGATTGCAGTGAAAACGCCACCGATCGTGCTCGAGAAGGCTCATGACTCTATTGCAAATGATCTAGAGTACAATCCTGTAATTCGTCAGGAATATGTTGAAGACGTAAGCTACTTCCCACCGTTGATTCGGCCAATACTGACATCTGTATAGATTATCAGCAAGCACCGCCTCCTTCTTCAAAAACATATACCACTTCGAGCCACGGAAGTCCGTGGTCTATTTCCTGGCCAGATTATATTTTTGCTCACGATGCACGACGTCGAGAGCATGAGGTCTGCAGCTGGTTTACCCTCCTCGCTTGTCTCATACTTCACCAATAACGGGTTGAACGCCAACGCTGGACTAGCACATTGTATGGAAGCCGTCGCTGAGAAGGTATGACTTTATTTTGTTGCCCCATTGACCACCATGGCATCTATCGCTATTTTTTTCCATAGGTCATCCGCGGTTCTTTGGTGGACTTAAACAGTCAAGCATCGCAACAGAGTCTTCCAACCGAGCTATCTCAAGAACTCCGCTCCTTGGTGGTAGCAAGCACCCATCGGATAGCAAGACCCAGAGACATTGCGTCGAAGTACCTGGATAGGCTTATAACATCCTTTCCTTCTTTGATGTGCGACCCGCCGCTCGTGATCGCCATCCTAGAGGTCCTGACATTGTTGCGTCAAGCATGTGAAAATGAGTTCCTTGACGAGGTGAGGATTCCAATCAATCTGACGCGAATCCACTGACAAGAACATCAGGACAATCCAACGTACACATTCACATCGGAGAGGTCGAACATCACACTGCAACTTACCGACGATTACGGCGCTCGTAAACAGATACTAGCTCAATTGCATCGTGATACTAACCGATGGTTTGAGTTGGCGCTTGGTCGAGCTCCGCTTGAGTTACAGACCACTCTGCAGGTCAGCTACCCAATTAGAGTGTCTTTGCTTATTACTCACGATATTTTAGAGACATCTGGCTTTGAATCAAGTGACTTCTGCGTCGGATTTATCCGATCTTGGCTCCTCCATCGCATTAGACTTCGGCAGGGCGATTGGCCCAATTGATCGCAAACTCTGTATGAGAATGTTGCGCTCGCCTTGCCTTGATTTTTACTTACAGCCTCACAGCTTCCTTGTCAAATATGCTCAGTACGAAGATGGACCGTACTAAACTGTTTGTGAGCCAGCTCGCTTCGAAAGGATATTTTGTAGGAGAAGCTGCTGGATACAATCTAGCTCCTGCCGGCAAGTCGTCTTAGTCTATACGTTGACTCTGAGATAAATAACGCCACATAGGCACGCATGAATTGGGCGCGGGCGCCCCCGAGCCTACATCTCCTCACGAAGTGAACATAATAAAGACGAGGATGTCGGAACACATTCGGGATATTCGTCGAAAGAGGAGTTCTTTGACGATACAAAATCTCAGGCGCCTTCTCTTCCGTGCTGCTGCCATCCTGATATCTTCTCAGAAGGTATGTCATGTGTCTTTGTTGGCCATATTTTCCTGAATACCTGTACCATCAAGTGCGACTACGATCTTTTGCATTATCTGGTCGCGCTGCCTTTCGAATCTTTTACGCCCTCAACAGTTTCCGCTGGGGTGGAGGTTTGGTCATGGGTTATCGCCGAGAAAGTTGATTATGAGGTTGCCCTCACGTCGGAAATTACTTCCGCTTGGATCAGCACTATCAAGCATGGTCGAGGCATGTTTTCGACATCACTGAAGTATGAATGCAATTTGCTTGCTTGCTGTATTCCACTCATACTCCTTTGCAGCGCGAACGGCCCTTTCTGCCATTCAGTGGAGTACAGCCCATCTGACAGGGAGACTATCAGCCGCATAGCATCTCAAGCAACTCGTCTTCTCACTCCGCACAACCTCATCTTGAAGCTTTTGGTTAGCAGACTGCAAGCGGCCAGATATCGCAAATCTAGTATAATGCACCTCATGCAGCGATTGGCGTTGACTTCTGCTCGTGCACATAAGCATATGAGGTATGCATCACATCCTGAGAAAGGATACTCGCGCTGATTGACGCTTTAGTACACACCCTCTATCGAGAGAAGCACGATTCTGCTTTCTTCTATTCGGTTTTGAGACCCTGCGCAGCTCTCACCTTGATACTGGCTGCGAGAGTCAGCTGAGAAGCAGTCTCTACAACGCTTCGCTGTCATGGTTCAGTGTGCGCCCACAGTAAGTACACACTACGTGGAATCTCCGTAGGATGCTAATTTGTGCAGATGGACATATGGCGCCAACCGCGTGCAGCTGGACGTAGACATCAAGCTGCTATCCGAAGTACTTTCGTACCTCCAAGCCGACGTCGTTCGAGGATATCCAGTGATCTCGAGTCTTCACACCGCTCAACACTCCAAGGCTACTCGTGAGTTTGATTTCTTTAATACCTTGATCGACAATTCGCCTAAGTGATCTATAGAACATGTCACTGCACTGAAAGCGTTGAACCTCCCTCTGAGAGTCTTGGTGGACGACGAGATTTCTAGGCTCACCGTTTGGGTCAACGCTTGTAATGACCCAAAGCGCGGTCCTGATCATTTTGGGACTGTGGATAAGACACTAACCGACGTATGTTTGTGCAGCTTTACGAGATACTCACCCTAACAAGTCCATACAGAACTCTTGGCAAAGCATCGTACGAAATGCGTGGCAAGTTGACCCTGCTGTCGCAATTTTCTTAACAGAACGGTTCAACGTGGCCTCCGTTCATTCTGAGGCGTCGAAACTTGTGCGGTCGAACACCCGGGAGGCGCTCGATATTCCGGAGGGCCTTCGTTTCCTGATCAGTGATACTACACAGTCACCCATACGGCGCGATTTGAAGGTAAGGCCAGATCAATCTGACCTGGACTATAGTTAATGATTTTCCAGTACCTGGTTGCTTGGGCTCCTGTACCACCCGTCATAGCAATCACGTTCTTCGAGAAGCGGTATCAGAATGATCCTCTTCTGTTGCAATATGCGCATCGAGTACTAGAAGGCCATCCAGTGGACTTAACCTTTTTCTTCGTGCCGCAAGTTGTGCAAGCTCTCCGCTACGATGACCTAGGTTATGTGGCTCGCTTCATCTTCGAGACAGCAAAGATATCCCAGTTGTTCTGTCACCAAATAATTTGGAACATGATGGCGAATTGCTACAAAGATGACGCCGCGGAATTGGTGAGTGATTCTCCTCGGCATATGTGTAGCGAACTAAAGAGGTACACCATAACAGGAGGATCCTCTGAAGCCAACGCTGGACAAGATGGTAGACCTGCTTGTAGAGTCTTTGTCGGGGGAAGCGAAGAACTTCTATCAAAGGGAGTTCGGGTTCTTCAATGAGGTGACCTCGATCTCAGGCAAGCTTAAGCCTTTCATCAAGAAGACTAAGCCGGAAAAGAAAGTTAGTCTACTCTATGTACTCAGCACTGTATCAATGCTGATCTTCAATCAGGCCAAGATAGACGAGGAGATGAACAAGATACGCGTCGAAGTCGGTGTATATCTCCCAAGTAATCCCGACGGTAAGGTCGTCGATATCGACAAGAAGTCTGGTCGTCCGTTACAGAGTCATGCCAAGGTGAGTGCAAAAGCATCTTGGTCAATCTATTGTTTGGTAAACCTATCCTGCAGGCGCCCTTCATGGCAACCTTTAAAGTGCGGAAAGTGCGACCTATCATGAGTGATGACAATGGAGATCTTGTCGGAGACGACCCTCAGGCTCAGATTGCTACGCAAGAGTACGATGTCTGGCAACAAGCCATTTTCAAGGTTGGCGATGATTGTCGTCAGGACGTCCTTGCTTTGCAAGCCATTGCAATGTTCAAGAACATATTCACCAGCGTTGGGCTGACCGTTTATCTATATCCATATCGAGTTACGGCTACTGCTCCGGGTGTAAGTCAAGGTTCACATTGAAATGCTAATTACTAAGCAACTTCACCTTCAGTGCGGCGTTATTGACGTTGTGCCAAATGCCACGTCTCGAGACGAGATGGGTCGTGCTAAGGTCAATGATTTGCTTGACTTCTTCGTTGCGAAGTATGGAGGGGAGGATACTGTCGAGTTCCAGAAAGCACGACTCAACTTCATCCAGTCCATGGCTGCATATTCCGTCGTTTGTTATATTTTGCAGGTCAAGGACAGGCATAACGGTAATATCATGATCGATGGTGAAGGACATATCGTTCATATTGGTGAGTTCGTCGAGCACAAAGTTGCAATGCGTCATTGACGCCGCTTCCAGACTTCGGTTTCCTCTTCGACATAGATAAGTTTCGTGTTCATCCGTTCTAGCGCATGTAGGCTAACCTGGTTTCTGTTCGATGATTTACGTCCTGGAGTAAGTCACAACCGTCAATTTTTTTTTCTTTGATAGTTTTGCCTGACTCTATGATCAGGGTGTCAAATTTGAACCGAACTCGTTCAAGCTCACTCATGAAATGGTGATTCTGATGGGTGGCCGGTACTCTCAAGGCTATCAGCTTTTCCAACAACTCACAGTGAAAGCCTTCCTTGCCATACGGCCTCATGCCGATCAACTTGTTAGCACCGTTCAGCTCATGCTCGACACCGGGTT
The DNA here is from genome assembly GCA_964035595.1 of Somion occarium. Classification (NCBI taxonomy): domain Eukaryota; kingdom Fungi; phylum Basidiomycota; class Agaricomycetes; order Polyporales; family Cerrenaceae; genus Somion; species Somion occarium. The sequence goes on from OZ037946.1 coordinate 2,953,567, forward strand.
GCCTTCATTCAAAGGCGAGCCAACAATCAAGAGGCTCAGGGACAGGTTCGCCCTTGGCTTGAATGAAAGACAAGCCGCAGATTGGATGATGGCTATTATTCGCAATGCCCATGAGAATGTTCGAAGCACTGCGTATGACGAGTTCCAGCGTGTACGTGAATTTATTACAATATTCTGTTTGGTTACTGATGATGCATGTTTTACAGCTTCAGAACGGTAAGCACTTCCCAAAGTCATATGAGAGGGAGTGCTATAACGCTGTTCTTCATAGGCATCCCGTACAAGTAGCGTACACTTCATTTCTAAAGTCGGCGTACCCAAGATATCGCCTTGTATGCGGCATATAGCTAGCCCACTAATGTTAGACCGTTGGAATTGTGATCCCAGATGAGAGCTGACCTTTATTCCAGTCATCGCCTAGCATATATATTATAGGTCATAAGCAGATGTAGTCTAAAGAGACGAGAGACGTACATATCGCAACAATCGAGACGACAATGTTTCGCCTTCGGGTTCCGAGTTTGGCTCTGGCTTGGGGTCATCGCCATAGCTTGGAGTCCACTGGCGGCGGATCGCACCCTCTCTTGCGAGTGCTTCTTCTCGCTGGTACGAACATTGTTGGCGTTTCAACTGCTCTTTACGATATTCAGCCTCGTATCGAGTCTGGTTCATAGCCGGCTGCCGCTGCCATTCTCTCCACTCCCGCTCACGTTGCTTCCGGATCTCTGAAATCGAGAATATACAGCGTGGATATATAATGCTCTGCGCAAAATCACATACCTTCCTTCTGTTTCTCGCGCACGATCTCTACCTGTTTTCCGTATTGAACCTCGCTTGCAATTCGCTTTGAGTCGCTTATCGAGGTTTGTCTCAGGATTAGCTTCTCACGAATAGTATGTGCGTGTCTTCTCTTGTTTTCCTGTTTCTGAATTCGAAGATTATGTCCCTCGTCATGGTCCTCTAGTTAAATTTCAAAATATTACCGCAGGCTGCATGCTTGAAATCGTCTACATACCGACTCGAAAGAAGCGAATTTGGTGGGTCCTCCTCCCTTCTATCTCATGAGTTAAGGCTTGAATGTACTGCTCTATGCGTCCAATAGCTTCAGACACCTCGCAAAAAGAATTCAAGGCATGAATCTCCTTCGCGGTCAAGATTGCAAGCGATTGTAGTGACTTGACGATCTCGCCGTTGGATTTGTATTCCCGTAGGACTGCTTTGAACTCCCTCTCATGTTCGGGGCAGCGTGATGATCGATGCATGGCGACCGCAGTGCAGGCAGTGGCCTCGTCCGAAAGTAGAGCATCGCATAATGTACGCTCGCCTCTTCTGACTGAACCTCTGCGAGGCATTGTGAGGCGGCATGAAAGAGACTCGGTAAGCTAGGTAGAGTCGCAGTTCCATGCAGCGTGCACGTCAAATGACGCGCCCAGCTGTCAATTACATGGGAAGAGCCGGTTGTAAATCCAATGTAAGTTACTCCATATTGGAAAGTAGCCAAGCTGAATGCAATATTATTAGTAACAGTGGTTATAGCCACCCTGTAGTCAATAGTACAAGTCTATGTCATGGACGGAGCACATTCCCAAAGGACTTTCAAAATTCGAAGGCACCCACAACCTACCAAAAGCAACGTAATTAACGTCAATGACATGTACGTATCGAAAACTCTTGAGGACATCATTCGTTAGATATGGACGCCTCTGACGTCCTGCACTGCATATAACCGGGAGGAGGGAGGTTCAGACGAGCTAGATGGTGAGTCGCAAAAGTCCAAGTTGAGACGGTCAACGTCGGAAGAGCGAATCTACCTTGATACTCAATTGGTCATCGCAGGAAGCATATTCAGGTAGCTGGCTTAAACAGCTTTGAGAATCTGTTTGTCACGCCCGTCGCACATGAATTCATGGCTGAGCTCAAGCTGAGCTCAATCCGAGTCGTGGACTTATTATTTGGAGATAAGTACATGGTAAGCTGGTGTGAAGTATGCGTGGGAAAATGGGCAATATCAGTATTACCGTGATCGGGTTGCTCAACAGTCAGACAGAGATATCCTGAGGTACGAAGGTTGAACCTCTGTCTACACTGCCTGTGGGAGACTAGGTCAACATGGCCTTTTCAAAAGCAGCTCTAAGTCTTGGCTTATAGCAAATAAATTTGTGAGCATAGAAGGTTGCCCTCGGGAACTTGTTGCTAAAAATACCATCAAACCAACTTCTCAAGGCTCCCGTGATCTGCATGCATGGCATACACGCCCAGTTGTAATCATCAGATCTCTTCTTGTCTCTAGCAATATCGGTTTAAGAGACCGTCCAGTCCAAGGCTCGTCGAAAGTATGGAGCTCAATATAACAGCGATAGACCGTGCGGCGTCTCAATGGGACGTTAAGAGAGCGATTGGGTCATTCCTTCATAACGACGATTTTTTCAACCCTACAGATCCCAATGCCCGCTTAATGTGAGTCAGTTCATGCGATTTGAAGTACTTACCTTACATCAAGCTCGATCCCAGCAATTTCAAAGTGACATTACATGAAGGCCCCGGTGGAATACATCACAATGGATCAGGGACACTCATCTTACCATCAGCCAGGATCGGTGACAAGTTCATGAGAGAGTTATACAGGTATAAAAAATCAATCGAGGTCAATGGGCGCAGGCTTGGTTTTCAGAAGACAGGGAATACGGTGAATTATCAGCTCTCCCAGACTCTAGATAAGGCTCCGTACCTTCCACCTGAACTGGAGGAGAAACGAGAGGATATATTGCGCAAGCTGTCCACAAGCCTCCACGTCGATAAGGTCCAGTTTGGTGTCTTCTATCGGCGTCGAGAAGATGGTCCTGATTCATCTAGGCGGTTTTCCAACGAGTATGAGCTCAGCCACAGGCACAAGGGTGCCGGTCTGTTGTGGTTCGAATACGAGCATAAGCTGATTCGCGTGCAGGTATGTTTTCTAGTTTTTGTCATGTCGCACATGCTGATTATTTGCTAGTTGGGAGATCCGATGCTGGAGGAAGAAGCGTACAATATCGCACTCTCCTTCGCCAACATCAAGAAAATTGCCCTTGGGCATGATTCCTTCGGAATACCCTGTGAGTTTGGTTCGTCATATTTCCCGCTATATTGGTGCTAAGCGAAGCAGTTCTGTGTTTCGACCTCTTTGTTCCGCCGATTCTGCAGCGCGAGCATTTCAATCGTTCATTGACAGGCGACGAGTGGGAAGACAACCAGAAATTCCGGCAGCGTATTGACAGCGTCAACCCCTCACATGCTGTTGTCGCACCATATGCTCATCAGGTTCGACTTGTTCTGCATCATGAGAACGATATCAGGGACTTCTCAAAACTCTGTTTCGTCGCGGAGCTCCAGCGGCCATTCAGAGCCCAAGTTGAAGCAGATGCTATGGGATTTTTTGCACACAAACAGCTGTACTGTGTTCGTGTCTGGCTGCAACAGTGCAAATGGCCCATAGCATTTCAATTGGAGGCCTTGCTTCGAAATGGGTTGTTGAACACCGATGAGTTGCTACATGAATTGCGAGGACCGATTCAAGCATTAATTGACAAGGACTCCGACTTGGCTGCTGACCATCTCAGAACGCTCACAGAGGCCATTCGAACGAAGGATTCCTCACAAACGGCGATGGATTGTTTGACAGCGATCTGTCAGAAAACCTCCGCGCCGCTGCGTCCTCGCCTATCCGCTGGCAATTTCCTTTGCCATCATGTCACTGTCACCCCTACACGCATCCTCTTAGAAGGACCATACCCTATCCAGTCCAACCGTGTGATTCGCCGGTATGCCGAATACCACGACAACTTTATTCGAATCGACTTCCGTGACGAAGATCGACTTCAGTATCGCTGGGAGCCTGATGTACGTTCACTTACGCTTCTCAACACGTGCTTCGCATGTTGATTCTTTAACAGGTTGATGGTACTTCACTTTTGCAAAATCGCGTCGGCGGAATCTTGAAAAACGGCTTAGAGATTGGCGGACGATTGTTCCAGTTCCTGGCGTACTCGTCATCCGCACTGCGCCAGCATGCCGTCTGGTTCATGCACCCCTTCGTTGATAATGGCGGCAACCTCATCGATGCTGCAATTATTCGCAGCAGGCTTGGAGATTTCTCCGGTGTCATCAAATCACCTTCAAAGTATGCTGCCCGGATGGCTCAGGCGTTCACTGCTACCGATCCATCAGTGAAGGTTCCTCGACAGTGTGTCGAGGAAATGGAAGATCTGGGATCTGACCCTTATCTTCATACGGATGGCGTTGGTACCATCTCCAAGGAATTGGGCGATCAGATTTGGGATGCTTTGTGTAAGGATCGAGACGAGCATTACCGAAAGACGGCAGTGCAACCATCAGCTGTAAGTCTCATCCGGTAGTAAATAGTGCAACCTCTAACTATAAGTTTAGTACCAGATTCGTTTCCTTGGTAGGTACTCGTGGGGCTTTACCCACATTTCCTTTCCTGACATTGCTGTTTTCAAGGATATAAGGGTGTAGTGGGAATTGACGAGCGACTGGAGGGTATCAAGATTCGTCTTCGACCTTCCATGAACAAGTTTAAGATTCCTGGAGATGATGAAGCCGAAATCGAAATTGCTCAGGCATTTGAACGCCCTGGAATGACATATCTAAACAGGTGTGGGGTACTCGAACTCTTCTAGAACTAGGCTGACATTTTGTTCTTGTAATAGGCCACTCATCACGATCCTCGAAGATCGTGGTGTAGAGAAGAGCGCATTCCTAAAGCTCCAAATGGATGCTGTTGCCGACATCCGTGCAGCCGGCGACACAATGGAATTGGCGCGTCACCTTTTCAGGTCACACTCACTGGGTACAAGCTATCGTATTCCATACATCATACAATGTTTGTCTGAACTGGGGTTGGGAATGAAGGATGAGAGGCCTACCCATATTCTACAAGACGCATTCTTTGATCGTCTTATTTTGTTCGCGAAGAACCATGTTTTGCGCGACATCAAGCATGCTGCCCGGATTCCTGTCCCGGATAGCTATATGCTGGTCGGCATCGCAGATGAAGGACCTGTATATGAGAAGGAGGGTATCGAGAACGTCTTCATGCTGGAAGAGGGCCAAATATTCGGTGAGGATTCATTCAGCGCTCATGTCAGTTGTTCAGTGCCGATGCTTTTGGCAGCATGTATCCACAAGGCAAACGAGGAACCTATTTACCTTCAAGGTATGTGCACCTCTATCGTGTTTGCTTTATGATGCTCACCAGTCAATTGCAGGTCATGTTGTCATCTCGCGTAGCCCAACTGTACATCCTGGGGATGGTAGGTGTCCGAGCTATCTCTGGCTTTGCTTTCGCTGACTCACGCTCTAGTACAACGTGTGTGGGCTATCGGGAAGCCACCTGCAGGACAACCATGTTTCTTCCGTAATCTGAAGAACGTCGTTGTTCTTCCCTCAGTCGGTAGGTTGTCATCATCCCACGTTGCACATGTTCCCTGCTCATGGTTACTCGAGGTGCTCGATCCTTGGCCTCTTTTTTGGGTGGCGGTGACTTGGATGGGTGACCTTTTCAGCCTGCTTTCGATTTGTCTCAAGCAATTTCTCATCTGCTTTCCTTCAGTGATCTATACTCCTTGATCAAGGAGCCCTCACTGCTGCCAACTCAGCACGTGCCGCCGGCAGACTATGAATCTGCGGGTACGCGAAAGCTGCCTCACGATGGTGACAGTACGATAGAGGATGTCTGCGATTTCGTTGTTGAGTATATCAACTCCGATGTCTTGGTATGTAGTACTATGTGCAATACAACACATACCTGCGCCTGACCTAGTCTCCTTTGCTGAACAGGGTTTACTATCTGATCGTCACATCATCATAGCAGGTGGGTCCGTACCCCAGTTTGTATACTGATATTGTCCTCACCTGCATTTCCATCATCGCTCGTAGATCAGAGCAAAGTGCGTCATTCTGTTGGCCAGGCGATTTTTCTACTTACATTCGGTTATAGTATGGTACTAATGACCAGAAATGCCTCAAACTGGCCCAGCTTTGCAGTCAAGCAGTAGATTACCCAAAGAACGGAATACCAGTCAACATTAAAGATTCCCCATCTCGTTTGATACCGTACAAGCCGGACTGGAAGCAGGCGGAGGAAAACGTCACTCGCGAAACGGACTACTACGAATCCACGCGTGCTCTGGGCGAGCTCTACCGTAGCGTCGTCATCAAGAAACCCGAACCAATCCGGGAGGCACCGAATACCAAGTTGCCGGAGGCATTGTCGGACGAGATCTCACAGGCATTGATCGCCATTATCAGGAAACATTTGAGCAATCATGTCAATAGAGAGGGTGATATTAGAGAGATATCCCCAATGTTCCACAGTTACGCCCAGGAACTGCGGTACATGCGACTTACGCACTCACTTTCCGATTCTCCCGATAGTCGTCTGGAGGAAGAGGAAGTGGTAGTGGGCACCATCCTCGCCAACTGCAGCCAACATCGATACAGGTCGGATCGCACTTATCGCATGCGTCTACACTCTGTCACGGTCGTCCGCGATATACAGAGGAAGCTGTACCAGCCAAGCGATATACCGGATATTGGAGAGTTACGGTATGGACTACAACAAGCGTGGTTGGCTTGGGACTTCGGGATGAGGCACAGGCAATTGCCTGGTGGTAATAGCTTTGCCCTCATCGCCCTCGGTGTTATTTGCAACATTCTGGAAGGTTTGGGTGAGATTGTCTTGAAGAAGGGATCTGCTAGTGCTCCCGGCGCAGTGGACGAAGTCCGCGACTAAACTTTCTTTCACAGCCATGATGGCGATGGCATCACTTTCGAAACCTTAGGTACGCTCTGGATGTGTAGGTCGTTGTTGTACGAATAGATAGATACATGGCAGTTGTTTCTTGATCTTGGTTCGAACATAAGAATCGGTGCGAAAGACTTGCGTTTCGGAAAACATTAAATCCAATGTGCTGCGGAAGGTGGCCAGGGTTAGGGTCTAGCTTCCTCAGCCGAGAGATCACTGTTCCTCAGTTTGACATTCCTCGTTCATGCCTACAGCCAGGATCTTCATTGTTCGGCATGGAGAGACCGACGCAAATCGTCAAGAAATCATACAAGGACAGCTTGACACGGAACTGAACGCCGCTGGTGTTGAACAGGTCCAGCTGACCTGCCAGGCCCTAGAGAAAGTTCCCTTCAGCGTTGCCTATTCAAGTGATTTGGGTAGGGCAGCCAAGGTGAGTAATGTAATAAAAAACCTTGAAACATACGATACTAGGCTAGAGTCTAAACAGACCGCAGAGATTATCCTAACCAAGCACTCGGGCGTTGAACTGAAGAAATGCAACGAATTACGAGAACGAGTAAGTATCGGACAGCTTTTTAGCTTCTCAAACAATTTGGGTCGTCTAAAATCCTTGTTGCACAGTATATGGGCGACTTACAAGGCCGCCGTCTCTCTGAACTCCGCAACACCTCACCGGCGAATGTGGAAAGTGTGTCGGATTTCTCGAAGCGCGCGGTCCGTTGGTGGAACAGCATTGTCCAAAGACACGTCTTATCTGTTCAGCAAGAAGAGCTTGAAACGCCCCTGAATATCCTGGTGACCACCCACGGGGGCCTCATTCGTATCTTGTTACAAGGTTTAATCGGCAGCCGGAAGCTTCGATGGGGACAGGGTGTGAAATTAGGAAGGTGCTTGAATGCATCCGTTACGGTCATCAACTTGGAGGGCAACGGCAAGGGCGAGGTGGTGAGCTTCGCGGACACAACGCATCTAAACGTCGAGCTAGTGGAGGTCAACGCGGATACCGTTGCGGAGGATGTCGTAGACGATACCGGCGGCGGAGGCAGGGTATGATGGGCGCATCCGGATTTCTGGAATTGGCAAGGCTGTGTATTACGTCAGCGATATCCGGGGTCGTTTCGTTCTTGGCCAGATTTAGCCTAACGCCAGACAACGCGCTGGAGTTATTCCACTCTTTCCCTTTCACCACACCTGTGGCCATGGCCAACTCTCACCCAGATGAAGCTACTCCCCTCCTAGAAAATGGCAACGGTGTAGTAGTACGGAAACCATTTTCTACCCGTGTTGCAGACATTTTCAAAGGAGACGGCCAACCTTCCTCATTGGTCTCCTTCAAGTTCTTTTTCTTTGGATCATGGCTCAACGTTCTGCTTATCTTCGTACCTCTCGCCGGTCTCGCCCATTATTTGGACTGGGATGCTGCCCTTCGTTTCGCCTTTTCTTTCGTAGCTATCATGCCACTCGCGTCGGTAAGTTTGGGTTAAATGACTATCTTTGGAATGTAGCCCTTTCTGAGACTTGTGAAAGCTCCTTGGAACTGCAACCGATCAACTTTCTCTAGAGCTTGGTCAGACTCTGTCTGGTCTCCTTAATGCGTCATTCGGAAATGCAGTCGAAATCATTGTCGGTATCACTGCGCTCATGCAAGGCCAAATTCGAATCGTACAGACTTCTGTGCGTTTCTTTAACTTCATCTCTCTTTGGCCCACTCTGATCTATGGCAAAGCTTCTCGGTTCCATTCTGTCAAACTTGCTTCTTGTTCTAGGCTGTTCTTTCCTCGCAGGTCAGTACGAATCTGATACACAATGGACTTTTCTCCAACTCATGACATGATAGGCGGTTTAAGATACTCTGAAAGTAACTTTCAGGTTACAGCTGCCCAGGCGTAAGTTGACAGTATAATCATATGAAGAGTTACATTGCTAATTTTCCGACTACCCATAGTTCAAGTTCCGTATGTACTCCAACATGACGTCGTCGGATCATTAACATTAACGTTTTCTTTTTACTTAGCTCATGACGCTCACATGCATCAGTCAGCTCCTGATTCTTATGAAACGGAGAATCGAGTTTTGACACCTTATTTCTCTAGCCCTCGTCATTCCGGCTGCCTATCACAGCTCCAAGTCTCACGGCGGGGGCTTTGGTAATAGCACGGACTCCGCATACGCCCACCAATCTGCCAAATTCCTGCTCAATTCTCTCGACACCGTAGTCGATGGTACCGACCTTGATGGTCCATCTGAGAGTGGTCTCAGGATTATTTCTAGGGGCACCGCCATCCTGCTTTTGATTGTCTATATTGCCTACCTATACTTCCAGGTATGTATCACAATTACACCTCATGTGCTATATGGGCTCACCTTATTGCAGCTTAAGTCACATGCACATCTCTACGAGGCCGCCGAATCTGACGAGGAACCCGAACATGCGAGGATGAACACTGTGTCTGCCGGCGCTTCGTTTGTGTCTTTTGTTAGCTCATACGATAGTAGTCGTACTGATCAATGTCTAGCTTATTTGGTGTCACCGTCATGACAGCGTTCTGCGCAGATTGGTGTAAGTAACGTGCCTTGACACCTCGGTTGTGTACAGGACTAATAGCATATTGTTCTCAGTGGTCGCCTCCATAGAAGAAACCGCTGAAAGATACTCTATTCCCAAGGCCTTCATCGGTCTTATTCTTCTACCCATTGTGGTTTGTCTCATTGATTTATTCAGTTTTGATTAAGTTGTGATTGACGATTCTGTCCATAGGCTAATGCAGCGGAACACGTCACAGCTGTTTGGATGGCACTGAAAAATAAGATGGAACTGACTATCGGAATATGTGTTGGTAGCTCAATTGTGAGTTTGACGTTGTTCTTCTGAACTAGAGTAAAGCTGACGCACTGCTCCCAGCAAATTGCAGCCTTTGTCGTACCATTGCTGGTAATCGTTGGCTGGATGTGCGTAGGTATCCATAGGGTCATGCTCGGTATACTGACATTTGGCATAGCACTCGTCACGACCTCACTTTGTTCTTTGCCGACTTCGAGGTCAGCCCTTCTTTGTGTTTTTATCACACTGTCATTGTCCCTAACCCCTTCACAGACCATTGTTTTATTCGTCTCTGTGCTTTTGGTCAATTTCCTGATCCAGTATGTCATGCCTGTTCCTATCCGGCCAATGTCACTAATACTGATTGTAAACAACAGAGATGGAAAGTCGAATTACATGGAAGGTCTCATGTTGGTCATGTTGTACCTGGTCATTGCCCTCGCATGTATGTTGTTATGTCTACATGTCCTCTGCCATTCGCTTACTTATTCTCCTTTCAGTTTGGGTTTCCTAAGTTATGGAGGGGATTTGAGGTATAAGGCAACGTCTCATATTATCCTCTATGCACGCGCCCCGCCCTCATTTGCGACACCCCTTGTTTATCCATTCGTATCACGTCAATGCGACCCCTGCATCCCGCCTATACCACTTTTTGTTACTTACTCTGCTTGGACATTGTTGTATCGGTTGATCTGCCTGGTGCTTGTTATACAGTCCTATGCCGCGATGATCCTTGTGATCTTGCTTTATAGAGTGACGAAATCTAACCTGACCTGACCAAACTTCCAGCTCTGTAGCTGCCCCATCCATGATTGTGCAAGTTCTCATGCCCGTCCGACTATTACCTCATAGGTTCTCAGTTGTCTCCTTGTCCATGATCTGAAGCGACTCTCCTGCAATACTGCTTATTTCGGTAACGACATATCCATTTCCGGTAATTATTCGATGGTGACCTCCTTTCCGACGAAATGCACGTTATGCTAAGCGTGATTGGGCCCGTCCACGCATTGTACAAACCAGTTGACTTCACCAGCCCCCGTCTTTTTCTCGCTCACATCCACCCCAGTATTCCGTTACGTCTGCCGCAACTTTCAGCTCTCCGTAAGCTTCCATTCATCTTCTGCCCCGTCATCCGGCCGAACATCGTACTTACACTGGTCATTTAAGGGGAAACAACGACGCTTTCGTTAGTTCCAAGATAACCTGGCGCCATCCAAGTGGCAGCCAAACATACCTCCTGTATCGGTAGAAGTGCCGCTTATCTGACAGTTCCGACGTGAGTTACATATATTAACCACCCTCTTCTTTTCTTTTCTGAACCTTATATACAGTAAGGGGTGCATATACGCGTGCATCTTCGCGAATTTCCGTTGTCTGATACCCTTTCGAGTTCACCGAACGCAGTCAGCAGTCTGACCGTAGCTCTAGCATCAGCAGATCCCTTCCCAATGCCGACTGAGTGAGTAAAAGCGAGCAGCTTCTTACCCCAACACTGACGGCACCTGTATGTAGAATAGGGTTCAAACGTTCAGCAATTAGCAAAGACTTGAGCATGATTAATTGCCGTCATCCGCCCAAGCGAGCGATTCCAAGGCTTGCGCGACGCGTTTGGCTATTATTCGAAGAGATTGGACTGAGAACTCTGTGCATCTCCCGGGAGTATGTTGTAAATTAAAGGACAGACCTGAACGCGGCTCAATCCCTTGATAGGTAGCTCCACGGACTAAGTCTTCATTGCAAATTTATTCGCCGACGTGCCTCTCCTGAACCTTTCCAATTTCTTCTCCGTACGTATTGTATTCTATCCGATGGTCCCGCTTTCGTTCAGATATGGTCTACTACGTCTCCACTACGACTCGACTAATATATTCGCCGCGTCGTAGACGCCCAACATGCAACCCCCCCACAGGGCCAACATCAAGAATCCCCAAACCCTGAGCGTTCAATGGGACATTCTCCACCTGATGCTTGCGAAGCCGAGTATCGTATGTACCCAGCGCATCTGCCAAACAGGCTCCTACTTATTGCTGTTGTAGACAAACTGTTCCATGGTTGTAGTTGCAATTACGATGAAACCGGCTCGCCCTCTTCGACGTTCTCGGAGACATTCAAATCATCCTTAACTAAGCCGTGCCCGGTAACGGGGTCAGTTTGAGAACTCATGATCTATGAAGTACGGATGTGGAAAGTTAATCACCGGCCTACGCGTTGCACTACGGCTTACCATTTGCTATTTCATTGGAAACCTTACAGTATAGCTTACCTCAGACAGTTGACCTCACGCAACTCTCCGTGTGGTTTATTCAGGACACACTCTGCCCAATAGCTGCTGCGGACATCATTGATTGATACTGCTGCTATCTGCTGGGAAACAGAAGCAATAACATCACTGTACAGTTGGGTGACGCTTTGCTACCATGGCCTAGTTATCGGCCGGCCTAACCTCACAGAGAAGGTATGTGACTGCATTAATTCACACATCCGACATTCTCCAGTACGTCGGAATCAGATTGCGTGTTATGGTAGTATTGATATTGATATCTAGGTGAGAATAAATACTTTAAAATCAGGATTCTTCCGACCTCATTTCTTTACGAACTTATTCATAACACTATGGCAGACTTGGACACTATACCTCCGAGGGTTGCAATTTGGTGAGCATTCTTGTCTTTCAAGCAACAATGCTTCCACTCACTGCATCACAGTGGTGGTGGAATAGGTGGCCTTACTTTAGCTGCCGTATTGCAAAGGTTCATTGGCGATAAGAAGTTGTCGATCGACTTGTACGAAGCTGGCCCGAAGTTCACGGAATCTGGTGCAGGTATTACAATCTGGCAGTCGACACGTTTCATCCTAGGTGCACTTGGACTCGGAGATGCTCTGGAGCAAAAGGCTCTGTCAACTCCTATGACCTTCAGGAAGAGCGATCTGCAACAGGGGTTCACGTTCTTCGATGTCGAGGGTATGTATCATCTAAATCAATGCCGCTATCTCTCAGTAGGAGGTAGCTAACGCCTCTTTGTCTTCAGAGGGATCTACAACTCTTCCTCGCAGGGAGCTCCTTAGCTTATTCGCCGATCAGCTTCTGTTGGATGATGGATCTGTCCTCCATACCCACTTTTCGAAGCGTCTTCTTCACTATGAGCAAAATGAAAAGGGCGTAAACATGCACTTCCAGGATGGTTCATCAGCTTCGGCTGACCTCCTCATCGGTTCTGACGGAGTGGGATCGGCTACACGCAAGACAATGTATAAGCAACTGTCAGAAAGAATGCGAGGTACTGATTCAGAGACGGCCGATGCTCTGCTCGGATTCATGCTTCCCAGTTGGACCGGAAGCTATGCATATCGTTTTTTGATAGATGCTGAGAAAATCAAGGCGACTCATCCGGATCATATTGCACTTACGCGGGGAACAATGGTCAGTCTTCTCATTTCTGCGACCTTTCGCGACCATTCTGATATTATTATATTTAGTGGTGCGGGGCAGGCAAAGTAATGTCGTACCTTGGTCTAGAAGAACGCTGCTAATTCATGACGCTCAGAATGGAATCTCGTATCCCATCTCACCAACCGTAATCAATGCGGGGACTATGGTGATGGTTCCAGGTGGTTTAGGAAAACCGCTCGAAGGAGATTCGGTTGTCAAAGCATCCGCAGAAGATGTCGCCAACCTCACCCAGGATTGGGAGGAGGGCTTTCAGGTCCTGGTGGACGTTAGTTTTCCATTGCCTCCCCATTGAAGATGAGGTCCTAACCTTATCACATTTCTAGAACATCAATGAAACATCTAGATGGGCCGTTAGCCAGGTCCGTGGCCTTCCACAGTATGTCGACGGCCGAGTCGCTCTGCTCGGAGACGCTGTACGTCCCCAACTCAGGCTGAATTTACGAGGATACTGATTTCGTCCAGGCCCATGCCATGACTCCTCACCTTGGGGCAGGGGCGGGTCAAGCTATCGAAGTGAGCTCAGATCGCCAGTTAATGTTATCAGTTTAGGTGCTAACATGAAGGATGTCCAGGATGCATACATTCTTGCCCGCATTCTTGCTCATCCTTCGGTCACGAACCAAAACGTACCCCAGGCGTTAAAAGTGTACGACGTCATTCGCAGACCGATTGCGAACGACATCGTCGAGCGGTCTCTGAGGCAATGCTTCATATCAACGCTTCATCCCGATTATCTTCCTTCAGGAATAGATATTGCAAAGCTGCAATCTGGTGATTCTAGCGAGTGGACAAAAGTGAGACAAGACATGCAAGACATTTGGAGTTTTCATGGTGGCAAGATGCCAGATGATCATTGGGAACATGCACAGGCCCTCTTAGCTTCGACATTGGTCTAGCTCGATAAAGCCATAGGGAAGCATTCGATGGAAGTCGATAGAAGATACTGCGAATATCATTGTTTGATAGTTGGCATTACACCTTCGGTGATCAGCCTACAATAATTGCACTTTACACCTAGGCATACATCTCTACAACAAAGGGAAATTGTCCGCCAAAAATGATGGATGATGATTATGCACGACAAGAGAACAGAATTCGGAAACCCCACCAAGATACGTACCACTATACCACCGATAGTAACGGGTCATCGATTCATGTGCGAGCGTCCTCCCAGCTTCCTTTCACTAACCAATACACATGGTCTCAGAGCAACGCGAGAATATCTTGCGAAAGATTCCGGACACGAACGTCCGCCGCAAATGTGGCTGGTAGTGTGTTAAGCACAGCGCGAGCGGAGCTCTCCTGCGTCGGCTGCAGCGGAGAATTGAATTGCTTCGCAGCGTAAACCTATTCAATAGATTTCGTATCAGTTCCGGAAGGCTTGTGACGGGAAAGTAACTCACGATGTTCCCAAGTGCAACAAGAGCGCGGTAAGCCGTCTCCGCATCTTCGGTCTCATTTTGGAGTACCTACAAATTTCTAAGCTTCTATGATATCGACAGGTCCAAGACTCAAAATGCCATACCGAAAGAACAAGAGCAAGCAGTGCCGATCGCAATCCAGGGTCAAGCTGTTCGCGTACGCCGCGACATGACATGCTGCACAATATAGGGTCAGAAGAATGACACAGTAGACAGTGATCATATGCGCACTTGAAGTAAATAGTGCTCAAAGTCATTCGTGTTTGAGGCTTCGTGAAAGCAGCATAAGGTGCTTGCTGGATCTTCTCAAAAATCTGCAAAAAGAGGGTTGCATTAGTCAACGCAAAACCGTCAGCTCTCAATCCACATGACCAAACCAAAATCGCAAAACACACCAATTTGATCCAAGCACCATCTCCTATAGTACTGTCGTCCTTGAATGCGTTTGCAAGAGCACGGAATAGTAGCAAGATGTTGGTTTCACGGAACTTAGGCAGAGGAAGGGGAGTCCAAGGTTGTGACCATTCCGCACCTTCGAAAAGGGCATTGAAAAACCGGGTTGTAAACTCGGGTTCAGCATACGATTCGGGCGCATGGGCGATGATCAAACGTGACAAGTCGAGGACTGTTGATTTGCATCGGTTAGAAGCCAGAATGCAACATATCGCCATCCAATCGTACCGGGGAACCGTTGTGCCGAAGGCCACTTTATGAGCAGATGGATAAGAACTTCGATATGATTTGGCGTTACTGGGAAATTCGGCTGTGTTGGTGGTGTCGCAGATATCTTCGTGAGGAAAGAGAACATATCATCAAGATAACTCAAATCGCGATTGTACAAGGCAGCAGATGAAGCACTCTAAGCGCATATAATCCTTGTGAGTAACACGCTGTACACACGAAGACGAAGGGACGCAACTCACGATTTCTTGTCTTAGAAGATCATTGAATTGATGGAGCTTCGCCTGCATAGCTGGAATATTTGCTTGCAGGAAAAGGTGAGGTGTATGCTATAGCGACACTGATCAAGTACTGTCTACAGGTGTAAAAATGAGGAGACGTACGACTGGGAGCTTAGCAGCGCTCTGGGTCTGGGGACTAGCAGCAGCGGCCGCATTGTTGGCAGGACGCGAAGCGCCAGACCATGGCTCTGCCGTACTTAGAGGGGCAGGAAGCGATGAAACTGACGGCACGCGATAACGCGAGGCACCTAAGAAGCAAATAAGCCCCCACTTAGTTGAATGGCTTCAAGCTTCGCTCACCAGTGAAAGGGTCCATGAAATCGCCGCTAGAGGCGGGGGCGCCTTGCGAAGCTTGGTACCTCGACGCACCTACAGATGTCCAAAGTCTGAGCATGAGATAGCTGTGGATTGTAACATAAAGACACGAACCGGTGAAGGGATCGGAAGGTGCAGTCGCGGATGAACCAAGTGTAACACTTTCCGCACTTTTCTGGATGAAAGAAACGACCTGATCCAAGAAGTGCATCGGCAGATCGTTGCGTTCGAGGAACCGCTGAGCTGCGGTGTATGGATTTTCTGCAAGAGGGTGGTCTGTTCAAGCAACGCTCGATGAGTAAGTATATGCGGTCAAGATACTCACCGGTAATATTGTAAGGCAACTTCAGTGAAGGCGCGCCTTCTTGGATATCGACATCGAAAACGTAGTCATATTGCTTCCCCTCGAACGTCTGCTTATTTGAAGTACCAGGTGCGTCGGTGAGGTTTCCGACCTTTTCCCATTTGTGTCTAATACCGTCCCACTTTGAATCAAAAGGATATGTCAGAATCTGACATTACTGCAGCATATATGGGCTTACCTGATAAACCTCGCCTACACCCCTGTTGTTGATCATCTTGACGTCCCCGGACTTCAATCCTGACAGACAGGAGAAGCTGTTCAGAAATCATGGGGTACGCTAGCCATCTCAAAGTCACGCACCAGGGGTAATCAAGGCATCCATTCCTGGAAGAGTATTGACCTTGACACCACCAACTGTAGGGGCAGGAACAGCATGGGCTGCAACGTCGACTTCAAAATTTCGGACCTCTTCATCAGAAGCCCATCGTTCTTCTACTCTGCTAAACACACGAACAAGACCGTCGCTGCATCCAGTCACGATATCAGTATTAGGCAGCGTCGATACAGCCCACACCGAGATGGCGGGGTGCACGATGCTCTGGACACATTCGCCATCTAAGCCGGGGGACAGTTGGATATAAGTGGTTAACATATAGATGATGAGTAGCACACATAGAAACATACCACGCCAGATGCGCACGGTTCGATCTTCGCCACCAGAAATAATATCTCCACGGGAGGTGACCGCGAGGCTGTAAACGAAAGAAGTATGACCGGATAAGATATGGACTATGTCGCCCTCCATAGTCCAGACTCGAATTGTACTGCAAAGCGAAAATAAGAAATGTCCGGGGAAGAAGCGTGAAACTAGAATCTAGCATACCCGTCATTCGCACATGAAGCAAATCCGATTTCCGGTATGAGGGCGAGTCCGCGGACAGCTTGCGTGTGACCAGTGAATGTCTTGACCGCCTTGTTCTGGTGCCAGAGCTTGATGGTGTTATCGGCGGAACCTAGAGAAACGATGAACAAATCCGGAGAACTACGGCAAATTTCTCGACGACGTACCGGTCAGGAATTGGGAAGGATCGATGGCAATGACCGCCCACACAGATTGCTCATGGCCCAGAAGCTCGTATGCTTTCTCGAAACCCTTCCAGACCTTGGCCGTCCTGGAAGCTCGAAGGATCAATAAGGCGAACCAAGAAAATGATCGAGGATCACATACTGGTCCCAGGAACCTGAAATAATGGTCCCATCGGGAGCCGCGGATAATGAGCAGACGTTCTGCTCATGTCCTATTAGGATGTACTCGGGTCTTTCACTGCTAACCGCCACATTATATACGTTCACAAGCGCGTCTTGTCCTCCCGTCACCACATATCCTTCATCCCCGTTTAGTCACCTTTCAAAGAGAAACCAACTGGGTGTTGCGGGAAAACACACCTTGTGGTGCCTCTGGTAGGGGCGGAATGTATGTGACTGAGCTAACGAAGCGTTGACCCGGCTTGAATACTTGAGACTTGGTAAATGCAGCATCTGACGATTGGCGTGTCCAGTAGATCGCCGTTGTATCGCGTGAAGCTGAGAGTATGAGATCGTCCCTGGGAGAGCACACCGCCCGGACCTGGTCTTCGTGAGCAAAGAAGTGTTGAAAGCATGCCTCAGTGGTAAAACCTACATCGCCTTTGTGCCCTCTGAGCGTAGTTGAGAGTTTATAGGGCATGAGTAGAAATGGAGAGAAGGAAAGAAAAGGTCGTGAAGGGAGTCGTTAAAGAAGAAGTGATGGCTAGGGTTAGCGAGGGCTAGAATTGGATTCTATAGTCTGAACCCCGACAAAAGGCTTGTGATGGACTCAGTATATGGGCGACAAGTCACCACACTCCAGACCATTCTCCAGAACTTTCGTTTGCCAACCCTGTGCTAGCCCTCCGAGTCTCTTCCTGCCGCTCTCGTATCCGGATCTCTGTACAAAATACACGCGTTTCTATCTATTCTCTCCATTCTTACTCGCCATCCTGCCGGTCCGGCCACAACGCACCCCACAAGCCACTCACAATTGTCGGACTTAGATGGGCTTAACGATGGTAATCATTCCAACCTTCGTGGCTAGTTACAATACACGCCAAATGAATAACTGTACACCACTCTAACGAGCCCCAAATCCGTGTACAGGCAGATTCAGGGAGATACGGAGGTGCTAGTCTATGCCTTGCACCATTACTTCATCTCCTGCGAGTCCCCACGAAGCAGATCATCGTTCGTTGGGTTGCGAAAACGACAAGTTACCAAATCGTGAGGGGATAAAGGAAGCCACAATGACCTCTTTCCGGATTTTAACGCCTCCCGTTCAGGGCCGGTTCCCTAGATCATGTTTCCCAGATCTCGCTTACAATAGTGCAAAGTCCTGTAGCCGACATTCATTGTCACACCCAAGCGAATGTGAACATATAGTGCCCATCTTGATCGACAGATCTTTCGCGTGAGGACAAGCGGAAAGCGTACGCAACTGGATGAAAGTACATCATACTCATGTACTTATTGCAGTCCAGCAAGAAGCTGCCATTTCTATGAGTTGCGGAAACGGGGTTTACTTGGGTGAGAATTATCTCGTTCCCCTGCACTAATCCTCGGGTGTACGTGACCACCTGATGATTCCCACAGAACAGAAGCGGACCCTTCTGGCGTCTCAAGGCAAATCATACTAGAAAAGTGGAGCTGCTGAGAACGCGCGAGGGTCGTGGCGTCCCATTTTAAGCGTTCTATGACTTGACATCATGCTGATCAGGATCAGATAGGTCATGTCGAAGTTACAATTCGACGGTTTCGTGTGCGAAAATGACCCTCCAGGGCTAAGAATGCTACGTCACGACGCGTACATTCAACCGGTAGAGCAATGATGAATTCCAGCAGTAGTCTGATGGTACGCCGCTTTCTGATAAGATAACAGTGCGATGAACCAAGGTTGTCTCGTTGTTCAACATCCGAGGGTACAGATACGTTCTGTGTGGCCCATATGACTCAGCTGAACTAGATGAAGACGTCACTGAATTGAATATGGTCGGCTTCTTTGTCAACATGCAGCAGTGTGATCTCAACACTGCGGAAGATTTCGAGTGGAGTGAGGGATGACATCAATCTAATAGCATAGTAAATCGAGTCTTCGATCAATGGTGGCAGGAGATGGCAGTGGCTCGCCATATATCGAACGTTCGCAAGAAGATGTGACAGAGTCCGTTAACGTCGACGAGTGGCATTGATTTGCAGAATATATCACCGTGCGATTTGTAATATTTGAGTTAACCTTGGAGCGCGACTTGACCAAGGCTCCAATTCCATGGGCCAGCCGAGTCAAAGGGCTTGGGTCGAAGAGTGTGGCGCGATGGCAAATGTGCACCCCAAATCTAAGGTGAGAGTCTTGAGCGGCGGAAACACATTTGCTTGAGCAATACAGGGAGGCAAGCGAAGTTAAGCAGGCGAAGCGCCACTCAATCGATAGGCCCGTGAGGGCTGTCCCATCTGAAGTCATTGTCCACCTATCTTGTACGTGCCTTTAGCACGCGCAGCCGAGATACAGAGTTGTCCATCTGCGAGGTGCGCCGGAGTAAGAAAACCAACGGTCTTGCGGCCTCCAGGATGGTCTGGGCAGAGAGGTGTTTGTAAAATATGGTCAAGGCCATTCATTCGGTGAAATGCAGAAGCGCCTTCTCAGAATTCATAAAACATGCCTAGCTGCGGAACACAATGGAGGCGCACTCTTGAGCTGCCTGGATGAGGATGGCAGTTTGAGTGGAAGGAGTACTACGACCAGTGGGAGCAATAGATGATAACAAACAAACAACGTGTGAGACGAACGCACCGAGCGAATACCTCCGTATAAATTCTATCACAAAGGGTTGCTTCTAGCCTCGACGTGATAGGGTTTTTGAGCGACGATAGGCGATGACAATGAGAAAACGTAAGGATCGCGGAATGAGCCATGAGGTCCACCCTGCTCGCCCTGGGTCTAATTTTCCGAGATTGACCGACACATCTCTGCCCATAACCCCTGAACCAGGTCCTGCTCTCTTTCTATTGGGCCTAGCCCTCCAGGCAACTTATCTGACTATGAACTTTGGCACCTGGAATGTCGATTCTCATGATTAGCGAGCAATACAGTATGCATTGGCCGAGGCCGGCGAACCTAAGATTTGTTCCTTTTTTCCCGTGGACGGACCAGTTGTGTAAAGGAAGGTAGGCATTCGAAGGAGACATATCAACATTCACAGGAGATAGCGTCCCTGGCAGTGCGGCGGTGGCGTGTCGTACTTCTTGAGGCCAGTGGATAATAGGGAAGTGAAAGTCCCTGGTCCCGTGCCAGCGAATAGAGTTCACCTAGCGACATCTACGTGGAAGTCTGGCTCCCGTTTATGAGTACTAGTGAAAGCTTGATAGACGCGAGAGCCGAAAACGCACGGGCGCACAGGTCTGTTTGACAAGACATACAAAGTCTAGACGTAAACACTCAAGCCGCCGTACCTCCAACGTTTGTGGCTCGACGACCCGGCGACCAGCTGCCATGTTTGTAACGCTTGTACTGGTCCAGGGACACCGCGAGCCCGAGAACAACCCAAGTAATACATGAGGATACGCGTCCAAACCTTCTCTCTCTCTCTTCCTGCTTCGACTCAGCTGGCTGGTGCTTACTATCACGCCGCTCGGAACTGCTGCAAAATGAGCAAGGACTCCTCCTTCTCACTGGCCGCATCTGTGCCCTTGGATTGAACCAGCAGCTGGCCCTAAACGTGTGAGCCACCCAGAGTGCTTCTATTTACGAACCAGTACTGTAGCTGATTAATGGGCTGCCTCGGTGCTATTTCCTGCAGC
Source organism: Somion occarium (assembly GCA_964035595.1). Taxonomy (NCBI): domain Eukaryota; kingdom Fungi; phylum Basidiomycota; class Agaricomycetes; order Polyporales; family Cerrenaceae; genus Somion; species Somion occarium. The sequence continues at coordinate 2,974,512 of OZ037946.1, forward strand.
TCAATACAGATGACTTGAGCAGGTATATATACCTGCGCCAACGACCTTGTTCGACATGGTATCCAGGTACCACACCTATCTTTGGGACGGTCCCTCGCTACAACGATGCACGAGGTGTATACCCCACAGAGCCAAGCCTGGTGGTCTGGGGTTGTCTCGGCGCGTTGAGCGATAACACCGCACACAGGCTAAGCGATGGAGTATTTGTGGAGCACCGTTTGATCCATTTTGACAGGCTAAGAAAGTGCCACTGAAAACACACGGGAATTCTCCAACTTTGACGCACCTCCGATTGACCTCACCACATGTGAATACGGGTGGCCTATGTGGTAGGCAGAGCCACTGACACATGGAGATCAGTGTACACTCTTATACGTGGAGCTCTGTCGTCATATGGCTACCGACGTGTGAGTCTAGCGAAGAACTGCCTCTGCGACAGACTGCAGTGGTGGAGTTAAGCTGTCTCTGCTTGTGAATCAACCTTCCTGTTGAGGCGAGTGCATCGATTTCAGATCTCTTTTCACGAGTCCGTTTTCAGAACCACAACGGCTCCCTTTTGACGTGTACGACGTGGTTAAAAAGACAGACTCAGTGAGAGGGAATGATAAGAAGAAGGTGTAATCCATAGCTTGGGGTGGCTTGGAGTAGATTGTACACTGGCTACTGTCGTACTTATCTCCTCCACCAAACCCACCAAACGCGTCGCGATCAGGTGATATGCCAAACACGTGCGGCCCCACCGCGTCGTGATCGTCGTACGATCGATCAGCGGTCGCCCACAAGTAGTTCATCCTGCTCACTTACGCCCTTATTACTAACTTGCTTCAAATATGCCTAGAAAGAATGAAGCCCCAGGTACGTAACCAATGCTTTCAAGCTCAATGCAACTAACATGTCTATATTGATAGCCCCTGCGACACGAACGCGTGTTTCTCGTGCTCGAGCAAAGGTTGCTTTTCGCGAAGCTGACAGCTTCGCCGAAAGTATTGATGAGAACCAGGAAGACATAGATGTTGAGGATGAAGACGGCGGGGATGAAGATCAGTAAGTAATTTGTCCTATTAATCCATCTCTGTGACTGATCCATAGACACTTCAGGATGCTAGATATGATCAATATGCTCAAGGAATTCCAAAGTATGTTGCATTCATGAAGAATATACTATCCAGACGTATAAATTTTCCTAGAGCGAAAGGCCTCAGCGAGCTCGTCTCGAAATGCTGCCTTTCAAAATAAGAAGAACTCGTTATATGCGGACGCCAGAAAGAACGCCGAACTGGTTGTCACCGAAGGCATTGCCTACGTGTATGTGTTATGTTCATCCCTTACAACATTATCTGACATCTCACTCCTGTAGAGAGCAATTTCGTACTAGGATTGCTGAACTGCGAGCGAACGAGGTCCCAAGAGATCAGCATCTCAAGCAACTCACGACAATCATGAAGAGCCTCGATGTATGCGCCCCAAACCCCTTTGCGCTTCATTGACAGTACTCATAACTATATCAGGAGCCAGTTAGAGAGGTATTGAATGTATATCCGAACCTCTTCCAAGACCTATCCCGTCGCCGAGCGGGAGAGATTAACGAAACCAGTGCAATGCGTACGTATTCAGCCTTTCCACTCATTTCGAAGGGCTGAACACCAGGAATTCTTTGCATACATACGTCCTCAACAGTGGAGTCACACATCGTAGAACGCCAGTACTCTCGTCGAAAGATGATCAAGAATGCCAAGGTGCGGATGGATGATGGGTTAGAGCAACAGAAGGTGAGCGGTCAAAAGTTCAAGTTGGGCTATTGCGTTACTCACCGAAGCTTTGACTTGGATATATGCATTCAGCTTGCAACAGATGCTTCCGCCCTCATCAAACACTATAAGGCTTTGTTATTAATGTAACTGATACCTGCTGTATTTCTCGTATTATCAGTTTCGTCTCGAAATTACCCGGATACTCCCAAGTGCCGTGTCGGAAAGCAATAAATACATCCATCCGCGAACGAGCTAAAGATACATATAGAGGACATATCATCACTGGGTATCACGACAGCGTGGACGACAACAGCAACAAAATGATAAGTGAGAGAATCAACACGATGACGCACGAAGAAGGGATCAGGAACGTGTAGTTTACGACACCAGACTATCACCCTGTAATTCTTCGAACTTTCTCCTAGCAAGCCTAACGTTTAACTTTAAGGCGGCGGTCTCTACATTGGGAAGAATCAATACATCAGCCAAGACAGTTTAACGGGTGTGCTGAATGACATACCAATTGAAGGATCATGTACGACGATCAGAACATAAGTATTCTTGGTTAGCTCGTCCAACACCGCTGTAAACTCCGGTAACTCCATCTCAAGTGCATGGAAATCCTCTCGTACCCTCGCACACGAAAGTTTGAACGCCTTGATCAATTCCGACGTCCGTTCGTACCGTGTCGGGTCCATTTTATGTGGGCCAGAATCGTATACACCATCCTGCCCGTTGTAGAGATCGCTTGTATAACTGATACCTGTAGACTGGGATGAGGTGGTTGGGGTCGAGCTTTGTGGTATGGATTGAGTGGATTGAGTGGATTGGAGTGACTCAGAGGGTGTGTGAGATTGGGAAAAGGGGATGGAGGAAGTGGATGGTGTTGATGGTGTGGAGGTGGCGATTACGAGAAATGTGGTACGTTCGAAGAGCACTACTTCTGTTGCGCTGCATGCGGCGGCAAGGGTCGTGAGGTGTTTCGAGAGTACTGCAGCATTTGGGATTAATGTGTGCACTATTCGTGACCATGCCTTTGAATCGAACATTTTTAGTCACAGTAAGAAACTGAGGAATCTGTGCAACTCACCTTATACAAGCTCTCATCATAGATACTCGTCCCAAACACCGTGATAGGTGTATCTTCGCTCGCCACTCTCAATTCCTTGCTCTTCTTCTCCAAAACCTGCACCTTATTCCCCCTAACCAAATCCATCTTATGTACTAACAAGAACACAGCAGCTTCCGGACTGTACTTCCTCAACGCCCTCACGCAATCTTTATAGTATTCCAAGTCTTTGGTCATGTTGCGACTCTCGACTTCGAATACATATATGAGGACGCCAACGTGCGAGAAAATGGTGGATTGTTGAGTAGAGAGGTAGGAATCCATGAATGAGTCTTGGCCACCACAGTCCCAAAGGTTGAGAATGAGGTCTCCGAGGAAACGCACATGGTTCTGCTCGACATCTACGGTGGCCCCCAGTCGTGCTGTTAGAGATGCAGGATTGTTTGAACTGTATGCAATAGTCAGAAAGGTACTGTTTCAGGGGATTGAATATGACGGACGTACAATATGAGGGAACGCATCGACGTCTTTCCGCTTCCCGATGCACCCATAAGTAACACCTAAGGGTCAAAAATCATAAGTGTGTCCTCCGCATCAAACAATATGGGGAAACATACCTTCTTCTTCATGTCTACTAGTCGCGAAATGTAGCTGTAGGACTAACGGACTGGATGTACAGGAGGCTTCTGGTGACTTATCAGCCGCCGGGGAATGATATCACGGAGCAAAGAGGGCTGTCCGTGGTCGAGTCAGAGTACTCAGCGAGAGTTGGTCTACCCTCTTATACGAATAATTGTGAAAACAGAGAGCTAGTGACGGATGAGAGCGGCGCATATTGAGGTTGCAACCCAACTTGAATTATGCTCAAGGCCAGCGCTTCGGAAAATACCCGATCTTCGATCATTGACGTCGACGACCGCGTTTTCAGGTCCCCAAACCATAAGAGTAACACGTTTTTCTGTGAGAGTAGGAGGTGGACGCGTCCAGAAGTTGTACATTTATATATACATTTGATAGTTCTCATTTTACAATGTCCCTAACATCTCTCTTTCGTATGCTTATCCAGTCTACCTGACTCTTTGACAACGCAGTTATGCGAGCAGGAATTCCCTAGAACTTTCCCTCAGACCAGCGCCGAGTATGACTCGCCATCTCTACAGCCGCCAACGCCCAATCCTCGCCATGGTTGTGACCCTTGCTTTCCCCTCTACCAAGGCCTGCCCTCTCTAGTGCCTGGTCATCTGTTAAGGCTGTCAACACGCCAAAGATGACGGGGACACCGGTATCCAACTGTACTCGCATTAACGCATGCGACACAGTCTCGGAGATATACTCAAAATGCATGGTAGCACCCTTGATGAGCACACCAATAGCAATAACCGCATCAAACGGTTGGTGAGGCATAGCAGCAACCATTGGTGCAGGAGTGGCAGTCCGTGAAGTCGGATGGGGAGACATAAGAGATGGAGTAGACGAGCCTCCCAGGTTTAGTCCACCTAGAAGATCGGTAGCAGTCGCACCGGCTTGAACATGAGAGCCAGAGATCACCCTACAGTTTATAAATAAGGGAGACACAACGGAAAGTGAAATAAAACACACTTCGAACAGGCGAGAGGCAACTCGAAGCTCCCTGGAACAGACTGCACGGCAATGTTACTCTCCTTCACGCCCTGCGCTTTGAGTGTAGAGACCGTTCCAGCGACCAGCGCGTCAATGACAGTCTTATTCCAGCGTGAATGCACAATGGCTACCCTGAGACCGGAGCCATCGAGTTGAGTGGGTGCAGGGGCGGGTCCTTTGATAGTCGTGCTCATCGTGTCGGACGGCGAGCAAGTACTGTACACTTCGACTTAGCGCCAGTGTAACCGAGAGAATAATAGAAGCGCCCATAATCGATCCATGTTTGCATATATTTGTGGCTGTAGAAACTTCGCGGGTGCTCGCTCTGATTGGCCAGAAAACAGGGCTTTTGTGTCTCTACGACTTCGGACTTGACTGCTCACTTTTCCTTTCTTTCTTTCCGGTCACTGTATAGACAGGGTGTTAGACATGGCGCGCACAGACTCTGTAGACAGCAACATTCCCAGTGAGTGCGCAGTTGGAAAGGTCTTCATAAAGATTGCAATATTGATGTTTCCTGACTTTCAGCGACATATACCCTAATCTATTCGTTCCTCAGAAGACGAACACATATGAAGGCAGCTGAAGCCGTAAGGAAAGCTGCTAAGGATGTCGTAAAACTTAAGGACGCCGAGGATGAGGATAGTGTCACGCTAGAACGCGTCGTACGCGAATGGAAACTCATGACCAGTGCAGGTGCGCATTCATACGATCCACACGTAGTTTTGACTGAACAATATCCTAGGCTCATTAGCCAAGGTTGGAGACAGCTCAAACAAAACCAAAACGAAGGCGAAGAAGTGCAAAGAGCCCAGCTCCAATCCGAAATCTGACTCCAAGGACTCCGATTCTTCCTGTGCGTTTCAGCTATCTTGTGCACATCTTTTGGTTGCTGATTATATCTCTACTCCTCGTTGTTTAGCTTCAAGCTCAACATCGGACTCAGACGATTCTTCCTCGTCTGATAGTGCATCGAAAAAGAAGGCAAAGGCAAAGAAAGCTTCGCCTGGTCGCTCAAGTAAAACATTATCCGGCTCTTCCGATTCTTCTAGTGAAGAGTCGTCCAGTGATGCCTCTAAGGCGAAGAAGAAGGCGGCGAAGGCGGCGAAGGCGGCGAAGAAAAGCGGCACCAGCAGCTCCTCCGACTCCTCCGAGTCGTCAGATGCTTCATCATCTTCGGATGCCAAGGCCAATGTGAAGAAAGAGGTAAAGGCGATTGAGAGCAAGACGAAGGTGGATGAGAAGAAGGACGCGTCGTCGAGTTCCAGCTCTTCTTCCTCATCTTCGGACGATTCGGATCCAGATTCGGACAGCTCAGATTCAGACGCAAAGAAGACAGATGCAAAGAAGACAGATGCAAAGAAGAAAGACGCAAAATCAAAAATCAAGGCCAAAGCTGAAAGCAGCTCCGGTTCTGGTTCAAGTGACAGTGACAGCGATGAAGAGAGCAGTAGCGAGTCCGATAGTAGTGGAGAGGAAATCTCGAGTACAGACGAGAAGATAAAGGCTAAGGTGGCGGCCGCAAAGGAGAAGAAGGAGAAGGAGAAGGGAGGCAGTAGCGGCGAGAGCAGCAGCGACTACAGCGACTCGGATAGTGACTCTAGCGATTCAGATAACGGGGGCTCAAAGAAAGACGAAGAAGAGAAGACTTTTGCCCCTGTTGCTGCTCCTGACACCAGCGCTGCTGTACCTGCAGGTCAGAAACGCAAGTCGGGCGACGCTAATAATTCGGATTCAGATTCCTCACCAGAGTCAAACTCTGATTCCGATTCCGATGATGACTCTTCGTCTTCGTCTTCAGCGGATTCCGACGAAGTAAAGGTCGTCAAGAAACGTCGAATGGAGAACGGGGATGCTGTCCCATCTGCTACCGCGAAGGAAAATCGACATGACGAGGACGATGGCTCGGGCGGCGTCAAGTCTTCATCTCAGAGCAATTCGAACGGAAATGCAGAGACGAATGGCAACGGAAAGGAGAAGAAGAAGGCCCCGAGGAAGAGCAACACTCCATTCCAGAGGGTCAAAGCGGACACCATCACGTTCGACCACGAGCGGTTGAAGGATATGAGGTTTGAATCTAGGGTAAGCTTTCCGTTACTTTCCTCTATGAATACGATAAAACTCACATTGATACCTCGTTTTCCTAGGGTGCGGCTGAGACTGATTACGGGGCCAGGGCCAACAAAGACTTGATTGTCACGCGCGGTGCAGGATTTAGGAAGGAGAAGAATAAGAAGAAGAGGGGAAGCTATCGGGGAGGAGATATTACAGTATGTGATTTTTTGCTTCCTCTGACAATATGACATTAAATGCGGTTCTTTCTAGATGGCGAGCCATAGTTTTAAATTTACTGACTAGATGCGCTAGCATTTACATTCTCTTCCTACCGTACCACATACCAATGCATCTTAATTTCATTCGCAGTCCGTACTTTTTCAAGTCCATTTGCGGATCGGTGTCCGATCGACCATGTCCTCGATCATCACACGATCTTCCCACATGCATGGTGCATGCACCCTTCATTGACATCCACTTACCATCGACGATGCACTGTTGATGGCCTCAAAGCTCAACTCACAGCCAGTAACTACTACGATGATGACATTCTACATGCTGCCAGACGGCGCCGAGCTCGCATTTGACGTCTTGGGTGCTTCCCACATCGGGACAGCTACACCACTTATCCTCGTATGCGGAATGAGTTGTCTCGGAAGCGATTGGCAACGCCTTAGTATGGAATTGTCAAACATTCGCCCTGGTGAGTGCATGCAGCGTGCTGTAGAATAATGTACTTCATCTAGGACGCGTAGTGTTGGTCTTCGATCATAGGTACGAGAACTGCACTGCTTCCATCACACTTCGTGAGCCTGGAATGATAACATGTCCTTTTCAAGGGGCATTGGACAGTCCAAATATTCATCTGTGAACAAGGGTGGCGACATCACGATTGAGTCTATGGCTCGAGACCTGCTTGAATTGATTCATTGGTTAGGCTGGAAGGAGATCATTCTTTGCGGTTTCTCAATGGGAGGTACGTATCTTGTATGCCTGCCTTCTTGCTGTCGCGAACAGGTATAATATACACATCAGGCGTTATTATCCAACAACTGCTGTTACTTCCTCATCACCCTCTGCGTCCGACCGAACTTCCGTTCCGGGTCACCCATATTCTACTCACCGCCACAATGGCTTCACCTTACTTTGGGCTCCGCCTCCCTGCTCCTCCTTCACGAACGGCGAGTTCAGAGGAGAAACACGCATATATGAAGCGGGTTGTTGAAGGTTTCTTTTTCGATCCTGATTGGGTGAAGGACGAGGCCAATCGACAGCGGGTGGGTTGGTGGGTCGGGCACACCTTGCACGGAAGGTGAGTACACTGGGCGATGTGGTTAATGTTATGTTTCATGTGTATGACTTGACCCTGATCTAGACCGCAACATACAATTCGTGAGCATTCCTACCAGACGCCACATATTTCTAACGATCAAATTTACTGTGTCCTCATTTAGGCAAGCAACAAAGGGCTTTGGTAAAGTTCGACTTTGGATCTCTCCATGAGAAGATATCTGAAGACCTCCCAATTCTCGTCATCCATGGCCGCGTCGACGCAATTCTACCGTACTCGTGTGGCGAAGGAGTCCTTAAGCGCATACCTACAGCTCGCTTGGTCCCAATAGGTGATCAACCTGGAAGTATTCCGCACGATCACTTCGGGCATTATTGGTGGGAATACTTTGATATCGGGGTGTGGAGGGATGTGATCGAAGTCTTTGTTGGTGGTGTGGACCTATCAGGCGAGAGTCAGAAGGCTCGATTATGAAACCCAACTATGAAATGATGTTTCATTGGAATACTGTCAAGCTGGGCATGTTCATTGATATGAAGGGTAATATGAGTATACAGGATATTGGAGATATGCTTACAGCTACAGCTGTCATGTTGGGTATATATTCTAGGTGTTGGTTTCCTATAGCACAAGTATATAAGGATTAGAATTCAAGATAGTAACCAAGACCAAGATGTATTCACATGCAACTCAATCACTGTCACTGTCCTCCTCATCATCTTCATCAGAGTTATCAAAAGCAGCAGCAATGGGATCCTTCCACTTTTCCTTTCCTGGCCCATCAGTGTCAGATGGACCCATTGGTTGTTGGGGTATAATGTCATTTGGGTCTACATCTGAATCTGAGTCTTCAGCACCAGGCTGTCCAGAAGGTCCTTGTGGCTCAGGCTGAGGGGTGGATCCTTCTGCAAGCTGTGGAGAAAATGCTAGCTGGGCTTGTTGTTGCATGAAAGTACCATCAGATGCCATGGAATACCACATGAGTCCAAGTACCCTAAAGTCCAGTCACTAACAATTCATGAATGTTATTGAGGGGCTTCTATAACTCACCTAGCATCATTCCCTGCACATGCACCCCTTGCTGGTAAACCTTGAACCCCAAGATACTGGGCATTACTCAGAACAGTATCATCCTGCAATACAACTGACCTAAGAGCCTTGATAATCATGGTCCTTAAATCAACCAGATGATAAGAAGCCCTCTCAGGCTGAGCTTGTGCATGTACAGGTGATCTTGGATTGTAAGCTGGGTAGATAGTTGTAGCCTGATAATAAGAACCAGAGTATGTCCTTCCATTCTCTCTGCTTGAAGTTGGATTGAATCCATATGCACTTCCCATGACATTAGGTTGTAGAAGAGGGTCCAGAGCCTCCAAATCAGAATGCCATGTTTCAGTGTGGACACCCAGAACTTTGTCCAGGATATCTCTAGCCTTGAGATAAGATTGAGGGAAGTCATGGATGAATATGACTGTTGGCCTCTGTCCAGCACCATAAAGAAAGGTTTGAAATTGGTTAGCAGCCTCTGTCAATGAGAGTTTCTGAGACTCTCCATATGCAAATTGCTTTCAAACATTGCAAATATTACGAGTCAGGCAACCTTATTAGTCTATCAGCACAAGTCTTCACTCACCGTGGACTGAGGGTTCTTGAGAGTAGAGTTCTCTCTGATGATGACGTGCTGGCTGGAAACAACTTGTACGCCAGAGGACCCTACCGATGCGGTAATAGTGAATTCTGACCAGCCAAGATCAAGAATGATGGGATTCAGTTTCTTCTCCGCAATGCCTCGACTATCCATTTGCCACAGTGAGAACGCCAATGAGATGAATCGTGTGGTCTTTAACGCGGGAGATGGGTCAAGCGCAAAATGGGACGGCATAGTGAGGTCTCCGATATACCCTCGCAGTAATAGTCTGGACGTGAATTAAGACTAGATCGACTTCATTTACATGTAGAACACTTACCTCTGCTTCTCAAAGAGAGCCCGGGCTTTACCAAGATCAGTCGGTTCATTTCCGGATGTTGCATCGAGGCCCTTATTGGCTTTGCTGTTGTCCCCCTTCTTGCCGTTCTTCGACACGTAGTGTGAAAGACAGGACTCGAGTTCTTGAAGGGTCGAGAAATGGACAGGCGAGAGTGAAAGTAACTCGGTTGACGATGTTGTTTTGGGGGTACGGAGCTGTCTCACGTCATCCGGCAATTTGGAGACAGGAGTATACATATACGTCGCTCCAGATGGCTTCACACCTGGTGCATGCTTTGTTGACGGCGCACGAGGACATGATGTAAATCGACATTACCGAAAACAAGATCGAGTCCGCTACCGTCCTTAGGCCACATGATCCTAGCAAGGTCCTCTGGTTTCGTGTTCCTAGTACTCATTGTAACCTCTCCTGCATTTGCTTTCAATTGCTTGGATGTCAAACTCACCAGTTCATTACGCCATAACCTCCCACCTGGTAATAGCGATGAGCCATCGTGAATGAGACTTAGATTCAATATCGTAAGCTATTGCCCGTCGATACACGACTATAACAACCAAAAAGTGAGCACGATTTCGTATGGGAGCTAGTAGTATGAAGACTGTACTATGTGCGACGCGTCAGGCCTCAGGGTGGGATGATCGATGTACAAAGATCGTGTTTCTGGCGGCTAACTTAAGAGACGCGATCGTAGAGCTGATTCAGCACCTCCGATCGCGACAAAACGAAAGCAATGATAAGCATTGAAAGAAGGCGAAGAGGGACCTTACATATGGACTACAATGTGGTATGTACATCATACAGCAACTGAGGAAAACAGGAACTAACGACAACAACGTCCGGGGCACCGTTCCGCGTCCATGTGTGCTAGTGTAGCTATGCAAGATGATCATGAAATGTGAAAAGAAGAGGGGAGGACAAAATAACAAGAGGTCGTCACCGCAAATAAGAAAAAACGAGAAGAAGAAGAGAATAGATATAGCGCTCTACTGGCGTGGGTGGTCGTACATGAGTGGTGATAGGAAAGGCGTTAAGGGAATACGCATAGAGATTAGTGAAAAACCGTACAGATTGATTTGTTTCTCTTCTTTCTTTCTGTGTTGTCGCACGAGTCTATATAAGCGTCTAGAATCCAGGCATGCCACCCATGCCCATATAGTTCTGTCCGACTTGCGACATAGGTCCAGGACTTGGATGACGCATGACACTTTGCATCGTGTGAGGGTTGGCGAACTGTGCGCCCATGCTCATCTGCATCTGGAGCATCGGGTTCATGCCCATGCCCATACCCATGTTCATACCGGGCATTCCCATCTGGGCCGCATACGCCAGCGCAGCGGGATTGGACATAGCGAACGGATGTTGGCCAGCGGCGACGTTGCCTGGTGGAGGAGACATGCCTTGGGATTGGCCGACGCCTTGTTGAGCCTGAGCGTTATTTTGCACGGGCGATGGTCCTGACTGTTGCATCTGGGACGCGCCTGGTTGCTGAACTGTCTTTTGCATCGCTTGAAGCTGAAATGACGAATATGGTGAGTGATGGTCGACTCGACTCGACGCCTGAACTCACCTCGTAAAAAGCGAAATCTTGGAGAAGCGATGTTCGAGCAGGATGAGTGTGGAAGATACGGAGCATTTCTTGGCCGGCCTCCGGAAGGAGTTCTTGCGTATCACGAGAGTTCGTGACCGGCTTGCGCTCCTGTGTGTTGCTATGGGAAAAGCATCAGCTTGAGATAGCACTCGAGATAGTATATTTGTACATACTTCAACCGAATGTGACGGAGAGAAGCATTGGGAATGTCGCGGACGAAGATCCACCTGACCTTGAAGACACCCTTCCATTTGTCGGATGCCCAGACGGTACTGCTTCGTGTGTAGTCAACAGGCGTCAACATCTCTGCCATGCCGCAGAAGTGGCCGCTAGCATTTACACTGAAGAACAGATAGATGGGACCTCGAGAAGCGGTCTCTTTGAATGCCTTGTCCAATCGCTTGTTACCGGGATCTGTTGAGCTCCAGATTTCATACTTCAAGGACTTGTGAACATCGTCCTCTGTGTAGGACTTGATAACGAAGTAGCGAGCCTAATATAACGAGCGTTTCAGTATCAACTTAACGATGGAGGGCAATCAGCATGAACGTACGAATAGGGGCCTGGAATCAAACTCGACAGGGTTGTAACCCTTCGTGGCGATGAGCGTTGGCACGTCAATCGGTGAGCCGATGTACCCATCTGTCGACGGATTCTGCGAATGACCTTGACTTGTTCTGCCAGAAGGCTGTCCTTGTGCATTAGACGGCGTGGTCGCTCCCAACCTCGGTGCCTGGCCTTGATTGTTCAGATACTGTGCCGGAATAGCAGGAACGCCAGGGATATTGCCGCCATTTCCGTTCTTGCCGTCATACACATGGTGAAGATTGGGGTTCGATGCTCTTCCGCCAAGCAGACGTTCTTTCTGGTCCCAGGTCGTGGTTCCTGTGGCGGTGAGTGCACGTTCCCGTTGACTTTGTTGAGAGTAGTCTTCGCGCTCTTGCTGGCGGCGTTGAGGTACCTGCTGGTTCGGATGCCCGTAGACATGCCCAATAGGTGGCACATAGGCTGCTGCACTCTGTACTGCGTGCGACTGGCGTTCATCGAAGTCAGTCACGATCTGCTGCAACTTGCGAGGACCACCGCCATTGCGTACGTCTATGAAGTTGAGTCAGCATGTCACTGCACCCACAACATCAGATGTGTACATACCCTGCGAATAAGCACCAGTGTTGCCATACTGTTGATTTAACTCCAAGGCAGACAAAGCGCGTGAAACGTCATCGACTGTCCCAGAAGCCAAGTTTTGTCCGGCGTTGCCCCCAATCTGGGAACGCCAGTCGTTACCTGCACCAGGCGTGCTCCAAGGTGAGGATCTGCCCATCGGACTCTGTGGGACATACTGACCCTGCTGGGCAGGAAGACCAAAGTATGAGTCTTCATCTGTACGTACGCTCTCATTGTCGTATTCTTCGTCCGCATTCGTGGGACTGGGACTCTGAGCTCCGGCGTACCCACCACCCGGCTGGCTGCCTTTGATCGGAGGTGCTTGAAGAGTCCCCGCTCTTTTGAGACCAGTTTGGAGACGTCGAACATTTCCAGCAGCAGTAGGATAGTTCAAGCTCTGGTGTCTGCGTACACCAGCTGCGCCGGAAGCCGGAGGCGGCGACGGAACATTGGGTGGCCCACTACTGAAATGGGGAGAAAGTGGAGAAGCAGAGGATGATGAGTGCTCGAGGGCTTGATGCCCTTGATCAGAGCCAGATAGAGCACGCTATATGCTATTAAGTCAAGCGTGTCATAGTCGAAAGATCATATGCCTACCTCCTCTTCGTTGCGAAACCCTCGAATATCCTCCTCCCACTCCTCGTCTTCACCTTCGTGTCCCGCAATGGCTTGTAGGCTATTCAGAGTCCTCGGTGTATGTGTTCCAGGCTGTCTGGTTCCCTGTCCGCCGAAGGCTATTGTGGATGAGTAACCACCTGACTACAAAGAGAAGCAGGACATACCTCGGTGGTATCGGGTGGGAAGTGAAGCTTGTCGATGGAGAGAGGACTTCTCGCCCACAGCACCAATCCCTCCGACCCAATCTTGGTCAACGACTTCGTCATCATTCCATATCTGTTCGTTCTGCTGGTCGTCTAACTCAGAGACACCTATCTTTGAAGTTGGGCGAGTATTGCGAGAGGAGGCAGAGATTGTATGGTGGCGACGGACGCCAGAAGTATTGCCAGACGAGGGCGGAACTGGAGAAGGAGAGATAGATTGTCCGTGCTGCGACATGATGACAAAAAGAAAGGAAAGATATAAAAGAAAAGAATAAAGCTTGATTGATAGAGGAAAGCAAGAGGCAAGGAGGAAGAGTCAAGACTGAACTGCATGCACAATCACCAAGATCATTATTTCCAAATTTCCGGCCGGCGCTACGGCAGCGGCGCGGGCTGTCTCGCCGCGACATTGCCTCAAACGGCCAGGTCACTCCGGCCCAGGCCGCGACACCAAACTTCGTGGCCTGCGAACATAGCAGATCTTTTTCAGTCACTAACTTTTGGGTTCTTCAGGACTGTGTTGCACTAGCGCACATCGGCTGCTGGATGGTCTATGTGCCGCCCATTACCCAGGCCGAGTTTCTGCAAATATTGCAGAAATGCATACCCCCCACCGGATGGCCGAAGAGACTAGGTATGAAGTACCACTTTTGCTATGGACATGCACTCACCGGGCTTCAGCTGTCGCTAATTCTGGAGGACCGGACTCAACATGTCTTCTTTACTTGATGTCTTCTCTTATTCGAGAGAAGAAAGGGAAACCTGGGCTGCCTCAATCCATCGTGTCGATCCACGTAAACCACAAGCTTCAAGCGGCAGCCGACGACATGGCGAATCATGCTGCTAAGACTGCAAACATACTCAGCGTCCCTCATTTTGGTACTGAAATTCCTTGGGGTAGCCACCCTTTTCCTGCTAAACCGGTCGATGGCACTCCAATGGAACATCATGCCCGCCGTTCTCGATTTAACAGATTGTTCGAAGCTATGACAGCTTTGAAAGCGTCATGTCTCGCGTTCGGTCAGCATGCCGATGACCAAGTCGAAACAGCCATCATGCGATTGGCAACTGGTAGCGGAGCCTTGGGTGCTAGTGGCATGTCACCCATACGTAGATGGGGCATGGGTGGGATAACAGAGCTGGAATTCAATGGTTACGAGGGAATGAATCGTTTCATCATTCGTCCTTTCTTGGAAGTTTCAAAGGTTGGTGCCAGTTTTGAAGCCGGTACATTTGTAGTAATTCTGTGTAGGACAGGATCTTGGCCACATGCGAAGCAAATAATTTGGAGTATGTCACTGACCATACCAACTTCCAACCTGACATAGCTTTACGAAACAAGATTCGAGCCATACTGACTGAGAGGCTCAAGTACCCAGTAAGCACATTGTTCGTGTTACTGATATAAAATGCTAACTGTCTGATAACATAACTAGAACCAGGACGACACAGAGTCTTCCGCACCTACATCTGTATCCGAGCAGGAAGCCAAGTTCCACAAAGCTATCAGGAAGTTGGGTGATGAAGCTTTCCACACCGAAGGACGTGCAGGCCTGTACGACTCGGTCAAACGCATCAGCGACAAGGTACAAACTATCAATTTGAAAGGTGCCGTATTTTAAACCATTCTCCATCCTTGCAATTACCCATCCCGATATATTAGTAACCAACATCCTACGCCGTGTAAGACTTCCATCTCCGCCGTCAACAATCCTTATTTCTACGGAGGACTTGCAGACAATAACAGATGTTGAGGTAGCCATTGCGCTATCACGACGAATCATGCGTCACATCTCACCGTTTCCCTACGGTCACATCTCTGCTGAAGCCAAGGGTAACCGTAGCGGCTTCGAGGACCTAGTACGAAAAGTCTGGAGTGGCGGTATGGGTGACGACGAGAAAGATACGCATGCTTGGTGCTTCGGAAGCCACGTCCTCTGGTCACCTGTCACGTTAACTGCCAACGGTCGAGTGCGCTGGCGTCCCCCAAGAAGCCCTGACGAGAAAGCAGCATGGTTAATCTCTCGAGAACCACCGATGTCCCCTACTCGATGGCAACAAAACGGCAAAGTCGACCCCTTGACTACCGATGTTACGCTCATATTGAACAAGCGTCTTGTCGCTGGAGATACGGCTCGGGTTTTGTACGATTGTCGGTTCCTGATATCGTTCTTTGTGGATCGCATGCCCGATTCCATAAAGGCTTCCTTGGCTGATCCGGCACAGAATGCTTCGATCGTAATTGAACCTCATACGAAATTCTATCTACCGAAGGTCGTGCTGCGACGGGAAGGGTATAAGGATGAAGTTTTGACTGTGGCAGAGTGGAAGATGGGTGCTGCTTGGGACCGATGGAAGTTCCACTTCCGACCAGCTACTAAAGGGTGGATTGGTGTGAAGTACGTTCGTCCGTGGTCCCACATTTGAGGCCGCTTACATGTCAAGTACGTTCTCTTGAACTGGACGGATTCGAGTTGGTGGGTGTGCATGTGTGTAGATTAGGATACTATATATCGTACATTATTTGGTGGTTATACTCAGCCACGCTAATGGGCCACTGTGATCCTAAGTGTGATCAGCACACCTTTCGCTACGCAACAAAGAAGCAAGGAACCAGAAATGAATACGCTCGCGACTAGCGCGTCTTCTCATCCTGTTCTCAAACGCCCATTGCTCTATCGGTCTCTTTCCCGTTTTCTCCTCAATCGCAATTTAACCTCTCAAGCTACACGACGAAGGGTAGAGCAGAGGTGGAATGTCTCTGCTGTCGGATAGACAGAAGGAAGAACTGTGGGTGTTCCTTCAATTCGTTGTTTCCTCATGCAACTTCAGAGCGCGCCTACTGATACTACCGGATTATAGTCACAAGTCAGTTCTTGAATACCTCCACGCCAACAACTTCACAGATGCTTTCAATTCACTCAAATCGGATACTGGGCTCGATTATGCGCCAGACCCGAAGTCGAAATATGCGGGGTTGCTAGAGAAGAAGTGGACAAGTGTGATTCGGCTACAGAAGAAGGTGCGTTGTATCTACGCTTCCGGTAGGGGCACGTTCCTATAGATTCCTATAGATTATGGATCTGGAGAACCGCAATGCAACCCTTCAAGAAGAGCTTTCACTTTCTCCTGCGAAGCGTGCTGCGATGCAAACGGATTGGGTGCCGCGCGCTCCAGCTTCATATGTATTGCAAGGGCATCGGCTTCCAGTTCTCAAAGTCGCGTTCCATCCAACATTCAATCTTATTGCATCCGCAAGTGAGGATACAACTGTGAAAATATGGGACTGGGAGACAGGAGAATTCGAGCGTACACTTAAAGGCCACACCCGAGCGGTGAACGACGTTGATTTTGACAGCAAGGGAAATCTTCTAGGTGCGTTCAGCCGTCCCTCCTAGGCATACTGTACATTGTGATTCAGGGACGTCTGATGATAGTTGGGTATGACAGTGACCTGTTCGTCCGATCTCTTTATCAAGATATGGGATGTACAGAATGAGTGGAAGAACACAAGGACATTCCCAGGACACGAACATACGGTGTCTTGCGTACGTTTCATGCCAGGCGACCAGCATATTGTCAGTGCAAGTCGAGATCGAACAATAAGGATCTTCGACGTGGCTACTACGTTAGTCTCCAGACCCTATTCTTCTCCTTGCCCTCCTAATGTGTCATAGGCATCTTGTTCGGACAATTTCTGGTCATACAGATTGGGTGCGATGTGTCGTGCCATCTGACGACGGCCGTTTGATAGCAAGCTGTTCGACTGACCAAGTGAGTGACTGCAACCCGACTTGTTCACTGTTGTTGATGATATAATAGACAGCGCGAGTCTGCGATCCGTTGAGTGGAGAATTGAAAATGGAGTTCCGTGGACATGACCACACAATCGAGGTCGTGGTTTTCGCACCCATTGCAGCATACGCGGCGATCCGAGAATCAGCTGGTATTCCAGTACGGTCTTTTTTTTTCACTACGAAGCGGTGGCTAATCTCAACTCCAGAATACGGATAGATCGAAGAGGCCAGGTGCATACATTGCAACGGGTTCACGAGACAAGACAATTAAATTGTGGGATGTTCAGAGCGGACAGATGCTGCGCACTCTCGTGAGTTCTTTCGTATGACTGGGAAACTTACCCTGACGACGCGTCTTAGGCTGGTCATGACAATTGGGTGCGAGCACTTGTCTTCCATCCAACAGGCAAATTCCTGTTGTCAGCTTCGGACGACTATACCATTCGAGTCTGGGAACTTGCGACAGGTCGTTGCGTCAAGACTGTTCAAGCGCATTCTCATTTCGTCACTTGCCTTGCTTGGGGTCGTCAAACAACCGCAAAGTCGACCGGGGAGGGATCGTCGCATACAAATGGAGCTTCGGATGTCAAAGTTGATGCAGAGAAGATTGTGAATGTTGTGGCATCAGGGAGCGTAGACCAGTCAATCAAGATCTGGCTTCCATGATCATCACTTCTTTCGCATTCTACTCTTCGGCCGGGAGGATTCTGTTTGCTACTAATTGCATGTTGTGGGCACTATAGACTGTAAGTTCATGACATTCACTTTAAACCTCATTGACGAACTCCAACCAATCAGACTACTAAATAATGACCGTGGCCGCTCTCGTACTTGGAATTGTTGTTCTCTTCATAACGCTACGTACCCATCACGGATTTGTCTTTGCACGAAGTCGTCTCCTTACCATCGTTCAAATGTTTTTCTACTTTGCTGTCCTCTACGCCTTTGCCTTACACTATATCAATCGACTTATACCCTTGTCAATATTCAACGCCTGTGAAGGTGCTGACCACCTTTCTTTTTCGGTCTGTAGTGAGGGCCTTTGCGCTAGCAACTTGCAGGAACAACATTTACCACGAGTGGCAAGTGCACGTGCCTGTATCGCGTCGCGTCGCGCGTGTGGCGGTAAGGAGTGGCGAAGGCCCTTTGTTAGCACTGGGCCCAACAAAAGGTTGCCATTAACAGTCTTGTTTCCATACCTCCATCATCACTGCTTGTATCCCTTCCCAATTCACATACAGCATCCGTTTGACTCAGACATGTCTCCAATCCGTCCTAAAAATCTGAAAACTGTCAAAAAGTACTCGCCATACTACAGTGGCGAGGAGGCGGAACGAATCCGTCGCAGAATTGGTCAAAAGCAAGTGCCTATTGCTCCTCCTCCTGAAGTATGAGCCTTTGCATTCGGGCATAACCGTGATTGACAGCCCTTCTCACAGTCTACTACACTCCACCCATCGATACATGTTTCTTCGGAGATACCACAAGTTACCCCTTCTTGGCTGGCGCGATATGAATGTATTCGCAGCATCGGTATATATGTGTCATCTGTTTCTAAATTGAGGACTCACAGCAACCCCTTGTATCCAGGTAAAGGGTCGTTTGGTGAAGTTGTTGTAATTCGTAGGAAACCGCTGAGCAGACCGCCTACCTTGTTCGCTGCGAAGATTTCTCGGAAGATGCTACATCGACGATATGAAAAGGTGTGTACACTAAACCGTCTGCCAGACTTCGCCTCATGATGATTTTGCAAGATGTCGATAAATGCAATTAGAACCAAGCAGAACACAGCACAGCGAAAAGACGATAAGAATGTCGAGCGGAGGATCCTCGCCAGTCTTCCCTGGAGCCCATTCATCGCTGGCATCGTTAACGCTTTTGACGACAGCCGGAATCTCTATCAAGTCCTGGAACTCGGTATCCATGGCACGCTGCATCAATATATTCACCACCGATCTCTCAGCCCCGAGCACTGCAGATTCTACTTCATAAACATAGCCCTCGCTCTTGAATTCCTCCACTCGCATGGTATCATACATAGGGACTTAAAACCAGAGAACATCGTCATGGGTGCCGACGGGTATCTCATGCTCACCGATTTCGGCAACTCGCAGCGAGTCGATTCAGATAATCTTTGGGACGAAATGGGGACCCTGCATTATGTCGCCCCTGAATGCATACTCAATACTGTTCGCAAGGAGTGTGTCACCGCTACTGACTGGTGGTCGGCGGCTTGTATCCTTTTCGAAATGGCAGCAGGCAAATTGGTATGCTGCTGCGTTTCTCCTAGACCTCATCGCAATCACCGATGCACTTGATCTTACAGGCTTTTCCATTACGACGTGCCAACAATGATGTCGAAGCTCTAACCAACTGTCGCACGCAAATCAAAAATGTCGCTTACAGATGGCCTCGGCGAACTGCATTTCATCCTGATCTTCGAGACCTAGTGGATCGGATGCTTGTTTTGGAGGTCGAAAAACGGATAGCCAGTGTCACCGATGACACAGGAATGAACACTCAGTTACGCTCTCATTCATTCTTCCAAGAGAGTGATTGGAAAGACATTAAGGAGCAGCGCATCCTCGTGAGTTGTTCATTATTCTGATATGGGGGTTTAGCTAACGTCAGATTACTCATTGCAGGCACCATATGTTCCACCTTCTGGGTGTGATCCAACTCAAGAATGGTTAGAGAATGGTGTACCTTGGCCAGAGGAGGCTCCGGGATTCACCATTGTGAAACCACCGATCGGGCAAACATATGATATCCGGACTACCTACAAGAACTTCGCACCAGAAAGACAAGCGCATCTATTCCCAGAGCCAGAATTATTCTATTATTAGATCGGACCTTTTCATATTCTCTGTGCTGTTGCAGTCTTGGGGTTTGCAATATTGTATCACTAATTGTAATTGACCTTGAGCTCTCCACGCATTTCAATTTTCATCATTGCAGGCTTTAATTGTTGGTTCATTTGCATTTCATCTCACGTCACAATATGTAGGAGTATTAACAAGTATTCTTCGCCTATTTCTGTTGTCTTCTCGGTCAGCAAGTATGCAGTATGGGAACAGCCATACTCTCAGAAGGGCTGCCGAGTCGACTGATGTTTGACCTCAAAACGTTGACACTGCTTGGCACATCAAACATTAGACAAGTTTGCTCAAAACCGTCGAATAGCAATACAACGCACGCAAGTCAGCATTTGACACAAGCTATCCAAAACGTCTCACGAGAACCATCGGTCAGGTCGTCACAGCGAACACGATGGAAATCTCTTATTATCTTGCTCGATACCTAAGCTGTGAGAAGATATACGGTACGGATTACCAAATGACAGAGTACTACCATGCCTCGATCAGAAGGATACAATGATATCCATGTGTATTCCGGACAGTATACTGCAACGTCTTCCCGCGGTCTCACAATAGTGAATATCAAAAGAGAGGGCTGTCCGTGTCAGAGGTGAGATGTAAATGGACGAGATGTATAGAGAGCGTTAGTGGCTTGTCGGGCTCGGGAAAATGCGAGTTAGAGCAAGTAGCGGATAGTACAGTTGAACTTGAAGCAGCCAGACGAAGGTGGAGAAGGTCCTGAGGGCAGCGATGGTAAGTAGACGTCGTTACTATGAACGCAACCTGGTACTGACGAAGATGTAGGTGAAAACGTCTGCCAGATTAAGGCTAGTAGAATATGCCCAATGCGAATGACGGATATCTAGATAGACCGATCCGAAGTGGCGATTGGGAGGGTTACAATGTCGAAGGATTGTACAGATGGTACAAAAATATTGAGGTCGTCGAGGATTACTCGCTGCGACCTCTGGGAGATGGAGGAACAAAGAAGGCTTGATGTTGTGGGGCTGAAGCCTGAAGTGTGGGGTCAGAAGTGGCATGGCCGAGACGACGAGAAACTCGGTTTCGTCCTCTGGCAGGTTCGAAATTAAGGCTAGTGTTCTTCAAGTCTTGCTCAAGCTCCATCTCGTCTTCGAAGCTTATAGACACGCTGGTGGCTGAAGAACACTTTTCAAAATATTCCAGATCTTCGTCTTCACTATCGTAGCTGTCCTCACTGTCATAATCCTCGTCATCGTCATATGACTCGCCACGACCACGTTTCCAACGTCCATACCAACGGCCAAGGAAAACTTTGATCTCCACACCCATACCGAGGTATTCCACATTGCGTGCGAGACCTTCCCAGTTGATCTCTCCGCGATCCAGAGCATCCTCCAGGTAGACAGTAGAGCCGAAGTATATGTAGTGAATGAGAATGCGGAGGGAGGATGGATCCGGAACAGGCAGAAACAATACGGGTTGACTCGGTGGTGATGGAAGAAGACGGGGAAGGTCGTTGAACGGACGCGAACGAAAAGCGGAGGGATGATTGTGTGACGCTTGGGATGTTGAAGGAGTTGGTGTACAACAGCCAGATGGCGTCTGCATACACAGCTCAGGTGGATAAACGCCACTGAATATGCCACGGAAGAGTTTAGACTGCGCAGATAAATAATCCATGTGCAGCTGCGCAAATACGTTAGGTACATGGAAATTGATGAGACATAGTGCATCTTACCTTCATAACCATACGGGGAGCAGGTCGAGGCGTCGAGGTAGATGTTTGTCGACCTGACACGTGTTGGGTAGACAGTGCTGGGAAGAGTGGCTCAGGAGAGTTACTACAGGGTCGGGAGGCCCGCTCAGGTCCTGGTGGGTTTAACATAGGTAGTGGGACAACTACAGAAGGATCAGTTAGGACGTCAGCATCGAGAAGATATCAGAGCACATACTAATAGTACAATCAGCGGTTTCTGGCTTGCTCCAGTAATTAGAGGCCAAGCTGTGGAGCTGGTCCACGATATATTCGACTGGAACGTTAGCCAGGGCTGGAGGAGGGAAAGGACGTGGAATAAAGTGTCGGTGAAGCACTCTTTTGGAGGCCTGAATGGGATCTGCTGCACCGAAGGCAGAAGTACAAATATTGACAGGGGGGCCTGAAGCAATCGCGGATGTCCGAGAATCCTTGCGAGCGAATCGAGGATCAACAGACAGCCTTTTAGCATCAAACGAAGATGCATTGTCACTATTGTCATCGACCCGGATGACCACGTCCGACATGCTGTCTTTTTTGTCCTCTGGGGAACGTTGTGTGACAGGCGTTAAGAAAGTCCACCTTACAGGGCTGCAAATGGAAAGCGAGCTCCAGACAAAAGGGGTTTGACCCGAGACAATTAGGAGAGAATGTAGAAGTTCACGAAGATGTCGAAGTGCGTAGACAAAAGTTAGCGGGGGGTGCTATAGTAAAAGCAGCGTAAGGAATGAACAAAAAAGTTGGGATAAATATGTTACGGAGGGAAGAGCGAAGCGTTGGTAGTAGCAGGAGGTCGGAGGCAACCACCCACACTTACGGCAAGCGTCTCCTGGGCGCCCTGCCTTTCAAGATCAGCGAACCTCTCCTGTTATTTGGGTTGCCCTCCCGACCCTGCCGCTTTGAGCACTTGTTATTGTTCTGTCGTACAGTGGTTCAGGTTGCGAGCCTCATGGCTGCCATGCGTTCCCCCACAACTGGTCGTAAAACTTTCAAGCGGCACGCTTGACGCCCGCCGACCATGTCCCATTTGGCAAACTCAAAGGGTTCC
This sequence comes from Somion occarium, assembly GCA_964035595.1. Lineage (NCBI taxonomy): Eukaryota > Fungi > Basidiomycota > Agaricomycetes > Polyporales > Cerrenaceae > Somion > Somion occarium. The sequence continues at coordinate 2,997,300 of OZ037946.1, forward strand.
ATCCGTAACTTAGTGGCAAAGCGTGGAGGTGGACATGAATTGTATGCCACATTCAATCGACATGAATTATTAAGCTGTTGTGCATCTAACTCAGTTTCCCTCCGTCTCGGGGTTCTTCCCAATGCAGAGCAAACCCATTTTTCTCTGGAAAAGACCTACAGAACAGTAGTTCAGCAACCGGCGGGTAAATCGGCCGTCTTTATTTTCAGGTTCAGGGTCCTGATGCCATTGTCTGGACGAGAGTTTCCACATGTTTGAGGAGTCGTCCAGAATCAATACGTCAACTTGACTCTCAACCATATCATGGCGCCGCCAAGATTTGACTTTCAAGATCGGAATCGAGATGATCGAGCGAGGAACAACAACCACATCGGACGATTCGGATGGCGGCGTATCGATCGCAAGAGCGGATGAGAAGCCTGGCCGATATTGAAACTTGAAGGCGGGGTCTAACCAAAAATGACCGGAGCCAGTCGGATGATTTATATGAGTGTCGTGAAGGGCTTGTAGTACTGGATAATCTTTCCAACGCATCGACCGTTATTGATGTTGTAGGCTCCTATGAGGCCGGCCGGGGCCTCCGAACAACGAGGTCAAGCAAGAAGTTCCAGACACGGAATTAGGTGTATCCAGTGAAGAATCAGAAGAACGCTCAAGTACACAGCGAAAGATGGAAAGGCCTGATCTTCGCCGACAAACAAAGAGGTCTGTCAGTAAAACGCGTCCGGAGTCGACCAGTAATTTGTTGCCATGCGTAATCTCAAAGCAACTACGTGTATCACATCGATCAAGCCGTCATCGAAGAAGTCCATGCGGAGGGGTTTCACAGAGAGGTCCAGATATATTGGTCAGCCTGCGAGGTGAACGGAGGACACAGAGCTATCCTAACAATATCTGTAGACTCAGGGTTCGATGTCTGCCGGATATGAGTTAGACACATCAGCTGCTTCGATTTTGATAACAATGGACGTGTCACAGAAGGGCTGAGAAGCTACAGCGCTCAAGGCACCGCAAGTCTCATAAGCAGACCGGGGACAATCAAGCAAGGTGCACTAGTTGTGCACGGAGGCGGCGGTTGAATGGATGAAAGCCGCACAGACGTGCAAAGCGAAGTACCTAACGAAATAAGATCTGCATGTTCTTGCAACAAGAAGATCCGGGACGCTCGGGTGTCAATAGAAGTCGGGATTGCAGGACGTTTGTTCAAAATTGGGCCTCGAAATGGCGAACCGACATAAATGGTCGACATTTGGATACCATTTTCAGCGATCGACGACGTGTAAACATTGAATCCATATTCTGGAGCAGAACCCAAATACGCCTGTCAACTTGAAGCGATGGAATGGTAGATAACGAAAATTGCACGCTTCATGGCGTGGATCAGCGTGTCATTAACAGCAAAGAATCTCACAGACCCAGTTACAGACGTAATCCAATTCCTGCTGCGTCGCGCAAAGCCCTTCGGAGAACCTGTAAGTCATGCGGCAGCCAGAGAAGGTGGGGTTATTTGATTAACCTTGGATGAAAAACTCAATACTCACATGGATACCGGCAGAGGGGCATGGAAGAAGCCACAGAAGTAGACAAATTCCACAGAATGATTTGCTTAGAGGCTGGATTTGCGGCACAGACTTAGAGTTGCCACGCAGCAGAACGCATGTTGATTATCGCATTGTGGGCGCATATATCTGACAAACAACAAAAGACAATCGTGACCGCCGCGTACTCCTGGGGTTTCTAGTGAATGCACGGAGAATATGGTGTAACAACTTCGTCATCCTGATGATAGGGTGATGGTGCAAAGACAATAGAATGTGTCATTATCGTGGAAGCAAGAGCCGCAAATCTGGGCATCTTGCGAGGCATGCTGGTAGCAAGGCTGCAGGGTCATGCACAACCCTTGCATAAACAACCCTCGATTCACCCCTGCTTCCGGGGTAATCGACAATGGGTTTGTCTCATTGTATTGCATAGACTGCGATTAGGCGAATGCATCACGGTTCAGGGGGTAAACTCCATTACAGCGGCGACTCTAAAGTAAGTAATCGCTCACCGATGCAGCTGGATACACTGAAGAGACACATCATCGTATTTGACAATGATGTTTGAGATCTTTGGAGAAACACGCAAAGATGCGGTCATATTTTCGCTATACGGAAGATGTGAATGCCTCATTTTTTTCGTTAAAATTCACTGAGGGTGTGGCGCATTATTGATGATCATGGTTCTTGTCTCCGAGTTTGAGTAGTTTGAATGACTCCTGGAAGACGACCCCTCTGACATTGAGATTCCCTTGTCCACTGTAAAGAAAGGCCTGGCTAGGCTAGGAAAGGAGACTTCAGAGTTCGAAGTTCGTTGTCAAATTCCAATCAAATTCGCAGTCAAAATGATAAAGATCAAGCGCCCATGCTGAAGCACATCCGAATCGGGTAACAACCGCCTTGACACGGAATCCCACTGGCACAGAGTCTTCCGTACTTTCACCCAATATTCGCCGCATGCGAGCGTAGAACATGATATTGTGTCTGCTTTTCTTGTCTTTAAAAACTAATCAAGTTAGGTAGACGGATACCAACTTTTTTTGCAGGGATGTTAAGTTTAGCGGGCAATTGTCGTGAAACCCAGGTTGAAGGTACAGTCTTTTCAACATGTAGTCAACGAACCATATTGACTTCGTTCAACTAGCTGTACCTGTCTGAATATAGGTACTTTGCAACATTGACGGCACAGGATTTCAGCAGAGTGCGGTCCACATTGAAAGTATGATCGCGTGGTACCCGCGATCCAAGGCTGCTGTCAGCCTCTTTCATGGTGGCTTGAATTGTTTGCCCGGCCATTCTGCTCAACATCTTCCCCTTACCGTCCGTATACCATCTTCATAATTCTGCATTTATACAGGTGGTCACTATGCGAGTCATGAACTTCAACGTTGGCTCGGATAGGACCTCTTCGCCCTCCTCGTTTACCTCTACTTCGAGACCATCATCACCTGCGCTCTCCGTAGAGGACTTCCTCTCTTCCATGGCTTCTCCTTCGGATGTGCGGGTCACGCCCGATGAAGTATCGTCCGCCGTCTCCTCCGGAACAGTTTCCCCCCAAAAGCTCTTCATGCAGCCCGATCCATACCTGGTCCCCGCCGGTCATACAGTTCGCTATGCTCAGTCGCATCCGGACGATGCATTTAGTCTTGCTCAAGCGCAGATGCAGAGAGCGATGATGCTTCAAGCTCTGGCGGCCCAAGCTGGTCACCCTCCCCAAACCTTTCCTATACCCCCGACGCTGTCCATGCCCATCTTGTCAAACCCTCTTCTCGATCAGCGTGCTGGAATTATGGCGTTTCCAACCTCCGGCTCGAGAAAATCTGTTAGAGCATTAATGCGCAAGGAGGGCCATCCAAGAATTCGAGTTGAGCAAGCATGCGAGAAATGTCGTAAGAGAAAAGTCAAAGTATGTTGCGAACCACCTTATAAGACTTTGGAAAGTCTTTGATACTTGAGCGCTAACGTCGCGAACAGTGCACAGGTGCTCGTCCTACTTGCGCTCGTTGTGATAATAGAGGAATCACTTGCGTATATGCGCCGGAGAAAGAGACTGCGTCCTTCAGGTCGTTACGTGGCGTGGAGAAGTCTCGCATGTCACGGTCTAATCGATCTCCGCTTTACCACACAGGCGTTGGACTTGCAGGGCTTCAACATGCTCAGTACTTCGACTCTGTACATGCACTCGCTGCCGCACAGTATTTTGCATACTCAGGCTCGCCGGGGACTGTACTACCCAATATCGCGGTTGCTTCCGAAGAGTCCCTGCAAACTCCAATGCCTCTTCAGCGACCGACGGGCGGCTCTCGTGGAGGATCACTTTTGAATTTACTGAATCCCATGCCGCTTCCGCCGGGCCTCGCCATGATGATGAACAACACTGGAGGCACTACGAGTGCTGCTAGTATGCAATTTCATGGCGGACCAAACGACCCAGCACCTCATCAGCCTCTGGACGCTTCCTCGTTTGCCACAAGTGACAGTCAGCCTCCCCTTTTCATGACTGTCGGTAATTCGATGAGTTCTTCGTCTTCGTCTCCTCCTGTTTCTGTCAGATCCTCTCCAGCTGTTTGGCCTGCCGAACCGCCTCTCCTTTCTGCTACGAACTCCCTTTCAATATCTCGTTTGTCGTCGTCTTCGCTATCCGAGTCAGTGTCCTCTTCCATTGGCGAACATCAAGGTGTTGGCCTGGAACAACCAGCACCCCAGACTGGCATAAACGGTGACATGATTTGGATGGAGAGCAGAAGCAACGTGAGCTCCGATAGCGATAACTCTTCGCTGGTCGCAATTTCCGAGGTTCAACATGGATCAGAGTCCAACACATCCAACGAATCCTTCAGGTTAGTAGTAGCGTTCTTTTGTTTTATTATTCGGACCAATTCTTGTTCTCTGTCGACCATAGCTTTGCGCCTTTTTCGGCGGTCTCAAGCGCGTCCAACCTCTCCTCCGCATCGTCACTTGCAGCCTATCCGCCATCCTCAAATCCTGGCTCTACTGATTCATCATTTAGTAGCTCTGTTGCAACCAGCTCCTACTCCTCAGAACCTCCGGCCAACGTATCAACGACAAGCGCTGCCGAGTTGGAAGCCTTACTCGCGAATCTTCTTACCCACAGCAATGAGTCGGACGTGGCTTTGACCTCTAATCTTGCGGATAAGTCCGACATTCCTTCTGCGCTTTCAAATGCTCCATCTCAGGAGTCGAGCTTGTCTAAAGCCGTACGTGCCGCTCTTGGTGACATACCTCCTCCAGTTATCGCGAGCTCAGGCACTTTCCACCACCTTGCATTCACTGGGGGCCTTGCGCCTTCGAATTCCCTATCTGACATGAATTTACCTGAGCCGGGTTCTCTCACTGGAAGCGAAGAAATGGATGTCTTCGAAGAGCTCAATCAAAGTGGTGCCCTCTATGTAAACGCAAGCATCGATAGTCTCTTCGGCTTTCCTTCCCCCTATGCAGAGTTGGATTCTCTTCGACCTCAGACCGACACCTCGTTGCCAGTTGAGGACCTCGAGGGTTATCCTCTGTTGTCTTGTACGCGTACTTCGTCAGCTACCACAGCCGACTCGGAACTTCTGCCTACACCTACGGAAGATACTGCGCTCATGGGAGAGTGGTTGGACCTTGATGAAAATGGAAAGAATGAACGTAGGGCTTCGACGAATATGCTCAAGGCACAGGAAATGGACCCAGTGCTGGTGAATGAAGACATGATGCTGGTGGACGTTGAATAAGCGTTACAGCTTCCTCTCGGTGTGTGCGGTTTTAATATCATTTATACATATATCTACCTATACCACATGTGCTCTCCATATATTCTGTATGTAGCCTTCTATGCTTACACTTTGGGCGAAGTAGTCTAGAAACTGAGTTGTGAAAGTGCTAGCTATTATAGTTCACGTGAGTTTGATGCGCGTGATGTGCGTGATGCGCAAAGAACTGTCGTTGATGGTGCGGAACCCCACTCGCATCTTGGGGTGTTCACATGCGCAAAGTCTGTGAGTGAAGCAAGGCATTCAGACTAACAAGATCGACGTTGCAGGCAGAAATAATCAGCTAGTGGACATCTCGATTGTGGATGTCAACGTAGAAAGTAATTCGGATTTAGTAACCCTACTGTATGGTTTACGGGGAAAGTATTGAGCGGTCATCAACGGGGTCTGAAGAATTTATAACAGACTGTTGACGCCTTCTTTCGGAGTTTGTAATGCAATGTAATGACAGGTTGAAGGGCCGACGAATAGAACCTGTCCAATGGACGCTGGGGTCGTTCCCACCGTTGTTTTCACGTTTCGTCCCCTTCTCATCGCCCGGACGACGTCGAGGCCGTTGAGGGCATTGACTCTATCACTCTCTGTACATTATCACAATGGCGCCCTCGCCGTCTTCGAGCGGAGGGACGACCTCAGTTCAAGTCGGTGCGTACGAATTATTCATATTTGACAGCGGCAGCATGCTCAGCATTGATTCATATCAGCTCTTCGTATTCGACCCACTACCACTCAGGACACCAGCTCCATTCCCGCTCGTTTTCAAAGGACAGTCATTAACGCGATCTCGCCAACAAGCGTCTCAGTAGATGCGGTCTCTTCAACTCCGGCTTCTGTCGGTGCTAACACTGCAGCAACTGCACCTATTTCTTCGGCAGCTGCGTCCAAGAAGCAAATATTCACATTTGACCAGGTCCATCCGCCTGCCACAACTCAGCATGCTCTTTTCACTGCGACTGCTCAACCGCTCATCTCGCGATTCGTGGAAGGCTTCAACTGCACTATTCTTGCCTATGGACAGACTAGCAGCGGCAAAACGTTCTCCATGACAGGTATCGACTTGGACGCCGACCCGACAGATCCTACAAATGGCATAGGAATCATTCCGAGAGCGGTTTCGACTATTTTCACTCGTTGTAGAGAACGGAAGGAAGAGAAAGGCAGTGCTTGGAATTATAGCATCAAGGGGTCCTTCATTGAGATCTACAACGAGGATCTCATAGATTTGTTGAGTTTGGATGAGGGAGGTGGAGGAAGACGCGATGTGCTGATCCGTGAAGACAAACAAGGTCATATCATCTGGGAAGGTCTGCGCGAAGTGAATGTGAAGAACTCCAATGAAGTCATGACGTGAGTTTTTCTTTTGATGGGTAGTTTGTCCTCCGTGACGTATTTGACATTCTGACGATTCTGATTTTGCATAGTTTGATTCGCAAAGGCACCTCTATTCGTCGCACAAATGAGACAGACATGAATGCACAGTCTTCTCGGTCCCATGCGATCTTCTCTTTGACTCTTACACAGAAGAAATATGTTGGTTCAGGCCCTCCGCCTCGTTCCTCCTCTCCGCTACCGCCTGGCGGTCGATCCCCTTCTCGTCTTGCGCGACCTGGTTCCGTCTATAGCGCTGGCGCTGCTGGGGGCCGTGTTTCATCGCCCACATTCGGCCGCCCACCAACTCCCAGTTTTACAGTTGCGATGGGCCGCGGCGGTGCCAGACCTGCCAGTTCTCTTGGTCTACTCACTCCCGATGGCGGTAGAGGTGCTCCTGCCAAGGATGATGAGGAGCATGGTGAATGGGTGACAGTTGTTTCTAAGTTTCACTTTGTCGATCTTGCCGGCTCTGAACGTGTAAGTCGTGGTTCTTCCTATATATCAACCGTCTAACACATGAGGTCTAGCTCAAACGCACGGCTGCAGCAGGCGAGCGTATCAAGGAGGGCATATCAATCAATAGCGGTTTGCTCGCTCTGGGCAATGTCATTTCCGCTCTAGGAGATCCTGCTCGTGCCAAATCACACACAGCTTCTTACGTTCCTTATCGCGACTCGAAACTAACTCGACTTCTGCAAGATTCACTCGGTGGAAATGCGCATACACTCATGATTGCTTGCGTCAGTCCCGCAGAATGGAACGCTGCAGAGACGATCAACACATTGAAGTATGCTAACCGTGCTCGGAACATCAAGAACAGAGCCGTCCTCAATGAGAAGGAGGAAGGTTGGGATGACGTCGAATGGTTGCAAGGTATGGTCACACGGCTCAGGAAGGAGGTCAAACAAATCAAAGAGAACGGCGGTGTCACTATCAACGCTACTACCGGAGCCGTCTCAGACCCTCTCGAAGGTGCTGGTAAGAAGGTTCTTGCTCAGATGGCAGAACTTCAGAACAATTACGAGGATCTGCGCGAGAAGTTTGTAGAACGTACCGAGGAGCTCACACGCCTACGACGAGACCTCGCTGAAAAGCAGCGCTCTTCCAAAGGCGGCCATATTGGTGGAACAGCCAAGTATGAAGAAATCGTTGGTCCCGTTATCGAGGAGTATGAAAAGACCATCAGCGCGATGGAAGCTGAACTGAGCTTGAACCGTGCTGCACTCCGGCATACGAATGAGATGTTCGAGGAGAAGGAGATCGAGCTATCGCAGCTTTCAGAACGACATACTACCACTGAGATGTATGTGGAAGAACTTAGGTCACGCGTTGCTAAACTTACCGAGCGAGAGGCATCTACGGAAGTAGGTTTCTGGGATCGTGCTTTTGTTTAACCAAACGCTAACTTACTTTCGAAGGCATACATCCACGATCTAGAGGAGAAGGTTAGACTCTACGACGAGTCCAACATTAGCTCCAGCGGTTCTATAACTGATCTGAAGCGAGAGATCAACAAGTACAGAGATACCGAAACACACTCGACACAGTACATTGCCGACTTGGAGGCCCGTCTTGCACGGTCTGACGAGTCTGTCCTTGCTCTTCGTGAGACTGTCGAGAGGCTCGAGCAAGAATGCCAACGGCGACGCGATGAAGCCGAAGCATTCCAAGCTCGTTTGGAGGCTCTTACTCAAGACGGTCAGAGCTGGCGGAGTGATTTGGAAGAGCGAGAGCGCAAGGTCCGTGCCCTGGAACAGAAGATGGCGGAGTGGGAGGCGAAGAAGAAAGAAGCCAGCCAAGATCGGGATCGCTTGGGTGGGCTTGTTGACGAAGTTGCAAAGGCTCGCAAGGATCTTGAAGTGGCTAGTGCCGCAAGTTCCATCCTCGCACCATCTGAAACATCTTCTATCAACGAATCCGATCGGTCTTTGGAGGCTCAGCTTCTGTCTCTGCAGCAGACCCATACTGCCACCCTCGCTGATTTATCTTCCGTCACGGCTAAGTACCGCGACTCCTTGCGTGAAATTGCCGATCTTGCCGCTCAGCTCCAAGAAGCCAAGGTGAATGCTCCAACTCCGTTGTCTGAGCTGTCTGAATCCCCCGAGAGCTCGTCGGAGGCTTCATTGCCTCGGAGGCGGTTAGCCAGAGGGACCTCTAAGGATGGACTGGATGTCCAATACAACGGTACAGGTCGACGCCTTTTTTTCAGGCAGGCGGCCTCGGTAGAATCTCTCCACTCGAGGTGAGTATAGTTTTTCGTTTGCCATGTTACTCCAGTATTTACGTCGAAAGTCAGGTCACTTTCGCAATCTGTTTCGCTATCGCAGGAGCTTTCCTCAGCCAGATCGCGCAAAGCCTCTATCTCCAGTCACGGAACCAGTAGCTCAGTATCGCATTCACCTTCCCACTCGCATTCGCATTCTCGACCAAACCTCTCTATCTCTCTCGGCGTTAATCCCAATGAGCGCTCTGTTTCGAGCCTGGAGCAGGAGATCATGCGTCTTCAAGAAGTCCTCAAAGAACGTGAGACCGAAATCACTGCTCTGGAGAGTTCCTTGCGGGAGTCTGAGGCAAGAGGACGGGCAACTTCGCGATCATCATCAAGTCATTCGCCTGTAACACCAGTGAATGGCGCGCAACCGCCATTATATGTGAACGGCGGTGATGTCACTCCTAATGGCGAATCTAATGGCGACGCAACGTTACATCTTTCGCCGAAAACTATGAGCCAGTTCCAAGCTTTGAGACGTAGTATGGATTCATCACATAGTCAGGAAACTCCTGTTTCCGATCCCGATGAGTCCTTAGATAGACTAAATGAACTAATGAGGTACGTGTGGCGTCGCCCTATTTTAGTTTGAAACTTACTCATGAGCTGCGGGTCAGATCTATGGCTCAAAAGGAATCTTCTCATCGGGAAATTGTTGACAACCTGAACACCGAGCTTGCCCAAGTGCGGAGGCAACACGAGGAGCTCACAGTTCTCGCCCGTGATCAGGTTTGTCTCCATTACCCAACCATATGGGTGCCTACTTATGATGGGATTTAGACCTTGAACATGTCGACCGAGATCGAGGCTTTGCAGAGGAAGCGCCAAGAAGACCTCGCCGAATTTGAACAAATCAAGCAACGCGAAGCTGATCTCGTGGAGTCTATTAGGAAGGCGGAACTTGATCATGCTGCCTCTATCGAGACACTCAAGGCGCAGCATGAAGAGGCTTTGCATGCCAAGGAGGCTGAAGTCGATGCTTTGGTTTCTCGTCTCAAGGAAGAACACGAAGGCGAAGTTCGCTCGTTGCATGATCAGCTGTCTGGAACTATCTCTTCTGTTGAAAAGGTGCAGGAGGATCACAAGATTGCTCTCGCTGAGTTGCAATCAAAAGCTGAAGAAGTGTCTCGTCTGAAGGAAGAGCACGGAACGGAAGTCCAAACCCTGCGCGTACAGCTTTCTGATGCTTCAGCAGCGTTAGAGAAGGCCCATCAAGAGCACAAGGATGCATTCGGTGAACTTCAATCGAAGCATGAAGAGGAGCTCCGAAGCCGCGCTGAAGAGGTTAACGAATTGCTGGAACGTACACGGAAGGAGCACGAAGAGATTCTCTCCATGACCAAAGCCGAGTACGAGCAGACCATGAAGGAAAAGGAGGAGACTGCTGCTGCTACTCTCCAACGTACCGAGGAAGAGTACTATGAGGCCTTGACCAAGCTCCGCAGTGATCACGCTGCTGCTCTTGAGAAGCAGGCTGCAGAAGCTGCAACGACTTTGGAGCGACTGAAGGACGAGCACACCCGGCAAATTCGCATGGCCGAGATCGCCCGTGAAGGGTCTCTTACCCAGTCGCAGTCCGCTCGTGACGTTGCCATGAAAGAACTTCAGGAAGCCCACGCATCTGCCATCATGCAAAAGGAGAGCCTATTTGCGCAAGACTTGCAGAACCTTAAAGACGAACATGCTCAGCTTATCCAGACCAAGGAAGAGCAGCATCGAAACTCTGTACTGCGTCTGAAGGCTGATCATGCCGCGGTGTTGCACGAGAAGGAGGCGGCGCTGGAAGAGAAACTCGAGCAACTCCAGAAGGAACACGAGAAGGCGTTGAATGCTAAAGAGGCTGAGTTCGCCGCCTCTCTAGAGCAAGCGTCACAGGATCGCCAACGGGAAGTTAGCCAAATACAGGAGGAGCTGACGAAGCAAGTCGAAGATTTGACTAGCGAAGTGGAGGTTAGTCAAGCCACGCTGGAGACTGCTAAAGCCGAGCATGCGAAGGAAGTTGAAGAGGTTCTGCAGAACGTCAAGCAACAACAGACCGTCATCCTTGCAGAGGTTGAGCGTTCGCATGAGGAAGAACTCTTGAGGTTGAGGACAATTCATGAAGCTGCTCTGGACAGTTTTGCGAAGGAGGCTGAAGAGCAACGCTGTTTTCTCGTTGAATCTCGTACGCAAGAGATTCTCAAGCTCAAGACCGAGCATCAGAATGCTCTTGCTGAAGCCCAGGCCGATCTCATTGATGCTCAAGAGCAACACCGTCAGGAACTACTCGATGCTCAGTCACGGAGTGAGAAGCTTCTTGCCGAGGAGAAGGATCGTCTCAAGAGAGTCGTTACCGATCTTGAGGCCCAACATGCTGCCGAGCGCGAGACTCTTCGCAAAGACCACGAACTTCTCCTGGAGGAAGTTGCGTCTTACAAAGCTGCTTCGGACGAGTTCGCGGTCACTCGCGAAGAGATGCGTGCGAAGCACGAATCAGCATTGGCTGAGAAGACTGGTCTTATCACGAACCTCCAGGAACAGCTTGGTGTATCTAACGAGGAACGAGATGGTCTTCAGGCCGAACTCGCCCAACTCCGTGCCGAGCTGGAAAGCACCCGATCACGTACAAGTGAGCTTGTACGTGAAGCTTCCAAACGTGAGTCTCTCGTAGAGGAACTGGAGAAACATCGGTCGGTCATTGCAGAGATGCAAGAAAATCTGCACAAGACCAAGGACGAAATGGATTCGCTTCAAGCTGAGAAGCTGAGACAGGAATCCATCTTGCGAGAATTGCAAGCTCAACTAACTAATAGAAGTCCGTCGCCTGTATCGAGACCTATTGCCTCACGAGCAAATGGACTTCCACCTGCGAAACTCCCACCATTGTCGCCACCACCCGCAGTTCCGCCGCCACCTGCACCTAGATCCATGCACGAGACTCATTCAAGCGCGACGTCAACTATCTTGAGTGCGTCATCATCGCGGAGTGTCGATTCCATTGAGTCGCCATCGACTCCAGCCACATCTATTCACCAGTCCTTTGCCAATGGCGTGTCAACTCCAGCCAATGTGACCCCCACTGCAACTGCGGCATCTGATAGCAAACTAATGGCGCAAGTACGAGACCAGGCTAAGCAACTGGATGAACAGGAGGCCATGATCAAGACGCTCAACAAACAGCTGTCACATTGTGAGAGCGACCTGCAGGCACATATGGACATGGTTGCTAGGTTGGAAACCTCTCTGGCAGATTCTGAAAAGAACCGTGAGTACCGGATCCTTTGAATGTTAAGTATGGTTTACTCAATTGGCTTCATGGCTTCTTGCTTTCTATTTACGTAACAGTTCGTAAAGCCCGAATGCAGGCGACCGAAATGGCACGCGAACGTGATAACTTGAACAATCAGGTCACCGCATTGCGCACCGAACTTCACGAGGCGAAGAACGAGGTCGTGTCGGTTCGTCGGTCGATAGTGGAAGAGAAACAGTCGTTGGAGAGTCGATTGGATGAAGAGCGGCGAGCCAAGGAACGTGCTCGGGCGCAGTTGGACAGTCGAATGGACGAACTTCAACGGAGAAAGTCAAAGTTCGCGTGTCTGTGATGTTCTGTCGGATCGTCGGTGCCGATCGACGACTAGGCTTGGAATTTCTCTTCTTTCCTTTCAATCATCTCTGGCTTCTTGGATATCGTCTCCCTATCGCATGTCTCGGCGTCGTCCCCGGTGGACAACTAGTCCTTCTGTCCCTTCATCGACTCGTCCCTTGCATCGTTGTCCTCGGTCAAATTTTCCTCGTTTCTTCTCACTTTCGTCATTGCCAGGTTGGATGTGTACATTCTGATAATTTCTCTCTCTGACGTCTTCGGACGTTTTCTAATTCACTGTCGATCATCGTTTTCTGTTTTGCGTTTAAGCGTTGTGTTCGTTGATTTATTCTCGATTAGTAGTATACCTTGATACTAGTTTATAGCTACTTGCTCGGCTCCTGCGTTGGGATACCCCTCACACTCTTTTTACCCTCATCCATATGATCCCCCATCCTGTAGAGTCTTCAAATTTCCATGAGATATGCTAGCTACGTTGCCATATAGAGAGCCAAGGATATTGCACCGAATAAGACCGATCGAAAATGCGTATGATCGAAAGCGTACACGTGGAGAGCAATCGAGCAAGGAGGCCAGGAGGCGACAAATATTCAGCATATCATATCAAGGCGTCGACCGGAACACGCGTGTCGGAAGGATAGAACGTACGAAGGATGTCGACGGACAAAAGTGACAGAGAACAGTGCCGGCAATCGAGAGTGGGCGAGCGTCTGGGAGGTCATCTGGGCAGGACAAGTTCACAGGCGGGACAGCTACGTCTCACAGGCTAGAGGACGGATCTTGTCTGCGTTTTCCATTGGTCAATTTAATGGTTTGTGAAACGGTGGAATGATGTGCATTGCTGGCGTCGCCAATGAACACGCATGTCGCCGTGGCCTGGTGGAGATCCCCTGCTGCTCTGGCGACTGGCGAAATTGCAAAGCTGTTTCTCCCGCCGCGCCCCAACAAGACCCGTAACGCAAGCTCCCCTCTCGCTCCTCCTTCGCCTTTCGGTCCGGACGCCAACAGACTCTGAGCCAGCCAGCTTTATCCTCCATCTCCTCAACCGCCATCCCCAGGTCTAGGCCGAGCCCCTCTTCACCTATAATTCCCCCTCCTCCTCGGTCTCTTCCCGAACTCTACCTCTTCCTTCTCCCACATCCTCTCCACCCTCCATCGTCGTCTCCCTCGTCGTCCACCCCCTTCCACACGAGGTTGGCGAGTCACTTGCCCATCCACCTCCACGATGACCTCTCGATTACTCTCCCGGACCATTCAACGTCCCATCGCATCATCCTCGCGAGCCCGTCTCCCCTCCCCATGCCCATCTTCCCGCACCCCCGTACCGCGACAACTCTTCCAATCCCGTTTCAACTCGTCTTATGTCTCATCATCGACTGCTACCGGAACCTCTACCTCCGGCGCATCCTCTGATCCAACATCATCTTCTTCCCTCAATGAAATCAATGCATCCACCCCGGATAGCGCTCCTGTACACAAGAAGATTCCCAAGGCTTTGGCTGCTTTCTCGATGGCGAACAAGGTTTGTATGGTAACGGGTGGTGCTCGTGGACTTGGATACGAGTTTTGCAAGGCATTCGTCGATAGTGGATGCACGGATTTGGCTATTCTCGATCTCAAGGAAGATGAGGCTCAAGCAGCAGCGGAGGAGCTCGTAAAATCAGTATGCGGTCAGTTCACTGTTCCTTTTGGTCTATTTTCATTTCTATTCTACACCTTCAATTACATTTTTACTGCGTTCGCAAGGACTATTGCTGATAAGGTGTGAAGTTGACAGTGATTTTGAACCAAGCGACTATCGCGTAATGGGCATCGGATGCGACGTATCATCCGAGTTGAGTGTCCACCTGGCGTACAGACGAGTCATGGATAACTACGGCCGAATCGACTCTGTCGTCGCTTCCGCTGGTATCGTCGAAAACTACTCTGCCTTCGAGTGAGTTCTTTTCCGAGTTTACTCCATTCTTCGTCGTCCAAGGGGTGTCACCGAGCGAACTTGCCCGCGGCGCGTCTTTTCTCGTTCTAGAGCCCTGGCTTGTTTAAGCGCTCCCCTTTTGCCTTGGGTCCAGTAGTGGCCCACATGATGCGTGAAGTGACATCACGCAGCCCTCCCCTCTACACATTTCTCGACGAATTCATTCCATATTATTCCTTGGCGTATGGCACACGATATGCCCGACTCCATTACATTCTACATTGCAAACTCCCACACTATTCAAACGTTCCTCTCATCTGACCTCATCTTGTGTCCTGAGATGAACGCGGTGCTAAATTTACCTTTACAGTTACCCGTTCGACCGGATAAAGCGTCTGTATGATATCAACGTTCATGGCGCGTTCTTCACTGCGCGTGAAGCTGCGAGACATATGATCCCGCAGGGCGGAGGAAGTGTCGTGTTGGTTTCTAGCATGTCTGCCAACGTGAGTTTGATTTTCAAAGCATTCTGTGTGATTAGGATGGAGGTGCTGATGGTGGTTTTTGGGTTTAGATCGTGAACATCCCTCAACCCCAGACGCCTTACAATGCCGCCAAAGCTGGTGAGTGGCTTAGTTCTGCTTCCCATTTCATATTCATCCCCATCGGAGCCATCCATCGTATTTGTGTTCTGCTTCCTGGCGACGTGTGGGGTCCGGTGGGGTTTGTGATGTTATCTTTCTCCGTTCCGTCTGGAACAGTTTCATCTCGCTATCTTACTGGAGCGTGATGTGTTGGATCCCCGTTTGCGGCTCCACTAGCAGATGCCGACGCTTCCCTTGTCCAGATGTGACGCGTCGCATTAGGTGGATATGGTCCGTTCGATCAGCGTTTGCTGTGTTGCTTCTTCCGCGATGGATGGCAACAGGAACACGGGATCAGCTTGTTCGTCTAAAAGGTTAAACGCTTGATAGCCCATAAAGTTACTGTGAGGGTGTAGCGGGTTTCATGTTACACGTCCGACCGGGCGTTGACATGGCGTATTTGCATTTTCACGTCTACCCCGCGATCTTACCCCGCATCTTTGATGTGCTCTATTTCATATACGCAGTGTCAGTCATTATCGGGCCTGGGTGGTCTGCGACCGATGTCGCATGTGGTTGCCGTTCTTCAATAGGCATCCTATGTTTCAATCATCTTCCTGCAATCTATCTGTCATCCTGAAGTCCAAACACTAACCTTACTTCTCTGCGCAGCCGTCAAGCACATGGCTGCATCGCTTGCTGTTGAATGGGCTAAGAAGGGTGTACGGGTGAACTGCCTGAGTCCGGGGTACATGTTGACCAAATTGACGAAGACGATCTTGGCGCATGACCCGGAGCTGAAGCGCACTTGGGAGAGTTTGACTCCGATGGGACGAGTATGTGTTTCTTCCACATGGATTAGGCAAGATGTGCTGACCGTGCCTGCTATAGATGGGTGACCCTGAGGACCTCGCTGGTGCTGTCGTCTTCCTTGCGAGCGACGCGTCGAGGTTCATGACAGGGTCGGAGATCCGAGTTGATGGTGGATACTGCATCATCTAAATGATGGTGCTGGCTGCATGACACACGGACATGGCCTTTTCATACTCAGTCTCCTGGTATCGGTTTCTTTCATAGGGTTTTGAAGGGCAAATGAATGTTCAATTTCTCTTTTCCCGTCTCTTGCTGTCATTTCCTCCATCTTCCATCTTCCATCTCACTTCATCTAATTCCTAATCCAATGCAAACAAAAGTTACATATCGAATACTCACGTGGACGTTGATAGACTGACTGACTCATTAGCCGTATCCTGTTTTGTCGTTGTGTGTACATAAACGTAGATTGTTCTTCTCGGTTTCTTTGCTTTTCTATAGACTGTAGCGTACTTGAATAGGATTTAGTCGATCTGCTTTCCATCCCAAGTTTGTGTGCCCTTGTCGTCTTTGAATTTGAGGTTCATGTCGCCGAATACGATCGGTGAATAACAGCAGTTGCCATATGCAGGTGTGAGCGACCCGATATGGTTTCGGGTCTTCCAATTTGAGAGCGTGTGCCGATCTGCTGCCTGAAGTCACTCCAATTCAGGGATGGATCATTCACAGCCAGGTAGTAGACAGCGGAGAGCAATGAGAGTCTCCGAGAGAGGAACACGATGGAGCGCGGGCTTCTTCCAATGCAGGCCACGACGATCAACCATTCGCGCACGATGAGCAGCTCTGCCTCTTTTCCCGTCCAACGAAGCCCGCCCCAGTCCTCGCATGCCGTCTCTATCTCTCCTGCTGGTGCTTCCAGCTCTGCACTGTCCTCTGCGTTTGGGCCGCTTGTAACGTACCCACACACTCATCCTAGCCCTGTCAATTCCGGTGGGCAGATCCAGAGTACGCCCTCTTCTGCAGGTAGCAAAGGCTCCGCTTTCGGTGGTAGCAGTTCTGGCGGTGCGAATGCGAATGCGGCTCCTCAGACGACCCAATCTCAAAATCATTCCCAGCACCCAGCCGTCACCAACCTCAGCACTCAACCGCAACTCATCCAGCCTGGTCCTCCCATTGTACCCCAACCTATCTTCGAGTTTACGAAGCGGAAACGATGGGCGGACTTGCTCGTTACTCAGCTGACCGAGGCTATCGTGCTTGTGCTCTCCCCTTCGGCTGAGGTGCTTTATTGTGGGAATGCGGTTTGGGGGTTGTTGGGTTGGCAGGATCATGAACTTGTTGACAAGTCGTTTTTGGATTTCATGAACCGTAAGTGGAATTTGTTCTTCTTGTAAGTATTCCAGCGGTGCTAATTTGAAGTGACTGGTGAATATTTGAATGGTTCAGTGGACGATCGAAAGACGTTTGAGAGATTGTTTACGGAATCCGTCTTTAATAGGTCAGAGTTGACGTCTTATACACGGCTACAGTATAAACCTACCAGGAACGCGGGCTCGGCCTCTATGGCACTCGCTAGTACTGCTGCCAACCTTGTTGGAACTACTGGTCAACTCCTGTCGCACACTCCACTAGTGCCCTATCAGCAACATGCCCAAGGACAACAGTACTCACACCAGTCGTCTGGACAGTATCAGCAGAATTCTCCTCCACAATATAGACCACAATCGAGCGGCGGTCGGTTTGGATATCAGTCACATCATGATCAGCCCACTGCGTCGCGGAGATCTACACAACAATCTGCGGGTGAATTGGAGGGGAGAAAGGAAGTCTTGTTTGAGATCATTGGGTCTCCGTATTTCTTGCCTTTGCATGATACTTTCAAGTGTTTCTTTGCGGTTGCGAAACCGTATCCGAGTCGGAATACAGCCATGTACGTTCATCCCACTCACATCTGCTCCAACGTTCCTTTTTTTCATGCATAGTCATTCACTGGTGGAACGTCAATGCTCACTCGGTGCGTTGCCTGTTATATTGTAGATTGAACACCTTTCTGGAATTGAAACTCGAGAACGAACGTCTTCATGAACGGCTCGCCCAACTCAAGATCGCTCGCGAGAAACTCGGACCTAACACATCCAATACATCCAAATCCTCTCATTCCCAATCAGGCGTAGCATCCAACACGTCCTCCGCTTCAGCTTCAGCTTCTACTTCTACTTCTCTTCCGATCGTTGGCCCGCTTTCCCTCACCAGTAACAACGCCAACCTCACACATAATCAACCTCAAATCCCGGCAGCGACGTCATTCTTCAGTGGGACCTATGACGAATTGATGTCTTTACCTGGTCAGAATGCTCAGGGATTCGTTCGAGGCCCAGGGAATAGTAGTACTGGTGCAACAACTACAGGTGTAGAGAGAGTGGGAGGAGGAGGGTTCCAGTTTGATAACATCTTTGATGTTGAGGGAGGTTTGAGTGCAGGTGTAGGTTCTAGCTCTAATCTGATTACGGGTACGAGTACGGGTATGGGGTCTTCTGGTTCTGGTGGGCAAGGACAGGGACAGGGACAGGGACAGGGACAAGGTGCGACTGTGCATATACCTTCGTCGGGCTCGGGCTCTGGAGGTACGACTCGTATGGGGAACGGAGGAGAGGATGAGGATGAAGCTGCGCATAAGAAGGTATGTTTTTATTTTCTTATTTATCCGCCAGATATTTGTGCCGGTTTATTGATGCTAACATGATATTGATTTTTTTATTACTTTGATGTGTAGGCTAGGAAGGTGTATATGCCTGAGCAGTATGTGTGTATGACTTGCGGGAGGACGGATTCACCTGAATGGCGCAAGGGCCCGTCGGGACCCAAGACTCTTTGCAATGCTTGCGGCTTGCGGTGGGCGAAACGCGAGAAGGAGAAGAGAGCTGCTAATATGGCTTCTGCGCCGAAACCTAACTTGTCGAAACTTCAGAAAAGTGGTGGGGCTGGTGCCGGTGGAAGTGGGAGTGGTGCCAAGTCTTGAAGATGATACTTGTGCAATGATCCCGAGGGATGATGAAGCGTACATGGGTTGTACAAGGGATATGTGCGTTGGTAGTTCTCTTATATTGTACTTGTAATGCCATTGGCATATTACGTTGTATCCGTTGAAGGGAAGAAAGAAACTTTCTTGGTTGTAATATATGCCTTCGGAATGTATGTGTACACGTCCCATCCATTATCATCGAGATTACTCCTACGTCAGTTATCACAAGTCCTCCTCAGCAGGCAAACCACCATCTGGTGAAAATATTCCTTCTACCTGATATGCATACCACCCAACTTCCCCGACAACCCAGCAGCACCTAGAGGACTCACATTCGCCACATCCCAAACAACAAGTTTCCCATCCACACCACTTGTACTGACTTTCCTCACATCTCCAGGAACACCTTCATACACCCTAACCTCGGTGATCGTATTCTGATGAAGCGTGAAAATCTCACTCTCCCCTCCTCCACCTGCACTTGGAAGCCCGCCACTGCCGCCTGGCGACGTCGGTGAACTAGCCATAGAAGCAAACCCACGAGTATCGGCGTTTCGGAACGTAGTGAATGCTGCGCTGCTCAACCGACCAACGGGCGATGCACCCGCACCCGCACCTGCTGCACCGAACCCACGTCCTCCACCTACACCCGTCGAACCTCCACCCGCATGTTTATTATCGTCCAAAGTCCCAGCAAGCTCCCACCCAGCTTCCCCACCTCTGAATACGAACGGTTGACAATCATGCCCAGCAGCGATGATTTCGTCTTCTCTTGTCCAGGTGAGTGTGACTAGGGGGAGATGGGTGAGTTTGATGGTGTGGATGGCGTTGGGACCGTGGGCGGGGTAGACGATGGAGATGGTGCTGTCGTGAGAGGTGAAGGCTAGGACGTCTCCGCTTGGAGAGAACCCGACGGAGTGCACCCAGCCTCCGGAGGGAGAGGTGTATTCGCCGCAGATGGTGTTGAAGGGGAGCTTTTCACCCCAGACGGTAGGTGCGGGACTAGAGCAAAAAAAAAACGAGAATCAATATTATTTTTCTCTTTCAAAGGATTGGAAAGTGGATATAAAGGAGGTGGAACGTACCGCTTGTCAACATCCTTGATATAAGCACTCAATACTCTTGCTTTCATATCCGCACTCCCCGCTGCAAGGAGCACATTGTTTGGATGCCAATCCAGACTCAAGACTGTGCTCCTTATGGGCTTCTTCAATAACCTACTCACCCACCAATCACCCTCCGGATCAAACGAACAGATCGCAATCGCTCTCGCACCACTGGCGACGGCGAATTTATCTTCGTTGGGAGACCAACGGACAAAGGTGGCTGCACGATTGATACGGAGGAGAACTAGAGTCGGTTTCCAGATTGTGGTTCCGGTTTGTGGGTCGGGGGTTAGGGACCAGACGTAGGCGTTTCGGTCTTGAGAGGAGGTGACGATGCGATTGGAGTTGGGGGCCCAGTCGATTGAAGTGATGAGTTTGTCGTGCTGTAATTGAGCATTTACAATGGGTTTGTTTAGTAGAGTTGGTTGGAGATGAATGTTTGGTTAGGGATATACCTCGGATAAAGTCTCTCCTGCAGCCCATTCCTGGCCTTGGCGATGGAAGATGGTGACATCGTTGGAGTTCAAACTTACAGCGACCTCTACATGACAGAACGTGTTCAGTTAGTTGGTCTTTCGATCTAGCTTAAAAGTCGAGGTCGAGAATGAGAAGGTGAACGTACGACTACGGTCTGCGTTGAATGCATGAGATGTAATGGGAATCTGGCCGTGAGGGAGAGGGAGGACTTGAGGAGCGGCCATTGTATGCTTTAGGTTCGCTGAGATTGATGGATTTCGGGTGCAGAGGACTCTAGCAGTCTACTACTGCACGAATGTTCACGAGGAGATCGTCGTCGTCGAGAACAAGATGCTGCGACGCGCCGTCATGAACCTGGTAATTAGTCCGGTTCGGTTCGGTTCGGTTCGATCGTGTCTCAACGTCATTGGTTCGACTTAGGTTGCTTCGTCCCACCGCTGTCCCACCTCCTTCAGTCTCTCCTGCTGGACCACAACACGGTGTCCCTGAGGCCTGATCAAAGCTGAAGGCTTTACTTAAATCACTCTAATACCCATGCTTAATTGACAGACACCGAAAAGATAAAGCGGCTTTGAAGCTTGACTACTCATTGACACGCTTCCCTTCGTCACGATATAGTGCTACAATTCCAATCACGAACGGCATTCGTCGTCGTGATTGCAACCGTAGCATCATGCCATGGTGTAAGCATCTGTTATGTTCCTCGTCTGATCTATTGGTTCTGCACTAGACATCTGGGCTACAGGTTATATTCATGGCTTGGTACATCACGTATGTCACATTGTTCCGAAGAGTTCGCACTGACAATTTATGCACCAAACCTACTCTCTGTCCCTTTTGCAGTCTCACAAAGGTTATAAGCTTGCAGTTTGAAAGTTTGTGAGGAAAGATGGATAATCTTTCGAGTCATTCATGCCAAGCGCGCGGCACCGAGGGCATTCATAAACGCAAAGCAGATCGTCCACCTAACACTAACTCGCCAACATGTCAGACTATCAGTTAGTAAACTTCACTAATCCAGATGACTTCGTCGAGGCTACCAAGAAGTATGACGATTGCTGGATGAACTTCGCATTTGGTGCTCTCATGGATAGCTTGGACGCGAGTCAGGCTGAGGGTCAGCGGAGATGGGGTCCTCAAGAGAGGACGTTAGTCGCTGTATATAAGGGGGACAGCTTGTTGTAAGTACTCTCGCTACTGATACTATCACCAACATAGAATTAAAACACGTGGACTATGAAGGGTCACATTGACGAAGATTGCAAAAGACTTCTCTTGGGTCCTCTCACATCCTCGAGATGCTATCATCTCCGAAGATGAGTTCCCATCAATCGCTCAGCTTCTCGCGACTTCACTTCCATCCATTCTTTCACCCACCACCCCACCCTCCTCATCCGATCTACTCAAACTTGATAAAGTAATAGGCCCCGAATCACTCGTAGACACTTTCCTGAACACCTGGGTCTCTCATCTCCCTTCACTCAACCCACCTATTCACCTCCAGCTCATAGACCCACCATATTTCCAAAGCAGGTTTTCCTATGCAACTATTGAAACTGTCCCGCCGCCCTCACCTGCCTTCTCATCAGAGAAGTATGATATCGCATTGGCGAGTACTGAAGAAGACGCGTTGGAACTCGCGTCTTTCTACGTAGAATTCAAGGCGAGAGGTCCGCTACCAGCCACCCATGAAGAGGGTCTCGCGATTATGAAAGACGCAATCAAAGGGAAGCGTTTATGGTGTTGCCGACTTAAGGACTCTTTGGAGCCATCTGCTATCTTTCCTGAACATAAAGATGCAGGTATTACTAGGATTACCGCAAGCGCGAATTCAAGTGCTATCGCTGGATATGTCATGGTCGGCAGAGAAACTCCACGTACGATCGCTGTCCGGAACGTCTATGTCTCGCCTACATTCCGTAGGAAGGGGGTCGCAGAAGCCTTGGTCCGTGCTGTGACGAGGTATTACCTTGATGCGCAACCTCTTGGGTTTAACATCCGAGGAATCCAAGGACACACGAAGGACGATGCCGAAGAAGGGAAACTAGTTGAAGGTGTCATCAGAAAGCAAGAAGTGTGTCTGAATGTGGTGGACGAAGGAGCGAAGAGGTTGTATATTCGGTGCGGCTTCTTGTTGGATGATAATGCGAGGGACCCGAAGTCGGGTAGGTCGGGATACTTCCCGAGTATCTGGAGGGGTGTGAAGCCTATTCGGGAGAACTAGACGAAAGAGAGGGCGTTAATAGGACTGCCAGCGACGAATATGTCTTGCTACGGTGAGTGCATAGCTGATATGGCTGCATCGACCAGTTTCGCCATGTCAACTGTAGATCGTTCGTCGTCTTCAACGACTCTGACATTTGATACACCCCAATGCATCAGTGCAAGTGAGTAGACGCCATGTGGGGCTGGAGCAGGAATTCGTATTGGCAAGTACATTACCGCACGGACTCGTCTGCGCCTGTTGGTATTTGGCCATATCGCATCATAGGCTTGTCTCAGTAGCCCCTTCAATGGTTGGGTCGGGAGAGAAGAGGAACTGACTGCGCGTCCAATGTTTTCTTCATCTCGCCGTCAAACGACGGCTAGTATTCTCCATCGCCCAGTGACCTCAAACACGTCGAAATGTCGGCCGTCCCTAGCAGCTTGAACCTTACCATTTATTTTCAACAGACCTTTTACAGTACTGAAAGAAGCCATCTCCGACAAATGGCCTTGTTCGACGTCCATCATGGTACGAGTAAGACCACGCGTCCGGGCCCAACATGCACTTCTTCGTCGTCGGAGACCAGGTGACCTTGTTGTTCCAAATATCATTACAGAACCTAATTTAGAGTGAACGCTGATTCGCCGATGAATTACCCCGCACTGATCAGACGTTTCGACCACAATACTCTACCATGGCTTCGTGGAGATCATCGTCCAGTCCCGTCTGTTTTCCTTGGGCTCGAGCCAATACATAGGCTCCAACGTGTCGGAAGCACTTTTCTCTGTTCTGTCCCGAGAATTAACCCTTGTGCTCTATATAGCGACAGCATAATTCCCTCAAGTTCCCCAGTGCTTCGAACATTCCTACCACTCACTTCGCCAGCGGCGTACAATCTCTCGTAGTTCCCCAGGATGTTCTCCTTCGTCAAACTCTACAGTGCCCTGGTGCTACTTGCCACTATTGGCTATGTTCAAGCTCTCTCAAGTACACTTCAGCAGCTCACCAACTTTGGAACCAACCCAACCAACGTCGGCATGTTCTACTACCGCCCTACTCAGCTCGCTACTCCTCCACCTCTCATCGTAGCCATGCACTACTGCTCCGGAACAGCTCAGGCTTACTTCCAGGGCACTTCCCTCGCTCAGCTTGCAGATCAACACGGTTTCATCGTACTCTATCCTAATGCCCCCACTGCTGGCGGTTGTTGGGACGTTCACAGCACTGGAACCCTCACCCACAATGGTGGAGGTGACTCCCTTGGTATTGTTTCTGCCGTTCGTTGGGCTATTACCAACTGGGGCGTCGATGCGTCGAACGTCTTCGCTACGGGTACTTCGTCTGGCGCTATGATGACCAACGTCCTCATGGGAGCGTACCCTGACGTGTTCAAGGCGGGATCGCTTTACTCTGGTGTTCCGTATGCATGCTTCCAGGGGGCGGATGCTTGGAATAGTCAGTGCTCGACTGGTCAGTTGATCCTGACCCCACAGCAGTGGGTGAGTCGCATGTCCTCGAGTTGTCCTTTCTTTCTCCCTCCTGTTGTGCATCTGACCGACGTTGCTATAAATAGGGTGACCGAGTGCGAAGCGGATACCCTGGATACACTGGTCCCCGGCCTAAGGTGCAGTTCTGGCATGGTACCGTGTACGTAGTTGAGCTCCGGTCTATGAAGTGTTTCATTATTAACGCCTTGTTTTCTGATGTAGTGACACCACTCTTTACCCACAAAACTTCTGGGAAGAGATCAAGCAGTGGACCAATGTCTTTGGTGTTAGCCAAACACCCACATCAAACTTGACGAACAACCCTCTCCCTGGATACTCTCGTGCATCTTTCGGCGATAACGTCCAAGGTATCCTTGCTCAAGGTGTTGGACACACAGGTAAGACGTTCCGTTTCTTAACCATTTCAATACATTCTAATTTTCGTCATCTCCAGTCCCTGAGCGGGAGACCGACACCCTCGACTGGTTCGGCTTATCCAATCTTCAACCAGGTCAAGGTCTGCCTAGTGCTCCAACCAGTGCTCCGACGGGTGCGCCGACCACTGCTCCACCCACCACTGCTCCACCCACCACTGCTCCTCCCTCGACTCCTCCACCTACCTCTGCTCCTCCCACGTCAACTCCCCCTCCTAGTAACGGTGTTGCGGAGCACTGGGCTCAGTGCGGAGGTTCGTGTACATTCACATCTTTCTGAAAGTTTCATATGAGGCTGAGGGCGTCTTCACATTCCTGCAGGAACTGGATACACAGGCCCAACAGTTTGTGCCAGCCCATTCACTTGCACTGCTGTCTCGCCACCTTACTACTATCAGGTGTGTTGAGCCTCGCTACCCCTACCATCCACATTTCGGTGCTGACCAAGAATTACTTTGCAATAGTGCCTGTAAAAGCCTTTGTTGGCCATCGAGGCGTGATTGGATGGTTGATAATTTGTATTGCGTTGAATCGAGCAATTGTAATGCGTACGACTGCGAGAAAGAACCCCATCGCGCGCATTGTCTACTACTGAGGATGCACTCATCTGAGAGTGTAATGACCAGTCCTAAGGTGGGGGTGAGGATACTGGAGAAGTGCAATGAGCGAATTTGAGGAAATATGTATCGCGGGGCTGCTGAACTCCCTGGATCACTCACTGATCAGCGCATAATCGTTTCATCAGCAGTGGTTTCTGCGTATGGACCGGTAAGGTCCGCAGCAGGTTGTTCGTTGATCACGGCCCAGACAGATGCTTTGAACTGTAATGCATTAGTGGCCATTAGCGCAACTAGAAAGAAAGGTGCAGAAAGTGGAAAGCGTACTAGCGTGAGCACCAAGCCCATCTTCATCTCGAGTGATCTCAGCTGTTTCAGCAAGCTTTCATCAGGCGTCTCGCTCAGTCTACGCGTCTCTGCTACCAACTACTTATTCGGGGTCAACCTCAAATCCTGATAATTTTTTGCACAGGAACTACTCGCCTCTTTGATGTTTTGAGACAACTTGGCATACTGCCAGAGCACCTCTGCCTCCAGATCTGAAAGATTTGGGTGACCCTCATATGGATTTGTTTCAAACAATGAGCTGGTTAAAGGCGTGGACATGATAAATCACATAGAGGGTCCTGGTTTAGTTGTGTCCTTTTGTCGATGGTGGACGTGAACGATGGAGTGAACGCGTGACGTCACGCGTCAAAGTCACACTTTGAACTACCATACCTACTATATCAGGTTATCCTCATCAACGATGCTGCGTGTCGGTGACAAGAACGCATTAACTTTGTCCTCCGTCAGACAGAGATATCCTGAGGCACGAAGGTTTGCATCTCTGTCTACTCTGCCTTGGGGAGACTATCTTCTCCCACTATCCGAACTGGAATTGAACGGTATATGGAATGCAGCCATGATCAACATGTTCCTACAGGTCCTCTTGGAGGCGGTATGAATCAATGTGAGTGATTTTTATTCATTGTTACCAGACGCGCAATTGGCGAGCCAGCCAATGGGGTGATAGGTAGACCAAAATGGTACCGCATTAGACTAGTGGGGAGCTCTCTACGCGGTTGAGAAGGAAGCGGTTATCAACGGGACGTGGGTTGAAACTGTAAGGGAGGAATGGAAGCCAACAGAATGGGAGCGTGAATTAGTCAGAACGACGGAGCGGAAAATTCGGTGCGACCTATCCCCTTCTCGAGGGCGATTACATGAATCAACGTCCAAACTCGCCATGTAATGACACGTTCCAGGAATGTATCACGGCTCGAACCACGAAACCTGATATATGTGGTAACTCCCATCAGCACTCGGCCGAAAATGGTCCAGTTCATTCCTCATTCTCTTGTTCGTTTCTGGGGCCGTCTAAATGAACTTCTGCTTCCCTGTTGTGTTGGCAGGATAACCGACACATGACAAGTCGTATCCACCCGACAAGGTGGGTGATATAAGAGTCGGCGAAGGGTGTTCAACTCACACAACTCCTCCCCATGACTTTAGATCCAGAAAACATACATTACTCGGACTCTGCTGAAACGCTGACGCGTTCTGCTAGCCAATTTTCTAGCTCTTCCTCGCAAGCCACCCTGAATGAATCGAAGGATTATGAGCCTACGAAGCTGGACTTCCCTGCTAGTAACGATCATCATGACAGTTCGCTGGATGCCAATTCGCATTTCCCGTTGAACATCTCCAGGCTCGGAATGGAGTAGAGAAACTTTGGATTCCTTCCGAGCATTCGAAGCGCAGCCGTACGTTGGTGCTGTGCTTCGACGGCACGGGCGACCAGTTTGACTCTGATGTACGTATCTTATTGAGTCCAACATACCATTGTAGCATGTCAGGCTCACAATGAGGTAATTCCTAGAATTTCAATGTGGTCCAGCTCGTGTCTATCCTCAAGAAGGATGATATCTCAAAGCAACTTGTATATTATCAGGTTCGTTCACAGCGACGCGTTATTGACATTGGCCTTCGCTCAACGTGACTTGGTAGCCGGGTATCGGAACATACGCAGATCCTATTCTCAAGGCACCCGTATTCGAAGCGGTGTCCAAAGCTCTCGATGCGATGCTTGCAACGAACCTTTCTAGCCACATCAAAGGTATTGCATGTCATGCTGGCCTTACTCTAGCTCGAAGTAACTTTGTTTATCATCGTATCAGCCGGATACAGTTTCCTGATGCAGAATTGTAAGCAGTGAATGATATTGTCCCGTTTTGAAGGCTGACATTTACTTTCCCTAGATACGTTGGGCGATAAGATCTGCATATTTGGATTCTCGAGAGGAGCGTACACTGCACGAGCTCTTGCAGGCATGCTCCAGAAGGCATGAAACAGTTGCTTCCATGTTATACTCTATTTCCCGTCATTAACCTTCTTTTTATGCAGGTAGGTTTGCTCTCGCCTCATAATCACCAGCAGATCCCCTTTGCATACGATATGTACAAACGTGAAGATCTTGAAGGATTAGAACTCAGCGAGACATTCAAACGTACTTTCTGTCGTGATGTTGCTGTTGACTTCCTCGGAGTCTGGTAATCTTCCAACGTCGTTTATGCATTTCTGTATGCTTATTAACCGACATGCGTTCAAGGGATACAGTGGCGTCTGTTGGCGCTATCCCTCGTTACCTCCCCTTCATATCAGAGAACAATGGGACTCGCTATTTGAGGCACGTTTTGTTCTCGGAGATTTACCAGAACGCTTACCTGCCGAATGCATACAGCCTTCTCAGGGAAATCAAGGCCACAACACGTTCCTGATGGGTATACAAGCTCTGTTGTCATTCTTGATCTATCCATTCCTTCGACTCTTCGCCATTCTAAGCGTTGTCTCGTCCCACCCAGCCCGACACGTCCATACCCATTCCGTCAAACCGGAGAAGCGTCAAGTCTTACCGGCACGACACAATGCGTCCTCATACAACTTCCTCAAACATACGCCTGCTGAGGCAAGGCAACACGAGGCAGAAGAAGAAAGGAAGGACGCGTTGAGTCCGCTCTATGATCAGTTGGATGCTAGTTGGGCTTGGCACGTACTGGAGTGGATTCCCCAGAGGGTGAAGAAACAAAAGGCGATTGTAAAGGGGTGGGAGAAGGGTGGATATAAGTGGATGTAAGTGTCTTTTCATACGGAGGTGAGCATGAAGCCAATATGACAATCTCGACAGGTGGAACAAAGGTCAAGGTCGCAAGATCTTCAAGGACGAAATGGATCAAGGAATGAAAGTTCATCGGTCTGTCAAGACAAGACTCGAAGCTGGGGAAGCCTTCGCAGAGGGGTTGTATATTCCTAAAGTAAGACCTAACTTACCTAGGAACGATAGGAAACAGGAAGATGGTGGGAAGATTGCAGGGAAGAAGATTGCAGGTAGGGAGCCCGTAAGGTTGAAACATGAGGAGTGGAACGTGGAAGAGCCTGTTCATTGGGAGTGGGTTGATTGACTGAAACGTTCCTCGTGTCTCGATAGTATTAGAGGACAGACCATATTGTAACCATGAGACGGGTTAATTAGAAAGCCATAATGCGCCACAATACATTCCAAGATTCCAGAGTTCCAAAGTTGGTATTGTACATGGGTATAGTTCCAGATGAGTAAACTATATACGTACAAATGCTCTACAGCTGCTAAGTGCAGCCAGCTCATTGTACATGCATGGTCTATAACCGATCCTTGAAGTCCATATTGAATTCACGTCCAATAAGCATCCGTCTAATCTCTTGTGTACCGGCGCCAACTGCGTATAGTCTAGAGTCGCGAAGGATACGGCCTACGGGGTAGTCTGAATACGGAACGTCAATTAGCAAGTCGACATGACATGAGGAGTGAGAAACGAGTACCGTTGATATATCCGTTTCCACCGAGACATTGTTGCGCTTCTAGTGCGACCTCAATGGCTTTCTCAGTAGAATACAAAATCGCTCCAGCACAGTCCTAGAAAGCACAACGCTTGAGAAACAAATGATAAATAATTGAAGATACATTGAGCATACCCTACGGCTAACTTTTCCAGCATCGCAAGCCCGAGCGACGCCATACACGTACGAACGTGAAGCGTTCATCTTGGTGTACATATCCGCAACCTTAGCTGTAAAGAATATTATACACCGGTAAATAAAGAGATATGTAAGAAGAGACGAACCTTGCATAAGTTGGAAAGTGCCGACAGGCTGACCGAATTGCTTTCGGTCGTGTACGTACTCGACTGCATAGTCGAATGCAGCCTGCATCAACCTATGGTAGAAGAAACATAATTAAAATGGTACTGATACGCGCAAGAGCGGGGAAATATACCCCAAAGGACCACCACTCAAAACAAGTCGTTCAAGGTCAAGACCAGACATAAGAACGGCGGCACCCTTATTCACCTCTCCAAGAATATTCTCTAGAAAGCACAATACGACATTCAGACCTCAAACGAAACGTCAGGAAAATAATACGGACCTTCCGGGACAAAGCAATCTTCAAATACAAGTTCACAAGTATCACTTCCCCGCATACCAAATTTATCGAGTTTCTGGTGTGTTGAAAACCCTGGGAAAGTCTTCTCGATGATAAAGGCAGTGATACCTTTGGAACCTTTCTCTGGTGCTGTCTTGGCGTACACAACCAGCGTAGATGCGGTAGGCCCATTAGTTATCCTGAAATGTCCATTCCTCAGTATTGGTGTGACAATCGGAGAGGAAATAACAAAAGCCTACCAGAATTTGTTCCCGTTAAGTTTATACCCGCCTTCCACCTTGTCGGCCCGTAGTTTCATGCTGACGACGTCACTTCCGCTTTCGGGTTCGCTCATAGCCAGACTCCCGACTTTCTTTCCCGAGACCAGATCCGGCAGATATTTCTCCTTCTGAGCTTTGGTTCCCCATCGGTGAATCTAGTAAGGTGATAATATCAAGTTCACATACTACGCAACTCAAAGAATAATGACGCATACTTGGTTGACACAGAGATTCGAATGTGCTCCATACGAAAGTGCAACGGAGCCTGATGCCCGTGAGAGTTCCTCCATTGCAAGTGTATGGTTGAAGTAGCCGAGTTGTAGTCCACCGTACTCAGGTGCTACGGTGATACCTAAGAGGCCCATGTTACCCATCTTCTCCCAAAGATCCTGATAGAATAACGTCATGCTATGAATGATACTGAATGTTCGATGAAACGCACGGATGGGAAATTATTGCTTCTATCAATGTCAGCTGCTCTTGGGGCGACTTCCTTCTGAGCAAATTCAGTAACTGCATTCCGAAACTTTAACAGATACGTATCAATATTCTATAACATGCGCAGAACGAAAGCGCTGAATACCTCTAGCTGTTCTTCTGTCAGTCCAGCAAGGTCGACGTTGTAGAATGACGCATGCCTTCGCTGGATCGTCTGCACGCCTGTTATCGAACGTAGACGAGGAACAACGCGTTGTCGAGTGAGCGATCGAAGCGAAGATGAGAAAGACATTGAAGCAGACGTCAAGTATTCCTGAACAAGTATTGAAAGTTTGCAAACTTGCGGTGGTGGTTGGGGAGGGATTAATGCGGGGAAGACGGGCGCTACCCCGCATTCATTACTGAGATCTTGAGATCCGCCCGCTCGACCACGCGACCAGTCTATTATTACATCCCTCTCTTCAGCCAATCAGAGACTGGACGTTTGCACTTGAAGTATTTATGAACATTGACATTGATACTCGTACTGTAACGTTAGTATGCATGACTCGTACAGACACGTTAGTACAGAAACGACGTTTGGCAGGGGTATCAAAGCTGTAGATATTGTAGACCAAAAGGAAAGCTAGGGTCCGAACGAGAGAACACAAAGAGACGAATGCAGTACTGTATCTCTAAACAAAGCCGACAAATCATAATGCGAGAATCAAAGCGATGTAAAGCAACAAGGCTGCGGTCACATCTATAAAAGTGAAGGTAAGTTACTACTTGAGAATATCAAAAACACATGTCCGACGTACCTGACGCGCTCTGCGCTTGGCTCTAAGCTTGGGACCAACATATATGATAAAAAATATGACCGGAAAGTTAATGAAACACAACGCTCCCAGAATGACATATGTCCAGCCTATACCAACAGCCTTGATGATGAAGTCTATGATAGACACTAATACGGCACCCATGGAGCACCGAATGAGATTATTCTGCAAATCCTGTCAGCCAAGGCAGATAGAGAAAGATATTAGGAGACGCACACATGCCGTGATTGAGGAGCCCTGCGTCGGTGCCAAATCTATGGTGAGTGTCTGTACCGTGTTCATCATGCCTATCACCGTGAAACCCACTTCACAATGGTGTCAGTACAGAATGTTATGAAATGAAAAGTGGACCAAAGACGTACTGATGAAGAGAAGAACAAGCGGAATAGCGATGTTCACCCTCTTCTCTAGGCACCAGCCATAACCGACGCACGCAATGGCAGAAATAATCAGATAGGCCGGCATGATCCTGAATCTCGCCACCTCAATGGGAAAGTCTTCGTCCCTGATCTTCACATCCGGAGGATCGGCCTCTGTGTCAGCGGCCTTGGTGTTTGCGTCGAGCTGGCCTTGGGCTTTCCGCACTAATTTGGCCTTGATATTCCTATATTCCCTATCCAAGATCTTCCCTGTTAGTGTGCCTCCAATCAACATCCCGCCTCCGATACTCAAAAAGCATAAGCCGATATCTGTCTCATTCAAGAACGGATAGACCTCCGTAAAGAGAGACGATATACTCGCGATGACACCATAGAATATAGCGTTGATCATCCCAGAGAAAAACAAGAGGACATCCACGTCTAGGTTGAGGAAGAGGCGGAATGGGTTTGCGAGTGGCTTGGGTGAGGGTCGTTCGGTGTTGACATTGGGCTGGTGACGGAGGAGAATTGGTATTAGGGGTCTATGAGATAGCGGCGCGGTGATACTGCCGTCCCCAACCATAGCGCGAAGGGTTTCAGGGAAGAACCTTTTGTGGAGCTCAACTGTAAGAATGCTCATGAAAACCGATGACGGAACGCTCACAAAAGCATGATAATAAACCAAACACCAGAACAGATAGACAAAAACCAGAAGATAGATCTTTTCGGGAAAATGTCAGGAACATGGTGTAAAGGGCAAAGTTGCGCAGCGATGACTTACCTCCATCCCAAACTTTGAGTTAATGCACCGCCAATGACAGGACCAATGCAAGGGCCAAACTATAGCAACAATCAATAAGCCATATTGCTTCAAGCCGAAAGGTAGTAAATCCTTACCATCGGACCAATGCTGTAGATCCCATAAAATCCCGCCCGTTCAGACTGAGCAGCAATGTCCGCAATCACTCCAGCACCTACGGATACGTCACTCATCAAAAGCAAGTGGTATGACTAGTCCAGAATGATCCGTACCAAGGGCGATCGTGCTCGCAGAGCCCATAGCTTGCACGCACCGCAGCAACATCAGAAGCCAGTAGGCATTAGTAGGGGTGAGAGCCACTCCGACACATGACAATGTAAGGACAAACAAACATGCGAGGAAGATGAGCCGTCGTCCCCATCGGTCGGCTAAAGGTCCCCATATCATTGGCGCTATTCAATGGTCATGTTCAGGGACATTTTAGAGTAAGTATAGAGCTTAGGGGTCAACGTACCAACACCTTGAAGTACCATGTAAACGGTGACAGTCAAGTTAATTAACTCGGTAGACTTGTTGAAAGCCAGAGCCATCGTCGGTATAGCAGGAAAGTAGCTATTCGATGTGAGAGGGCTACAACGACCGATGCATTTGTTTAGTGAAAGAGCACTTAAGTGCACTAGGTGGAATTTCTATACCTAAAGAGACCACCAACGGCGGCCATAGTGACGATGAGCCATTTCTCAGTTTTTGTGAAGGCGCTATAAGGTTTCTCAGGCGTGGTCAATGATGTGTCTTCTGTCTCTTTTCTCTCCACGTCAGGCTCCTTTTTTTCGTCTCCAACAGTTGCAGAAGGCGACTTGTTGACATCATGAACGTTCTGAGAAAGTGCAGTTGCCTGATTGGGTATAAGGGCGGTGGTTTGTCCCGGTTCATTCGCGCCTGCGGTCGGATCGTCTCTAGACATCACTCGCGTTTGAGTGAATGAAATGAATGTGAGGTTCATGTTTAGGTGTAAGTGGAAAGGTGTATATATATCCTTTGTGAACCTGGGAAGCTGTAGTAATTGAGAGTTCTTTCGGGTCCGAAGTCCTCATCGGCCGAGTCAGCTGAGTAGATTAGATTAGATGTTAGTTATGGACGGGAGAGTCGAGAAGGAATTGTTCATTTGTTTTCGGAATACCTTGATAGTAAAAGGAATGTAGAGGTGATGAAGCTAACTCACCGACGTAGGGACTAATCTACTCCTGAGAGTAACGAATGTGGAGAACGAGAAGTATAATTAAGTGGATTACTGTACTTTTACGACCGTTTCGTCGGGGGTTGTGACTGTGACAGGTTTGAAGCATCGGGTGGATGGGGGCTGAGTGATGTGTGACACCATCCGGAATATATGCAAGACCAACCTGGATGAGAGCAATGACGGGCCCGGTCAAGATGATATATCGCTCAAAGACCTTCAGCTTGAAAGTGCCGCGGATGCTTTCAACGGTGAAAGCACGTTGCGAATATCGGAAACACCTCTAGAGCCCTCGTCATTGAGCACATCTGCACCGTCCAGGCGGTGGGTTTAGTATTTTCGAGGGTTCTGGCTAGACTGGCGGAATGTCCAAAGACATGGATTATGGCGTAAAACGATAAATTAACATGCTCACGACTCCGAACTAGAGATAAGAAATGAAAAGATGCCACTTACGAATGTTTCCGAATATATCTAGACACTGAAGTTGATGGGCAATCATACAGCAGAACGGGGCAAAATGCTATAACGAAGTATGACGCACCAGCTTGAGATGGAAAAATGAAACCTGTCTCGAGCCATTCACACCCTGTATCCTCGAGAGGTCAGTAGTTACGATGCCTGCACAGTGGGGGACAGTCTATATCTTAAACTGTTGGACGTCACGGTACAAAGTACCCAGTGCCATTGCTTGGTTCCGCATTATTGCCGTTTGCACAGATGGTCAGAACACTCAAAATCCTTAAAGGCCATAAGCAAGGGTATGCATAACACTTGGGCCATATATAATAGGGCCTCCATGGCATCTGTTGAGGAGTAAAGCAGGCCGTCGTAGAAGAATAAGAGGACGAGATGGTGGCAAAGGAGAAAGATGAATTTGACGCCGGACAGTAGGAAGCCAAGGACTGCCGAATGCTTGGCAAACATGCCTTTCTCTTCAACCACCATCTAGCCTTTCTGAATGTTTTCACAATCGCTTCAGACCATTGTGTGATTCTACTATGGACACTGTTTCATACACAGTACTCACAGCGCCGACGGCGCCGACCTCGCGTACAAGGGTAATCCATTTCGGTACTTCGGTCGAAAACCCTTGGAATTGTAACGGCATTCGATTCACCTCCGATTCACACTTCTCGACATACGATGCGCAAAGTCGCCAAAGCGTTGCCTTCGAAACCCACTGCTGTTCAGATCACCCTTTTCTCGGATACGGGTTGTCACCGCCAGCCAACTGCCTCGCTCTAGACGTGTGTTCAATCTGAGCACAGATAGCAATTCTCTCGCGGTCGATTGGTGCCGCCATCCTCGGTTGGTCATTACTATAGCCTCAATGCACAGATCTAGGTGAAACGGCGTTCATCATGATTCATGACAATTTCATGTCGGAGAAAGTGTCGCACGTCTGACCTCGCTGATCATCGCATCAAGCAGGTCTCAGTAGATGGCTGATTCTTCGAGGGTCCTGATGAAGGGCAGCAGAAATTTCTCGACGAAGAACAGCAGCTTTTGGTTGCTCATCTAGGTCGACGATCGACACGCTGAAAACACGAGAACGCGACGCGTCTTGCACGCGTCGTATCACCTGACTCCGCAATTTACCGGAGGACTCTGATTGGCTAAACAGGCATATGTATTTTCCAAAAATAGCCTGCCCTAGGCTATCAATAGAAGGGTCGCAACAGGGAGATGGAAAAGCATGAGCAGGAGCAGTGCTTTCGTCCTCAATTGGCCTATACTCTGACGTTCGCTTTTAAAAGAGCGCTGTCCTTCTTTCTTTCCTCCCAACTACCACGTTGCGCTATATAACTCTCCTCATCCCGTCATCCTCAAGCACTCTAACGAACCAGCCATGTCACATACCCCACAGTCTGGCAGAGCTACGCCTTTGCACTTCAGAGATATCGTGAGTTGTCACCTTAGCCCATGGCACTTCCACTGTCACTCTGGCCCGCTTTCCCCCACGGAGACCGCTCACGAGATTCATGGACATGACCATACCCTCACACACGCCAAACATGTTGGAGAGCACGTACTGAATGTTCTCTCACAACAGGTTCACGATGTCATGAGACACTACAAGAGCGAGAAGGAGTCAGAAGCTCACAGGGTACGTCTACGTCAATCCTGGAGTAGCATCGTACTGACTTCGTTGCTCCTTGGCAATCCTAGATCTTCCGTGAATCTGCGGGGCACAAGCCTAAAGGCGTTCTCCCTCAGACCGTGAACCCAGTATGTCGTGCTTGTACATTATCCACGCTTGATTCATTTGTTCATACTGTAACTCAGGATGAGGAGACGGTACCAGGTATCAAGCACCCTGGCAGTACCGGTGTTATTTACTGCTCCGACCGTGCCATGGCCAACGGGTTTTCGTATGCGTCTTCTCATGAATGGGCTAATCTGGGGCAAGGCGCACCGGAAGTTGGTCAAATCCCCGACGCGCCTCCAAGGCCTACTGTGGTTGAGCTGCCAACTGATTCATTGGAGTATGCTCCTACTACCGGTGTCAAAGGTATGTCACAAAATTCCAATGGAGACACATGACCTTGACGGCGTTATTTGTTAGCGCTGAGAGAGGCGGTCGCAAACTTGTATAATGTCACTTACCGTCAGGGTAAGAAGAGCCAGTATACCTTCGAGAACGTTTGTATCGTTCCTGGGGGCCGTGCTGGTCTGTCACGTGTCGCAGCCGTCATCGGTGATGTCTACTGCGTAAGCTATGTCTCTCTGTGTGCTCCAAAATCATTGCTCACTATTTTTTTTACTCGCAGTCATACCAAATCCCGGATTATACCGCCTATGACCAGGTTCTTTCTGCGTTCAAACGTCTGGTTCCTGTTCCCACCGCGTAAGTCTACTTTCGCAGTATCACTGGAACATCCACTGACACGTCACTTCAGGCTGGAGCATGAGGTTAGTCCATTAGCGTCGAATTGTCAGTCCAAATATTCATCAATCTTGCCCAACAGAACGAATATCGTATGGATTTGAAGCAAATTCGCGTACGTATGCTTCTTTTTGATGAACCCATCGACACCGATCTTCTTACGTTTAACGTGTTATACAGAAAGACATCCGAATCCAAGGTCTCGAGGTCATTATTGCGTCGAACCCACGTAACCCCACTGGCCAAGTCATCCAAAACTCTGAACTTCAGGATTTAATCACGCTGTCTCATGAGACTAGCACTACTGTCATACTTGATGAGGTACATCAACATGACACGTTCAGGTGTAATTCATTAACTGTTTCATCTTCCGTAGTTCTATTCGTGGTATATCTACCCCGAAGATGAAGCCGACTTCGGTAAATCAGTCTCCTCTGCATCGTTCATTGAGGATGTCAACGAGGACTCCGTCGTTATCGTTGACGGTCTTACCAAGGTTCGTTTGTGACGATTCAAACGGATCTGGACGTAACTGAGATAGTGTGGTGTGTAGAACTGGCGTCTCCCTGGTTGGCGTGTCTGCTGGGTCATAGGACCTAAGAACCTAGTTACTGCGCTTTCTCAGTCGGGGTCCTTCTTGGATGGAGGGGCCAACCACCCGTACGTTTCCGCTGTCCTTGCATAATATTTCACCCATGTTAACGCGACGTCAACCTTAGACTTCAACTTGCCGCGATTCCTCTTCTTGACCCCAAACGTGTCGAAATTGAGCGCTTGGCATTGCAAAAACACTTTAAGCACAAGCGTGATCATGTCTTGAAGCGTCTTGAGAACATGGGTCTGAAAGTCGACATCCCTCCCCAGGCGACATTCTACATCTGGTTGAACCTCGAGCATTTACCTGCTCCTATCAACAACGGATTGGTACGTATCTTCACGTAGGTTGTAGGAATGTAATGCTGATATTGATACTGTGCAGACCTTCTTTGAGGAGCTCTTGAAGGAGAAGACGATCGTCATCCCTGGTATCTTCTTTGATATCAACCCTGCGCATCGACGCAACCTATTCAACTCACCTTGCCATCACTTCGTGCGGTTGTCTTTCGGACCGCCTCTGGAGGATCTGGACAAGGGTACGTTCATTTGTATCCTTCTCACCTGACCTTCCGTGCGCCCCGTGCTGACATTATCTTGCGGCGCTTTCTTAGGTCTTGACGCTATTGGACGCGTGTTGAGGAAAGCCAAGAAGGACGGGATGAATGCATTTGGACATAGCTATAAGAAGAGTGTGGATGGTACTTTCACACCTAAGTTTGTCTAAGCTATGAAGAGGCGGGGGATAGTACATGAGAGCACAACAGATACCTTAGAATTTCTTGGAGAATACACGACATACACAGGTTGGTATGTATCTAATGAGCTTCTTCCATTGGGCATGTATACCAGTAACTCTTGTAATGTGTACTATGGCATGGCAGAATTCTGGCTGCATGAGCGTTTCGCGTCCTGGAGCGTTGTCATTGTGATGGTCTTGCTCCTCCTCGAGTCTCGAGACACGTCGTTCATTTGGATTTATCAGATTAGATCAAGAATAATGCCCGTAAGAACGGGTCGGATCTCCACAGCCAAAGAAAATGAAAGAGGGCCCGAAAGACTGGAAAAGAGGCGACGACAACAAACGATATATATATGACGGACGGATGCATTTTTGTGGTCTTAAGCTTTTATCCAAGTACTGTCACTCCTCGAGATCGAAGTCAAGGACCCGAACTGTATCTGATATCCTGAATCTGTAACAATAGTGTTATCTATCAATCATGATCATGGCCACATCTACTGAGTCCTCTGTTAGCCGATTCCTCCCTGATCCAAAGTCTGTTGCGGTACGTGTACTTGTTATCTTCCATTCTATTGAATGACGTACTCACATTACATATCGCTTATAGATTGTGGGATGCCCCTTCAGGTGAATTTGAACACGTTTTAATAATGACTATGGGATAACGATACTAACCATATGTTAACGCGTTCTAGTGGTGGCCAGGTTCGTCTCGGTTACCCTCCTGCCAACGATGCAAACTCACATTCTATCTGATAGACAAAAGCTGGCGTAGATAAAGGCCCCATTTACCTCGTT
The DNA here is from genome assembly GCA_964035595.1 of Somion occarium. Taxonomy (NCBI): domain Eukaryota; kingdom Fungi; phylum Basidiomycota; class Agaricomycetes; order Polyporales; family Cerrenaceae; genus Somion; species Somion occarium. The sequence goes on from OZ037946.1 coordinate 3,035,796, forward strand.
GAAGCTGGCCTTCCCCAACAACTCGCTGACCTCGGTTGGCAAGTCCAATTCGACGGACATCACCAGTTCGAAGAGATCTCAGCCGCATCCGACCCTCCCATTGGCAAACTCAAGAACCCCCGGTTTGTCTCGAAAGTATGCCAGGCCGTCGCTCAGGTCGTCGGCGGCCATGCGAAGAAGGGTCAGTTACCGTTAACACTGGGCGGGGACCATTCATTGGTGAGTACAAATCAGAACTAGGAATTTCACGTCGAGAAGCTTAAGGGTTCTTTGATAGGCTATGGGAACTATTTCTGGCACCCTAGAGTAAGTGGTGAACCACTTGATGAACCGAATTCCTATGAACGACTTATTGCAGTACATACCCTGACGCATGTCTCGTTTGGGTCGACGCTCATGCGGATATCAATACCCCTCAGACTACTGATTCTGGTACGTCCCCCACATCTTACATCCCTAATACACCCCCTCCTTACCATTTCTGAAATCATGATCAGGTAATATCCATGGTATGCCCGTCTCCTTCCTCCTAGGCCTCGATACCTCCGTCCCCGAATTTGCCTGGGTCAAACCCAACCTCAAACCCAATAAACTCGTCTACATCGGTCTCCGCGACATCGACGCAGGTGAGAAGAAGATCCTGCGTGAAAACGGTATCAAAGCCTTCTCGATGCACGAAGTCGACAAATGGGGAATCGGGAAAGTCGTGGAGATGGCCTTGGATCATGTGAACCCCAAGAGAGAATCGCCTATCCATCTTAGTTTCGATGTGGACGCATTGGACCCGAGTGTTGCTCCGAGTACGGGTACTCCAGTCAGAGGTGGTTTGACTTTCAGGGAAGGGCATTATATATGCGAGGCGATCTATGAGACTGGATGTCTCGTTGCCCTCGACATTATGGTTCGTGTCAGATCATACGCACTCGCTTCTCTGTTGTTGATATCTTTTGGGTTTGCAGGAGGTCAACCCATCCCTGGCAGACGCAGCTTCAGCTGTACAAACTGTTGCCGTCGGCTGCTCGCTCGCTCGTTCCGCACTCGGTAAGTTTCTGTCTGCCTCACCCGTCTTAAACTACTAACTTCTACGCAGGTGAGACTTTGCTGTAGACAGCCCTCTGGATTCTGAGTTGGGATAATAGAAGAACACATCAATACCGTACAGTCTGTTGCCTCCGAGCATCGTGACATTCACAATAGAATAGTCTGGACAAACATAAAGCTCGTTACATGAATACCAGAATCCTCCCTGCTGAGAACTCTAAAAGGAAGAGTTTTCTATTCGTCAAAATACACCGTAAGGAAATGAATTCCTATTACAACAATGCTCTGTCATCTCAAACCATCATACTATGCTTACATTTATCAAAATCAATCAGTAATAATAGGGTACAGTGTTGTGTTCAGCGCTCCTAAGCCCCGGCACATATGTGAGCTGGGACAAACAGGAGTGCGATAGGTGCGGCCTGAGACGAGAGAAGCAAGCTACTCCGGCAGCACACAGCGGTCGGCGGAGAGGCTGATGTCATTGCCCCACCATACAGGGAAATTATGTGCTGTTCCTGAAGCCCCGAATACGGCCTATCCAAGGTTAACGCGGTGTCAGTATCAATTGGCGAGACATGGAAAGTGACGTACAAAGTTCAGGATGAAACTGATGACTTGGGTTCCACCATCCAAAGCAGCAGCCATGATGTAGCTAGAAACGGCTGTCAGTATCGAAGGGAAGCCAAACATTCCCGTAATATGAACTTACTTGTATTTGGTGAACCATCTCGGATAACGAGTTCGTACCCACCATTGTGAGAAGATACCGAGGACCATCGCGGGGCTAGGCAAGAATGTCAGTCAGCTTGAACGTTTCGGTTAGGGAGACAGAGAGTAGCCTTACTTGACGGAAGTGTTGATACCAACAGAGAGGTAGCAAGAGTACTGCATGATGATCGATGTGTTCAAATTGTTGAACCCAGCCTTAGGCCACAAACGATGCTAAAACAACACAATCAGATGCCAAGATCGTACCGAGAATGGGTATATGCGCATGCATCCAGACGTACCGCAAAATAGAATGGGAATGGCAGGAATATACCTATGGCAAGCGAGATAGGGACCATCTTGTATGTTGCGTGAGGACCGAACATTTGAGGAGCGAGGGCACCCCATGATATGGCGTTAGCTATAGAAGAAATAACATGAGAACGATCGAACGATCATAATGAGACTATCGAAAACAAGGAGGACATACAGTTATATTGCTGGGCGTTCTGGCCAGACCACAAACGTGTGCCCGCAACCGAAAGGAGCGCTAATAAAACGGTACCGTAAGTCAGTTATGACTCGAAACCAAGTACAGCAGCGGAGTGGCTGATATACGGATGGACCTACTTACCCTCACGATTGCTGTTTATGATGGATAACATCATCACATCTGTGAACATATATAGAACCACGTCAGCACACTGAGCACCACGACGCAATACAGGCACTGCGATCAAAAAAACCGAGGACCCTGTCGCGCTAGCACACCGGGATACATAGCGGATACAGTGGAAAGTGGGGAACTCACAGTTAAGGATAGCGCCGACGACGGTACCGATCATTTGCATCGAGAAGGTTACTCGAGGCGCCAACTTGATGTACTGGCCCAATTTTAAGTCTTGCAAGAGGGCGATGCCCTGAATCATAGGGTGTTGACCGTAGAGTGCTCCATACATGTTAGCAACAGGACGTCCTGGGACGATATATGCTGACAACATGAAGAGCATGAGCAATGTTGAGTGGAGAAGCAATGAGAGGTCGAGTTTTACCCGTGATCATCTGGAAGAACCCAGTACCCGAAGACGAGAATTCGTAGAACCCAATAGTCGCAGCGAGCATGCCGTACAGAGCACAGAAAATGAATGAGATAATGGCAAGGACAGTAAGAGCCCACCAAGGCAAGCCAGAATGACCAGTATAATTCGTCGCTTGTGCAATGGCATAGGCAGCGATGAGAATGCCGAGGAACCACCATCGAGGAATGGGCTTGTAGACTTTCATCTTCTCATAATGTTCGTCGTTGATTACCATGGGAGTCTTGTTCCATGGGTTGAGAGACTGGAGGAAAGGCTTGAGATCGTCCCAGTGGTAGAGTCCAACGTGGGTAACTACAGCGCCAAGCGACAAGTTGGAGGTGATGAGGTAGAGAGCGTTCGTCGCAGAGAACCAGGCGGGCTGAGGGAGCGGAGGTGTTAGAGCAGATTAAGAGAAGAGAAAGAGAGACCTACGCCGAGCTGCTCGTACTTGATGGGGTCGAACTTGCCATCTGTTAGAAGCGCAGTCTGGTTGTACTGCGACCCATCTGAAGACTATAGATACAACAAACATCAGCACAAACCAAACTCCCACTTGATGGCAGGTGTCAACTTACGAAGATAGCTTGACTCATGAACGGGAACTGCTTCGCATTCCACAGATTCCCATAATACACTGCGCTCATCAGAATATACGTGAAGATGATGCCGATATCCTGGTTAATCTGCAACCATAGAGGGTTGTACAGACAATTGGAACCAATCAAGTTCCAGTCGAAACTCCAGGAAAGGAGACCCATGCCCTCGTTGTTGCTTGCGCCACCGAAAATGTTGCGGAACACCGGGGAGTGGTTATTGGCGAGACAGAATATCGAGACACCGGTTAGTACTGGGAAGATCCCTGTAACAGAGACAAATTTGATGAATACGGTAGCGTGACACGAGTATATGGACATTGTGGGGCTTACATTGTGGGATGATCTCCCAGACGAACATCACACTGAAAACGGTCCAGAAGAGGCGAACACGCTTGGAAGTCATCTGATTATCGTAATGCAGTGCTTGGAACAAGTTGGCAGGGGAGACTGGGATAATACAACGCATACAATGAGTAAACAATTGCATATGAGCATAATGTTGGTGAAGATCACGTACTATTGGCTGGCCAGAAACACTTAGTAGGCTTTACTAGGACGTCAGATAGCAGACCTGCATAACCATAGCCCAGAAGTTGCGAGCCGATTAATGTGAAGATAGCAATTCCAGCATTCTGTTGAAAGCCTATGAGTTCAGAAAACGGGTCGGACGTCACGGCTGATACGGACCATCTTGTTGTTGTAGTATACTGCAGAAATAGAAATGAGAGTGAGTATACAAGCCGAGCAAGTTAACGGGTGCTAGCACTTACGGTCTTGAACCGAGATGACCTGAATGGCGGTCGCAGAGTTTGCAGCCGTGGACGACATGATGATAATTGCGACATGCTCTTTGACTGAACGGATGTGAACACATTATTTACTCCTTAGGAAGAAGTCTGAACGACGTACTGTTGAACGGCCCAGGGTTGAACCACCTGAAGACACCCTTGTCTGGGATCAACATGTGCATGGCATTGCCGAACCAGTACGAAAGTACAAGCAAGAACAATGTCGAAACAGAGAGCGTCTGAGGCTTGAAGTAATAAATCTGTGCAAGAACACTGGAGAGAGTAAATCGAGTCAGATCCAGAAAGAGTTGACCAATGGACAAAGCGTAACATACGCCCCGAAAGCCGAAAACCCGAGTCCCAAAAATATTGTACGGAAGGTGACTGCTTTGAGCTCAGGGTCGTCCCTGGTAGACAAAACCTGACGGAAGGTATCAAAATCGACGAAGCTTCCAAACAAGGCGATGCATAACCTTACCTTGATGGCAACATCATGGGCATTTTGAACAAGGTATTCTTCGTCGGCGGCTTCATCATGGGCTAACCGCTCCTCGAACGCTTCGACTTCCTGGAGGTGCTTATCGTCGACGACGTCGACATGACCCTCGTCGTCGAACTTCTTCTCGAGAGAATCGTCCGACTCAGAGACGCGCTTCTCGCTTTCGTATGTCGGCAGTTCCGAGGTGGGTGCAGACATGGCTGAGCGGGGAAGGAGCCTTGGAGGAGCCCTGAAGAAACCTCACATCTCTTAGCGGATTATAAACCCATCAGAACCGCTTGTAGTATGGGAGAGTTACGCCCATGCTGTAGGTAGGGAGCACTTTGGGTATCTGCGGCGCTGTAGATGGCAATTGAGTACCATATGCTCCCCGGCGACTTGCCGTCGAATGAGATAACATTCTTAGTCCAGATTCCCGGAAACTCCTCCAACATCCCTTCCTAATCGGGCTACGCGATCGGTGCAAGCCACCGGCCGGCCATCCTCGACTTATCCCATCGCCACTTTTGCTTTGCGACTCGGAACATACGTATGTCTTTTCGTTCTTCTTTTCCAACGTCCATGTTTCTTGCAGACCGATGTCAAGGTTGCGCATTATATCCAATTAGTTCGAGTCTTCAGTTGCCGTTCCCTCGTCTTGAAAATGCGCCGACTTTGCACAGTATTCGTACAGCATGCAGTTCCATGCATATGGGTGTACGAAAACTTCCAATGCTATAGATAGCGGGCTAATTTGCATCACCCAGTTTCCGGAAACTAGAGTGAATTGAGACCTATTGAGATGGACCGTGACAGCGTCGTCTCCGGTCCTCTGGACCAGTCTTCAGGTAAGAATGCTCCCAGATGGCCCATACTCGTTACCACCTCGAAGTTCTGGAATTTCGACAGATGCTGCATCCCATCTTCTCTTCGCTTCCCGCAGCATCACATCCTCGGTCTGTAATCGTCAGCTTTCCATTCGTCCGCCATCTGCTGTGAACAATCTTCCATACGATGCCACACTCATGCTGTATCCATGCTTACCACGCTGCGATACCATCCACGCGATAAGCCATGTGGAGCTTAAATTAGCGTCACCCGATAGTCCCTGAGACTCTTCGTGCGTCGTGCGTGGTATCCCCTAGCAATCACCCGATCAAGAAGCCCTGGTAAGCTGTATATTTTGAACACAAAATCGCGCCGACTCCGCCATCGCGCCTTCTTTACTCATCCTTCGTATCAAGGTTGGCGTCACGTATTTTTGTACGGAGAAGGGTGCAGTAATCGGCCCAGGACCCATTTGAATTCTTTGCTGGACCTTTATGTCATTCTATGACGACTTTGTGCTCTCTTCTTGCATCATGCCGCTCCGTCTGTCCCCCAATGGTGTCGACTCCATTGAAACGGACCGCTGTTTCATGATGAACCCATCCTGATGTATCCTTCCCAATGCCGCATATATAACGCCTCCGAGGTTTCCGTTCGCATCGAATCCTGAAGTTCGTTGTGCCTGGAAGATTGTATGGGCCACTCTATCACACTAAAGCGTCTCGCATGGCTCGATCGTCAACCTGTATCACTCTCAGCTTTTCCAGGCACCAGAGGCAGGGCTCGATGAAGCATTTTCATGTTTCTAGAAGACGTTCGTTTATTCATATGACTTTCCCGTTGGGTACCCCGACGATTTTAATACTGACCGACCGTGCAGCTCTTCAGTCGCTTGATTACTTCACCGTAGATCCTGAGTTTTTCCGTGGAACTCCCTACAAGTCCATTCTCCGTGAAAGAGTGCGCTTGCTCACAAGAAATGCCGCTGCAGCTTTCCACAAATACATCATCACCAAACGGCGCTATCTCTGGCCTTTTTCCTTCCTCGCTAGACCACCCGCGATCAGCTTTCTCCACGGACAGACTGGCGCGCTCGGTGGAGATACTCTTTCACCATGATGCAAATATTCGGCCGCCCTCTCATGGGTTTGAATGATTTCTAATACCTAAGTCATCTTCCCGCGAATGTGGACAACTTCAGTAGGGCGCATGATGTCTTGGCTATTGGTTGGATGCCAAGACTACCTGGTTTCGACGGCTCTTCAATGGGCTGAAGTATGTTATACAAATATAGATAGCACTAAGGCTGCTAAACTTGACACGTAACTCAAATAGACTATTCGTCACCTTTGGCAAGTCTTGCGACTGCTTCCCTGTCACATTTGATGCTTTGCATTTTCCAGATGATTGTTGGTCGCTTGCGCTTCATTTTCTCTCGATCTTGCACCTTTGACATGGGAGGTTGGGATCAGGCTCACTTTCTCATGTCAGGACTCGCCGAGAAAGTGTACCGCCATCCACGTAACCGCAGACTCTTCCATAGACATTCAATATTCTAGGTGTATCAAACTCTATTTCTCCTGGAGTAACTAGATGCGCAAGGTGTCCACAAAAACCACCGATTCATCAAGTTTGCCTTCATGGTCGACCGCGGTAAACCATTGAATGGCCGACTGGGGTCCGGTTACGATGGTGGCGACCAGTGTCCGAGCTCATTACTCAAATCAAGCGTGAACATAAACGTCGAATATAATAGCAGGTCGGCAAACGTGGAGAACGAGATGCCATAATTTAATGAATACCGGGTACGCGCCGCAAATGCAATAAGTATCACATAGTGAGAAGCATAAGATAAGTCGCACTATGAAAAGAAGTTAAAGCGTAGGATCAAACTTCGCAAATGCTGCTTTGAAGCTTTCTGCATCAGCCTTATCTTCCTCTTCGGACTGTACACATTCCTTCCAGTCGAAACGCTCCGGCATGCCCAAGAGGCTGACCAGTACATGTCTTGAAACATGACACATAATTAATCTGCGCTCGCTCAACGATTCAAAACAAAGCCAACTAAAGCACTCACCTTCCGAACTGAACACTAAACGGAACACCATCCCTCATCCAATGAACCAACCTTCTCCCATCAGGCAAATCCACTCGGAAGTATCCTCTATCTCCACTTGTCAACGGGTCCCCCGTCTTTTCAAACTCAAGCTCTGCGCCATGTCGCGCGGCCTCTGAGAGAAACGCCTCGGCGATGGCATCGGAAGAAAAAGAATTGGGCACGGGGACCACCTGAATATGAGCATGACCACCCTTGGCGCTCAGACGTCCAACTTCGAAGGAGATGGGTTGCGCATCATAGGTGGCGTAGAAAGACTTCAAGGCAGTTTTGAATCTAGACAAGAATGATCAGTGTCATTGAAGATGTGACTATAGACTATGGGGTTCCTGGGCGACGTACTGGTTTGTCTCGTCGAAGATCGGCTGAGACAGGTCCGCGGGTATCGTAGAGTAGGTAGGGTAATGAGTAATCGGCACGATGAGGACATGACCACCACCGGGTACTGCAGGGACTTTGGCACTTGGATAGTCGCCAGCGTTGTGTGTCGGAACGATCTGTCCCTTAGGCAGCGTCACGTAACATTCCGAACCAATCGAAACAATTAGGTGTTTGCTATGGAAAAGTTCCGACGTAAGTCGGGGACAAATGTCACGAACCATGTGGAGACCTACGCAATGTTGGGATTCGACAGACAGAACCAACACTCGGTCGCTAGATAGGCCATAGTTAATTTCACATTGACAGGCATGATTTCGACATTCACTTACGGGTAATCTCCTTTGGAGGTCCCCGGGTCTGTGCGTGCGGCTGATTGGCGACCGGGCAGTCTTGAATGTAATGCAACTCGCTCCCGCAAGCTCGGCATACATAACCCTCTCGTGGTTTACGACCACCGGTATCACCTACTGCATTCTTCACTGGGCAGTCGCGGACGAAATGACCAGACTAAGAAGACAAGTCATGAACAGTATAAGAGACTTGAATATTGCTGTGCGGGAGTAGTACGTACCTCATTACATATCTTGCAAATGTAGCCTTCCTTGGGTTTGGCACGATCTGGGCAGTCGGAGATGAAGTGCTAGAGGATGCAGTCGATATGGAGGGTAATACATGTTAGACGAAATAGTGACGCACGTCTGGCGCCTCGCAGATCTTGCACTTGTATCCAGGAGGAGGTTTCCCGTCGTCCGCCACTATGAACGACTAATGAGCAGAGGTACGGACACGAGGAGATACTACACTGACCGATTCTAGTCTTCTTCCCCCTCTGGTTTCCGTTTCCCCATCTAAAATCAGGTGCACCTTCATGTACGCTTTCCAACGGACGCTTTGTACCCCGGTTTAAACCCCTGGCGGTGAACGGATTGGCGGTGGCGTTCGCAGGTTTCGGGGGTGCAGGTGCGTTTGGGTCGTGTGGCGAAATGTTGAACGCATAGAACCACTATCATACGCTCGTGTGTGTTAATGAATGGGTGGTAAGCCTTTGTGGTTCGCTTACTCTCTGTTTCTTACCGGTTGAAGGGTCAGGTCCCCCGCCGAACGAGCCCAAGCTCACAAAACGTGACACCCGTCCACCTTCTTCATCCCAAATGAAAGGTTCTCGTTCCCAGAACGTGGGCGGGTGTTCCCCGCCGCCGCCAGCGACGAAATGGTAGCGCGGTTTTGTACGTCTCACGATTTCAGAAACAGGTTCTGCACCACCTGTAGGGGGAAAATCCGGAGAAGGAAGTGGAGCAGCTGAGAGTGCTGTAATATTGGTTGGGAAGGAATTGGTTAGTAGAATATCGATGAGCTGTGGTGTGCTCGTGGCTGTCTTGATTGCAGCTAATGAGCTGTATGAGCTTTGTATCTTCGGGTTTGACTGTGTTGAGGAGATCATGGTATTGGCCAATAGCTTCTCTACTGTCTGACTCGTGAAGTAAGGTGAAGTGAAGCCCTGTCGCATTGACGTCAGCCATCGGAGTAGAGCTTACGCAGAGTGAACGACTAACGTGAACTGAATCTGAAGCCGAATAGAGGTTGGAATCATAAACGCCTCCAAGACATGCGATACGCAGCCCATGCGCCGTTGTGATCATACCCGACTTATCTGTAAGCCACGGTCAATGTACACGGTAAGGGTCCATATTTTGTAATACTCACGAAGAAGGAAGACGTTCTTGCTCAAAGCACCAGATGTCTTGGCGAACTTCTCAATCACAGGCGGCGGTAACGGATGTTCCCCTTGCATGATGTAACATTCTACAGGAGCTACAATGACATATGGGTAAGTGAAATCGACATTTGCAAACCAGAGAATCAACACCTTCAAGAGAACCGTTAAGCAGCTGTGTCACTTCGTCATCTTCGCCATACTCCTCTTTCGGTGGTCCAAACAAGTCTCCTGTACATAGTGCAAGATCGAATTTCCCATGCTTCGCATCAATAGCTTGAATCTTGGAGAATATCTCTCGGATTGAGCCTGCAGCAGAGCCAACTGTTAAGCTAACAATGTTGCGTTAGCTGCGCATACATGGGACAAGAAATGGGTGTAAGTACATTTTGACGGAAGTTGTTCCAGACATCACAGTTTGATGTGAGGCTCCAGCAAAGAGTCAATATTATGGATGGAGAATAAACAAAGAGTAGACGGTGCCCGAAGGTTTTGAAAGTGCATCCAAGACACCAGCTTAATGTGAGCTTAATCGTTGAGTTCAGAGTTAATCTCGAGCCCGCGGCCGAAAGCCTGAAGGGTGGTGCGCACGGAGACGCCGGATCGTGTACATAATGAAATAGGCAGGTCTTAAACTTCAAATTAGGATGTTGAACGCTGAACTCAGGCTGGACGTTGTGGCTGGGATAAATGCACAACGACACAGTTGCAGAGACGATTGCGTTCTAAGCGATAAGATTCGGCTCAAGTTATGCAGTTGGTAATAAATATCGATCAAATTGAGACATCAAGTATGAGGCTACAACGGAACGTAGGGAAGACATGAGGATGAAAAACTGACAGCAAACCTAATATGGCTACAACGGTGTGTTCCGTACCAAAAAAAAACAAACGGAGAAAACCCAATAGAAGAATTAGCAGGCGTTATGTATAACCTGGAGACGACTATAGAATAAAAACGGAAAACGTGTCGTCAGTGCAACCCGTCGACAATTGCTACGAAAGGACGACCCATAAATTGCGGCAAAAGTGTCCGTTCGAGAGCAGTTTAAGTTAGAGAACCATTAAATGAATGTAACGAGTTTGACAGAGCAGAGGTGAGACTGATGCTCTAGAGGCCGAGTGTTTGGTAGTCGTATGGAACTGCTGCGCCCCACAAGCTAGGATCACAACCTCCAACAGGGGCCTCGCCAGAGGCGCCGAGTTGAGTGGCGTGAACGTTGCTAGTACCAGCAGCAGTCCAAGTTCGGAGGGAATCAGTGTTGGGGTTTCCAGTCCGGAGGAAAGCGCTGTAGCGTGCTTGTATTTCTTGGATAAGTGCTGCTTGTGCTGGAGTAGGGTTTGGGGCAGTGCCGAACTACAAGATAAAGTGTTCAGAGCTTGAAAAGCGAATATAAGACAAGGAACAAGACGTACAACAATCTCTATGTCGTCCTGATGGCAGACGACGCCAGAATCAGTGCAGAAAGGTACTTCCTCGTTTCCAGGGTAGGATGCCCCAACTACGAACTCTCCCACGAATGCCCTGCCACCGTTGGATACCCAGTTCCTAGCAAAGGTCCATGAAGGACATCTCCAAACTTGGTCTGTACCCATCTGTTGCAACTGGGGAGTAACATCAGTCTCTCCACCGTCGCCGTCGGTCGAGTTCGCAGAAGCCGGGACCGCATAGTCAGCAAAAGCGAGGAGTGTGGTAGCGCTCTTCTGCCCGAAAGCACTGTCAACCATAAACTCGTATGTGGCCGGATCCAAGCCTCCGGGGCCAACACCACCATAGATGGTGAAGCCAGCTTCGTCATTGACGGTAGTGATCAAAAGGGGTTTGTTGACCCGAGGGAAAGGCGTGATTGGGGTGAAGGTGCTAGTCACGAGAGTACCATCGTGCACTGGGCGCAGAGGTTCTGCGGGGTTGGCAGCGGGTGTGAGACCTGGAGCGGCACCAGAGAGATCGCTCTCTGCGTTGAGGATGTCAGTGAGGGATAGAGCATTCAAACATGTCGTGTCGGTTGCACTGCAAGAGAGTGATGCCTTGAAGTGGTTGAGTAAGGTCTGGTGAATTTCAGGCGTGTAGAATCCATAGTCCTTGAAACCCCATATAAGAAAAGGTTTGAGACAACATGTGAGTTAGCGCTCACCATGGTGTCAGATTGAAGGATGGCTTGCTTGAACAGGTTTTGTGCAGAAGGGACAGCTAGAAGCGTCCTGATCATGGAAGCACCTGCACTTTGACCGGCAATGGTGATTTGTGACGCATCGCCGCCGAAACTGGGCAAGACTCTCTGCAAGAAGGTCATCGCCGTCATGACATCCTTGACAGCAAGGTTGGTCTCTCCGCTCGGTGCGTAAAGACCCAACTGCAGTATTCCTCAATAAATGCAGGAGACATGAGAGCAAGAGAAGTACATACAGCTCCCAGACGATATTGGATGACTGCCACGATGGAGTTCGTGGCTGTGGCAAGCTTGGAGCCATCAAGACCAGGACCATTTGCGGAACCGAAGGTGAATGAGCCACCATGGATCCTAACTAGAGCGTGAACATCAACATTACGACATCGCAGAGACAGTACATACCACATCAGAGTAGGTGCTTTACTTCCAGACTTGACGGAATCTGGAACATAGAGGACCATGGACAAGCAATCCTCGACGAAGGCTGAAGAATTCAGGTCTGTCTGTGGGCATGCCATGGGCATCGCAGTCGGGTCGCTCTGTCCATTTCTACCTCAACAGCATTAGACGGATACTCTCACTCAAAGGTCATTACATACGGTAGCAGCCAGGATGTAACAACGGTGGAAGCTTGCCAGCGATTATGGTTGGCATATTTGACAGCAAAGCGCGTAGTACCAGAATCATCTGAAGCACCGTGAGCATTTCCAAAAGGCGTTGAGACCGTCAAGGGTGAGCCACCGTCCTGTCTAGGACAGAGGAAACGCTGAACAACTGGAATCGGGAGTCCACACAAGATCCCGCCATGGAATACGGGAGGAAGCCTAGGAAACCCAGGCCTGTGGTCACCGTGAGAACCAGTTGGTAATGCATATGATGGAATGAGGAGCAGCGAAGCGAGGACAGTAGAGACGAAGAAAAGCATGATGCAGAATAATATAATACCAATAAGATAATAACCTGTCAGCGAATGCGAAGTGAGCAGAAGGTAAAAGCCTCGCGGGAGAAATGCTCAAGATGATCCCAAGGCTGCTGAGGGGATGGAACGGACGAACGTTGAGCTTTATGTAGAGAACGACGAGGCAGCCCGTGCCTGCGACCCTGAGACAGACGAGAGATGATGATGGTAAGGAACGTCCAGAGTTGTTTTCTCTCACTTAGAACAATGGCCCGAGGCATGCACAGCGCTACCGGCAGATGCCACGAAGGCGTTGAATACCATACCTTCCTTTCCAGGAAGCCACATTGTTCCCCATAAGGCCACCTTCATCAACGGTGTTCCTGAGCATGCCTCAACAAACCCGTCAATTTCACAGCGAATGTCATTACGCAGTTCTCTGGTCCCCATCTTCCAATCTAGAGACGATTGTGACGCTCACAATTGGCAAATATGCCTTCCGAAATACAGCCTTTATGGTAAATAGAACGACAGTAGGATTCTCCGAGACGGCATGCAATATATTGCATCTTCTGCCGTAGCTATTTTCATTTGCAAAGCCATATGTGTTGTACCTTTTGGTAAGTCCTGACAAGAGAGACTAACCGGTGCATGCAGACAGGCACCATTACTTACTGTTTATCGCTTTTCGTTGAAACCCGCTGAAACCCGCTTTGCCGGCAAGGATGTCATAATTGAATATCACCCGGATGCCCCTGTACATCTAGAAACTCTATTCGGTCTACCAGATGCCGCGGTAAGGAGTGATCGATGGTGCCTGACGCAGTATAATCGCTCAACGCCTGCAATTATGCATAGACATACTTACTGCACCAGCGTCTTCAGGACGTATTGTCTGTCCCTCTACTCACGAAAGACAATCCTATTCCCCAGTCGCGAGATGAGCATTACGAAACATTCATGATGTCCACGGTGGCTCTGAGCTTTTAGGATTGTGCTATGTTAAGGCCATCTCGTAGACAAGGAGCCTAACGACGGTGTTTTCATGGAACATCCTTTGTTTAATATCTGCGCTCCCACGTACTTGCCTCTGTATGTAACCAAGGGTTGGGTTCAGAATAGATGAGAAGCAAAAGACTAAGTTGTGCTATCAATCCCATTCGATGGCAACGAGCGTTGTGGTATCAATACGCAGACCGAAGGGCAGCGAACCGAAGGTGGACAGGCGTCGTACAGCGTAGAGCCTCAGGCCCTCAATGTCGACCTGTTTTAACGCCTCCGATATCATCTGCGAGATCAAAGGATATTCGACATAGCCTGTTATCGGCATGATACTCTCTACAGGGAAAGAACATACCTTCCACTAGTGTCGCGTTGATGAGGATGCAGCCACCTGAGAGGCAGAATCGCTCTTCGTCGGCATACCCGCGATCCAGAAAATAGTCCAAATGAACCTTGTAAAATCTTATCCTAAGAAATATGCAAGCAAGCACTACTCGAGTAGTGATCAGTCACATAAATCCAGAGAGAACAAAGACGGGTGATGATGGTTGCAAAGAGGATTTCGCCCGAGGGAACCAGGAACACACGCAGAGACCTGGAAGGAAATGTCCGAACTTCCGTCTCTGAAGTCATCAATGGGGGATTCTGGGTCAGTGGGAAATTTTTTCACCTGAATATACTGATCTTCCATCGTTCACAGGTGAATCAGACCAGCGCAACGAAATAATCTCGCTACCCTAGGCGCAGGTGGGTTCCGCAATCCCTGCGGAGAATAGATGACAGGGCTGATCATCTTGCTCATACCTAGGCATATGAGCGAAACAATCGTCAATGCCATGGCATTGCTGGTGAAATGGGATTACCTTCAACGGATGGGCGGCCAGAAACACCCGGACAGAGACTGAGAACGATTGAATCATTGTCCCTATCGTATCAAGACGAAACGTATGACTATGGAGTCGTTGAAGTCAAAGAGATCCTGGACACCCTAGGTGAGTAACAGAAAGCGTCGAAACAAATGACTTAAGCATGTACGCGCTGGTGTTATAGCGGTCCCAATTAGTAGCCTCCTGCATTTTGTTCAGCATAAACATCGACACTCCGTCTCGATCAAAAGGGAACGACAGAAACTCAGGAACTACAGCATAGATGTGTGAGATTGGCTCTCATCACCCATTCAAACGATGAACGTGGCTCGTCATCTTTCTGTATGTCTTTCTTCGGGTAGGCTATATTGTCTACGATTCCGACATGTGTCTTCTAGCACTCGTGTTTGAATAGATGTGAAGTTAGCCTTCATTATTCACTATCGATTAGAAGTTCAGCTTACCTTGTCTTTGGTCTAAACGAGATCAAAGTTGGGAGACAATAATGCCGTTGGCGTTTATGATAGAATGAAGCATTGCGTAATGAGATGATTGACCAAAGAGAATGCTACGGTAAGTAAAGCACAAGTGTGAGGGTCTTACCTTCTATCGGAAGAGACAGAAACAGTAAACATAAGGATGCATTCTTTAGGACGAATATCCTCACGGCGAGATGTCCGAAGCCTCCCAGACTAGGTACAGACACAGGAAAACGGAAAGAACCATGAACCGTCCGTGACCGGCGTGGGACCAGCACTTGATACGGCTGGGGATCGTCGTAGTGAAACTCATGTGTGGAAAATATTTCGAAAAGGTACAGGAGAGGCTCGAGTAGATGCTCCATCGGAGCTTTGTCAGACCTTGACATCAGCATAACGTGCGATGATCATGAGGGGGAATAGTTTCGTACTCGTAGATTCCGTACTAATCTTCCCAATTGGGAAGATACATTACAGCTTCGCATTCTGAGCGAAAGTGTGCTCCTCGATCTCATTGAAGATGTCAAAATTACGCTGCAAATCAATATTCGCAGCGAGCTGCATAAGTGAGTTTCAGCGAGGCCAACGGAGGCTATCAGTTCACATGATCATGAATTACACTCACCCCTCCACTCGTAAACGTGATTACACTGCGATGCCGACGGCCAGGAGATCCATTCCTGGTCTCATCGCCCTCATACGTTAGTGTAGTTCGCCCCTGGTCGTCCTTGGGCAATGCCCGCGGATTGATAATCATCCTTCCAAAAGGGCCCCTCGACAATTCTTCTACGCTAGCGCGTTGATCAGGAGTATTATTCAAACCTTGTAATATGTCGGACAGGGTGGTCAAAAGATAGAACTGTGGAGGGAACAGGGCGATCTTGCGTGCCTTGAACTCTTGTATTGCGGCAGATGGATGCACGAAGCGTGCCGCGATGACTTCTTGGCTTTTGTCTGGAGTAGGTAGTCGTTCTTCCTTATCGCCTGATGAGAACCCTATTGAACCTGCCGCGTTTAGGAAGACCACATAGAATTGCGTGTGGAAACGTCTGGAAACATCAAACGGAAATAGTACAAATGAGGCACACTAGAAATGTTTAAAAAAATACCTCGGAACAGTCGGTGGTGTTACCCATTGTGTAATGGGTAAAAGAAATCGTTCATCAATGTCCAGCTCATGCTGCGTAAGGAAGTCCTTCAATAAGAGTTTCCGTGAATGGATCGCATCACGCGCTTCGTCCAGTACGTGGTCATTAGGAAGCGTTCCTTTACGCGAAGACACCAGTAATAAGCCGGTCTCTTCGAAGGTTTCCCGTACTGCTGTTACAATTAAGGAATCGTCTTGCGTTGAATCATAATTCCCGCCTGGGAAGACCTTACAGTTTTATGCATGAAACCGACGGACAGCGGACAAACCAGACGTAAGACGTACATGAGCCTTCGCAAATGATCCAGCATTCGGGTTTCGGTGGACCAAAAGCACCTCATTTCGAGGATTGACAACTATCAGACTTGCTGAAGGCCGAGGACGACCGGGCGGCTTGGAGCCTGACCTTCCTTGTGACATCGTACGAACCAGATTATGAACGTGAAGGTAGTTCTTGAGGCCTACTGTGCGTTCTAGTGGCCTTTTAACGATTCGTAACACTTGTTGGAAATTGTAAAGACGAAACATTCCCATTCAAAAAGTTTATTTAAACCAAGCCCACGAATTCGATTTAGGATTGAGCGCTTGTGATGGATCGGAACATTGAAGAAGCCGGGACCCATATGCCACATTTCACGGATGCGGCTTGCTTCCTCGATGCTCGATTGGCAAGATACAAATAGATTCTGTTCAACCAAATTGGGATAGCTGAGAAGACCCATAGGGACCAATGACAACACATCGAGCATAGACTTCAACGAGACTGAAGAACATGAATGCCAATATCCGAGGTGAAGCAATAGCCTTTCTTCTCTTGGGAAAGGTATTTGAGGTGAAATCTTAAGTCAGAAGTGAGTAAAACAAGACTACAGTTCTGACCTGACCGATGCAATCAAGGTCGGGATATGCTACAATAACAATTGAGGTATATTACAAGCCCGTGAGCATAGCAGAATAGTGAGGGTATGGTATGCGTGATTGCCTTGCTTTGCTATGGAGGAGCGCTAAGAAGCCCAAGTAGCCCAAGAAGAACAGCTGAAGACCTTGCATGCAATAACTCAGAGGTACGATTTCTAGCGTTCCGCCACGAAAGAGCACGAGCCATATCTGCCGGATAGTTGCTTTTCTCTAGTTTGGTGGCAACATACGAGCGACGTGTTTCCAGTCCTGTAACGTACGACGAGCAATCTGTGAAACGAAACCGTTACGCTGAAACTTCAGAACTGACCTTGTGGTTAACGTTGGTGAAATCACCATGAGTATTGGCGATGTGCACTAAGTACCGCGCAACCTTCTCAAGCTCTCTGTCAGCCATGGCCGGTGGGGTATGTGCATCTTTGAAAGCCGATATCTTCAAACCTTGGTTGGGGTTTAAGGCGAAGTTTCGACCCTAGGTGGAGATTAGTGTGTTGGGTGACATAAGACCGTTATCACAGACTTACGAGGTCATCGACATGTATCGTATTATGGGGTCCACTGTGCAAATATATATGAATATACTGATATAGAGCTAGAACTCAGACTTACTAGTGTGGGAAGTGATTCCAGATGATCTGGAGGGCTTTTACTGAATGTTTATACTGTTTGCCTTCCCTGGTAGAAAATACAGTGAACATGCATGTCTTGTCAAGAACTATTCCCGATTAGCAGAACGTCAGTTCTTTATTGAGACAGAGAGGAGAACCGAGCTTACCAAATGAAATCTATAGATTATGGTTAGCTTTCGTACAGAGCATCATAAGCGAGGGACGGGTAACGACGTCACCTGATAGTTTCGAGTTCCCCCTAGCATGCCTAGTTCAACAAGTTTCGTCTCGAGCCAGATCCAACTTGTTTGTGACCTGATGAAGGTTTTTGTTAATATTAGGCGTATTTCTTTTCAGAATGACGTACCATATGCAAATATCATAGTGTTCATAGACGGCCTCCAGGAATTCGTGAAGACGGGGTCGTGCACACTCATGAGGAGGAAGGGCACCAGACGTCAGGGGCTTCGTATCCAAAATAGCTGTTGCGACATGATATCTCGAATCAAATTCAGCAATACATTGGCAACGACGTCCTTACTATAGTCGATGTCAAGAACCAGTAGTCGTTTGCCTTCTCGTAATGGATGTATGATATTGACCTTCAGTCTCTCGGTATGCTCCTTGACTTTGCGGATATTCCTCTGGTCGTTCTGGTATGACTTGGCTGCCTTAGGATCCGAGCTGAAGTCGATATCCAGATCATTGACCACGTCAGGAAGAAATTCAAGCTCTGCATTGTGGAATGTCAATGGTCAGACACAATATGGAAGGTGTGGATCGATAATTGAATTCGAGACTCACGAGAAGGGTCCTTTATTTCATGCCCTTCAGGAGTGCCGATAAGCGTAAACTTCTTCCCAATGGAAAGCTTCAGGTCACGACTACAATATATGATATTCAAGATTAGTACGCCAGTCATAGTAAATCTAGAGTGTGTCACGAACATAGTTACTTCATCTGAGGGGAGCTTCCCCTTCACAAGGCCCAGGATCTTCTGACGTTCTGGCGGCACATTGGTCTGCTCTTGAAGTGCCGCTTTCAGGTCGAAGACTCTACGTGGTGTTATACATTCAGAGAACGAAAATATTCGGATTGAAAGACTCAAACCTGTCAGATTCTGCCATGCTCAAAGAATATGGCTTGCCTGACCAAGCAAAGTTGAGTTTGATCCATTGCTCATTCGCGAGTTCGGGGTCTGGAAGGTTTGTCTGAACTTTCAGAGTAAGTACACTATCCCATACCGAATAAATCAAGTCATACCCACCTCTTCTACAACCATAATTGTCTCAGTGATAGTCGCTTCCACCGATCCGTTCTCAGGATCATCAGTAGGCGGTACATTGCTCGTTACGACCTCGGAAGGGTTTTCGGTTTGCGAATCTGTGACAGACAACATTGAAGCGGCCCTATAGAAACCTGGAGAACCGAAAAACAAAGGAAATGAAGTTGGTCCAGAGTCGTTGTTGAGATGTTGGTGGCATCAAAGATGGACGCGTACCAGAACCATCACGATCACTCTGGACACGCGCAAGTCGATCGCGATCGTACGCGAGAACACTTCATTCTAAAGTACAGTTGCAACAGGTTGCAACTCAGGGCCTGAGGATATCGTGGTTGGCTAGTCTATTTAACATTCAAGGCCTCGTCCTGAATGCGTCCAAACAATATACATACTAAATACACTACAACATTAGACAAAACCTCCGAGAAATCGATATATGACAATAAAGAAAATCGTGATCGGACCGAATGCAGGTATGAATGTAGCAGAGTCAAGAAGATGGCGATCGTGTGCGGCGCATCTTCTTGAATGGACGAGGGGATGGTAATAGGACTTCGACGCGTTTGCGTGACTTGGGTGTTGTGGATACCAGACTCTCCAGTGAATCAAGAGGAGTAGCCGGAGGGATAGAATTCTCGTCAATATCTATTGACATATTCGAGGTAGCCATTTGGGTGCTTGTCTGGCTCGGAGCAGGTTGCTGATGTTCTTTTGGCTCAATTTCGATGATAATCTTCTCCACTTCCTCGACGTAGTCAGACTCAGGAGCAGGAGTTCGCTTTCGTCTTCGCCCTGGTGTAGTAGCTATGGTATGTTTGGCCTTCGGTTTTGATTTCTTCCCCGAGAATTTCGGATCTCCATCTTTCTCTGCAACGAAACAAATGTCCACCGGAACACCCGCACGCGCGAGCACGTCTATCCAAACCTAGAGCGTGCCTTGTTATTCTCAGATCATCTTGACGTCCACTACTTATATGCATACCTTTTGGTTCTCTTGGAGGCTATCACCGGGACCCTTAACCTCAACAAATTTGCACAGATTCTCCTCAATATTCCATACGATGAGGTCGGGAACTCCAGCGGTACGGCCAGCATAGTCTTCGCAGAGTAATTGGCAGATTGTGGCCAATCCTTCTCCTCCAAGACACTGCGGGGGAAACATGTAAACAATACATTACGCTGCATCTGAAATCAAATGATACCTCTGAAATCTCAAGCAGGTCTTGTTTTTGGAACAATTCCCACCTCACACCAACGCACATGGTTTTCGTCTCCCGATGCTCATCGTCAAAGCGAGCAATGATCTTTGGTGCCTTGCCATCCCGAATCTCTTTGAGTCTTTCATCAATCATATCTTGCCTCGAGATATAGAATGTGTCTTCAGCGATATCAAGAGGGGCAGACTGATACGAAGTCTCGAAAGCACCAGGAATGGCTGCGAAAAGAACATCCCAGAAAAGGAGACCGAAGAGAGTGGTGACTATGCGACCTTCGCAATGAAACCTGGAAGGCAATTGTATGAGCTAATATACCGGAGGTACAATGAGGACATGACATACCCTTTGAAACCACGTTCTTCGTAGTGCCGCAAGGCAAATATCTCGACCGTAACTTCTTCGCCATCCCGACCCTCCCAAATAGACTTGCCATTAGTTTTTTGCTCTAACTGTGACAATTGAGTAATGCAGTCCCTCACATCAAGGCCTCTGGTACCTACCTCAGGCTTTATGTTCGACTTTGGGTCGGGGGACCTGAGCAAAGATAAGTCGAATACCTTCAACTCGGAACGTGTAGATTTTGTCGGCGAACTGACGATCTTGAAGTTCTTATCCAATTTCAGAGTTTGGGCTTGATGCTGCACTCTAGTCCCAATGATATGTACTTCCTCGGCTTTCTTGAGCACGCCTTCACAAACAAAACGCTCATGAGGCTGGAACTTGAGTTTGTTCTCTAGACGTGTGAGTCGTCGCACCAGGGCAGGTCGATGTACTATAAATCGGGAATAAGCGCTGGTAAGCACTTGTGAAGGAAAGCAGTCGAAGGAGAGGAAACATACCGATATGTGTATCATTGTCTTCCAATCCTGCAGTCGTTGCCTTTCGAGCCTCTTCATACATGTCCTTGGTTTTCTCCGTGTGAGTCATGAGAATCAAAGCTTTTCGCTCATGCCATCTTCCACGCCGACCCCGTCTCCACTTCCTCTGAGAAAGCAACATCTCTAGAACTCTCAGCTCTTCCCCAAATTCTTTGAGAATACCAAGCGCATATGTGCCCTTGCAAACAATACGAGTTAGAATATGCCCTGTGCAGTGGTCAGTATCTGTTTGAGTAGTGACTCGGAGAAACGCATACCGCATTCAAAGCGTCGAAGAGAACTGTGCCGTTCGTCTACGTATTCGTCTTTAGTGGTAAGAAGAATCTCCCACTTTGGAAGAACCTCTTGGAGGATAGCTTTCACAAATTTTGCCGCCTGAACTCGCGGGCTATCTTCCTTCACCTCCGGGACATACTCTACACCATCATCTTCGTTCTGTCCTCTTGTTGAGCGCCGTTTACTTGGACTCTCAGTCGGAGGTCTGCAACGAGCAGTGGGAGCGGGGGTCTTGCTTGCGACGCTTCTGAAACGACTTCTATTAGATGTAACGCCGTCGAAATGGGCATCCACTTGTGCTTCAAGCTCAAGCGCCTTCTCGTATTCCAAAAGAGCTTCTCGGGTAGGCCAAATGTCCAGCGTACGTTCCGCTGTGTATGCTGCATAAGTTCTTTTGCGAGCTTGAGCAAGTATAGAAGGTGTGAGCAAGGTCGAAGTGTGCTGAGTGCTGGATTGTTAAATCAGTCTATCTATCTGTCTTGGTGCGAACATTATAACAATGGCATTACCTTCGGAAATATACGAGATTCACTCGTTGGAACAATTTCACAACGTCGTTATTGAGATGAACACAATGTTCTGAAGGTAGAGTAAGTGGATTGCTCAAAAGTGCATAAGTCACTACGTGTACTCACGAAGGATTTTCATGACAATGACTCGTAGCAGACCGAGTTGAGTTTGCCGCTTCTCAGTCGCATTTAAGGATGTGAATGTCAGTTTAGTTTGAATAAACCCGGCTTTCTTTGATTTGACTGGTGTGGTTGATAGTTTTGCGAAAGGCAATGTTGATTGGGTTGAAGTAGTCTTTAATAGGGCCTCAACGATGCGTGTCCGCTACACGAAAAGTCAATCCGGAGGTGGTATTACCATGATAAGTATACTTACGGGTCCTTTCCAATCCGCTTTCGTCTGCTTCGCGACCTCTCGAAGCTCGTCCAGAGTCAAACAGTCCAGCAGTTCGCAAAGTTCTGCTCGTGAATCGTCATCGGCAAAGTCGCTGAGGTCGGGTTCGGCAGGTACTGGCGGCGGCGGCGGAGGTAATTTGGATGGACCGGCAACAGGCTGGGAGCAAGCCTCGTCGAGCGTCAGGTCAATGGGTTCAATCTTGACCTGCTGAAAATGGGATGTCTTCTTGGGGTCTCCTCCGCACAACTCTCGAATGGCATCCGGAATGCCGTCACCTAACTCGCTCCGGTATTTGAGGTTGCTCAGCCGATGCCATTTATCGTTTTTGCGTAGACAAAGCCGTATCAATAGATATCGAGCGTTATCTGAGTAGAAATATGAGTTTCGGTGACCAGAAATGAATTTATCGACGAGACGTACAGCTAAGCTCAGAGTATCGCTTGAAGCACACTATTTCCCGAGGTGAGAAGAGATGCCTCTCATTCGCAAGGACAGTCTTGAGCGCATCTGCAACATTCCCATTAAACAGAATTAAACGAGGGTGATTTTGGAAGGTACATACCTTCAAACAGAGTAACATACATCGATTCCGGTTTACCAGTTGCAGCCTCTGGCTCAAATCCCCCCTCCGAGTCTAGGTCCTCGGTTGTTTTCTCTTCCCCCTCACCCCCATATATAAAGCTGTTTATTCTTGCTGTTGTCGGAGAGCCTATACTCATGTTTCGATGAGTAGAGTGAATGGTAAAGCGTGAAAATCGGCAGTCGATATTTCGACTTTGGTTCACGAATGAACAGCAGACTATTCAAACGATAGCAACAGAAGGGCTGTTGTACCCGTATCTTCGAGACAGGGAGGTAAAATGATGGACAGCGGTCGCTTTGCTAAAAGGGGTGAGAGAAAACACTGACAGTCTGACACTGACAAGAGTCAACGAATACGCGAGTCGTCACGGTCGCGTTGTTCACGTGCTTCGTGACTCGGTGATGTCGATGAGGACGCCCAGCGCGAAACGCTTCAACGCACAACAAGGTGAAAGCAAATATCGTAAGGTCGTTGCAGGATCGTCAAGGTATCATCAGGACATACAATAACATAGACTATCATCTAAGAATTGGTGTGACCGGCAGGATCCAGTCAAGAATCAATAACCTCTCCGCAATCTCTCATTCTCTTCCCTCAACCGCCTATTGTCATCCCTAATTTCCTTCAACTCCTCTCCCCACTCCTCCATCGCCTCCTTCATCTCTTTCCTCCAACTTCTTCCCATGCGTACCAAATCCAGATGCAGACCAATGATCTCGGCTTTAGTTTCCCTTCGGAAATCATACAAAGCGTCGCGAATGAGCGTATGAAGCAGATCGTGAGCTGGGTTTGACGATGGTCCGGGTTGACCAGCAGTTGATGGACCATCGTTCAAATGTGAGGTATGAGAATTACGGAGCGGCGAGGGTACGGCCGTCCATGTCGACGATGCTTTTGTTTGGGGAAGCGGTCGACGAGGCGAAATTTGAACCGTGAGTTCGATCTTAGCCTCTTGAAGTTGTGGACCTGTGTCATCGCTACCTGGCGAGTTGTGGTCTGAGCGCGAGCCTGAACTTGAGGCTACTGGTGCGGTAGAATCCTCAGCGAATCCTACCCGTCGGCCTTCCTTTTTCTCTTCGTCCCCAGCTTCGACCCATCTGCGAACTTCAGGCGTACCCAATCCCAAGATATTCAGACCGGCATCCATCTCCCTTGCTTTGCCTTTATTCTTCTTGGGCAAAGGAGTGACCGGAATGTTATCAGGTATAAAAAGATCAGGGCTGGGAGAACGCGACTCAGAAAACCTGATCGAGGTCAGCTGCTCTTCATGGAAAGCAGCGGGCAGCTTTGGAACGGGCGGGATAGGTGAAACGGGGTCGATAGAGGGTTTCTTTCCTAGAGTAGGGGAAGTCTTGGCCGTTGATGTGGAAACTGCACTACTGCTCGTACCGGAGGCTGTTCGTGAGGAAGTAGACGTGCGAGACGTAGATGAGACAGTACGTTGACGTGCACCCGAACCTGCTGAGACACGAGACGTCATTGAAGTAGTACGGGTCCGTCTGCTGTCTGTCTTTGGATTTACATTCTCCTTCCGCGTTTTTGGGAGATCAAGCAGGTCCTCAGCAGAGACTATGAGGAGTGTTAGACTGTAGATGCTGTCAAGCAACTTGACTTACTAGAAACATCCAGTTTTCCATCTGCGGCAGACTTTGTAGCTTTGAGACTCCTGCCGGTATTAGACTCAGACGAATTCGACGGTTTCATCGTCATTGAGGCTCGTCCAACCACAGTGGCTGGCCTTGCTGGGGTACTGACAGCTCGTGTACTAGGTGACGTAGGGCCGATACTCGAAATAGTTCGCGTTCGTATGGGAGGCCGTGGAGTTAGTGTCAAATTCGTCGCGCTAGTGCTCCGAGGCTTTGTCGATGCTGAGGTAACAGAAGTGGTCCGACTACGGGGAGGAGAGATGGCCGACGCAGGCTTTAGTTTCGTAGGGACTGGGGGCTTCTTCTCAGTGCTCGCGCCAGCTGCTCGACGGATAGGTGTCTTATTCACATCCTGCGGGGCGAGAGGCTTCACTGTTGACGGCTTTGGACCTTGCCCTGATTTAAGCTTCCTCTGAAAATCGCGTCATTACCTTGCAATTTGCTGATACGCATGGAACATAATTCACCTGTACAGCCATGCATACTACGCTTTCCCCTCCCTGGCTGATGGAGATAGTTTTGGGTGGTTTGTCAAGTGTACGTAGGTCAAGTACGAGAATTTTTCCATTCTCAGTGCCTGCATACAATGAAGCGCCTTCTGGGGAGAAGGCTAAGGTTGTTAAAGGTGCTCGAAGCGACAGGCTTCGGAGCAAGCTGTTGACAGGATTACGTCACAAACCATTTGTATGTAGAATAGATGCACTCACCCTTTCTCCTTATCAAGGTCAACAAGACCAACTGTCCCTCCGCTGCATGCAACAGCAATCAGGCTTTTGCTAAAAGGGCTGCAGGTAATAGCGACAATGTGGCCTTTAGCCTTGTCCACGGAAATAATCCTTGCATGACTTGAGGGCCTAGATGTGTCGTAGATGGCCACCTGAGTATCGATAGCGAGGAGGAGGCGCGTTCGTATATGTGGGTGAAAAGTGCATGTCGTAATCTCTCCAGAAGGTAAACCTCGGAGAACAGTGTGAGATGCGAGAGTCAGATTATGTACAAGTACAGAGTCTGTAGACGTTGAGGCAAGGAGCGTGGTGTCATTCGATAACGAGAGTGAAACGATAGGCGACTTATGAGAGTCAATCTTCTGAACGACTTTGCTCGAATGTGTTTCCAAGATAACGATTTCGGACTGGCTGCTAAAGATAACAGTGTTTCCTTTATCTCTGCATGTAATAGCAGTTACAGGATGGTTCGTTTCAAAGATGGTGCCAACGTGGTTTCCTGCAGGGTCGAGCTTGTGGATGGTATTGCCCTGAGATACAAAGATGAAAGAGTTGTCCGGGGACCAGGTAATAACAGATGGTAAGTCAAGAGTAGTTGTTGGGCTGACCACCGTAGGTGAACGTTTAATGGTAGGAGAATCAAGAAGCGTGAGCGTGGAAGAGGTGCAGACGGCCAGCATAGTGTAAGTAGTTCCTTCAACCAGATTTCAAAAGCCTGAGAAGAGAACGCAATAGTCCACCGATTCTGTATGTGAGCAGGCCGCTTAGTTATAATGTGTTTTGGGTAGAATGTCCTACTTACATGGAGGTCAACTGAACGGCCATAATCGAACAATATTTGAACGCGATGCGCGACGCGTCACGCACGTGTAGCTTACGTAAGTGCCTTCAGCCTACGAAAGGAAACTCGCCTCGTTCTGTAGCTATGTAGAGAATTGGATATTCTCATCGTTCAGACAATATAACCAACGGGAGAAGCTATAAATTACATAGTAAGACACCAGTACCGCTCTATGGTTACAAGACGAACAATTAGCCCTAAAAGTAATGTATCGCAACCTCTAATACAACATCTAGATCATCATAAATTATGAGCAGACAAAACATATGTGAAGAGTGTCATGGAAGCAGCTGTAAACCCCAGCAGACCTGCAACGGACATTCACAAGCAGGAAACACGTAGGGTACCTCTTCCCAGGAAGTTGGGCAACCGTGACTCAAGCTCCCTGCGCACCTCACCCTCCAGGGATGAGCCGCATTCCCTCCTGGTGCAGTTTACGTAGAACCTCAATAGCAAACCGTTGAATTCGCGTCTAGAAAGTTCTCGATCGATCCTGAGCCAATCCAGCGATTGCAAATCGCAAACGTCAGGAAGTTCCAGTTCGAAGATGACTTCGCGAAGTGATGAAGAGCTAATCTGGCCAAGCATGACTGCTACCCACGTGAAAAGGCGGTTTGAAAATAGTGTTTGCGTCGCGGCAGCGGAAACATCGAGACCGCCAAAGTGAAGTGTGCGCAACCCGGTATTGTGAGAGAGCGTCAACTGGTTCTGCAGTAATACTATGATGGCGAGCGTCGTTGATACGAGTAACGAAAGTGATAGACTAGGATGCTGCTCACCTTCCTCTGATAATCCGAAAGGGAACTCAATCCTCAGACACTCCAGCTCAGACTCACTGGCACGAGTATTCTCTATTTCTCTCCAGCACAGCTGAATGGTTCTCAATCGTTGCTCGGAAGCACGATTCAGAAGCCATTCCGTGACTAATGTTGGCGAGGATTTAGGGTCGAGGAATAGATATGTAAGGCCCATGCATTTCGCAACACGGCCGCCAGTGTCCGAGACCTGTGAGGCAGGTGACTCACGATCCCAAGATACACCGTGGAAGTAGAGCTCTGATAGGATAGGGAACTCGAAGAGAAATCCTAGAACGTCGCCTGATGCATCGAATCGTACCTCGAATAGAAGTAGCATCTTGACTGATTTGAACACAACCGCGAACGCGCTCTTGGTCTCTGGCAGAAGTGAACTCCACTTCACCCTGGATAGCGCTAGCGTGTGGACTCTGTAAAGCTTTGACAGTAGAGTGGACATCTGGTTAACCCAAGCGTCGTCCTCGCATGCCCGTCCGTTGGAATCGACACCCTTGTACTCGGCACTAACGGTGAGCTTACGAACGCAATGAGCAATAACGGGTGAAGCGTCCAGCAGAGCCGATAACTTTGTACAATCATCAGCACTCCGCACTCGGACAGTACGGAAAAGATGAAGACGGCTTGTTGGGACCCAACTTCGACAGGTCAGACTACAAGCCTCCAGGGCTTCGTGGTCATCCCATAAGTGGTCGATCGCCTGGTCGATCAGCTCCGGGGGAAGAACTGGCGGGGTACTAGACATGACCGGTGACCCCTTCCTTCTGTGCATTGTTGTCAGAGACATGTCAGCTCAGCGGGTATGCAGCTAGCACTTACTCCGTGGACGAAGAGCGATAACAGCTGGCAACAAGAACGCTAGAGACTCATATTTTTGGCCAATGCGTAAGCGCTGGAAAAGCATTGGAATTCAAAAAAAAAAAAACTTTGGACTGAGCGTTTCATTGAATACATGAAGCGTCCACTGATACACCGTTCGACATAAACCATGAGAAACGATACTGCAAAGAAAGCGAGTCAGTCGCAGTGTCCTTGATAAGTCATGGAAGTTCAAAGTATTTCGGTAAGAGTACAAGTCGACGACGCCTATGTAGATAGCCGTAAAACTTCTATATTTGGTCTGTGTCTGGACCCGAGCCTGGCAGCGTGTAGCCCGGTGTGCAGCACCTCCATTTCGACTAAAGTACTCGACTTGTCCTATAACTGTATTCTCTCAAACTCTTTGCTGGTGACCTTATCGGACAGCAACATGTCCGGCTCAATAACGTGTTCCACGCTGAGGTCAATGGGCAGGCCTTTGCGACACGCAGCGCGCCCACAACGCTTGCCGATCCAGTGTGCACTTCGTCAAAATATGTTGATCTTCGCGCGACAAAAGTCAACAGCAAATGCTGGACCTTCTTTGGCATCAAAAACAGCGAGCAAGCAAGCGGGCAGTACGACAACGAAACCTGCTCCTAGCCAGGCAGAGAAGGAGTCATTGCCTTGGTCAGAATACCTGGCTATCCGAAGGCGCAAGCGGAGATGGGAGACAGTGAGTAAATCTCGGCTTGTCACTCTATCTGTTCTCTGACCGGTACCTATGTTAATTGTAGGCTGTCACCATTCCGTTGACTATTGCTGGATTTGCTGGCGGTGTCATGTATTTCGGGAGTCTCGAGATGGACCCTACGAAACCCATCTTTGTAAGTCTTTCGGTGCTCTCTGTGACGCCGTATTTGACTTTCAATCCTCGTCATCAATCAGAACGTTGATCCGATGGTTGTCTACGGTGTAGCCACCCTTGGATGTGCAGGTACGTGAATTCTCTCTCAGGGATGATGACGCATTTGAGACAAATCCTCATCACAAGGTTTGGGGTACCTAATTGGACCTGTCATTGGCTCTGCCTGCTGGCGAACAACCCACCGACGGTTGATGAAGCTTATTGAAGCACGGGATAGGCAATTCCATGACCATATCGTCAAAAACCGCGTCGACCCTGCGGCCCAAAGCGCCACGAACCCCGTTCCAGATTTCTACGGTAAGGCCTACCTCTACAGTCTGTAGGCTTGATAGCCTGACGCATTCGTTGAATAGGCGAAAAGATCGGTTCTCTGCATGATTACAGACAGGTAAGGCACATATCTGATCTATGATTGTTCTACGTTCTCATCGCCCTGTGTTCATCAGTGGCTCCGGGATCAGTGCAAGTACAGGCGAAAGGCATTCCTTCCCGAAGACTAGGCTCTATTCTGTCTACATCTGTCCATGTATCTGTGCAGGTTGTCCTTTCGACTACTCTACCCACCATATTAGTATATTGGCATTTGGCATCCTAGAGATTACTGCCTGAATGTCCCACCTGGGGCCTTTTTAAATAGCCAATGCACCGCCCGTTCTGATGTCTTGATGAGGGTTTGCAGTGCAATATCCAAGGATGTCAAAGACGG
This sequence comes from Somion occarium, assembly GCA_964035595.1. Classification (NCBI taxonomy): domain Eukaryota; kingdom Fungi; phylum Basidiomycota; class Agaricomycetes; order Polyporales; family Cerrenaceae; genus Somion; species Somion occarium. The sequence continues at coordinate 3,065,218 of OZ037946.1, forward strand.
GTATTGCCAGATGGTGATCATTTCCGTCAGAACAGTGTCATTCGTGGCATTTCGCTGCTTGTCTGCAGCGAGGATCTTCCGACAGAAATTCTGTTCAGTGGTATCCTGTGTAGTCCAATGAACCAAAGCCTGCGGGCTGTACATTCAATATGTATAAGTAGACCCGCTCGTGCAAGTCGCCCCTTCAGCAACCACTGGCATCTTCTCCCCATGGACGACATTGTCACTTCGTTGCAATCCCAGTGAGGATTATCACAGCAGAGCACACTTTTGATATACTGAACCTATTCATTTCAGACAACTGCAGAACTACTTGAATGTCGGAGTGGCCGGTGAGTGTTGTGTGAAACTGAATCTCGTGTGCTCACCGACCGACATGGCTGTAGCTGTGTACTTTTACGAATATGCGCTGACACTTCGGTTGCATATCCAATGTTTTTGGCAGCGTAAAACTACCCCTATGGCCTTCATACTTTATCTCAACTGTTACGTCAATTGTGTTGTATGCATCTTCACTATGATAGGGCTACCTGGTGCAATCAGGGAGGCATCTGGATAAGGTATGGATATTCTAATGATAGGATCTGTGTAAAGTAAAGAACTGACTGTAATGGCTGTGTTACTCTTCAGCAGGATATCACTCAGCCTCTGTCGTATCAACAACCTGAACATTTCAAGATGTAAGATATGGTTCTACTTTGGTTGGACCCTCAGTATTATTGACACTCTCAATTTTCAAGGTAATCTCTAAAGTATTTCCATACATTTGTGGCCAATTGACTGGGTTATCATTGTCTAGCATTTTGTGCTCTCAGAATATGGGCCATTTGTCAACAGAAGTGGCATCCTGTGATATTGATATGCATGGTTGGTCTAGTTACAATCATAATGAATGTGGTGAGCATGAAATATGAACATCTTTACAATTTCTTCTCTTCTGAACTGTAAATATATAGATTCTATATGCCAGACATACAACATTTGTTATTGAGCCATTATTTGGTTGTAGCAATGCAATCAGAATAAGCAATCAACTTGATCTTCAGTATGAACTTTCTCAAAATGAAATGTCAACTTATTCATAACAAATTCTTACTAGATGTGTGTACACTGCCCAGGATCATCTCATCAGCTTAACTAATATAGCTTTTCTTTATAGTATCATATATCAACAAGAGTGCTACAATTGTGGGTGAATGCTTGGCCATTGGATTTGTTCTATGGGAGATAAAAGATATTGTCATAAATGCATATCATGCTAAAGTGGCTGTAAGACTGACAAGATTTATTATGGAAGAATGTAAGTTTGGCATATTTGCATATCTATCTCTATATTGATATCTTTATATAATCTAGCAATAAGTGGATTTCTGTAAAATTAGCTTTATAACTTAATAGCATATTCTGATTACTAACTTTATGATGATAGAATACTGCTACTTATGAGTGCCTTGGATATATGTTATTTGAAGTACTTTGAGGTATGCACTTTTTCTTATATTGTGTTAGTCAGTATAATCATATATGCAATAGATGAACAATCCACTGCCAACAGGATTTGACTTGTAATATGCTCATTTTCTTTATCAATAATTACTAATCTGAATTTAATCTGCCTAGAATCAATGCAATGCAAATTTCCAGTTTTCTCTATACACTTCGCAATCTTGATGGAGAAAAGAACTTGGAAGATAATTCTACTATTGTTTCTATAGATGGAAGCATGTTTATAAGAGGAACCTTCAAAGACTCTACCTTAGGATCTGTTGTGGATATAGATCTGCCAGTACAAGCCTGGAGTATGGACACTGAAGACATTTGGGAGGAAGATATATCTGTTAATGATGGAGATATAGCAGATGCACTAAATTATGTGTACTGGGGATCTAGGTCTCATGAAGCATTACCTTTCTATTATGGAGATAATAATAGTGGAATTACAACTTTTACTACAGACTTCACAGTATAGAACTTTTTTTTAACTATGTATACTACAATAGACTTTTTTTTTTCTATCTATGTATATAAAGTATTCAAAAAAGAAAGCAGATTTGATCTAGCAGCTATTTCAAGTTGAATATGTATATAAGTTCAACACATGGAGTCACTGATCCAACAAAACAGAGAAGACAGACCTTATTACTAAATACTTCAGTGATGAAATATTCACATTTCGTACAAATTACATCTGTCCAAGATCTCACTTTTAGACAGGTCAAAATTGCAATAACATTAAACTTCAATATCATATACATGCACGAAACTAGAGTACAAGATTGTGAAATGATTGGCCAAGAGAGATAGTCCATGAACTTATGATACAATTGATGTAACTTCTGCCTCAATATTACAAACTTAATGCAGCTCTTCCTCATGCTTCTTCTTTTTCACAAGAACATAGGCATCGGCATCGGCAGGGGCTGGAAGAGCTTCAACTTCTCCAGCAACATAACCTTCATGAGGTGGTTGCTTCTCCCGACGCTCAGCGCGGATCTGCACCCTGTATCAACAACACTCATAGGTGACAGACAAGTAACACAACGCACCAGGTCAATCTCATGGGTAAGGAATCCATGACCGCCGACAGGGCCCCAGTAGTTGGTAGCTGCAAGTGAACCGATGATGCAGCTTCCGACGAGAATAGACAGATAAAATCGGTATTGAGAATACCAGTTCGGAGCTACGAGAACGGCGAAGGCATCAATATGCATCCATAAGATCCGACTCGTGCGACAACGTACTCCACCCAGCGCTGGTCGTCTTGAGATCGGCATACCAGAGAGCGGTAAATCCGGTCCACTGCAAAATCAAACCGATCATAGGGTCAAAAGCCAGGGTAGACCAGGCCCACACAACGGGTACAGCTCCAAGCACGAGACGAGGATAACTTAACAAAAAGTCGATCAACAAACGTCACTCGTATGCGCTCGGGCGGGTATACGTACTACTTATGTCCTCCGTATCCAGCAAATTCAAAGCCCCAGTGCAGAGCGCCGAGGAACGAAAGCATGACGGCACCATACGTCATTTGGATGTCCAAGGCCTGGTGAAGCATAGTGATAGCGACGCCAGGGTCGATGCTCGTCGAGAGCCCAGCGGCCGCGATACCCGCTTGACGAGCTAAGTAAATGGTCGCACCAGATGCAGCGAGATACGGGAGACCACCGGCGAGACCGAACATGATATAGGGGGTAGGGACCTGATGTGCGACTGCGTTGGTGATACCGAGCTTCACAAGACGAAGATTAGTGAACAAATGTCTATATACTAAACACCATGGACATACGAAAGTTTGTCGAGTGGGGTCCGTTGCCACAGCGTCTTGGAATACATTCCCGCCCGCAATACTCTTAGCGAGATCAGCGGAAGAGCTTCCAAGCTCTTCTCTGATATTGGTAGCAGCATGCTCGAAAGTTTGCGAGCCTGGACGGCCAGAGACCTGACTTGCCACAGCGCGAACAAACAACTGCCCATGGAAAGGCGACGTGTTTGCGAAAGTCTTGCTCGCTGCTGCTTTGGACGAAAGGAGTGGGTTTAAAAGCCTGGTCGACGTCGAGAGCGGACGTCGTATGTACAGAGGAGAGACACGGAGAGGAGTGCGGAAGGCGTTGAGTATCATGTCGGTCGCGGTCGTATAGGGGAGAAGAGCAGAACAGTAGACGGGCATCACGTTGGTTTATGTACCGCCTGAGGGGGTCCATTATGCGGAATGTGACGTCACTGGCACTATCGTCAACCACTGCTGCCTGTGTTGGACCTTGGTTCGACCCCACCTCTGGACAGAAGGCTGAGCTGAGATCCACGATATTTTCGGTACCCGGGTCGACGTCATATCCTGACAGTTTCCAGCATATAATTCGGTTAATACGAACATAGATTCCAAGGCGCTAAGTTGCGACACATCCTGGGACACATGCGTTTCGACAACATGCAGTGGCTTACACGTACGGCTTGGCCTATTCACGACATAAGCAACAAGTTTGATGGATTGTCTTGCTGGACCTGACCTCCTGCTGAACGTGGCACTTCAAGCGACCCAGCCGTGCTCGAATGTCCTTGTAATCCGAACCGGCATAGAGTGGTAGCAGTGCAGGACTTCAAGCTACTAGTAAGTGGGAGCATCGGGCATGGTAATACACAAGCATCAGTCGGATGGCACTAGTAACGTTAACGTATCCTCGGAGAGCACCGTCAACGAGCCCAATGATTGAATGTTGAGATCCTGTTCACAGAAGCAATAGGTCAGCATCCGCCAAAAGTTCTGATGTTACGTCGATGGAAATACTTCATGGAGCTATGCTTGTACACTCTACGGACTCGAGAAAACTTCACTAGCCAGAAGAAGTATGTTGAGCAGGTGATGAGACGACACTATTGCTGTGGTTGAATTGACCAAAAAAGACTCGGGAGAACCTAGAAGATCCTAGAAGATCGATATCCGTTTGGCGTCTACGCGACCTGCTTCACCCAACTTCCGATTTCCGGTTCTTGCCATGATCATCCTCATTTTGGACCAAAATGACAGACCCATAGAATGTTGCCACTACTTCCTGAGGTTCAACGCAAGGTGGTCATATGGACTTTAAGGCACGTGTATAATTGTCTGCCATCGGAGAGCTCAGTGGTGTCTTGCTGCAAGTAGCGATCGAGCAGAGCATGAGGCTGATGACACTACCGTCATGACAGTTCGCTCCTTCTCATTGTAAGTTATTGAGATTTGTTTGGAATTTCTTAAGGCAAGATGTTTACAGCCTTCAAGCTCGGATCACCCCATTTGCCTTCGTAAATGTGTACCGCAGTTGCACCCGCATTCATCGGCGGATGGCCCCTAGTCCAATGCACTGACACTTGGCATAGGGGTACTTTGCAGTACTTATATCTATAAGCCCTCCGCCGGTGGTACGGAAACACATACTTCTCCCGTACTGCCATGTCAATCCCTCTCGACGAGTTTACAGCGTTCGTTTCCGCTGCAGGCTACCCTGGTAATGCTATCAGGCACTTCTCTGTGGTGGCGAGCCACGATTCCGGGGAGCATGTAGGAAGTATCTCTGGCTTTCTTCTCAATAGGTTGCAGTGCAGAGGCAGATTCCTCCAAAGGGTTGATACCTCTGAGTACTGCGAGGAGTTGAGCAAGTTCACTCACAAGCTATTCGATAATAATGGCTTGCTCAAGCAAGAACTCGTCGAACAACCATACCACAGAGGTACCGGATGTTGGGGACACGAAGTGGATAAAGGAATGATAATATATAATCATGAGATCGAGGTCGAGGACACGGTGAGGCCACACAAGTTCTTTTCGAGCACTCTGAAATTAATCGGATCTCATTGTAGTTCCGTCATATGGGCTTAGGCTCCTTCATGCTCAGAGAATTATTCAAGTCTGACTACGTGCATTCTTCAGACTTTGTGTTCGCCCAGGACGTTCCTGTGACACAAAGGCCTCTGTCTTTAGACGAATTTCAGGAACGCCGTGAGAAAGCGGAAGCTTTTCTTCACAAGGTTGGACCTCCTTTTCTATTTTTATCACTAGCATTGACATGTTGGGTCGGGCGATAGAATGGCTTTCGACGCGTCGGACGAACCAATTATATGGCGTACTCTCCTAATCCTAGACACCCTTCTCGAGCTATCCCAGCCGATCAAGATGCCCAGAGCAATATACAGTTCTCTCGTGGCGAAATTAATGATGACTCATTTGACGATGAAAGTGACCATAACACTATCGAACATGCTAAAGTATATCCCATCCATTATGCAATCGCCACTGCGTCAAGCCAGGAGTCCTCGCGGCATCGTAACGTAAGGACATCACTCAAAGACACAATCAGGAATATTCACGCCGCCGATCATGGTTCTATTCATTTGCCAGATGAGGCGGGTGCAACTCCCCTTCACTACGCTGCTAGTAGGTGTAACTTACTCGCAATACGAGCTTTGCTGGAGTGCGAGAGTGAGGGCGACCTCCGAACCGATTTGAAGAGACGTGACAATATTCTGGGCACTACTCCCTTGGAGGCTTGCGAGTGGGCCATGCGAAACATTCGTGAAGACCCTGAGTCGTTAGAAGACGCCTGGAGTGGGCATCCTGACGAGGGTCTGCGGTGTTCTTATATACTCCGCAAAGCCGCAGGTGAGAATGTCGGGGATGAGGCAACCTTCATTGAATCCAGACGGTGGGGCTGTACGTGTGGTAATTGTTTGGAAGGATGGCTGTCGCCTCGGATGCGCTATCGCCTGATGTGTGAGTTCTCGTTCTATCAGGGTATCCTTCTACTCACCTCCTTCTCTGCAGCCGAAGCAGCCGAATTATTTCAGATGATGGACGATAGTCGCCCGCTTTTCAGGCGAAATGGAATGCCTGAACCCGCCCAAGACTATATCGGCATGTATCATATTCCACAGTCCCTCCGACGTACCATGACCAATGCGACGTTCGATGCCTACCGTCTCTTGGTCGCTTCTGTCAACATTCTGCTCAGTCGCAACACCATCCCTACTCCGGAGGCCATGATCACTCATTCTCAGGGCGATGCTGCACGCCATTTCACCGAATGCGGCGGGAACGTCGAGTCTGCGTTGAACTTGGTGATCGACACAGCGAAGGATCAGTCCGTATTAGGTGATAGTGAATGGGACGATTCAATTGCCGATAGTGACGACGACGTGATCAAAGAGTGGAACGAGTTACCTAAATGTGCCAACGATTTGGATTTCGGATTGGTGAGAGCTAGGTTGGGCTTGTCATCCGTATCTACTGGCCCTGACCGGGGTATGTTCGACTTTGGCGAGGACGATTATTTGGACATGGGTGGTTTCGAGTATGACGTGCTTCCTCTGGACGGCGTAAGCAATCGTTTGAGGGGAATACTTACTTCTATGGGTATGTAATTGGTTCGTCCTAATGCTTCATGGCTTGTAATTGCTTGCATTGGTTTGGCATTGTATAATAGGGCATTGATCTATCCGACGGTTTAAGGGATTCCTGGAAATCCGCGATTTGAATTATTCGTGGTGCGTGCATTCTGCCTAGCTTGTAGACCTCCAGCGTGGATCTCTCGATCCAGTAAAAGGTGGTTAGCAAGTACTCACCGATAACACTCGGGGGAACGTACAGCTTGGATTTTGATCTCCTTTTGTCACGAAGGCTCGAACTGTAGAGGTCCCCCGGCTGACTCGGCAGTTTCAGGTCTCAGTTCAGTCGCTCATTGTTCTCTTCTTTGTTATAACCTGCTACCTTGAACGTTGAACGCGCGTTTCCCATGGATGGACGCACACAGATTATGAAAATGGGCTCAAGACTCCACCGCAATATCAGGCGATGATCCAAAAACGCCTAGTAGCTCCATTTGATCAGGATGCTTCAGGCGTGTTTGGAATGTCGTAGGGGAGCGTGATCGTCAGTTGCTTTTGGAATGCATGACAAAAGTTGTCCACTCTCGCGCTCAACACATCAGCCGGCGAACACGAATGAAATCCTGAAGTTCTAACGCTCGATACTCTGTATAAATGCAGCTTCGCCAACGGGAGACAAGCTGACCATCAATGTTCTTCCGTCTTGAGGCTTGGCTATCGGGCTGATCCTCGTCAAATTTGCCATGCAGGCCTCTATCCCGTTCTACAACTACTTCGCCTGGACCAGTCCTACTTCCACTCCAGATGTTTGCGAACGAGGAAACTACACTGCTGGGGTTAAGACGAGAGAATGTCTACCCAATTTCATATCCTGGTTCGTACCTGTGTGGAAGGTACCAAACAGGATCATGTCGCTTTGTCGAGAGGCTGATTAGAGACTTGCTTCCAGTCCACTGTATTCTCCCTGAGCCTCATCGAAATTTACTTGCTCCTGTGCCAACTCTATCCCAGCATGAGCAACGAATTGATTTCGTCATATTTGCTGCCAACTCCAAGAGCACATCGAGCAGCTCATGTCACCGAGCTTACGCCTACTTTTGTAGCAGGGTACCTCTTGCTCGCCGCAGGTGCCACCACCCGCGTGTGGTGCTATCGACTTCTTGGCCGTCATTTCACCTTTGAACTCGCTCTGCGGAAGGATCACAAACTGTACACCAAGGGTCCGTACGCCGTCGTACGTCACCCTAGTTATACTGCCGCGCTAGCATGCGTCGTCGGTTCCGCTATGTGTACATTCGGGGCAGGTTCTTGGTGGGCAGAGTGTTGCTCGTTAGACACCACATTGGGGAGATTCGTTCTGATCCGCTGGATTATTTTTGCGGGACTGTTGCTGGTCACCATTTTTACTAGGGTTAGAAAGGAGGATATGGTTTTGAAGGCGGCATTCAAGGCTGAGTGGATAGAATGGAAACATCAGACTCCATATGCCCTCTGGCCGTACTTATACTGATTTTACAGTTGCAGTTGATTTATTCTGATATAGAGATATAGAGAGTTTCCTTGGACTTGCAGTACGGAAGGATACATAGTCTGCCAAACAATGTACCATTTCTATTTTTGGATTTTTACATTCTATGTGCATAGTCAAGCGCGGCTTGAGTGTCCGCCGAGTCTTGGTGCTCTTTGCAAGACCTATTCCTTAGAAAAGGTCTGCATAACGTTTTATAGCTTGAGGCCTGAATAGACATCATAACATGGTGCAGAAACTGTTTCGATGTTTGTCTCCCAAGTGGACCGATGTTCGCGTATTATGCCTGACTTGATTTGTACTGTGCATGCAGTGACCTTAGCTCCGAGAACTGTGGTTATCTGATTTATCTTGCGTATGGTTCGACGGTGCGAATTACACCAATTTTAGTGACGAACGGAAGGCGTTAACGCGCCTTTGTTTTTCCGGGGCCGAGGACCATCGTCTCCTCAATATCTTACATGAAACCTTCTCCACTTTGCATTAATTGTCTCGGTCACGATGAGAAACCGAGACCACCGTGACCTGCAGCTGCCATGCATCAAGCCTTTTTCTAGAAGCGAGTGAAGGCATGTGGAATGTTCATGACATACCTAGCTTCCCGGCTAACGCTAACGAACCTTTGGAAAACGGGGTAAAGTGAGGCTTGGAGAGCCTCATTATGAAGACGGCTGTGGAGTACAACAATAGTGATAGCAATAACAATACATCTCATTCTGTCGTATATCATAAGCATCACGCAACATAACTGAAGCATTATAGTTCATGGAGGGTCCAAAGGATAATGTATGACTTTCCGGACTAATTGCCAAGCCATTCCGAGTCCTCTAAATGCATAAGAAACGGTCGTACGAGCTGGCTCGGGAATATCGAAGGAAAGAATGTCGAGCTTTAGCGGCCAGGAGAAGGGAAGACTGCGCAGGACGAGAGCCTCAGTCTCAGAAGGAGGTAAGGCGGATGAGCCGCTAGGAATAATGGGGATGCTTGGTGTGACGGTAGGGATGGAGGTTACTGAGGGAGTAGAATGAGGTAATGATACAGAAACCGAAGAGGTTGATGTCTCCAATTCGGTCAAACTGGAAGTATCTGAGCCAGGATGCCACCACTTCGAATGAGAGGATGCTGTGTAAATAGTAGCAGTCGCAGTAATTGTGACAGTCTCCGTTAGATCATGACAGTCCTCCGGCAAAGCATTAGAGCAATTATAGAGAGCCTGTTTTGTGTGAGCGAGCTCAGCAGCCAGAAGATTCTGGTTACCAAGCAGCACAAGGGCAGCAGCAGCCGGTAGGACGATAGCAGCGGTGTGGATACCGCGCCACAACGAGGGGTATGAGAATGCTGCTGAGGATGAAGGTGTGAAATGAACTGAGAGTCGGGGATAGAAGAACTCCTCCAAAGAGTATTGAGATAGGCGCCTTCCAGAAGATGAAAGTTGTTCATGTGTGAGGTTTGATCGTAGCGCAGTGATCTCGAAGCCTGAAATTTGAATTCAGCATGAAAAAATGTTCAAGGAAAAAATTACAATGTAACATACCAGCCTGGCCCTCTAAGGTAACTTCCAGCATCCCAACAGGCAGGGAGAACGTCGGTAACAATACATTCAACGCACTGTCATCCGACCTCGCTCTACCCTTCCCTTTCCACCAACTCTGCGTCGGAGCTTCCTTGCCAACACCAGTCATGCCTCGTACAATATAAACAATCTGTACGTTGCCACCACCCGCTTCTCCAACGCGAACTTTCACCCAAGTGAGCCATTCACGAGTACTGGTCTGCTCGAAAGGAACGCCGAGACGATCTAGATCTGCGCTGAGTTTCTCGGGCTTAGAGGCAGCAGTGGCTTCAAACTTTACGGGTACGCCTTCCACGCTCGCGCTAGCAACCTCTACTTTGGGCGGACCAGCATCAGCCGATGACGTGGAGCTGGATGAGGAGTCGGATGGTAAGGCGAGACCAAACTCGAGCCATTCTGAATCCGCGTCACTGGGAGCTGGAAGCGTCAAACGCACAGCATAATCCGTAGGCAAGGAAACTGCATCTCGTCCTTCACCCTGCACACGAGTGAGCAAAGGCGTGACAGTGGCAGAAACGGAAGGGATCATCAACGGGCCATCCCTTTTCGGTTTGAGTCTCGTGCTAGCACCCGGAAAATAACTCTGTCTCAATCCCGACGAGGAGTCATTCCTCGACAGCATGCTGTTAGATACCCGAGAACGGTTCACACCCAGTTGCTCTTCAAGACTATCATCTCCGCCTCTGCGCGAACTTCGATGCATGGATGAATAAGGCCGAAGAGTAGATGGAGGAGGCTGCAAAGCACGAAGCGCGATCCTCGCCCCCTCGCTGCTACATTTAGTTTGGCCTCCGGGTTGAAGGATGGTTTTCCTGGTTTGAGGGTTTGCGGGGCTACCCTTAACGTTATACACGTCAACGGCGGCATCCTCCAAATTGCTCTGCAAGACGATTGCTGTAGTCTCCAATTCAGAGTACAATACTCGGAACTGTGGTAGGAGGACAGGCTCAGCGTCATCTGACTGGTCACCTGAAGATGAAGCAGACGGGGTGGGTGAAGCAACACGAGAGTGGTTCAGGAGGAACAATGACACCTTGCGTGGAGATACAACAACGGTACCAGAGATAGTGAAAGTGAAGACGTTTTTTGATGGAGGACCAAGCTCGTTCATGTTGATATGGACCGTGACAGGAATTGTGGGTGGCCTGCTGGCAGCCTCGTCGCTGTCCGTATCGACGATGCCATTGGCAGAGGAGGCCCGACTTCGCCTGTCACGTTCAGGGCTAGACGGGATTGTGGCTAGTGAAGCAATGGAAGAGATAGGCGTCGTATTTGGTGAGCTTTCAAATGAGTAGTCATCACCATTCTGAGCGGGGAGAGGCGCGCGTAGAAGGGAAGTAGACGGGGTCTGGCGCGTGGGGACCTGAGATCTGCTGGTCGTAGTAGCACGTCCGTCTGGAGAAGAGGGAAGGACGAATATCGACGGTGTGTCAGCAGATGATTGTCGCGAGACTGAGGGTCTGCGTGATGGTGGGGCACCAGTTGCGAAGCCTGTAAAGCCACTACTGCCGCTCACACTCCATTTTTTGTCACCGTCAGGAGCCCAACTGACGTCGTAATCGCCTGCATCAAGTCCCACATCCATACCCAGCATAGTCGCGACGCCGGGAAACCAGACACCATGACACGTCGCGGTGTATTCGAGTTTCATGATGATACCATTTTGATCTCCAGAAGTATTCCGCCGTTTACCTTTTATTTTGTGTTTCCCAAGGATAGTACATGTCAGGTTTGAGTCAACTTCTCTCACACCAACTCGTCTTCTACCATCAGCCGTTTCCGGAATATCGGAAGACTTCATCGGCTTGGCCCACCGTATGCGAATCCGTTCAGCACTTTGGAATGTACCTTGAATACCGCACCCATCTGGGAACCCTGTAGTAGACGAATCACTAGATTCATCGTCAGCAAAGTGCATGTAAGACTGAGAATTAGATCGGGAGCGTTTCTGAGGAGTTGTGCCCTGCGTAACGTGAGGTTCTGAGGTGAGGTCCCAGGAGTTGAACTCCTCCTCTGCAGATGATATTGAAGCAAGTGAGGAGGAAGTAGCAGCAGGTGTCGTAGGAGGAAATATGCGCAGTTTGACGTAGTTGTGTAGACACTTCGGTGTAGGAATGGATAGCTAGAAATAGTTCAATCAACGCATATGCTACATTAGTCACATTTGACTTACGAGATATGGCGAGAGAGGAGGTTTTGACAAGAATGGTACCCAGATATCGATTGCAGCTACGAATTGTATATTCGTCGCGTTCGATGCGCGCCTGCTAGATGGGCTACGAGTCGTCAACTCGCCTATGCGCGACGGAAATTCCTTGGGCAAGACAAAGGAAACCTGATATCCGCTTACAAGGATAAGCCCGGTGTACTTGTCGTCTAGAGGAGACGCGCTGGAAGAGTTAGACGAGGCGGACGATAACAGCGAATCAAAGAGTGACAAATAAGACTGATGCAAGCGTCCTGGAAGGTTGAGCGCGCGGGCAGCCTTGTGTAGGAGAGGGTCAAGCGTAGACGAGAAGTTGTATGGTGCAGAGCTGGCGTTGAGGGGGTGGACCTTCGAGTACAGGATTTTCACGTTCTCCTCTACAAAGGCATTATTTCATATTTGTAACTATTGTTTGCGCAGGGCGATCTTACCTGGGAACAAGGGTATAGTCGCACCTGGAGTCACGCTTTCTAGCGGTATAGCAAGCTAGACGGAGATTCAGCCGAAGATCGATCTCGAATGGACCAAACACGCACCTTCAAGTACATCTTGATGGCGGCACCATCTGTCTTTCCCTCCGATCCCCTTGTCGCCTTTCCCTCGATAGCCAGACGCGTCACAACATTCAGCCTCTGTTGATTAGCAGTCGTTGTTGAGTACGCGGAAGACAAAGGTGGACTACTCGTCGTGCGCCCGTAGCGCGAAGAGGCGGGCATAATTCGTGAAGCGTAAAGGACAAGTCAAGGGGCGTGAGGGAGCCAGAACAAGTTGTACGCGGGGGTATCAGAGAAATTATTGGCCATAAGCGAGTCTCTCTCTGTGTCCCATGGGCGCGACCATAGTTTAAACTCCGCCAACCCTAATCGAGTCGCGTCGGTGGCTAATACCGACAAGTCATTCCCTCAACATTCCAATTTTACGTTCTTCACATATGTGAAGGCGTACGATTCCAGTCAATGATCCGTATGAGCGCAATGCCCAAGTAATGAGCCAGGGAATGGACGAAGAAGACGACCTGCTTACCGCTTTCATATAAGCGCCCCAGTACTCCAGCGAGAACAATTCCGTCTGAAGTTTCCTGGCTACCAAAAGGTAGTGGAGCTATAAATTAGAATGAATTTATTCATTTCTGGACACGGAACAACGAGTCCACCTTTTCCTGTGATGGAGAGCTTTCAAGGTGGAAGTTTCAGCGCGTTCCAACTGCTTACTTGCCTAATCCGGATGTATGCGCGTTACATAATCAAGGGCTCCTGTAAATAGCCGACACCTTGCTCAACGTCCACTACGGTGACCAAGCTTCCCACATCGACGACCTCAGCCCAACTCTCCTAACTTATACTCTACACACTACTTTGCACACTGCGACACAGAAGTTATCATGGCTGCTCTCGCTTCGTACGTTCTCTCTTATGTTCTTGAAGGTCCATGACTAATCGTTGTCTGTTCAAAGAATTCTGCCACAGCCTGTTTATGCTCCATCCGTCTCGGATGAGGAAGAGGAAATCGTGCAAGTCTCCAAACAGGTCGCCGAAAGCTCAATACAACCCAAGTCTGTCATCATTCGTGCTGCTGTACCAGCATATGGTCAGAGGAAGGGATGGAAGCCAACATCGCAAGAAGACTACGGTAAGTACATTCGTTTCATTTCTACTCTAGTCGCTTTTAGCTTACTTATTCCTCAAAGGTGATGGTGGTGCCTATCCTGAATGTCATGTTGCACAATATCCTCTTGGGTTGGGTAAGAAGAAGGTTCGTTTGCCGATCACTCAGTATTTGCCATCTCTAACTCAGATTATCCAGACTGCAGCAGGAAACACACTCGCACTTCAAGTGGACAGTGAAGGCAATGTCCGATATGATGCCATTGCTCGTCAGGGTCAACGGGCAGGCAAAATCGTCCAATCACAATTCAAAGATCTTGTTCCCCTCGCACATCGCAAAGACCTCGACGATACAGAGCGAATTTTGGAGAGGCCGTCGGAGGATGAAGTTCAAGCGACCGCAGATAAGACGCGTGCCGCACTCGAGAAGCTCGTAAACGGCAAGATCAAGGCTGCCCAACCGAAGAACGTGCCTGATAGTCAAGGAAAAACATCGTTTATTCGGTATACTCCTGGACAGCAGAATGGTGCAGATGGGTTGAAGCAGAGGATTATCAAAATGACGGAGGTCGTTGAGGATCCCTTGGAGCCGCCACGGTTCAAGCATAAGAAGATTCCTCGTGGTCCTCCCAGTCCACCGCCACCCGTACTTCGTAGTCCTCCCCGGAAAGCTACTGCGCAGGAGCAGAAGGAGTGGATGATCCCGCCCTGTATCTCGAATTGGAAGAACAACAAGGGATACACCATTCCTCTTGATAAACGTCTCGCGGCAGATGGCCGAGGTCTCCAAGACGTGAGTTGCCCATGATTATCTATACTATACACTTTTGCTTATAGCATATCACACTTTTAGGTTCACATCAATGACAACTTCGCGAAGTTTTCAGAATCTCTCTTCATCGCTGATCGACATGCACGTGAGGAAGTCAGACAACGTGCACTTATGCAACAGAAACTCGCCGAGAAGGAGAAAGCGCAAAAGGAAGAGAACCTTCGTCTGCTTGCGCAACGTGCCCGAGAAGAACGAGCAGGCATTCCCTCTGCTCGACCAGTTGCGGAGATCAAACCAACAGCCGAACGCACAGCGGCAATGCAATCAACACTCGGTGCATACGGTAGCGAAAGCGAAGCGGACGAAAGTCCGAGTGAGGAAGAAGAAGACGAGGAGGCTGCGAAGATTCGTGATCGTATGCGTGAGGAGAAACGTCGTGAACGTGAACGAGAGATGAGGATGAGCAACATGGGTCAAGAACAAAGGGCGAAGATGCTTGCAAGGCAACAGAACAGAGACATCTCCGAGAAGATCGCTTTGGGTCTGGCCAAGCCGACAGCATCAAAAGAGTCGATGGTGGATTCCCGGTTGTTCAACCAAGAATCCTTGTCTGGTTCATTCGCAGACGAGGATACCTATAACCTTTACGATAGGCCTCTATTCCACGGTTCGAGCGCTGCTAGTGCCATCTACAAGGCACGGGGTAATATTGCGGAAGGGAATGAAGAGTCGTTTGGAGAAGGAACGGAGGAAGGTATCAGCAAGGCGTTGGACAATGATCGGTTCGGTCTTGGCCGTGCAAGGATAGGATTTGAGGGTGCTCAAGACCAGGAAGTTAAAGAAGGACCTGTGCAATTCGAGAAAGACACTGGTGATGTGTTCGGTTTGGACAAGTTCTTGAGCGAGGCGAAGACTGGGAGGAAGAGGGGTTTGGATACCGAAGGGTGAGTTCTGTCACTTGCATCCAATAGTCGTGTTGTGTTAATGACTTTCTTCATCAGTGGTTCTCGAAAACGGCAGCAGCTCGAGAAAGCTTCGGAGAGGGAGGGTTAATCGGTCTTTTCAGCTTCCCACATGTTTTTTCGGCATTTTGTATCACTGTTGTATATGTATACTAATGTTACGCTCCATTCTCTGCCCTTAATAGACTGCTGCAAGCGACTAAAACTATACTGTGAGTCTTCTAGTATGAAACGTTACGTACGCTCTGCAATCAGAATCAGTCCGTACCAACATCATTGGGCATGCTATCAAGGAGCCGTTAAGGATGGAAGGCCAGCTTTCTTCAGGGGGTCTCATGCTAGTCCACAACAATTGGTGGATACCGGCTATCACCCTTAATCGGCCACCAGTTGGAAGCCCACACAAGTGGAGTTTCCTGCACCAATGTAATCATTGCGCTGGATAAGCGGGTATACGATCTGAAACACAGCCACATGGAACGCAGCGTATATCAACCGAGCTATATGTCCTTCCGAGTCATGACAAGTCTCTCGCATGTGCAGGCGTTGACCAGGCTTTACGCTGATAGTCGAGAAGGATGGGGATAAAATCCCACAGACCGAACTCAGGCCAGTACCCATCTGTATATTGGATTTGGGTGTCTTCGCATCCCTGTATATTCAGGCTCAGCCAAAGATCCAACACACTCAAGAGTCATGATAGAATTACCTGCCAGAGGAGATAATCACTGAGACGTTTAACGCCACTCGTTCGGACCAGAATATCAAGAGGTGGGCTGCCAGCAGCGTTCGTCATGATGTGAGCGTCGATGTCGTCTTCGGTTATTTCACTATCGAATACATGTACACCAATAAAGCAAAATTAGAGTAGATGCGGGAGATGAGCGTACCCGAAAGGAGAATCCGAATCCAACTTCTCTTGAATGGTTTCTTGAATTGCAGTGAAGATTTCATCCCTCGATGTGTAAGGCATACAAAGATTGAGGATGGCCCTGTAGGATTACGATAGAGCTGAGTTAGGACTAAGAATTTATATTTCTTTCCCATATACCTGTTGTTCTTGCGTGTCATTTCTTCCGCCTTGCGCGACGCTGCTTGGAGTCGAGGAGGGAATAAAGTCTTGTTTCCGATCACATTCAAGCGTATTCCATGCTCATCCAGCAAGTCACTGCATTGATTCAATTATAATACACTTTTGACGTGATAGAAGTCGGGCTCACCCATATTGACATATCTCTAGTAGCTTCTCCTGAACCAGTGACAGTAAGTCTTCAACTTCTTGAGGTGAGCGCTTGAAGTTCTCTATCGAGAATCCGTATACGGAGACACAGCAGATGTTTAATCGCATACATATCTCTAGAACCTTCGCACAAACGATAAATACGGAAGAACCTCTTTATTAAGTCGAAACCCTAAGGAAGTACGTACGCGTCGTAACGCCACATAACCTTCAGCGTGTCCCGCCTTCACCTCCTGCTGATGCATGCGGGCATAACGACGGTTACCATCCATGATAAAGCCGACATGTTTGGGAACAGGGCCCGAAGCGAGGATACGAAGGAGAATATCTTGTGCTTTGGCGGATACCCAGCCAAGGCTGCGTGAAATGAAGTCAGACATCATCGGAACCAAAAGGATAGAGCATTAACCGTGGGAAAGTAAGCTACCTTAACTTTGACCTCGATCAAAGGCGCATCAATTCCTACTGAGCCGCCTTCATTGACATCGACCTTTCACTTTCTAGCCGCCATGGGTGCCTACAAACGCAAAGCCGACATTGTTATCAGCGACGACGAGGATGACTATAGAGGCTGGGTGCCCACAGTACCCGCCCCAAGCACTTATTCAGCCTATGGTTCATATACTGGATACTACCCAGGGGCTCAAGCTTCGACAAGTTCCTTTCGTGCCGGCTCGTATACCAATCCTATAGTGATACCCGACTCTCCTCCTCCGGTACCAGCTGCCAAGGCACCCCCTGCTAAGCGTCGGAGGAAGCAGAAGGACCCTGATACGCGGATTCCAGAGAAGCGGCTGGCGATATTTAAGAAGAAATGTCCAATGGCAATACGCGAACGTGCTGAACGTGTTGCCACCCAAAGGCGCGCTTTATGCTTTGTTCTCTTCGTTAGTCTGCATGTTGACATGCCTGTGCAGGATGTATATGATTGATCGGGCACGAAATGGGGCAGAGCTGAAGGAAACATTCAGTGTCCTTGGGTCTACCGGCAATGTCGGTTATTGCATTTGTTTGAAGGTCTTACATTCTGACGATATTCTAGGTATATACAGTGGTTATTGACAAATTACCATCATGTAATTGTGAGTAACTTGCCTGTATGATGAAAAGTTGTTATACTGAGCGCGTTTCTCTAGGTCCTGATGCGCTGAAGGGAAATCATTGCAAACATATTGTACGTTTTGTCAGCTGTTGCTATATGACATTGTCTCATGTACCGCCAGCTCTTCATATTTCTCAAAGGTGTGCAATCATGCCGTGCTGTGCAGGCGGAAAATAATGTTGTTTCCAGTTCTTCAAGTAACACAGGACTCCGGATACTGGTACCAAAAGTGCGCTATGTCTGGCTTCTTTCATAGTCATACTTCTTATCTATCCATATTTAGGGCTCTTCTGACAAGCGAATTGGATGATATCTTCTCGAACGCACCCCTGGCTCCTGCGTCTGCTGTCAACACTCGTGTTCAGGAAGCTTATGCCAGTGCCACTGGCAAACGTGCCTCGTCCTCGTCCCAAGGAGTCAAGAAGCGTATGCCAGAAAAGGATACCGACTGCCCAGTGTGCTATGAGAGTATGTATGGCACCGCCGAGAGCACTCTCGTTTTCTGCGAGAGTTGTGGTAATGCTCTACATAAGGACTGTTTCCAACAATGTGGGTTGAGTATCCTTTCATTTTCATGGCATCTCTGATTAAATCTACACTCAGGGGCGAAGGCAACTAGGGGTAATGTCAATTGCGTATTCTGTCGAGCACCCTGGGCACCAGCCACGTCTGCTAGTGGGTCGAGAAGTGCTTCTGGTGGCATCCGTACTTCAGAAGGCTACGTGAACCTTGCGGGCGTCGCAGGTCTAAGTCCCGTGCGTGACACCAGTACTTGTATGTCGGTTTTGCTCCATGCATAATTGTGCAAATAAGCTGATACATGTTCCCTGCAGATTATCACGGTCCTCGAAGAGGACAGACGCACTATGGATATGAAGACTACGATTCATATTATTAGCTTACTGCGTATCTTCTGTTTGGATCGGGCTCATGACCATACTTAAAGCATTAAACATTCCTAATGACATCTCTCCTCACTTAGTACTTTAGTTTTGCTTCTTTGATACACCTGGATCTTTAACTTAGACTACACACACTATTTTCTTGATGACATATTCTGTAACACGCTAGCCTGAAATCAACTTGGCAGGACCCACCCACTACGGGTGCCTTGACAAATCTCACCGTTCCTGGAAGGTTTCCTTACTGGGACACCTCGGCAACATCCATGCCAACGTTGGTACTTTGCATGAGCGCTACCGCGTACTTTCTGTTCGCTCATGTCGACCAGCTCGCATGGAGGGGACAGCAAGTTCCCCGTGCCAGAACAACGACAACATTCTGGCGTAAAGGCCGCGCTACGGTATACAGGAATACCTCCTTCATGGCTTGACAAAAGACCCAGTCTTCCTTCTCGAAACTGGCTCATATTCCTCGGTGTCACTTCAAGTGTCACAGCGTGGTACATTTACGATCGTAGACAATGCAAAAAAATTCGTCAAGAGTACGTGGAAAGGGTCAAGTACCTTTCTGAAGTGCCTCTGCATAGTTTGGACTATCCGAGAAAAGTCACGGTTTATGGATCGAAATGGCCTGGGGATGAGGATTCCGATCGAAGCATGAAATACTTTCGGAAGTACGTCAAGGTTCGGGCGTATGCTCCTTTCCTTTTACTTTTCTAAGGCTAATGAACTTGTGTATAGCCTGTGTTTGTCGCTGCTGCAATTGACTATGAGATGATCAATGGCCGACGACACGGGGAGCTAGCAAACCGCATTGCAGAAACTATCAAAGCTCGAAGGAGACTAGACCTAGGAATCGACCAACTACCGCAGGCCGTCATGGTGCTACCGGGCACTTCCCCCGAGGAAAAGCGTAAACGCGAGCTAGAGGGTGGCCTTGTCATCATTGGGCGTCCCACCTTCAAGGAGTTCATGGCTGGCTTGAAGCGTGGATGGACTGAAAGTCTGGAGAAGGTGGACAGGGAGGAGCAACTTTCCAAGCATTTGGAATTAGACGGTCGATTTGATGAACCACCAGAACTGGAAACAACGGCAGACGTTGGAGACATTGACGGCGAGCCAATACCTACACCATCAAAATTGCCTCCGTCGAACGCGTATTCTGTGTTCACTGCGCCCCGTTTGCGACAGCAGGAATCTGCTCCTAGACTCTCGTCAGACAGTTCCATTCCGTCACATCTCAACATCCCTCCGGAAAAAATCCCACCAGTACCACCTATCCTCCTTGTGGACTTCGTCAACTATATTGGACTCACTCAAATCCCTCACATGATTTGGGAGTTCTTTAACGAACGTTATAAGGTCCGCGCAGGTGCCGAGGCAGCTTACAAATTAACTATGGGCGAAACACGGCCATTCGTTGGTCCGTCTGAATCCTCGTTTGATTCATTGCTGGAGGACCCTACAATCTCGCCTGCTCAACCTTATCCCTCGGAAATATTGCCCCAACCTACGGACCTCCGTTTCGGCAAGGAGACCGAGTCTTGGTACAAGAGCTCCACTGTCAAAGCCTTTACCTCAGACATCCAGAAGGCAAGAGAAGAGTACTATAAGGAGCTACCGAAGAAACTGGAGACTGCTCGTGCACTTGCGAGAGGCACTCGCGAGCCTACCAAGGACGAGAAAAGCTATCCTCCGCCTACAGAAGTTGAGTTGCGTGCTGAGCGGATGAAGAAGGAGTTGAGATGGACTAGTGACGAGGCCGGGTGGGAGATCATCAAGCCGGAGAAGGAAGCTGAGTGGGATAGAAGATTCAAGGATGCACTTCGAGTGTTCACTGAGCCTTCTCGCCAAAAGGATGAGACTGCTAGAGGTCAAGAAGACTCGATGGCCTCATGATTCGGAGTCCACTGCTTATATAGACGTCGGGATAATTGTTACATTGCTCTGCTGGGTACCATACCTCATTTGCTATCTAATCGTCCAATTTGTCCACAATAACCACTGACCCGCTATTATACAACCAGTCCTCAAACTCCGCTAAGTCGTCATGAAAGCTGTCGTCGTCTGGTTCCGCCAGTATCTGTGCCGGTCTCTGAACAGACGTGGTCGCAGATGCTTCGCGTGGCTGGATATTGAATGATTCAGCACGGAGTGCGCCATGCAGTTCGGGGATCAGAGATGGTGAATGCTGCAAAGTTGTCCTGATCGGAGGGCATTCGACACTTGGAGCTAGCGATGATGAAGGTACAGCGGCTGGCTCTACATCGAAGAGGCTTTCATCCAACACAAAATCTTCATCATCTTTCGGTCCGGGAGGAACATAAGCCCCGAGTGTCTCCTGCAGATGACCCGCGTCTTCCTCAGATCCAGAATCTGGAAGGAAGAGAGCCGGTTTCTTGGAGGTAAGTGTCTGTGAACGAACTCAGTCAGGCTTTTACCGGCGACCAACATGACGTTCCTACCTGCCGTTCTGAGAATGATTTATTTATCTCCATGGCGGGCCATTGGTTGGAAACGGTAGAAGCTTCTTCGTCATATTTGCTGCGCTTCGGCACATGTTGTGCGTTATAATCGTCATGTTTTCGTTTCTTAGCAGGCGGAGTAGCAAGATCAATGACTGCAGGCGGAGAGCTACGAGCAGGAAGTCCAGGAGAGGACTCTCTCCTCGGGATAGAACTGCCAGAGTTTCCAGGGTTGGGAAGGTCAACAGCGCGTATCAGAGAGTCGAAGCCAGAATCAGAATAGTCCGTTTCAGTGGGAGTCTTTTTCTGTCGCTTCGCAGGAGTCTTCTTAAAAGAGTTCAGCAGATCAGTAGGTTCAGGCAGTTCATCCGAGTCACTAAGTTCCGCGACATCCGGTAGTAGTGGTTGTCTGACGTCCCGAATATCAACAAAGTCGACGTCGAAGCTAGCAGCAGGTTTTCGCTTCCCATTGGTGAGATTTAGACCCGTGGGTGAGCGTGAAAGGTCCAGTTTACCATCATCGATCTTGATACGTTTCCCATTTGAAAGTTGAAGACGACCTCTAACATTGGTACTCGCATGTAGATCGTCCAGCTGCTGCAAGCGTTGATCTATTTTGGTCTTCGCCTTGGATATTACCTTGCTGACATCGTCGGCACGAATCTGATGGACAGTCGAATCATTCCCGGATAATTTGGGGTGAGATGCATGGCTGGATGCAACGCCTTCATCCGACGTAACCATCGTACGGCCCTTCGAAGTTGGCTTCGACACCCCTTCATGGCAGCTGTAGATTTGACACAGTCTTCAGCGATGAATGTGCTAAGCTTGAGTGGTGCGCACGCACCAAGAATGACGGCAACTTGTCTTGTCTTTGCACTTATGGTTGCATCTGCTAAGTGTCAGTCTTGAACGATACAATATATGACATGGATTACTCGTAATTCCCCTTGGGTATTTTCTTCGGGACAGTCGAATGCTTGTCGTTTGCGATTTTGGTGTTAGCATGAGCATCTGTGACAACACAATGAGGCAAGATTAAGAGTCGACAGGCAAATCAACTACCTTGCGTCATGGTGAGATCCTTTATCGGTACCTTTGCATCGTTAACGACATCGTCCATATCGTCGTCTATAGACATGTTCCAAAAGTCTGGGTCGTCTTCTAGGCCTTCGAGATCTCGTTCCTACCAGTATTATATTAAAAAATCATGAGAGCGAAAGATGATCTGACAACCCACCATCAAAGTTAATGGTCGAGTATTCATTGTTGGATACAGGTTGTGTGGCACATTCGGCTTGTACGTTTTGGAGACTGCGATACCAGCGATTGTTTCCTATCTTTACGTCCGAGGCCTGTCCACATTTATCAGAGTAACGTAGTGCTCACCGAGCTGATCATAACGGTCAATGACTGGCTGGGTTTGGTCAATTCGGCCACGATGCTGAATGTCTTAGAACCCTTCAGTACGCGAGTCCTAGAACAGCATCAGCAAGAGACTGACAGCAACGTAAGGAGCAACCTCACGGAATCCTGCGGAAGTCTACGAAGTCCAAATCCGAGTTCACCGTTAGGACCACTGTCCAATCCTGACCTTTGCTTCTGCTTTTCTTTGGCTTGGCACCGACACCTTCATCATGTAAAAGGCCGCATTTGATGGACAATTCCACCTCAACTGGCCCCTCTCCATTCTGGGTTGCTACATCGACCTCGGACACTTCAAGAAAATACTCGGGAAGTTGCTTCACAGACGCAAGCAACTCGTTACCAAATGGAGGTCGGCGATTGAGGAGCTATATGTTATCGTTAGCTGACAATACCTCATGAATGACAGACTTGCCTGTTCTAGTCTTAATGTATCTTGTTTCCGAAGCGACGTTAACGTCGAGATTCCAAACTGAGCTAGCACCTACGACAAAAATTGAGTTGTGTGCGTGAGGAAAGGCTATAAAAGAGACTGGCCTTGATCCTGAAAGACAGAGTCAGCATAATGGAAGACTGGAAGATTTAACAACGCTCACGATTTCTCTCCAATCTGTTCAATTTGACGAAGCACAGTTGGACGGTCCTCCCAAGTCTTCGCAGTAAGACAACGCAACCTGTCATCTAAGATTAGAGATGGCCGTGATGACATTGAAAAGGAATAGTCCGAACAGCTCCAAGCCATGCTTCACTTGTGCACCGTATTGCTGTTCGATGGCGACTTCGACCAGGGCTGTATGCGTTTCAGAGAGTTTAAATCATTTACATCACACGCAACGTACCTCGCGCTATTCTGGAGACATGTCTAAAGATTGTAATGCATTCAAGCTGAGGCTGATTATCACCGTTCTTGTATTCGGGATCATTCAGGTTAATGCCCCCAAGGACAGCCTAGTATTGGAAGGTCAATCCGAACGTCAATCTCAACAGGCAAATTATTACCTGAATATTCAAGAAGATCTTATCAGACGCCTTTTCAATCTTCTTTGGCTTGTAGCGAATATCGTCATGCGTGCGAAGTTTGCCGTAAATCTAGTCGCGTGAGTGAGTCCACAATGGACTGCTACATATTCTCCCTGGCGCACCTGCTTCTCTCCTGAGCGAATCTTGATGTCGGAGAATCTAAACGAATATGTATTAGCAGATGCTCTGCATGTTGTTTTCTGGCTACCGACTCTTCAGAAGCACATATGCCCTCCAACTTCAACGAATCAGTAGCTGGTATGGCCGAACAGAAGCCTGAGATACGCACCAACTCTCTGATAGATGCACGCGGTGGGAGTTTGAGGATAAGGCTCATCTAGAGGTATCATTGACGATAACACATTCTGAAGCGAAAACAAAGCTTACTGTGTTTTGTCGCACGTAATACTATAGCGTGTTAGCTTATGTTAGCTCACTTAGGACTGTTGAATCTTCTGGAACGTACCTTGCTCATGATGTCGCCGTAAGCAGTCGAGCACAACGATTCACTATCACCTTCCGATTTGGCAACCATCTCGTTCGCTTGTAACGTCTTGATGCTACCCGTGACCATATCATCAATCTTTTCCTGCCATGTCTGAGTGCTTTCTTTGCCAATGGCGTAGTGCCTCGTATTTCTCTGTATCCGTTGGAAGAGAAACGAGTTATGCAGCCACGCCTTAGCTGATTCGATGCTCGTTATCGTTCCCAAACCGATCTCGGAATTGATATGCTCGGAGAGGTTCTTGTGCAGACAGCTTTCGAGGTTGGTCTGGCCTTGAACAAGTGCCTTGTATTTGGCCTCTAATTGGGTTTCACACAGAATGACGGCCACACCTTCGGTATCTGCGGAAACGGTGAGGCAACGACCTATGAATTAACCATAATGCTATTCCTACCAAATTGCGGACGACCCTGTTATACTCCCGCTGGTTACTTTTGACCGCCAGAAAGAATGACACTGATACTCACAGCACGCCCCATCATCTGGATGATATCAAGGTCAGAGTACTCTTGCGATAGGTTGTTTTGGAACATCTTGACGCCTTTGATGACAACGGTATGGGCCGCTATCGTGGGTACTCCATCAGCACACCGGAACACTGGACGACATTCAGATCACGCACGTAGGTTCACTCCAACGGCCAAAGTCTACCCCGAAAAGTGAGCAAAGAGCACAGCTGAACTTTCATAAACTCACAGACGTCGCTGTTACAACACGTAGCGTGCCTTTCAAATACAAATCTTCGGTAAGTCGGCGATCATCCATCGTCATACCGGCGTGATGCACGCCAATACCGCAGACAGCCAATTCTATCGATATCAAGAGCAGACGGACAAGAAGAAATACCAAAATATCACATACTATCAAGCCTTTTGTCGTGGAAGGCGCGATCAATCCTAGAAACAAGTGGTTGTCAATTAATACAATAAAGGTGCCTGACTCTCACCACTACCTTCGTGGTCTAGCCCAAGGAAGCATTTTCTTCTTTTCCGTAGCGTCTTCATATTCCTTCAGAAGTTGTTCCGCCGTGGTCATCACACCTGGAAAATCTGTCAAGCAAACAAGATAATTCAGAGAGTGATCCTATTTACCCTTTCTGGTTGCGCAGAATACAAGTATGGGTTTGTTGATGGAGTGCTGTTGAAGGATCCCGTACAAGCGGTAGTCGAGAATGCGAGTGAATTGAAAGTCATTTTGATCTTGTTTGCGAGGTATCCCATAGATATGGCGAGTGAGCTTGCAAGGTCGATATTCTTCGCCAAACTAAAAGGTGGTCAATCGAAGAGCGTGATCCCTAGGACAAACCGTATGCATACCTCTTTAACAATGGCGGGGCCACCGTTTGGGCCCCTACCGATCCAATTGGCAACGTCTTGAATGTTTGGCACCGTGGCCGACACACACATGAAACGAACGCCAGTGCCTCGGGTTTTCATACGTGAGATAACAACTTCTAGGGTGCTTCCTCGGGAATCATTGAGAATATGGATCTTTGTGGTCATGTTATTGGTAGAAGTATTGAAGTGACCGCGGGACACATACTTCATCTACCAGAAATAACTGGATTTGTGATAAGATATTCCCATGTTCAGACCTAATACAAGTCACACGAGTAAGTTGGGCGCATGTATGCTAGAAAACACTTACCAATTCCTGGTTAAGCTATCCCACTTCTCCGCCGTAGTGACACTGGAGTGCGTTGAGTCAGTCAGTCTCAACACTAGGACTTATCATACGATCCTACATGATAGACGCATCCCGAGCATCACCCCAAGCACTCTTGCCGAAATGAACGGTATCTCCGGTCAGCTCACAGCCTAAAGAGACATTAGGTAGGTATCAGAATATGGGCGGCAAATGCATACATTTGATACCGAGAGGCTGGAATTTGGTCGTCCAATCACGGTATTTCTCAGAGCAGAGGGCCTATCAATCAGGTGAGATCAATTTGCATACGAAACTTATTTATGAACCTTGGTAGGGGCAACGTAAATGCACTTGGATGCACGCCCATGAGCCGCGGATAGCATGCGGATGATTGAAAGCTCAAAGAGCACAGTCTTTCCACTGCCGGTAGGAGCTAGAAACCTCTGCATGATGCCAGATATTTGACAAAGAGTCTAACGTGCTACGTACAGCTTATGACCTAATGGCGACGTTAGAAACAGCCAAGCTAACCACACGATGGACCTACCATGTTGTCGTCATGATGTATAACCTCGTCGAAGCACTCAGACTGAACAGCATTGAAAACTCCGAACTTGAATAATGTTCTGTAGATGTCAGCTTTGAAAGAGTGAGCATGGATGTATCAGTTTCAGCAGCAGTGGTGAATCTGCGACATACGTAGGTCTAAAACTGGTCGCAAACGGATACCGGGGTTATCTCCCGTTCGTGACTGTAATTGAGCAGAAGCCATTGTGGGTGTACTATGTTGATCAGATATGGCTACAGGCGTTTGACCGAACGCTCTGCCTTGCCCTGACCCTGGCTGTATGCGTCGCGACTGAAATTCAAACGGTGCAGCTCGAGGCTGATTGCGTAGCGCTATAATTATAG
Source organism: Somion occarium (assembly GCA_964035595.1). Lineage (NCBI taxonomy): Eukaryota > Fungi > Basidiomycota > Agaricomycetes > Polyporales > Cerrenaceae > Somion > Somion occarium. The sequence continues at coordinate 3,091,939 of OZ037946.1, forward strand.
AGGTTTTTACTCTGAATCTGACATCGTACCAAATAGCTCACGCTGATACCACTGAGATTGGGGACGCTGGAAGGATGTTGCGTGAGCACGAGTATTGTGACCAACATCTGAGTAGCCAAGGGTGGTATCGTCGTCAGGCGGCGTCATATTATTTCCATAGCAGTCTCCGACGTTAATGTCTCGCTGCAATGGATAGGACTGTCGATAGGTAGAAATATCGTTTATTGAGCGAGTGCGTCCCGGTGGACACGGGGATGAGTGTTCTAGCGTTGTTGATCAAGTTGCATGAGGGAAAATGGAGTATGAGAACAAATTCACCTATTTCACTCATATATTCACCGGAATCTCCTTCAGCAGCGTACGTGTAATCGTGTTGCGACGGACCCATACCAGAGTCGCTGAGATATGACTCGTCAAAATCACTTGGGTCAAACCCGCAGTCTCTGGCCATCTCTTCAAAGGTTGGACTGTCCATCACAGTAAGGGCACATCAAGCAGACGGGGTTATGATGGTGGATTGAGACCAACCTGCCGTGAAAAGCGGTAGATTGTCGAGCGCGTCCTGACATGTGACCATGATATGTCACAGCAGCTGCCTGTGACGGCACGCGTATGGAGACCGGGCCTGGCTCTGCAGTGTGCACCTTGCATTTGATCCATATAGTACACTCACTCGGATACACCATTTTGGTATCGACGAAATACAATGAGTAAGAAGGAGGACGTCGACGCAGCGAAGTTAGAGGAATACATCGAGAAGTCGGCTTGTTATCCTTCCCTCACGTTCATATCCTTAGCTCACGCTACATATCATTGATGTAGGATTCATTACTCAGAACGATACTCGGACGAGGAATACGAATATCGTCATGTTATCCTACCTCGACCTCTCTTCAAGATGATTCCCAAACAGTTCTTCAATCCTGATAACACCGGTACCCTACGGCTGCTCACTGAACGTGAATGGCGAGGAATTGGAATCACGCAGAGCCTAGGATGGGAACACTATGAGGTGCACGGTGAGCAAGTTATATTGTCTTATGCATAGTAGTGACTCCGTATTGAACGCGTCAAATAGCACCCGAACCACATGTCCTTCTTTTCCGACGACCAAAGAACTTCGATGAGCAGATCATGAGACAGCAAGCTGAGATGCAACAATTAGCTGCCGGAAAGGTCGGGAGGAAGAAGTAAACCATCATTCTTTTGCAAGACATCAATGGGTTCCCCCTTCGTGTTTTTCACCCGCCGATTTCTGCTATGTTGGTCTTTGGCAACCCCCGCTTTCTGTCACCGTTTAATTCGTATTCCTGGACTTTCTGTTTTATTAGATTCCGCGCTCTGTAGCACACATCGTATTGCTCTCTATCGCAATCTCGCCTGACTCGAATTTGTCTTTGGGTTTATTGGCCTCGTGCCTTGTCGTCATGTTCTGCGTATCCCAATTATCATTACTGTGATCTATTTGGCATAGATACTTGGCCTGGCATGAGCTTACATCTGCGTTGCTTCAAGAGTGACTTCTATGTCTAAGCATCATGGTAAAGAATGTGGCGTTGAAGATCGAAAGTAGTACACGTGGAATGAATGAGGCTATTGTTCGACACGATAAGATTAGATCGCTTCTCATATTGTACTCGGTTCAACCAAGAAGGTACTCCGAGAGCCGCTTGCCGTCATCGCGGGGTATACTTACGAATCGAATTCGCAGGGCTCGAAGCTTGAACCAGAACCAATCGTATTGTATGCAGCGGCTTCTGGCAAGTCGCCCTATATCCTTTTCGCCCATACTGCGACGACCCTTCACTCGAAATAGATTGAAACCACCGCCACGACTTTTCCTTCGCACAATGGCCACACCTTCCCAGGATATCCAGTGGCAGCATGTTCAAACTAAGGGTCCGACACCATCATATAATGTCTTCCCCAAGCCTGTTCGCAAGTCAGAAAACGATGATCGAGAATACAGGATTATTCGGTTAGAGAACGGTTTAGAGGCTATGGTCATCCAAGATGCTACGGCGGATAAAGCTGCCGCCAGCTTGGATGTTGCGGTTGGACATCTTCATGACCCCGTGAGTGCCAGTGATCCTTAAATATTTTGAGAAGAACTAAATGGTTCTCAGGATGATATGCCAGGCCTTGCACACTTCTGCGAGCACTTACTTTTCATGGTTTGCAAATAGTTATCTACCTGGCTTCTTCAGAATCTCATCGAATTATGCGTCTAGGGTACTGAAATTTATCCTAAGGAGAATGAATACTCAGAGGTATGTGTTTTCAGTTCGCCCTTTGAATGAATATCTGAACATTACGCCATCTGTAGTACCTGGCAAAGAACAATGGCTATTCGAATGCATTCACAGGCACCACGAATACGAACTACTTCTTTACAGTCTCTACGGGAGCGCTGTCTGGCGCTTTGTCCCGCTTTGCGGCCTTCTTCCACTGTCCACTCTTCGACCCTTCATGCACGACACGCGAACTCAATGCTGTGGACTCCGAGCACAAGAAGAACCATCAGAATGATATTTGGCGTATCTACCAGATCAACAAGCATTTAAGCAAAGAAGGCCACCCTTGGAGGAAGTTTGGTAGTGGTAACAAGGACAGCTTGACCAAGGTTGGAAGGGAGTTGAAGGCAAAAGGCTTATTGAATGGAACATCCAGATCTGCGACAGGAAGCCTGGCTGCTACGCCTAGTGCCTCAAGAGTTCCCTCACCAGCTCCGTCTGCTGGCGAGTCGGAGGATGACGGCGGTGTTGTCGGAAGGGAAACTAGAAGGCGACTTGTCGAATGGTGGAGCAAGGAGTACGATGCTAATCGTATGCGACTATGCGTCATAGGCAAAGGTCTGTCGAATTGCTATCTAATTTACTTGTCAACATGCCATGTTCATGCAGCTTTATTTTATTAGAACCCGTTGAGGAGCTGTCTGATCTTGTTAGCAAACTGTTTTCCCCTATACCAAACAGTAACCTCGATCCTTTGCCAATGATTCCGGAACATCCATTTGGACCTAATGAAACAGGCGTATGTGAACGGCTCATAAGACGATGTACTGTTACTGATTGTGTTTCGTCTTTGGTAGACCCTTGTGTCCGTTCAGACAATCATGGGCTTCCATGCGCTCGAAGTCTCCTTCCCTCTTCCGTATCAGCCTCCGTTTTGGCGTCATCAACCTGGAAATTTCCTCGCCCATTTCATCGGTCATGAAGGTCCTGGTTCACTTCACTCGTACCTCAAGCATAAGGGTTGGGTCAGTGCACTAAGTGCTGGTCCTCAGCCTCTTGCGCGAGGCATTGCAATGTTTAAAGTAACCCTTCGTTTGACCAAGGAGGGCTTCGGTACGTCTGGATTTCTCAGTTGTTTACACCTTTTCCCTCAAAGTTTGGATAGAAAATCACAGGGAAATTACGCTTGCTGTATACAAGTACCTTTCGCTTCTCCACTCGTCTGAGTTCCCGGCTTGGTATCAACGCGAGATTCGGACGATCCGGTCCATGCAGTTCCAATTCGCAGAAAAGCGCCGACCGGAGGATTACGCCCTTTGGGTTGCGGAACATATGTCATGGCCTGTACCTCGCGATGCGATCATTAGTGCACCTCGAGTGGTTGAAGATTGGGATTCCAAAAACCCGCTTGGACCTGGAGGAGGTGAGAGAGAAGTGCGCGAGACATTGGAGGGCCTCAATGTAGAAAAGGGAAGAACAGTTTTGATGGCGAAAAAGGAAGAACATGAGAGAATCGCTGGGGTGAAGGACTGGCAGACCGAACCATGGTATGGAACTGGGTTTGCAGTAGAACGATACGATGAGGAATTTGTCAAGCAGGTCTGTGTCTTCCTGTTGATACTTTTTGTGACGCTCATCATCTCTTCAGGCACAAAGTCCCAACGATATTGCTGAGCTCTTTTTGCCTGGGCCGAATGAGTTCATCCCGGAAAATCTTAAGATCGAGAAACGGGAGATTGAAACGGTAATTTATCTGTCATTGACTCCACACATTTGGTGCTGATTTACCGTAGCCAGAAAAACGACCTCATCTTATTCGGAAAACACCGCTATCTGAACTTTGGCACAAGAAGGATGACCAGTGGTGGGTTCCAAAAGCACAGGTCATCATTGATATCCGAACGTAAGTGCGGATTCCTGCGATGTGTTTTTGAATCTTAGTTTTGTGCAGGCCAGTGGCGAACGAATCTCCGCGAGCTTCAGCTATGACTCGGTATGTGAATCAGGCAACTTATTCCTCTTCCTTGAACCTACATAGTTCAACTCGCTTTCTTCTAGTCTTTTCGCTGAACTAGTGACGGATTCCCTGACCGAGTACTCTTACGATGCCGATCTCGCTGGATTGACGTACTCGTTTGCATCCCACAACCTCGGCGTCTTCGTGTCTCTCAACGGATATAACGATAAGCTTCACGTTCTTGCGAAGGACATCTTCGAGAAGGCACGTACTCTGATCGTCAACCCAGAGAGGCTCGAGACGAAGAAACAAGAGCTCAAGCGGGATTGGGAGAATTTCTTCTTTGAGCAATCCTTCCGATTGTCGGATTACTTCGCGAGATATGTTCTCACTGAGAAACATTGGCTCTTGCAGGAGAAACTGGATGAGATTTCAAGTGAGTAGTGGAACAGTGATATTCAGGTGTGACTGAACAAACCTCTTCACCAGCCATTACTGCGGAAGAAGTACAAGCTCATATCGCAAGGCTCTTGTCCGAAGTGCAGATTCGTGCGTTGATAGTTGGAAACATGTACAAAGACGTATGTCTCGCCCACATTGCACATATCGCTGATTGACGTTTACATCAATTCACAGGAGGCAATCCGCCTTATGGAACAAAGCGAGGAAATTCTTCAAGCGTCACCAATTTCCTCCGATCAACTGTATGAGACTGCTCTGTTCCCACCCCAAGGTTAGTCGTTAGGATTCAAGATCGCATCTGCTTCTGAACGCAGTTCTTTCCGCAGGTTCGAACCTTATTCTCTCAACACCGGCGTCCAATCCAAATGAACCAAACTCTGCTCTGACGTACTTCATTTATGCGGGCAGCCTGCTTGATCGCCGGTTACGAGTTATCTCTTCTCTGGTAATCCAACTCCTGACCGAGCCTGCGTTCAACATCCTGCGCACCAGAGAGCAGTTGGGTTATATTGTATCATGTTCCCCATGGACATTGTCAGGGGACGGAGTGAGGGGAATTCGTATCGTGGTTCAGAGCGAGCGCTCGCCTGCGTACCTTGAGCAACGAGTGGACGCCTTCCTGGACGAAATGAAGGAAACTATTGAGAAAATGCCGGAGGATGAGTGGGAAGCGCAAAAGGAAGGTCTCAAGCATAAATGGGTCGAGAAACACAAAAATATGAGCGAAGAAACCAATAGTTATTGGCCTCATATCGACTCTGGCTACTTGGATTTCCTTCGCCGTAAGTCACTAATGGTTTCATATTGGGTGACTTATAATCCTCACTTCATCTATCACAGGCGATGAGAACGTTGAAATTCTCCCCAGCGTCACTAGGGAGGAAGTCTTGTCATTCTTCAACACTTACGTTCATCCTGCTTCATCAAGCCGTGGCAAACTCTCAGTGCACGTCAAGTCTCGGAAACCTCGACCAGCGAAGATCAGTCTTCCTGCCATCGACGCGATATCAGAACTGGTCGCAAGCAATGGCGTCACGCTCGACCCGCAATTCAAGGAAAACCTCACGACCGACGGTGAACCATCTGTTGAGCAACTAACTGCTGCTCTGAAGGATGCGTTCGTCTCTGCGCAGGTATCCCCCGAACAATCTCAGCAGATTGCTTCTCATGTTTCCGCCATTTGTGAGAAATTCCCGGCAGACAGCGCAGACGAGGGTCAGTTGCCGGAGAACGCGAAGGTGATAGAAGATCCTAAAGTTGTCAAGGCAGAGCTGAAGAGATCGGGCCCGCCAAAGCCTGTTACAGATTGGGGTGATCTACCTATTTCTAGATTCTAGTTGTCTTTGAAGGTCTATCGATGGACTTTAATGTATTTTCCGTATTCTAGACATCTTTATTGTGTAACTCCTTTGGATACGCAGTCAGAAACCCCAAGCAACGTGTTTGGTAGATGCTCGCAGTGACGTTGTTGACTAACTTGACTTAACCTTCGAGTCTTTCAACAACGTTGCATCAAGACACAAGTGCACATGTGCACCATAGTACGTAAATAGACAGTAACTTCTCCTACATTTTACTACTGATTGTCATCCGAGTCACATCTACAAGCCGACAGATACATAAACCACGCTAGCTCGCTAGTGCACCTTTTCAGTTTCTCCTGCACCCGCCGTAGTGCATTTTTTCGGCTATAAGTATGTCCTCACCGCTGCCATCTCTCGAGCAACTGGAGTCTCTCAAATCTGCGATAGTCAAGAAGCGGCCTTATTGCAGCGGCACTTTACGGCTGCCTGCTGAGAATTATCTCCTTTTCTTCGCCAAAGGAGAGGACGGCCAGTACGTGTTGTTCTGTTTACAATCAACTCCGGCGGCGGGTTGCTGATCGTATAATTGTAGTCGTCTTGACTTCACTAATCCCGATAAGGTGGTACTCGAGGAGCTCGCTCAAGCATGCGACATCGCCACCTTCGGTGTGAACCAACAAGATACCCTTGACGAGTCTTATCGCAAGGCTGGAAAGCTTGATTCTCAATATTTTGCACCAAAGTTTGATCTACAGCGATCGGGGCTTGTGGGACTTATCCAGGATGACTTATTAGAGGGCCCGCGGGCCAGTAATGAGATTCGTGCTGAACTTTACAAGCTGAATGTGTATGGTAGGACACTCTCACACAGTCGGCAGTATTCTCGATCTAACTTCAATTTATACAGGCCCTGGATCGTTCTTCAAGGCCCACAAGGACACACCACGAAGTGAGAAGATGTTTGGTTCTCTCGTACTCATCCTCCCCACCCCTCATGAGGGTGGATCTTTGGTCCTTCGTGACAATGGCAATGAGTGGACGTTTGATTCCGCGAAGGCCGTCAACGGGACGGATGGTCCTGAAATCGGATATGTCATCTTTTATAGTGACGTTGAGCATGAGGTTACCGAAGTCAAGTCTGGATATCGCGTCACACTCACCTACAACCTTTACTTCGAATCTCCTACTGCGGAAACTAAGCATAAGAGTCTCCACGGTCACGGCCAGAAACTGAAGGAAGCCTTCCAGAATTTGTTGGCGGAGACAACATTTTTGCCCGATGGAGGTAACCTTGGCTTTGGTTTGCATCGCCAGTATCCAATAAATCTCAAAGAGAAGAGTCTCCAATACCTGCTCGAGTGTCTCAAAGGCAGTGACGCTACACTCTATCGTGTTTGCCAAGAACTCGGACTCAGCGCTCAGTTCAACCTTGTGTATGAAGAACGCGACGAGTCAGGTGCTGTTCTCTGCAACACGTTGCCCGTTGAGCTGGAGGGGGCCTACGTCGAGATGAACCTGCTCACGCTAATCCGCGAAGAACATGGAGGAAAGATGATTGAAAGAATAGACGACTACTATGACGACGATGATAGTGAGGAGGGCGGCGTAGATATGGAAGTGTTCTGGGTGACAGAGCTCAGCAAGTTGACGAAAGTCAAAAACAACTATATTGCCTATGGAAATGAGCCTAGCATTGGCTACATCTACGGCTATGGCTGCCTTGTCGTCAAGGTCGGACCGTTTGGTAAAAGAGAGACTGTGTAGTATAGGATTAATCCTGTATCATTACAGAGTGTTTCCTTGTACATGTACGGTAGGTGGAATGTTTGATTCGGTACTTACTCGCTTGCTAAATCGGTGGTAGTTCGTGACACGTCACACACTAGTAAGTTGTTATCTGGCTTTAAAATATAGTGAAGTAGTGTGACCGTGATGGTTAATGGATGTATTGAGGGAAAAATAGGGTAACAAACTGGTAACAGTCGCTTGCCTTCCCAGCGACAGCCAACAAGTCCGTCCCTCCTCACTCCTGGTCCCCTTCCATTCATTTAAACACAAACAGTCATGACTTCCACTCCTGCTGAAGAGATTCGCGCCAACTCTTATGTTGGTTTCGATACTATCACCCAGCAGATTGAGCACAAGCTCTTGAAGCGCGGTTTCCAGTTCAACGTAATCGTGGTTGGTTCGTAACTGGAGTTACATCTCAGTTCATGGCATACATCTGACGTGACGACCATCTTCGTCTCTTTAGGTCAGACCGGTTTGGGAAAGTCGACGTTGATCAACACTATCTTCGCGTCGCACTTGATTGACTCGAAGGGACGGTTGGAGGCTGATGAGCCAGTCAGACAGACGACTGAGATTCACCCGGTATCGCATGGTACGTCAATCTGTTCTCGTTTCTCCCCTTTCTCTCTGACACACCTTCTACGCAGTCATCACTGAGAATGGCGTCAAGCTGCGTCTGAACATCGTCGACACTCCTGGCTATGGTGACCAGATCAACAATGAGAACTGGTGCGCCTTCTCTTCGCTTCCCAATCAAGCACCTGCTGAATCTTTGTAGCTGGGACCCCATCATCAAGTATATCAAGGATCAACATAGTGCATACCTCCGCAAGGAGCTTACTGCTATGCGTGACCGACACATCCAAGATACACGTATTCACTGCTGCTTGTTCTTCATTAACCCCACTGGTCACTCGCTTCGTGCCATTGATATCATTGTCATGAAGAAGTTGAGTGAGGTTGTCAACGTGGTTCCCGTCATTGCTAAGTCAGACAGCCTGACACTCGAGGAGCGGGACGCGTTCAAGCAGAAGGTGTGTCCACTCTTTCACAACTATATTCCAAACAAAGGTTTATTTGCTGCTATTAGGTTCGCGCTGAACTGACCTACCACAACATTCGTCTGTACCCCTTCGACACTGAGGAGAACGACGATGAAGAGATTCAGCTCAACGAGCGTATCCGAGTAAGAAAAGCCTGCTAACTGAAGGATGCACATGCTAACGCTTACTGTACAGAACATGATTCCCTTCGCCGTTGTCGGGTCAGAACGCGAAGTTATCATTGACGGCAAGCCCGTCCGTGGCCGAAAGAACCGTTGGGGCGTCGTCAACGTTGAGGATGAGACTCACTGCGAGTTTGTCTACCTCCGAAACTTCCTTACCAGGTTCGACCACTTTTTGACGCTCTCGATGTATATTGGTTTAACCAGTCTTGTAATTCTAGGACACACCTACAGGACCTCATCGAGACGACTGCTCAGATCCACTACGAGGCATTCCGTTCAAAACAACTCCTCGCGCTCAAGGAGCAGACCAATCCTCGCCCACAGTAAACCTTTTACAGGCATCGTTGAAGCGTTTCGTTCGTACTATCTCTCCTTGCTGGAACGTGCGGTTCCGTGTGTTGTTGATACCCCAGGTTGTCTTTGCCGTGGAATTTTCTTTGGATGGTTAGTAGATGGCATCAGTACTGGTTGTCCGTCTTCCTACATTCTCGCCCGCTCGTTTGCCTTCCTTTTCAGCCTTTTGTGTTGAATGACTGCGCAGGACTATTTCTCTCCGTTGTTTGTCGTTCCTGATCTGCTGGTTCTTTACTTTGTCATCATACGTTCTTTACTCTAATACCACTATCTCGACTACAACCTGCCAGAGAGTACTCAAGCAGGCCCTTGCCTTGGCGCGCGAAAAGAAGGGTGAAGTATGGATTGGAAGGCACCAAGGTTCATACTCAGCCTAAACCACTACAGTTCCATTACTGGCTCCCAGAGTGTCGAAACAGGCTACTGCACTTTGAACCCTGGAATGTATTCCAACTTCTTGGATTCAAGCCTGACTGACGGTGAGATATGGAGGCGTCGACTAGAGTGAATGAAGGTGGCTCTTTAAGCTTCAGCTGCTGGCACTCGTGTACCAGACCATCCCAGTCGAGCGCATCATAGCACCATGGGATCCTACTTGAAAGTGTCATATGAAGATCATCATATGCCTCGATTTCAAACCTCACTTCTTGTAGTGACGGCCATTGCCGTACTTGATGCAGCAACGAAAGGACGACGGTCCAGGTATCGGGGGAAATCATTGGCATCAGTCCAAACGTGAGGACTCGAACGTGAGCATAGATATGGGCGTGTAAGGCCTGAAACCCGATCGCACGATTTTTGGCACATCTGTGAGTCTACATGAGATACTAACCTTGTATCGTGAATAAGAGAAGTTGACTCACCATTCGCCCCGACGAACATCCCTAGACGAAGATGTTGCAGATGAGGTCCAACCTCGTACATCCACTCGGCGACACCAGCTTCGAAGTATTCCTCAGAACATACATGGATTAACTGCAGGGCTAGGGATGTAGGGGTGGACTGGACCCCGCCTTTCCTGAACAGCGATATCCATGCATGCCACGACCAATCCGGTGTAAATGCCTCGGTGACATGTTCAATATGGAGAGGTCCTGGGTCCGTCTCTATGGATGGGACACAGTGCATCACCTCGTCTAGGAGAAGCTCGCGAACGTATGGTATATAGTACAACAAATCGAGAGCAACAGGTATAGGGACCACACTATCGGGTTGGACCAGCGAGAATCTGAATAGAAGTTTATCCAATGATTTTGTTGGAGGCGGCCACGAATCCAATCCGCCATAAAATGAACTGCTGGTGAGCTCCGAATCCCAATGCAAGGAATCGAGGGTAAGGGTCTTCAGAGACGGAAGGAGGTTGAGAATGGACATGAGAAGAAAAGCTCCGATGATACTTATATCACTGATCGAGGTCGCTTTCTATGTCATCGGGATTCTTGCGCCTATCTTGTATGGTTAAATGGCGAACATCGCAGGCGATATATAGGTAGTCATGCAGAAAGCCGATGAAGGACTCGAGGGATCTCTCGTCGTCACGTTCAACAGTTCCAGCGAGGCTGAGTGTAGTAAAGAAGTGATACCTGCATGCGTTAAGCCATATCCGACTGACGATCGAACATGTGTTCAGAGTCTCTGGGTCATCATGGAGATAGTCAATGATATTGTCGACCAGTTCAGGAGGTACTGTAGTATGGATGACATTCTGTCTGTCGACTGTGTTAGCTTTTATCGATATACACTGAAGGAGAGCCGATACTGGATGATTACCTTGAACGCGAAGTTTCTCCACAATGCAAGTGCGCACGGCAGGCAGAGACGTGGACCTGAGGCACAAAGGTGTCTAGTACAAATGCTGCCCGTGGGGTGCGTGTGAAACAGAGTGATCGATGGCTGTATTTGAACACAGAGGTAGATTATACTACCATGGTAGAGCCTGCATTTCTCAATTCTAGATGCAAGATGAAGGCATACGTAAGCCATCTGAACCAGGAATGGTGCTCTAGGCAGTTTCCTCAGCTACTTTGGCAAGGTCTTTTGGAATTTGAAGTTGGATGGCAAAGGTCGAAAAGTTACCCCTGGCAGTAATCCATTATTTTGGCTCCATGGGGCTACATTTCTGCCTTTCATGCTTTTCTATGTGTGTATCTTCCTACAACAATTCTTCCATTGCTATGCATTGAATAACAGGCGGTGATGGGCACTACTAAAGAGGCAGGACTATCAAAGCTCTTACACAACATACACAAACATATCGAATAATAATTATATTATTTCCACGACGTTACTGGTGTGCAACCGGGTGCTGTACAATTGCAAGAAAATATCAGCTTGACGCTGATCATGGGTTTGCCTATTTAATTTGGTTCTAGAGATAGTCAACGACGACGATGAGTGAGGAAAGCGATGGAAGTTTCGAGAGCCTCTCCTGCCGAACAATAAGCGCGGACTCCTACGTCAAAACGAGGTTGTGCGCTTCATCCCCGACTTTCCTACACTCTCATTCGATTGTTTCTTCTTACTTTCTTAATTCTCACTTCAATACTTGAAACTGCAACGATGGCTACGATTCCTCCGAGCATGGCACCCTCGACTGCCAATTGGCATTGGAAGAACAAAACCGTCACTCCTTGGGCGAAGGCGTGGTTCGAGCGCGAACTTGTTACGCTTTCGATCAAGGGAGAAGGTTCAGAAGAGGCCGGTGTTTCAGAGGTCGTCGATTTTGAAGGTGATGCTGAGTTGGGTCAGCGAAAGTCGAAGTGCGTCATACCTTCCATGTAGCTGATCAACTGAACGTTCAACGTTCATTCGTCTTAGATTGCTCACAATTTATGACTGCCGAGTGGGCCTTAAATGGAAGGGTACTGCTTCGGATGGCACCGAAGTCGAAGGCAAAGTGACGATTCCTGAAGTATCGCATGAGAACGCCATTGATGGTATCTCGAGTTACATTGTATGTATCAATTTCTCATTGTTTCAACTGTGCTCAATCTTAAGCATCATTCAGTACGAATGGTCTTTGACCACACCCTCCACTCCCACCGTAGAGGCTCTATTCAACTTGGTCAAGGCTCGTCTACCAGTGGCGCTTGAGACCAAGTTTGCCGAGTTCCCTAGCGCAATCATTGAAACTCATGGCAAGGACTTGACGGTCAGCGCCGATACCAGTCGTACTGGCACTCCCGCACCCCCAACATCTAATATTCCTGTCGCATCTGGCGCGTCCCTCGCAACGATTGCAGCCGCCGCCGCCAAACCTGCACCGAGGACGGAAACGAAGAAATTAAACACTACGACGGTGTCGGTAGATGCAAACTTCATGGCTTCAGCTGATGATCTGTTCTCGATCTTGACGGACGAGAAGAGGATTCCTGCCTGGTCGCGTGCGCCTGCGAAGGTAAGCGTGGAAGCCGAGTACGGTTGGCTGTCGTTCTAACAGATTCATATCACAGTCTAATCCTCAACCCGGCGCTGAGTACTCATTGTTCGGTGGTGGCGTCAAGGGTAAATACATATCACTTAACCCTCCAAAAGAGATCAAGCAAACTTGGGCACTCGAGAGCCCCACCTGGCCAACAGGTCTGCCCGCATATTCCTAGTTCAATTCCTAAGCTGACATGTTGTCTACGCTTAGGTCATTTCGCCACCCTGACCACCACATTCGACCAGTCCTCGGATTCTACAAAAGTGACTTGGAGCCTGGAAGGCGTCCCAACGGGTTTCGAGGACGAGATCACACGAAACCTCCAAGGATACTAGTAAGCAACGCCGTCTCGTTGTTCGCGTTCTACATGTGCTAACATACGTTCTTAGCGTACACGGCCTCAAATCGATTGGGTATGTACAAATTTCCTATCACACTCCCCCTTCCTCCACGAAATCGGACAATGCGCGACAAAAACGAACGAGCGCCAAGCTATCGTCATCTTCCTCTTCTCAACCTTATGTAGCCATTGGTCTCGCTCTTCTGGCCCTTGTCGCGGCATTCTCCATTCCCTATCTTTCTCAGTAACTTTCTTTGTATCTTGGGACAGTTTAATTAACTTCCTTGGCGTTTTTTCTTGTTAGGTTGGGTTCTGAACTATGATGCGGCGAACTCCTCAACAGCGCATGCTCGTCAACGGAAGGCAAGTCGGGTCTCAAGTTCATTCAACCTCGGTCAAACAAAGACGGACTTAAGGATGAAATAGAGACGGATATACAGTACGATAGGATAGAAGTTCTTGTATTCAGGGTCTTGAAACCCTGGACAAATTGTACAACGAAATATATACATACATCATTTAAATCACAACACAACGAGTCTCAGAAGGGGAAACTACACAAGCTAGTTAAGACTGTTCAGCATTCATTAATATCGTGAAGTTCCATATGCGAGAACAGAGAAAGCCGAATTGATACAGGATGGGATTGGAGTAAAAATACGTAGATGGCGAGCAGCGGGGAATATAGGACAATGCAATGATACTTAGATGCTGTGGCGAGGAATAGAGAACGAAGACGAAAAATATACTTAGACAACATGGCAGCAATAGAAATCCAAATCGACGAAATGGTACTAATGCGAAGACGGCGGATCGTCATGCGGATGTATAGGTGGGGATGTGGGAGGCTTTTTCCTTCGTATCGATTGAGGTAAGGAGAACGATGGGATGAATGAAGATGCGTTCCGTTTCCGACGATGAGCTGGTGCACTACGTTCAGATAGATTGCTTTGTAGTCTTCGTAGCGCAGGTCCACCTTCTTCCATTGCGAAGTCAAAGCCATGATGGACAGAACGAATGCCTGTGGACATATCGGTTCGGGCAGCAACGCCTTTGCGGCGGAGATGTTGTGAACGAGCACTCGGAGTGCGTCGAAGATGGGCGACACCGCCTCTTTGCCGGTCACGAGCGAAGTCGCGCTCTGGATGCAGTTTGTGGATGTATCGCACGGTATCGATATCGCTCGGTGTGAAGATAAACTTGTATGCTTTTGCGGCATAGCGAGGTAAGAGGGAGAGTGGGATGACAAGGAGCATGCCAAGCCAGAAGTAGGCCGATGTGAAGAGGTAGTGATCGTTGCCAAAGATAGGGGTGGTGAACCATCCAGGAGAAATAACAGAGTAGATAGCCTATGCCAACACGTATTAGTAAAGTGGGCGCACATTGGGAAAAGTTCAACTTACAGTGTACGCCCAGATCAAGACGATTTCTATACCTAGCGCCCAGAATACCCAGACTGTCCAGGCTGCGATATTCAAACCATTGAAGAGCGTCACAACCATGACGGCAGCAATGGCAATCGTCTACAAAGAAGTATGTCAGGATCAACAATATGACGGAGCAGTCGTTATCACTTACTGTCGCAAACTCGTACTGGTAAACTGCATAACCGTCAGTCCTGGAGGTCGTCGTCCAATAGGTGTACACCAGCAGGAAGAATATGATGGCCGACTGCATTGGCGATATGAGCAAAGGCAATAATTGAGCGTAAGATAAAGGACTAACCTGGTAAACGCCATCGATCATATAGATAACAAACAACTTGAGGCTAAAGTACTCTCCTCGTCGCGGGTGAGCATACAATTCAGGCAGGTCCATCAGAACATGATCGTCTATAATATTCGTCAGTGGTAGGTTCGCTCAAAACGAGTTCCGAAAGTGTGACTTACCCACGATACGGTCGAAGAGACCCATTGCAATGACGGGAAGGATAGTCCAGAATGAGTTCCAGAACAGGAGGTAAGTATACTCGAAGAGGCTGCAGCAAATGGTCATTATATGCATGGAAATAGAATGAGAGGCCACTCACTATTGACTACTCCAAGCGCAATAGATCATGAACCAAAACAAGGCGCCAACGCAAACAATGTTCTTGTAGAAGAAGTTGACGATCATATTCCCGTTACGATAGTATGACCAGTGCCCATGGACCAGCAGCAGTCTCTTCAAGAATCGGAACTAAGGACTGGATGTCAACATACATCTCACCGAGGAAACAGAAGTGATACGAACCTGCGCGATAGCGTAATCCGAAGAGTTGACAGCTTGAAGACCCTCCTCACCAGAGATACCAACACCGACATCAGCAGCTTGAATCATACTGACATCGTTCGCGCCATCTCCAATAGCCAGCGTCATAGCACCCAAACCATCCTTCACAAGCTTCACGATCAAAGCCTTTTGTATTGGGGACACACGACAGCAAATCACACCCTCGCAGTGCATAGCCAAACGCAGCAACAAGTCCTTGTGAAGCTCGTCACTGAACGCGTCCGCTAGTGCCGATCCGTCAATGACGAGAACGAACCCTCCAGGTCGTTGACCGTTATCGTGTCCGACAATGTCGGTAACTCCTGTATTGACTCGGTGAAGTGAAAAAGAGTCAGATGGTCGAGAAGCAGTTGGCGCGTTCTCCTGCATGTTTTGGTCTGACAGGATAGTGCTGTCAGGGAAGAACTGTTTCACCGCGCCCCACATTTGGGAGTAGACGTCTCGCGCGCCACCACCACGTACGATGATGATGTTGTCGTCTCGTCCAATGAGGTTAGTACTGTGACCGATAGCTGCAGAAATATCGTATTAGCCTCGCAATATGTAGTTGTAATCATTGTGACTTACCAATGGCAGTCTCTAGCTTGTCACCAGTGGCGACCCAGATCTTGATTCCCGCTTCCTTGAGATCGGCGATAGTCTCAGGAACACCGTCTTGCAGACGATCTTCAATAGCAGTGGCACCAAGGAGACGCAAATCATGTTCGAGCTCTTGAGAAAGCTCCTCCACTCGTTTCTCCCTATCGTCCAAAGAGACGGTAGCCTCACGGTAACGCTCGCTCCACTCCTCGTACTCCGCGTCTGGGAATCAATGTCAGGACAAGATTTTACAGTGCATTAACACCAGAAACTTACCTGGAATGACGCGGTACGCCAAAGTAAGCGTCCTCAACCCGTCGCTCGCGAACTCGCCAAGTTGCTTCTCAGTGATCTCCTTCAGCTCTTCGTTCCCGCGGCCGAGTCTCTCAAAGATAACATTATCCGCACCCTTGGTCAGTAATAGAATCCTGGAAGGCTCCTCGTCCTGTTTCCTAACGATGACACTCATCCGCTTCCGAGTCGAGTTGAATTCTAGCACATTGAGGAGCTCATATCGTTCAGGTTTTTCAGAGAAAGGTGTTGTGAGCGTGAGAATTTCTCGCTCGCGTCCCCGAAAGACGAACTTGACGTCAGCGGCTGCTTGCACAAGTGCTGCCTCGTCAGGAGATTGGGCTTTGTACTCGATGGCTTTAGTCTCGGGATCGACGGAAGTGAGCACCGTGTGACACAAGGCTAAGACGGTCCAAAAGCCGTTGAGTATTCTAGGATCTTGAGGAGATCGGGGAGGGCTCTCAGCAGCAGCCTTCAAGTCCGTTGTCAAATCCGAATCTCTGAAATGATGCAAGACACCGTCAGAGAGCTTGACAGCCATGGCCTTCTTGGGGTCCGTTGAGTCGGAGTCCGTCCCCGGTGAGTTGCTGCCAGACAACTTGTGCTGTGACCCAGAAGCATTGTCCTCGGGCACGGGATATCCTTTGGCAGGCATGTCTACCGAGCTCATGTCATCTATAACCTCTATCTTCGTCACAAATTCCTCCACACCTTCAGGTTCCGGATCGCCCTTGTACACCTTCCCACCAATACTGCACTGTCTGAACACCATGGCATTTTGAGTCAACGTCCCTGTCTTGTCCGAAAAGATGTACTCGATTTGTCCTAGATCATCTGACAAGTTCCAAGACCGAGCCAGAGTGGCCTGGTCAGTTTTCTCGTAGTAGATTTCCTTGTCGAAATAGATCCAAAGTGCTTGGACCGTACGAACGGCTTCGATGGAGATGTAGAGTGATATGGGAACGATGTTCTGGAAGGTGATCAGGGCAAACGCCCATGTGACGAGACCGTTGATTTTAGGGTTATCATCGTTCAGGGTGGCACCAAAAAGCCAAGGTGCACCCCTAGGATAATTACGTTGTTCGAGGATGGCATCGACAACACCACAGGCGACGGCAGCCATGGCCAATAGAATTAGGTTGATGAAGCTATGCGCAGACTTGTCAAGCAAACTCAATGTAAGAAAGATGGATGATACTTACACTTGCGGGTTCATTTGCCTCTCGACCCGACTCCGCTTACTCGGTGTGTTGCCCGAATTCATGACGATCTTGGTATCCTGACCTGTGAACAACACAATCCCAATCACCCAGTCTGTATTCCGCAAAACTGTTCCCCGTAGCAGCATCATGGAGATATCGACGGGACTCTTCTGCTCATCCGGAGTTACCACTGCCGCCTCCACTCTGTATAGATTCGTGTCCGGCGGTCCACATTCTACATGGAATGCGCTCTTCCGAGCTGCAGAGGCTTGTGCCGAACGGAGATGGGTGAGCACGGGAACGGCGGAACGAGACTTTAAGTTGGTCTCGCCGTCTAGATTCTTGGTCTCGACAAACGCGACGTTTTCGTCTTCGGAGGAAGCGCAGATGAGGACGTCTGCAGGAATAGATTCGCCGTCCATGATCTTGACGACGTCACCTACTCGTACATCTTCCCAAGTGGTCAACTTCCAATGCGGACGTTTCCTCCACTGACCTGATTCTGATCGGTGAAGGAGGTGATGCCGATGATGACCAGTGCCTTCAACCTCCTCTCCGTCATCGTACTCGATCCCTTCTTCGTCAGTGTACTGAGGCGGAGGATATTCCTCAGGTTCCAACCCCTGAACAGAGAACCCCTCAGGCGGAACCCCATGTTCCAAATATTCAACCTCAGCAGCAGCCCCACTTCTCCTCCTGCTCGACCTGCGCTTTCTCTTCACGAATTTCGGAGTAAACCCTCTCACAAAGGTTTTGCTCTTGCGCTGCATCGGGTTCGGGTTCTCCCAGTCACCACCGGCGAGGACCCTTGTTTGGGAGTAGTTGACCGCGCGATCTGACTGATGCCGCTTGATGTCTTCGTATCCATCTTTGGCTGCGGTGATAAATAGGACAACGAGGAGAGGGAGGATCACAAGACCTGGGGACACCGTGGAGAAGATGGAGAAGAATTGTAAAATGGCGATGGCAAGGAAGAAGCTGTGAATAATGTATCAGCGAAATCATAAGTGCGAAACGAAAGCACAATGTGTGAACACAAGGAGAAGAGAAGGTAGTGTTAGCATCCTCGACGCAGACGAGTTCGACATCATTGACAATATGCAGTATGATATATGATACGGGAACCAGGGCATTTCCATCAAGAGTTTCGACGTCGTTGAAGTGCACAATCCCCTGCGCGCCACCAAGCTCGATAACATCCCTGCGCGCCGCCGGGGGCTATTCAGACGCTGCTCAACACCACTGAGCTCCTTGCCCAGAAAGAGCTGCGCCTCCCACTTAAGAACGGATGACGACTATAAACAAGGGTCCTATAAAAGACCAGGCACTTGAAACCCCGTTGAATGAATTCCAACGAAGTTGAGACAAGAAGTGGTATGGAAATGAATTCGAAGCTCAAGAACAACACCGCAATGCCAAACCGCACCCAACATGAGATCGAAAGTGTTATCAGACGAGACTCACCAGTTTGCAATCCTCCGAAACTGTTCTAGGAGGTTCCGGGGCAAGAAAGTGATGATGGTGTACTTGGAGGTGATGACCTGGTTCGAGGGGTAGACATACTCTTTCTTGATCCTATTCTTGTGGTCATAATAGTGCGCTGGCAGTGGTTCGTGAACAAAGACTGCCCGAGGAGAGAGCTCCTTGCGCTTCCTGGAAAAGAGAGACTCTACTTTGAATGCGGAGAACTTATCATACCAGACACCGAGGCGGTGAAAGGGGGACATTAGGGGAGACTGTCGACGACGACGGGGACGACGCCGACGATGGCGAAGTGTAGAATTATAAAAGCCAGGATGGAGGCGGGAGGAAAGTCAGCAGCATATGTGCGGCCGACAGGGAATTTCGATGCGGACGGAGGCTCTGCGGCAGGCTCAGCCAACTGACATCAGTTCAGTGCTGACTCCAGCCTGCTGACTCATTCCGTCCCCTGCCGAAACACGCTCTACCCACGCCGCTCGCACTTAGACCTCGGTCAGACCCAGATAGCATTCTTAGCTCCATCTCTTCGCAGTAACTTGTCTCGCTCTCCGGTCCAATCTCATCGCTCGAGCTTTCAAGCTCTACGTTCTTCTACGTTATGCTTTACACCGATAGCCGGCATTTTACTCATCTCGATCATATGCGAATTGTCAATTTGATCGAAACATCACACGGCCCCCTCCGACGCGTTTGGGTAGCCGAGCACCAGCTGCCGCTTTCACGCGTCGGCCATGGTGCACGAGACGGCTCGCTGCTTGCATCCATGGATTTTACGTGGAGCAGCGCAATAGCTGCTTAAGTAGCTGTCGTTACTGCGCAGCAACGACCCCCTATATATTTAGTGGGTCTGAGGCATTGGAACTCAAACGCGCCAAGGTTATTCAAGCTCTAGCTGAGTGTTGCACCAAGTGAATGAGGTTAATTATGGCAACTTGTTTAATTGTCCCTACCATCACATATATACCCCCTCCATTCCCCACCAACATCGAGACATATTGTCAATACTTATGTGTTGTCTGCAGTCTTTCGCCGCCGGTAGCCGTTTTTGGCAAACCTTTCACGTGCATGGACCCACAACCATATACATTTTCAAGTGAGACATCGCCGCTGTTGCTTTTTTGCTTCTTTGCATTCTGAGAAGCATCGAGTTAAGCAAACTCCACACATTGACGATGAAACAAAACCTTCAATAACATATCCAATTTCGCTCGTACGTGGCATGTGTCAAACATTTGTTCTTACGCAGGCAAACATGACGTTCTCATGTCATCCGGGCCGCCGGTGACATGTGGGTTCAAGCTGATAGTAGCTCTTCCGCTTTGCAGAACCAAGATATGAGTGCAGCATCGCATCAATCTGACACTGACAGAGGTCCGGGGGAATAATGCAAACATATGCCTTAAGTCCGGTGTGGACAGGGCTTTGGCTGGCTGGGGGTGGTAAATTTAAATCGCAAACATGTCAGCCTCACAAACTATAAGTATCCCTGTGTCCAGGAAGACACATCCGAGTCAAGTCTGACTCTGACCTGTGTGCTCACAATGTACAGCAGATCCACCCGCACTCACTGTAGATCGACCCTAAAGAGAAGCTGGTTAATCATAACCAACAACATGGACTAGAGCTTAGCAGATCGATGTGTGAACCTAGACTAGCAGGAAGATTGATGAACGAAGCTCAAACATTGACACCATGGATATTACACTCGGAGTGAATAACTCAAGGGTGGGCAGGGCCTAGGACGCGTTCGTAGCAGCTTGTGTTTCTGACTACTGGCCGTGTAGTCACGGTGGAGGACAAATGTTTATACAGGCATAGAGCAACAGCATGTAGAAACTCCGCCAACAGGATCAGAATCCGACTCTGACGAATGGTACGTTTCCTTCTCAAGGCTCCAGAAACACAGGATTGACATGTGGAGACAGGGCCGGTTTGGAAAAACACGCGGAAGGCCATGCAGTTATTCTTAACTCGTGAAGCTTGTGCAAGACACTTGAAGAATTTCGGTCTAGCCAAGTCGATATTGCCCCTGCACAGACAAACCAGATAGTAGTTCTTCCTCTCAGACCCGAGGTAAATTTTCTTTGATGAAATACAGTAGTCCCGGATGATGTCGTCCTTTCGTAGTTTGAGACCTGGTAATCAACCTATGTTTGATTGACCTTCGCGGGCCATATGCTGTTGAATCGGCCAGACAAATGAGTTGTTCTATGCTACGAGAATCATAATTGCTCATCTCATACCAGTTATTGAAGAATCCGACAATATCATAGACGAGCCCTTGCTTTTGAGCGAAGGCATCGCTGCGTCCTTCGAATGCCCTCTTTTTTGAACCAGAAGTTTTGACACATGTTGGGTGGACTGGCGGCCACGGTATAGTAAGTATATCAACACATATCGCGGCTGTATAACGCAACAGTGAAACATACGCAGACATACACCAGACACCAGAATTAACCTAGTCGTGTCTCCGCGTTGTTCCACTTCCATGTTGTTGATCCCGCCTTCAACCCGATGGCGAACCTTTTGAGCTAGCTCCGTATCCTCTTCAGGTCTAAGTTAAATCACCATTAGCAACAAATTCATTGCTTTCGTCATCACCTTCCCATCAAGATGTCTATCATATCTGCACTGTGGTCCGGGAACTGTCCATATCGAGCTAAGTACTTGTTTGAGAATGGTCGGCTTCCATTTGGATTGGGGTTCACTTTATTGAAGTGAATAAAACCTTGCACATTGAGTCATCAGCACTGAAAGAACGACAGGCTAATGTGTAAAGGCAGTGGATATGGTATTGGAAGAACAGCGTGGTTCCAAGTTCGGTATGACAGAAAGGCCGGTTAAGACGTGGAAGAGAAGAGAAGCGAAGCACCTAGTCAAGTAAGGTTCCACTTGCGACCGCTGTCATTAAGTAACAGTTTCAAGACTCGAGAACCAGACACTAGCCATCGAAGACAACAGAAGAAGACTTGCGAATTTCATAGCATAGTTATAAGTCATACAGAGATTGTAGCAGAACGAGCAACCAAGCCCAGCTGTCCAGTCCACAGGTCAATCAGAGCCGAGGATAGTTGGTGATATTGCCCCAGCGAAGACGAACAAGAAAGTTATTGCAATTGGTTCCCAGAGGCAAGAGTCCATCGAGAAAGTACTTCCGATTAGTGTCGTCTCGGAGTTCCACGCCTGGAACATAAGTAAGTGGTGGTGCGTTTTCACCAGTCATATACTACAAGACAGAAACAAATCAAGCACTTTGAGATTCAGCTTGTTATAGAGTGTTGGCAAAGCGCACTTACCTCGAACCGGTCGTTAAGATAATCCATGACGACGTTCGCTGATTTCCGTCTGTTGTTGAAGGCCCCTTTCCCTCCGACGATCGTTCTCTCGTTCATTCGGAAGGCGTACGTAAAGGGTGGATACGCAGGCCACTACGTTCGAGGACGATAGTCAGATCTCGCAAATGAACGAAGGCACCAAGATACGCACGTAGAAATGCACAAGAAATTTACGCACGACCCTGTTGTGCATCGGCGCCAAGCCATCGTCAACATCCAGTGGTAGTCATTCTTCCGCTTTCGGGTCGTCACTGTATCTTCTGACACGTACGCCCTATGTTTTAGTAAGTGGACAGGTTCCGTCGATATGGCCTTCATCGCGAAAAACCGTCACTGAAGGCAATGAAGTCATCCATACTCGTACCAGCAAAGAAGTGACTGTAAAAATCGATATGCGTTGGCCGCAATAGATTCCGTATGATCGTGTTCCAGATGACCGTGTTGATGCAAGGCTTGACGTCGACGATGTTGAGTACCGGGGGGGTCTTCGTGTATTGGATTCAAGTCGTGTGGATTGGTTATCGACGTGCCGAAGATCCAATTGAATTCAGATTGGACTTCATGAAGGAGACCTCGGAGTTGTTTAATCGTTGATTTGTCTTGTTGCATTTCCTTGCCTTTGAGAGCCTTGAGTTTCTTTAGAGAGTTGCTCATGTCGTTGGCGGGAGAGGACATATTCACAAGAAAGTTTGAAGGTTAACAGTGACTGTTGTGTGGTGCGGTGGCTTATTAACACGATCAGTATTTATACTCTCTTGGATACTTTGGCCTTTTGACCTTTGGCATACAGTCAAAGATCCGGGTTCAGCGTGCATGGGTCTGCCAGCGAACAAGCATAAGTTGACACGCTTTCGACGTGTGTATCCGTAGCATTGGTCTAGTCCCATCCGGCCCGCAGCTAGAGCCAAAGCACTGAATGTCAATTGTGCCTGTCAAGAACGCCGCAGAATGGCGCGGCAGCTTAGGTGAGTGAGCGCCGCACTTCTGGTCCTGCAACAGATGCCATCCAGCGTGAACCTGAACATCTCAATAGCGACGAGTACTCACCTACTAACCGCACGAACCGACCTCTAATTCAGGTGTGCCCCTGTGAATGGAATCGTCACCTACCGAGGGGTACGGATCGAGGAAGAGCTGGGTAGCAATCCTGTATAGGTCAAGGTATCGATATTACACATGATCATAATGGAACATCCTATAGTACATCGCCAAAACATTCAATCAGACAAAGCAACAGCAGAACAGAAGTACATATGGGTGTACGAGCCAGTTCCGAACCCCACACTTCGAGGACAGTCTACTGAGCCCAAGGTGACTTCAACAACGTCATCAAGTGCTGACATTCTTCTACGTAGTTGAGCGGGAGGACTTTCTGGACACCATATCGCAATTTCGTGGCTTCCTAGAACATGATTACAATCAGCGACAGAAGCCAACCAGAGACGATTCAAACTCACGTTATAGGTTTCCTGCTTAACACGACACGTGAAGTTGAACTGTTGTCCGATGGTTTCTTCCATCACTTTACCAAATTTCGTCTCGTCCTCAAACTGAATCATGATAATAGATCAGATAAGTTCGGGGTATCCAATAAAGAGGCAAACCTTGATTTCCATCAGCTTGTTGGCAGGACGATGGAAGATGACTTCTCCGGCTTCGTTGAATCCTTGGAACCATGCCTGCTGGGTGTGATCTGCAACAGCCATTGTGATGATGTATCTGCAAGCAGCAAGTAGATCGATGCTAAGCAACCTCAGCATATATCGAATCGGTCAGAAGTACTCGCCTGTATTCAGGCTTCTCATAGCTTCGTTCGCACTTCTCACAACGCCAGCCATCATGTTGCTCGAAAACTTTCTTGTTGCAGGTAGGGCACGCCGGATAGGCGACGTTCTCCTGCTTGATGTGCATGATCGTTGCACGAGCAGAGAAGTACACAGGCTTCTCCGATAGATCTGTCGTTGTGTTGCTCAGCATATCGTTTACCTCCTGCAGCGACTTCATCTCTGAGCGGTTGAATCCGGACAATGCACCACCGGCAGCGCCGGAGAAGCTATTCGAATGTGCTTGGAAGCTGGCTTGATTTCCACCGGCGTCGTACCATCCTCGTAGAGCATGGGCTTCAGGGATATCAGGGTTGATCGTCATCATGCTCGAGCTGAACATCGACAAAGATCGACCACCAAAGTCGCCCACTTTGACGCCTTTGAACGCGACCACAGGTTCATTCATCTCACTGTACTGCTCGGCTTGCTTGCCCCACAACGTCAGGCGGACACTGAAGTTAGACTTATCCACAAGGGTGAGCTCTCGCTTTGTGACCTGCAAAAGGGTCATCAGCCAATCATTCAAACCATGTGCGTCCATCATCTTACCGTCTTGCCGAACTTGGAATTGATTGAACCGAGCTCGCCAACTTCTTTGACTACACCGATAACGTCTGCCGCCCAGTGAGCATACTATATTAACTGGCCGCTGAAATACACGTACCACAAATAGCGTCTTTCACAAGGTCCTGCAATCCAGAAAGCGGGACGAAGTTGTAGCGAATCGTAGGCAGACTTTGTGTGTCGCGACACTGTACGACAGATGAAGCACTGTACTTGCAATGAAACACCATGCACTTACCTCTTCGACTTCGGTGTGACGCTCAAAGCCTAGCTCATATTCGTTTGAAACAGTTGTAAACTGCTTCTTTGCGAGCTGTACCTTGGCCTTGGAGATATAGTATACCTTGCCCTCCTCGAGTTTGTCGTAAAGCTCATCGACGGCATTGTTGAATGCAGTACCGCGGATTTCGCCGGTCTCATCCATGAGAGTGACATTGAATAATTTCCCTTCACCCCGCTGATTTGACCAAGTCCTGACATCAGACTTGTTTGTAACTCGAGCTTTGATCGTCCAGTTGTTTTGATAGGGGCTGAGGCCCTCAATAGGGAAGATGTTTTGCCTGTTCAGACCAGCACGGTTGCTTTGGCCCTGTTGTTGTTGGTGCTGCTGCTGAGGAGCAGAGGTAGATATGGTCGACGTTGAAGGCACTGGTGCAGGCGTAGCTGCTGAATGAGGTGCAGGTGTCTGCTGAGCAGAACTCGCACCATCCCCAGGGGTTGGCTGCGCGTTATCGGGCTTGCCTATCTTTTCATGATTTTTCACTAGGATTTGCATATCCAATACAATCAAGAGGCTACAACTATATTAAAGATCGCATACATCTGAACACGATAATATCTTACCGTCTCTCCTGAACAAGATTGCAGGTGAACTTGTCGACACGTATGATGGAGTACTTTCCAACGTGTCCTTCGTCCACCAAATTGTTAAGTTGTGTTGCAAGCATCGCTTGAAGGAAGTGCTCTCCATCCGACACGATAATACGATACCTGTCGACTTGGTTGAGGCCACCTGGGGAGGAGACTTTCTTTACAGAGAGTATTTGCATCGTCGGTTTGGAGTTGAGTACCTCATCGTAATTCTCAGAGGAATCAACAAGCCGAAGACATATTCCGGCCGTGAGCTGAACGTTTGACATGGCGGATGGTGATGTTTGGACGCGACACTGGTGGTTGTGGTCTAAGTCGCGCTGATTGGGGCTGCGCGCCTGACAAACGCGTGAGCACGCGTTGAGTACGTAAGCCGTCCCGTTTGGGCAACCATGCCAGTAAGACTGTAAGTACCGAAGTCCTAAGCTTGTAAGCACTCAGTCGAATCCACTGGGGTCTTTGAAATACTGTCGTTAAATTCCCCCAGTATTCTATTTTTTTTTTCAAATCCTCTCAAGGCATTCTAGCTGCGGGGAGACATACTACATCATCGGTGCCAGTACGGCCATATTTCAATCTTCCGATGCGGTGGCTGGT
The DNA here is from genome assembly GCA_964035595.1 of Somion occarium. Taxonomy (NCBI): domain Eukaryota; kingdom Fungi; phylum Basidiomycota; class Agaricomycetes; order Polyporales; family Cerrenaceae; genus Somion; species Somion occarium. The sequence continues at coordinate 3,118,050 of OZ037946.1, forward strand.
TGCCCGAAGATCTCGTGTTGTTCGAAGCTGCTCAAGTCGCACGTTCTCTCAGCTGAATAACTCTATTATAGATACACTTTCGCGGCTACTAAAGTGCCACCGATTATCGCGGTACACATGAGGCACCGGGAGCTGTCGCGTTATGTCAGGTAGGCGAAGATTTCTAGCTGACTCCACCTGACATGGATTGTCGGATTTATATCCAAAGAGGAAGGGCCCGGTCTGCGCATGCGGCCCTTCAACTATGCCGGATAAATTTTGGAAAACCGTTGAAGGTATACATATCCGTGATAGAGGCGCTATCTTCGCTAGGTCCTCTGTTTACCACACAGGTCATCGAAGCATGCACTATGCACTATTCCCCAGGCATTTGAAGTGGTTGTTATTCTACACTCATTTTATATAACCAATGTGGACCAGGTTTGCCCACTATATATTCTAACATCAGTCTAGTGCTAACAGGAGAATATTTGGATGCTATGGCTAGGACATATGGCCTATGATATAGGTATTATAGAGTCATAAATGGTGTCCTTCAGTGAGAAGTAGGACATGTAAATAGTGAGTAGTCCGCTCAGAGTCGACAAGGTCGCAGTTCAAATAATAATACACAACTTTAGGTCCATTCCATCTCTGGTTTATCTTTTCACGCATCTGAGAGCCTGGTGCGTTGAGTAGCGTCACGCGACGCCTTGAGGGTCACGGAGACCACGTTGCCGCCTGTTCCCACAGCGGGTCCGCCTTTAGGCTCCTCGACCGATATGATACCGGCGCTGGCGGGTGGTGTCGTCCTGGCCTGTGTGATGACATAGAGAGTTGCGATTTTCATGTGCTCATCTCGAAGGCGTTTCAAGGTGTCTACAACAGCGTTGTATGGCTCTCGAAGGTTAGGTGTTGCCTCCGCAACTTGCCGCACGTTCCGTGGCACTGAGCCAATCCGGTTCAAGTATTCACGGTGTGCCCCCGGCATGTAACGTCTCATCCTTTCCATGAAGCCATGTTCAGCCTTCTTGTTAGCTTCAGACGGGGCTGGCTGACGATGATGAACGAGTTTGTGATCTACGTCAAGGAAGATGTCGAGAGCATGCATGACGGAACTCTGGCCTGCCGAAGGCCCGGCGAGATCAAAGGATGCGTAATTGGGAACACCGTCGAAAACCCAACCGGGTTGCCCGTTTGCTTTGGTATCAGCACCATTCCACCATGGACGAACAATCCAGTAGAAGGAGTGTGGATCAACTGCAGAGCGGATCGAACGGAAGATCTCCGTAAGTTCTTCCACAGTTGTCTTGAGTTGGCAAAGATCACGATAAATTTTCGCCACAGAACTGTACTCCGACGTATCCGCCAGATTGACAAACCCTTCAATGATCTGCAACATCTCTACTCCTTTCAACTCTACAGCTGCAGATGCCGTATAGAACGCAGCCTCTGTCTCCGTTCCTGAAAGGAGGTTTACATAGCGCATATTTCCAACGGACAGCGGTTGCTCGGGATCGACGAATTCCCAATTCCACAGGACCACGTCGGCGAACGTCAGCACGGGTGCGATATTGAGTTCTTTCGACACCGCTGCAAGCGGAATTGCTAACGGGGCGGGAATGTGAACCAACGCATCCTTATTTGCCTTTGGCATTGAATGCACATAGTAATGCAGATTGAACGCAAGCACCATGTGCGCCCGCTGCAGGCAACGCAGATTGTCGCGAAGATCACCAATATTCAATACCGGCCACTGTACGTACTATCCGTCAGCATACATGTCGGCAACCGTTCATTCGAAACTCACCGAGCGGACATTTGCCCTCCATCTCTCGCCGGCAGTGCGTTTAGCAACAGCAGCAGGAGTTTGGTTCTCAGCCAAACGCAGTGCCTGCTGTGCTCCAGCCAGGGACTCTTCCCAGATGGAAAATGCAGCTGGTAGATGTGGAAGTGGTCGCGGCGGAAAGAAACCCGTCTGCGGATCTACATCGAAATCCTGAGGACGCATTCCCTCTCGCCTTTGGTTGCTTCCGTAGATCGCCCGCTCTAGGGTAGTCAAATCAAAGGTCGAGCGTGCTCGGTCCAGAAGATGCACAGGAGACGGAATGACGTTCATAATAGTTTCTGTGTATGGGAGAGGAGTTCTACGAGGTATGAGTGTCTGGTGAGTTGTTGAGCTTCCTGGGTCATACTTCCCTTTATATACGATCCAACTGAGCTGTTGGGTCACTGCCTGGACTCATCTCTGCAGTTGGGTGGATATTGCGGTTCGTGATCCTATGGACAAACCGCCGTTGTTTGAGCGGCTTCTGTCAATACCTCGACACACCTTTCGGAGGGGACCGTCCTTTCACTGCCGATAGATCTTGCCGACTGGGTTCGCAGCCCCCTGCCAGCCAGATCTTTGCGTTCAAAAACATCACATCAGACAGATGATGCAGAACGGTGGGATATTGAGTCTTGCTCCGCCTTTCAGGTTTTCCTTGTAATCAAGGAAGTGAGTCAAAACCGGTAGTTGATGACATCTACCAAACTCACTCCATCATCTATCGTCCCAGGATGCTCTTAGCATTGTCAGTATCTCTGACATCCTCCCTCGTCGACAAATGTGCCCACACCTCAATTGCCCTCGCCAGTCGGAGACAACGTATGCGCCGAAACGAGCCCATGCGTGGCGGGTTTCAAAATGTCCTACCCGCATTTTCGTATCTAAGTACGTGGACGTATAAACAGTCCTCGCATGCGCGCCAGTTGATCATGGTTTGATGAAACACAGGTAGTCGGGTGCGCCCAGTGATGAACTGCAGAGTTTGGACCAATTGGCCTATGCAGGTACGAGTGTTTCGTAATTAACTCCATCCAACTAAGGTAAAAGGGGCCTGAAATAACGGAATCCAAAGGAAACGACTACGGCAAACCTTGTTTGTTGACGTATCGGTCGGCGTACCCCACCTGCGCGGGAAAACCTCAAAAGCTGCACTCGTATTGCTCTACTGCTAGCTGGCCGCAGCCTGTGCATTTGCATTCTCAAGCGATGACATCACAGAAAATAAATCGAGTAAGCAACATGCACATGCATATCCTTGATGCGATTACCCTCCTAACGACATCGTTATTGCTGAATCTCGCAATCGTTTGACAGTACTGCAAAGTGGTACATTGTAGCACTTGTCAAATACATATCCAGCTAACAGCGATTGCAATACATCGCCGGCTCTCAAGCCCCGTGGAAGTGAATGTCGTTGTAGCGCATATCTGTCAACGAACCCATGCCAAATACTTCATTCCACTCGTTTTGTCTTCGACCTCTTTGCATCGGCGTTGAACTACCTCCAAAACCTTCTCTCGAACGCCGTTCTTGTGGTTGCGTAGATCTTCAAACTTCTTCACGAGTTCAGCTGAAGTAATTTGTGTGGAACCACTACTGGGGTGGCTACCAGTCACCATCTTGCCAATCTCTTCCTCCGTCGGAAGAGCCCAGCGCATTGGATGAGCAATTTTATAGTCCTTGGGAACCAAATCCTCTGATACAGCAAGCGCGGGCGCATTGCCTTGAGCAGGCGAATACTTCTTGAAGAACTTGTTTACGACATCCGATTGCGAGACTTCCTCCAATGTTGGAGGTGACCAACTAGGACGTCCGTTTTTCAGTTTCTCCACGAGTACTGCTCTTACCCCGGTCACAAAATCAGGGGTCTCACCGTTCTAGATCGGGGAAGAGATGAATACGGAGCATGTATTAATTAAAGCAGGAACTTACGCAGATAGCAGCGGCAAAATTAAGCTCCATTTGCAGAGCTTCCAATAGTGTCATAGTCTTTCCCCGTCTGATTGCTGTAAGTGCAATTCTCAGACTAGTTGGGCTACGCAAGTGCAGGGTATCCAATGTCTCTTGGGCCCATATCCTGACATCTTCAGCCTCGTGTTTATTGCCGATGGCCTTCAAGTCTTCGACGATGGATTCGACCTTATCATGACGAAAGGCGAAGTCCAGCGCAGCCCTCTTTGCACCGACGAACGAAGATGTAGGCTCATCCGGCTCTCTCTCCGAGTAACATTCCTCGATCAGGCTGTCAACATGAGCAAAAGTTGGGTTGTCCAAAGCATTCAAATTCTCAATGAGGCCAGGGATCCGTCTGGACGGAACGAAATGAGTCGCAAGACCGTGCTCGCTACCAGTCCGGTTCCGATCAATGAGGATTCTCAGAATGACTCGAAGACACGTACAAAACGGCTCTGCCTCCAATGTTTTCACCGGTGAGACCGAGATAGGTACCAAGTTCGCCGTCAACTCGGGAAAGGAAGAAACTTGCACCAACATCGGGCGCATAGCCAATCTTCGTTTCGGGCATTGCAAAAAGGGTCTTCTCAGTTGCGATCCGGAATGGTGCATTTGCAGATAGACCAACACCTCCGCCCACTAAAAAAAGTGAAATATGTCAGCACTTCATAACCCTCGTTTAGCCGCTGTAGCGTACTCGTTATACCGTCCATAACAGCGATGTAGGGCTTGTTGACGGCCGCCAGAAGATAATCCAATTCGAACCTGCATCATTGATTAAGCAGTGCATCAATGCCGATTGTAATGTCGTACTCTCGGAGAAAGAATTCAACAGCTTTGCTCCTAGTCTCCACCTTGGTAGCATTATTTGCAACCGCTGCAGGGATGATGAGAACAGAATTTCTCAGCGCAAAGGAAAATTACCTACTTGCGACATCACCTCCAGCACAGAAAGCACGGCCTTTTCCAGTTCCGACTAACACTTTGCCCAGGTCTGAGCGAACAAAATCCTGGAGGCATGATAATCTCAGTTCAATAACACCTGTGTAGCATTCCACGTACTTCGACATAGTGCCGGAGAAGATTGAGCATAGGCTCGTTCAGAGCATTTAGTTGTCGCTCCCTGTTCAGAGTGTACTTCCTGACATGTCCGGCGGATTCGAAAAGAACGAGGTTCTGTAATATAATACGCTCAATCTATTTCTACCAGGACTAGTGTGAAGCCACTACTTACCTCATCACCAACCTCGACCTTGGATGCACGAGAAGAGGAAGAAGTAGACATCATGTGTCGGGATATCGCCTGTGTCCTCTGTGCTGCTGCAAGTCCGGTCCTGGACATTCTCCCGACGCCTCTGGCCAACATGGAGAAGATAAAGAAACCCGAGAGACTAACTAAAACCAACGGGTGTCCGCCCTTGGAGCGTGAAGGATGCAGTGATAGTTCGCGATCAGGTGCCAGCTTCCACCACGCGCTCGCCGGCGCTTGTGAACGAGTCGCTTTTCCTGCCAGTCCACCACCTGCCGAGTTCTGTTCTTCAACCACTGGTGCATAATGGAGAGCTTGCATTCTCCTCAAGTTGGCAGACGTATCAATTATGCCGGATACTTGGGCACGATCAGATATGTAGGACCTGTTGACGGCACGCAAGGCGTATGGCTAGGCGTAGAATGGGACGATGCTCACCGCGGAAAGCACGATGGATTAAAGAATGGCAAAAGATACTTTACATGTCTGTAAGAAATATATTATGCTCTATCCATAACCGACATGGTCTTTTGTGACTATCCACTTTAGTGTACCGAATGCAGGTAGCTTCATCCGCACGACTGCACAGATTTCATACGGGACATCCTTCTTAACGGCGTTGACGGAGAAGTATATTGAGAATCCTCGCAACTCCTCCTCTGTAGAAAAGGTTATCCTAGGTTCTTCCAACGGCGCTATCGAAGTGGAGGCCGTCGGCCTGGATAAGATTCGTGCTAAACTATCACGACTAGACACTCTTCGTGAAGCCAGTTTAGATAGCAGGAACGTAGCAACTGCAGGTAGTTCCGGGGACATCAGACGGACATGTCCTGGTGAGTATCGCATTTCTGACAGACTGAAATTCCGAACCCGTCATTCCATGGCGACATAGATCAACGAAACAGAGAACACATACCTTAACTGACGGCTACCATTTCGTCCAGATATTCGTGGACTCGATTTGTCAAAGAACCTCCTGCCATCATGGGATGTCGTGGCGCTCATTGCAACAGAGCTTGGTCATCTCGAACGGTTAGCGTTAAAGTACGTAGTGTCCCAAACATGTATTGACATTCCGTTTCACTGTATCTAAAAATGAGTTTTGCGCAGCCAAAATCGAATGACACTTCCTAGGAGTGCTGCCATCATAGCCGATGCTTTTCGCCAACTGAGGGAACTGCAGCTAAACGATACCATGACTACTTGGTACGAACTCCGAGTCGTCATCAGGTACATGCCCGAACTCCAACACGTCGAGGTGGGTTACAACCGCCTGCGAGCTCTGGAGATTCCCAACCAACTATCGAAAGATCTATTCGAGCATCCAAACATCCGTTCAATAAATTTTGATAGCAATGAGCTACACTGCTGGGCCGAGATCTGCGAAGCTCTCCGACCGATAACTGCGTATGTCCACCATTTTGCGTCCTAATGCGAGGTCGATCTCAACTGCGATCAGACTTGACCGATTGCTGCTTTCTTCAAATCAAGTGGGAAGGATCGAGCCGATCGCAGACGCTACTAAATCACCAGTTCGGAACCTCAACCACCTTGCGCTATCCTTCAACGCCCTGGCGGAATGGACCGATATTGATCATCTAGTGCACTGGTGTCCGCACCTCGAATCATTGAAGCTCACCGGGAACCCCCTCATGGAAGGTAATGATCATATCATCAATCTGTCCCTTACGAGGTTCGCTCATACGTGATCAGGGACTCAACCTGGAAAGAACACACGACAACTGACCATTGCGAGAATTGCAACGTTGCAGACACTTGATGCAGCTGGGGTGAGTACCTGAAAGTCTCGTTTCTAGTTGCATTGCCACTGAAGGCAACAACTTCCACGCAAACGCAAACTCATTTGCTCGATCAAGATCTCATCGAGAGAGCGCACCGATAGCGAACTTTATTACCTTTCCTATATCACCAAACACGGCCCCTCAGATGAAAGCGCCAGATGCTTAGAACACCCACGCTGGAAAGAGCTATGCGAAAGTGTGTATCTTTCATTTTATAATGCGATGTCTATGTTTCATAGCTGACCTCTCTCATGATCGGCACTCATCTCTCCGCTTACACGGAAATCTTTCGATGGACTTCTTTAGAATACGGAAAGCCCGACGAACAAGCGTCATCTAGTAAAAACAAACGTGATACCCTTGGGAACCGCCTCCTTCGTATGTCACACTTCCTGGCGCCTTCTTTGGTTCTAGTGGTATGTGGTAACATTTTTACTGATCACAGGCATCAACATCTTTCGATGTTCGCGATCGACCTCAATTCACTCTTCTACGAACGCCAAAACCGGGCCCAACTCCGATCTCAATCTCTCTGAGCCTACAGCATTGCGCGTCCTGCCATCTATGTCTATGCGCGCCTTCCATCTCAAGGTTGCCAAATCTTTCAAACTTCCCAAGGGCACACAAGCTCTCAAAGTGTGGTTGAAAATGCCAGATGATGCATTGATTGAACTTCCGTCTGAAGACGATACTCATGATTTGTCGTGGTGGGGCATTGAGGACGGCTCTGGAGTTATACTGAAAGAAATCCACGACTGAGTCTTCTGAAGTATGAGGAAGGATGTTGTTTATGCATATGTATTATTCCATGTACAATTGTAAGTACAACCGCTATACAGGAACGCGCGCATATATCATGATGGAAGGCGAGAAGAACAGTCAGCAAGATTCCTCGTGAGAGCATACACTACCCAGAATAGCCAGATCCATCATTCAAATTCCAGGAAGACGTAATTTGAGGCCTCGAGGCGCATGGCATTTTGAACTCGGGAAAGCGATACCGTACCGTCTAGCCAGCTCAAACGGCAAACCTAGCAATGTTCCTCACAAGCGGGCACCCGGGGCATACTTCAGAACGCACTCAGGACTTCCGATGCCTTGCGCACCGAATTCGCGGAGACCAACTTGAGTTGCTTGATCGTCCTACCTCCACGGTCCCGTGGTAGTCGGGAGAATCCTTATGGCCCCATGGGAATCCGAACCATGAACGGTATGCGAAAGCGATAATAACCGATCGAGCAAATAAACGACTCCTTTTGGTACAACGACTCATGGCCAGCAAGCAAGCAGCAACTAATCCAAGAGGAAGCATGTCCACCAACAACGATTTTCGACCAATTTTTTCTGGGAAACCCATTCAACGCGGTCCAGCGTGAGGAGAGCATGTTTGACAAAAGGAAAGATGACAGTCCCGAAACCGGAAGAACCTGACTGCGCGCGCGCGAGAACCCCCCGTGCGTGCGGACTGCCCAACAAAAAATCAACGTGCCCAGCCACTATCTCCATTGGCGTGTCTTGGAGGTCGCTCCTCCAAGCGATCGTCCTTCTCATCTCGCCTGCGGTCGTCCCGACGTCTGTCATCGTCCCTACGGCGGTCATAATAAGGGTCAGGTGCTCTTCGGTCATCATAGCCTCCTCGACGGTCATCGTACCGTCGATCATCGTAACCCACAGGCCTTCTATCATCGATCTCCCTTTTGTTCGCGGGAGGAGACCTGGGACGACGGTCGTCAAGATCGGCACGACGTGGAGGTGAACGGGAGCGTTCGCGTCTGTTGTGAGGGGCACGATCATCCCGATTGTAACGGTCATCTCGACCGTAACGATCATCGCGATAGCGGTCGTCACGCCTTTCTTCACGACGATCGTCACGGCGGTAGTTGTCGGGGCCAGAGCGCTACCAATGAGTTAGGAGATGTTGATGACCAATTGCGAGACTTGTGCCACTCACACCCTCATCAAGACTGACACGGACAGGTTGGCCGCGAAGGTCCTTGCCATCCAGTTCCTTCACCGCACGCTCGGCGTCGTCGCGGGAGAGATATTCAAGGATACTGCGTAAATGTCAGAGACTTTCGCAACGCGTCAGGTCGATGGAGACGCACCCTTCACCGGCGTTGTCACGATCGATGTCTGCATAGGAGACGCTTCCGGCTTCGCGACCGAAATCTTTAAGATCCTGTGATCGGACAAACGTCAGGGAATCCACCAAAAAGCAATACCGAACCATGGCACGGGAGACGGTAGCCGAACAAGGACTCAGAAATTGGTCCAATTCGGCATCAGTCCATCCAATACGAAGGGGATCACTCCGATGGCGTTTGAAGAAAGGGTCATACCTGCCAGCTCGTGTCCCGAGAGATACCGGAAACCACCAAGCGGAAACCAGGAGGCCGTCTGGCACGAGGAGCTCGATCGGCTTCATAAACGTCGCGATCACGACGAGGTCGGCTCTCCTTTGCAAACTCTACAACAATGCTACAATATCAGAGATTAGTACGAACTGTTATGACCCAACCGCGCCACGTCATACTTAGTACCCATAAAGGCCTTGCCGTTGAAGTGGTGAAGAGCGTCTTCAGCATCCCTGGAGCTCTCGAACTCGACGAATCCGAATCCTAGAGATGAAAATATCTCAATAAGTGGCGTTATTGTTGTCCAACGCCCCAACCGACCTGTCATTACGCGGCAGTCGACGATACGCCCGTATCCGTCGAAAAACTTGGAAACATCTTCAGCGCGAGCATCAGGGGGCAATCCTGTGATCCACAGCCTTCAATACCTCATGTCGAAAATCTAAAACGACAGAAAAAAGGCGTACTTCCAAGATAGAGACGTCTGGCCATGGTGGTTGAGAGCAAGTGATAGAGTTCAGGATTTGGGCTGAGTTCGAAAAGACTGGTACTATATGCGAACCTGGTCCGTGCGCAGATCCGCACTATCTCACTGGCTGATTGTTCGGGCCCTGCACTGGCGACGAATTGAATGGATTACGGGGTGAATAACAAGTCTTTGTACATCGATTTGTTTTGGAATAGCACCGTTTCTGAACATATCCTCTGCAGTGCCATGAAAGAGTATCCGGCACAGGGAGTCGTGGACGGTCGGCCGATGGCAGTTGCGTAAGCGGACAAGCCGGGGGAATGGAGCACGTTTTACCCGCATAAGGTTATCAGATAAGTACTTGGACATCATTTGCTCACGAGCTGAACTTGCTCAAGCACGCCCGCCATGTTGTCAAGAGTATCCTCCAGCGTCGCCTGCAAGTCTGCCCTGCGCGCTGCCGCAAAACGAACAGCAGCTATTGAAGCGCGAAGGTCGTTTGTTCAACCCTCTGGTGCTGACAGAGCAAGTGTCGTCGACTTGCCTTCAACATATCAAGAGGATGGATTCTTCACACCACGAGCAGGCAAGCATTTCGTCTTCAGAATTGGTCTCGCTCTTACCTTGTATTCCAGATATGCTCGGTTTCAAACTTGAGATGCCTCGCAGAGAGGATGCTATTACCGGAAAGGCGCGGCCAATTTATCTAGACATGCAGGTGCGACTTGTCTTTGGCTCGTGCAAGTCCGAGATTCTCACGCAATTACAGGCAACAACTCCAGTAGACCCAAGGGTGCTTGATGCAATGCTACCATACTTTACCGACCAGTTCGGTAATCCGCATAGTCGGACACATGCGTACGGCTGGGAGGCAGAGAAGGCGGTCGAGGATGCACGGCGGGTAGGTGCGCTGTAATCATTTAATGATAAACGCTAAACTTCTACAGGAAGTCGCAAGTCTCATTGGCGCTGATTCGAAAGACATCGTCTTCACCTCTGGCGCAACCGAGTCCAATAATATGGCTATCAAAGGTGTAGCCCGGTTCCACAAAGAAAAGAAGCGGCATATCATTACCACTCAAACAGTATGTTGTTTTACGACATCCTGGGAAATTCGGTCTAATATTCCCTACTAGGAACACAAATGCGTGCTTGATTCGTGCCGGAAATTGCAGGAGGAAGGTTTTGACGTCACATATCTTCCCGTCCAACGCAACGGCGTTATCGACTTGAAAGAACTTGAAGCAGCGATCCGACCTGATACATCGCTGGTTTCAATAATGACCGTTAACAACGAGACTGGCGTGATCCAACCTATCAAGGAGATTGGAGCGCTTCTCCGAAAACATCGCGGAATCTATTTCCATACAGACGCTGCTCAAGCGGCAGGCAAAATTCCATTGGACGTGAACGAGATGAACGTCGACCTCATGTCACTTTCAGGGCACAAGCTCTATGGTCCGAAGGGCGTTGGTGCAGCTTATGTGAGGCGGAGACCTAGGGTTCGATTAGAGCCCATTATCAACGGAGGTGGACAGGAGCGAGGACTTCGGAGTGGAACCCTGCCAACAGCGCTAATAGTTGGTCTGGGTGAATCTGCACGGATCGCAAGGCTAGAGATGGAGGTGAGTTCAATATCCCGATCTCTCATGACATTACTTCTTCCACTTCTGCTACGATGAAACTCGCACGTCAGTCTCACAGCAGACGCGGAGTTTGGCGGACAAGACGCTTGGTACCTTCTGGTCTCTGTGCGCAGTCCGGCCGAGCGATGATTCTACGTGCAGGGGTACTGAGCTTTTGGGGTCTTGCACCTTCCTGGCAGACTACGCTATACACTATGCTACGATCAACGTACTAATGACCCTTCTATTCTTCTAATCTTCATCAGCGAGATCATGCTTGGGTAAAATCCCTCTCAGATCGTCTCATCCACAAGATCAACGCCCAAGTAGAACATGTTGTGCGGAATGGTGACCCATCTGGATACCCCGGATGCGTCAACTTAAGCTTTGCATATGTCGAGGGGGAGAGTCTTTTGATGGCACTCAAGGTATGCCCGTGAATATTAATTGTTTCCGCATCATTGTTCTGACCAGACTCTCCACTGGGTTTTAGGACATAGCGCTATCTTCTGGTAGCGCATGCACCTCGGCGTCTCTCGAGCCATCATATGTTCTTCGCGCCCTTGGTAAGTATTCATTTCATCATCTCCTTCACCGTGGTATTCGGACTGCAACTGAGACGCCACCTTTTTATTTATTTTGCCCCTGTAGGTGCGGCGGAAGATATGGCACATTCTTCATTACGATTTGGCATGGGAAGGTTCACGACGGAGGCTGAAATCGATTATGTCGTGGAAAAAATCGTGGCTACCGTTCAGAAGTTGCGTGATATGAGGTACGTTTTCTATCTTCCCGTTGTGTTTGTATACATGGCTCACTTGACATGCACTTCACATAGCCCGCTATGGGAGATGGTCCAGGAGGGTATCGACATCAACACTATTAACTGGGCACAGCACTAAGGCTCTTCGCGTCTGTGCCTTTCTTCCATATTGCGAATTACTGGTTCAACCAACTATCTGTCAGCCTGGGTGCATTGCGGTGCTTTTTTTGCATCAACCGAGGACGCTGTAGGGCGTCATACCATTCTCAGTTATCAACGTTATGAATTTGCATTTCTTGCATCTTGCAGCTATTCTATGTACTTCTATTGTGGATTGTAATGAACAACGATACAGCATTATTCCGATTTGTTGGCTCTTCGCTGAACCAGGAGGCGGGCGTAAACTTAAGCTTAAGGCCGATGACTGGGCGGAACTGCGACAGCTGCTGCTCTATTCTTTTTTTTGCCACTGCGCCAGGAACTCGGGTTTGAAACAAGTAAACGAAGTAAAACATCTAACAGACACGGATTCCAGAATATGACAAGCTGGAGGTCAAAACAAATTTTAGGTTGCGATCAAGAACATGTACAGCTACTATACAGGCAGTGTGAGAGACTACACAACCATGTCAACTTTACAGCGGGGGGTTAGCCCGGGAAACAAGGGTCTGGAAATACTCCTGGAACCAGGTACCAGCCTCAGGAGCTGGCTGATCAGCATCGGACTGTAAAACATTACAACTAGTCAGCCTCACACCATAGAACAGTGTCAATAATAAATGACATACCAAAGCGCACGTAGAGTCAAATCGAGGCGATGAGCTGTTGCTAGTACCATCGCACTCTCCTCCAGGCTTGACCCAAACGATGGAGTCGATAAACTGAGAGCCAGTGTTTGTCGTCGGGCGGGTACCAAAACCGGCATTCTTGATGTTACACCAGTCACCCCATTGTTGACGGAGGTTCTGCTGACCGGAACGACCTTGGTCGACGATGAATGTGGCGGGGAAACCTTGCTGTTGGAGGACGGGTGCGAGAGCCTATAGGCAAAAAGATGTCAGCCGTGGTGCGAGATAGGAGAGATGGGATAGAGACGTACGTTGATGTAGTGGATCTCGTCGTAGTTTGCGTTACCCTGAGTGATGGGGTCAGGCGAGGCAGCCGAGAGGGCGTTGTAGTTGGCAACGTCTACACAAGAAAGCGAATGAGTATCCTGGTCGAGCAAGGATAAGTACGGTTCTGAGCTTACTGGTAGCGAGACCCTTGATGAAGGGAGAGGATCCAGCGTCCTTGAACACTTGAGCGAAGAGCTGAGCAGCGGGGGTCAGGTTGGCGGGCCAGCCGAGCCATCCTGCGTGACCAGCATCCATATACTGATAGACGCCGACACTAGCAAGCTGCTTGAGGGCGTAGTTGACGCAAGTCTGCATAACGAAGACGTCGGTGTTAGGGAACTATGTAACTGATAGTATGTGTCTTAGACTTGCCAAGTAGGTGGTCTGGGCATTAGCACATTTTTGGACGTTCAAGTTGGTGACTAGGTTGGCCAAAGAGTCGGGCTCAATGACAGCGATGACACGGACATCAGGGAACTCTGTCAATCAAGAACATTGATAAGGATACTGTTCAATACTTGAACAGATGAAAGACGTACTCTTGATCTGAGCAACCAGTTGATCGATGTAGTTGTAGTAGTTAGCTTGACCGTTGTTAGCAATGCTAAACTCTCCATTGGAAGCCTTGGCAGCGCAGTCACGATCGGGGAGATCGTAGACGACGATCTGGACAACCTGCTTCTGGCCGGTGCTATTCTGGATGCTCTGAGCATCGGCGAGGTATGTGCCGAGATCTGCAACCTTAGAGACAGTGTCGAACCACGTGAAGGTTGGGATATTAGCTACTGAAGCCGCCTTCGCTTTGAGGGTTGCGTCAGAAATTGCAGCAGCAGCTTGCTGGACTTCATTGGCGTAGTAAGGACTCAAGTATGGCTTAGGAAGAATTATAAGTCAATTAAAGAAATATGAAGACAACTCTGGTACACACTGTGACCCCAACGAAAGGGTTGCTTGCAGAGGGGGCACTGGTGGGAGCAGACGTGGGCGCAGAGGTAGGTGCGGAGGTAGGAGACCCAGGTTGGCTTGTTGGAGGAGGAGTGTTAGACGAGGATGGAGGTGCGGCTGTACCAGGACTGAAGTTCCATGCGTTAGATGAGGACGAAGAAAAACCCTACATATAATGAATACTTACATGCACTGAGAGTAATAGTCATTCAACTTGGTGCATGTCGAGCCGGCCACACAGGACGTTGAGCCAGCTACACAAGTTCTATCAGTATGGTCCCTTGGAGTAGAAGTACGTGTACATACTCCAATCAATGCCACCACATTGTCCCCATTCGGCTGACTGAGCGCTGGCCAAAGCAGGGAGCAGGGCAACAAGGGCGTAGAGAGCAGCGAAGGACTTCATTTTGCCTGTACGGTGTGGGGACTGGATCCTGAAGAAGTTCCGAGCTTTCAGATGCATTTTATAGCTCGAGCCTCCAAGCGAATGGTCCGACTACACTAGGGTCGAAAGCTGAAAATAATCCGGCGTTGAACCGAGCGAACGGGCGGATACACGTCGGGAGGGGTCAGTTGCTATTGTGGAACTGGAGAACATCGGGGTCATATGAGAGCTGACTGCTCAGCCGGACGCTCTTCTTGACGATGAAGGGAGACATGTCAATGTTTGATCCCGAGACTGGTCGCTTGTGGACCATTAAGATCGGTTATAGCTCGGCTTCAAGCAGCTGATGCTAATTTTTCATGATTTTCCCGTCCGCTGGCCATTTCACTGATTCGCATCGACTGTGGACAAAGTCGTCATTGCGGTTTGTGTTGAGGATTCCAGGTTTGTCCATTTGAAAGAGGAGAGAGTTTCGTCGGAGGCAGCTCGCGCACTTCACGGTAGGTATCCTGAGCTGCGTGAACATGACGAAAATATCCCAGGCGCAATTGCTTCCGAGGTCCTGGTCTTCTTCGTGGAAGAAGCTCGAGCTCACCGTCACCGAGCAGATCAAACAGGTCTCGAAAGCACGATCACTTGACAACACGGTTCAAGTATTTTCGTGGAAAGAGGCGTTCGTGACCTCGGGGTCTGTGATGAGATACATTGAGGTACGCTACATTGTACCAAGACGACCAAGAGGGCTCAATAACACAATAATTCTTTGGTCATGATTTACTGACCTCGAGACAGTGATGCTTCGACGGATATCAATTGTGAGCATTCGAGAGCGAAGCCCGCACGCCATTTACACTTCCACTGTCCTGTTGATATGCGCTTACATGTTTCGACATTCTGAAAATCCATCGGAAGAATCACGGTGCTTGTATGAGCACATGCAGGTTAATTTGCGGATACATTCTTGTTGTGAAGGCGATCGCGGGGAGAATGGGTGAAGGCCAAGCAAGCTATGCCGCACTATTTCAAACGTAAATATTCGTTGAATGAATATCGACCACCAACGTTCGCAGTGAGGTGATCATGAAGGCCAAAAAGATCCATTGAGTCTCCGGCCGGCCCGGGAAGGATTCGGCGTAGTTTGGCGTTAACGTTAATTACTTGTCTGTACAACTAGTCTCTCGTAAACTGCACTTTAACAAGCCCGTTTGTAATGTTATATGCTCTTCAATGACTAAGGGGCAGGGGACTGCTATCCTCTGAATTCACCTCCGCATGGAAAGAATTCAAGTAGCAAAACATCAGTTTGATAAGGTTTGATATGGTCCCGTGCTCGTACCCGACAAGACCATGGGTCGAGGACAGGATTGTCAGTTCACAAGGCGAATCGATAATCCTGTAGGATTCTCTTTTGACGTTAATGACGGATAGGGGCTACTCACATCCATCCACCAACCTCTCTCACGGCAGATCTTCTGTCGAAATGTCGTCTATTGTCTTCTCCGATTCCGCGGTCTTTGAGACCTCTCGGACAATCAACGGCAGGTCGCTGAAGATGGTTGCCAAGAGGTACACGACGAACCATAGCCAGAATGATGGTATGACTCTTCTTCTGACCCATTCCAGTCATACTCGTAAGTCTTCCTTCATTGTGCAGATATGTGCGTATTCAGTCTCGGTGAAACAGACAAGGAACATTGGGAACCGACTCTAGACTGCTTATTTGCGCCGCACGCCGATCAGAAGCTTATCCGAGGCATTCGTGAGATTTGGTCGTTCGACTGGTTCGCGCATGGCGATTCTGCTGTCGCAAACCAAGAACTTCTACATTCTAATGAATTCATTCCTTGTACGTATTCACTACTGCCGTATTTTTAACCCTTTGCTTTATCGATATATCAAAGCTACGGCGGAGTGGGGAGCAGCTATTGCAGACTTTGCCCGATCGCGTTTAGCTTCTCATCACCTTGTCGCTATTGGCCATTCAGCAGGTGCTTCCGCGGTGTAAGTGGGCCACCCGTCTTACAGGAACTTTGCCCCTCACGGAAATTATACACATAGGCTACACTTTGCCAACAGTCTCGGCGATGCTCGACAGAGCTTTCTCAGATCTATCGTGCTCGTTGAGCCAATATTCTTCAATCGAGACGAATTTGCAATGTTCGGTGAAGCACCTACAGACCTCATGATCAAAGGTATAGCTGCACAGCGCTTTCAATGGGATAACAAACGGAGCGCCTTTAACTGGTTCAAGTCCCGCGTCCCTTGGAAAACTTGGGATGAGCGTGTGCTTGCTGTTTACGTCGTACGTTATCCGTAGTTAGAGCCAGTTCTTCCTTAACTCATCGCCAGGTTACCAGAACCATGGCTTACGGCCCCTGGTAGCTGATGATCTGTTTGGACCAGTGGTCACGAAACTGTCCAAGAAGTACGAGTCATTGTGTTTCGGCGACGTCGAGTGCGAGTGCCATTTCCAGGCTCCGGAGCTGGTCACGGCTCTGTGCCGTGAAGTTCCGATTCATGTAATCCAAGGGGTGAACAATCGCGACCTTGTGTAGGTCTTTTCCCTTCGCCTGGTCTCGATTGCACCCTGACTTAGTATTACCGCTTACAGTCCGGAACCTTCGAGCAAGTGTGTCACAGACGAGTCGCGAGGTAGGTTTGTGGCCTCTCACACGTGGGTCCCTCGTGCAGGACATATGGTTCGTTACTGGAAACAGTCCTGTTTTCTTTATTGTTGGCTAACATGGACATTCTAGATCGTGCAGCAACAGCCTGAAGGTTTGGCACGAGCACTTGTGCGGGTCTTGAAGGGCGAGGCTTCTGGTACTGTTACTCTCCAAGAGGATACGCGGTCGAAGCTATGATATCTCGCTCTCTGTTCCTCTGATCTCTTGGTTTCCTTCATGTTTACTTGACCTTGTATATTCCAACTGACATTCACTAGCCAGACGATATCTTTGGACCATGTGGTATGCATATCATTGTTAACCTAACTTATACCAACGGCGCGGCCACAGAGACGTTTCTTTGGCTTCTTCAGGTCCGAAAAACGTTACCGCATTCGGTCGCCTTGACCCTTGATTCAACACGAGGCATGTCAAAGCCACTATGATAAGAGGCCTATAAAAGAGAGCCATTGGACAATAGTCTCATAACCTTCACCTACATTCCGCATCTCGCATTCCCTTCGCTCTATCTCCCCTATAGTTATTCACAACTACAATTGCAATCAAAATGGTAACTTGCAGCAAAATGTGGCGAGATATGCATCCCGCTCCTACGCTCAACTCCGCGGAGGCTCCAGAATTCTTTCTCAACAATGTCTTGTTTAACGACCTTAAGGTTGACAATTCGATTTGGAATACCAGCTATCCGTTCTCCATGTTATCCTTGGCCACATTCGGGAAGAAGTACACTATCGAACAAGACTTGATCCAATTCAACCTAGGAGGTTGTGCTGGTATACCTGCTACTCTCGCGTCTTGTGACGTGCAAGATGGTGATTCTCTTGTTGACCTCGGAGTTTCTGATCGTGAAGATGTTTGGGCCTACTTCTATGTGAGTAAGGACCGCCCCTCGACTGTACACCTGTTGACTGACCTACAGTGCCTAGTGGCCAGCTTACCCAGGGGTTGTCTTCCCCGCGAATCTCCGTCACGCATCTCCGTACACTCGTCAAGAGCTCGCTGAGAACATCCTCCGTTGTATGGAAGACTGGCACCAGGCATGAACGGATTCCGTACACAAACTAATCGTTTGACTTGACGATTTGACTTCTGTCCCTTTTAGCACATGGTCTTATCTGAAGGCTGTATACGTCGTTGCAAGATCAAGCCCTTAGCCTTTGATTCCTGGAACCTTTCGTCATTTGTTGTGGACGGCCTCTTGCCATTAGACGATGAAAAGAAGCATTACCTCGTATGCGTCACTTGGGGAAGGTATAACAATCATCCTCACGAATAGAGCTTATGAGCGGTGCCGTCGCTCCATTACTCGGCTTGACCTCCCCATTCGCTGAATATGTGGTTATACGGTATTCTGTTTGACTCTGTCATTACACTAAAATATACATACTAATACAGTAGGATCAACGATTTCTCCGCAGTCGATTCGAAGTTGAAAAGAAGAAAGAATTGGTAAAGTCTCAACTCACAAAAAATCATCCTCATCGCTGTCCTCCTTAAACCAGGAGGTTTCCTTTGGTAGACCCAATTGTTGACGAACGAACCCGAACTCGAGATCGTTTGTGCATTTGACCATATTGTGGAACTTCATCCCGAGCTCACTGCCTTCCTGAATCAGGTCATCCATAAGAGAGTCCCATTCATTATCGCCGACCGGGGATTGTTCTTCGGCAGCAAGAGTGACAAGGTCCAGCGCATACTTAACCTTTCCTCCCTTCTGGATGAAGGAGCGTGCAGCACTGCCAGCATCAGCGAGGACGGCATCTGATGTTGGAACTCTCTTGGATTCAATAACACGGTCAATAGCAGGAAAGAGCGATAAGTAGGAATTGAACAACGGGCGCGTGAACTTGTTGGCAAGGCGGGGCGGTAAGGTGTCAAGTCCAACAGCATAATCAAAGCCACCACCTCTTTTGAATCTGGGAGGGTCTTCCCGTATCATATCGTGCCAGACAGTAGCTTGCCCTGCGAAGCAAGGTCAGTCAGTCATGACTGGCACGACTGACCACAAACAAAACTTACAGGAAATCCGATAACCCATCCTCGGTGACAGCCAACCGTCGACGCACTGTCCACAGGTACAACCCCACTTTTTGGAACGTACGTACGTGGTTTCATCCCCGACCTCTTCACCCATAGCCCTTCGAAGCTCGTAGGCGCACCTCAAACCCTCATCGGGATACCCGTTCCAGGCTCCTAGCATGGTTTCGCGAAATTCCTTGTCATTACGCATTTCGCGTTCGCAAGCTTCTAAGGGAGTAACTCCATCTGTATTGTCCCGACGCTCTAATTCACTGCGGGCATTGTTTGGCCCCAGAGAGGGACCAAGCAGTGCGCGTAGGGCTCGTAGATTGTGCATACCCGCCGCTAAATGCAAGGGCGTCATGCCCTGCTCGTCTTGCCTATGAATAGCATCCGGATTGGTGATGTTCACTTGAGCAATGGTCTGCTCGATTTGAGGTAACTGGGCGAGCTGGGGAAGCATTGGCATACCAAGTGGACCGGCCATCGTTGCGGAACTGGCAGCTATGAGGTGATGGAGCATATACCTCTGCATGTGCGCTCTCATCCTCTCTTCTTGTTCCTCTGGGAGGGGGCCAATGTCCTCTGGAACTGGGACGACGTCGGGCTCTTCGTTCTCACGCGAGAAGATGGCGTTACCCTCTGCATCTTCGGAAATGGGAATCGCTCGAGACGAATGGTTCGAATCAGGAGAGTAAGCAAAGAATGGGGTTCTGCCTACTCGACGGAAGTTGTTCTAGAGGGGTATGTTGGGTCATGGAGCTTGGGTTCAAAACAAGATAGGAACTCACTTTCCGGAAGAATGCCACAGCGCGATCACGATTGTAATTGAATTGAGCACGCGTTATACCGCCTTCTATCGAAGTAGGCCAAGCGAAAGCATGGTAGTTAGTTCCAAGGTGAGGGGAGCTCAGGAGCTGCTGCATGGCCCAGCTGCCGACACCAGACCTGTGAAACTATGGTTCAGGTACGTAAGTAATTGATCACTGAACTCGAGATTACTACGCACATTCTTATTAACCTCAATAGTATCTATATATACCAGAAGGCCGTCGTTGACTTCCTCTCCCCAGCAGCCGGTACCCCTATGATAGTCGTGCTCGATGAGCTCGGGCTTTAAGAACCCGTTCTTATCAAAGAGTTTTTGGGAGAACTGGTGAAGTTCGTCTGATTCGCCGTCCAGTATTTGGAGGAAGGTGCCTCTCAGAACGTTCCTGTTGACCATAGTGCCTGATACTGTGGCAAGCTCTCCATACAGGGGATGAGTTATTGTTCCGTGGATGTGGGTGAGCGCTGTAGGACACTCAGGGTTAGCACTGGTCGCAACTCTCGCAGTGCATGCGTCAAGAATATTAGCAGCCATGGTAGGACTGGAAGGAGAGAAAGATGATGGTAATGGTTCAATAGGAGTTCGATTGAAGGCTTCCAGCACGGGTGAACTTACGTACGCAGCCCGCTCCTGACTCGTCATACGGTTTAACTGCTTTGCAAAGCGCAATTTGTGATTTGTGTCGATCTCCTTCAATATACTGAATTCCACGACATATTATGATAAACGATAAACGGTCGCCGAACCTAACTTCATGAGTTTCATTGATAGAACCGCGCTCGAGAAGCAAGTCGAACTAAGTCTTCCTGATTTGGACAGCGACCTGGTCGGACGCTGCGCGCTATGCCGAGGATCTTTCTCATTTCGCCTCATCCGCCACTTTTTGTGTCCCTTGCGGCACTCACACTCACCAACGTCTTTATTTACATGGTCATATACTACTTTTAACTAATGTTTCACGAAACCCTTCAATGCTGCACCGGGTCGCCACTGTCGCACAGTCAAGTTGCGGATCCGCTGTTCAACATTCACAAGTTCCTAGCTGCGGGAACTATCGCAATATCACTGACCCCAAATTATGCGCCGAATATCGTCGTACATGTATCCGATCTCTGGCATATTCTTCCAGGATTATCAGCACTTTCGGCCCTCGTTCATCCCGATGAAATTGCCTTCATCAGGATACTCGACTTTTTATCTCAGCACCATTTCATTCGAGCGACTTGCCGATTCGGCCATGGTAGCCTGTCATCCGCGCTCCTTGTGAGGATTTATCTAATACCATACGACCTTGCAAACGTGCAAGGTCAACTTCGCATTCGAGAGGACGCGATTCTTACTGCAGCGCGACGATATTTACGTATTCTACTTCCACGGATTGTTCAAGATATATCAGAATGGAATGGGGGAGACGCGCAATCATCTACATTGAGAAAGCTATTTTATGGACTATCACAGGTCGGTCGACGATGTACGTACGATATTCATTGACGCACTCACCTTTTTTGTCGGCAGGACGATCGCACGATGGCGGAAATTTATAGCTCTTTGCCATCTCCTGTTGCCAGCGAGGTGTCTCCCCTGGCAAATGCAATTCTGGATGGTACCACCACGAGGCTCAGAAGCGAGCTTCACCCGTATCAGCGTTGTTCGGTCATCGCGATGCTTGGCAAGGAGCTTTCACCTCATGGCGTACCCGATCCTCTGTATATTCCGATCCGTGGAGTGGATGGTATCGAGTTCTACTTTCAACCAGCAACATTCGAATTACTGTCCGAACGCCCCATAGTGCAACAGATGCGAGGAGGCATTCTATGCGAAGAGCTAGGTGCGGTGATATTGCTTCATTCCGTCAGCGCTGGCTGAATCGTATCATAGGGACCGGCAAAACTGTAATGGTGCTGGGCCTTGTTTGCGCTACGGTCGATCAGTCGTCTTCACCCGAAGAGTCGCTCTTAGACGACCGCCCCGTTATGACGCCGATTTCGTTCAATTCTCTTACATCCCCGTCTTCTATCGCCAGCCGCCAACGCCTCAATAGGGTCATCAAGTCTCGGCCAGCGAAATCCAATGAAGCTGAATCCCCTCAGATACCATCGCTACGAGCAATTCTCTTGCATTATCTGCGCACTCACCCAGATGGTCTTAATGTTCGATATCACCACGACGATCTTGAAGATCGACAACTCCTACAAGCATATCAAGCAAACGTTCCTTTCTATCTTCATTATAATGAGGAACCTCTCGACACGAATTGGTCTCGCCGACGACGGACAGAACCTAAACCAAGAATAATGTATTTGACGACTGCAACTATTATAATTGTTCCCGTCAACCTTCTATATCAATGGGAAATGGAGGTACTCAAGCACTGTGAAGATCCGCTACGCCTTCTGGTGATCAGAGATACAAAGCCTTTGCCGCCAGCTTCAGAGTTAGCATCTTTATATGACGTACGTTTTACTCGAACACCTGTTGATCATACCTACTTATTCATGTTCCCAGATAATCCTTATGAGTCAGACAAGTAAGTCATCTATGGTCTACTGATTCGAGACAACCTAAGCATTAAACCGTTTGTGAAAAGGATTCTCAGCCGAGGCTACCAAGGACTGTCTCGAAAAACTGCATACTTGGAAGCGATGCAATTGCCCTCCCGTTCTCTATTCTCAAGTGACGATCACGAACTGTCAGTGTCACCGGCATGACGATGTCTCGCCTCTCTTTCAGGTGCGCTGGAAAAGGCTGGTAATAGATGAGGGGCATGTAGCGTCCAGTTCTACTACCAATCTGGTATCATTAAGCAAGAAGTTGAGCATCGAGAGAAAATGGATTGTGACGGGAACTCCAACAAGTATGTGTATATCACCTGTCGTTGGGTTGCTCTGATTGTATGTCATAATTCAGCGAACCTCATGGGACTTCATTTTGGAGAAGGCTCTGAACTACAGTATCCTGAAGATGTTGCTAATTCTGCTGCCAATGATGTGGTGGGTTTACCAGGGGTGAGATAAATGGTGTTGTACCTTGGTGTCAATTTTCTCATTGGCATCTGCTAGTCACCTCGGAGTGATATCAGTAGCAGTGACCTATCCTCTGCAGAAGAAGAGCCTTTCAAGCCTATCAGAGTCTGGACCAGCGATGACCGCCAGGATCTGAACAAGCTGGCCAACATGATGGTCCATTTTCTCCAGGCTCCACAGTTTGCTTCAGATTCCAAGTTATTCACTAATTTGGTCATCAATTCTCTCATGGCTCCTTCAGGACCTCTGCCTCACTCAATTGAGGTCCTTACCCAGGTCATGAATACTGTGATGATCAGACACCAGTATGTGCCTTTAGATATCTGAGTCTTAATGGTAGCACTAAAAGATCTCTTCAAGGATTACTGATGTTGAGAAAGATATTCTCTTGCCCATTCTCAGTCATGAGACTGTTCTGCTGGACCTTGATCCTTATGCGCTCAAGACCTACAATGTCATGCAAGCTACCATTGCTGTAAATGCAATTGACTCTGAAAGAGTGGACCAGGTATGAATGTATCTTCTAACTTGAGTAGATGTGCAAGGAACTGACAGTGTACTTGCTAGGACTATCTATTTCATCCAAGAGTATGTTCTTTCTTAAGAGATTAGTATGGATTTTACTGATCTTCCATTTGTATCAGAATGTGGGGCACTTACAACAAATTATTGAGAATATGTCACAGTAAGTTGCTTCTCTTTTAATCCTCACTTCTTTGCTCATCCATGTATTTTCAGAGCCATGTTCTGGCACACTGATGAGAACTACTTCAATGCTGATGAAATCTTGAAAGATAGTGAAGGCTATCTGAAAAGAACGGCAGAAAGAGCATCTCAGCAAGACCTTACTCTATTGAAAGATGCCCTTCATCACTTGTATATATTTTTCTAGTGTTCTGTGTCCAGGGACTCTATTGATAGTTTCATTTTAGGAAATCAGCAGCTTCAGATCCGGTCTGGAGAGCCCTGTTATGCCATGCGAATGTTTTCCACAGGGCTTTTGGCATCCCTGAAGCCATATATCAGGCTTGGACGCCGCTGCCTGCCTCAGTTTCTTCAATCACCGATTTCTTTAGCTCAAACCCCTATTCATTCTGTCACCCAGAACACCTGTTCAAACTACATCAACTCATCTCCAAAAGACCTTTGCTCAATGAGGCAGGACTCATCGACATTGGTTATGCGGTCCGCAAGGAAGAGCTGCTTCGGTACAGGTTCAACATGTCTCGGTTACAAATGAGCAAAGCCGGAAAGCGTCAGAAGGATCATCTCTCAGACAAGACCATGAAACTCAAAGAATTTGACTTGACTTCGCCGGGGAAACTCAAGCACATTCGTCAAGAGTTAATCGACGCGCAGGATCGAGTCCAAACCATTTCCGCTGGCGCTACTCCTGGCGAACACGTCGCTCCCCACGAGACTTATACCACCTCTCCTCTGTTAGCCAAATCGCCGCTGGCGCAGGTTCGCATCGGGAACACAACATCATCAAAGCTTAACTACATCATAAATGATATCCTTCTCCACGCAAAGACGGAGAAGTTCCTTATATTCTCTCGGTCGCCACTCACTCTGGCGTACATCTCGGAAGCCCTCGATGTCATTCGTGTAAAGTCGCTCCACTTTACGTCAAAGGTAAATCTGAAGACACGCGAGCAGTATGTGACGACGTTCGAAACCTCAGATACGTATCGAGTGTTCCTGATGGAACTCAAACATGGCGCCCGCGGATTGTAGGTCCAATGTCGATCTTGTTGACATCAGGCAGCTGACGCATATAATACGATAGAAACCTTGTCTCCGCATCTAGGGTAATCTTCTGTGAACCGGTTTGGCAAGCTGACGTTGAAACACAAGCTATCAAGGTGCATATTGATGCCAACATTCGCAGAGCCGTACTGATCTTCCTTCGCATATGTAGCGAGTGCATCGTATTGGTCAAATACGACCGGTCATTGGTTAGCTTAATGACAATTCCTTCGCCGGCTTCATCGATTACTGACTGAACTTTGTAGTCAAAACGCTCGCGATCCGGTTAACGTACGAAGAGACCATGGTTTCTCGAAGAGAGGCCCTAAGAAGCGGACTGGGGAGCTCAGGTGGTAAGCTGCCTGACATGACAGACGACAGGACGATGCGTGATTTCTTGGCGGTACGTATTATCTCGATGTTTAGTCGCCATGATTAACAAGTCATACCTGTGTAGAACCCAACCTTTCTTCCGGATCCACCACCTCCAGAGATTGAACTCGATATACCGCTTTTGGGTGACGAGGCCGCACGAGAGAGCAACAGGCTTGCTTCCCTCCCCGAGGCGGGTGCGAAAAAGCCTCTGCGCTACATGTTGCGCGATGATGACTCGGATGACGACTTTGACAACTCTGCATCAGCTCATGAGGAAGGTACCTCGATGCAGATGGCACCAACGCATTCCAACCATACGGCTCTTTCTGTCAATTTCGACCGCTTGCACGCCAGCTCACGCATTTCACCGACGATCAAGAGGGTGCGTTTGATTTTGCCCCCGGAGCCAGCTAGTCGAGATCTCCAGCATGCCATTGGCAGCAATCCAGTGCAGCATGAGGATCCCGAAGTTCGCCCAAGAAAGAAGCCAAGGCTTTCCGTCCGCTTTGCTGTTTAACATTTATAGGTAAATCGGAAACCCATTGTACCATACCAACCACGTAGTTTAGAGTTTCGCGCCTCAGTTCATTCAAACATCTGCATGTCTATATTCCGTGTACCATAACTTATTCCATATCTTATACATTCAACATTCTCATCGAATCACATACGAATGACGCAACAGTTTTCGTCACCGCAAGTTGAAAGAGATTTAAACATGCCAACGGGCTCGAGATTCTCTGAAACTCCCCTTGTGCAAACAAAGAAGCTTCAACGTACTTACTACATATTATCCATAACAGGCCATTTCTGGCGGCGCTTGTGCTACGTTGTTGACTCACTTACTACCATCTGGTTGAGGATAAGTACCATCCTTCAATGTTGCGCTGTTGGGTACTTATCTTTGGTCCCCATAATTGATGTCATGGTCGACAAATTCCGACGCAGTATTCTTTAGAAGGACTGCATCTTGATACGAGCTATCCAACCTTGGGCTGGCCGTGGTCCGTTGAAGGTCCATGCTGTGGCCCTCACTGTAGTGCTCGAGCATTGTGAATGTGTCGCGTCCACACTGTTCCACTCCATGGTTCCAAAATGAAGTGCGTCTAAGAGAGCCTGAGACCACAATATTTCTGTTGCTAATTTTTGTTGGTTCACGGATTCCATGGACCTGCCGGATTGTTGCTTGGACGCCACGAGCCTATCCGTAACGTTTATCCGGACAGGAGGATGGACCTCTTTTGTCCGACATGAAGATTGGCGAAATGTTTAAAAGGCGATGGTCGACCCCTACCGAACTCCCCACATTCTCTCTCCCCTTGCTACATTTAAACCCGCATTTCACTTTTTCCATATACCGCTCACTGTTCTTCGTGCTATACGTACACCATGCAACGAGACACCATCCCATCCCGCCCTGTTTACCACAATGGCGTTCCCCTCCCTAACGCTTCCTGCGGTGTCGAGCTCTACGGCTACTGTGTCTCCGATGTCTGGATGCAACAATACGCTGAAGCCAACAACATCAAATGGAAACGTTACCATGCTCCACAGAAGGGCATGCTAGATACCGAAGCTAGAGATCTCGCCGTGATCAATCATATCCGCAATGCGGTCGTCCAACAACTCGACCGTCCTTTGGATGACTGGCAGGATGTCTTGTCGACTCACTTCGTCACCGAAATCCCCGATTACGTCAAGGTACTGGATTCTTACGGCCCAAAGAAGACGGACGTGCACAGGCTATCTTGGACTATAATCTATATTGGGTCGAACGAGAACGAAGAATGTATCGACCGGGCCTTGGAGGCTGAACATATGATCAAGGCGCTGCAAAGTGTGTTGAAGTGCGGGCACCAGGCTCCCGAATGGATTCCTGAAGGAGAACTGTTGCGCAACCAGGATAATATTCGTGCGTACATTATATGTTGCTGTCTGTGTCTATGATTAAGCTGATGCCACTTGTCCTGCTTTCTAGCTGAATGGTCTCCACGGAGCATGTAGGACCAGAACAGTTGATTCAAACGAAGTTTCAGATCGTTTAGGGAGTACTGTCAAGGCCCAAGTCTCTGGCCACGCCGTGTTTCTTCTTCTTTTAGAACCTCTCTTTTACTATTTATTTGCTTCTTAAAGGTACCTTGAAACGCTCTATAGAGCTGGTTTTTGTCCTTTGTACCGTACGCTGTGGTAGTTGGAATGTCTCTCTATATATAACACTGGCAACAAAGAACTGGAGTGATTGCTGCAGAACTAAGGTAATACGGTATCGGGCTGAATCATATACGTTTTGTGATTCTACGGTCACCATACGAAGGAACGGTTGCCTTCCGAGAGTATCTAGAGGTTGGAAGTGAGCTTAAATCTAGTGTACTTTTCTGCCGGCACTCCTCATCTCACTGGCGCTTTCCAATGGCAACCGAAATACATCGTCATCCCTTCCTCAAATCGCTGATAGCTATGTCAATTTGTCGCTGAACGCTAGCGATCGAACGGTCGTTCAAACGTTGAAGGTGATCTACACCCACCGTACGTACACGGAATAGAAGTTGAAATTCAAATTGAACGACGACTTGACTCAAGACGTCGTCATTGACACTTATCAGGTACGGGTACACCACGTTGAACATTCGCTTGAATCTACATACGAACCAAGCCTGGCTGATGATACAAAAATTACAACCGAACCATGTACAACCGAACGACCCAAACAACAAAGGAAACGGACGTTTCGTCAGGCACAAAACACAACACACACACCCTTAGCATGAACACAGTAACCGGCATCACAACGCGTAGCATGAAATAAGTCAAAGAAATAACGCTAGATGTTAAAAGGCAATCTGCTAAAGGCATTACGGAGAATAGGAAGAGCACCAAGGGGAATCGTGAGCACAAGGGATTGGTATCGGCTTGACTAAGATACGCGTGGCTCGGGGTATCGGGTGAAGTGTCGCCTGGGAGGTAGACACGGATAGATACGGAACAGCGGGGCAAAGCCATGTGACGGGTATGTTGGTGAGTGCAAAGGAATGGAAGGGGAATAGCTGAATATAAATGATAAGGATAAGTATGGAGAACAGGGTAGAAATGTGAACGAGAAGAGGGCTGGATGGTAGGAAACAAACAAGTAAACATCCAGTGAGGCCAGTCGATGGCACAGTTAATGGTTACAATGAATTCTGGTGAAGGCAGCGTGAGAACTGAAATCTGAGGGATATCATGAATCATCATACCTCCTAGTAGCGAACAGCATTTCCGTGTTGAGCAGCATACAAGCTGCTCGCCCTTCTCGACATTCTCCAATCGCCAGTTCCCTGCCCAAGATACCCGCCTTGGACTGGTCCATGAGGCATCTGCCCATTTCCACCCTTATCCAAGCATTCCAAAGGTACAACGCCCTGTTCGCCCCTAGCATTGGCGCACAAAGCCCAACCATCATCAAACTCGCCTAGGACGCGAACCATCTCGCCTGTGCTGATGGACAGCTCATCTGGCAGCGAAGGTAGGAACGTGCAACGAACGTAGGCATAAGCGGACGTAGAACGGACACCTGTAGCAGGTGTCACTGAAATCACCGGAGAGCCTGGACCTAAGGCCTGAGACAGAGGCACTGCAGGGGAGCCCAAAGACGGCTGCAGCATGGGCGGCGGGGACACCATCATTGATGGTGAAGGAGGGGGCAGATTAGCGTAACTCGTCGGAGGGGGAGGAGGGAGCGCAAACGCGCTCTGATTTGCCATTGGGGTGGTGGCGGGAGTATAACGGGGCTTCTCCGGGAGTGGAGGTGCATAGTTATCCACTTGTTTCTCGCTCATGTAGGGAGATAAATCTGGCTTCGGGTATATGCCAGCACCCCAAGTATTCCGCTTATTCTTCCGCCTGCGCAGGAATGCCTTGCGCATCAAAAAGATGGCAATTGCTATTGCAACGATGAGGGCAGCTGCAACGATGCCTCCGACCGCACCTCCAGACAGACCCTTCGAAGCCGAAGCAGCGGCAGTGTCGCTCTCCTTTGCACCCGCAGCTATATCAGATGAAGTAGTAGAGGCTGAAGACTGGGTCTGGGAAGTCGAACTTGGAGACGGCGTAGGAGTAGGAGTAGGGGTCGGAGTCGCAGACGGAGTAGTAACTGGTAGAGAGCTTAAAGAGGTAGCGGTACTACTTAAGGGTAAAGCTCTACTGATGCTACTGCTGGTAGCAATAGAGGACGACGTAGGTTTAGCGGAAGTCGAAGCGGGCGTGGAGATTGGCTTCACAGGGATGGAAGTAACGAGAACAGGAATACGCATGGTTTGAACCTCCACCTTGGTGGTGCGCAAAAGCGTGAAGGTCTCCGTCAGGAGTCTCGTGGAGATCGAGAAACCAGGAGGAACATCCGTGTCATCATCATCGTCGTCGTCGTCGTCGACCTTCTGTTGACGGCGGTAATGGCGTTTGTGAAGACGCATATGAGCATGGGAGTGGTCGACGGGGAAACCTCTAGAGTCCATGGTGGTTTCTGATCGAATGGTATATGCTTTGTGAGCGTAAGTCAATAAGGAGCGTGAGTGGGTCCTCAAGGAACCCGTGGCTTTTCAAGGACAACGTTTCGGACAAGGATGAGGATTGAAAGAGGTCGCAAAACGAAAACAAAAGACTCCTCAACTTGCCGTGGTGATGGAAACGCCTGTGACATTTGTCACGCACACGTGTCACACTGGTTTCTCAGGTAGCATGCGGCCCGCTCATGCTACGACGCCACTGGACATTGAACATGATCTTGGTCTCCAACCTCCATATTAACTCACAAGAACTGCCTTCGTAACTCTCTAAATAATCCTTACTATTCCCCGAATTAAAGCTGTAGTGACACTATGATAACTCTTGCGGACGAGGGCTTTACTGAGTGCGATGCTGGTAACATGCGGAACGCACAAGACCTTCTATTGAACATAAAGTCGATTCGAGAAAGAGAAGGTGCTTTGTATTCCAAGCTCATTGGAAATCCACTTACAGTCTTGCGCAGACCTCGTGTATGCCTTGCTACATTCTCTTCCAAAGTCAAGTCTTGCCAGCATCCAACGCAATATTGAGCCCATGCTGCAGCTGGACGTTGTCGGAGTACGCCCGCACTACAATCGCGTGCTTAGCCTTAATTGATCTCCTCTCTTTAGTTGCTTCCTGATGAAGTCGCTCTTCTTGTTTACTCGTTTCTGCCATGGCAATCTCTGTTGTCATGCGCGCTAGTCAATCGACGATGGCGTACACTGGCCAACGATACCACTTTGTGGCGCGACCTCTGTGCTGAACGAGAATGGGAATGGCGACCTCAGCAGAAGCAACACGACGTATTCTCTTCTTCGCCTGACCTCTCTATCAACTCGGACGATGAAGGTATGGGCGACGATGAAGAAGAAGACGTTGAATACATGCTCCAAGATGATTCGGGCTTTGCTTCCATGGCCATCGAGTCGTCCTCGAGTATGCTGTGCACCGAGACACCGTCTATACCTCTTTCACCTATTTACAGGGACACTAGGCCTTTCATCCACCTATCAGGTTCTAACCTTTACGGCTCGACATCCTCGCATATCTCGAAACCAGACTACAAGCTTCTATTCTTGACGCACATCCGCTTGCAGAACCGTATGCGTTCTTCCTCTTATCGATTGTCTAGTCTCAATACTCGTGGATCACTCAACCCGCATACAAACACTATCTACTGTTTACAGCTTTACACCTACCCAGATACAGGGAAACAAGTCCTATTTACAGGTTCCAAGGACCGAACTGTTCGGGAATGGGATCTCGAAACCAATACTGTTAGTCGTGTCATCGAGGGTGTACACGAAGGCAGTGTACTCAGTATCTGTGTCTACAATGGTCTTCTGGCTAGCGGCGGAAGCGACCAAACAGTTGCTATCTGGGACCTTGCGCGAAACGAGCTTGTTAGGGTCATCCAGGATCATACAGATAGTGTGTTATGCGTTCGGTTTGATGACCACAGGCTTGTATCCTGTTCGAAAGGTGCGTTGTTCACTTTGGAGTAACACACGTCGCCTGAGTTGTCGTTTCACAGATCGTACTCTACGATCGTACTCCTTACCCAGCTTCCAGTTCCAGTACGCCATTGACGACCATCGTGCGGCCGTCAATGCTGTCTCGATATCACCAGAACACATTGTCTCTGCATCTGGAGACCGTTCGATGAAGTTGTGGAATGCAACAAACGGCACTTTGATACGCACCTTCGATAGTCATCATGGCCGAGGGTAGGCTTCTTTTGTCCTGGGCATCTTCTACCATCTAATTTATTGCCTTTAGAATCGCGTCCATCGATTTTAAACCTCCCTACATACTCTCAGGCTCCTCCGATAAACACCTTAGACTGCTTGACACCAACAGCTTGCAAGGCTGGTCTACTTCACCAGATTTTGACCCTCAGACTGGCAATGTGTCGGAGGGCGTCTGCGAAACATGCGGGAACGCTACCAATGCTGCGACAACTGCGGCAAATCGGAATCGCCTGCGTGCACACGGGGATCTCGTGAGGAGCGTGGCTCTGAACGCGGATTTCGCGGTTAGTGGGAGTTATGATACGACAGTGAAGGTGTGTATCTTTCACGTGTCCCTTGAGAACCCGGTGGCTCATTGTTATCGTTCCTTTATTGCTTTGTGAATGACCGGAATTGCGTATGTGATTTCTGAACGTTGGAACGTGTAGATTTGGGATCGCAAGACTGGTGCGCTGGTCGCAGATTTGTCAGGTGGTCATGTCAGTAGAGTGTTCTGTGTGGCGATAGATAGTACAAAGGTATGCACGTTTAGTCCGCCGTTTTCCAGCTCATGACTTAACCATGGATAAATGTAGGTTGTATCTTGTGGTGAAGACCAGGTTCGTCCACTACCCTTCCTTTCTAAATTTTACAAGCTAATTTACTGCTTTGGATGTAGAGAATTTGCATTTGGGACTTTTCACATGGCATCGATACCTCGTTTATCAGGTTGTAACTATATCATATTCACGTTTTCCTACTCATGCTATTGCACAGTTCGAGTCATACATTCGTTCATTTTGCCGAAACATGGGTTGTGGACTGCTAGATCTCCGATTACAATGCATTGGCATGTGGACTCGCGTAGAACAACGGGTTTCCCTGCTTTCACAGCTTAATCTTTCTTCGATGTTGCCGAGGTTTCTGTTGTTCTTTGACCTTCGTGGTCACATCTCCCTTCTTTATAGCCAGTTGTACCCTCATCCTCTGCCCAAAAGGTGAATATGTCGCAACTCCCACACTTCGTCCTCTCAGACCTCGTCGGGCACTGCACCTTTCCTCTATGCTTTCACCAGCATGGCGACATCACCAGTGCACGGTCCTGGCTAGACGTAGGTTGCCCTGAATTCACGCCCAAGCCGCGCTCAGCTCTCTGTGGTCTCGGATCGGGAGTCCTGACGGCCTATCGTTACTCATACGCCAAAAACGACGAACGTCTGAGAGTGGTCAGTGATTTCATGAACCTCCTCTTTCATCTGGATAATGGGGTGAGGAGGACGGGAATGGAGGAATTGGCGGACCCGGTCACGAACGCAGTTTGGTTCCCTGAGAGGTACTTGTCGACGAGTGCGTTGGGGAAACCTCGCTCAGAGGAGGAGTGTAGTGCGGGAAAGCTTGCGCGAGAGTGAGTCTATGCAAAGTTCATGCGTGGCATGAGCGTTGTTGATGTGACTTTGCAGCTTCTGGCAACGGTGTGTGAAACACGCGAAACCAGGACCTCAAGCACGCTTCAAAGAATCCCTTGCCCCCTTCTTCGAAGCCATACATTGGCAGTCGCAGTATCGAGACGCCGGTGCTATTCCAGACTTGGAGCCTTACATTTAGTTGAGGCGCAATATAAGTGGCTGCAAACTTGTGTTTGTCATCGAGTATGCGTTGGATATAGACTTGCCTGAGGTTGTCATGGACAATCCGGTGATTAAGGCTCTTAACCGGGCTACCGATGACTTGGTAACTTGGTCGAACGTGAGTGCATTTCATGCACATCTTCTTTCGCTAAGACCGTGCAGTACAAGATATCTTTATTGAACAGTCCAAAGGGGACACTCATAACGTACGCATTCTATTTGTGCTCGTTTCCCTTTCTTACGTGACTCGTTTCATTAGATGGTGGCCATCTTGATGAGATAGATTTGACCTTCAATACGCAATCGACCACGTTGGTTTTCTTTGTAAACTCACGATCGACGCCTTCCAAGTCAACCGAAAGCTTATTCCTGCCTGGGGTCCCAAAATAGACCAAGACGTAGCCAATTACGTCGAAGGCCTTCAAGACCGGATCGTCGGGTCGCTTCACTGGAGTTTCGAGACCAGGCGTTACTTCGGATCCAATGGGCATCAGGTGAAAGTAACCCATGTTGTAAAACTGCTCCCTCCAAGGGAGATGGGTAAAAAGGATAAGACGATGCACAAGAAGCAGCTGACTCCGCTGGCCCAAACGCAACTTCGCCCCGATGCATTGAATCACGCGTGAGCCCAACATCGACTCATCTCCAGAATCACTACTAAGCTGTTCCTTGTCTAGAACTCTTTTCTATCAAAATAGCCCATGTTTGCGTTTAGGTTTTCAGTAATCTATGCTTCTCATTCGTTGCTTTCGTAACGTATCATATTATCCTCCTAGTTAGTTGTGCAATATTCGAATCTGAACGTCTCAGTCTTCTGGTTCTCAGTATCGTACTAATGAGATAGACAGTCGTTTAGCATGTGCTTAGTTTCCGTGATGTACATAGACTATCCTTTGCCGTCCCGCTGTGCGTGGCGTGCTGTCCTCTAACCTTCGTCAAAACATTACTATTGGGCCGTTCCTCTTTTCACGACTACTCATCCGACCCAGAAAGTATCGCACATGTCTCATCCACAGCTACGGGAGCTTCAGGAGGATCGGCAAGGTATTCGCTCGCGTGCATACTTCCATCCAATTCTTCCGGATGAGCCTCTCCGAACCTTTCATCGTCATCTTCTGGTGCTACAACATCGTCGTATTCGCCTTGTTCAGCACTGTTTGCTGACTCTTCGGGGTTATATTCGAAACCACTAGCGGTTCCGGCATCGCAATTTGCACTTGTACGAATCCTGCCTGCGTCCAGTCCCAGCATCATAGTCACCAAATTCTCGCTCTTCGTCAAAGGCTGCTGACTCTTGCCCGCCTATTTCGTGGTATCCGTCGTCTTCAGCCTCTGAACTCAGATAAATCAGTCATTTAACAGATTCCGAAGATGTTACTGAACCTACTAGTATAATGGTTAGTCGAACAATTCACTTTCATTTTAGACATTTCCACCTAATGGATATAGTACTAGTGATTCGTTGCATACTTGCAAGACAGGCAGCAAGAGAGATTTCGTTGTGGTTGCACGTTGCAACGTATCTGAGTTCATCCACCCCACCTTCCATTTCTGAGACTCCACCTGATGATCGATCGCAATCGGTAAGCCTTTCTTGGCAATATCATGAATCACACTGCTCGAGTTTTGAACTACTGTATAACTTGTATGTGGGTTTGGATAAAGTTGATAAATCCCACAATACCGATTCCATACATATTGACTGACGGAGGCTTTAGATTTCAACTTAAATGAGAAAATATGGGGACCTCCTCACGAAATCTTAGGCCTTGAAAGGACCCCGCCCCCTATTGCGACACATATGACGCTCAAGCGACGAGTTCGACGTCAATTCGAATGTCCAAGAACATGGATAAGCGTCCATACAAATAGCTCTTTCACAGCCAGAGCGCAGCACCCTCCTATTGTCACCTTTTCACTGTACCGCCATCTTTCAGTCTCGAAGTCCATATCGTATTCGCTATGACTGTCCCTGATAAGATGCAGGCCCTGATTACTCAGGCCAACAAGACCACCAAGGTGGAGACAGTACCTACGCCTGACATTGACGATGATGAGGTGCTCGTCAAAACGGTCGCTATAGCGTTAAACCACACAGACTGGAAACGTTCGTCTTTCTCGCCCTGTATTCCTACCCTGTCCATTGACGCAGAATCAATTTTCTCGGTTAGATATTGAATTCATTAACAATCCCGGCACAATTGTCGGTTGTGACTTTTCAGGAACTGTAGTTAAAGTCGGGAAAGCCGTGACTACACTCTTTGAGGGAGACCATGTTGCTGGATTCACCCATGGCGGAACATTCAAAGATCTCGGAGCCTTTGCTGAATATGTCAAGAGCCCAGCTGACCTAGTCTGGAAAGTTCCCGGTGGTACTTTGAGCCATGAGCAAGCAGCTACTTTTGGCTGCGCGTGAGTTCCCTACTGGTTTGGTATATTTTTTTCAGTCACCGGAATATGGGTCCTTAGGTTTTATACAGCCGTTCAAGCATTGTTCAACCCCAATCGACTCGCTCTCATCGAACCTCCCGGAGAGGCTGCCGCCCCTGAGTGGGTCCTCATTAACGGTGGAACTGGTAAGTTGGCAATGTGTCGATGTTCTGGATGCGAGCCAACTGTGCATGGAATCGTTAGCGTCTGTCGGCATGTTCGCTATTCAACTTGCCCGCATCGCTGGATACGAAGTCCTTGCTGTCGCCTCTAAGAAACCTGAATTGGCGAAGTCCCTGGGTGCAAACGCTGTCGTTGATGTATGGTTCAATTTGTATTCTTTCGGCAAAGCCGAAAATTTATTCATTCCGTGTATTCCAGTATAAGGATCCTGAGGCCGTAACACAAATCAGACACGCCACTCACGAGGGGATCCACAGCGGTCTCGACGCCATTGCTACAGATGACACTCAAGAATTCTCCATTAGATCATTCGGTCCTGGCGAGGGAAAGCTGATCGTGACTCTCAACGCTTACAAAGGTGCCCAAGAACTTCGTCCCGACGTGGAAATTCAGAGTACGTCGCAACATGCATATCTTTCATTTCGTGCTTCTTTGTGCTTACGACACCTTGTGCTCCTGCAGGTACCCTGGTGTACACCGTCTTCGGACGTAGCTTCGACTTCTTAGGCACTCATTACGACCCCGTTCCCGACGACCGTGAGCATATGGCCGCGTTCTTGCAGAAGCTCCCTACTCTTGTGAAATCGGGTCATTTGAAGCCAAATCCTGTGATATTGTGGCCAGGTGGACTGCAAGAGGTTACGGATGGCTTAGACTTCCTGCGGGAGGGAAAGCACAGTGGTGAGAAGGTCGTTTATCGTATTGGTTGAGGAATGGACTTGTCGGGTTCGGCTTGAACCACGGAGTGGAATAACCTGATGGACGATATCTTTCTTGTACTATCATTTTGAACATACTCTTCAGTGCTCAACCAATATTGCATTGGATGTTTTGAAGCCGGTCGAATGGACAAGCTAAATTATTTCACCTCATTTCACCTTCGAACTGATTTCGCATGGCTTTGAAAGACCTGCCGAGGAGCATATGACATTATTACTATTTCTTGCGGCACCAGAGCTTGTCTGTTTCCCCATGTTTCCTTAATGCCAATTGTCAATTGTGCCTCAGCGATGGTTCCTGCATCCGGCATCCCATGGTTCCCGGTTCGCCATGATATGTACGATGAGAACATTGCATGACTAATGCATCATGTATCCACACACTGAATCCGAAACTGCAGAACCCGAGTTGCATAAAAATGGAGCCCTGGAGCTTGTACACACACATATACCTGCTTTTGCAACTCGTTGTCGCACGACAAGGACCCGGATAACCTGCTAAAACTTCAGATTCATCTATCATGTCTACCCCGCAAACTATGAAGTCATTGATCACCCAGGAAACCAAGACTGTCGCCGTTGAAGAGATACCCGTGCCAGAGATTGACGAAGACGAAGTCCTCATTAAGAATGTAGCGATTGCTTTGAACCCTACGGACTGGAAGCGTATGTCCTTACACTGCGCCACGTACAGTAACTTGCAGAAGCACTGATCTTCTGTCCAGACGTTGACTTTACCACCAACGTCGGAACGATCCCTGGCTGTGATTTCTCAGGGACTGTTGTTCAGATTGGCAAGAGTGTTACCAACTTTGCGGTTGGCGATCATGTTGCGGGCTTTACCCAAGGTGGAATGTACAAAGATCGCGGCGCCTTTGCAGAATATGTGAAGACCCCCGCTGATCTGGTTTGGAAGGTGCCTGAGGGCACTCTAACCCATGAGGAAGCTGCTACCTTTGGATGCGCGTGAGTAGAGTTCACTAGAGTGTTGCACTTTGTATTCTTAAACGTTCTACTTTGCTAGATACTGGACAGCTGTTCAAGCATTGTTTAACCCTACCCGTCTTGGGCTCACTGAGCCTCCCAACAGGGCAGCCACCTCGGAGTGGATTTTGATTTACGGCGGAAGCAGTACGTGCCACTCGAGTCCTTCGTGACGGCATACTGAATTAACTGATTCGTACCCGTATAGCATCTGTCGGGCTGTTTGCTGTCCAGCTTGCCCATCTTGCAGGTTATAAAGTGATTTCCACTGCATCTGTAAAGAACCATGAACTTGTGAAGTCTCTCGGCGCAGATGCAGTCATTGACGTTCGTGTGGCCTCATTAGCCTCCTGTACGATCATTATTGACATCTTCACATACAGTACAAGAACCCGGACGTCGTGGACCAAATCAAGCAAATCACTGGAAACTCAATTCACATCGGTTTCGATACAGTTTCCACTGAGCCGTCTCAAGAACTCGCTATCAAGACCTTCGGCCCAGGGTCAGGCAAGCTCCTTATCATCCTTGGTCCTTCCAAAACTGCCCAGGAATTGCGCTCGGATGTTAAAATCCAAAGTACGCTCATATTGAAATCATTACACTCCGTAAATCGAACTTAAGCACGACTGCTGACGACGCTTGAAACCTGTAACAGGCACGCTTATATATACCGCCCTTGGACGCGCCTTTCAATATCGCCAGTCCCGCTATGAGGTCCAACCTGAAGACCGCGCGCATATGGCGGCGTTCTTGAAGAAGACTCCTGAGCTTGTGAGAACGGGTGCGATTAAGCCCAACCCGGTGAGGTTGTGGCCTGGAGGTTTGGAGACTGTCAAGGATGGCTTGCAATATTTGAGAGAGGGGAAGAATAGCGGTGAGAAAGTCGTGTATCGCCTTGCTTGAGCTTGAACTATAAATTGCCATATGGAACTTAAAGTGTATCAATAGCATGTATAACTTCCCATTGGAATCGCGATTGGTCTATGAGAGCACACAATCGTTTCAAACATGCAAGAGCATCCAAAGTGAAGTCAATGTTTAAGCTGTCAAGGTATAGATACGAATAACGATATATCCGTTGATTGGAAGTCCGAGGTTTTACAACAGTTCAGTAGGGGAGGGCTGACTAGCAGTACGAGAGATTTTTTTAACACCAGCCGTTGCGCGCATCGCTATTTGCATCGCATCGGATTGTGCGAGGCAGCATACCGGAGACGTGTGGCCAGACGCTACCCCGCTAAGAAGTCGAAAGTTAATAATTTATTCGATCCAAAAGCAAGCCTAAAATTGAACTACGACCAAAAATGTCAGTAGTTACTACTTGACTTTTAACTCGAGGTTGGAAACTCACAGGAATGAACGAAAACAATAAATACTTCAAAGCAAAGGGAGCGTAGGTTTGACAGAGATGGGCTCTTCAATTAAGAAGAACTCGGGGGTATGCAAATGCGTTTAACAACAAATGAGGGCGGTAGGCGCTAAATCGTCATCGTAGGCTATGACAGGTGTTCGTCATCATGAAATAATCGTCGCATGGTATAACCAAGCAGAAAGGTGCATATCGAAGTACGGCGGATGACAGATAAGGAGTGACGGCCTCAGTATCGCAGGTTTGACTGAGAGTGCGATCCCCCAAGAGAACTACCCTTCTTGTGTTTCGGAAGGGAAGCAAGGATCTCTGGACGTTCCTGAAGACAGAACCGAGGGATAACACCTTTCTCGGCATCGGGCTTTCCAATCCGCTGTACCAAGCACCACTCATCTTCGTACTCCTCCACCAGTCTGAGTGTCTCGCCAACTTTGATCTTGAGTTCATCTGCAAGTGATGGTACAAAGGTGCAGGTGACGACCATCAACCGAGGCAGTTTCTTTCCATTGATCGATTTTGATCGCGGGCGGCTGGTAGCAGGCGTCTTCCAAGCGGAATCGGGAGCATATGCGCCGTATGAACTTGTGCGGGGACTGGGGACTGGTGAAAGAGGGGTACCAGTCTGGACAGTCAAGGCTGCCAGGGTAACGGGAGGGCGAGCGGGAACCTCAACCTGCAAATTGGCCTTGCTAACCAGTGCAGGTTGAGGAGTGGCTTGTATGGGAAGAGGTGGGATGACTGCGACATCGTAAGAGGGCGGAGGATAGTTGGACTGGGTAGGGGTAGATGTGGACTTGCGGGAGAAGGAAATGTGTCCAAGGAAACGGTTAGTTCCCTTCTTCACGGCTTTATTGGGGGAGTGAGCGGGAGGAGGAAGCGGGAGTAGTTCAACGGGATAAATCGCTGGCATAATGAAACCCGATTTCTTGTCAGATGCCTTCCTGTCCAAAGTAACCTCGAGAGGTGCTGACTTCTCAAAAGAGGATAGGCTAGCAAGGACCTTAGAGGAAGCAACATGACGAGCGCGAATCCTCTTTCGCCGCCAAATACCGATTCTCCAAGCGGCAATGCCTAGACAAGATATCAGCAACTTTGCGAGAGTTTGGGAGTTTGCGCACATACCGATCAGGCAAACACCAAGAACCACAATAAACCCAGTCAACGCCTTCACCGAGGTTGAAAGTGGTGCAACCACTGGCTTACTTGATACACTGGGTGTCGCAGCGTCCTCAGCGCGTGCTATGACCGGAGCCCTAGTCGCGGTCGAACCGATGAAGGAATCAACCTCCCGGTGCTTGATTTCACGGGCCCAATGCCTCCGCGACGAAGCAAGATGACGAACGTTGGAGGAGGCCATTAGATAAACTTTAAAACTGGATAACAAGAAACTAAAGGAAAGGAAGGGTTCGCCGCCGCCAGACAACAAAAAAAAGAACGCAGAAACGAAGGAAAAGAAACCGTTAGGGATACCGTGACAGCCTGTCTGGGATATATATCTTCGGGAGCACTTCGGCGTCCGACATCAGACAACGGACAGCATCGGTCAGAGATATGTGTTTCATCAAACTTACAACATGATTCATGTCGAGGGGAGGGGTAAAGCGATAGGACATACCGAATCAAGACATACACTATCCCTATGTGGCAAGTATAACAGTTCCAAGTGCACTGAATAGCCAGGAACCAGATGTTAACAGAGCTAACATATTTGCAAGGACGGTGAAGGCTGTCCGACGTAACAGGATTATCACAACCGACTGGCATGAGGGCGGCCCTGATCTCCCATAAAATGATGAGGTGGACAGAATATATCACAACTGTCATCGATGGGTTTGACCAATCGACGGCCTGCGCTCATTTGCCTGTTGGGTGTACTTTGAAATTAATATATTGTGTCCAATAATTGAGTAGAAATGGCTCGGTATAACGATCTCGCACCCTCCA
The DNA here is from genome assembly GCA_964035595.1 of Somion occarium. NCBI lineage: Eukaryota > Fungi > Basidiomycota > Agaricomycetes > Polyporales > Cerrenaceae > Somion > Somion occarium. Next base: position 3,158,716 of record OZ037946.1, read on the forward strand.
CAGGGACGTATTCTTGGAGAGAATTCTGGACCAACTTCTCCACAGTGGCAGATGGTAAGGAACGCGCATCTTCTCCAGCAAGCGCGTACAGCGCCTCGGCCGCGATAGCCATCTTCTCATCTCTAGTAAAAGGGACAAACGGAAGAACAGTGGTCACTCGTGAGAGTAGCGAAGGCTGATGTACAGGGTCAGAAGACAGCATTTGTTTGCGTCAAGCGATCTGAACTCACCCCGAGACGCTGAGAGACTCCCGGACGTAATATGCCCATGAGATCCACATAAGCCTCTCTGGACATGGACTCTTCGGGATTTTCACGCGATGCCTGATGCTCGAAGACGAGATCGTGGCCGATGTTGGAGGTGCCCAGCCAGATCACTTTCGAGACATCAACGTGACGTTTGCCAGCCTCGAACGAGCAGCGACCTGCATTACACATTAGACCTCCACGGAGACGCGTAGGATGCAATGTGGCGCACCTAGCTCCCATGGCATCAGCAATGATGATAGGTACGTCTCGTTCTCAGTCTTCTCGATCTCCTAAGTTTAGAATGCATCTAGTGATATGGACAATATTTCATTTGGACAGCCACTCACATCAAGCACAACAACGCAACGCTTCCCCTCGTTCTCAAGCAGGAAGTCCGCCAGGGTAGATGTAGAAGGCTCCTGTAGGAGGGCATCACTATCAGTGACAGCTCTCGAAGCATAAGTGAGAAACACGAACTTCATAGGGATTCATAGAGTAACTACGCCAGATGTCGTGAGTCGACCTTAGGGTAGTCATGTTAACTGTATGAGTCGGAACATCCAGAAGAGATCCGACTGTTGCGGATGAATCAGCATCCCCCAAGCTATACACGTCATAACAAACTCACATTTCCGAGCCAACAAACTCTTCCCATGCCCACTCGGTCCTGTACAAGTTTAGTAAGTGCGAATATATTAAACCTATCAAAGGAACCTACCACACAATAGCACGACGATGGGCGAGACAGTAGGCATACTAAGTACGCGGAAAAGCTGTTCCAAAGCTCGATCTTGACCAATGAGATCATACCGGACTTTCGCAAGAGGGCGGAAGAAAGACCGATGAATCAGAGCAGATGCGCGTCGAGTCTGCGGCGCTTCCGCACGAGCAATGTAATACCTTGTAGCAGGATCTGCCTTCTCAAGCACACTGCTTAGAGCGGGGGTCACTCTTCCATTGTTGTATCCCGACTGTGCAGGAGACGAGGAGGAAATATTGTCTGAATCCCTCAGAGTGGAGGGGTTCGCACCGTGCGCAAGCAGTAACTTGATAATCTCCATCTTGTGATGTAAGTTGTTAGCAGTCAGAGTAAACGCAAGGGCCGACTGTGGTCCAACGTCATCGTTGGGACCTGCTTCACCACTTTGCAGGACTTTGCGAACTTCGTCCACATTGTCACTGGCGATAGCGAAGAGCAACGTCGGGCGTGGCGTGGCTATAGCATGAATTGGAGAGCGAAGGACAGATGACGGTCGACTATAGATAGGCTCAGCCGATGAGACAGCAACGCCACGGATAGTGTCATCGACATCAGGCTCGTCATGTTGATAATGATAGTCGTCGTCATCTTCATCGTGTTGCGCGAAGTCGACCTCAGCACGCTCGTCAAGCACACTCAAACGTTCAGAGAGCCTGCTTGAGGGACGGAGATTATTAGGTGTAAATAAGGGTGTCGAAGCACGGGAAGAGCGTTTTGAGTCAGGGAACCTATGCCAAGAGGTGGGGCGAGAGAGAGGTGCAGAATGAGGCATGGTTTGGTAGGCGTCGTCAAGATGACTCCGGGGTTGTCTTAAAATGTGGGTATGGTTATCATGATCGGGTATGGACTGGGATCGAGAACTTGAAAGCTGGGTTTGGGTTTAGAGTGGTTATATCCACAGTAAGCAAAGACTACACCTACCAATAGATTATGAGAGATAGAATATTCAGATGATACAGTTGGAGACGATGGAGTTAGTGCAGATGATGGTGCTGGAAAAAAGCAATTTAAGCAGGACGGACGACTTAAAACCCAGTCGAACATACCGGTTGTGCCAGTAGTGAGAGATGGTAAGCCAGAATATGCAAGAGATGACAATGCGGAAGACGAGGAATTGAGGATCATAGACTGTAGACGAAGAGTCAATCAGGGGTAGTAATACAAAGATGGAAGAGCACTCACTAAACGAAGAGGTTTGAGACGACTGGCCCTTGAAGAAGATCGTTGGGGAGAAGATACTCGGGAAGATGCCCGAGAGTCGATGATACCCTCCAACGGACTACTCTGGCTTGACCTCGTTTCTACCCACACAGGACGTCGAGGGCTTGTAAAAGAATCCGGGGTGCGCGTGGACGCGCGCGATGAATTCCTTGAAAGGGACGTATGTCTAAAGCCAAATGGGACCTTGGTAGAAGAGGCGGGCCCAGGAGACTTAGCATCCACATCCGAAGCTGAGAAAGCGGCGGATAACCGGGAAGAGCCAACTGCGCTGAGAGGTAGTGGTACAGCTTCTGGAGCAACTCGCTGTTCCACACGAGGCGAAGCAATGATCAACGAAGAGGGCGTAGTACGACGCGGTTTACTGAAGACAGAAGGCCGAGGTGACGATACCACGGGCGAAGACCCAACAGAGCTGTCATGTGAAGAAGGCTGTGCGTAATAGCTATCAAACAACGTTGTGTTGCCTTCGGTAGGACTCTGTGCATTATTCGAAGGATGTTCGTCTGTAGTCTCGGGTTCTGTGACTACCAATGTAGTTGAATGTGCATCAACGTCAAAGGAAAGCGACTCGTCAAAGCCTTCGTCTGGTAAAGGAGGCGTTGAAGGTGGCTTGACTGTAGCTTCAATGTTCTGCTCTGTAGGAGGATCGCAAGTCTCAGACAGTCTCCGTAAATGATAATCCGAAGGACTGTCGAGATCATCATCATCTACTGGTGGCTCTTCTGGAGGATCCTCGGGTTGTTGAGATCTAGGATTAAAAAGATTTGTAGCAGGCCAAGCTGCAGCTGAAGAAGGAAGGAATGTCGGGGAAAGAATGCGCGAGGGGGAACGAAAAGGAGAGGAAAGGAGAGATAGAGTCGAAACGCGTCTCGGACTGCGTGGAGGGGGAGATAAAGCGAGAGGGGAAGGGCCAGTCCAGCCGTCCGCATATCCGGAGTCTATGGAGTCTTCCCGGTGGAAACACGCTTCGAGTTGGCCGATGCGGTCTACAGCAGGTGGGGCGAGTGTAATCTCTATGGGAGATAAAAGCGTAGAAAGCTCACTGGGGGCCGAGGAAGGAGGCCGTTGCCGTTGCCGGCGCGTAGGCGGGGTACAAGGCGTAGTTGGAGCACAGCCTACTGGTGTTACCGCGACGGCGTCCGTACGTGAGTGCATGGAAGGTTTAGGCAAGGCATCCCTAGACGGAGGAGTGTGTGTTGGTCCTGGAGCGGGATCATCAGGCACATCTTCGGAGGGTTCTGGTGAAGGTTCTCTGTCGTGTGCAAGAGTAGCGACAAAAGAACTCGGAGAAGCGACTTCTGACCCAATGAACGAAGCAGTAGAAGGTGAGTCGACTTCCCTATGAGTGAATTGGGGCGAAGTCTCTCTAGGTACAGAAGTGCCTGCCATGGGTTCCGAAACAGCGTCAGGAAACCCGTCTGTAGCAGGTTCTTGTGAAGCACCTCTATCAGCAGCGATGGAAGATTTTGACGAGGTGCTTATCAAATTAGACGGCGAACCCGAGACTTGATCCAACGGCATCTCTTTTACCTCCAATGGTGGTGTCATGACGGAAGGTGAGAGTTCCTCAGCGTTTTCCACCTCTGCTTCCAAACCTTCCTCCTTATACGCAAATTGTGCCGGTGAGCTAACAACGGAGCGTTCCGATAGATAATCTTCATCATCTTGTTCAATGGCATCGCCAAGTGCCATGAGCAAACTAGACAGTCGCGGTGAACGAGGCGGTGAACGAATGGTGGTAGTCAAGGGGGACGTCAACGGCTTTGTAACCGGCGACGTGAAGACGTCGGGCGCGGCGCGTAGTACAGATACATCCTCGTGTATCCGAGCCTTGATTTTGACATCGTGAAGAAAATTGCAAGAGTCTGAAAAGAGACAACGCCCTTGCGAATAGAATGGGCATGGTCGCGCTACAAAACAGTATGAATGAACGCTTTGATAGTGTCAAATGAGAGCTCTGCTCACTCTTTTGCTTCCATGGTGGGTCTAAAGTCGTCATGGGTAAAAAGTCATCGAGGAATCATAGAAAACAAGTCAAACGTCGTGACAGTTCGACGCCAAGTCAGTTGAAATCCAAGTCCAACACTTGGTCGTTACCTTTCGACATTATGAGCGCTTGTTTGAGTTTATGAATTTGCGGGCCGGACGGGCCAGAGAGCCGGGTTTATCTGTTGTCGGTGTTCAAACATTGATAATTGATACTGTGCCACTTCCGCTTCATAACTTGGTGAATGGCGGCGAATGTTGCTCGGCTTGCTCGTCTGACCTTGTTTTCCGGTCCCAATTGCTCTCTCTGTGATGTAAGGTATCAGTTCGTAGCTACTGGCTATGGCGCTCATGAACCTTCCACAGACGGCCAAGGCAGAGCTTGCCAAAGTGCATCAACGACGACCATTCCAACTCGAGACGATCAATATCCAGGACAAGGGCCAGGAGAAGTGGAAGCGCAAATATGTGTATTGGATCCCGGCCCTGCACATCGAAGGCAAAGAAGTCGCGAAAGGACGTTGGGACGCTCAAGTTGTGAACGAAGCTCTAGACGAATGGGAGAAGGATCAGGGTTCAGCGGGCACGAACAAGGCTATGGGATAGACAACCCTATTCCTGATATTTTGCCCGTTTATGTTGATGTTGAGCCTCGTTATGGCCTTGATGCAGTCGTTTTTCCTCCCTCGTATGACTCTTACGGCACAGCACTTGGGGCATACGAAGATGACACGAACGATCGACGCTCCCGGCGTTGCTTCAATTGTGGCTCTCTCGATCACGCAGTCTCAGAATGTCCTACACCTCGCAACCCAGGTCTTATATCATTGTCGAGGCAGTACTACGAGTTCTACAAGGACGACAACGGTTTATCTAGCCATCGCTTGCACGAAGTTGAAGACTGGCGACGACAACGCATCGAATGGCTGGAAACCTTTGAACCTGGTCAGGTCAAGGGCGAACTACTTCGAGACGCGCTTGGTCTACAAGAGGGAGATACCGGAGAGCACGTTGAGTGGCTGCGTAACATGGCCGTTTGGGGATATCCTAAAGGTTGGGTCGGGTCCGTAGACCCTCGCCTACGCGTATGGAAACGCATCATGCGCGAAGATGACGACGCAGATGCTCAGTCAGAGGTGCCAGAAGAAATAACAATATTTGGTGAGGAGGGCGAGGAAGAGGATGTTCTCCTTCCTCCAGATACCCTCATGCGTCCGAACTTTTCATCCTTTGACGAAGGCGAAGCTTCTTCTAGTACTCTCTCTGATAACCATTCATTATCGGAGGATTGTGCAATCGAAGATGAGAGTTCGCGATCACCTACACACCGCTGGGTCACCTATCCTGACACGTATTTCTCTTCGTCTCGACTACCGATATACAATGGTCTATCGTTACCACCAATAGGTGTATCTATGCCCTTCCCGCCTCGTCCAAACTTCCCATACCCTCTTCCAGGAGTTCCCAGACTCCAACCATACGAGCGTCCTTCATCATGGCATGTTCATGGTAGGTTTGTTCCTCCGCCACCTTTGCCGCCACCCTCGTCACCGCCCCCATTACCTCCTGGTACGCCTCCACCTCCACCTCCACCTTCTTTTACTCGTCCACATTTGCCTCCTCTGCCTCCCTTAGACCTTCGTTCGCATGGTTCTCGTGATGACCCCATATATATCTTGGATGATTCGGACATGGAGTTTTCAGATTCTGAATAGATACCTTGTATAGTATTCATAATATCCTATACGCTCAACTACTCGTCTATGCGTCGCCGTGTCTCAGACTCACATGGTGACAAACGTTTGAGGTGGTCTTGCGACGTATGCGGCTGTTGCCGAACTTTCTCCAGACAGTGTCTGGAGAAGTTTGACAGTGCGGTCCCGATTGAAATGCAACCACTCTGCGGCGAATATCATGGTCACATTGTGCGGCGTCATCTATACTGAGGCAAAAGGATCTTGCCCGAACTTTGCTGTTCGCTGAATTTTGTCTCATTACAGGATTGACAACCGTTTTCTTACATCTTGATGCACCACAACAATAGCATTTGCTCGATAGTACCCCTCGACCTCAGTATCAAGATTATTAGCACACAGCTTCTTGGATTGACAATGCTTTATATTAATCTCGATGGCCGTTTACAGGCAATAGTGAAAGTATGATACACTGTCCCATAAACCAATTAGTGGAACTGCTCTATGACGATACAGATGAACAATGCAGAGGTTGGAATAAAGATACAGCGATGTGATGAGAAACACTGGAGAAAAGAGGGGCAGAGTACGTAGTATGAAAGAGCGTGAAGTGTCCAGCATCGTCGTGGAATAGTCGTCGTCGAGAGAGGAACGAGATAGCTCATGAGGGATAACGTTTATAACGCAGTGTTGCTCGATTTGAAACGAGGCTCTGGCGTGCCTGCACGAGTAGCCTCGCTACCAACGGAGTTTCTGCGGGGCTGAGTAGCGTAACGAGGAAGAGTCTCGAGTGGCTTAGAAATGAGGAAACCTATCCAAGTGCCAAGGATCAGCTTAAAGTTTTGATTGGTATCAGAAGAAAAGTGACACACCTTTCAGTCCTGCAGCCTTCTCGCCCTGTCTACCGAAGCCAAATCCAGCACGGTGATCCTCAACCTTAGTCTTCTCACTGCTTCCCGTGAACAGGGCAGATACGAAGCCAGAAGAGGGACGAGCGAACTTGGGTCGCATATCGCGTGTGCTAGGAAGAACACCCTTCGACTCAGACTTCCAAGTCGTGACGGATCGTTTATCCTTTGCCCTCTCGCGGAAGATTAGCCCAAGGACAATGTTGAGACACCCGATGGAGAAGAGGAAGAATGCCGCGACGAGGGTGAAGTCGTCCACGTGATGTGAAAGGATAGTGGCACCAATGAGACATTGGAAGACACCAAGAGGTCCGAGACCAAATTCACTTCCGAGAACCGGGAAGTAATGGTTGAAGAAGGCGATTGGCCAACCACACTCGGAGAGGATAAGGGCGATAATCTCGAAGAGGATGAACATGCGATTGACCACCGCCCAGAAGACGCCAGCGGGTTGATTGGGAACTGTGCTGTTCCTGCACGTAGAGAAGAGAAACGTAAGTAAGATTCTATAAGAATGTTTTGAATAGACGCACTCAATGTAATCGCAGTTTGTCATGTCAACATTCTCCGAATTCTTCATGAAGTGACTGACTGCTTTGATATCCATAACGAGGACGAAGATACTGCTGGCAAACACCAAGAGCATTGAGATAATACTGAGTATCCTGATGACATTGAGACCAATGAAGAAATCTAGATCATTACGAAGTCAGTCTCGAGACGAAACTAATCCATATAGGCCACTTACAAGCGCGGGGAGGGAGAGGCACCATGATAGAACTAGATTGAGTTCAGGGGGTTGTAGTGATTGAAGTAGAAAGAGCGTAAAAACAAGAAGTTCACGGTGATCTGGGACGTGAATGAAGAAGAAATGTGGCAGACGATGTCAAGTTCTTCCAAGTGAGTACTAGTAGCGTGAGGGTGTCCCAGCACCGACGAGAGTGAATGTGAAAGACCTGACCAGGAGGTTGAGAGGGAAAATGTTGGGGCATCTCAGCCTTTATACATACAATTTTTAAGTGCCCCTTTGACACGCAAATATGCCTATTGTCCGCTGCGTCCATTGTACGAGAACAATAAGTCCATGGACAGGCCGAACGCTGCCATCACAACGCATGCCTTTTGTAGCGAAATTATGTAATCAAGCTGCGTGCAAACAAACATCAACTATATAGACGCCTAAGCTCAGCTCAGCCGCAAAAACATGAAATTGACATGAGTAAACTGTAGTGTTAAAATATTATGCAAGGAAGATGCTACATGTATAAGTACAGGCTGATACCGTGGGCTAAAAGCAGTACAAACTCTATTGATCATGACAAGTCGAAACCAGCATTTGAATAAATGGCCTGTAGAAGCTTCTCGCGCAGTGTCCTCTCATTCTTGTACCTCGGCAACTGGAGAATCGAGTACCCGTAAGTCAGAAGTCAAATTGTATCAAGCACAGTGTGTTTCCACCCACCTTGAGCAAATTTACGCAAGTACTGGCGGTCGGTAACCGATTCTCGTCTGAGCCGGCATCTCGTATGGCGAAGTTGGGAATGAGCTCCTTGAATCCTCTGCGACATAAGATCAGCACTGACCGGTATAATGTTTGTACTCAAAAACTTACAGCAAAGGCGGTCGACTACAACTCGTCGCGAAGCGCAGAAGCTTTCGGCGCTCATCCTGATTGAACGAATTGACAACCTGTCAAACAAAGTTAGGTCAAAGCCGTTCATGGGCGGCACATATTATATTATTTGACGCACTCTCCAGAAAATTTGAATAGTGGGTTCATGATCTTCGAACAAGCCACCATAGTTCGTATGTTTCCGCAGATCGTCAAGGTCGACCGGGGAGTCAACACCGCCCAGAAGAACCTGCAGTTCTTGTTGATTGAACATCCTAGATGGAATTCAGTTGGTCATCAGTATGAGAAGCGTGACACGATGATCGCAGACGTACCGAAGCCATTTGGGGTCAATCATCTGGGATAGACCGTCGAAGAATGCGTCGCTTTGTTTCCGAATCTGCTTGTTCAGCTTGTAGTGCGAAACCAGGTAGATGTACTGAAGGCGATTCTCTCGAGTAACAGGAATCTGTTCCCCATTCGGGACCAATGGGATCGACTTCGTCACACCAAACTCTACAGAGAGACAAATATCTTCAGGATGAGTGGCTGAGCGGCATTGGTGGATTATTTACCTTCTTCTGTAACAGTGAAATTGAGGGAAAGCTCTTCGGGATCGCCCGTGTAGTGTTTCAGGAAGATCAGGCCCTGGTACAACTCTGGATCCAGCGATGATAGGTCATCCAGAAAGCTCTGTTTTCCCAGCCACTGCAATCGTCGTCAGACAAAGGACCTTCCCCCTGAACATTGAAACTTACCTTGGCAAGGAAGAAACCGGCAAAGGCGACATCAACGAGTATACCTTCGTATAGCGCCTTCCCCAGTATTCGACCGATGAAGCGGTACCAGTTGAGACTATGGGCTATGACACAGTGAGCGAGCACTTCAAGATGGAGCATAAGCATACTACTCACCTTCCGTTGCGTACGAATGTGGGTTTGGGTATAGTTCGTGCTGCTTCGTCGCAAGCCAGAGACCACGATCTGTGTCGAAAACCTCTTTACAAAGGGATGTCAGGAATTCTTTGAAGACGCCTCCACCGTCGATACCAGCCCTATACGACAGAATGTCATTAATCAGTGAAGCTAGAAGAGAACACAAGGAAGACTCACTCTTCGGTCCCAAATTGATCAATGAAAGTAATCTGAATAGGTGCCTTTAAATCAACATCTTGAAGCTTATCGAAACCATCCTCTGCAATCCTTCCTCTTCGAACTACAATTCTTGTTCCAGCACGGCTGTTATATCGATCATACCCTCGGACTACCATATCGTTGACTATGAAGTGTCGAAAGATTGTAACCCGGACATCAAACGGGATGGCGAAAGGGATATTGTTGAGGACACCTAGTCGAGGAGCCATGGAAGCGATTTGTCGCTTCGAAAGAGGACGGGAACCTAGCGGTTGGGCGAGTTGACGTTCTTCGAGCCTGAAGAGAAAATGAGTGAGACTCTAGAATATAAGATATAATACTTACACGGCTGCCTCCACGAATGGGGCGATGTCCACTTCGGAGGTCACGAGCCAATGCCCTTCTGGAGTGAACCGCTTTCGGGAGCTACAGTGAAAATGGTCAGTCGGAGCGGCCCATGCAGCGATTCTGAATAATGCCTACTCTCTAGCATGAATAGCTTGAAGACACTTGGTCATCTTGTCTCTAACGCCTTCCCACTTCAAGTTCGGCATACCAGACACACCACCTTGCATACTCGCCTGATCATGGTGCCAATAGAGCGTGAAAGCAATATTTAGCAGCTGCTTCGAAAAGGACGTGAGTTCGTCCAGAGTCAACGGATTCCGAGGCGCGCCATTAGTCGTTCCTTTCGAGAAAAACTCGTCATCGCCCATTGTGAGCAGAGCTTGAGTGTATAACTCGACAAGGAATAAGAGCGGCGGCCACGAAGACGCATGGGAAGGATCTAGAATGTCATACCCACAATGAGTGCCACATTCTCAGAAGATGAACTTGGTGCACAAGAGCTCACCCATAAGTGCAGTATGATTCAGGTCCTTCCCCAAAAGCGAAGGCCTAACGTACTCTCGGTACAACTCCCTCACAAGTCCGCCTCCACCATAGACAACGATCGCCCCGAGGATCTTATCCCTCCTTTCAGGCCAGATGTTGCTCAACGCAACACACCACGAATACAAACTCCGCCGTATCTTCGACTTCCTTTGTGTAGCTTCTAGTAAGGAATTGATATGGGCTGGAGATGCTATTGTTTGCAGACGAGTCCTGGTCTTCGGGTCAAGCTCGGGAAGAACCTGTTTTGGTTGGAAAGACTTCACGACAGTAACCTGAGGCTCTCCGTCAGAGTCAGATTCATCATCCCAAGTAGATGTCTCCTGGGTTTTTGATGATTGTTGCAATGGAGGTTCGAGCGCATGCATGGGTAGAGAGTACAGTATCATTGAGATAAGATTCAAGTACACCTCCATTGTTTCCGGACTGAATGTGCTGTATCTCGGTGGAGCGAAAGCTGCCAGATTAGCGAGAAGGTGTATCCTAGATTCAATATTCTGTGTATTCTGAATCACGCGATCGGCTTTGATCAGATATAGTGCATTCAGAGGTAATCGTGGGGCGAGAAAGGTGAGGGAAGCTATTGGTAGTCGGTTTGGAAGCAGTGGTGTAGTGAGAACGAATGAAAAGACATCTTCTAGGGATTCTGTATATGGCGGCGATGCTCCGGGGAAGACAGTGAATGGAGAAGTAAGAAGGGTAACAAGAATGGGTAATGCTGGCGACGTTGACTTCGCCGATAATGGCTACAGAAGAGACTATAAGCCAGAGTTAGTGTGAAGTTAACAAAAATTACTTACGATACTTGAGATGGCTCTTCCCAGCAAGGAGTAATACCCATGGGTGAGGAGATACGAAAGGATTTGTATTCGGGTGTGTCGAAGGATCGGCGGCTGGGGTGGAAGCTGACTACAAAGCAGTATTTCCAACACGGCAACGTGAGCTGCAGAGGAAGTTGCTCTGAATGCACATTTCAGTATAAGCACTGTAAATAAGTGTTGGGAACTTACAGTGGTTGGTCCGCGACGAATTGAAGTAAGAGGAAGGAAGCCCTTCGAAGAAGTGTAGCACCATGAGGATCGATCATGGTATTGAATATGCTATCTGAAAGATTGTTACACGACCGAGGGTCAGATGGACAGTCACGACTTACCTGGACCACCAGAGAGCATTGCTGTTGACCATCTCTCCAAAACGTACTCATCCCGACCAATGAGCACAAGACATCGAAGACCAGTGATACCAGCGACGTCTTGTTCGAAGACTGCCTGCAGTTGCCGCTTGACTAACCTGAGTTGCAGGTTTGCTTTCCACCAGTTCTGTATCCGGATGGCACTTTCTTGCCTCCGTCGTTCTTCGGTACGCTGAGCACGCCTTGCATGCGCATCCTGTAGAATGGATGCATGTGCTCTCGTAACATTTGTGCCGCCAAGGTTGATTTCTCTTCGTCGTTTCGTGGGATGGTCTCCAAACAACGGAATCTCCATGATGGGATGATAGCGTACAATAAAAGTCTAGCAGGAAGTGTAAGCGTACAAAGAAAGAGAATAACGAAAGCGGGTGCTTCGAGCTGAGAGGTTACGTATGTAAGCAGGTCCTACACGTGACAGACGCGATCGAGAATTGATCGGAAGCCGCGACGCGCCCTACTTGCGTCGATCACTACGCTAACATAAGTAAAATAATAATACTGTATGGTATAACTTCTCTCGGGAAAAGTCCAGAATGAGATCCTAAAAGACATAAGAAGTAACTGATAGATAACTCATTATTCGTGCATGCATCATTCCTCATACGCAGGAGGAGCCTCTCCTCCAACAGTATCAGCGCCATGGGGAGACTGCTTGTCATTCCTACGTTTCCGGAGCGCATTTACTTGCACGACCGCATCACCACTTTCTTGCTGTACAACTGGACGGCGTGAAGAAGTCGAGCCCTCTGACTGATAAACAGCACCAGCATCTTGATGTTGAATAACTGGCTCGGGAGGGGGAGTGGACTGCGCAGGAGGTGGAGAGGGCAAAAGCTTAGCCGAGGACGACTCCGCGTGCGGTTGAGTTACCCCGAAAGAGCTCGGACTTGAATTCGCAGGTAATCCATGTATCTCGTATCCGGTATCCGCTCGTAGGTATATGGTACGATCCTTCATGTCACGAGGGAATGTCGCATCGGGACCGGGATTCGCTACCGTCAGTGGTGTATGGGTATTGGAAGGTTGACTAGGATTCAGATTACTGCCATCTGTACGATACGTTGTCGGTGGTGGCGAAGAAGCTTCATGGGGATAACCTGGGTATACGTTAGGACCGGCAGGGCCCATACCGCTTAGAACAGATGGATTAAGACGGTTAGGGACCTGCTCGTTGTCCACATAACCAAAGTATCCGTGAGGTGTGGCCGAACCCATGCCGTTCACGGCAGATGGATTGCGATGGTGAGAGGCAGATGAATTCTCATACGGTCTCGGTGGTGAGGATGGTGCTCCATGAGCATACCCGTAAGTGCCTGTCGGACTCAATTCGGATGGCCTGCGACGATCGATGGGTGAAGTGTCGAATTTCGAAGGAGGAACGGAATGCGGGAGGCCAGACACTTGTTGAGGTTGCCCTCCTGCAGGGGTCTGATTGTTGTTAAGTCTCCCGTACATGTATGGATCTGGGATGGGACCATCAATCTCGTCTGAGCTGCTCATTTGTGTATGATGTGCCGGTAAGGGTGGGAACTTGATATCATTGAAGTTGTAGTCCTCATCCCTTTTCTTTCCTCGTCGGCTAAGGTAAGGTCAATTTCAAGCCGTCATACGAGTAGATCCCGAACTCACAAGCAGAACCAGACGATCACAGCCAACACCACTAGTCCACCCACACCACCCCCAACACCCGCAGCTATAGGTACAACGTTGTTGTTACTAGACGAACCAGCTGGTTGTGTAGACGATGGGATTATGACATAAGTTGACGTGTGTTCAACAATGACGGTTGAGCCTGCAGCATTTACAGACGTTGATAAACTGATGGAGGCAGACGTGATCGGAGACAGCGTCAATGAAGGCGTCCATGAAGGCGTTGAAGAAGAGCTAGTAGGAGGTGGAGGTGGCAAAACTTCGCCGCTACTAGCACAAGTGGTCGAAAAGAGGGTGGCCGTTGGAGAGCTGGAGGTAATCACGAATGTAACAGGAACGGGTACAGAAATTGTGCTCACTCCTCCTGTTGAGAGATTTCATGGTACTTAGATCAAATCCTGTCAAAATGTTTCTGCAGTTGTGAAGAACTCACCATCGATAGTGCTAACAATGATGGTGGTGCTACAATCAGAAGCAGTACCATTAGTTGTACTTGCTGTGGTGCATATGGTCGAGGTCAATGTCGTTGTCGAAGGCGGGAGAGTAGTAACCTCATCTGTGAACGACGTAGAGATGCTGTCCGTGGTGAACGTGCCAAACTCGGTGGCCGTTGGAAATGATTCGCAAGACATGACGGTGGACAAGAAAAATACTACCGCTTCTCCAGGTAGAAGGGAGTGTTATGGGGCAATCCGCGGCAGATAGCAGCACTGAAACAACGCGCTGCAAAAGAGTACGAGGGAAGACGGGGCAAGTTACCCATTGGGCGGCTCTTGGACAGGCGGAGTATGTTGAAAAGGCCAAGTACAGTCAACCGCCTCACCGCGGCCGCGTTATCCCAGTTCGGACGTTCTCCACGCGATCGAGAACGTTTCTGTCCTCTTCCGCGTGACCCGAAAGTAGTCTTCCGCAATTCTGCCCTAGGTTTTTGATTCCACTAGTGTTTCATCTAAAGCTGAGAGAAGGCCGTAATGTTCGGAGGGAACTGATACCCAGGGAGAAGATTCGTAGAAATGAAAGGCGATTAGCATGTGCTACACACTACTTTGACAAGTCCATTCAGACCGACGAATGCATGGAGGGAAGCACAACTCCACGTGGAGTGCACAGGGGTCTCGATCCGTCTCGATGTGTGCAGTTCTCAGCATTGCTCAACAGAATGCCTGCAATGGATAGATAGAATCATTCCAAGGCTGCCTGGGAAGCGAAACAAAAACCTGCTTGTCGTTACCTTATCGGTCGGCGTGCAACATACAATACTGTTCCTGGTGGTATATAGTGGAATACGCACGGACTACGCGTTCAATTGCAAAGCGTTCAAACCTTCGCAGAATCATTTGACCATCCAAGCCTAGTAAGTCGGCAGATTCTAAGAAGATACATAAGATCCTTGAGATCGAAATGGCAGACATATAGCGTGGGTACGACTAGTCTCCAAAAGACAAAGCAGTTAGATACGCAACCCTCATGTCTCAGGATATCCGATCTGTCTGACCACACGACAGAAAGCAAGACTTCAGAAAAGCCAGCTTACGTAACAAATCAATGCTACTGATCAACAGCCCGAAATGGGCACTTACGAACTTGAAAGCATGCCTTGGCATTCTGTTGCATACAATGGAACTCCATGGCCGTGCAAGATCGCTACTCAGTACTTATCTCTTACATCGACATCGACAAATTGGGTCGCAGCACCTTTCCTACGCGTGAAGCGGACTCATGGGTTGTTTGATTCTTACTTGACTTGTCCCGCATGGCGGATGATCCCTCTACAATCGGAGCACTCCTGATAGGGGCCTTAGTATCTCTGTTGTGAGTGACGGACCACGGTGATACGTTGCGCTGTGTCATGTTAATGGGTTTCAATACACTCTCTAAGTCTCTCTGGCGTTGTGTCCATGCAGAGCATTGTCTATTATCAAGTGTACCGCAGCGATCGTCAAATGATCAAATGCCTGGTCTGGAGTCTAATTCACCTCGTTTCAGATGCTGTACTTATGATTCATTCCATTAGGTTACTGCTATATGGTACGGCGGTTACTTGGGTGTTAAGGAGCATACCCGCTTGACTTCACATCCTTAACAGGATACTCGACTTGGCGCATTCTGGCTTCCTCTGCGGTACAGATTGGATCTATCTAGTTTTGAATCGAACCAATGTCGACCCTGTAGCAGAGATATCGTGGTACGTACTTAATAAAATATGTTGTTGCTTACTGACATTCCACATACCCTAGGACTGTTATAGTGAGCTCTATGCTTTCAATGTTGTCCTTCTCCGAAGTTGACTTTATCTGTTTGCAGGTATCTGTGGCGTTGACGGTCAGATAATGGCCACCATTCTTAATAAATTTACGGCTGATTGTCAGTCATCACTTTCCCAGGCTACAATGTCATTTTTGGTCCACTCGTGAGTACTGTCATAGCGTTGACTTTCCCTGATTGATTCTCTTGCAGGTTCTATACGCATAGGTTATGGATGTGTATGTTGTGGTATTCATAGCCTGTTTTTCTGTTTGTTCATCGACAATCGTACAGTAAGCAACGGAAACCTGTACCTTATTGTCCCCATTGTACGTATTTCCGCAATTCTCCATCCATGTTGCTTGACTTTTGCCTACAGGCTTCGCTGAACCTCCTTCGCATTGGTGTGTGTGATATGCTTGCCTCCTGAAAGTAACCGATTGAACTTACAGGACGATATTTACAGCTGCAGGCTACGGTAAGTAACAAACTTGCGGTCATCGTCCTTTCGATTTCTGATCAATCGACTAGCCAGTAGCGCTGAGATGTCAGTCATTTTCTACATCCTCGATAGCTTATGGTCAGGCTGAGAAGATGAAAACAGGGCAAGGAAGGATACCTGGGATACATTTTTCCATACAACGGGGGTATGTACTTCCCCCAGCGTATTTGATTATCATTCACTCATCTCCTAATACTACGTAGTGGCTATTCACTCTGGGCCTCGTCACCTCTTCAGTACTCGACCTTGTCGTTGGCCTCTCGTTGATCCTGCTGTTGAGAAGGAATCGAACCGGATTTCAAAAGTTGGTCTTTCACATCGTTACGATTTCAGACGGAATTGATGGCCCAATTACAGCATGGATCAGGTCATCCGGACACTCACGCTTTTCACCATTGAGACCGGGATGCTTACGTCGTGAGGCTCGTGAGTTGTTTCCGGAAATCCAAAGCTAAACAGTATTTTGGGGCAGGGTTGCAATGATTGCTGCACTCGTTTGCGTGAGTTCACTCTCGTACAAATAAGTAAGGACTTTGCTGACACTGCAGTTCTAACAGTGGCTCTCTATGCCTGACAACCTGATATTCCTGGCTTTATACTTTACAATCTGTCATCGTGTGTCACATTCATTTCCCACATATCAATTGATTCGAGCATGACCCTTAGTCTATGCAAATGCATTCCTTGCGACGTAAGCACCTTTCATTTGCAATGTCTACGAAACGACACAGATGTGCATATTATTAACCACGCTCTGATTTCCTACGCTTCCAAGGCTCAACGCAAGAAAAGCAATACAGCAACGCTCTCGTGCCTCTTCGTCGAGCCTACGGCCTACCCCTCACGTCATTGACATAGTAAACCACCAGGTTTCCAGAGGCGAAACTAGCAGCGTACGTTGCCTCACATCCTCATCCATTTCAGTTCGATTGATTCGCTGTATTACCAGGCTAGGGATACTATGCAAAGTGGTAGTTCGAGACAAGGAGTGCGTTTTGTCAAGGCCCCTCAGTCAGTCTTCAGTCTGTTCAATAGCATCCTTCGCAGTTTCTTGCGAGTCTCCAGAAGGCTTTGCGCCGCAATACAGACGAACTCAAGCCTCCAGACCGGACACTTCTGTATTCCACACCAGCAGCACCAGCTGCACTTCACACTATGTAAACACCCGCTCTACGTCTATCATCTCACTTGCATCGGCACTCCGGGTATATGCAATCTGCGACATGTACATACACAAAATAATGTGTACCGAAAACTTCTATCCCTCAAATGTCATTTATGCAGGAGCTGTAGTAGGATCGGCTCCCCATTCCTTGACAATCTCCTTGGCCCTTTGTTCAGCCCACCGATCGTTCCCCCAGAATCCCCACCCTGCCATGAAACGATACCAGTCAACAATCGCGAGCTCCCAAT
The DNA here is from genome assembly GCA_964035595.1 of Somion occarium. Classification (NCBI taxonomy): domain Eukaryota; kingdom Fungi; phylum Basidiomycota; class Agaricomycetes; order Polyporales; family Cerrenaceae; genus Somion; species Somion occarium. The sequence continues at coordinate 3,176,170 of OZ037946.1, forward strand.
GTTTCAAAAAGACGTCAAACGGATAAGGACTAGTGTTTGTCTCCGCCTTTGTCTGATCTCGAATTACTGTCAGGAGGGCCGAGTGATAGTGCCGAAGCAAATTCATCTCCGATGAACTTGACAGTAAGGATGATTGAATGGAAGTCCCTATGAAGTAAACCAGGTCGAGGGTAGATAGACCAATGCCGACATACTGGAAGTCGTAGAGAGCAGCTCTGAGAGGTAAGTCCTCAGAGACGGGTGCAATGTGGGACCTCGATCTCGCAGGGCTATGGCGGGACGAGTCGTAAGGGTTCCTGTTCAAAAGTATATTCGCACCCTTCACGTCGCCGTGAAGCAATGTCCCATATGTTAGAATCTCCTTGTCGATGGCGTTGTTGACCTGGTTGTGGAATCATATTCAACGTTGACAAACATGTAATATATTGAGTCTGGCTGCATACCTTCGCAATCCAAGGCATCAACCAACTATATTCTTCTTCGTTCATCTCAGAGAGTTCCTCTCTTCGGGTGTCCAGATACCAGTATGTACCCCTCCGCCATACTCCTTTCACTGATGTACTTGCATGCTCGAATTCTTTCGGAGGGGGCACGAGCTCTAAAGCTTCTCGACCATGAACTGTGAAGAAGGTCCCATGGAATCCAGCCAACCAGTCTAAAATGCTCAACGTAGGTTGTTTTCCCAAGCTGCCATCTGCAGGGAATGGAAACTCAGTTGACAGATCCTCGAGAAAGAGGTTTCCGTCATCCTCGTTTTTACTATCGAGCTGTTGCCTAGTGAGATACACTTTCGATACTTTGATCTGCGAAAGACGTAGACGAGGAGCTAGATGATGATAGAACCATCGTTCAACCTTGTACGAGAGGAGTTTTCGAAGATGAGACTCTGAAGCGTCGTCATTAGAAGGTGGGTGGATGGCTTTGAGGATGAGCGGTTTTGGAGTGGTACTAGAACTGACATCTAGGGTCAAACGGTAGATATGACCATAGTTAGACCACAAGGAAGCTATTTGTTTATATGAAAGTAATTTGAATTCAGGCGGTAAGATATTGGAGATGGAAGTAGGAGACAAAGTCATCCTTCAACACGCGTTCGTTCAGAAGTCACCGAGAAGCGCGATGGGAATTTGAAAAATATACACACATCTCTTATATTCCAGGAGAGCAATCTTATAGAGAAGGATATCGCTACAACTGCAAAGGCTGAAGTACAACATTATATTCCGCAGGTCAACATAGAACCACCTCCGTTCTCTAATCCGTATCCAGAATCAATCCACTAGCAAGAGAGCCGAAGGTAGCCAGAGAGGAAGGCCCTATGAAGATTCATTATGTCAAACATGAGTGCCTGTAGACAAATTCCCGGCGAAAGAGACTGACCAGATCTAAAGCCATTGGTAACGACCGGTGTGCTTCCAGAAGCGGAAGGAGCGAAGATCTGGGTTTGAGCATCATAAGACCAGTTGAATTCGGTTGCAACTGAGAAATTAAAATCCAAGTTCGGCGTCATTCGCGTAGATGATAAATAACCAGAATGCTCACCAGAAATGGCCTGCTCGGCAGTGAAACCGAGATACGTCTGGACGACGCTTAATGGAAGCGAAGAATAGGCTTTTGACAGAAGTGCAAATGTCTTCCTTCTGAATGTATCTGTGGAGAAGTCAATATCGAATGTTCATTCGCTACGAAAAACATGTTAGCCTATAAGGTAGTAACATACCGACAAAATTCGTGGTCAGAGCTCCGATTACGGCCGTGAGTTCATACCCTGGAATTTGGAAGGCCTGAGCAGCCAGAACAACTTGTTCCGCTCGTACATATATCTTTTCGTAGCGTCGCTCTGACGTCGAGGCGAGGAGGTTGAATAGAGCGTGAGAGATTGGTTGGGATTCCAGCGATCGTGGCAGCCTCGACAATGCGAAACGCGCCGGAGGGCTGATACCACGAGGAATTAGTATCTAACAGTTCACACGATATTATAGATCCAACCTACAGGTCATCAAGGATCAGGTATCCAAGAACTAAAGGTGCAATAATGAGCAGGCGAGAGGGATGATGGTCGCCTTCAGCCTGTGTAAATATGATAAGAGTGTTTAGACAAACAAGACATAAAATTAGCAGGCACACATTCCAATCGGCTCGTTCTGCGACGTCTACAAGCTCACGATAGCTACCCTTCGAAGCTAGATCTGCAAGAGTCGGGAACAAAAGCTGATAGACATTCAAAGATTGGGTTGCAACCTCAGGAGTTGAATCGGGCTGGACCGTTGGTTCGACAGCGATAGGCTCTTCGTTTTGAGCGTGGTCTGCAGGTTCAGCGGCCGTTGTTTCGGACTGTGCAGCAGCAGGTGGAGGCACAGAGGCTTCGCGCTGAGCATCTTGGATCTCCAAAGCAGACGATGGAGGAGGAGTTGGAGGTCCAGTCATATTCTCAATATGCGATCCGTGCGCAAATAAAGCCAATGTTCGAAATGCTGTCAAAGACAATGAGCAGGATGTTGCGGTGAACGTTCAAGAAGATGAGGAACGCGTACCATCAAAATGATCGATCAGGCTATAGTGCTCCTTGGGTGGGCGTCCAACACATGTTGTAGGCATAGCATCTATCACGACCTCGAGCACCGTGCATCACCACTTTGTCTTTTGTTAAGAACCTATCATGGAGGGCTTTGGAGATGATGAAATCGAGAGTATTCTCTATATCGGTAGAGAAGTATCTGGTATGTACATGGCTCAAGTCGGAGATATCGTTGGGTTTCAAGACGATCTATAGTATACAAGATTCCGCCGCTGAAGGCGAACGAAGGTCATCGGGCACAGGAATGGGGCGACTTGGCAAACCCTTTGTGGAAGGGTCGCATACGTATTATTGAGCGATCGAGAGGAGTAGCACTCCAGTTCGAGGACGCAACGACCGGTGAGTAGTCTTTCCTGTGATTGAATCACACATCGTATTAAAGCGACCTCAATAGGTGAACGTAAGCACCGTTATGCTCGTCGGTTCTTTCAGATACTCCCTAACCTATGGTACAGTCTTCGCGAAGGCGGACTACGACCCAGCGAAGCCATGTGTTGAAGCTGTGCTTGACTCGTCTAGGTACTTTGTCGTGCGCGTTGAGGACGCGGGAAAGAGGGCGTATATCGGAATGGGATTCCTAGAACGTACAGATAGTTTTGACTTCAGTAAGTATGATAACATGTTCTCGATCATCCACTAACTTCAGTATTCGCCCTACAGACGTGGCATTGCAAGATTACACGAAGTACGTCGCAAACCCGATTCTGTGATTTAATGTCCAACTTGAAATTTTCTATAGGCGATGGAAGAATCGCATGAACCCCACTGCTGAGGAAAATACACCGTCACCTCATATTCCAGCCGGTCCAAAGAAGGACTATACACTCAAAGAGGGACAAACATTTTCCATCGCTATTCCGGGACGAGGAGGAAAGAGCAGCTTCAACAACAACGCAACCACAGCCCCCAACCCTACCAGCTTTGACCTTCTTGGAGGACTCTCCGGAACTGGGACTTCCACTTCTACTTCTACGGCATCTAGCGGAGGTGGCTTCCCCTTGCTACCTCCTCCGCCTTCCAGCACGCCGCGCAGACGGTAGTCAGAGGTCAACGGCTTTCGGGTTGAATACTTCTTGGTCTCCTATCTCTTCGATACCATGTGGCTGATTGTGTAAACTAATAGACAGCTGGATATCTTACAATTCGTACTGTTGTAAAACAAGAAAGTGTATGTAATATATTCGGTACGGAAGTTTAAGCCATTCGCTATAAAATAGCTTATTGGTGGTTCAAGGTGCAAGCGTAGCCTATGTAACATACAGATTCTTTCCAAGGCGAAAAAGAAGTGATAGCTGAAAACTGGTGAGTAGTGTACTGCGGCAAGCTTGGTACGTCTCGAAAGGCAACTGCCCTAGGACGGGTTCATAGCCGTTATCGAGACCTGGTACAACATGGATTCCCCCGACCTTCCCAGCCTGATGGCAAGATCAGGTAAACATAGCGGAGGAGGCTGATAAAATAGCTAGTACTCTCTTCTACCTTGGAATTAACGACAACAGGTAGTAACCAGTGGTAAAGCACTCTTCGTTTAAGACCTCCGGACCTTTAAACTCCAGTGGCACCTCGACTGTGATTAACTTCTTTGTCACTTTGAACATTGGAGCTATTTATTGGCCACTCATTACAAAAGCCTTGACTGCGGCGTACAAATCTTGTGGCGGTGGCACAATGCAGCTGGATTTGGACCAAATTGACTCACCCTTTTCTCGAACGACTAATCTCTCATACACCTCAACGTTTTCCCCATTCCACTGCATCGCCAGGATGGCCTCAGAGCCTCAATATGTTGTTATTCCGCGGCCCTTGTTCTATGAAGGTATATCGCTACACAACCCCAGGCCTAACGTCGGCAGCAGTGACCGGGTGGAACTCTACGGATACAGCCTTTCAGAGAAATGGCTGGAAGATTATACAGATGAACGCGACTTACACTGGCAACGTTTTCGTCGTCCATACTCGAGTGACTTGGAGGCTAAGCAACGCGCTGCTATCGCACACATCCGTAGAAAAGTCTTAGCAGGTCTCGGAAAGGTGTATGGAGTGTATATCCCCAATATCCTTCCGAGTCATCGCGTGTCCTACCCACCTGTCGGATCGACGCTGAGGTCTGTTCGGGAGATAGAGACGGGAGATCCAGAACGCGAAAGACATTCGATTATGCTCTACTTCGCTACCAATGAGGACAGTCGCTGTATTCGGCGATCAATGAACATGCGAGTGGTCAAAGCTTTCCAGAAGGCATTGGGATGTCCTAATCTCGAGCCTCGGTGGATTTCAGAAGGGCTGCTGAAACGCTATAAGAACGATCTAGGTATGTCTTTGGTATGCGGTTCGCCTTCGCGTTTAGTCTGAACTGTTGTAATATTCTGGTAGCTGAATGGTCGCCATACCATCCAACTCAATGGCCAGACGGAGGATTGAATGACGACCAGCGTTTCTATTATCGAAGCTTGCCTGAACGGGTCCGTTGGGAATAAGCAGCTACAGCGCCGACGTTATTATCTAAAGCCTAGCAATCTGTATCATATTTAGTATTTTGCTTCATACTTAGCACTGGCAAGAAACGAGGTTTCTGAGAAGCTTCACTAAGGTCTACACACAAACGGGGAAGACGCACATAATGTATGTACCTACTGTACGTGAAACCGCTCTCGAAGCCGTTGCCATAAGTGGATGTGAAAGTTCCATATTAGGTGGCACAGATCTGGACACCGATGCACTACACGTTGGCTAACGCATGCCGACCAAGGAAGGCATGTCTAAGTTGATTCCGGATGAAGCCAAAGCTCTCTTTCGGTCTCTAGTCTACCTTCGGAAGATAACGGTCGTTCCTTCATACATAGATATTCTATCAATAGTAGTCATGTCCATAGATCTACCTCATATTAGACTCACGATTGTTGCAAGGCCTCAAAGCGAATATCTCCTGCGCACAAATAGTAGTTCTGAGCTGTAATCAAAGTCCGTATGATGATTTAAAACATGCACGTCATCATTTCACGAATCTCGAGGTGAGTTTCGAACAGAAGTTTGGAGCCGTGATGTTCAGCCATTCCGACTATGCAATAATGTTGTTCCTATTGCGCTGCAGTCATAGCTGGATCCTGAACATTAGTAGGTAAATATGTGGTCCGATATGTGAAACGATATGTCGTTGAAGGCAAAAGTTTGACTCGCGAGCGGCAGTCACAGAAATGACGTGACATAATGCGTAAGCAACGAGAGAAGTAGTGACGTCACGCATCATTGGTGGAGACACGCCACCATGTCGTCGAGGGAATACGTCGTTGGTGGACTTGTGGATCCAAACGTAAAGTTAAGAATAAATAAAATGGCGCATCCAACGTTAACGTATGCCCAGAATATTTTCCCCGTTTGCCAAGCCTCACTTACTCTTGGGATCGGCCTAGCTAATATCCCTCAGCTGCAATGTCTCTTAGTATCCTCACCCTCGTGGGGAGTTTATCCCTTTTCTCAGTCGTAAATGCTTCTCCAGCGCCAGGGCCAGCACCTTCCCCTGCACCTGCCCCAGTTCCGGCACCACAGGCCCTCTCCAGCTTGTCCTCCGCGTTCTCCAGTGCTACCGGCGCCGTAGCCTCCGCTTTACCGAGTACGTAGTATTATTTACATTCTCTCCCTTGCAGTTGACTGCTTTTTGCCGTTCATTAGCTGTTATCGGAGATTGGCCGAGTTTAAGTGACATCGAGGATAAGCTCGACTTGTCAGATGATGACCTCGCGAATATATCCATATCTGGCCTTCTTATACCCTCTTATGCTAATTTCACCAATAACGCGTAAGTGTCTAGTCTTTACAATGGCTTTCGTTCAGACTCTGAATTTATGTCTCGACTTCATCACGTAAGTTGGAATGTTCGCTTCTACGGTCTAGCGTACAAGTTGCCTAATATCTCAACCTCCGATCTTGACTCTATCATCAATGACCTGCAAACAGATAACCTTAACCAAACTCAGGAGGCCCTGCTGCAAAATCGCACGCAGGACCTTGCCTCCATTCCTGTACCTCATGCTAATTTCACCGCCATTATCTCCGCAAACGGCAGCACAGTCACCAACTCCTCCGGGATCCAACTCGCTACTGCAGATGATGCTGGCGAGTTCGACCAGTTCGTACCTATCCAAGGTCTAAACCAAAATTTCACTTCTACTGAAGTGGTTAGTACTGCTATTTTAAATGTTACCGGTCCTGGAAATGGCACTGCCATACTCGTGCCTACGAGTGGCATCTCGATCGTTTCGGATATCGACGATGTCATGCGTATCACCAAAGTTTATGTGCCCAACCAGGGTCTATTCAATTCGTTCGTTCAGCCTTATGTCAACGTCCCTGGTATCCCCGAACTTTTCAACAAGTGGTTCCATACCCTGCCAGGAGTCGCATTTCACTACGATACAACTACTCCCGTTGAACTCACCCGGACGTATGTGGACTATTTGTTTAGTAACTTCCCAGTAGGAAGCTTGGAGATGAGGCCCATCAATATTAGTGACCCGACTCAAATATTGGAGGCGAGACAGAACAGCCTGTTGAAGCTTTTCCAGACTTTCCCTCAACGTAAATTTGGTGAGGTGTTTCTCCCCACCGGTTGCCTATTGATGCTAACATGTCTTCTGATAGTGCTTGTCGGCGATACCTCTTCATCGACCCTCTTAAGTGCATACCCGCAAATTGCTCAACAATTCCCAAACCAAATCGCCTGTATCTTCATCCGAAACACATCCGCAACAGACTCGGATGACAAAATACCCTATAGCACCAAGGAGTTCCAGTCTCTCGATCCTAACCGATATTTCTTCTACCGCACTGCTGATGGTATGTTCATTTCCCTTATCCTTCCTTCTATGTTTCCTTTGTCGTTTGAGATGTCGTTTACTAATGAAGACTTGTTATAGATCTCTCACAACTTGATATCGCTGTTGGTCAATGTAGAGACCAAAACGTGCCCCAGAATATCACTTTCGGCGAACAAGGTGGTGTACTTGGGAACAACAGCGGTACTCTTCATGTGATCAGCGGATGGGAATGGCGGGTTTGGGTTATGACCGTTCTCGTCAGTGTCGTCCTAGGCACAGCCGCGTTGTGACGGAATAACTTCCTCACGAATGATCTGTTGCGTTCTCCTTCTCCTGATGTTGTCTTCATGAACTCTTCACGTAACACCTATCCACGAATCACTGCCATCAATATACCTACATCATTGTAGTTTTGACGCAATTAGAGACCATTTTGCTAGAGTTGGTGAATTGTTTCAAGCATATAAATGTAGCAGCAAGTATTTCAGTCGATACAAATAAGACAGGGTGCCTTTCGAGCTAGTATTACATAGGAAGCACGGTTCAGCGGAGACAATCAGAATGAGGCCAGTACACGACGATGGGTGGAGTAATTCCTTATGTCTTCAAAGGAGTTTCCGGGACCCGCTTAGGCAGGTGATTGTAATATACGATGTATCCATTTGTTAACTCTTCAGGAAAACTGAAGGGGTTATACGGAGACCAGTCAGCTGTAGATATCAAGGCAGGATGAGTCTCTCACACAATCGATCGCATAGAGTCAGATAAGGGGACATACGCAAGTCTTCACGGAATCGCTTGTGAGTACCTTCAGGGATCCACTGAGGGTTTATGTGCAAGCAGTTGAGGACCTTCTGCAATGCCACCGTCACATCTCCAGCTTTGTCCACTCGTTGTAAGGTCTTCTTGCTCTCATTTGTAGCAACGTAGATAACCGTCCATAAGGAATTCCGACTTGGAATCGTTGCAAGCTCACTCTGAGCCTGTAAGATTGACGCGCCAATATACGCCGGTGGAGGCTGGAACAGGCCACAAATGGGTACATTGTTACGCAACTCATCGGGCATGTCTCGGTTAGCCGGATGTTTTGAGAGTTGTTCAAGGACCTTCCTACGGATATGGTCGAGAGCAATACGGGCCTTGGCTACACCTATCGCCAAGTTGACGTCCGTGTCACCATTCGATCTATTGGGAGACGAAGACGATGTCACATCAACTGGGAGTTGGTGTATGTCGGCGTATTCGGCGAGGAACTCTGAGGAGAGGCAGAAGCCATAGAGTAGCAATTCTCCGTCGTTCTGGGAAGGTGGAAACTGTGGTTCATAAAGGGCTATGCCTTGGGAAGGCTTGCATTCGATAGTGGCGAAGTCAGAAGTTGAGCATTCAGACGAGGGAAAGCAATCCATGCTGAAAAAGGAAAAGAGTGCTGGGGGAATATGATAGAGAGCAGGTCAGGGCCTCGCCTTTTAACCCTTCCAGAACAAAAGAGCGGTATGATGTAATCATGACCATGGGTCGCTGGCGGACCAGTGGCCACGTAGACATGGAACAAAGGGATGCAAGGGCGTGGTCAAGGACATTTTGAGTTGGGCAGTTTCCATCTCGTCGGAGTGACAGCGAAGTGCCCAGTAGGCCTTCTTGAAAAATACCGGTCAGTTCTCTAAATAGATGACAGTATACTCGTGCAGTTCTGCAAGGATCGGTCAATAAGTGAAAAACATCTCAAACAAACAAAAAAGAACAATGCCATCTACGCACCCTATCCATCACAGTCCACGGTGACAGAATCGCTGCTATGTTGGTGCAGGCCAACGAAGATTTAATGAATGGTGTATGTTTTCTTTCCTTGGACAGTGGGTCAATTTATTCGCCCCATGATACAGGCAAAATAATGGGCAATACGGTAAATTAACTATCATGATCCTAGTAAATGAACGAGCCATGCCTACAACAGCGAATATTACGCCGCGCTAACACATTATCAGCATTGAGTTGAACTGGGCACAACAACAGCTTACATTCTGAGCGATGAGGAGTCTTCAGACGCCACGGAAGCCAGAGAGCTTCCTGCATATCCAGCGCCATCTGGATTTTTGCGATTCTCCCTTCACCACAAGCTAGGACCGGCGCGAAAATAGGGAAGTCCTATTGAAGTTCTGGAGTCCAATTGATAGGGTTGCGATCAGACTGTGTATCGTGTTCAGAGACTCTGCCTGCGCAGTGTACAACAGCTGCATAGATAAGGAATCCAACATCCAGTCAGATCGCCATGGAGGAGACATCTCCCTTGCAAGTTAAGTCTTTAAGACGTGTCTTGTGTTTCTGGACATATTCAACCAAACATTCAAAGTGAACACCATATCCATAGAGTTCAATAGGAAGGTACGATACAACGACCAGTGCATGACTAGTGACTAGTATCGAGAACTGTGAAGGACTGTGCTGCCTTCCACTGGCATGATGCATGACCGTGTCCTTCTGGAACGCTTAAGATGGAAAAAACAAGGAAGAGAAAACGGCCATCCAGATTCTAAAAGGGACCGACTGAGAGTTTGATTTTCAAATTCGAATCGATCGGTTCGACAGGCGTCCAACGTCTGTCTTGGGATACAGTAATAAACCTTTCAGATTCTCCCCACAACTCAGGACGTCTGCTGACGACCAAATTTATGAACATTTGAACTCCTGCAATGTAATTGGGTCATCCTCAATAACAGACCCGCAGATCTGCGGAATACTACAACTCCACCATATCATTCTCAGCTCTGCCCTCGAATTTGGATTCCCGCCGTCTATGCTGAATACTCTATCGGTGCAAGAAATTGCATTTCAGTGCAGCATGAATAGAATCCGTGACATCGAGGATCTTCGCCGCTAGCTGGAACTTCAGTTGTTTTGATTATCGCCTCGTCCTGCGTTATGCACCGCCCGTGTCAACGAAGATTCATGTACAGAGGATTTGACAATGCTATCATAGCACACTGCACCGTCTCCGTTGCAATGGTCGACGTTTGTTGCGCTAAGAATCACAGTGGCAGAAGCGGGACATACAACATCATATTGTCAAGGACATGGAAGGTACGAGGGTTACATTTCTTACAGGAGAAGAAAAACTCCTTATGTCCCAAAGACTTCTCAGATTACAGCTTGAGTTTTATAGCTGTAACCAGATGATTCCCCGGTCATCAACTCATCTTATTCGTTTACAAACACGAAATTGCACATACCATACACAGAATTTGGTCTCATACGTAGAGCTCCGAACCATTAGGGCTCCATCTCATTCTCCGACTCGTTGATACCTAGCACGTCTTTCAGAGTTTTCACTCGGGTTTCGTCAGCCTTATTTGCGTCATCTTTATCATTGGTGTAGATCCAGCGCAATCACATACTGTCTCGATCTCGAAGACCCTCATCAAGGTAGCACTCTATCGTAAACCTCACTAACGCGCTGAACTCCTAGCCTATTATCGAGGGCCCAATGAAGCAACGAATAAGTATTTGAACAGAAATACATTGACATCCATAGCATTTACCTCAACTCTGTATGTCCTGTGAAACTGATTTGAATCAATGAGAACCGATGTGTAGCGAGTCCGTGTAGAATGAGAAGTGACATAGAGTACAGATATAGCTGATCGTGAGTCATGCGCCGGCAACAACTATGTTCATTTCTCCGTGTAAGTAGGTGGGACATCCACTAGCTCTGAGGCCTGCCCAAGATCATCGGATGTTGAAGCCTCCACGGAAGACTCGAAACGAATCCCTGAATCGGCATGATATGTAGTTTCCGGAGGCATCGACAACAAACCCGCCTCGACGGCTTTGCTATGAAGCTGGATTGAGCTCGCGATCAAGTTGTCATGAGTCGGGTTCGCTACAGAGAGCACTGCGCTAGAGGTACGATGACTGACGCCCTGGTATGTGAAAGCACTCCTGCTCGAATCGTCTCTAGGGCCGGATTGAGGCGAGGAGTTGCTCTGGGGATCGTCAATCGTAGGAGCATATTTGAATCTAGAACGTTGCGACGATGACCTTGTGGTCGTATTTGGAGGTGAGGGCGGTGTTGGAGTATTATCGATGTTAGGTTTCGTTTCTGATAATTGGGGCAGTGTACATAATCATTCCAACAGACAGATACAGAACTAAGATGCTTACCATCGTCAAGCAGGCCGCTAACATCTGTCAACCTATAGAGATACGGTTGTCCCCGACTCCGTCTGCGCAAGTAATACCATACACCGCCCAGTATTGCAACGCACAAAACTATGCCACCAAGAACTCCGCCAACAATGGCGCCTGCGGGAGAAGAACCTTTTGAGGAGCTTGACACATTGTCTGGAGAAGTCATAGTGGGCGAAGGAGAGGGTGTAGAGGCGGATATAGTAGATGTCGTGGAAGCAGTTTCCAGCGACTCGTAAACAATTGAGAGAAAGATGAAGGGATTGTGTTCGGAACATGAGGTCACATTCACGTGCAGCGTATGTTGCCCAGGAGAGAGTGCTGGTGGTGGAAACCACTGGTTAATTGGCTGATAGTCGACATCCGTTACGTTGTGAGCGATATGGTTATCTGCGCTGGAATCGTCGAACGTAAACGAAGCCTTGAGTGAAATTGTTTAGATCTGTGCGAAGGACTCCCCCCTTTACAGAAGCGGTAGTACCTGCAGATGATTACGAGGCATGAGACATTGTATCCAAAAGCTTTTGACATGCGTACCAGTGACTGAGAAGGTGAATCCAGAACCGGGGGTAATTGTGAAGCTGACTGTATCATCGTCTTGTTGTTCATGACTCCAGAGTCCGAAATACTTGATGTTCGGGTTGTCATCAAAACTTCGACTTGGTGATTTCCCGCCATGTCAATGTTGCATAGGGAAGAGTAGGAACTTGGGGAGAAGAGGAGGGCGAAAGGAAGCCACAGCCCCGGCTACAGCGGTCTCAGAGAAGAGTGATCAACTTCCTGGGACCCAGGACCGGTATTCTCGTCTTTTTCCCGGGCGTCAGAACATCGACGAGGTCTTCGAATTCAGATATTCATGTCATCGCCCTCGCAAGGGAACCTAGTGTGGCACCCTTTGCAGAAAGGGGGCAGTTGGAATATAGGTGTAGCGCAATTAGGACCTAACTGAGTTTGAAAAAAACATAAACATGTGCAAATAGACATAACCTTTCTAGGTAGGTGACCTACTAAATTCGGCGGTCACATGCCGCGTCAAAAATGGCTGTCGAGCAAGAGAAATTGACCTCTATCATATATCCTGCTCTGTGACTTCTGTTTGATACTCTTAGATACACCAAATGATTATGGTCTGTCTAGGATAGCAAACAGAAAGGTCATTTTCTCATTTTCTTATGAAAATTTGCCCAAAACACATTTTTGGCAGGGAGTTGATATGTATTCACAGAGATTTGGGCCTTCTGTATGCTAGGTGCTTCTGGTGAATGTCCAGAAGACTGATTGAGATAAGGAAAAAGCTCCAAAACTTAGGTTTGAGGCTGACAAAATGAAACAGTGGCTATCTGAGCATGCCAATGCATAGCCAATATCTGGCGCGCGCAGCGCCGCCCCTCAGGGTTTCAGCACCCATATTCTTTCATAAATGCATTGCTTGAATGCAATTGTCAATGGGAAGCATCATGCATAGTCTGTCTTGTAGATTGGTTATTCTCTCAAGTGTCACTCAAGAGCATGCTTTCTGGAACTCAAATGTTTAATTTTCTGTTCAACTTCAGCGTGCGCAGCGCCGCTCCAAAATCTATATGCATATTGAGACACCGTTCTCAATGCTCTCGAAACAATTCAAGGTTGGTTGAAGCCGAGGTAGGTCAATCAGCCTCAGATTTCCCTATTTCTCTCCTCTGCGCAATAATTGATTTAATTAATTTCCAGTCAGCCACTACACCTATATTTCAACTGCCTCTGCGGTGCCTTCTTTATGTGCCAGTGCTTATCCATACAATCACCCAGTCATTCAATAGTAAGACGACTATTGCGAATATGACAGGATCTCGGTTGAAATCAGCGCTCTCGATGATGGGAGGCGGTGGTAAATTAGTTTCGCTTCCATCTGGGCGTGGGACGGTCCTATTCTTGTTAACGTCAGCGTTGATTCCTGGTACGTCCGGAGACGAAAAGGGTAGTGGTTCAAGGATGGGGTGGTGCGAAAACTACGAGCGTGCGCTCGATCCTTCAAAGGAAAGAGTGAAATAATTGCATACGGCTCATCCATACAATCAGACTTCTGTGGAAATGCTTTGGCGGGAAACACCTTATGCAAGACCTAATCACGACCTCGATATCGAATGCATCGCGATATGTGAATGGTAGCGCCGATTCGGAGTCGAATTTCGTCATAGGAGTCTATGACAACCACCAACCTCTTAAACGATGTTGTATGTGGCCTGTCCGGATATGTAAACGTGAGATAACTTTTAGCAGCACGGCTTGATAGCGAGCGAGACATACCGGAAACCTCGGTCGCTGACTACCGCTTCGCCGCAATACACCTTTGAGAAGCGCAGAAATTTGCCAAATACTTCAATATCAGATATGTCCAGTAGTGCCTCCGAATTGATATCAAACTTCCAAGCCGTCGCTCCTCTAGGAACCTGGATATTGCCAGTAATTTTGCATGCGGAGATCTCCTCTCGTAGCTCGTTGTACTCAAGGTAAATGACCTCTGTGCCGTATGTACCACTTGCACACAACCACAAGCCTTCCAAGCACTTGGGGTGCCACTGTGGATCGTCCATAGAGATCGCAAGATGATGTTTGTGGATGCGCAGGGGATAGTATCTGGGATAGACCCGCTGACGATCGTGATTGTGCTGTTCGATATCTGGATCCCAGTAGGTAACGTCACGAAAATCATCTATGCCATAGAAGTGTGGGGTGTGTAAATTGGAGATCTCTCCCGAAGTTGGAAAGGGATAGATTGAGAGGGCAGGTGGTTTAACAATCGTGCCTGGGGCGCCCATGAGATAATCCCTAGGAATGTTCAACGGGACAAGAATTGATGTATTATCAAAGGCAAGCGAAGGCTCCTCTAGAAGATGAGGGAGATCACGTTCGCTGTCGTACCATGCATCATTACCACTTCCGGGAAATTCTGGGTGTAAGGTCGGCTTCGTTAAGGCACGATGCAGCCAGATAGATTGTCGAGTGGCGGATAGACGATGGAAAGTAGGCTGATGATCTTCAACATAATCGGCGTATCCCTGATCGACATGCCAGGATAGTCGAGCTGGACGTATTTGCGGAAGAGCGATAATACGAGTGTCCTGAAACTGTTTCACATTATATCGAACGCCAGTGACAAGCTCTATATTCAGAAACTTGTGATACGATGGTAGCTCAGGAGCGTATTTCTTTTCGTTCGTCATGAGATTGTCGAGGGGAATAGTGGGGAAGCGCCAAACTTCACCGATAATACCATGGCGGAAGTAGCGAAATTCCATGATATTCCCCTTGAATGGATGATCGTTCGCCCATAGTCCAATGAGAGGCCCGTAGGTGTGAAGGAGTCCAGCATAGAGCTGGTAGAATGTGATATTCGGTCGAAAGACTGACAAGTCGGTAGCACCGTATCGGGAGCAAAAGACCTTCCACATAGACTCGTCGGCCATTTGAGTATACAGGAACCGCGAGGTACACAGTAGATTGACAGCATCCACGACATTAGCGAGCGTCGTTACCTGCAATCGAAGTTCGTAAGGCAACGCTGCAAAGCCCATGCTATTCTGAGATTGAGGAAGAGAAGATTCCTGCATTTCCCCCAAAAAGACAATATCCTGGATGTGATGCAATCGGGATGTCAGTGTATATACAGCACTTCACTTCTTACGAACACACAGATTTTGATTCTTGAGATGAACCGGAGACGTTTGAAATTGTCGAGAAGCTGCCTAGATGTACTACTGGAGAGAACGGTATGTTCAGGGCTCACTGGCGCAAAATTCGAGCTTTTGGAAGTGGAGAACTTCATTCAGGGTGCGAAACGGATGATGGATGCAGGATGAGAAGAAATTTGTGTAGCTTGGTATACGCAGGTGTACGTAAAAGCGCTCGAACAGTCAGAGTGCATCTTTCACTTAACTTTCACTTCGTTCATCGCCATGTCTCTCAAATTTATGTCTTCAATTGAGGGTGTGTTAACGGACTCTGGAGCTTGAAGCTTTGAAGGCGCAGCACGCTGGAAAGAACAACACGTTTATGTGAGAGCCGCCATCTCTTATCGTGTCAACGGCTATTGTGCAATCGCTTTTGTCCGATACCTACTCACGAACGCTATTCTTTCAGAGTTCAAATGTTCGCACACTAATCCAGGTCTTGTCTTTTGATGAAATATGGCAGATCGACTTGTGAGGTTTCATTGGCGATTGTCCACCGCTGATGTTTTCCGAGTGGCGGTTACCAGCCACACTCAAGAGTCAAAGGTCAATCTTTTTGTTCGAACTCCTCTCAAAACCACACGAACTTTTGATCCTGGTCTGTATATATACCGGCTGGCTGATCTTATATCTACACGATAACGATCTCCCTCTTCGTGTCAGGTACACGTCTTCATTCCTCTCTATCTCTTCCTCCTGTACGAGCACCTCGGTTATGCATTCAATCAAACGAGAAGTCGATGAGTCGAAGGCTCAATGGGTCCTAATGGACAGACCTACGACTCCACTGTCTGAGGAAAAAGACGAGTTCGACCCAATTTCGATGCCTCGCAGATTGCTCTTCCGAATCAATACCTGGTGCGATGCCAGTGACACACCCGGTGTCCCAATCGCGTCTTCTTCTCTGGTTGAGGATGCTCTACTATGCCCCAACGACTCCATCGTGATACCATATCCTTCTATAGTTGTTTATCTAATGGTGGGTAGTCTCCAGCGCGGGGAGTTGGCTTGCTGAATTGCTCTGTTTCGTGCTCAGTGGCGACCTTATGGTCCTATGCTCTTCCCGGTTGAGATTCAAACCGGCTCACCAAACAAGCGAATAACTCGATACAAAATGATGAAGCATTTATTCGTTGCGATCCAGCGATGGCACGAGGTAAGATTCGAATAACACCCTATCGTTGCACAAACTGAGTTCGTATTGCATAGCATCTCGTTGAATGCGACTATCGTACGGTCACTGCTCACCACTTCAAGTTCTCGTACGATATAACGGGGGTGCAAGTGGATGAGCTAAAACTCGATAGACTGGTACATTACCGCGGCCGACGTTATGTTGCCCAACTTCATTGTGAAAAGATGAAGTCGATGTCTTCGTCTAAACCCACTCCTCGCCATTCAATAACTACCCTTGAGGACAGTTGTTGAGAATTCATTTTCTCTACTACTTTAACACACCCTAATACTATAACATACCAATATCCCCATACTAAAAATACAAATCCAATGATCTAACATGTTCCTCATTCATGGTTCTCCGTATCCCAGCTGAGACTGTCGAACACCGGGTTGAACTTCCTCTTCGGAGGATACACATCGACCCTTGTACCGACGATATCTGAAAGCTCCGTTGGCTACACCCCATAGTATCCTGATGTCATCCTCACGGACGATAGCGACCATAATACCCATTTCCCGTCTGTGTTTACTTCTACAAGAATATCAACGGGCGCACTTTCACGATTGAGACCAAACTTACGGGTAGCCAGCACTGCAAATATGACCACGGCCCCACATAAACATACAAGATCCAGGATCGAGTCCAGCGAAAGCTTCCAAAGAGCTTACTGCTGTGGCTTCGGATTTGAAAGTGAAATCCAACTCCCAGCTAACAACACCTCTGGGCACGTTCTCGTCCCCAGTTACCTTCCACGCCCGGACAATGTTGGCCGATTCTCTCCACTCCAAGTAGAGGACTTCTGTCCCGTTGGGCCCGTAAGACCCTAGCCATAGTCCTTCAAGGCTGGCTGGATGCCAATTGGGATCATTTGGATGGCGTGCGAGGGAAATAGGAGAAGGATAAGTGACAGGGTAAGTGATAGGGTAATATCGACCAAATACGGGCTCTCCAGTTGAACGCCGTCGTCGACCGCCTACAAATAAGTCTTGACCTAATGGACGATGACATGGATCATGTAGACGGAGAGGATCAAAGAGTCCACAGGGTGGATAGACACTAATCGCTGGAGGCGTGAGATGTCGAGTTCGCTCGGCACCAATGAAGCGAAGATCTTCAATGGATATTTCTGAGAGGACGATATCATCCGACGGCTCTTGTCCCAAACGAGGGAATCCACGAGCCTGGTCATACCAAGGAACCGAAAGATCTTTCGGAGGAAAATAAGGATGTGTGTTGCAGTCTGTAGCATTCGATCTGATCGAGCAAACGGCTGTAGCATATTGGGCTGGTGCTAGGAAGTGAAGAGATGGTCGATGGATCTCTCCCTCTTTCTTCCAATCCTGGAGCTGCCTGTCATGTATTCTCCAAACCACACTCGAAGCGCTACGCAAACGAGGTGGATTGGAACCTACAGGGTCCAAGGGGATCCGGAAGGACTCGTAGTATCGAGGAAGCGAGGGTTCGTAAAGGCCAGCGTTTTCACGGTCAGGGCCGTCGAACTTCCATACTTCACAAATTATACCATGCCACTCTCCATCCTCATTGATTCGACACTCCATTATGTTTCCCCTGAAAGGATGATCACTTGCCCACAGACCGAGGAGAGGTGCAAATGTATGTAGCAGTTGGCTATACACCTGAAACCAGGTCCGATCACCGAAGAATGTGAGGTCTACAACTCCACATCGTAAAGATAGCATCCTCCATATGCTTTCTTCAGGAAAATGACTCCGCAAGGCCTTGCAAGTACTCAAGAAATTCACGATATCGATCGGGTCGACCAAGCTGCACAGCGCAAGGATCACATCGAATGGTAATTTTAGAAGACTGGAGGGATCGTGTTCCCGAACGGAGGCAGAACCTCTATTGGTTACCATGGGACTTGTCCTCATCTCACTCATACACAAGAATTGGTGAAGATCAGGTAGAAGCTGACAGCTATGCAATTCAGTTGTCCGCCGCTTCGATGCAGGGAGACTCACTTGAAATTATGCACGGCCGCTCAAGGGAACCCTGGTGTTCGTCCAACAAGATATGTTCAGTATAATACGGGCACGTTTGGCTCGAATGGAATTAGTTTACTGCCTGAAGCTGGTGGTAGTTAGCAACAAGTACTGATCGGACTGAGCAGAGCTGATATGGATCGAGCAACCGGATCATTCCCGTGAGAACAAACTCCCACTTGAGACGCAGAATCTAGGAACTTCAATATTATCGCCTGGGTTGTGCCCTGTCGACGTGCAGAACGTCCAACGTTTGTGTGATACCCTTCGTCGTCGTCGCTCACGACGTCCAGAAGTCCACCTTCACATATACCCCTCACTTTCCCTTACAACGCCAATCATTCCGTCGCTCTTTTCAGCATTCTTTCTGTCATTCGATCGGGTCAATCCATCATCAGTCACCGCATTAGGCTTGTGCCAGTTTGGAAATCATTATTCTTTTCACCTCGGCTTATCTATAGCAGGCACGGTCCTAGAGGACTTGTTCCCCAATCCGAATAGAATGTCCTCAGAAGGTAGTGTCGGAACCACCTCTGTAGGCTCTGTTTCTACCATCACGCAGTCCAGGACCAGTTCCAGCTCGGCCAAGTCAAACGTCTCCCCAAAACCCTCAGTGAATCGTAATGTTTCCACTCAATCCTCACGTTCCTCCCTCACGGAGTCTTCATCTGAAGTGACCCCACACAGTATCTTACGGTCCACTTCGTTTAACACCTTGTCTCCCTCCTCGTCCTCGTCATCTGTCACCTTCGCGCCACTGCCAGAAATCGGCCCCCGGAAACGTAATGCTTCCTTGCAACTCGGTGTTGGTGCACGTTCTCGCATGCTACGTAACCGTAGAATTATCATGCAACAGACTGCACTTGCAGCAGAAGAAGGAGAGGAACTGCAACCGCATCACCTTCCACCCGACGTCGCTGCTACTATCAGGTGGACACAGGGTCCTCCCGGTGACCCTGGGATGGCAGAGGATGCAGTTGAAGACGCGTTCATCGCTCTCGGAAAGATGATGAAGAGCGCAGGGAAAGGTCTTTGGCGTCGGGTGTCTCTGAAGGATTTGAAGGAGAAGGATAAAGACAAGGATAAAGAAGGTGATGGCGAAAGTGAAGGCGGAGGCGAAGATGGGAGTGAAGGTGGAGGCGAAGGTGGAAGTCAAGATGTCAGGGAGGAGAAGGGAAGAAGGAAGAAAGACAAGAAGAAGACACAAGAATGCACCGACCAGAATCCGGAAGAATTAAAGACATCGTCTAATGCTCAGGGTGTCAGAAAGATCAAGCATGCAAAGTCATATCCCCGACGACGGCGATCGACCTTCGACCTTGCAATACCACCACCAGTACGCAGATCGTCATCCATGGAGGAAGAGGAAGGAAGGGTATGGGAAGAAGAAGTCAGCGAGGAATTCAGAAAACGACTCTCTGGTATTGTCGAGCCGAAGCCCCCAAAAGACGCATCCTCTGAGGTGCAGAGTACGGTTATCAGTGTACGAACTGGTACTGTTGAAGCACTCGCTTCCGCGAAAGGCAAGCCTCGAAGTCCACGATGAGCTTTGCCTTCATACTACAAAACGCATTCGAAATCATTGGAAAGGAAGTATCGGTTTCTTGGTTCGTCGGTTTTTGACTTCATTTCTGGAGGAAGGCATAAATTACTTTACTATTCATTTTTTTTTCCACATATGCAATTTCCCGTCAATTTCGTTCAGTGGTTCAGACGTTCAGGTCGCACGGTCATCATCATATATTGTTATTTTTTGCTCCATCGCATACTCTCCGGGATATACTCACTGTAATGCTCTTCGCAAGAAGAAACCACTCTATTCTACATAGTGCAAGTTTATTTATTGCCACAGTACAATATCTTGTCGAACTCTGTACTTAAGAATATCTTAGGACGCGTCGAAGAGGCTAAACGGAGACGCGACGCAACGTTAACCTTCATGCATCATGCTTCAGAATATCTCATTACAGACACTTACGCATCGGCGGTTGAACACTGAACATCCAGGTAATATCTCAAGTGCCGAAAATGACCTATTGAGACGCCTCACACACGAACGAACGAACGACGAAGGATGCTCAACTTAAAGAACATCTGTATTTGAGAGAAATACAAGGACGAAACATGACAAATTTGAGCACAGCGTGCATTTTAAAAGGAAGCGAAGCCTAAGCCATAGCCTCACGCCATGCCTCGCTCATGGGGTCTTCGGTCGAAGGAGCGGGAGAAGGAGGCGCAACAACGATGGTGATTGAGTCTGAAGAACCGTTCTTAGATGGTTCCTGAAGTTATAATTAATCGTGAATGGACGTGGCCATGGAGATGCAACGGGTGTAACTTACATAGCCTGCTATTTTCAATAACTTGGACTTGTTCTCGGCGGAAGTTTGAACTGGTTTGGACATGGTTGTGAGAGACTCGGCGAGATGTAATCGAGACTAGGCCGGCAGGGTTGGTTATACAGACTTTAAGGAAAGACAGTTAGTTGCGCCACATATGGTGGAGGAGCGTTAGCGGAGGACATACCGGAGTAAGGAAGTGATGGATGTGAGGCAGACGAAGAAAACTGAGAGTCTTAATATAGGGTTGAAAATTCAGTCATTTGACCAAAGGACTGTTCACCACCTAAGACTGGTGAGACAACAAAGACGGCCAGATAATAAGGCCACGGCACTGAAAATGCTACGGTACTGAAGAGGTCACGTTCCAGTTTCAGTTGCCAAGCCATTCAACACCAGTAGACCACAAACCTTTCAAGTACGAACGACAGTGCAGATTAACCAGCAAGAGAAATGGCATAACTCGGTGTACTCAGCGTTGATTACAAGTGTCATTCCTTGAGCGGTCTGACGTCACAGAGAAGTATGATGGCCGCGAACGGGTTATTGTCCACATTTCGTTCGCCGTTCAACACAAGTTTGGCCGTTCTGAATCCCAAGTTACGTGAACGCCTACTGGAGCCGTACGAAATGAATCGACCGTCGGCTTCCGAACGAGACGGGCTGCATCCTCTGACTCCACAGGGTCATGCATGAGTACACGTTGCCTGAGTTACACTTGACCCCTTGACCCCATGGGTTTAGACTTTAGGTTTCCGACTCTATGCGTGTGCCGAAATCCAAAATAGCCTGCAGCATTGGGAGGAGTAACCCAAGGCACAAGTCACCATGACCCATATAATCTTACGCACCGTACTGGAGGTCCATCGATGACCTCATGGGGCATAAGCATCGAAACAACGATGCCAACATAGTCACGAGCGAAGGTGCCTTGTTAGCCTCTCACGAGTATGACATTCATGAGAATATACCCGAGTCACAACAGGCTTGCCGAGGAAAGCGACTCCTCGAAATTTCGAACTGATTGAGAAAACCATATGCATTACAGGGTTGAAGGAGTTCGGCAGACCTTGCGAGGAACATAGATAGATGCCATATGGAGGAGCCCGAGGCCGCAGGAGACCGCTGAACCCGATGATTGGCCAGATCAAAGATATCAACCAGATAACATTCTTTACTTCTCCTGATCGTGGTCCTTTATGGTCGCGACTGGTCATGTCGTCGTCCAGAAGCTCTTCAGAAAAAAATACCGAACCCTGGGCCTTTGAACGCAGCAGGAAGTAGAAATGGAATTCAGATGGGAACGAGTGCTGAACTGTTACCCAGCTAGATAAGATAATCGAGACCCAAAAGTTGCACCTCGCTGCGTCATTGCGGTATCACCGATGGGATAGGAGGTTAGTACAAAATCGTACCAGATCAAGATAGGCCGGGGCTCGTCCACGGATTGAGTGGCGTCAACGAACGTGTTCGAGCTTGGAAAACCTTTACGGCCGCGTGTGTCGCATCTTTAGGAGTTAGAGGGACCATGAGATTGTTGCAATTGGCCAACGGAACCAACATTGATATTCAATTCCAAGAACTGTCCCATTTGGGCCAAGTGTGTACAAGCTTAATTGGCTGCAGCTTGGAGATCCCGGCGTGCCTGGGAGAGCCTTGAGAGGTCAGGAGTTTAAAAGAATATGAACGTGAGTTTTCAGAATGGTACGCTATAGGGTGGTGAGTTCACTCCAACTAGGCCTCAGGCTTCAGGCCTAGGGCTGCAACTTCAAATTGACTTCAAACGGGTGTGATCGATTGTGTGCGTGCATCGGCCTGCTAACTGACTGACACGTTGAACCAAGGACCCGGAGACTTGCTTGAAAGACCCGATACAGTACGAACGAGACAGTAAGAGGGCACGCAAGATGGAAACCTACTAGTGCTAGCGAGATATTGGTGACAAGTCAAAGGGAAACTACCAACCGGGGAACGATTCGTAATGTTGACAGTAAAGCTTCTTAGATGGGTACGCGTGCCGTGGCGAACGAACGCGTCGAGGAGCGTTGAGTCAGAATACGGCTGAGTCAAGAATTGTGAGTTGCAAAAGCCCCGACGAGAAACACTCGATGAGTCAGCCGATCGCATCGTACGTGTTCTGCCATTCATTTTCACGCCGACGAACGCGTACGCGTCTCTGCCTGCCTGACGCGCTAATAGGGTCAGACCGGACACTACATCGGACTCGGACTGGCAGTTCATTCAATACGTCATTAATGATTCGCACAACGCGTATTCATTTTCGGATCGGAGGCAAGTATGTCATTTTTACCGAAAAACAAACTATTGGTACAAGCATTACTAGTATGCGCTAAAGGTAGAGGGACTGACGATGGTGGTATACTCTAATTAAAGACTTTGTTGTTACAAATTGCACGAATATTATCGTATGCAGACAGGAGGAAATGCGATGGGTGAGACGAGGGATGAGATGAAATAACAATAACGAAAGTGTTGCGTGGCGGCACAAGGTAAGATATAACGGCTCGCCAGGGTCGAGAGCGAAGAGGAGATGACGACGATTTAAATATGAACGAGAGGAGATCAGACTGAGACAGAGGTAGTGCGTAGTGCAGGAGCTGCGAAATGCGCAGGCTTGCATCCTCGGAAAGGTATTGAGAATGAGGAGGAAGAGGATGATGTCGATCCTAATGAAGAGGATGAACTAGTAGCGGATGACGATGCCGACGACGTTGTCGAAGTGTGATGGAAATGAGGTAACATTGGGAACGAACGGAGGATTTGCAGTGCCGATGAGAGTCGCTGATGGCTCGTATGAGAGTGCACGCTTGCCGACTCCGCTTTTGATTTCGATGGTGCGGAAGCCAGATGGGCATGATCTGCTGGTGACAGCTCCTCTTTTGATGAGGTGGGTACGAAGGAAGCCGCGTCAACTTCCATAACCATCTCGGGTGTCCGTGGTGATGACGACTCGTCGGTAGAGATAGACTCCATGTCACTCGAGTCCGAGCTCCAGTGCGACTCCGGCGAAGAGCTGCGGAGCGGAGAGAGGACGGCAGTAGCGGGTGTGCGGGTGTGGTGGTTAGGATTCGATAGTGACATGATAGGTGCGTGGTGAGAGAGGATGTCGTCTTCATTGAAGCCAAGCTCGAAGTCGAGGACATCGAGGAACTCGCGCTCTATCCGACCAATATCACGTTTGCCAAAGACACCGGTGCAAAGTGCCCAGTGAACGTTCTTTAGCGTGGAATCATTGGTATACTGTTCATAGGAAAGTCAGCGCTTGTTTTTGGTGCTTGAAAGAGAGAAAGAAACCGTACCTTGTTAGCAAGTATCAATGCGCCAAGGAACACACGTTCGTATGCCCATTGCTCGAGAGCAATTTGGAGATGAGGCTTAGCCCGGTCAATGTAGACGAGCATAACCAAGATGACCGGGACTTTGACTTCCGCCTTCCGCAGGACATCCGTAACAAACTGTGTGAACTTGACATGCTCATTGAGGCGCGTATGTGAGCGACCTCGAGAGGAGGACG
Source organism: Somion occarium (assembly GCA_964035595.1). NCBI lineage: Eukaryota > Fungi > Basidiomycota > Agaricomycetes > Polyporales > Cerrenaceae > Somion > Somion occarium. Next base: position 3,200,511 of record OZ037946.1, read on the forward strand.
GACGCCCCATAGCGTAGTGGACAGTGTCGACTATACACTCGACAACATATTCTACAAGATATCGATAAGTAACGCGCCTCTAAAGATAAGAAAGCGTTCTAGGACACTTACCAATCAGGGAACGAGACATCTCGGTCTCGAGGAGCTGAAGCATTGCTGGTGAATGCAGAGAGGGGTCGATGAGGCTAGCAGTGTGGACAGGAGTGTACGAGTCGATCATGGTGGACAGAGGTGATGGTAGCAAGTCGAGGGATGGTCCGCACGAAGGCGGTGGAAAGTCCAAAGGGGGAGGATGAGGAAGCCAGACCGAGAGAGGACGGAGGGTAGATATAGGCCTTGCATGTTTTGAGAGCTACGGTGAGGCTCGGCAGGGAAGTACGGAGAGAAAGTGTATCGAGATCTGAGATCTGGCCAGTCAGGGCGGGCAATGAGTGGGCTAATTGGATGACTGTGCATGCTGAGGAAGAGCGCCGAATGAGTCGACCGCAGTCTCTCCGATTGGCCGGTTTCCCCCCAAGCCTGAATTCCACGCTCAATAATGACTCACCAGCCCCTCTTCCGTTGCATGCCGCCCCCCATGCCGCCCCCCTCCGTCCGAGCTGAGTTTGTCGGAGTCCCACCCAGCTCGTACGTTGCTCAAAGCGCTACGTAGCACTCTCGCAGCCCCCCACGTCGTCCCCCGCAGTCTCTATCAAGAACGCCTCTCAGCATGCCATCACGCAGAACAAATGCATAAAACCAAACCAGGGCCTAATTGAAATGTGGATGTGACGGAAAACGTGCGAGACGTCTCCGACGTTCACTATACCGCTTACCCAAAATGGAAGTACCGCTCTTCCCGGAAGATCGAAGCAGCTCCTCGGTCGTAGTAAGCGACAAACTATGTCTGCTCCTTTGCTGTGTCAGCACATTCTTAGGCAGCATCCAATCACGACTTAAGTACAGTAAGCTTATGGCTTCGACGATTCAGTCTAATCTCACTAGCTTATACAGAGAATGAGGCGCCTGATGTCAATGCAACTCTAATGTCGGTCCTTCACGAACCCCTTTAGGCCGAGTCGGGAATATCGATCGTGTATGCAGGCGTCGCGCCCTCGTGTTTCATACCTTCGTGACAACCGTACCCCCAAACAAAAGGTCAAACAGTCGTCGATAGGCCGACTATTCTTGGCTACTTGCCTTACAATTGGACTGCTGTAGCTGGGCGATACAGCCTCGGATAGATATCTCATTGAAATATCCCAAATTCAAAGTTGCATTCCGAGGACCAATCAAGTAGGTTACTGGTGGGATGCATTCTATCGAAGTCGCTCGTAGTAAAGCAAGCTGTCTAGGAATATTCGTATCAGTCTTCGATTGTGAAAGCACCCTGCATAGCATGTAGCATCTCACTTCATTTCATTGCAAGACAGGATCATGTTGGTGTCTATGACTATTTGAACTCGATTCCATGACTACTCCTGCCTCCCCGTATCGAATACTCGCGGCAGAAGCCCAGCCCGCGACGTGACCCACGATTGATAGTCTCCAATGAAATCATTTGCATCTAAATATTGAATATATATCTCAACGCGCTCAGCTGATGTGACAGCGACGTGTTCCTCGGACTCAACACAGAAGGCGCTCATAGGTTCTATTGCCATAACACCGAATTCGACGCTGCCTTGCTGTCTTCTCGAGCGTCAGTGTCAAAGTCCGAGGCCACCCTGCAGTGTCGGAGGCTCAGTCGAGCCATATGACCTCCAAGTGTCCTTCGACGTCGCTTGGAGAATAGTTGGCGAAGTTGGACGCCACATTGACTGGCAGCTCTGTCAATGAGAAGCGATGGCAATGAGTGTACTCGGAAGGAACAATGTGAGTACCTTAGCGAGTGATATAGTGAGTAACATATCCGTTCTTAGTCGGGATCAAGCAAGGTCATGTCACAAGTCCAAAAATAATGCAAATCCAAAGATCGTACATACATAGCAGCAGCAGCAGCAGCAGCATTGAACTCGAAGCCCAAGCCTCCCTCGAACTCATCAGTATGACCACTCAATCCGACTCGCAGGGCTCAGTCGCTTGAGATACGAAAAGGAGAACCAGGGCTCCAAGATGATGCAGACGCCCGACGTCAACGGTCCGAACATGAAACGCCTCTCAATAACAAGTCCTACCAGCGCCCACCAAGTGGCGACCACTCCCAAATTACCCAGTCAGGTAAAGACCAAGGAAGGCGACAACCTAACGCGGGCCAGCGTAAGGGCCGACATCAGGTTCAAGGCGGCGCCGGAGTCTCTGCAGGTGCTGTCGAACTTGAACCTGGCGCTGCGGCGCCCTTGTTAGCGTTGGCACCCGGAGCTTTAGGTTTGGTCTTGCTCCCTTTTGGTCGTCCGCGAGGACGCTTGCCTGTCGGTTGGCTTTCTGCTGGTTGTTCCTCTGCTGCACGTTTCGCGGACGCTGTCGATGCTGCCAGTTGTTCAGCTTGTAGACGAAGCTCTTTCAGGTATCTGCGCAACTTGTGCATGAATTTCATGAAGTTAACATAGCTTCTAGAAGCACATACTGTGCCGATTTCTCTTCAATAGTTGCTTGGACGCCCGGCAAAGGCGGTTGACCGAGTTCTTGCCGTAACCGGTCTACGTCTACTTTGGCTGCGGCGTATTCACCATTGGTGATGGATTGAATTTTTGCGTGAAGATCTGCACACCTGGAAGCAGTTGAGTTGGCGTCTATCATTGTAACTAGAAGTGAAGACGAACTCTTTGTTGAGCGTCACCTCTAACATGTCTGCCTGGATGCAATTCAGTCAATACGTCAATTCGAAGTGGACAAGCGGGCTCGACCTTATCCCGATCTTCGTTAACCTAGGATGTGTCATTCAGCATCGAAGCTAGTGTGAGATCGACTCGTTCACCCACTTCTCGGAGACAGTTCAATAATCGCGCTCGTTCGCTTTCTAGTCTAGTAGATGTCAATATAAAAGCGGCCTAGACACTGACGCGGAGAGGGAAGTGTACCTGTTCTTCTGTTCTTTCAAGTCTTGTATGGCCTTGTTTTTCTGATCTAACGAGGCATGTGCAGAGAGAATATGGGCCGTATGGAGTTGTAATGTGAGTGCATGCTTCCTACCTCCTTCGTCAGTAATGTGAATTCAATCATTAAAAGAAGAGGGGGGTAGCGAATTAAATATAAATGAAAGCAGTAGATCATTGTCCGCTGCAGGCCGAATGCCTTCCGGCCTAGATGACAATAACGGAAGGGAGTCCCGATTCATTCCACGTCTGCAGCCATAAACGAAGGACTGGACCGTGATTCTACTGTCAAGTCTTCCAGGCTCGTGAATTGATTGGATGGTCTGGGCTTTGAATGCCATACGCGCCATCCACCAATAGAGCGCGTCATTCTAGGCCTCCCCGTACCCTATAGCGAGGCATTGACCCCGGTTCAGCGATACAAGGAGGCCTGGAGGCAGAAACGGAAGGCTAGATGTGTGTACCACCACTAAATGTCCAGACCGATTTGACTGAAAAGCATTCCAGAACTTGCGGTGCCCCGACACCACGCAAGTATGACCGAAAGAAAATGACATTCAAGCCTGAAGAACTCGCACACAGTGCTGAGGAAGGGATAAGGCTTGAAACCATAGACCCACTTAAGCTCGGCAGTCTTCGCCAGATGGACCAAGTTCTTTGTCCAATCCCCCTGTGCAAGAAGTGGGGTAGGGTGAGTGGATGAGGATGCACCGGAAGAACTGGCCATTGCTATTGGAGGATTTTGGAGGTGGTGGTGACCGAGAGTGTGAGGGGTCTCGTTGCCGTGACGAAGCCTCCGGAAACTGCCATTAATGATTTTTCGACATCCATTCTGGGACATCGAGAAGTGCTTAGTCAGCATTCCTCACCTTAGGTCTACACTTGGCGAACGTCTTTAAATAACTTGACTCTCGCCTCGTCTTTGCCAGCTGTTCATTCTCCATGGCTCTCTGTGACTAGTCGCTCGAACTTCCCCTTGGTCTTACTGATTAGCGAGCTATTGCGCCCTTCGAGCTGCTTTCCTTCGGGCGAACTATCGCTCCTGAACGCGACAAGGCGTCTCAGACGCGCTGCTCCTCTAGTGGATAAGTTTCAAGGCGGGTTGGCTCTGAAACTCGAGTTCCCGGTTCATTCAATTCATGGTCACTCAGAGCGACTCGGATGGCTCCTTACCATGGCTAACGTTGCACCTGGATCCACAGTGTTGACCCGCATTACTCAGAGTAGCACGGGTGGAGATTGTTGCTTGGATTCATTGCAAAGTCCACTTGGGTTTCCGAGGATCATGCTTCACTCTCGATCGGGTTTCATGTTGGTACCTCTGTACGACTAAGAGACATCCCGCAAGTGAGTCATGAGCCCTTCAAAGCCGTCGGTATGACACGTGCGACCAAGCATCTAACCTCAGACAATCTCCACCTCGTACGGATCCAATCTTGTGAGTACCTTCTGCTTGCGGCCCCGTCGGTGCCCTTATCGGCCTGTGGTCTATTTGGAAAACTACTCTGGTCACAGTCTCAAATATGCCTGAGATCGGTTGATTAAGTCCTCCGCTATTATTCTCGCAGGCATCTGCTGCGTTGTACAGGATATGTGACGCACGGTCGTGGATAATTCAACATCAAAGTCAACTGCGACTCTATACCTGGTTCGGTCTTTTGGAACCGTCCGAGTCTATAGGATCGCAGCTGTCTATATCGCAGTCTAGTAACCTAATCGCTCTGCCCTATATGGATCTTGTCTGATTAGGGCGTAATTCCAACGTACTCATCCTCCAGCTTTACAGAGCCTTGCAGGATATACCGGGCTTTAGGATTCATACTGTCTCACCTGATGGCTTTGTATATGCCCTAATAATTCCTCTGGGCCGTGATGAGAGACAAGACGTTACTATTCCATGCCATTGTTCCGTCCACTCTTGGCTTCTAGGCTGCATAACATGGTGATTTCCGCTGCGCACTATCCGCTGTCGTTCTATCTCTCCCACCTTGTCGGTCGATCGCGATGCACGCTTTCTTTTGGTTACTTCACATCCACAAGCTCTGACACAGAGCGCTGACGTTGCGGAGCTAACTCCTGTCCTCGGCCGCATGAGCCGCGTCTCCCTGCGGATGAAAGCCGAGTTAGGCGCTTGAGCTTACGAGTACGCCACGCCCAACTGCACACAGTTCGTAGCGATGGAAATGCTTCCTCAGTTCCTTGTCATCGGAGTTTGCGATAATTGGCTGACTGGACGGACGCGAAGACCCGATGAGCAAGGATTCCTCTAATCCATCACTACATCCACTCAGCATGCCGATTTCCTATATCATCCTCCCCTCTCTCAGTTGGGGTAGCCCTTTTCTCCAACTGACCCCCGCATATCATACCTTAGGGTTGATCAACCGCCCGCCCACCGTTACATTGCATCACTCGCATCTGAAACGCGACAATGAGTTTGAAGGCAGCGAAGGCAGGCTCTGGGATTCATCCTGCTAGTCAAGTCCACTATTCAATGCACACTTCTGCATCACTTGAGCTGTTCGAGATGGGGATGTCTCGTCCTTTTATAAGTAGGTTGATGCTCTATCTTTGCGCTATTTCGGAGGACTTACAGAATGGCGAACAGAGTACGCTGTTGATTGCGTTCTTGAAACCGTCCACTATGCACTTGGGCGACCTTCGACTTCTCGCGGTCGCCCACATTTTCGAGATGCCGAACGAACGAGCTTCCGGAAGTTTGTAACAGACGTGATCACAAGAGCAGAGGTTACTGTCCCCGTGCTCATGGTCGCCCTTGTCTACGTGCATAGGGCGAAACCAAATCTTGACATTGCTACAAGTGAATGGGCCAACGAGCGCACTTTCCTTGGAGCACTCATCTTGGCAAACAAGGTTAGGCGTTTGATACTTGCCCGATCTGATTAGTAACTAACTCGGCAATTTGTTACCAGTATCTGAATGACTCGACGCTGAAGAACATTCATTGGGCTCTTGCGTCTAAGGTCTTCCGTACCCGTGATATCGGCCGGATCGAGCGCGAGTTCCTCGATGTGCTCGACTTTGAGTTGGGTGTCTCCGAAGCCGATATTCTATATCACCATGGTGCTTTGCAGGCGTTTATGAGTCCTAACGAGCACATTATTCCCAATACAAAACATGCTCCACAGTCGACTCACACCACCGCCCATTCTCCCGCATCACATTCAACTTGGAGTTCGAATGAGGGAACTTTGCTCTCAGAGTCACCGGCGGAGAATCTGCAAACTGTTTTGTCTCCTCGTCCGGCGCACTCCGAGACAAATATCACTCTACATCCTACCCTCATGGGCTTCGTGACTGCTGAGTCCGGTAACCTGACTATACCCCTCACGCCGGCCGAACCTGCGAGTTGCAACGCCATTCTTGAACCGTCACGGAGACCAGCATCCCCAGTTAAAAAATCTTCCCACCATCGCCGTCTCTCCTCCGCTATCAACATGCTTCGTTCCATATCAATATCAATACCCTACCTTCACAACCGTTTACCGTCCCCTTCGCCATCGGATTCATCCAGTTCAGAAACTTCAATATCATATGCATCATCATCCACACAGTCCGTGTCTGGATCCGAATCCGAATTCGAACCGGATTCGTCCGCTACCATGCCGTCATTCGATTCCTTTCCTCGCCGCATGGGTGCGGAGCTCACGAGGCCGGTTATTGTACAATTACCATGAAGGACCGAGGGCGATTAAGTCCGATTGCCTTGTTGATCGGTCGGACGAGGGAAGCAAGCGTATATGTTACGATTGAGATATATGTAGCTGCCTCGGTGGAACTGTTGGTACTTTAGGGCATTGACATGAATGCCTATCCCGTCGGGGATAGGACTGTATACAGAATGAACGTAATACTATGGTACGATCGCAATAACCATGACTTTGTCCTACACACGATGTGCTCCGATTCAAGCTGGATATATAAAGTTGTCCTCTTTCGAAATACTACCTCGTTTCTACATAGCCAAAACGAGTCTCACGGGAATAGCCGGGATGCAAAATCACCCAATTGGAACCGTCTCTCCTACACTCAATCCTCCTCGATATCCATCCATGTCTTGCCATCTTTGAATCTCAACATTCCTTCTGGCCAAATGGGTTCACCGTGGCTTAACTGCGCATGCTATTTACTATCTAACACCTGTCCTGTCTTAGTATGGCTGAAGCATATTTGTCCTCCCGGTACAAGATGAACTAAGTTCTATGTCTTTCACCACATTGAAAGCCTACTTGCGCATAAATTTGCGTAGTCGGCAAGAAAAGTATTATCCTCGGCTTATAATGATTTTTAACTTTTGCAAGGAATGTTTCTCACTTGCCTCGAGTTACGTGACACTCTCGAGTGGCAGCCGGTTTTCTTTGTTCTCTTTCACATCCTGACGACCGCCACCTGCAACTCCCTTGCATTATGGCCACCTCTTCAGATTCTACTTCAAAACCTTACAGGTCTCAATATTATAGCAGCTCTAGTCCTTCTGTTTTCTTTCAAGGTACTGCGTTGCAGAATCAGAGGACACATCTCGACACACGATTCGTGCCTCGGGTTCGCCCTTCTGGCCTACGTTCAAGATTCTATAAAGCCATCACACGTTTGAAGGGAGTTCGCGTCGGCCGTCCGTCCGTCAAACCTGCACTTCGGCTTCGTGGTCTCTTTAAACAGCGATCGAACAATAGCTCGGGATGTTCTTTCTACTCTTTGACCTCTTTGTCCACACTCGACTTCGCCCTCATGTCTCAGATTGGGCTCTCTTCCATTGAGTCCACTCCCGATGTTTCTGCAAGCACGACTTCGACTACATTGACGAAGTCAGCTTCGGTATGCATTTGCTGACAAGTTCGTGCTTTTACTGCCACTCATATCGGTCCTCAGTCCGCATTGGCTGTCGACGATACTAATGGAAATGGGTCAAGTGCTTCTCATGCTCCATCCTCCACGTAGGGTCGAACCGCATGATCAAAAGACTCTGATAATTTCTCTCCTCTGGGTGTGGACGATTCATTCGCTTAATGTTGCCCTTTGACTCTACCATCTTGACTGTAGCTCTTGATTCTTACACATGTGAATTTATTCTGTACTTGTGCTGCTCGGAATGTTGAACTAGGATATTGTATCGTATGTTTGTCGAGTCTAAGGACGCAGCAACAACGGAGGCCAAACGGAGGCATTTCCATTCTTGGTCAGCGCTTGGCGATCGAAGACATCATAGGACGCCGAAGCGGAAGGATTACCAGTGCACGTTTCTCAACAACCACCAACCTGCACTGCAGCTGGCTCCTAAGTTACAGGCTTATATTATCCTTTCTCTCGCCCGATGGTCCTATGAATCACTGAACTATGAATTCCCATTCAAACAGTACCGCTGACAATGGCAGCTTGTTCTCCGCAGGGTACAAGTTAGCTCGTCAATTTCTAGGTATTCCTTCACGGGTCGTCGGACGACTACGTAAATACGATCAGGTTATAAACATGGCTCAGAACCCTCCTACCAGGACATTGGAATCTACTAGAACGCCTCAACCAACTGGGCCGTATTCTGCCCAGTACCACTCGGCGGGTTCCATATCCTCCGTACCAGGTCCATGGGGTTTCTTGACGTCAAGGTACTTTATCGGGCTGTTCATCATGGTAAGTGCTATCAGTTTTCTTGCATCTTACACGCTGACCCGTCACTAGGCATTTATCCTCAATCGTGTGCAAAATATTGTGGTTCCCCCAAGAAACCCACTGGCATCCCATCACCGAATGCGCCACTTTCCCCCCGTGCGGAGAACTTCGATCACATCATATATCCTTGCATCCATATTCCCCTTAGATTTGACCTCGTCCTTCTCTCGCCTAGTCTTCCGCGTGCCATCCATTTACCTCCTCGGCAAGACCCTCCTACTATGGACGGTCGTACTTCTACAGACCGCCCATATGTATCCTAATCGAGACTGGATTTGGTTGCAGACGATTGGAGAATGGGCAAATCAGAAGTCAATGGATGACATCTGCTGGTTTACATTCACGTCGGTTTGCACTACTTTGTTCGTTGGGGCGCTCACTAGTGGCATGGAGGGTTTGGATGGTTCACACAACACCCCGTTCAATCTTGTTAGTCCATTACTTCTTCGATGTGTTGTTTTGGAATTGACTCTTGCCTTAGTTTGCATATTCATTCGTACTATATCTCTATACCTCCCCGGTTGTGCAGGTCGAACCTTCTCAAGGTGGAGGCCCGCTCCGGCCAGACAGGCATGCCATTATTACGATGATCTTACCACTATTTCAGGTACGTTATTAAATAGATCATGGTTAGAACCTTGGTTTACTGATGTTGCTAGCTCGCTATGATCCACTGCATGGAGATTCGTCAGAAATGGGCGACGCTCAGACTGATACCGACCACTGTCGTTGGTATTCTCTCGCTTGCCCACTTCCACACAGTATTTTGGCTTTACCCAGCATCATATCCATTGCCAAACTACGTGCCAAATCTCGTGGGCTCTGCGCTGCTCGCCATCACTTTGTTCACACTATCGCTTAATGCATTCACTCAGCTGTGTCTGACAGGAAGCGTCTCAAAGCCTCTACTTGGACATACTGCTAGTCTTATGCCGAGGTTGGATGAAGATTTCACCATGGTACTCTTCAGACTCGGAACCGCGAGTTTGGAAGCGACAAGTGTCGCTGGACTAGGTAACGAGGTTGGTGGTGTTGGTATCACTTCTGCATCCCACCATCCTTTGCCTGATGATGATCGCCATGGTGTCGTTGAACTTTCTCGGAGTGGTGTGGTATCTGTGACCCCTGGCCTCTCGGACAATCAATATGAACTAAAGCAAGGTTTCTTCAATGAGATCACTCAGGTGAAGGCGAATCCAACCCGGACACACCTTTTGGTCGACACTGTTATGAATGCGTCTTGGCGACGAGAATTCGGGAGGTTCATGCGAGCTCTTTGGCATGTCATTAAAGGAACCTGGCTATCTCTCACATCCAGGAGGAACACTGTACCATCGAGTCCCGGTACGGTCGATGAAGATGATGACACGGAAGAATCCGATAAAGAGGTGTATGACAAGTTCTTGCGAGGAGAGATAATGAGCGATGGCGAGGATGAAGCGTATGAGCCAGATCTAGGCCAGATTTCGGACGACGAAGAACAGGATCCCGATGAATCGTCATCTGGTGACGGGCCAGAGATAGCCAGTCTATATGCAGACCTCTCGGATGCAGCTTCTACGTCTTCCGCCGCACCAGTTCTCCTCGCCCATATGACGAATGCATCGTCTTCACCTCTCACTCGGCGACGATACACCTCACTTGTGAACATCCCCACACAAGCCGGACCACAGCCATATGATACCAATAACGAGGATGACTGGGATACCTTTGTTCGAGCCCGGAGGGAAAATACCCAGCGAAGACTGAGTTCGAATGGAAATGACGATGGCGCGATAATGCGTAGCTGTGTCGTATGTACCGTCGAACCCAGAGAGATCATATGCTGGCCTTGCCGGTGAGTTGAGCCCGTCGCTTCTCTGTCACGACCGTGTGTCTGAATGTGGCTCTGGTAGTTGTCTGGCGCTTTGCGATGATTGTCGGGAAAATATGGCCTCTCGATCTGCGGCATCTAAACATAGTTGTCCGTGCTGCAGACGGAAGTAAGTCTAGCCTTCATATCCACCGCACTGCACTAACGGCCCTATTCTCCGTCTCTAGCGTTGAGGGATATTCGAGGATATATATTCCATAATTGAAATTGTATACGTTGTATTGGATTAAGGTCAGCCTGGAGGAGTGTATTTATACTGTTTTCTGTGTTGGTGCTGTGGATTTGTTTAATCCGTTCAACGCTACCTTCCTGATTCGTGTTCAAACGGTAAAACGCTGGTCCTGTGGCATCGCCACAGCACATGCGAATGGAATCTACGTTGTGGCTATATCGGCGGACGAACACGTACAATCTAAAGAGGGCGACTTCCATATCTCGGCATGCTCTCAGCCTTTCTCGCCAGGAAGAGTAGAACAGCCTCAGGTGATCCGGTAGTACAGTGTCATCTGGTCTTGCTTACTCTCATCGGCTAACTATGCCATTCTGGAACTCTATATATAAGAGGAACGTAGTATGCTCTTGCAACTCACCTCAATCATCTTGTCTCACCAACAACGATCATGAAGTTCACGAATGCTCTTATGACTTTCACGCTTAGTCTCTTCGCACTGCTGGGCATGTTTGCAGCGCACGTCTCTGCTCTTCCACTTCACGAAGACTCTCTGGAGAAGAGGGATGTATATGTTCCACCAGTGCTGTATCCCCATACTGGCACTGTCTGGAAGAGCGGTCAACGACACAACGTCACTTGGTGAGAAGTGAGTATTTTGATAATGAATTCGGTACTTACGCGCGAATACAGGGACATTTCCAATCCTCCCGTAAACATAACTAACAGAATAGGCTTCATTCTGCTCCGATCGGGCAAATTTTCTACTCCAGGTGCGGAGCATAATCATGGTATCGCACTGAAAGCTAACATATTGAAATCATTACCAGTTGTTCTCGCACACGGCTTTGACATCCTCCTAGGCAGAATAGAGGTGACTGTACCTCTAGTGCTTACCAGAAGTGACTTTAGCGTTGTCTGTAAGTCCTTCTGACTCCTATCCTCTACATTTAAAGGCGTTTATGCTCATGTTTTCATCTCAGTGTTCGGCGATTCTGGCAACTTTAGTCCTCAGTTCCAGATCTCCGGCCTTGACCTCTAGATGGGGACTAGATAATAATGGAAGGATTACGAGCTTGACGAAACAGAACAATCACGAACTTTGAATGCCAACCTCGCTTTTGGACTCTGCAATCACGGACTCTAGTACAATGGACGCAGTTTGGATTATACTTAGTATTATTTGCTACTCGAACTTTGAACAATAATTAATTCGATGTTTTGTAATGATAATTCTCGATTTGACGTTAGAAGTTTGAGTCAAGTTTGATTTTGAGGCCTGATTATGAAGAATTGGCCAGGGTCTTAAACGACGAATATCGGGTGGAGATTATACGGGTCGTCCCTCCTACTCTCCATTGATAGACCTGTATAAACGGCTGCCTACGGGAGACTAGGGATCCACCAGCTTTAGCGCCTGCCTACTCTGCTTCGAAACTGATCTTGCCGTTCGATCCAGTACGGTATGACACTACTGGACCCTTTACAGTCACAGAAAGGAGCTCTTATTTAGCCCCACGCCTCTTGTAGCTGGCTACTCTACTATGACCGGTGCTGAAGCTATTCAAGCAGCTCGTAATGCCAAGTCACTTCCCTATGACGTTCTCTTGGATTTGTTCACTTTCCTAGATGCCACCGACATAGTGAACTTCCTGAGCAGCTCCAAGTTGCTTTACTCTCATATCCTGGATGAGACCATATGGCGAAAGCTTTCTGCTCGTTATGGCGTGCGAGATCTCTCCATATTCGGCGGTCACACCTGGTACGATGTCTATACTTGCCTCCTTCACACTTATGGCCCCCTGTTGGGCTTATGGGCGAATGACTACCCATTCAGAGGAAACATCATGGAATGTCGTATCAATGTGGATCGGAAGTGGTATGGGATTATTTGTGAAGTATGGAAGTTTCCAGCAGGTAATGATCTACCGGACAATGACCGTGATCCATCTTTGCCTTCATATCACGAGTCATTCCGCATCGTTTTGACTAGGGAGGGAATTGATGCGTCCGGGACTGGATGTCGCACGCGAATTCAGTGGTATCCACATAGTCAACAAGGCGTTTCGTTCGACGATATGGACAGACATCAAACACCGTCGCTGCACCTTCTCTCTCCCACAAATCAGGCCACGTTCGTACACATCGGAGAAAATATCGCCATCCTGGCGGGTGGAGAGCATCCTCGGATGACAGGCCGGCTTCCTGACTTCCCAGGAACTGAGACTGTCTGGTATGAACACAGCCGTGAATGTCCCCGTATGCCTCAGGAGCCATCATTTGAATGTTTGGATAGCCGAGAATTTCTTTCACAGAGTGCTCGAACTCGTGCTAGCTATATGTATTCTGCCCGCGTAGCTCACACATTCCCCCCAGCCTTAAGCATCTACCCGCATCCAGATCGTGGGGATCCTTTGCGACTTCATACGCCACAACTACCTAGGATACTCCTAGATTTGCGAGGCACTTCCACTGGAGATGGTGGGAGTAACGTGCCTGTCAGGAATCGCTACTACCCTCTTCGAAGTCCTGTCAGAGAGGCTCCCACTACCGATGTTGGTGCTTCAGACTGGGACCCGACAGTTCTGGAAGGGATCTGGCTCGGAGGGTATGGGGCTCATGGAACAGAAGTACTATTCCTGGAGTGGAGCTCAGAGGGGAAGGAAGTTCGAGCATGGAAGGTAACAGGCGATGTGAACGTTCCTCGTGGGGCTATAAGTTGGCGATTCGAAGTGGCAGAGGACCAGCCTGATATTCTCGCCAATGCCTTCGAAGAATTACATCCAAGAGCGCTATACAGGGGAGTGGGGACGATTAGCAGCTTTGGTTTCCTGTACGTCCAAATAATTGGATTTTGGATCCAGCCCCATATTTACGTTAATCTGCGTGCGGCAGACCCGGTGAACAGGCCGAAACGCCACTATATGTGGCATTAATGGACTGGGATGACATTAGGGTCAGATGGCCGGAGCTGCTATCGACTTCCAGGTTCCGGCGGTATAAAGGGAGGGATCTTGCATCTGAGCAGGTAAACGGCGGCATGCGCAAGCCAACACCATGGCTCTAGTTGCGATCAATAAATATAGATGGTTAGTGAATCGAGATCAAGTGTCCTGAATAGGCGTTTGACGTGATTATCTTATACGAGTGCTTAGCGCAGGATCGTGATACAAGAAAAGGATACTTTACACAGCAGTCGACAAACGCTAATTCAGTGCTTGGGGACACGTCTGCGTCTCTCTATTCCACAGAGAATGCAGACACCCACAGAATGCCTCACTTCCCAGCTTCTGATCCAATATTGGTGACCTTTATCAGGAAGAGTACATTGTATGCCTAGGTTTAAAGGTGAGAGATTTGACATGGCATAGGATGCCGCAGCCTTATGCATAGCAACAGCCATGACATGTTATACTTACCGGGAACCATATGATATAGAATAGAACTTATCGAAAGATGTAAAATCCCTCATATTCATTCAAGAAATGAAGTCAACAGCCTGAACGCCGTACTCTGCTCGTAGGCGGGTGAACTCACCAGGTGATCAGAACACAGACTGGTTCTTCGATGTTGCTGGATCCTGATATTTCCTCAGAGTCAGCAAATGGCAAGAAGTTCATGTGAGATGGCCGATTACCTGAAGAATTCTCAGCCTGAGCAATGATACATTCTCTATTGTTCGCCTTTGAATCGTTCTACACTGCAGTGGAGGTGGAAGGAAATATCTTGAGATGAGAAGGATCTTCTCAGTGTCACTAGAGAATAATGGAAGGATCACGAGTTTGACGAGACAGAACAGTTACGAACTTTGAATGAACTTACTGTAAGTACAGTGGACGCAGTTTGGAGTATACTTAGTATTATTACCTAGCACTTGTACTTTGAACAGTAATTGAATGTTTTGTAATGGTGATTCTCGGTTTGACGTTGAAACTTTGAAATCTGAAGGATTGGCTATGGTCTCAAGTAAGTCTCAATTGGCGACGATTTGGTCAAGTCGATGGACCCACAAGTCTTAGCGCTTGCTTGTGACACTCCTCCGACTCGAGTACCACTGTCGTGCCCTTCAGCCTAAGTCCAGTACCGTATGATACTACTGAATTGTTTACAAGCACAGCAAGGAGCTCTCATTTAGCCCGACGCTTCTTGTAGGTGACCACTCTACTATGACTGGTGCTGAAGCTATTCAAGCAGCTCGTAATGCCAAGTCACTTCCCTATGACGTTCTCTTGGATTTGTTCACTTTCCTAGATGCCACCGACATAGTGAACTTCCTGAGCAGCTCCAAGTTGCTTTACTCTCACATCCGAGATGAGACCATATGGCGAAAGCTTTCCGCTCGTTATGGCGTGCGAGATCTCTCCCTATTCGGCGATTATACCTGGTACGACATCTATACTGGCCTTCTCCACACTTATGGTCCTCTATTGGGTTTGTGGGCGAATGACTACCCGTATATAGGAAATATCATGGAATGTCGAGTCAATACGGATCGGACGTGGTATGGGATTATTTGTGAAGTATGGAAGTTTCCAGCAGGCAATGACATTCCGGACAATGATCGTGAGCCGTGCCTGCCTTCATATCACGAGTCATTTCGCATCATTTTGACTAGAGAAGATGTCAATGAATCCCGGACTGGATGTCGCACACGGATCCAATGGTATCCATATAGTCAACAAAGTGTTTCGTTTGACGATATGGACCGACTCCAGACACCGTCGCTGCACGTGTTGTCTCACACAAATCAGGCCATCTTCGTACACATCGGAGAAGATCTCGCTTTCATGCCGGGTGGAGAACATCCTCAGATGACCGGTCAGTTTCCCGACTTCCCAGGAACTCAGGTTGCTTGGTACGAATACAGTCGTGAATTGCCCCGCATACTTCAAGAACCATCGTCTGAATTTTCCGACAGTCGAGATTTCATCTCACCGAGTACTCAAGCTCGTGCCAGCTATCTGTATTCTGCCCGCGTAGATCACACATTCCCACCAGCTTTAAGCATCTACCCCCATCCAGATCGCGGTGATTCTTTACGACTTCATACGCCACAACTGCCTAGAGTATTTCGAGATTTTCGAGGTGATGGCTGGAATGACGTGTCTATCAGGAATCGCTACTACCCTCTACGAAGTCCTCTTAGAGAGACTGCCACTACTGCTATCGGTTCTTCAGGTTGGGACCCAACAGTTTTAGAAGGGATCTGGCTTGGAGGATATTGGTCTCATGGAACGGAAGTAATGTTCTTGGAGTGGGACTCAGAGCAAAAGGAAGTTCGAGCATGGAAGTTAACTGGTGACGTGAACGTGCCACGCGGAGCTATAAGTTGGCGGTTCAAGGTTGGAGAGGATCTTCCTGACCTTCCGGTCGATGCATTCGAAGAAGTACGCCCAGAGGCGCTATTCTCAGGGGTGGCGACGATCAGCAACTTCGGTTTCTTGTATGTCCGAGCACTTGAGTTTAGGATTCGTTTTGGATTTAAGCTAACCCGCACTCGACAGACCCGACGATCGGTCTGAAACGCCTGTATATGTGGCCTTGATAGGGCTAGATGATATCAGGGTAAGCTGGCCAGAGCTGCTCCCGACTTCCAGGTTCCGGCGGTATAAAGGGAGGGATCTCCCATCTGAGCAGGTGGTGGGGGGTGTGCGCAGAGCAACACTCTGGCTCTAGATAAATGGCATACATGGTTAGTAAATCTGATTAGAGTGACGTCGATGAGTATGCGGTGTCTTTCTCTTGGAGAAGTGTTTAGTGTATGATCATGATGCACGAGAAAAGGTACTTCACACAGAGTCGGATATTTAGGGAATGAAATAACTACGTCGGTGTATATATTGATTCCCTAGATGATGCAGACGGGCGTTGAATGCTTTTCTCACTTCCGAATCTATACTTTCTGTCCAGGATGTATGATAATGGATGATATGACAGGGTTAAAGGTTTGGATTGATCTGACATGACATAGAATACCACACTCCTGGATGCATAGCAGCAGCCATGACACGCTACAGTAACCGGAAGCCATATAATACAGAATAGAGAACTTAGGAAGGTGTAAAATACCGCATATCGATTCAAGGAATGTAGTCAGCAGCCCGAACGGGGTATTCTCTAAATATGCAGTTGAATTCAGAACACAAACTGGTTCTTCGATGTTGCTGGGTCCTGATCGGGCCACCTATTTCCCCAGAGTCAGCAAAGGGCGGGAATTTCATGTGAGATGGCCAATCACCTGGAGGCATCCTCAGCGATCATGCATTCTCTATTGTCTACCTTTGGATCGCTCTGCACATTGGAGGTGGAAGGAAGTCTCTGGAGACGAGAAGGATCTGCTTTGTGCCACGGGGAAGGCGAGAGTCCACCCGGTTGGACGTCCACTGGAGTCTGGTCGGAGTTGGACGTGGTAGGAGAGGCAGTCTGAGAATCGTTGGAAGACATATTAAGTTCTGTGTAAAGGAAGCAGATGGGCTCGTCGACTATCTTGCAGCCGATTGGGAATACTGGTTTTAGCGGTAACTGACGGTGCCACTAGTGAGATTGAAATAAAAATCGGATCGTAAAATGTAGTCACTCACAAAGTCAAGTGTAGATGGAGAATATGACTCCAAGGTTTCTTCACGAAAATGCTTGGGAGTGGCGGTCGAAGCGGTATCTGTTTGAGAAACGAGCTCGATGGAGATTGCGGAGGTGACCGAGACCGAGTCTGAGCGAGATTCGTTCCTCAGAGGGAAGAAACGAGGAAGTTGAAAACGGTAGGGAGCAAATGCAGGGATGATTCGAGGTCTTTTGAAGGTACGAAAACGTTTGATGGTCTTTGTGCATATAGCAAAAAAAGCAAGAGGGCGTAGAAGTTCCGAGTTTGAACAGTGAGAACGAGGTTACTCTGATGAGAGGCGACGGGGAGGAAACTGGAGAGAAACAGAGAAAAGCTGACCGACTTTTATATCAGAATCCATTTTTGCTGGCTTTGACCTTGACGTCCTTTTCCGGTATGGGATGTCAAACGTAGAGAGACAAAGCCCTCGCGAACCAATTACGCGAACTGACAAAGGACAATGGGTCGCCACTGGAGTGTCAAACGTATCAAAGTATGGTTGCCCTACCGTCTCAGATAGCAAATTAAATTTCAATATCTGAACGTAATCCATTGTCAGCTTTCAGTGCACACACAAGTAGTTTCGATGAACACTCACAGAATAATAGAGTAGTAGAGTATGTGGATGAACCGGTGGCAACAAGAAGTAAGTCTATAGGGGTGGGAATGTATGCATGGGCCTGCTCTTAAACCAGGATGAAGTTTCGAACATGAGGACCCGACATGCCTCGGAAGTTCGGACGTAAGACACAACGAGGGTCAACACGACATCTACGCGTTCTTTGCAAGAATGCGGCAATGGGCTGGAAAACACCGAGTGCGGATATTTCACATCTGGATCTGAGTTAGCCGACAATGTGATGGATGCCTTTGACCTCTTTGACGATAGAAGGGAGAAGACTTCAAGAGAGTGAATCACTGTCAAAGCCAAAGCCACAGCCAAAGAGAAAATTAGGCGGTGCACAAATCGAGCCTGGACCACGTTTGTGGTAGTCTGACGAATGCAGACGATCAACATGAGGACATACCTTCATATCATTAGCAATTCAGCGTCACTAGTAGATAGAGACTGCTTTCCATTGGTATGTCAGAGCAACAGGCTCGACTAAGGATCTCAAACTCGTCGCTAACGCTGACGCCTCAGCCCTGTTGTTTGTGATCTAGACGGGCAACAGTATGTAGAAATATTTCATTACTAGAGGTATCGATAAGTTGAACAAACGCAACTTTGTCTAGTGTCTGCTGGGTCTTCTCTGTCGAGACCTTTCAAATTCGGGCTTAAGGTCAAATGTTCACTTTAGCTGTATTTGAAACTCACTTTCTTTGATTCAAACTTTTCAGTAGATGTTATCACCGATCTCCTCAGCATGGAGCTTCAATGCAGTTATGACCGCAGTTTCGACGACATTTGGACCATAAGATGGTTAGAACCGAAGCAATTAGGCGCCTGTATTGGCTTCCACGTTTTTGAAGTCGTGGATTGAAGCTGAACTTGCGCTGAAGGTTCGCGAAGAACGGCCATGAATTCTGTCAAGACGGATGCCTGGACTCTCAGAATACAACTTGATCACAAAGAATACACCAGCGATGTCACTACTATTATGATACAAAAAACTTCGAATATAATGATAGGTCCCAACAATTAGTCAAGGAGGAACAGCCGCAACCGGCAACAACAGATGGCATCAAAGCAGAATCGAATTCCATGCAAGTGAAGAGAAGAAGCAAGGGTACCGTCTGGGAAATGTAAAAGTATAATGAATGCGCTATGATCCCTCAAGTTTTCCCGCCACTCCGGCAGCCTCGTCCCTAGCTTGACCGAGTTGCGGGTCAATGCCCACTTGCGACTGCGGAGGGTTCGTCGTTAGGCTCGGATCAAGGGATTGCGGGGGAGCATTTGGCGCAGAGTTAGGTTGGGACACACCATTGGGTGCTTGCGGCGACTGTTGCTGTTGCTGGTGCTGCTGTGACTGCTGGTCTGGAACAATCCCAGTTCGGAATGGTGAGGGCGCGACTAGGCTACGGGCGAACCTTGAGCGAAAATCATTCGGTGCTTGCGAAGGATCGTGAACGAACGGATGGGAAACGGTGTGATCAGGCTGAAGGGTGGCATAGGAAGCTGTAGCTGCTGCCACCGCGGCTGCGGCTGCTACAGCAGCAGGATCGGCGGATCCGTCAGGTGGTTTGGGGGCGTTCGGAGGAGGCGGAGGATGTCCATACATACGTCGCTAGATACCATGACGTGATTGTCAGTTGCGAAACGTGTCAATGATATCGCACATACCTGTTGGTCCCACTGATCCCACGCATGCGCGATGATGGGTTCAAGAGAAGCAAGTTCCTCATTGGTCATATTGAGGTTTCGAAGAAGGTGTTGTTTCAGTAGGGGCGCGCATGAGAAAGAAAGCAGGAGGGTCGACGCGAACGTCTGCCCGCCAAGAGGTTGCTGGTGGAAGGTTGGTTCATGTCCAGGATGGGAGTGTGGGTGCATATGTGGTGGGGGAATTTCGTGGGGCATAACAGTTTGGTACTGCCCGTGGTACTGGATCTCCTCGACCCCATTATGGGAAACATCATTACCCATATCGATACCAAGCTCTCTCAGTTTCTTCTGTTTTACGAGGGCACGATGTTTCCTCTGACGTTCTCTGGCGGACGCACGCACGCGTTCCTGCCGAGCAGCTTCCTCTGGGCTCAGGGAACTATCCGTCTGCTCGGGCAGTGAAGGCGGGGCAGACACAGGGGTCTCAGGCGGCGGGAAACCAGGCTGCATCTGTAAGATAGGATTCTGGTTCTGCTGCTGGCTAGCTGCGCGATCCCTCTCGCGTTTTCTACGCTGCCTCTCAGCAGCCTTTTCTCGCTTTTGGCGTTGCTGGGGAGTCTCGTTCTCTCTGGAACGCTTGCGAGAGGACGAGGGGGTGGGAGTCAAGTGAGTACTTGCGAGATCCATGCCCTGCGTGAACTCGTTGAACAAATCTATTGTGTCCTCCGTCGTCGCGAAAGGATCGGTTACGGTGGGTGACCGTAACGTTACCGCGGTGTCTTTCTTGGGGGGCCCGAAGGTATGCGGTCGCAGTGACAGTCGTGACGAGAGGGTGACTGAATCTCCGCAAACAATGTCACGTTTCCCTTTATACCGCCCACCCGTGGGAACTTCCCCGGTGTCATCCGAGCTCTCTCAAACCAAAAATAAAATCTCTTGTCACACTAGGGTACTTCTACAATGCGTCCTTTTCTAGTTCTTCTCTATTGTAATCATGCTCTCTCTTCCCGCCCCTACACCTATCCACTCAACAGGCACATGCAGGAACTCCTCGATGAAACCGACGTATTTTTGACAGTTAAGAGGGAGCTCGGCAAAGGAGGTAGTGGATGCAATCGACCGCTTCCATCCTGGTAGTGTGACGTATTCAACCTCCACCTGTTCGAGAACACCCAAGTCCGCTAAGAAGCCTTTGTAAGTGTCGGTTCGAAATTTAAAGAACACGGCACGCGTACCTGGGAATCCGGGAAGTTCCTCTCCATTGACGAGGTATTTCACTCCCACCTTGATCTCTTCCAGGTTGTCCAACACATCGAGCTTCGTCAGGTTGAAAGAATCATAACCGTTGATCAGACACGAGTGCTTCATCACAACAAGGTCTAGCCATCCACAACGTCTTCGGCGACCAGTAGTGGTTCCGTATTCTCGTCCCTCTTCCTGTAGGTATACACCGATGTCCTACGGCCATAAAAACGCGTAAGCTTCCTTCAGAGGGAACCGGGTGAACAGACGTACATTCAACTGCTCAGTGGGGAATGGTCCACCTCCAACGCGGGTAGTGTAGGCTTTGACTACACCAATAATCTTGCCAATTTTCTTTGGTGGGATTCCGAGACCCGTGCACACGCCGCCAATAGTCGTCTGAGACGAGGTGACATATGGGTATGTACCAAAGTCGATGTCGAGCATGATTGCATTCGCGCCCTCAACGAGGACACGCTTGCCATCGGCAATAGCCTTGTGTATGTATGATACAGAGTCGATGACATAGGGTTTTAGGCGTTCTGCTAGGACCTACGCCATAATGTTAAACATCGTTTGTATGTGAAGACAGATCAAACAAGACATACTTTGTACCTTTGAATCTCGCCTTCGGTGTCGTACTCAAAGTAGCCATACCGCTTGAAGCGACCTTCGACAATTCTACGGAACTTTTCGGCGAAAGTATCGTGATCGAAGAGATGGTGTACGCGAAGACCAGAACGAGAAGCCTTGGCAGAATAAGCCGGACCGATTCCCTTCTTAGTAGTACCAATGCTGCAAAGGTCAAGCGTGGTCAGGTGTAAATGTGGTTTTAAAAGCAAGAAGGCACCCACCTTGAACCCCCGAGTTCGACCTCCTTCAAACCGTCTACGATTTGGTGGAAGTCGAAGACGAGATGCGCGCGGTCGGAGATGAACAGGCGGCCGGTGCAGTCCAAACCTGCCACAAGCTATGTCAATAATGATGGATTATTCGCAAGAAAAATCTCGGTACCTTGAGCCTGTAGAGCATCCACCTCCGCGAAAAACGAAGGGACATGCACAACGAGGCCGTTTCCAATGAGTCCAACACACTTGGGGTTTATCAGTCCTGTGTGACAATTTTTCATCAACACTAAGGCTTCCCAACGAGCGCAAGAAAAAAAGGAACGCACCGCTGGGCAAGAGATGGAAGGAGAAAGTTGTCTTGATCTTCTCAGGTCCTATGGGTACCACAATAGTATGACCAGCATTATTGCCTCCAGCGCAGCGAGCGCAAACATCCACTTCAGCAGCAAGGATATCGACCAGTTTGCCTTTTCCCTCGTCGCCCCATTGCGTGCCGAGAACGACGGACACTAAGCGTCGAAATAGCATATAGTCAGTAATTTCGAGAAGAACAAGAATGAGAGACTTACCGCTCATCGTTCAACGAGATCCCCTCGCTGTTCAATGTGCTACGTTGCACGACGAACCAACGGTGAGCAACTTCTGAGAGGTGGTTTTAAGGATCTGATAATCGAGTCAAATGCAAGAACTCAATCGCATATTCCTTGCAATTTCCGGTCCGTTTTCTCCGCCACTTCCGTACGCCGAGCGTCCGTATCACAGTTCACAACCTTCCCCTGCTCGTCGTCGTGAACCGCGGTGTACTCAGTCACAGTGTATCTTACTCAATTTTTTCACTAGTCGGAATGCCTACCTTCTCGTCCAACCCGATCAGCTCGAACCCCATCCACAGGACCCTGCGCAAACACCCCTCGTTGTTCGGCCTTCCGTTTCTTCTCATCATGATTGGTGCTTCCTATGGCTTGCAGACATTCACCCAGACCAGGTATGAGTTAGCAGACCAGAAGGTCAAGCAGGTGTGTCCCGTGTCAATTGGTTTTGGCTAGTGTAGGACGGACGGGATGCTGACGGTACAATGCGTGATTTTGCCTTGGCATTTATGTAGATCAACAAGGAAGAGGAGTTGGGTATGAAGAAGGCTCGAAGGAAGTTTGATATCAGGGAGGAATACTTTGTACGTTCTTATCTCTTTTACCAGCATGCTTTGCTTCGCATCTCTGACTTCCCGTGTTATTACGTGTACAGAGGTTGAGTTCTGCCCAAGACGAGGACTGGGACAATAAGCGTATTCCACGACCTGCAGGACTTCCAGAATGGGGCGTCCCACCAACGGAGCCTCAAATACCTCCGCGCTCTTCTAGTTCGAATTCCAAAGCTTGAACCATTCCCCAAGTTCAATTGAAGCGAATCACATTCAAGAAGCTGAATATATGGATTGCTGCTATCTACTACAACTACAAGCGTCCTCACAACCCTGCCAGAATGGGTATTCAATGCAGAACCTTGCTAAGTCTCTGCACCGAGTTCAACAGAATGTCTCCTTGTCGGACTACTGTCTCGTATTGTGCATTCTTCAGCGATGGTCTGTTGGTCTCTACCACTCCGTGAACCTTGTCAATCGTACAGTGAAGACGGCCGGAGGCGATGAATCGGGAGAGTTCGCTGTTGACATAGTGATAGGAGGACGAGAAGTGACGTTGGTAGAAAAAAAGGAAGGGGAAACATATTAGTATGGTGTCATCGAGTTCGACAATGAATGTAGCACGTACTTGTCAACAAAGTCCACGCTGACGCCGAAGGAGAGAGCTAAGCTGTCAAGCGTCAGACTACGATATGATTCGAGTAGTTGGCTGTATGCGAGAATGCGCATTTCTCGGACATAGAATCGGGTATGTGGTGCAAGGATGCGCGACGGGAGGAGGTAATCTTGCTCAAGTTTTGCTATACAGAGAACAAGATTATAGTTAGGATACCAATGTGAGAAAATGAAAGATAGCATACCAAGCGCAACGAAGAATTTATCGTAGTGTGAATCGTAAAGATTCCTGATAAGTTCGGAAAGGATGGGGACGTCCGGGAGGACTTGGTTTACTTCGGGGGCGTTGATGAGCTATCGTAGAACGCCAGTGAACACTTTGTGGCGTGACGGGAAAGGACCAAGCTTACCTTCTTTTTCAAGTCCACTCTGCTCAACGTCAGTACTCCGGCAATAGTAGTGAGAATGACAAAGTCATTGTACGAAATGAGCTCGGTCGCAGTGAACGTCGACAATGCATCAAGCAGCAGTTCACCACCTCGCTTGAATTGACGTATGGAAAGTAAATGGAGACCACGGTAGACTTTGAGACGATTCCTTCGGTCCCAGTCGCCACCTTGTTCAATCAAGCTAGAAGAAACAATATCAGCACCACTACCACCCCATTACATGCTGGGATATCTCAGCGTACTCTTCTGCTTTCGCCAGATGTGTTGAGATGAGGTCTTGATCACCGAAGAATAGTCCAATTCGAATGAGAGTGAGTACGATGTCTATTCGTTGACCAAGACCGGGCGTCTTCTCGAGAGCAACCTTCTGGGCTTCTACAGCCTTGTCCTACTCATAGTTCCTGGTCAGCACCGTACTTTATAAACGGAGATGTGGTCTACTGACCTTCTCACCAATGCGCGTAAGGTAATTCGCCTTTGAACGCAAAGCATCGGCAATATCAGTCTCCCCTTCAGTCTCTTCGGCCTCCTTTAATCGCAGATCAAGTTTCTCGAGTTCTTCCTTATTCTGTTTCTCCATTGTTTCAAGCAGAGTGGCGTCCAGAGGTAATACATTTGTCGAAGTGACGATACGGTAGTAAGGTGCCATCTCTAGCAGCGCGTTGTCCTATATGTTAACCCCCACGTATAAAGCTGGTGATAAAGCAATACGTACGATCAGCCTGAATACCCTTGAGCAATTCAACCCGCGCATTGTCGTGTAGCCTCTGCAAGGATGGTGTAGAGAGGACGAAATAATGCTGGGCAAGCTCCAGGTTCGGGATGGGAAGGACAATATCTTCGGACATGGTCGGGTATTGTTTTGTGGTTGTAGGTGGTACTGAAAGGAACGTTGTAGTCGAGATGCTCAATTCAATTTACACTCGACGCGTCAGCGTAGGTCTCCCACGCCCATAAGACGCGTCACCCGTCGCGCTCGACCTCGTGCTCTCCGTCTTCCATATCCTCCTTACCCGTTGCTAGTACTACTTTTCACTGTGCTTTACAAATGTCTTCTACGGAAGAAATACTGAAGGAGGCGCAGTCCCTCGCTAGCTCGAACCCTCAACGGGCGGAAGCGCTGTACAAGGAACTCCTTGGTATGTGGTCCCCAATATATTCTGCCCAACCGACGAAATCGACCACTTTGTTCAATAGTCTCGACGTCTGGAAATGGTGTTCCAAGTCGGCAGAAGGACGAGGTTTTGCGGCATCAGGAGAATGCACTTGTCAAACTCGGCGAGCTCTACCGGGACCAGAAGTATGTCTCATTTGCGTGCAGGATTCGTCTCGTTGACTGTATACACCGATTCGAAGGAATGCACAGGGTGTCGCAGAAGTTATCAACCTGTCCCGGTCATTCATGTCTTCAACGGCAAAAGCCAAGACCGCGAAACTCAGTACGTTCCTTCACTGTGAAAGTTCTCTCGAGTCCGGTATTGACTCTTAGACAGTCCGAACACTCCTTGATTTCTTCACGACTATACCCGACAGTCAACAGATTCAAATTGAAGTCCTGGAAAGCAATATTGACTGGGCCAAGAAGGAGAAGCGGATATTCCTCAAGCACAGTCTCGAAACAAGACTAGTTGCACTGTCAGTCAATGCGACCCTACGTTGTTCTCGTGGCTAATCTTATGCGTGCATACAACCAGGCAACTCGAATCGCTGCAGTACAAGCCAGCCATCGCCCTCATTGATACTCTTCTAACGGAGCTGAAACGGCTAGATGACAAGATGATCCTTACGGAGGTCCATCTACTGGAGAGCCGAGTATACCGAGGTATCGGCAACATGGCAAAGGCAAAAGTATATCCCTCTAATCCATTCGTCTTGGACCTGGATTAACGGACTTTGTAGGCTGCACTTACTTCTGCCCGAACTGCCGCCAACTCGATATACTGCCCACCGCACCTCCAAGCCCAACTTGATTTGCAATCAGGTGTTCTACATGCCGAAGACAAGGACTATACGACTGCATACTCTTACTTCTTTGAGACTTTCGAGAACCTCAGCGCCCAGGATGACCCGAACGCCTTGGGCGCATTGAAATACATGCTTCTGTGTAAGATCATGTTGAACCTGGTTCGTAGATTTGTCAAAATGGATGTCAGGTATTGATGAGAACACTTCTGTAGCCTGAAGATGTCACCTCTCTTCTTTCGATTAAGCTTGCGACCAAGTATGCGCAGCTGCGAGATGTAGAAAGTATGCGTGCAATCGCTCGGGCGCATCAGAACCGAAATCTCGCAGACTTTGAAAAAGCTCTGAAGGATTATCAGAAAGGTAAGTATTTACTTCTTAGACGGAATGCCTCGTATGAACCCGTCCCGCTACCTTTTAGAGCTCTCATCCGACCCGACAATCCGAACCCATCTATCAGCACTCTACGACACCTTGCTCGAACAGAACCTTCTTCGAATCGTAGAGCCATACTCGGTTGTCGAGGTCGAATATGTGGCTCAACAAGTTGGTCAAGGGCGACAAGCTGTCGAACTCAAGTATGTCTACGTTTGAAGTGCTCTATTTGTTGTATCGCTGACAAGGTGGTAATAGACTTTCGCAAATGATTCTGGATAAGGTTTTCCATGGGGTTCTTGATCAGGGCCGTGGGTGTCTGCTCGTATTTGACAAACCACAGGAAGACGTACGTGAACCATTCTCCTTATCTTTCATATCACTCATCGAATCTGGGTTGGTTTTGGATGTATAGAATACATATGGCGCCGCCATTCAGACGCTAGAACAGGTGGGAAAGGTCGTAGACTCGTTGTACGCAAAGGTGAGTATTATTGTTCATATATCTTTGTCACTTTCGGCTCACAGGGTTGTATATAGACGGTGAAGATCGCGTAGTCCTCTCGGCTTAGATATTATATTGCATCATTCTTCGTGATAGAGTGTGCATTCTTTCTTTCGGACCTTGGCTATGTGAATCAAACAAATACACAATTTGCCTGGACCCCATCCAGCTTCGATACTCATAAGTATCCAAACCTCCGCATTGCTTCCCTATTCCAGAAGGGTATATGACCTTACTACTCATAATATAAAGGACGAAGTGCACACTCTGTCTGTCACAGAATCACGAAGAACTGGATGACACTACATGGGACTCAAAGATCACATCATCGGAAGACGGTAGTAGTACAATGTAGAGAATATAGGCTGCAACAGGGCAAAGCCTGCTCGACTCAGGCATGGTCGGCTTTGATGATATCGGCAGCTGTAACAAATTGATAAGTTGGGATGACGCTGCTGAGCCAACTTAAACAAACCTTGTTCGGCGATGGCATAAACGGAAGCTTCCGGTTGCTCAGCGAAGATGCTTTATACACAGAGTCATCCGTGAACATACCTTGGGGATGAGTAGACACTAGGATCGGCATGATAGAGAGGTCGACGACTCGGATGTTCTTGGTGCCGTACACCTGAACTCGGCAGATTAATGTCCAAAAGCCGTATAAGCAACGTCTACCGTACTTTGAGCTTCGGATCGACGACACCACCCATATCTTTAGGAAGCATAGAGCAAGAGCCCGACACGTCTAAAGAAGGCGGAGGAGTCGTTCACATGAACCCAAACGGAAACCCATGTACAACTTACGCCAGGATGTTCCGACGTTGGACTTGATATGATCTATGCCATGATTGTGTTTGAGTTAGTACGAGACATGTAGTGGTAAGCACAAAGACGTGCCCTTAATTTGCTCGTCAGTGACGACTTCTGGACCAGGCTTCGCTTCCCTCGCAATGATGTCCTTCAGAGGAGACAGTTTTGCCGCCTCACGAGACGTCTTGAAACCCGCGACCATGATCTCGATGTCAACCTCCTCTTCGAACAAATGAGCATCGATGATAGGGGGCTCGCGAGGATCGGTAGAGGTAATGTGCTTTCAGCAACTCAGTATGTAGCAACAACCTTCCTTTTATGAACTTACGATTGTTCCCCTAGAAAATGGACGAAGCAAGAAAGGCGCGGTATTCACGTAAGGCTTTCCAGGCGGCCCTAATGATACAATTTTAGGAATTTGTACGCAGACAAGCAAGACATTCGAGACCTACCAATTGGAAACACTGAGAAAGGCACGACCGCTATTTCGATATCGGGCACATTCTTATCTTTGAAAAGCTCCAATTGAACGCGGAGTACTTCACGAAGACCAGGGCTGTAAGGCGAGGATTCGTCATTGACCTTTGCGCTAATCTTATCAATAAGGGCTTGAGCGTCCACATTGGTCTGTTGAATAGAGAAGAAGGCAAATCCTGTAATCAAAAGTGGAAGTGGGCCCTCGATTTCCTTGCTGCATTCGAGATGAGATGAATCTCGTAAACTGAACCCATCGACTTACTAGGGGTCCTTCAACGTTGATCTGAACTCTGGATTCGTCATCAAATCGCTAGTGATAATGTCATGACCATCACGAAGCTCTAATAATGAATATATTCAGAGTCACATAGGCAAGTACGAACCAGGAACAAGACTAACCGTGGGCAGGGCCTGTGATTGTGTAATGGTCTTGGGTGTTTTCTCCGACCGTCGGCAGATGGATTTTCGTCTGGATTCCAAGCGGTTCAAGGATCCCGCGATCACCGATTCCGCTCAGCTCGAGTATCTGAGGCGATTTGATTGCGCTACGTGCCCTCACTCAGCAACTATAGCGCGGCGAATCAAAAAAAAAAGGACACTGACCCAGCAGACAAGATGACCTCCTTGCGGCACAGGACGCGATAGATCTTTCCATCGTGCTCGAATTCAACGGCCTCCGCAGTCACGCCTGTTTCCTCAGTACCAGAGGCGATAACTTTAGTCACCAGAGCTCCCGTGAGCACTTGAAGATTGGATCGATCGAGTACTGGGAAAAGGTACGCCTGTAGCACATTTGAATATATTGAACGGAGTATCAATGATGTTCACGGAAACCTACTTACGTTCGCAGAATCGGTCCGCGTTTTCTTCTCAGGGTGTAGACTGGCGAGAGCTTGATATGTGCCGCAGGTCTGCAGTGAGTCAACCATCATACTCATGCACAGGTCAGTCAAGAATTGAAATGCACCTCGCCACCGAACTGACAATTTGTAAGTGACACTCAACGGAGACAGAATGTAGTGCAGTGCTTACAGCCTTGCTTGTCGTCTCTATGCCAAGTTGATGGAGGCTCTGGACTCTTCGTGAGTACGCGTGCAAACCCGGGCGTACGTAAATACAGACCTTCTGGAGAGGATATTCGACACCCGAACTGACCGGAGTAAACGAGAGAGGAATGGGTCCTGATCGAACACGTGAAGTGAAATTACAATGAAAGGCAAAGCGAGCTTACCATCGTGCCCCACGTCTTCGGGGTTGTACGTGGGTTGATACACTCTCGTAGGCGGTACAGGTGCATGAACACTGAGGAAGACTGATCAGATCATAAGGCATTGCATCGCGAGCATCCATACGTTTCAGCCTTGTTCGAGTATCGCTGGAAATTTTCCCAGTTCCACCCGGGGTTCCCCAGCTTCTCAAAGGCTAGATCAATCGGGAGGTGAGGAAGGATTAACATAAACACCAGCGACACGACATGCCATCAATGTCTCCCCGGTGTGGTTTAAGCCAGGCAAGACAGTTTATGCCTGAGGAACCGCCGAGGCCCTTACCACTGTGATGAAGTCAGTGCTGTATGAGGCATGAACAAAACGCTGAAGCGGACCGGAACTGGAACAAGCGTTGGTCCTTTGAGCATGGTTGAGGCACCGACTGAAACCCCCAATCATATTCAGGATTGAATAACTGGGGCACCCAGCCAGTGGGAGATACTGCAGAGGACACGAGTGAAAGAGTGAACATTGCACGGCCAACGACGAAAACCTGACTTACGAACGATTGGGTCGTCTATGTGAGCATTTCCAGCCTCGAGCACCACAACGGAAGTGTCGCTGCTTTCACTAAGACGGTTAGCTAAGACGAGCCCAGCGGTCTGGATAGGATACAATTGAGGGAAACGGGATAGGGTAAAGCAACATTGTGGCTTACTCCACCGCCTGTACGACAAACAGCTCGAATCAAGTATTTTCCGTAATGTTCTGAACATTCTCACCGACGATGATAAAGTCGAACGTCTTTCCCGCAATGTCATTAACTACAGCAATGGGCATCTTGTTTAGAATGTCGTTCCTGCTGTGAAGGTTTAGAAGCGATAGATGGAGGAGGGTTGTGTCTGAGGTGGTGAAGTGGGGAAAGGATTAAACCGCCAACCGTGTCTTTCATACTTCCCTATCAGAGGTCCCTTCCTCTATGAGCGGCATCTGAACATCGGAAGATTAACATTAGACCGACACGCCGCGCACAAACCTCTCAATCAAGGCCCGGTTAACAAAGACCTAGCGTCCAAGAATGCACACCGACGAATAGCAGTCATATAGCATCAATTGAAGCCTCGTGCTAATGCTACATCAGCGACTACCTATCACGGAGGAAGGATATACATCACATCTGTTGTAAAATGAATCAAAGGTCCGAAGCCAACTTACCCGGGTTAGACGAACTCAAGTTGAGGATCAGAATGTCCATTATTGTCGATCAGTGTGTAGTGCAGCAGTGTGAACGTGAACAGTTGCAAGTTGTGAATACAACGCCAGAAGACTAGTGTTGTGATGCTGCGGAACGCCAAGACGGATTCCAAAAGATAGAAGCAACGTTGTGCAGATCTGAATATCTATCCTAGGGTGAGTCAAAAGCAGTAGGCTTGATAGTGACAACTTGGTAACCTCTCTCGACGATGCGTTCGGGTCTATTAAACCGTAGGTGTTGAGGCGAATAACGTTCACCTAGAAGAGAAGCTTCGACTCCGGCCACTCATCTTGTGTCCGCTCTATACGTTACCTCGACGGTGTGGCGCAGTGCTTTAATCCTTGAGAAAATTAAGGATACATCGTTTTCTGTGCTTTCAGTCACCTTCGAGCGACATAACTTAGTTTGAGCTGTGTCTCGCATGCATCTGCAGGATGTTTCGTTTGCATTCATGAGGTGAATGCTATCGATGGTATCTCTTGAATACTCACAATGCGCGCAGGGATACAATCAATCATAGATACAACGCCTGTCCATGCAGTTATCCCCGCAGTCCTAGACACGAAATCCCTTCAGACGGGGATCCCGGCCGCATTCATCGGTCATATTGCCACAGGGTCACTCATCCAGGGTCTCTGATCAGCGTAGCCTGAGATATCCTTGTGGTGTCCATGATACCGTAGAGCGTTCTCATTCTCAAGGTAGCGAAAACGATCAAGATGCTCCCACATCCAGTCTGCGAAATTGGACTCTGTATTCCTCGAGGAGAGGGTAGACATTTACTTACGTCCACGAATCGGTGAAGTCCTTGATATCAAAATGTAAACTCCAGTGGCTGGCTGGACTCAACGACACTGGCTAGCAGGATTCCATCATGGCAGATAGTGGCATTCGATGAAGAACATCTTCACCCGATCTCTAAATCGGGGATATTGGAATGTCACTGATCCTTATTCTGCGGTGGATATCATCACTTATCCATCTTTCATCCGGCCGTCATCATCTTTTCCCTCCTTTACTTATAATGGCTCTTTCAAGAGGTCTACGCCAGCCACCAGACGGCCTCTTTTGCGAACACGTTAGACTCTTCATGACATCCGTGCAAGCCACCCCTCATCTATCTGTGCTCACGTACGTTGTCGTCTAAAACACCGAGGTGTTACTTCTACTAACCTGTTTGTCCAGCTCGGGTCCACCTGTCAGTTGTCGCTTGTCGCTTGAATTATTATCTCTATAGCTGATGATCCCTTCAGCTCGTGGGTGCTTATCTGGCATGGGGATCGGTGGGCATACTGCTAGTTCAAGTTTGTGAGACCCTTTTCCTATTTTTAAGAGACGTCCTATGCCACAGCACCTGCTTTGACTTTCGTGCAACGCACGGCCGTTACCTATCACATGCAGTGAAGTCTCAACTGTCTGATGATCACTGAGTCTTTACGCCACAGATATATATCATATCTTTTTTCCAAGCGATGCTGTTGGGTACAAATCTCTAGGTCAGTTCAGCCTCCGCCTTTCTATCTTTAGCGCTGCATCTGACAACACGTGCCAGTCTATTTCGTCTTCATCGCAGAATGCGCGCAAACCTTCCTCCTGTCCGCTGAGGCCTTCGAGAACTATGTTTATCTTTTTGGGTCCCCAAAGAGCTGGACCTCCTATCCCATCTCATGGTTGGCCGTTCCGGTCATTGGAGGTATCATCTCTGCAGTCGTGCAACTGATGTTTGCTTGGTGCCTCTGGTTGCTGTCGAACTCCCGAATTCTCATTGGATTCATCGTGCCGGTGCTTCTTTATGAACTTTTTTGATAACGTGATGAGGAGACTAATGAATCTTACCATGCAGCTCGCATTGTGTCAGAGTGCAGCCGCCATTGCCACTGGGGTCCAGGTATCGATCTCTGTTGTCATTTTTGGCCCTCTTCTGATTTTTTGTGTAGCTGAAGACAATTCCGGCGATTGAGGATCAGAGTATCGTGGTCCTCTCAATAACTGTACGTGACATAAATAGCATTTGTTATCTTGGTCGATAAAAAAAAACCTGAACTACTCAATGCAGGTTTGGCTCGCTGGAAGTGCACTAGTCGATGTAGTAATTGCAGTGTCTATGACTATTTATGTAAGTCCACCCCGCAGCGATCAAAGGAGATGTGTGCATTAATGTCGACGCTTCAGTTGATCAAAGCCAAAAGTGGTCTTCGACGAACTGACGCCCTTGTCAACCGACTCATTCGGTTGGTTGTCGAGACTGGCACAATTACAGGCATGTCCCGTGCTTAGTTCTTGGACGAGTCTGTCCTAATCTGGACATGTCTAGCGAGTTTCGCGATTGTTGACCTCGTGCTGTTCCTTACGCTTCCCGTAAGTTTTCGACCTCGATAGGCACTCGCTTTAGTGCTAAAGTTGCTTCTTGAATATAAGGCTACACTTGTTCATGCTACTGTGTACGTTATCCGTTCATTTATCTCTGCCCATAGTTGACACTCTGACGCAAAAACATAGCGGTGCAATGCTTACGAAACTGTATGTATAGTAATATGTGCTGAACTATGTTCTCATTGTTGATCACGTACATACTACCAGGTACTCAAACTGCCTTCTTGTGGGGCTCAACAACCGTGCCTTGGTGTCACAGGGTAATACCCTTGTTATCGACTCAACACAACCATTTTCTTCTGATGGAGGCTCCACCACACGGCTCGGTCGCCGTGGGCCAAAAGAGAGTACTGTGCGGGTAGACGTCTTTCAGGAAACCACTTCGGATCATAACATTGAACTACAAGAGATGCAGGTGCGTTCAGATGTATATTTACCGTTGTCAAATTTCTCACGCGGTTCGACGCTCATTAGAAGTCATTTCCGAAGGGTCTGCGCCGATCAGCCTTCTGTGACGAGTCTCCAGCTTGAAATGATGTGATCTCTATCTCTTCAACTCGGATTTTCTTCGAGCATCCTTGTGTCTATAATTCTGCTCCTTCGCCAGACTTCCTCTTATCCTTGTCAAATAGTACGATGCAGATATGGTAGTGGATGGATCTTAAAGTAAATAAAAATGACAAATGACTTTAGACCTTGTTCAAAAACAAGAACAGTTACAGTTGTCATTGCAGCCATTTGCAGAACGGTAAGCCACTTTTTGA
This sequence comes from Somion occarium, assembly GCA_964035595.1. NCBI lineage: Eukaryota > Fungi > Basidiomycota > Agaricomycetes > Polyporales > Cerrenaceae > Somion > Somion occarium. The sequence goes on from OZ037946.1 coordinate 3,234,140, forward strand.
CAATACGATTGCAGTTTTCTAAACTGATTATGAAGGCTTTGGAGGGTTCGTGGAGCGTAAGTACTCGCGTCTCGGCCATCCTGATACTGCATGAGTATCACCTCTCGAACGACTCTACGCTGTATTGTTTGCTAATGTGGTCGGTAAGGCCGGGGTCACACATGGCGCCGACATGTCATTCTGTCTGCATGGACTCTGTATCCAACGAATGCAGACATGCTCATGCTTCACTTGCGTACTACTAGACCCGATATCAATGTCAACCATCACGACAGATTGGCATTTAGTCAATTCCCATTGGACAAAGATAAGCGCATAGTGTGCAGTATTTGCAGGATTTAACTCTCAAGTTCGACGGGAAGATCACTTCTGTAGATCAGCTACCTCACGCTGAACAACATTCACGATCGCCTTAGAGCGAGGCAGAATCCTGCAGCCGAATGCCTTAGGATGTCTGTAAACGCACAGTCTGTCAGTTGCAAACTATACAGCCAGTCCCTGACCTGATGGCGTCTGTACTCCATTCCGTCTTGGGAATTATCTCTTGTCCATGAACGTCCATCGCGGGGCGAATATCGAAGGTAGCGAGGACACGAGTCATGTTGATTCTTATAGTTTTTTCTGCTAAGTGCGCACCTGGACATCGTCTGCACGAAATCTTTCAAACATTGTCGAGGTTAAGATTTTGTTCATGTATTGCTCGCGTCACCAACTCGATGCTAGTAATTGAAGTCACTATTAAATTAATCTGAGTTCGACGCAGCTCAGGCTGCTGTACATCGATTGAAGACCAGAGCCCGGTAATTTGATGATAATTAGTATGTGAGCGACGTACATTGAGAACCATACACCAAGAACGAACGCTACTGTATATGAAGACAAAGAAGCGAGTGTTACATGTGATCAGCTTTGATGATATCACCTGCTGTAAAAATATCATTCAGCTTATCATTATTTCTTCAAGTTGAGTGGATGATACACACCTTGCTCGGCAACAGCATAAACAGTAGCTTTGGCATGTCAGCTGTCAGAACTATTAATTCCGTTTGGAGAACATACCTTGGGGATGGGTAGACACTAGAATCGGAAGAATGGAGAGATCGACAACTCGAATATTATTCGTGCCATACACCTGTACTCGGTCATTAGTATCCTACTATCCATACTAGTGATATTGTTCACTGCGCACCTTGAGCTTCGCATCGACAACGCCACCCTTGTCTCTGGGCAACATAGAGCACGATCCCACCATATCTAAGGCATTCGCAGTCATGTCTCAGAGTGTTTCGAGAATGTAATGAACAACCCACGCCAGACAGTGCCAACGTGGGACTTGATATGTTCTACAGCATGGTTAAATTAGCGTTGTCCATAGTTCATGTCAAGAACGAAGACGCGCCTTTGATCTGGTCATCCGTGACCACATCTGGACCGGGCTTTACCTCCCTCGCAATGATGTCCTTGTAAGGCGAGAATTGAGCGGCAGCACGAGACACTTTGAAGCCCGCAGTAATGATCTCCATATCAATGTCCTCTTCGAAGATATGAGGGTCAATGACGGGAGGAGCAAGAGGGTCGGCCGAATTGATGTGCTGCCGGATCGAGCATTTCAGTATAGCAACATGTGGAATAAAACCTGGATCTACCACTGTGCCCCTCGAGAATGGGCGGCTTAGCACAGGCGGCACATTGACGTATGCTCGTCCAGCAGGTCCTGTAGTGAAGATTCAAGTGTGCCGCCCGCGCGTAATGGGAATAAATGACACCCACCCATGGGAATAACGGAGAACGGAACGACCATGATCTCGACATCGGGCACATCCTCATCCTTCAGAAGTTCCAACTGGACGTGGTAGACCTCACGAAGACCAGCGCTGTAAGGGGAGGCCTCGTCGTTGATCTTCGCACTAATCTTGTCGATTAGCTCTTGGGCATTGGCTGCAGCTTTGTGAAGAGGGAAGAAAGCATATCCGGACATGACGAGGGGAAGCGGACCCTCGATCTCTTTGCTGTGTTCAAGATGAGCAAGCCCATGAAGAACTAGATGATGTCTTACACATACTAGGGATCCTTCAAATTACCTCTGAAGTCCGGGTCAGCGATCAGCTCACCCGTAATTATGTCGTTGCCATCTCGAAGTTCTGGGAATTTGCTTAGAGTAATGCAGAACATTGGTATCCTAGCTAACTAACCATATGCTGGACCAGTACAGGTGAAATGGTCCTGGGTATTCGTCCCAATTGTCGGAAGATCAAGTTTGGTCTCGATGCCGAGTGGTTCGAGGATGGAACGATCGCCGATACCACTAAGTTCCAGGATTTGGGGAGACTTGATTGCACTATTAGATGGCTGTAAAAGCATGCGGGAAAACAGAAAGGTCGTGACATGTACCCTGCAGATAAGATGACATCCTTCGCACACAACACCTGATAGAACTTTCCGCCATGCTCAAACTCTACGGCATCCGCAGTAAGGCCAGTCGCTTCATCCCCAGAGGTGACCACTTTCGTCACAAGCGCACCAGTGAGCACTTGCAGGTTTGGACGATCGATGACCGGGAAAAGATATGCCTGGAGTAATGTTATAGAAGCAGATGTTTGCAACTCTACAAAAACCGCTTACATTGGCAGAGTCGGTGCGTGTCATCTTCACAGGGTGCAGACTAGCGAGGGCTTTGTAAGTACCAGCAGTCTAAGAAAGTTAATAGTTGGATTATATAGAAAAGATTGTTCGCTGAATGTTACCTCGCCTCCGAACTGAGGTACTATGAGTTGGGTGATGAACAGGGGATACAAGAAGAACATACCCCAGTACTAATCGTCTCTATACCTAGTTCGCTGAGACCCTAGATAGGTTGTCAGTACGAGTAATGAACAAACTTTGGTGGAAATCAACCTTCTGAAGGGGATACTCAACGCCTGACGCAATCGGACAAAAAGAAACCGGAAGCGGTCCTGAATGATCAAATAAGTCCTACTACTTCTGTGTCTCGGTGACCATTTTGGCTTACCATCGTGTCCCACATCGTCATGGTTGTACGTCGGTCTGAACTGTCTGACCGGCGGAACGGGCGCATGGACACTGTAATGCATCGTTAGCTGACAGCTCGCGCTTGATCAATGAGATAGGCGAAACGACGTACCTCTCGGCCTTCTTTGAATATTTCTGGTAGTTCTCCCAGTTCCATCCTGGATTTCCCAACTTCTCGAAAGCTGAGGCAGCCGGGGCGTCAGTAAGAATGGAGACATCAAGAATGTCACAACATACCGTCGATATCCGCGCGATGTGGTTTGAGATAGACAAGACAGTTGATGGAAGAAGATCCGCCGAGCCCTTTGCCGCTGCTGGAAGGTCAGTGTCCCAACCGACACCACCGTACAATTTCGTGCATTACATACCGGAACTCGAACAAGCGCTGATCTAGAGAGTGCGGCTGCGGCGTTGATTGAAGACCCCACTCGTATTCGGAGTTGAATAACTGGGGGACCCATCCAGTGGGAGAAACTAGATATCCGTATCCATTGAGGAATCAGCAACGAACGTATTGAGAGTTCAAATATCACAACCTACGAATGATGGGGTCGTCGACGTGAGCATTTCCCGCCTCTAGCACTATAACGGAAACATCAGGGTTTTCGCTGAGACGGTTCGCCAATACTAGTCCAGCCGTCTGTGCAGATCTGTAAGTGTCAGAGCATTGTCGATGTAGAGGATGGCGCTTACTCCACCACCTGTGAAGGAAATGGTTCAGCTACGCATCGGTCCACGATACGGCGCATTCTTACCAGCTATGATGAAGTCGAACCGCCGTCCTATGACGTCTTCGGGGTTTGAGAGGAGGGGCATGCTGTCGTCACTGGTCTGCGGTCACAATAGGAAGCATGGAACAGAGCCAGAAATGCAACTTAAGTATCAGATCAGAGCTTGATCAACTATCGGCGGCCTTTGGTCGGATTCATTGCTTATGGCGGCAATCAAGGCTCTGTAGAATCGAAGACTCTGGCATGTGAAGAAGTCCTCCCCGATCTGTATTTCATGGATCTGGGGTATTCGAAGCCTCTAGGATAGAACTTAGAAATCCCTTATGGAAAGGCACCCAGTATCATCAAGGTCAGATCGTGGTATCAGTGTAGAGATAGAGAGTGGTGAGCGCAACCCTTTCCTCTATGTCTCTTTGATTAGATGCCCTGACGACGCGCTACGTATATTCATTGCAACATAAGAACATATTGAACTTGAAGTAACGAGGAAGCACGGCTTCAGTGGTGCCTTGCGTCGATCCTGTTATGGCGCCACAGCTCTAGACCTCGTTTGTACTCCTCCTTCGTCAGCGCCCTTCTCGTATCGGCAACGTAGTGGAAGGTTAATCCTAGGGAGCGACGGAAAGGGTAAGGAAAATGCCCGCCGTTGACGTGGGATGATCTTACCTAGGAGTTCCTCCGTGATCTCGTTGCTCATTTGAGAGTCGAAGAATAGCTACAAATGTCAGATTAGCCGAGCTTTGGGGTGAAGAGGGCGAGATCCCAAACCATTTCCGAGTAAGGGATCTTGCTCCACCTGTGAATTCGACGGAGGTGATTCTGCTTGGGCTCTGTTAATGTAAAAGTATGATGAATTTTAACTTTATTAGCTGCCGTCGTTCGTGTACAGGTGACGAACCGTTCACTATTTCATCGTATTTGATGAAGTAAGTGAGAGGCCTCGGTTTACCATGCTTATCCTTGGCTCTGAAGTGCCACATCGCTCTATCACACCTACTGGAGAGTGAGATAATGTTTGAAATAAAAAATTTGCGAGCCTCACAAGTCTTTGTTCGTGTTCCGAGAGACGATGGCAATCTTGACATCGTGCGAATGGAGATCATGGATAATCCAAGGAATATCGTTGGCCAGATGAAGAGTGTGCGAGTGGTTCCTGTATGCCCAACGATTTATCAGACAACATGTAACGATAGACCAGATATACTTTGGTACCTCTTGTCCCTAATCGTTGTTGGATTGACAAGTTCGAGGTTATTCCTCAAATCGCCATGAACCCATCCGTGATCGCCGAACGTCTTGTCGCTGAGGTACGAGGTCCAGATGGTTCGACTAAGGACATGATGGTTAGAATGTGGGTTGAGACAGAGGAATGGGATTCATGCGTACTCCAAGTCCAAGGCTACAAGCTTAGGATATCTGGGAGACATCGAGTAAAGTTGCTGGGCTGGAACTGGGTAGGGGAAAGACTCGTGTACGCAGGAGAAAAGGCATGATGCTGGTGTCCCTATGTAATTTTCGGAACTCGGAGACCATAGCAGTCATGGAGATGTATGGCTGTGGATGTGGAAAGCGACATTGACAGGCTACGCTTCGAAGAATTTTGGGAATGCAGTGCGTCGGCACACTAGTGATTGACAATTGAGATCCTGCATAAGTCGATTACCGCCCACGAACAAAAGGCCAACTTCTCCAGCGCAGGCACAGCGGAGACTTAAGTAAGCGAACTTAAAAGAAATATGATGGAATGGTGTCTTTCACAGGAAACATGAACATCAGATTGGACGACGGCTTCAAAGTGCATATGGTCAGTTGACCAATCATCATCTGGAAACGTAAGCATTCATCATAAATCTGCCTCAATAGATATGGTGCTAAGATGTTCGTCTGCATCTGTCCAAGCCGCAGAGGGTCTCTTGCATACCTGATTAGCCTGGGAGGTTTAATTGTTGTGGTGAAAGGTGAGAACATGCATGTGACGGCATGGACAGCCTGGGGAAAATGAGAAGGCCGTCCTCCGCTGTTGACGTACTGTACTCGTATGTTTTCCATTCGTTTATGACAGAAACATGCAGTTTGACGACGTAATGACTGGTACTCTAGGCTGATAAGCCTTCTGTACCCCGGAATTTCTCAGCTCCGACTGCTCAAAGTATCAAGTTCTCATGCAATGGCCATAACCTCAAACACGACATGAAGAATGGCGCTGCCTGTCACGGGTGATCCAGCTCTGCTTCTCCTTTAATCCTTTTGGAATCGTTCTCTCGTCCTCAACAAGCGAATGCGCAGCTGGAGACTTATCCTATGTTCATTCCTCCTGCTTCCGGTGACAGCCTTCTTGTTCGTTCCTCCCGCTCCGAGTAACAGCCTTTTTGTTCTCACAGACGTGAAGCACGCTATGTTGCTCAGCATTCGTCCACCCCGGGTTGCGGCAACAGAAACACCAACACGAACCTGGAAAAGCGCAGTATATAAGCCAGGGTTTTCTTCACTTTTGAGCCCTGGAGTAGTATAACTTGACTCTGTTCGTCATTAGCATGCGTTACCCCAAGCTTGTCGCTCTGGACCTCGAGTGAGAATCTTCTGGAAATCTCCATTTCTCACTCACTTATCCCACAAATAATCCAGCGGTACTGTGTGGTATCATTGGCTCAACGACAAGAAATTCAAAACGCGAGTTACTCGCGACATTGCCGATAACCTTGAACCTGTCGGCCACGATAAGGTTCGGGATAAGAAGTGAGTTTTCCATTGTGCATGAGAAGGCATTTCCTTGACGAGTCTAGGAACCATGCCAATGTTATTACCATGTCCCCGGACGTTCCTCGCATCATAACCGAGCTTGCATTGAGGAAGATCGACATCGCTATCGTCTCGCGGAATACCAGCAAGGCGCTGTGAGTAATTCAAACGGAAATGTTAGCCTTAAGCGCCTTCCTAACCATCTTCCTACTCTGAATCACGTCAGATGTGACAGAGCCTTGTGGTACTTTAAGGCTAGAAATCCGGAGACCAAGCAGATGAGGCCAATCACGAGTTTCATTAAATACGACGAGGTCAAGGATGGTAAGTACACAGATTGCTAGTCGTTTTATAGCCTCCTTCCTGAGTTCGAATATTCCATAGAATCTAAACAGGAGCACTTCAAGAGAATCAAGAATTGGAGTGGCTATGAGTATCATGATATGGTACGTGCACTTGCCCTTCCCGCAGAGTGAGTTTGAGAGTGACCACTGGAATATTTTCAAGCTTATCTTTGATGACCAGCCTCTCAATCTCGAGGTTGAAACATGGGAAGGTTCGTCACCATTGATTAGAACATACGACTCGAAAGTCTGAGGCGCTATTTTTAGGTGTAACATTCAAACTTGTAAAGCACCACAACGATGGCCTAACCTGGCAGGACTACCTCGACGGCTTAGATGAATGGAGGAAGAATCAATATATTCGCGTGGCTCAACCCCCAAGGCTTATTGATCCCCATCCAAACAAGATGCTTATAGGATATGCGGGGACTGACCGCGAGACCGCACTGCTGTATGTCCAAGGAAAGAGGCGCCAGTTTACGAAGCGCCCTGCACGCTTTGGCTACGGGCTCTACGCGTCGGACAATCCGCAAATGTACGGAGTTCCCTCCCTCTTATGACTTCAACTCTAATGAGAAATATCAGTGCCATGTTCTTCAGCCAGTGGGGAAGAGATAACGGAGACAAGAAAGTCTGCGAGATCTTCGTTCGGGACAAGGATGTTTTTCTGAATGAATTGAAGAAGGTAGGACTTCTATTCTCCTCAAAATACTTTCATAACCATCCGCCAGATTTGGTTCTATCCCAAGACGGGGTATCTCACGAATAATCAGCATTCTAAGGCCGAGGATATTGCCAAGATGCAAATCAAGCGCGACGAGTACATCCACAAACATCACCACGTCGAGAAGCCGTATATCCTCTTCTCGCGACATCACTACATGCATGAGATGGGAAAATCTAAGTACAATATCGTCATAAACTCGAAGAAGAGATTCAACGAGATGGTCATCTATCCGCAGGTCCAGGATGCGTTGATGTTCGGCACGACGCTCTCTCTTCCCCAGGCGCGGAAAATGACCAGGACAGGAAAGTTGAAGAAGCTTCAACATGAGAAGAAGGTTTCCGCGTGGGGCATTAAAGTTCCATCCGAGACCAAAGAGGACAGTACGAATCACGGCGAAAACCATTACTTCGGATAGATAAGTTAGTTAGGATTGACCAGAATTTGGTTTGACGCAGGTCGATAAAGATAGATATGCCGGGCTTCTCTAGACGAAACAGATGTTGTATTATGACTGAAAGTATCTCCTTTCATGTAAGTAGTATCAGTCGATATTAGTTCACATGGATATAAATAAGCACCCATGAATCTAGTGCAACTTGCTCCTACCCCGTGCTCTTCCTCGGCGACATGTCGCCAGCACTTTAAATGATTCTCAGCCCATTTTGAGCCTAGTATGCATCATATTTCACAGATCGAATGGCCGTGTGGGGATCTTTTCCAGGTCCAACTGCCCACGAGGTCATATCTTCTTGAGACTCCGACGCCCTTCGATGCCTTCTGTCATCTGTCAAATGAACGTTGACAGTTGAGAAGCATAGGTTTCAACTGTTCTCCTGCCCAGGCTCAAAAGATCAGCCAACGATGATTCCCCTTCATTCAACGATATGCCTACCTATCCCAAGCTCGTTACATTTGAGGTCGAGTGAGAATTGCCTTAGATCGACCTCTGTATAGGGCTTGTCATCCTGACCTACCCTCCATCCAGTGATGTGATCTGGTCCCCACCCCTCGACGACAAGAAATTCGGTAACGAAGGATGGGTCCGAGGCGATATTCGAGAGAACTTTGAATTGGTAAACCCTCGCTTGTTGAGGGATGTAATGTGCGTTGAGCATTGTGCATCGCGAAGAACGTGATGGTTGAGCCTAGCACAGGAACCACGCGAACCAGATATGGATGTCCAATGACATTCCGAAGATCATCCACGACCTCCTCTTGAACAACGTCCCGATCGCCATTGCCTCTCGAAATGCCAACAAAGATTTGTAAGCGTTTTGCTTGAACTCTCAGGTGGACCAGGAATAATGCTTTGAATATAGGTGCGACAGGGCCCTCTGGCATTTCAAAGCTCAAAATGCAAACAACGAGTGGAAACCTATCATTGAATATGTTATTTACGATGAGGTCTTCTCAGGTAAAACCTTCGACCGGCTTCTCCCTTCAAAAATCTCAAGTCTTTCTCTGACGTCTCTGATGAAAGCGCGAAAAGCGGTACATTTTAACAACATCCACGGTTATGCCGGGGGGAGTATAGCCTATTCGGACATGGTAGGATCTTCCGATATTTGATTTTATGACAAAATCCCTGACGCTACAATACTAGTTGTTCTTCGACACGCCGTTCAGCAGAGACGACGTGTATCGAGACCTCGGTGACTGACATCTTATCCACTACTGTCCCGAAGCTGACAGATCCATAGGAATTACAACCTACCTACCCAGCGACCTCAACAATGGTCTTTCCTGGATCGATTACAGCGCAGGCCTTGACTTGTGGAGGAGAAATACTGGCAATTAGGCAATTAAACTGACTGCCAATGTAGGTCGGGCCCACCGATGAATAATTATGCGCCCAGGGAATGAACCGAGTCTTCCGAAGCCGGACGAGCATGCTGTTATGGTGGATATCAATCAATCAATTCAACAGACAGTGAAAGAAGTCATTACAAAGTTGAGCCATGTTACGAGGATAAATGAGCGAGAGAGAAAGCAGCCAATACAGTAAGGGATACGGCATTACAGAGCATATGTCGTCACCAGAAGAGTGAAATCCAAAAGCAAAATATCGAATAAAGCAACGCGAAACCAGGGACATGTGAAGTTTCACAGACGATCACCCATTGGAAGAAGGGTCGGTGTCTGCCTTCTTACCCTTGCCATTTTTTTCCTGCGTCAACGAACGCCTCTGCTCAAAACAAACAAGGCATCTTCGTCTCTAGAGGGGATTCACATACCTTCGCGGCTGTTCGAGCACTGAGCCTCTCCGCCCGGCTCTGTTGCTTGGGCTCATTCTCAATCATGTCGCTTTTACGTCGTTTGCCTAATTGAGCTGGAGTCTTGACGTCCTCCATCCCGACGTCACTGGTACCAGCCTCCTCGAGCTTGTCGTCGGACTCATCTGGGGCTCTCTTTTTATGGCATCTGCGGTCAACAGAATATCGGCTTTCTCGATGCCGCAAGGTGGGAACGATGGGACGTACTTGATGGCGGTAGTAAAGGAGTTCCAATGCCGTCGTCTCACGAACTCAACGCGTCAATGATATTGCGATTGGCCGCACGCGTTTCATGCCACACTTATAGGTGACCTTTCCGATTGGGTTGGAGTGAGGCTTGGGATAGACACTCAGCGTACCTTCATCCTGGACGTGCTTGGAGGGTGAAGCCAACGAATTTGAGAAGAGTGAGAAGTAAGACATTGACAGCCCATACCTGGTAACGAAGGCCATAATCGAGCCAAATTCAGGTCTGATACAAGAATCTCAGTCTGTTGTCTCGACAGTGAAGCGAATTGCTTGCCTGCAATTCAATTATTCGTGTGGGAAGCAGGCATCCTAAGGAACGCACTCCCGATAGGGCGACGATTGTCAATACAACATTTTGAAAGGAGGAATAAATTTGGAACTTACCTGTGCGCAATCCCTACAGGCTTCACTACAATCATCTGCCGCATAGTGTGTCAAAGAGATCAGCGAACGAGTGAATACTATCGAGGAGAGGCTGGATGTTCCCCGGTCTTTGCTTGTCGATGGCCGTTATGATGGTGTCATATACGATGGTGGGTTAGATGCCTCTCGTTGTCGGAGGACTCTATCTCATAGTGTCAAATCTTTTCAGACAAGGATTCGAAGGGAGAAGTGAGTTTATAACGTACCATGAACTTCGCCCGCCGTCTCCCTCGCTGTAATTCTCAAACGCATCTTTGCCGCCTAGGGTCCAATGAGCCAAATACACCTTTCAACGCTTTCATCAACTCATCTCTAACGATCTCTGCTTGTCTAATTCGTTCTTCCACCAAGTGGATATCTTCGTTCTGAAGACGAGTTCGGCCGAGTCGACAGGTAAGGTCATCTCCCGATCCGGAAGGCGAGCTGAAGGGGTAGAAGGGGATGGCAGTGGCAGACATATCTTGATTTTCATGCCACGGTTATCCCTTGCTACCCCCGCCTCTCCCATCCCTGATGATCGTCCCTGGCGACCTAAAGAAGTCGAAGCATCTGACGACTGCGTGAGCACTCAGCAGTGAGGTTGCATATTCTATATCGTCTTCTGTACCTATGCCCTTCGCTGTTGATATATCCCATTCCCGGTCATGGAAAGTCAATCGCTCCGCCACACACCGGTGCAACTGCCTCGGGAAGTGAATTGATATTCAGGATCAAAGCTAAGGAACGATGTCTTCCGAGAGTATACTAGAGGCTAGAAGCGAGCCTAGATCAAAGCGAGTTGTGACAAATGTAATCTGCATCTTCCTTCAACCAACCACCACAAATCAGTTCACACTGCTCTGGTACATGATGAACGCATGATCTTGTTAGAATTAAGAGCGAGCGCGCAGCGCGAGTCGGGTGACGAGCGAGTAAGTACGTTGGTATACGTCGGGTTTGTCCCCTAGAGTACGTACAAAGGCGGGCAAACGCGTGAGGAGTCGACTACGTTACGCTACACTATATAGCTACTACGGGAGCCCGAAAGGTCCGAACGCGAGATAGTGGCGGCGGCGCGACCATGCAAGTTCGCTTGGCGCCCAGGATTTCAACAGATCTTTACCTCCATATGATGTCTATAAATGGTTTGCTCCTCGGATATTGGTATTGCTGTTGCGCATGTCGCGCTCTGACGTCTTGCGGTGCCGTATGAGGCTTCGCCTTGCTTAAAGTCGGCTCGCTCTTTCTGTCTTCCACTCGCAAATTTATACCGCTACAGTTGACGCCAAGGCCACTCGATGAATCTTCTGAAGCCTGCTATCAGTCGAAGCCTGGATCTAGTGAAGGAGGGTTCAGGCTGCCGGGACGCTATACCAGGATTCTTCGTCTCTAGCGCTTTCTTTTAACAAGACTTTCCATGAGGCGTGTCAAGAGGCATGTGTTCATCCTTCTCATATCCACAGCGATTGTACTGATTAGGTCGAGTGGCGTGCTCTAAGATCTTGTCTTCAACCGTTGCCGTGAGTTCGGTTTCACCGCGTGAGTCGGCGGCGACCTTAGAGGCTGTAGTCAATCACCTCTTTCTGCCTCAGAAGTCGCAGGAGGGAACTTCTCCTAACCAGGAGTCAAAAGAGCACACCCTGATGGCCCGCTTATTACTCGAGTCTGCGAGTTCCTATGTCAAGCTGCTCGAAGATCATAGTGATATCCGGAATTCGGCCTTACGGATTCTGCAAGCAGTCAGGGAGCATGTCGATCCTCCGCTAGAGAAGTTTTGGCCTTAAGGGCAGATACCCTTGATGAAAAACGGTGGCAAGGCTCGAGATATGGTAGCTCATTCATGCCGTGGCGAAGGTCGCCGCTCTGGTTGGTCTCGCATGTCGCTCTACAGACGACGTGGCACACTCGAGATGAGTACAAGTGCCTCATCATGTACCATTTAGCGAGAGTACTGGAAGAGGCGTTGAAACGCCACTTCTCCTGTGACTCGCTATTTGTTATGCGAGCAAAGATTGCCCAGTAAGACATACAAATAGACGACGTTTTGCTCACCAGGAGAATGCGCTCGTCAAATTCGCAGAACTGTACCGGGACCAGAAGTATGTCTTATTTGTATGCAGGAATTGTCTCGTTGACTGTATAACCCCGATTCATAGGAACGCACAAGGTGTTGCAGAAGTCATCAACATGTCCCGGTCATTCATGTCTTCAACGGCAAAGGCCAAGACCGCGAAACTCAGTACGCATTTGACTGAAAGTCTTCTTGCACGCATATTGACTGCTGGATAATTCGACCACTCCTTGATTTCTTCACGACTATACCCGACAGTCAACATATCCAAATGGAAGTCCTGAAAAGCAACATCGACTGGGCGAAGAAGGAGAAGCGGATATTCCTCAAACACAGTCTTGAGACAAGATTAGTTGCACTGTTAGTCAATATGACATATTTTCTATATGCATGCGAATAGGCAACTCGAAGCACAACAGTACAAACCAGCCTTAGCTCTCATTGATTCACTCTTAACGGAGCTGAAACGGTTAGACGATAAGATGATTCTCACCGAGGTCCATCTGCTGGAACGTCGAGTATATCGAGGTGTTGGCAACTTGGCAAAGGCGAAGGTACAGCTCTTCAATTCATTCGTCTTCGACCTGGATTCACGGAATTTGTAGGCTGCCCTCACATCTGCTTGAACTGCCGCCAATTCGATATACTGCTCACCACACCTGCAAGCCCAACTTAATCTGCAATCGGGTATCCTACATGCAGAGGACAGTATGCGTGCAATCGTCCGGGCGCATCAGAAACGCAATTTGGCGGATTTCGAGAAAGCTCTGAAAGACTACCAGAAAGGTAAACATTCACTTCTTAATTGTTTCATTCCGACGAAACGCCTCGTCTAAACCTATTCCGCTACCTTTCAGAGCTTTCTTCTGACCCGACAATCCGAACCCATCTATCAGCACTCTACGACACCTTGCTCGAACAGAACCTTCTTCGAATCGTAGAGCCTTACTCGGTCGTCGAGGTCGAATATGTGGCTCAACAAGTTGGTCAAGGGCGACAAGCTGTCGAACTCGAGTATGTCTACGTTTGGAAGTGCTCTATTTGTTGTATTGCTGACAAGGTGGTAATAGACTTTCGCAAATGATCCTGGATAAGGTTTTCCATGGTGTCCTTGATCAGGGCCGTGGGTGTCTGCTCGTATTTGACAAACCACAGGAAGACGTACGTGAACAATGTCTATTTATCGTTTGTTTGCATATAGCTCATCGCTGGCTTTGCATTGTCGTTACCTTACAGAACACCTATGGAGCCGCCATTCAAACACTAGAACAAGTGGGCAAAGTTGTAGATTCGTTGTATGCCAAGGTGAGTTCTATCATTCGTCTTCTATCGTCACTCTCGGTTCACATGCGTGAATAGACGGTAAAGATTGCGTAGTCCTACCCGCATAGACGTTATATTGTATCCATATTATGGATTCTACATCTTCCCTTTCGAACTTTGGTTAGGTGTATGAACCGCATAAATGCTCCTCTATTTGCCTTTAGAGCCTGAAGTCTTTGATGGAAGTATCCAGACCTATCTGTCCACTGTCTATTCCGTGAAGGACAGCCTAGCTTTGCTAGTCTTAGAATTGGGCGTGTTTCTTTCAAGGTCACGCTGAAGTGCACTTCTGTGAACTAGGACAGCGAGTCGTATAAGAACAACTGTCAATGAAGAAGACTTGATCAGAGCCTCTACTAAATTTCAAAATTTCACGTATGCTTAGGTTTTCATATGCAGGTTGAGATACTATCTTCTGTGTGGTGGTTATAAGACTTAAAAAAAAGTCATTGCAACACGCAGCAGGCGGATAGTTGAAGTTACCGACCGAATCGGCGGGCGCTTCTGTTCACCTATCGATTGAACTTGGACCCACAACAGTGAAACTTATTATCTCTATGTTTCGAATGGGCTATCAATTCACCATTGCCACTCTAAGCAACTTTTTAGCGGAAAGTGGCCTTAATTCTCGTCATCAGGTTGTGCGATGCTGAAAGAGTGCTTTAGATCGATCATCACGTCGTCCTCGGTCATATTGAAAGGATTCAAGGAGCATTAGAATATTAATGGAAAACAAGGCGTCAAGTATAATCGTGTCAATCACTATGCAGTGTAACGCTGAAAACCACGAGGCACACAGTATACATCAGGAGAACCGCTTCAGCTGTCTTTTAAACCACAATGGGGAAAAAGCGCAAAACCAAGTCAACTCCCGCAGAAACTGTTACTATGCCTCGAACAATTGACGATCCTTTCCTGGCCGCTATAGATCATTTGTTCATGCCGCCGTACCTCCCCCAAGAGGCCCCTAACGAAACCACGCAGCGTTTGGTCAGTGTTACGATCGCCCAGATCAGTTTGGAAGCCGCGCAGTGCTATGCCCAACGTTTGTATGGTTTCGATGGACAGATCCGTTGGTCTCACATCGTCAAGATGATCGGACACGTTACCAAAAATGCCCGTAATTCTCTCGACAAGGAACAGATCCTACAGGATCTCACTAATATGGAGATTGGAGGTGAGTTCGCCTTCGAAGCCGGGGCATGCTTTCCTTCTAATTCAACCTCAACACATCTTAGATGTACTTGCGTTCCACATTGAAGCACAGAACGCTGGTCTGATCATACGCCGTAAGGCGACCACGGTTGTCTTTGAGGTCTTCGAGGTCTCTCCTAGGAATGCGGCGGTCATAGGTACCACAGGAAAGCTGATTTGCTCCTTCCCCGGCCCTGCCGTTCAAATTCCGGAACAGAAGTTTGTTGTCCGAACATTTCAAGAAGAGCTTTCCTCCTTTCTCGCACAGATGGATGTTGATATCTTGGACTCAGCGCCTACAACGAGGAAAGCCGGAAGTACTGTACACGAGGTTCGTGACACCGCGGATCCAATGTACATCTCACAGCTACTCGTTGGAATCCTTCGTGGGATGGGCTCCTCGGTGGACATACAGCGGATCACGAAACGGATTGGCGACGATGTGCTCTGGAAAGATGCGTACTTGCCATGGCGCCGAGCGCCGTTATGGCTCGTCATTCGGGTGGCGTTGCAGACAAGCCTAGTATCCCGAGAGGAATACAAGGAATTTATGGTCTTTCTGATGGCTAGGACATTGAAGGCTGCTGTAGAGAAGGGATATTCCAGCGAGCTCCTTTCCACAATGAGAGCGAAGGTCGCTCAGAGATTTTACAAACTCTCTGAGACACCTACGCTTCCATTTGTTGACACTGCCGTAGAGGGAGCTGTGGATACGGCCGGAAGATTGCTTCAAGAAAGATGGGATGAAGTACAACAACAGCAGGTGCAATCGCAGTCATGGGATTCAGCAAGTCTCGACTACAAGTCGGCGACAGTAATGACATTGCTGAACTCCGGCCCTTATATCGAACGGGCTTTGAGGCGTAACGTCAGCCCGCCTGTGCTTCGAGCATTCTCGCCTGCTGAACATGCCCGCCTCAGGGACATGTGTCAATTCAGTCCCTACAGCGATGGCGGGCTCACATCAGCATTTGATCGAAATCAATCTCTCGCGTTGATGGATTTCGAGGAGTCCGTTCAGACGCATTTGGATCGCTGGACGTCTGACAATCTGGACAATGATCAAGCCATAAGAATCCTATCCTCTTGTCTGGATCAGTATCATCAGCTTGCCCGATTGGAGTATAATAAGAACCCGGAAGAGGAATCTGTCATGATCCTCACCATCATGCAGCTTTGGGTTGCTCTGGATAAAATGGCAACTCATCGGTGTACTTTGCTTTTGGAGTTTTCACCCGAGATTCCACCAAAGTTCCTGAATCCTCTGCTCCTCAGGCGAAGCTCGTCGATCCGTCATGCCAATATTATCGAGCAATACCTTCATCGTCGGCACTCTGCAACTAAATCACATCGTCCCTCGATTTTTACTGATAACTTTACGGCATCGTCATTCGCTGTGTCATTCTTCAAAACTCGTTCAGAAATGGCGTCGATCAAGGCTCACATTGAATCTGTGGCGCGGAAAGCTCGAACTGCGAAAGAGAAAGAACTGGCAAAGCTCAATGACACGCACGCACGCCTTGTCTCTCGGGCAGAACAACTTAGTCACGAGAAAATGTGGGTGACTGATGATTGGACTGGGAAGACGCGTAAAGAGCACGTTGATACTTGCCAGAAATGTGAATTGGAGAAGCAAGCAAACAGCCTGTCGATTGCCGTCCACGAGTGGCCATTGCCTCGGGACCAATGCAAAGCGGAAATGGTTGTCTTTGAACTAGCTTGCCCGCTCGAGTTCCACATCTGGCGCGATGTCACATTCAAAATTCTTCGAGATATTGGTGTCGCATCGAGACCGACATCTACAACTGCCCACGTCATACTCGAAAGCTATGAAGATCTGCGCAAGTGGTCGCAAGGGAAGACAAAACGTGTGACCATCGCATCAACCACAAAGCGGTTCACTCAGTCACATTATAAGTCGTGCCGTATACCAACTACTGCATCTCGGGTGAGCGTCAACAATGGCTTGACGTACCGTCTTTTCGATACTGGAAACCGGATATGGACGGCAGGATCTTATCAACAGACAAGCCTAAAATCTTACGGTACATATCAAGCTCCTGACCGGAGTATCTATCTCTATCAGTGGCACGCACTGGAAACGACTACACATACTTCTAACGAAGTGCTAGCAACCCAAAATAACTGCCCGAGTACTATGAGCTTGCACGAACACGTCGCTTTTGGAACATTGCGAAGTGGTGGTCGCTTGCAATGGATGAACATTGCACGTGAGATGACTGCGAACGCGTTATCATTCGGTCGCGAGGAAATCCGTTTGCTCCTCATGCAGGCGGCATGTGAGCTCGGTCCTTCCGGGATTGGACTTGATGGCCATGTCACAGGAAGAGATTGGCACGTTGATTTGGAAGGCGACGGGTTCTGTGCCTCTTTACTGAGTTCACTAGAAGATATGCTGAACAGCGTTTCCTCGAATTGGAGTGAGTGTGTGACCGTAGGGACAATTGGTGCGTTAATTCTCATTTTTCGCTAACTAATGTTTACGACTGCGCCCGCTTTAGTGTCACTTACATCGCGTATCCTTGCGGCTCAGCAAGTGAACTCCCTCGTCGCTACTCAGGCGTATCAGCTACTGAACAACGCGGCTTGCGTGACATACAAATGGGTGCACGACTTAACGGCTCTTCTGCAAGCGACCGTTGAGGAATCACAAGTCCTCGAGTATGCTGAGCAACTATATGCGGTGGCAGTAACGTGCCGAAGTGCTTTTGATATCGATCCAGATCACCTACAATTTGTCCTTCGCACTCCAGAGTCTATTGCTATTGTGCTCCACTGTGCAATTGTGACACATGACAACCGACCTAATACCCCCACTCAAGCTTCGGCTCATCTTCAAAGGCTACTTGCACGCGATCGTCGTCTGTCTCACAGCCTCGAAGAGTTCTTGAATACTCATCTCCGGTTTACTACTGCCGGCCTCGACCTCGCTATTCGAGAGGTTTGGCTTGGCTACCATCGGGGCGGCTCACCATGGACTCAGGCAGAGGCGTCGAATACTCGTTGGTGGAGTTGTGCTGGTAGCGAGGGTTTCCCTCAGATACACTTCAATCTCCTGGATGGTATGTTACTCGTGAATGGCAAACCGCTTAGTCGACTGCCGAAGGCGATTGTTACACACCGGACCTTCCATCGGATTTTTGGACAGGTAAGTCAGTTGCGCACTTGACCGAATTTGTATTGATTCTGTTTGCAGCGAATACTGGACGTTGTTCCCGCAGCAGTTCCATCCATGGAATTCACAATCCGTGAGAGTTTTGGCGGATACCAGGTATTTTGATGACCAAGACAAATCTGTTCTTACATGAGCTGATGCAGTATTAGGTACACCTTGCAATCATACAAGATCATCTCGTGATACAATCCCAGAACCTGGACAATAATGAGACGTTGGAACTCATTCCTCATGCCATCCTTTCTGCTGATCTCCCAGAACCCCTCACACGCGACTATACACATTGGCTGAATCTCACAACTGGAGATATTGAGTTTCGTCCTCTGTCGGCGATGTGGCGGTCCAGCAAGGATAATTGGACTCTCAATTTTCTCCGGTCAAGAAGAATGGTTCTTCCCGGAGATTCAGCATCGACATATATGGTTGACATGTATAGCAATGTCTTTTCCAAGTTGTCACTATGTTTGCGGCCTTTGGACTCTCCACAGCATATCATCATCACGTATTCCGAGTCACCGTCATCCCAGGAAGTACTGGTCCGCCTCTCTCGATTCAATCTCTCGTTCTTTTTGAACAGCGCTGATCAACTGGAATCTCGGGAGCTTCGAGGAAAGGTCGTCGATGATAACCAGTCATCTGGGGCGATGTTTGGTTTGGAAAATCAGCTTATCCTGCATCCTGCTGATGTCACAGCTCGTATGCTACCTGGATCACGACAAATCATAATTCCTTGGGGAGAAGTCGAAGTGGCTCGTTCAGGTTCTTCCCATCATGTGTCAGTGCACGTCAACACAGGAGTCACCAACCGAGTTCCATATCATGTATTCTCAGTGAACAACAATCTGCGTTGCCTTACAGGGGCTGGAGGTTTGACAGGTTGGCTATACATGATCTACCTACATGCCGTTACAAGCCACTGTCTTCCGGATCCTCTTACAGGCCGTACCGGAACAGAGGAGGCACTGTATTGTTTAGAAAATGCTCGATCTTTCTCCTTCATGCACTTGGAAGTGACAGATGTTCTTCTGTTAAGAAAGATTTTTGAACTGACGCCACCACGAGCATACTACCCGGTGCATCTGCGGTCTATGCAAACTGTGCACTGGTCAAATGACCTGCCGTCTACGGCTCAGCACCATGAATTCTCTTCCAGAGTAGAAGCTATTCTGGCCCACTTCAAATGTTTCCAGGTATTCCATGGCGAAACAAACTCCCTGCAACTCACTGATACTCCGTGCGATCTTCTGCGACGTGCGGCCTGCCGGGACAATTCACGTTACACCAAGAATACAGAACCAGTCTTTACTTGGGAGGACACCTGCCACAAAAGCCGCGATGTACTCTCTGAAGGAGGTTCTGTTCGAGAACAGGTCTCCTTTCGGGTGTCCCGCTTCGTCCAGTATGACCGAGAGCAACTTGCACAATTCTCACAACCTTTGTGGGAGCGCATCTCCTCGTGGGGTCAGATCGGTGACCCACCAACTGCGGATACTATAAAGTCGCTCTCGTACACCAGGGTGTGGTTGTCCATCAACCTTGCAGGAAACTGGATGATACTCAATCATCTCTGTCATTCCACAAGTCTCAGTGATGAACATTGGAGGCACAAATTCGCCTTCAGCCTCCCAGCCATGGTGTTCGCTAACAAGCAACTTGAGTATGTGGCCCACGTTCTACTAGCTCTTGCTACCAATGATCGCGCTCGTACCATTGATGTACCAACGGCAACGTCATACCAGCTGACTGATGGGTTTGAACCGAATCGACAGACCACCCATACACTAATCAAGAGGACCACCCTGAGTCTCGACAGCACACCTGCGTCTCAGCTGGAGCGCTCTCAGAATGAGTCCGGACAACAATATAGCGCCAGGAAGACAAAGTACTATCGTGGTCAAACCGTTTCAGCTGTGGCAGAGTTGACTAGCATTTTGCTGTCGCAGCAATCCATGGCACAATTCAGACCAAGACCATCCAGCAACTCTGGCCAATGGTTAAATGTGTCTACAGCACTCTCTGCTGTTCGGGCGTATTTCAGGAGCTGCGCTAACAATACGCAACTCAAAGATTATCTCCATGCTCTTCAGATTGCGCTACGGTCTGCGGATGATGTTACAACAGTGATCGGGCAACATGAATTATCTGATTGTTATACCTTTGATCCGATGTACGAGGTACACCAAGTATGCCATCCTCCGTCCCTGAATGTGCTCTTTCATCGCCGACCCATGCGGTTAAGGAATGATGCCGAACCCCCCTGTGTATTTCAGTTTTCTCCCACCGGCACACATGTGTATTCAAAGACAACCGATACCAGGCAATTGACGCACCTCTTGGAAGATTTTCGGCGAAGCAATCCACACCCACTGCATAAGGCGTACGAAGATGACTTATGGACCAGCTGCGAGGCGTTCAATAGGAAAGCAGATTTTGTCCAGCCAATGCAGCTTCCAGAAATCTCCTCATTGGAACAGTATCTTGATGCATGTAGTACGCGATGCAGCAGTATCTTGGCTCAGATGCAGGAGGCGTTATCGGGCCGCCACCTCCATGCAGATGTCCTCCTGAAATGCAAGTTTTGGACAGATCTTTCTCCTCGGTCGCTCTTGCAACAGCTGAACTTGAAGAATCGACAGTCCCTGTCCCTTGCATGGCGTGATACCCTCACGAGCTATGCTCATTCTATGATTGAACTGCAACGAGCGCAACGGCTCATAGGATTCCATCTACAAGGGAAGCTAGATGATTTTACCAAAGAAGCCGAGAACCACATTTTCGACAGAAATAATGCACGGTGCCATCCGGACTGGCTTCTCATACAGGTATGTCTCTGTGTATATGATTGATGTATCTTCGCGGTACTGACTGGATATTCAGATCGAGAGCAACTTCTTTGTGAGGCCTTTGCAAAAGGAAGTCGCGCACGAAATGACAGCGCCGCAATCGGGAGAGAATTCCGTCCTCCAATTGAACATGGGCGAGGGCAAATCGTCCGTCATTGTACCTATTGTGGCATTGACACTTGCGAATGGCGAGAAACTCGTGCAGATCATCGTACTCAAGGCACTGTCAAGACAGATGTTTCAGCTTCTCGTAGAACGCCTCACGGGCCTTTGTGACCGGCGAGTCCTATATATGCCATTTTCTCGAAACCTGAAGGTGGACGTTGCTCACGTCAATCAAATACATAGCCTGTACGTGCAGTGCATGAAGGAAGGAGGTGTCTAGTCATACAACCGGAGCACATTCTCTCCTTCAAGTTGATTGGTATTGACCACATGACATCAACCCTTCCAGGAAAGACTGGCCTGACCGGCGCACTACAATCCTGGATGAGAGTGATGAAATCCTGCATGTGCGTTATCAGCTTCTTTACACGATCGGGCAGCAACAGCCGATCGAGGACCATCCAGATCGATGGCGCACAATACAGCATGTATTGCACCTGGTCCATAAACATGCTCCTGCTTTGAAACAACGGTGGCCAGACGAAGTCGAAGTGGACATGGATGGAAGAGGCACCTTCCCGACCATTCGCATCTTCGGTATTTCAGCCGGAGTAGAACTCACTCGCATGATTACCGAAGACGTCATGAAGAACACCATCCCAGGGTTGGTATTCGCTGTTGCACCTGCAGGTCTGCGTCTTCTTGCCCGCAGCTTTATCATCGACAAGGACATACGCATCAGTGACTATGCTCTACTGAAAGGCTTTTTCAGTAGGATCGGGAGCTGGACAACCCTACTTCTACTTCGGGGCTTGTTGGCTGGCGGTATTTTGCAGTATGCGTTAGCGGAACGTCGCTGGAGAGTTGACTATGGGCACGACTTTCAACGGTCTTTACTAGCAGTACCTTACCGTGCCAAGGTATGTTTGTTCAGGAACAATATGGCATAAATGATTGAGTCTAAGTTATGCCTGGCAGGATGTTCCAAGTCTCCGTGCAGAGTTCGGTCATCCTGACGTCGCATTGGTGCTAACCTGCTTGAGCTATTATTACGCCGGTCTCACTTCAACCCAACTCCGACAATGCTTTGAGCTCCTGTATAAACTCGACAACCCACCTCTTGAGTACGCGTCGTGGGCACGCCAAGGTCATCAAATTCCAGACTCCCTTCAGAGACTGTCCGGAGTTAATCCTGACGACGCGCAGCAATTCACTCGCATGATTGCTCCTCTTTTCGCAAACAACGCAGCGGTCGCAGATTTCTTCCTGTCGCAAGTAGTTTTCCCGAAGGAAGCAAAGGAATTCCCCTACAAACTCGCTACCTCCAGCTGGGATCTTTGCGAAAGAAGCACGCATGTTACAACGGGTTTTAGCGGAACCAACGACAATCGGTTCTTATTGCCTACCAGCATAGCTCAGAATGACCCTGCTAATCAGCTCAGTACAAATGCACAGGTATTGGCGTACCTTCTACGGCCAGAGAACTCCACCTATGTTTGTCTCAAAGGGAGAAATGGCGAACCTTACTCGGCGCGTGAATTCCTGCAAGTACTGAATACGGAATACTCTGCAGTGCGGATCTTGTTGGATGTTGGTGCACAGATGCTGGAGTTTGACAACAGAAGCCTTGTCCAAAACTGGCTAGTCCTGCGCTCAGACGTATCAGCAGCTGTGTTCTTTAGTGAGTCGGATGCACTCACAGTATTGACACGGGACGGGAGAGAGGAGCCATTCCAATCGTCTGCCTTCAAGGATCAATTGGACGATTGTATTGTTTACCTAGACGACGCTCACACACGTGGAACAGATCTCAAATTACCTCGAGATGCCCGAGCAGCAGTCACTCTCGGACCTAAGATGACAAAGGACCGTCTCCTTCAAGGTATGAATGTAGTACCTAATCTTGAACTCGATTACTGAGATTTTGCATCAAGGTTGTATGCGAATGCGAAAACTCGGTCACGGCCAATCATTAATGTTTTGTGCACCTCCAGAGGTCGATCGTCGGATCAGGAAAGCTAGTAAGCAACCTGACAATCATCCTGGCGTTGCAAATGTCCTGCAATGGACTATGATGGAGACCCTGAACGACATCGAGCATCACATTCCGCAATGGGCACAGCAAGGTGTCGATCATGACCGACGTCAAAGAGCTTATGAGGAATATTCTGTCTCGCGAGATGTGGGCAGCTTGAGGAATGCTTGGAGGCGGCCGGAAGCGAAGACACTGGAGGAGCTGTACGGCATTAAGGGGAATAGTGCTTCGACCCTGGATAGTGACCATCCGACGTTCCAAATACCTGCTATCCGTGAAAGATTGGAATCTCTCGGATTTACCACACTTTCTGACACCAGTATGAATGAAGAACAGGAGCGCGAAGTCAATCACGAATTGGAACTCGAACGTGAGGTCGAGCGTCCACCCAGAGTCGAACCTGCATTGCACCGTTTGCATGCTGACGTCGTCCAATTCGTCGAATCTGGCTCAATACCACATCAGTCTCCACAATTTGTCCTAGTCTCGAGACTGTTCCCGTTCACACTCCCCGCATGGTCTGACAAGCTCTACGTTACCCGAGATTTCGTCCGAACAGTTGACGGTTTCTCAAGTGAACTCCACGACTACATGCGCCCCGTCAACTGGGTGGTGTCTGCATCAGCAAACGGCAACCAAGTGTTCGTGCTAATGAGCCCCTACGAGATCAACAAACTTCTTCCCAGTATTCGAGTTTCAAATGCGGTTCATCTCCACATCTATACGTCTCGGGTCACAGAGTGGATGAAACCTCGTTCAGACCTCTCCTTATACACCGTCCCTAGAATTCAAGCAAGAACTGTCAACATTCCATTGCAAATCCAGGTGCAGCTCAACTTGTTCGCCGGACAGCTATACGTCGATGACGATGGGATGTACAAGGAAGTTGAACGTTTGCTCAATATCCGGCGGATGGAAATTGATGGACAAGCGGAGATCAAATGCGAGCAGCAGATACTGGACGCGTTCAAGAAGTTGGTAAGCTTGAGAAGGAAGGGAATGGGCTATATGGCAACACACATGGGGAAGATCCTACATTTTCAACCGCTGACCGACGAAGATTTTTCTTAGAAGCTTGAAGTATCTGCTGAGCGCTGAAAGGTTACCAGGTTAAGGTCTTGTATAGACATCATTCACGTTCGTTCTCACCATTACTAGAAATACCAACGTCGAAAGTCAATCCATTCTTGTTTCTGAATCTACAGTGAATATTTCTTGCTTTCAATCTGTATAATCTGTTGTAACATACGCACTTGAATCTCTTACCGCGTTGACTGTTTATCGGGACCTTGACAGACTTGAAGGCGACAAAAGGTCTACAGGAAAACATTGTAACTTAGCACGTTCGATGTGAACTGCCAGAGAGGACCGAGTGGGCCGGCATACGGGCCGAGCCAGGACCACCAAACAGTAAGTAGTTCTGACCGTACCTCCTGGAGACTCTTCATGTAGAGTGACAGCACCCTATGGAGAGTATCTTGTCTCTGTCGCACCTTAAGATACAAGGTGTGTATATTTTTTTTGCTCGAAAGAACTCTCCTGCTGCTGATACTTTAAATACAGGACACTCGACTGAGTGGGTGTCCAGCGCCAGGTTTGATATCCACCACTGGCAACGTATTGCACGCGTGCAACCTGCTCACTCTTGCAGAAAATTTCTTGACGGCGAATGTATCGAAGAGTGTCGTGATATACGCACTCTGACGAAGTTGGCTCTTCATGCCACTGCCTGGTGGGCTCGCCTCAAGGGCGCGTTTACCTTAGATATATTCCCAGAGCACTTTTACGAGTAACGGTAAGCACAAACGCACAAGGCTTGAGAGGATTCGGTTCGATGCTACAGAGTGTGTCTACTTACAGACTACCAGAACCGACTGCTCTTACCTATGTTTTTTGTCCCCAATTTATTGTCGTCCCCGAGGGCCGCGCCCTATGTTAGACAATACAAACAACTATTCAAGTTCTATGAACTCACAGGGGGAATCCTACCTATCTTGGAACATCGTTAGTAGCCTGGACCCGTCGCCTTCGTTGCAACGGACCCAGGTTCTCTACAGGTACTAGTAATTGTACCAAGTGTTTTTTTTGGGACGCGTGAGGATATATTCTATTTTTCTGCTCTGGAATATTTATCAGCTAACCGGTAGCGTTCCAGACTACGCAAAGAGAACTCGAACGTCCTTACTATATGCAGGATACAATAGTCACTATTCGCTGATAGCTTCCATGAATCAGCTCGATCACAAGCAACTATCTGTGCCCGATAATACCGATCCTTGAAAAGGGCCAGAACTCCGCACTAATGGTGATAGATTCGCACTTATCCTATCTCTTGGGTCCTCTGGATCTTCTGGCGAGACCAAGATCACAGCTGTCTACCCTCCCCGAGAACTGATGCAATTTTGCATGTTATTGTTTCGGACCCCCGAACCTCTTCCAGCCCTTAGGACAATGAGGATGAATCTCATCATTTCCCATTCAGATCTTCGAATGAAGATTGAAATTTGTTCGAGGGAGCGGACGGTCGGGGTATACAGAGGTTCGTTGTTGAAATATATTTGTGGGACATGACTGAGCTCGTTGATTATAGCGACATCTGTCAACTTACACTAGACATATTTATAGGATCTACCCCACAGGTACACGAAGAAGGTCACCTATTTCATACACCCTCTTCGCTGCGCAACCAACGCTTTTCACTCGTTAATTTCCGTTGGCGCGTTTCTCGATGCTCGAAGTACTCTTAAGTCCGCTCATGCCGACATATTCTAGACCGTCGTCTTTGAATAGATGATATCGTGCGTTCAGACTTCGCGTGGCGTAGGCTTTTCTCCCATCTCATCGCTACCGAGTTGCTGAGATCTAATAACTGTTACTAAATGGACCAGCTTCTCGTCTTCATCATGGGCCATTGCTACTATTGGGTGCCTTATGACAAGTCCTGTATGACGCTCTTAAATTGGAGTCTGGACCGCTGGTACGATCCTTGCTTTTGGACATCCAATCACGTCGATTGGCTGGTCGATCATTAGATCTAACTGTCAGGGCGTCCGAGTCTAATCCGGGAAATCTGGCCACCGGGTACCCTACATTCTTGCGCAAGAACGTCGGACAAAGTATCGTGGAGTTGGCGACTGTGCATGAAGTCAGAGACTCTCACAGTCTACTTCCTGGCATGCATGTCGTTGATTCTGGGGCACTCTCACAAAATGTGTCAGTGTTTGACAGAAGTCGGACCGAGTTTGCAAGCGTTGGGGGGTTCAGTTAGACGAAGGTGGCACTTCTCTGAATGATAAGAGTGGAGCTGTCAGAACTTCGGTACCATTGTAGAAGAGGGCAGTTTCGATTCCCAGATTGCATGAGTGAACGTATGCGATACACGTTCTCTATTGTACAGCGGAGAGCGATAGGGAGAGCTATGTACATAGTGCGATCCAAGCAGCGAATTGAAGCAGGGACTCTCAGCAAAGGGAGATGGATCGGGGTCTAGGCATGCATAGACCGAGTGCCTGGGATTCGAGACCAAGAATGGCGTTAGAGGGCAGAAAGCGATCAGAGAGCGACGGGAGAGGCTGAGATTCGAGACTTTCGGGCGGAGAAAGGCTGGAACGGAAGCATGCGATCTAGACTTTTCTCATCCATGTTATACGAAACGTTTCGTCTTGAGCAAGAGTTAGGTCGAATGGCTGAGAGTGAGATTCATACTGTACGCGTTGGCGAGAAAGAGGGCATATTTGAGAGGGCAGAGAGATGGATGGCGGATAGCAAGCGGAAGGAGGAGCCGATGAGAATAGGGTTAGACCGATAAAGACATGTGGTGTTGCACCTTTCCTCCGTCCGTCCACGAATTGCGACCATTCACGATTCACGACGAGAGGTTGTTGCTTCAGAGCCACGTCCGATTTGTTTTTTCATCTCCAACACGGCTTTAACGTCGGTTGTTTCACCAAACGGGCTACATTCTGGACCCTGCGCATGCCACCATGGACCATTCCAGTCGCTACTCTTCCTCCTCATCTCAACAACGCCTTTTTCAATCCCAACAACTCCCTCCGCCTCATCAGCTTCCTTCCTACGCAGCCTCCTTCTCTCGCTCAAATGTCCTTCCCCCGATATCCCAGATTCCATCCTCGGGAAGATATCCGCCACCGTCATACTCGCATCCTTCCTTGAGCAATACAGCGCCTGCTCCCGTTCTTCCCGGCTCTTCACACCTTCCCTTTTCTACCCACAGAACCTCAAGCTCGAGAGATGAACTTCCCCAGATCTCCCCTCCCCTGCGCCATTCCGATTCACGATCCAGCTTCCGCGACCGCGTCGAGTCTCCTCGCGAGTCGCACCATCCGCGACAGCCCCCACCCCAGTCCGAACCAGTACAGATGAAGCAGGAGGTGGACGATAACATGCCCGCCACCAGTGACTTTGTCAAGAAGCTTTACAAGTGCGTTCTTGCTTACTCGCTCCCTGTATGCGTACTGATCTGTCCTAGAATGCTCGAAGACAAGTCCTTTTCGCATGTCGTCTGCTGGGGTCCTCAGGGCGACAACTTTGTGGTCAAGGACATGAACGACTTCACCAAGACCATTCTTCCACGCATGTTCAAGCACTCCAATTTTGCGTCCTTTGTTCGTCAGCTTAACAAGTATGACTTTCACAAGGTCAAGAACACTGATGACAACCAGTACGGCGAACATGTATGTCTTTTTACAACTCCATTCTCACCTTTAGAGCTCACGCTTTGCAGAGCTGGACGTTCAAGCACCCCGACTTCCGTGCCGATCGACGCGATGCTCTGGAAAACATCAAGCGCAAAGTCCCCGCCGCACGCAAGTCCACCGGTAGTGTTGCTGCTCGCGGTGCCAACTCGCCTACACCATCTGCGCCGAGTGCTTCAGTAGATGCCATACAAGCCCAGATGGATCGCATGCAGAGGACGCAAGACGAGATGGCTACCCATATAAGCAACCTCGAACGAAATTACCAAAACGTGCTCAACGAGATGGTCAACTTTCAGAGGAATATGGCACAGCAGGACGGGTTGATGCAGAACCTTATTCAATACTTTTTGCAACTGGAAAACGGTAATTACTAGTTTTTTATATTTCACCCGAAATCCATCTGTCGCGTCGGCTCTTGTGATTTGTTCGCTAATTCTGCTTCAGGACGAACGAAAGCGGAGGACCTCTCATCACATGCAACTCAACAAGGCTTTGCGTCCGACCCCAACCCCTTCCTCCCCGTCACAGAGGCCCAAAGAATCATGGGCGGCGCGTATCCCGACGCCGACGACCTTGCGCGTGCTTCCCTAGCTCAGATGAACGAAATATCCAGACGCGCTGAAGTGGCCGGAATGACATTCTCTACTGAGCCCCAGCCGAGTCAGAACCACATGAACGGTTCTGCGCCCAGTTCATCGAGGCAGAATGGGAACGCGGAGGGAAGACCATCGAGTAGTATGGGTAGAATCATGGAAGCTGCGATAGGACTTTTACAAACTGACGACACGCCTGTCCGACCCATGAGTCGACAAGATGCACTTGCGAGGATCGAAGAGTTGACTCGGAACCGACCTGCCTCCGCACAAGGTCTTGCGCAGCCTCCTCAGCCTGCTCCAGATATCGGACCATCCAATACAGCATACGAAAACGAGACGTTTGGTCATATACTCAACCCCATTGAACCCCCAGCGCAGCCGCAACCCTCTCCGAGCGAGGTCCATCCGGATTTACGATATGGCGTACCTATGAGCCATGGTTCACTCTCGCATGAGGGTTTGCAGGTGTTCACTGTCGGACATCTGATGCCCAAGTCGAATATTGAAGACGCTAACGGGAACTGGAGTTTCGACCCGAACTCGTTGAACGCCATGGTTATGCCTACGCCACAAGGTATGGGCGGGGACCCCCCACAAGAAAGTGAACGCCAGACCCAAAATCCGCTCTCCATCGCCGAACTCACTTCACCTACGCCTTCACCCTCACCCTCACCTTCGTCTTCACGAACTGCTTCAACCGGACGTCCTGGAAGCGCGCAGACATTACGTGTCAGGCGTAGTACATACGTTCCTGGATGGGCTGTTCCCCCTAGAGTGTTGCTTGTGGATGATGATGTGGTTAGCAGAAAGTTGAGTAGTAAGTTCTTGCAGATCTTTGGGTGTACGATCGACGTTGCTGTCGATGGTGTTGGCGCGGTTGAGAGGATGAATTTGGAGCGGTATGATTTGGTGCTTATGGTGCGTTTCCGTCTGCTTCCTTTGCGGCTTCTTTTCTTTATTGACCTGGAATCGTTGTATATATAGGATATCGTAATGCCGAAGCTGGACGGTGTATCAGCTACATCGTTGATTCGACGGTTCGACCATATGACACCTATCATCTCGATGACTTCGAATTCCAGGCCGGCAGAGATCCTCAAGTACTACTCATCGGGCATGAACGATATTCTGCCCAAGCCGTTCACCAAGGACGGTCTTTTCGATATGCTCGAGGTTCGCATGTCGCGCTACTCGTAATGACACACACACTATATTCACTCATACATATCTTTACAGAAACATCTCATGCACCTTAAAGTCATCCAAACCATGTCCAAAGTCCCTCGCTCAATCGGCGTACCACCACTCTCCGACGCGTCTTTCGACCAGGCGCTTGCAGTCCAAGCATCCACCATGGTATCCTCCCTTGATCCTTCCTCGTCTACCTCCACAGCCGGCTCATCCTCAACGAACCTCACCAACCCGTCCAACGTCATGAACGCCGGCGGATTCTCGTTCTCATTAGGGGACGATGATGGGAAGATTAACCCGTTGGCGGGTATGGGTCTGACGGATGAACAGTATTCGATGATCCTTCAAAACCTGGTTAGTGGCGAGACTTTCATGGGTATCGGAAGTTCGTTGGATGGGATGGGTATGGGTGCTATGGGCATGGGTATGAATGGTATGGGTATGGCCGGTGGAATGACTGGTATGGGTGTCGGTGTCGGTGTTGGGATGAGCATGGGTGGGGATGGGTTGAAGAGAGGATTAGATGATGTTGGTGATGGAAGGGATGGGAAGAGGGGGAGGTTTGAAGTGATCGAGTAAGTTGATCAGATCGTACGTCGTCACAACCCTCGGCCAGGCCTCTACGTTCTCTCCCTACAATATATCCATAAAGTTTCGATTTGTACAAACTGAACTCTTGTATACCTACGATACATTTCGTTTTACATCTGCCCTTGTTTCTCTTCCGCCTCTCTTTCTTTCTCTTCATCTCTCTTCTTAACGCCACCTTCAGCTTTCTCCTCACCATCATGCTCAGACCTCAATACTTGTAGCATTTTCGATAACATTTCTCCTCGGTGACTACATAACCATGCCACATTCATACCTACTCATACTAACGCCCATGTTCTATGATCCCCAATTTCCCCTTTCAACTTACCTCTTTTACCCCTCGTTTTTCGTCCCTTATCTACCCTCAAGTTTATATTCCTTTTCTTCTCGCTTTTTTGCTTTAATGACTCTTGACTTTCTCACAAGCTACATACGAATTTTTTGCATTGAGTACTACTAGCAGTCGGTCACACTTATGTATCGAGTACGAGTATACGGTGTATTTGTACGCTTTTCGCTCGCGATTGTTTTGTCATAAGCGATTTTAGTATAATACTACTTATTTCTGATTCTTTGGAGAGTGTGTTGCAGCGAGAAGTTGTGTAGGAGGTAAGTACTAGTAGTGAAGCTTGACGTGACGAAGTGAAGGTCCGCATAGCCGCTGTCCTTGAAAGTCTTCAACGACAAGCCCATGCGCATGTCTGACTTGGGTGATGTTCGTCGTTCGACAGACGCTCCTGTAGTTTACTTATATCTCTACTAACTCTCCTCTGAGACTGAGAAAGATAGCTAGCATTCTTAGAACCATATTGTTCGATACGTACAGAAGGAACCGAGGGGCGATATCAAGAGGAAGAAAAAAATGAAACAGAGAATACGGGGTAAAAACAGGGCTCAGAGCTTCTCGTGTCTAGGATTTCAATGATATGGCTAGTGAAAATCGGCTTCAGATAAGGGGTGGAAGTGGAGTATCTTCCCGATATGCGTCCCTGAGTAACCCATCGCCTTTCGTCTCAAGCTTACCAAACGCTTGACTATGTCCACTGGCAATGCACCTTCATCACTTTGGTTTCCGTCGATCCCAAGCAAGCGTTTGGTTTCATCATACATCTCCCTGCCATCAACGTACAGCTGACCGGCCCAAATGCCGAGTTGAGCCTGGATTTGCACGGAGGGAGGTTCCACCACAGGCATTGATGGTATCGTGTAAAAGGTGAGATTGGAGAAGGAACGCATAGCTTTCGTCACACGAGGAGAGTAAATATGCAATCGAACAGCTTTGCTTTGACGTATCATAGGGAGAAGATGATTGACCTCGAAGGGACTCATCACGACAAAGACGGGGGAGCTCATGCCATCGTTGCCGGCAGAGATGATCCAGTTCACGGGTCGCATGTAGTCGTTGATACGAGGGTCCTGAGGGGCTGGTACGATGGTGCGAATAAAGTCGCAAGTCAAAAAGATACTATTGCGAGACCATTTCGAGAGTGTTTCTTGAGGCGGGAACATGCGCACAATGGTGATGAACTGGTCGGAAGAGTCTGGTATCGACCCAGATCGCACAAACTGTCGTACATCTCGATGTACTTGATGTTTCGCTGGCGTCACCTTTGGTGGACGCTCGACCTCACGTTCCTGTTCCAGTTCTTGGCTAACTTCGCGCTCTTGCTCTTCGCTCATACCGGAATTGGAGAGTGACGTTACACCGAGCGATCTCAAATGTTCGCCAATGACAGTGTTCTGGAACGCAGGGTGTTCCGTATTCGAAGTAGATGTCTTGCGGCCATAGAGCTCTTCCAGAGATTTGGCCTCTTTTTGTACCCAAGCATCTCTGAGTGTGGCAACATCTCCCGTCATGGAGTATTCCTCGCGCGCAAATACTCGTTCAGCGTGGTCTAATCCTTGTTGAGCCCATTGTGGAAGGTGGTGTTCGATATCGGCAAGCGTTTCCTGAATGGTCCAGCGTAGAATATTCGCGACTTCGATGGGGACGTCATGCTGAAGTTCATTGACTTCACGAATGCGACGGTCAACTTCCGGCGGTGCACAGAACATGACAGATTGTCCATGACCCAACTTTCGCATTCGCATACACCCTGTGAAGAAAATTAGAAGTTGTTAGATATACGTCATCTCATATGGATCTCACCTTGTAGCAGTCGATCTTTCGTGACTTTCGGCCCTAATGTCACTATGGCTCGAGCATCGTGAGGAAGTTTGAGATCTGTGCCCCGGGTGTGAGCATCGTCCAGGTACACGATACACTCGTCGAGTTGCTGCTGGAAGGGGGAACTATGCAAAGGAATGACCCTTCCATCTTGCGTAAGAACCGTGAGGTCATCTAACTCGCTGAAGAAAACACCCGCGGGTATCTCTGGGCGCAGAGACAACCAGGCCCCCACGAGACTGTAGTTGCTGTACTCGAGCATCTGGGCCCCAACATCCAAAAGAATCCGTACTCCGGGATAATCCCTCGTCAAGAAACTTAAGAAATTCTGAGTCGAATGTGATGGCATGTCATGTTCTTGTAGAGGCACATAGGTGCTATTCTCCGGCTGCAGAAGAAATTGAATATTTCGAGCATTGGTGCTTTCCTGATCAGGCCGGTTGAGCTGCGAGATGGAAGAGGGAAGCAAGAATTGGTTATCGTTTGTTCCGCTAAAGCCTGTTGTGACATGCTTCTTCTTTTCAACGAGATCCCAGCTGGAGGTAGAGAGCTTGTGCGGAAATTCTTTGGCTTCCTTCGGGAACACCACTTGGGACATGTAGAAGTTCGCTACGGCAGAATTCTTAGAGAACAAGGCCACAAGCTCTTGGAATTGTTCTGCGTCATCGAGATTTACGCCACGTAGGGTTCTCAAGGATTCGTGGATGTCGCCATGTTCTTGCGTCCATTTTTCATATTCACGATCAGGATTGTCCTGCTTTGATAGAAGCTCGAAACATTGACGGAGCTGATCTGA
Organism: Somion occarium; assembly: GCA_964035595.1. Taxonomy (NCBI): domain Eukaryota; kingdom Fungi; phylum Basidiomycota; class Agaricomycetes; order Polyporales; family Cerrenaceae; genus Somion; species Somion occarium. The sequence goes on from OZ037946.1 coordinate 3,267,461, forward strand.
ATCCAGTCCCGCATAGTAGTAGCTCAAGCAAGTGAGTACGATTGCGACATCAGGATGTCCGAACTCAGCGCGGAGGCTTGGGACATCCTATACAATGTAGACTGCGTAAATTCAGAATGCCAAAATGTCACACACTGACGTACCTTAGCACGGTAAGGAACGGCTAAAAGGGACCGACGAAAGTCATGTCCGTAGTCAACCTTCCAGCGACGCTCTGACAGAGCATACCGCAAAATCCCGGCACCACATGCCAGTAAGCCACGGAGTAAAAGCAGCCCGGACCAAGTCGTCCGATTACTAGCATTGAGAGAGGCGTATTCCTCTTCAGTGAGATCCCGGGTGCCTCTGATGAAGTCGCGAAGAAGATCACGCATGGGTTCAGATTGAATGAGACCGAATGAAGCACTGGGGACTTCAATCTCATTGTTCAACACGTCTTTACAGATCAAACAACTGAGTTTTTGGCTGGCGTGCGAACCGAAGATGCGAATCATTGGAAACGTTCCTGCTCCTTGCATGAACACCTCCACTTCATCGGGATATTGTTCATGTAGCCTCGTTGCGTGCTTGCGAGTGAGAGACAAAACCCATTGGATAGTCTCCCACCTGTCCGGGTGATTCTCGATAGACTGCTGGTGACCCATTGTATAGATGAGTTGATAGCGAACATGCAATAGCTCATCGCTTTCGTCCAAGATATCACGGCTGTTTTCGTTCAGCCAATCTTGAGTCCGGTGTAGAGCGAGGGCTGCATTGTCTCCGGCTTCCGTCGAGGTAAGGAGATCTACCGACATCAGCTTCAGAGAAAGAATGTGCTCGGGCTGGATTAGGAGAATCCCGTATTGACTGAGGCACTGCTCATACAGATCTTGCATCTGCTGAATTTCCTTGACACCCATACGAAGGCTACGGGAAAATGGCATGTAGAATATTCGTCGATTGCAGAGCCCTGATAGACGTTCGACAAGAAGCCGGTGCATTTGTCTTGCCAATGGCTTCAGTATAACAACCCGCACGAGTGTATTGCCGTGTGCCAGTGTTGATGCTACGATGGGAAGGATGACTGATGACTTGCCCTCACCCATGTTCAGTTGAAGCGAAGTGCTATTTCCCGACTCAGGTGCAATCATTTCATGCGCAATTTCGGTCTGCTCAGGTCTCATGAGAAAGTTGCCTTCCACCTGCATTCGTCATCAGCACCAACGTTGTTTATACCGAAAGGGTCGGAAATTCGCGTACCTGTATCAAGAGCCATTCTGGATTGCGAACGGCTTCATTTGTATCAAAGTTAGAGTTCTGTGACTCCTTCATGAATTCGATCTCCATATTCTGAAAATGATACGCCAGGAGTCGTTGCGAACGTTGCAGTTCAGCCAGAATCTGAGCTACATTGATGATACTTTGACGCCATTCGGGCGACAGAATATCTTGGTCCTGCGCATACCTATTGATGCACTTCAGCAGCGACCGGATCGTGACTTGAGGCCAGAGACAAGATTCACGAAGAACGTGGTCATGCAAGCCGACTGGAGCTAAGCACGCCTCCAAACTACGTAATCTGTGGTTGAGTCGACCTGCGCAAACTTGAACGTAATCCCGAAGTGTCAATGACGCCTTCCGGCCACTCGAAGCAAGCGCGGTTGTGCTGGAGTGCAAACCATCTACATAGCGCCTCTGCAGAAGACCATTATCGCCTCGTGAAAGACTCTCTAGCAAATGCTGGAGTCCCCCGGTTTTGGCTGCGTTGTGATGACCAGCCCACTGGAAAGTTGGGAACTGGGATGCAGGTAGTTCGAGGAGATCTGCTGTTGGGGAATTCTTTTGAAGTATGCTCTTGAGCGTCGGAAGTTGCCCCAAGACTTGTACGGAGGTTCGATTCGGCAGAAAGGCACAATCTTGGTCATTAGGCTCCAGGAGATCGACATCTGCACGTGAAAGACCATCCAAAGCATATATGTCGCGGTCCAAGCCCTCAACATACTCCTTGAACTGGTTGTTTTCTGAGCAATGGACGAAATACCTCTGTACACTTGATGTGGCCGCACCGACATCCAACCAGGAGGAATTTCCAGGTGAGCTTGAGAGTGACACGCTCGGCCACTGTGCCAGCAGGCAGGTCGTGAAGTGTTCAACAGCCGCAGTGGTGTTGTTGTCAAACATCCTCCTTTGTCTCTCAGAGAGACTCCGATCATCCTCCCGGGGTCCCCTGGTGAGACGGAATGCCGGAGTATTTTGGAAAGGTAGAACCGCGTCCTTGACTAATTCTCGAACACAGTCTCTGTTGGGGCTAAAACGATAGTGGAGATCGTACGAAGACATTGGCGGTATACTTCGTTGACAAGCCGTTTGGCTCATTGAAAGTGTAACGAGAATTGGAACGAAGGGTAGAAGTGTACTGTTGCCAAACACCATTGCAGCCAAACTGAATGCAAGCTGGTACCGACGGCGAGATGTCGAAGCGTCTCTGAAACGACAAAGCCTGAGCAATGTGATCCAGCCCTCAGCAAGCTTGATGGAAAGCCAGTTTCTATTGTAAGAAAGAGACGCAAGTTCGTAACCTTCCTGTTCTAGGCCGATCATTCCCCAGGAGGAAATGCTATCCCAAATCGATTGCGAGCAGTGTATCAGGGTGTCCGTGTTGCGTTGAGTCAATCGAGCGGTAGAGAAAACAAAACTCTTCTGCCGCGCGTAATGTTCATGAACCATATCCTGAACATTGTGGCCAGAAGTCTCGAGTACGTGATCGCGATAATAAACCTTGCTACGGTGCGAAGCACGCCGATGAAGGTCGCTATCCTCCATGTTAAGTGGCTTGCGACATGACGGACGGTCGTAGAACATATCGAATTTGGCAAAATGCGAAAGAATGTCATGAACTTTGATTCTGAATGCTTGATTTTGACAAAGCGAAGGCAGAGCGTCGTGCCAACCAACGGTCTGCATCATCCGGCTACCTGTGGGGTGATATTCACGGGAGGGCGTGAGCTTGGCAATGCTAGAAAGGATCTCATTGTCAGACTCATCCAACCGTATCGCGGAATATGACCGAGCACTGCTCAAGGCGTAGAGGGCTTCTTCAGTTCCCGTTTGTCCAGTGAGTGGATCAGCTAAACAATGGCTCGTCACTGAATGAAGGTATATCAGATAGAACCAGCTCGTCAAACTCCCCGTTCCACAGAGACGGCCAAGATCCTCGTCTATGGTGAATATGTGATAAGACATGTGTGGATCAACTCCCGTGTTGATGGAGACCAAGACGTGTATGGGACGAGTTGTGATAACCACATCGCCCATGGGGACGATGACTCGACGAGAACCATGCTGATCACGAGTTTGTTCATTCTTATTGCGTAACACTAGTTGGTTGCGTAATCCAAACATAGTGCCAGATGATTGATTTTCATCAATGACCTTTCCACGCAAATCTCGAGATTCCAGTCGGTGGCCACTGTTGACGAAAAACGAAAGCTTGTATCGCGGGAGCTCGACAGCCACAACAGGATCACCCGAAGGAGTATAGGTAGCGATGATATGTCTTTGTGAGTCAAGCGGGCGCAATGAGATTTCGGCCATATGGAATGCAGGGCTATGCAAGTCAATCAAATGCGAGCCCCCCAAAGAGCACCCAAGCACCATCCTCCGAGGCGCCTCCTTGTAGTAAAGTCTCCATATGTCCTCCTGTGGCTTCCACATGCTCGTCAGAGGTCGAAACTCCATGATACCAGTATTGAGGTTGAGCCAATGAGAATATTCGGGAATGAGGACATTGGGAAAGTCTGGGGAGAGAATACGATAGGGTATGAGCTCGAGGATGGCATCCTGTTCAGGATCCTTTGCTTGTATCAGTAATTGTTGTTTAGCCATGGCGAAGTGGACCTAATGAAAATTGAATTATATAATCGGAGTTGAAGCTACGAGAAAACTTACTTCATAGTCGCCGATCAGATCACGAGTTGCAAATTCCATCGCCGGTAGTATCGAAGGTATTACTTCTAATATTTGCTGCAAAAACAGAGAGTTCAGTGTTCCGCAAGCTATTACAGAGTCATCAGCCATACCTGACCGAACACCCGTTCGTAAGTTGGATGAGTGACGAAAGACTTTGGAAGTCGTCCGAGGGGCTTTCCGTTCACCAACAGTTGCCCGGTGAGTAAATTACAATGTACGTCACCAGTCGAATCATTGCTGGAATGCCACCAACGATCATTCGGCTCTGGAAGTTGAGACCATGTCGACGCATTTCCCAAGAACCGTGACCACAAATTCCCAATTGCACGGTCCAAACCTGCGGAAGTCCCTTGAAGGAGAGCATGAAGGCGTTGCTCCAGAAAGTGTGACAGTCTACAATCGCGATGAAGAAGCCTCTGTAGATAGGCCGGAGCCTTTTTGATGGCATGCAGCCAGTTGTTGTGGATGACGACTGCGCAATGTATCGCCATACAAACATCGGTACGTGTTTGCAAAACTGACGGCAGATGTAATATTTCAACATCATATGTACTTCGGCAGGTCGCAGCAACGGCACACATTCGCTGAGAGTAAGCGAAGATTTGTGCTTCCTCCGTAGTTCTCTGGAGAGCCTCTTGCAAGTCCTTCAGCCACTCATACGTGCTATGACGGGCTTTTCGTAGTAATTTGTATGTTCGATGGGCGACCTCACAGGTGTTCGAGTGCGAAGAAAGGACACGAGCCGCTAGGAGAACTGACCAGTCACTCAATCAGTCGCTGTGACGGCAATGCAGTTCATGAATACCAAAGACGTACTGATACTCCTCACAGTCGCACATTCTTTCCAGTTAGACTCCACACTGTTTAGCAGCTTTTCCAGCACGTCGAGCAAAACCTCGCAGAAGACGTCATCATGAATGGTGAGGTGCCATTCTCGCAGTGTTCTGTCGTCCGCTAGAGGTCCTAACTGCCAAGCAGCTTGGAGTAAGAGCAATTGCACATCCTCGTGATTGAAGGTCAATGAGTTTGAAGCCAGCTCACGGGCGATGTTCATCCATTGCAAGTTACCGCCGGCTCGCAGGGTCCCATAAGCTATGTGTTCGTGAAGCGAAAGCGAAGGTGGGCAGTGACTCTGTTCCGAGAGAATCTCGTTGGACGTATGGGTCGTTGCCGCCAAAGTGCGCTCTAGGTAGCGATAAACGCTAGTCTCGGGAATAGTGAAGGTACCATAAGATTCAACATTCGCGTCATGGAAGGGCTCTCTAATCCATTCTCTGCTGTTTCGATCGTATAACCGGTAGACCGGGCCATGGTTTACACAAACATTGTGTACGTTGGCCGGAATTTGCTGTGGCTTGAGATATGAGTCATTGAAGGACTGTCGGTCGGAACAAAGGCCGATATGTCTGAAGTTGACATGCAGAATCCAACTCTGCAGAGCTGCATAGTTGATCAAATCTCTATGCACGTTAGCGACATCCTTAGGCCGAGACGTGGATGGAGACAGGCTGAGAATTCGAAAAGTGATATTTCTCCACAAGATAAACTCGAGCGGACAAGCCAGCTCGAAGACCACCCTTTTCGCTTCGCCCTCAACTCTTGGCAGAGGCCATTCGTATACGGAAATCGACATATTACCAGCCTGTGCTTCCAAACTGCACTTCCTGCAGTACCAGGAATGCACGTTGTAGGGGCCATTCCAGGCAATCCTCGATTCCCACTCGCATGAAAGTCTGGCCGCTTCGTTGGTCAAACTAGCATGCCGCTTGTTCAGCTCCTTGAGCTCTTCTTCTTTCCTCGCACGTTTCTCCTGTGCGTCGGACTCGATATCGACTTTGATCTTCTGCAGTTCACACGATAATCCAAAATAAGAGACCGCGAACGAGGTCGCTGATGCACTATTTGAGAATATCGATGGATGATCGTACTTTGTAGCAGCAGAGTGACGATCCTTAAGATACTGTTCCACTGAACTAGCTTGGTCGATCAGCGTAGACTGTCGAAGGAGGAGGGGATGGAGGAATGAGGCTGGAATCTCCGGAGAGTACTTTGCTAGTAATGGATACTGCTGGGTAACCGCCTTGTCCAGGACAACCCAGAGTCGCAAAATCGTGACGATCATTATGGACTCGTCTTCTGGGTTGGAAGCGTAAAGCTCCGTGGCGCTATCATAGTACTGCTCTATACAGGACGACATGATTCTCGGAGTCTTCGGATCTGCAAGTTTATCCCTAGCCCAGTTGTCCAAGTGGTTTCGAACGCTTTCTTCAAAATCGAATAATGCGAAGCGGCCATTGCGAGAGACTGCGTCTAGCAGTTGGCCGTCAGTGCAGGATGAGAAATCCTTGATGTCCTTTGAACGCAGCTGTTCTGACGGAATAAAGGGGGAAGGGGAAGGACGTTCTGCGCTACGTTGCAAAACACTCTCGATATATGGGCCGGAGTTGGGCAGTGTGATATTTGTCGCTGCTTTGAAGTCAACACCTGAAAAGTCGGAAGGCGGTGACTGAGCTTGCGTCTGCTTGACCCTATCCCATCGCTTCTCCAATAACACCCCAGTCTCTCCCACGACCTCCTTCACGATAGTGTTGACGAAGGGGGGCGTAGAAGACTCGGAGAGTTTTGCAAGTCTCCGAGCAACCTTCGCCCTCATCGTGAACAAGAGGTCACTGGGAAATTCCCGAGTGACAGCCAACCTCAATACCCTCGACATCAGGAATACCATGAAACGCTTGTATTCCTGCTGTGACACAAGCGTCGTTTGTAGCGCTACGCGAATAACAAGCCAGAGAGGCGATCGTCGCCACGGTTTGTGCGCCTTGTACCATAGGACATCGTCCGCAATTCGTTTCGTTACTCTCCGCACATCTGCCCATTTGCCCATGGCGCGGAGCGTCTCGACGAGCAGGTGAGTAATGTGTTTGGGGTCAGTTGTTTCCCTGATGTTTTGGACTTCAGAACGAGCTTTGATGGTCGTGGGAAGTTCCAAATGATCTACGTCCATTTGGGACAGAACCGACGAAAGCTCGTACTGGAAATCCGGATCGAGGAAGACAGCTTCCGGGATCTCAACCGCAGGACCTGGATAGGAACATATGAGCTTGCCAACAGTGTCGATAACAGCTTCATTTTTTTGCGATACTCCGAACGCCTCGAACACTGCACTCTGCTCACTCTTGCGTATGATGAAGCCTGCGTTTTGAGCGCGGATGTGTAGTGCGCAAACATCTAGATGTAAGAGGGCACGATCAATTCAACATATCTTTTGTAAAGTACATGTCATCCGTACCTCCATTCAACATTTGGGATAAATGGTTTGAGAGTGCCTTTGTCAATAGTGTATTCCGGGCGGTGCTTGCTAGCTGTTCCACCATCTTATAGATGTGGCTCCATTGGGTTCTCTCTGACTCTGCCACGATATTCTCGCGGTAAGCCTCGACTGATTGGCGGACAAGAGTTGTGAGTTCAATAGCGATATTGCGCTCTTCGTCATCGCTAGCCGTACTCTGCGGTAACTTTGGAGGGAAAAATACGTGCTCTACGACACTCCGAAAAGTATCTTCAGGAGATGATTCAATCATAACTGAGAGGAACTGAGAGGAGTCGGCAACGACAGATAGGACAAGGATATTCGCAGCAGTTGATAAAGGAGGAGTAGGGAGGAGCTGCGGATGTTATCTCAGCCTCGTGCAGCATCATTGAGAAAGAAGACTTGCCTCAGGTTTCTTGGCGTCACGAAGATCGCCAGGATAGTCTCTCCTCCTGCAAAGAAGAGTAAACGCATGGTATTGGCGCGAGATCAACCCTGCAGGATACATGGTTTGACAGAAACATGTGGCACATGTCTAGATCTAGGTCGAAGGACGAGCGGTCCCCGTCCCAGGAAAACCCAGGGCAGTGGGAATCAAGTGCTGTATCCTAAAGAAAGAATTAAGATGATGAGATTGAGTCGAATTTCAGGTTCGCGTGGTGGGGGTAACCACTAGACACAGACTGGCCAATATGGCCTATAGATCAAAATCGAGTAAATTGGGACCAAATGAAACCTTCGTTGTGCTATAGGGTGTTGTATCGCACTGCCAGGCATGATGCATGATGTTGGTGTACACATGTAAGTAAAAACCACGACACAAACATCGACGAGCAAGCGTCTATTCACGTCTATTCATATTTTCCTTCACGAGCGCTTACGGCCACTTGTATGCCTATTACTCTCCTCCAAGCTCCAAGCTTCAAACAGTCTGCCGTATACTAATGGCTACTAGTCGGATGGTAGGATTGACTCTCTACTTTACGTCCATTTACTGTGCTTCATCTGATAATGATAACTTGCGGATATGAACCTCATTTTCAATGCGCGATATAGTAGAAGGACATGCAGAGTACTTACGTTTTGTTCGATTCTGATCATTGGCTTTTTGTACTTACTAATAGACGAACTGCCGATTTCATAGTGCTCCTAGTGATGGCGAGACGACTCAGGGTGGAGGCGGCTTTTGATAACTCATCCCGTCATTTGTTGCACGTAGAAATCCTTCCCATGTCAAAAACAGAGGTCTAGGCGAACATGCTTGTCGCTACCGCTTGGACGATTTCCAAGGAATCATATCAAATTGAAGGAAAATCATCATAAAGTAAGTAGACAATATGTGGGTACTCTTCTCAGCAATTCACAGCCGTGTAACAAAACTACAAGCTTGCAACAGGTGTAAGGATTGATCAATAGGCGATACTCACACATTTCCCCTCCCACTTCTGCCAATCCTCCAACAAACCCTCCACAATGTAATGAGCCACGTCCTTTCTCGAGACCGTATATGGGTTTTTCAAATCCCCTTCCTGGACCCTATACGCCTCCTTCCCTTTACCCTTACCCCTCCCCTTTCCGGACGTATCCACCTCGTCGGCCCGACACTCGCCATCCACAAGCATAGCGGGCCTTACAACGACAATTGTAGCCACGTCTTCTTCCTTTGGGAAGCCTTCAGTCTTCTTCCACCCTTTCCCTAGCACACCGCCGTCTAACTCATCGCCGGCCGCATCCTTGTCTGGCAAGTAACCCCATTGGGCAGTCTTCCCACAAACATGTCCTAACACTTTCTCGAGCCCGATTTTGTCGCGGTGTGCTGCGACGAGCGCGGTATTGTGGATGGGTTTGAGCAGGAAGGGAACAGAGGCATGTGAGGAAGAAGTCGTGCCTATCGAGGTTATCGCGATGATTTTTGGCGGCGCAGATGGAGAAGGAAGAGTTGTCAAGACATTTATAATGGCTTGTGTGCACAAGTTGGGCGGGTCGAGCACGAAGCCATGAGCTAGAGTGAGTCGGGGTGTGCCGCCTGGCAAAAAGATCGTTGTTAGCATTGTGTGTTCGCCAAGGTGAGACGGATGAATGACATACCGACGGTGAATAGTATCAAATCGACGTCCCCGTTCTCTCCTGCAACTTCCCATCCCCGTTTCACGTCATTAATGTTGAGTGCGTCTCCTTTGACAATATGTGCTTGACCATGCGAAGAGGAAGAGAGGTATGGTTGGATGGCTGGATCAGACTCGAAAGCAGTTGGGTTTCGTAATAGGAATGTAATGTGTGCGCCTTTGGCTACAAGAGTAGGATGATGTTAATGGGCATACAATAAAGGCAAAACAAGGAAGGGAGAACGAGAATAGGAATGCCAATAGGAGACGTACCAAGCAAACGGAGGGAAGCAAGGTAACCAATATTACGGGATGCGCCGAGGGCGTAGACGTTCTTCACAGTCGACATATTCTGGTGTGTATGAAGTGCCTGAATCTTGGATGAGCAGACAAGTCAGCCCGACTGTGGGCTAAATATCTTCTCGGGGGACCGTCAGAATCCTGTGCACGGTGTGGTTGGAACGCCGCTATTGTCGTCGTACAGGATCCAATTATCATGCCGGCCGAGAAACTGATACTAACATTAGTAACAAGGCGACGTGTTAGGCTGCGCTGTGAATGATATGAGAGGTCTAGTTGAACGTGGATGCAGGACGCATTCAATGTCGACTAAATTAGCGTGCCTGAGGGAAATTGGTGGAAAGTGTATTGATCTAATGATGCATAAACAGTGAAAACGGCTCTCAGTCGTGGGTAAGCGCCTTGCAGGAAGTCCCGGGGTGACGAATGCATGCTGGACGGCGAACTGCGGCCTCAATGGGAACTGCGCGCACAGTCAAACACGACAGATTTGCATGAATTGATGTTACAAATGGCGTTGAGGATGTCCTGGCATAGTGCGCTTGAACGGAAGATGGAAAATCGCGTTACTTAACCTTGGTCCACGAAGGCAAAACGTGAAGTCTTGCAAAAAGCTGAGCATCTCCGAAGCTCAATCGAATGTATTCATTAGACTCTGGACTCCAACGTTATACACGGTATTGAAACTAGTGGTGTTGGCTCTCCTTGGCGACTTGAGCAGCGTAGGGGTTACGAGGGTCGTTACGGAACTCCTCCGCTATCAAACGAGTCAATGGAGCGTTCGTCCGAAGATAATCGGAGACGTACATTTCACGCCTGCCTCCTGTGCCTTTGAAACGAGATATAACGTGATGCCTGAAGCAGCGACGAATGGCCAGAGAGGCTTGGCCACCTGTAGAATGAATGAATGTTCGGATTCTATTCAAAAACAGAGGGATGGAGGAACGTACGGGCACGGGCCACTTGCGGAGACCGAGAAATGCCATTTTATACGGTAGACTGAGGGAAGACGGATGAGAGAGGGAAGATGGTCAAAGGAGAGCCGGCGTACTAATGATTGCTCGAGGGCGATGTACTCGAGAACGTTGTTGAACACCACTACCACGCCAGCGGGTGACAATTTCCCTGGTCCTCGGGTGTTTCCGGATGCTGCGGGGATTTGCCGATAATGCGATCGGGACTCATGCACTCATGAGTTGTTCGCGGTGATTTTCTGACATCTACGCCTGATCTATACTGTGGTGTACAGCTATGATGTGTTCCCTATGCTACACATTGTCCTGACTTATGGTCGGATTCACTCATTTCCTCTTCTGTCTAGACGATTCGTCTCTTCTCCTCAACACCAAAGTCTTCACCTGTGACCCCTGCAGATCCTGAACGAACGGAATCCGAGATGGCTTTGTCTCGCGCCATGTCATCTTTGCTTGATTCTTCATAACTCAGTGGTCGATTAGAGAGCTTCTCCGACACAAAGTCTACACCTGTGAACCCAGAATAAGGATGTAGACATTTAACACCCTGATTTGTGGATTCAAAACACGTACCCTTCTCGTGTACGGCTACCCCCGCAGTTCAACATTAGCTTACGCTGTAAAGGCGACACTGAAGTACAAACATGCTCACTCTTATCCGCAGATCTCGCCGTCGAAATCTTGTCGAAATCTTGTCTTCCTAGGGAGGCATTAGCGGGTTTGTTATATAACTCTCACCCGAGGTGTCGAATTCGTGATCGACGGGTGGTTTGCGAGTAGTAGTCTGATTATCCGAAGTGCTCATGGTCCAGAAAAATGGACTGTATAGTGCTTTGTACAGTAAGTCGCAAGTCGTGATAAAGAGGTCGATGTCAATGTATTCTATGTGAAGGAGCAGACTGAGTAATTTGTTGCTTGCAGCTCCAATATACAAGGGACTGGAGATGTGTGGGGCCGACTCATCATGATCGCTTCTATCTCTGAACTATGCCACTTGCTTGTATTGGCATCTCACTTTGAACGAACACTCGCTACTGGTCACTGTATAGTCCGACCAGCTTCAGATTTGGAAAGCGTAGGATGAACGAAGTCCGCGTATATCCCGGTAAAGACTGAATGGGTAAATGATTGAAGATATAACGAGTGGTGACAACGATGGTCAGGGTGTGCTCCATTGTCGAACGCAGCTAGAGTCAGTCGTCCAGTAACCGAATAAACTAATGATGTGCGATTCGCGTGTAGAGTCCAGTCGCAAAGCGATCATCGATTAGAACTTGCAGCTACGGCAGTACCGCGATGTTAGTCAGGACCAAGAAGGACAGACATACTCATACATACCTGGCATTTGAGATGTTGGAAGTGAGCTTTGGAGGCTCAGCACCGTTGCTATTACCCTGCCAGAGAAGTTCGTATCAAAGTTTAGTGACGATAGAAACAAGCACGATGCGTTACCTCGAAGGTATCACGCACAGACTTGACATTGGTCATAGTGAGACTGGACCTGCGGCAAACCGGTCAATATAACCGGGACAATGGTATTAGGACTTCACTCTCACGTAGTGATGGTGGCCACATCACCGAGCTAAAGGTTGAAATTGAGTCACAACACATTCTTTGGAACTTAGGAGAACACATACGCTAGAGTTAACACCGGCTAAAAGCTTTCCGTCAGAGGCGATAACGTTCGAGATGGAGAAGGTCTAGCATATAAATATATATCCTCATCAACCATCCGCTCAAACTGGCCGAGTAGAAATTGTACAAACCCTCTTGTGCCGTGTTTTACAATTACCGCAGGATCGGTAGAGCTTGCCAAAGTTCTGTACACAGTAGTTTGTGATAACGACGTTCCCGCCGCCTGCGTAGAACAGCGGGTGAGTTGCCGAGGGTTTTAGACGTCTAGCATAGCTAAGTCCCACCGCTGTGCTGGACGACCTTGTCATCCGCGTTCTTCGCTCCCCCACCATCAATGAAGTACCAGAGTTTTGCTTGATTGTGATCGCATCCTGTAGTCGAAAGGTATAGTCAGAAGAATATAATAAAGCGATATCATAGAGCATGTTCATACCTCACAGACATCCTCAAACCAAACTATGTTGGGTGGTCATCGCAACCGAAGTAAAATAAAAAAAGCAATGCCAGATGACATACCATTCTTCAGCGTACACGAACCTGAAAGGTTTATTAGCATCCTTCTCGGAACTAATGTTTGTGAGTATGATACATACCCAAACAGTGAATGCCCTGTAAGAAGAACGAGCGAATATGAGCCTTTCTGGGGTCGAGACAAAAGCAAGTGCATGCCTCTGCCTGGTCGGCACCGATTACAACGTTCTGAACTGTAGCCCCGTCTTGGACAAGGAACACAGCGGCAGAGTCGCCACTCTCCTTCTGACCCTCACAGGCGCCAGCGCCGCGGTCGAAGCGAACGTTACCGCCGTCAAAGGTAGTGCCAGCAGCAATGGTTTTAGGAACCAATAGACTGGATGTTTTCGGTGGGGGTAGGGAAGGTGCAAGACGCTGCACGTCTCTCGGGACCGTGGTAGGAGGGCAAGAGAACCAGAAATGGAAACAAGACGGAATAACATAGAGTCGAGCGGAAGTCGTTATACTTCGCAGAAGTGAAGAAGGATAGGATAGAGATTAAATGGAGAAACCACTTGGCGAGACGGTTGTACTTATACTGTCACGAGGATAATATGTTGCGAATCATTCTGATGCCGTTCTTTCCTCTGTTTACTCCCGAGTCGGTTATTGAAAGCCCAGAGCACGCTTGAGAGTGAAGTAGCCATTTGCCAAGAAAACGGTTATTCTCGGCGCATCCAATGCGTAGGAATCCTTGTCAAGCAGAGCGGAGTATGCCCCTTAGTAAGTTGCGCGTGGGCGATCACCGCATACAAGTTGACAGTCTCTACTCGGAGCTGTGAGAAATCACGCTCATGCAATCGGTCCCGCGAGTCCTACAAAATTCGGAGAACGACAAACAGCCTTTCGGAAGGGTTCGAGAAATGAACTATAACGCGCTGACGGCGCGACGTTTGAACTGAAGAACCGTATGAAGACGTTAGATGGAGACACATCATAAGGACACACACATACCGTACCATTTCTTTGCTGTCTGTGGTTGATTATGTTGAGTCTCTCAGTACGTTGTGTATCACAGAGGTCGAAGTTTTACAGTACTTAGCGACTCTGATGAAGAATGGGCTGCCAGTGCTCAACGCGTCTGTGGCTCGCGTTGTTGACGCATGTTTACAAGCTCGTCATATGCTTGACGCGTTATATATCTCGCTAAATTACGAGTGCAACGCTAACGGTGGGTTTACCAAGTTTCTTCAGGTTGTTGTCGATAGGGCTTCCTATATTACCCGTCAGCTGCCTGACTGTCCATGCTGCGATACTCATCCTTGTTTGCGTCGCTATACTACAAAGGTTGTCCAATTACAATGGCTGCAGAGGTTGGCCGCAGGAGAAGTCTGCGCATATCCACCGCAGGGGCTGCTGTACAAGCTTCCACAAATCGGCAGCCTGAGCCAAAAGTCACTCCATCCTCTCGCAGGCGCCAGAGTACTGCAGTACAAAGTTCGAAACGCGCCCCGAAACGAACAAGACAAAGTCATTCGTCCTCAGCTGCGAATGCAGCTGAGGAACAGCACGCCGAACCTGAGCCTTCTGAATTACCGAAGAAAAAGAGGAAGAAAGCGGAGGTTGTGTACACACTCGATGACTTTCTACCAAGGCCTATATCCGACTGGAAAATAGGTCCCCATGTCTCTGCTGCCGGTGGCATTGAAAACACAGTCATAAATGCAGCCGCCCTCGGGTCAGTATATTTCTACTATAGCTCTTCGAATCAGCCACTTAATTATCAGCATAGAGCGACAGCATTTGCGCTTTTCTTGAAGTCTCAGCGCAAGTGGACGGCTCCTCCATTCAAACCTGAGTCTATTTCATTGTTCAAGGACCGCCTGAGGGAGTTTGGCTATTCTCCAGATCATATTCTTCCTCACGGAAGTTACTTGGTCAATCTCGGCAATCCTGACGAGTGCGTTTTTCCTTACTCACGAAGTCCACCGAATTGATTGTGTCGGTGTTGGTGAAGAGAGAAGCGTCAAAAGTCATACGAATGCTTTCTTGACGAGTTGCAGCGCTGCGAAGAATTAGGTCTGAAGTTGTATAATTTTCAGTGCGTAAATTACCTATAGGGGCTGCTCTTTCAAAACTGATGTCGATGAAGTCCGGGCTCTACCGTTGGAAAGGCTGAAATCGAGGAGTCGCTAACGTATATCGCGGAATGCATTAACAAAGCTCATGAGGCGACTTCTTCGGTGATAATCGTGATAGAGAATATGGTAGGAATACTCTTCAAAATCCGCTGGCTATTCACACAGCACCCTCTGTATAGGCAGGTGCGGGGAACGTCGTTGGTGGTGCATTCTCAGAAATTGGAGGTATCATTAACCAAGTGGAAGACAAATCCCGAATAGGAGTTTGCTTGGATACATGTACGTTCGGGCCAATCGCAATTCTGCAGAATTTTATGCCAACTTTTATTGATAGGTCATACATTCGCCGCGGTAGGCTTGTAAGCAGTTCGATGGTTAGAGTTCACTGCTTATGATTTCTTGTTAGGGATACGACATCAGAACGAAGGAAGGCTGGAAGTACGTCGAGTCGGATCTGCTCAGTGCCCAACCACTAAACGTCATGCCTTCTTCTATCACAGTGCTATGCGTAAGCTGCAACGGCGATCTCTGCCATCAAGGTCAATTTTAATCATAGTGAATAGTCGACGAATTTGATCATGAAGTTGGCTTGAAATACCTTCGGGCAATGCACATGAACGATTCAAAAGCCGACCTTGGAAGCAAGAAAGATCGTCACGAAAATATCGGCCTGTGAGTTGCTTTGTTCATTGACTTTCCCCCGAAGTTCGAACAACAATAACATCGTATTTTCTTGTGCAGTGGTTACCTCTCGCTCTCTACGTTCGCTCATATTGTAGTCGACCCCCGAACGAAGAACATTCCACTCATCCTTGAGACGCCTGCCTTCGATAACCCCGGACCAAATGTCAGCGACGGCATGGACGTGTGGAAGAAAGAGGTAGACATCCTCAACCGACTATCAAACTGTCAAGACGCTGAAGATGATGCTGATGCTGAGAAGCTGGACGAGTGGACGGAGGAGATACAGGAGGTGGTGAATGAGGCCAGTGCGAAGAAAAACGCCAGGGGTGGGAAGGTTGGGTCCAAGGCTGTGGGTAAGAAGAAAACCTCACAAGGTGGCAGCAAGAAAGGCAAGAAGAATGTCGTGGAGGAAGAAGAGAGTAGTTCAAGTCTGTCAGACGTGGATTGACCGTTGCTATGGAGTATACCGCACGTATTATAATCCACGAGCTGCCGGTATAGGCATGCGACGTTCACAGGACTTTCACGCCGAAGGTCCCAGGGTTTAAATACTGTTACTTGGTACACCTTGGAGGTGAACGCAATTCCTCATCGTCCGATTTCTGTGAATTTCCTTGCGGAGCTGTTTACGAGAGAATGGAGTGTACTCACTCAATCGCCTTGAGGAGGATTTTTAAATAAAGATCGAACGACTGTTATGCTCCCCTACGAGCCCTGAATAAATACGTCAACGGTCTGTGAAGTTATAGATCCGGCTCCTCGATATCGAATTCCCCAACGAAATGGTGTGCGAGTCGACGTACATATTCACGATAGGGAACTACCGAGATGTCGATAGAGATAGTGAGATAATGACAGCCTCGATTCAGGCCGACTTCAAGGGCCAGTCTGAAGGAGGATTCCGAGCGGCTGCCTATCAAACATCATTGATAAGTGAGCAGTTTCTGATGAACTCGTCAGCAATTCATCAACCCCACAGATGCAGATTAAAGCTCAGTGTGATCATTGATCAGTAACCACTATGTATGGAGGGAGGACCGGAAAACACGAGCATGCCTATGTCTAAATAGGTCTAAATGTACCGTGAGCCCGGTTTTCACAAATACTATATGACTCACAGTCGCATTGCGAATTTCTGATACCCTCTCATTCATTTTGAGAACAATGAACATAAGTGGGCCCGAGGTCCATTTTGGCTCTGCAAGACGCGCATACGATCATGAGGGCGACCATATCAAGTTGATCGCGTTTCGCGCACGCAAAGCACACCACAAAGTGCGATCCTTCGAATTCGGCACCCTACAGTCAATGACCTTGTTGGTCCAAGAATGGTCGCCCGTACATCGCCCACAGACGCAGAACGAATGCCCATTCTAGGTAAAGTTGGTATACCAACCAACGATAGATCGCCAGCAAAGCGACCGAAGAATGGCAAGCCTAGTTGAGCACGAGACCTCCTCGAGGCTGTCTAGCATATGAAATATGACCTAAGGAAGATTCAAGCGAAGATCTATGAAAGGTACTGGGAGGGATAGTGTCCTGGGAAGGAGAAACATATCCAGAAGGGCGGTTTACGTGACGCCATGATCATCACAGCTTGACTATCTTGAGCGTGCCAGAATGTTGTCTGAGAAGGTCACGATGAGCGTGATGGACATGACACTTTGGTCATGACGGCAGAGGAAGTGCTGCAAATCGTCAGTAAAATAACATAAGATGCACGTGAAGATGTCCCCATCAAGTCGATGGCATACAGGCAGGACGGCATGATCGTAAAAAGACAAAGAAAAATATAAATGGGCTTGTAACCTCGTACGATCGCGACCGATGACCGTACGTCGGAGAAATACATGAATCGAAAACGTTCAGATTCAGAGCACAACATCAGTCAACGTCCTATTGAGTATGTCGTCCGAGTCGCATAGCAACACCACAAAGACAGCCAGATCCGAAACAGATTACTAGGGGGGTGGCACCACCTAATAGTGAGCGTGCAGAAAACACCTGATGCGCAGAAACCATTCGCCCCAACTTGTCCAACATCACCTGAGAAGATGAGGTCGTGCCAGCGACAATGGGACTGAGGATATTTCTCCGAGGGCTGCGGTGCACTGGGCGAATGACCTACTACTACAAGTCTATGACTTGGTCACCGGAGGAAACTGAAAGTGTAAAGTTTACTCGAACGAGGAGAGTCTTCGGAGGTCCGAGTATTGAGGCCGAGCGTAAGAAGATATATATACAAACCTCCATTGTTGTTCTGGCAGATATATGCAAATGCATTACGAGAAGGATTGCTGCAAAGGGAACAAGGAGCAATGTAAATATATATATAGACGAATATACATGCCGGGAATTGTTGAACCGGACTTAAAGAAGCTTTGCGTATTGTGAAATATTTGCTTTGAATCCACGTAAGTTGACACGTCGGGGAGCCTTCAAAGCTTCAAGAAAGAAATCTGCGAAAGATATGGTTGGGAAATCCCAGTCAGCACGAGCGTCCCCGTAGGCCGGCATCACCGAGCAGAATGGTCACACGACGCTATCACGAAGAAACTATACAAGCAGAAGACACTGAGATTGGGATATTCAGGGCAGCTGCTACTGATGGAACAACGCATACATCAACAGAGGAGGCTACGGGTGCAATGTTCTGTAGACACAAAACGGGAATGGAACATGTACGTCTGTACGGTGGGAAAACGAGGGTGGATTGCTTGTGCGCAAAGTACAGAGCGAGAGTAGGCATGCCTTTGTAGTAGAACGACAAGGTGGGTACACTGTAGGTACACTGGAACCAGCAAGAATAATACATCACGACAGAGCTTATCATCATCGGGTGGGAAGTGTTGACAGAGGAGGGGTGAAGTGTGTGTCAATATCGAACTGAGGAAATTGACAAGACATCGAAAAGAGCAGAACGCAGAACGCGAAACGGGGCAAGACCGCTATAAGTATACATATGAGAGAGGCAACACGATCGTAGGGTACGGCCAGGCACTGAGCAATAATAAACATAGGGCGATAAAAATTCCAGGACCAACGGAGGAGAGGGGGAAACGTCAAGTTCGAGAAGGGAGTGAGCGAATGGTATCGAGCCAAGCAACAGGCTTAGATATTTAGGAGGGAGGGCGCATACATAAACCGAGAGTGATGAAGTTGGCCTTGTCTAGTGTGAAGCGTCGAATGAAGGTGACCGACGGCTTCACATCATCATCGCAGCGAATGCATGCCCATTGCCGCCTCCACCCACGCTGATCGTTGGAGCTCCTTTCAACATCCCTCCCATACCGCCCATGTTGCCCAGACCACCCATGCCCCCCATTGCCTCATCCCACTGGCCAACGCCCATACCGCTGTTCATTCTCCTGGGGAGAGCACCTTGCCCGTTCGGTCCACCCGACATCACGTTCGGCAACTCGTAACTGCCCGAGATGCTACCTGACGGGGACCTACCGCCAGCAGGACCGGACGCGTATCCACTGCCTACGCTGTTCATACTTCCGCTACGTTCTCTACGCACCGCATTCCCAGGTGCGGACCCGACCGAGGAGGAATCGTCACCGTCAACGGGGCTGCCGTACATATGACCACCGTGACCGTTCAGACCCATGGGTCCCGAAGACTGGAGCATGGCTTGCTGACGCTGCAAGTTCATCAGATACGCGGCTTGTTGCGTGGTGGGAACATTGAGCGGGGACGAACTGTTTCCACCATGGCTCGACGTCGGAGGAGAGAACTGTTGAGGTCCGTGCATACTGCCATACATATTCCACGCACCCGGAACCTTGTCGTTCTCAGGTTGACCGCCTCGAAGCATACCAGGGTGCGCATGGCCACCGTTCATGAAGAACCCCTGGTTGTTGACGTGCATCTGGTGGTCGTATATCATTGCTGGGTTTTCGAATGAAACACCGGTCGGACTCTGGACGATCATGGGGCTGGGTGCACCGTGACCAGGACGAGGGAGCAGGGTCTGGACGTGAAGCCCGTTGTGAGGTGCACCGCCGTTGGAGACACTGTGTGCGAATGGAGCGACGTCCGGACCTCCGGTCTTGAGAATACCTCCCATCTTTTCAGAAGGATCGTTGCCGTTTGCCATCATACCGTTGGAAGGGTAGTCATCGTCACCAAAGTTATCGTCGCCGTATTCGCCTGATTCTTCCTCATCAATGGGGGCACTGATGGCTTCGACTTCACCGCTCAGAATCATTTGGAAGGCTTCACCGCGGACGGGTTCTTCGACGCGAGGGAGGCCAGAGCGATCGCGCCACTCGTTGAGTTCGCGGCGAAGAGCATCGGTCTCGAGCTTGAGAAGACGGAGCTCGCGAGAGGCAAGAGCACGGTGACGGCGAGAAGCATGAATATGAGCGATGGAAGAGTTGACGATGGAAGACTTGGAGGGACGACGAATTTGGGAGAGATTAGGCAGCATGCCAGCCAAGTCCTGTGAAAGAGTAAGAGTAAGATCTAGATGAGAGATTGAGTGCTTGAGTAGACACACGTACCAAGAAACGACCGTTCAAGGTCTCTCGGCGCTGTCTTTCGACGGCATTGTGAGTAGCCCTGCGCTCTGCGGTGTTGGCGCGACGGCTTGGCTTGCGTTTTGCCTGGCCGGGAGCAGGCTTGTCAGCTCCGGCAGCAGGAGCGCTATCGACAGGCGGGGGGAGGGCGAGCGTCTGGACAGCATTGGGAGAGACGGGGGTCTGAGCGCCGTCTGTGGAAGGAGGAGTGTTGGCAGCCTCCGGAGAAGAAGGGATTGGGACAGAGATCGTCATGGCCATTCAATATATAGAGAACAAGAGTGTTTATGAGGGATATATGGGGAGACTTTATATGCCGAAAAAGGCGGGGTAGTGCAGATAGGTCTAGAGAGCTGAGGGGGATCGACGAAAGCTGCAGAGTAGGGTGACTATTTTGCGGAGGGGGATGAATGGAGGTAGGGGGAAGACAGTCCGGGTACGCGACGAATCAGCGGAATCCGGAAGAGTCAGGCGGGCAAGAGGGACGTTGTGGGCTTGGTTGGGTGGGTTGTGCCAGACGATACAGAGTGCGAGAGCTAGTAACAGGCTTTGAAAAGGTTCTGGTTAGGTTTGGTATGCTTGCTTTGAGGTGGGCGGATCGAGAGAAGCCGGCAAGGGTCGCGAATACTCTGCATATACAAAGCGATAAGACAGCTGTGAGTGACTTACAAGGTGAAAAGAGCATACCAGCGGTATCCTTGTCACGGCAGGGGAGGGCGGGGAGAAGGGAGCAAGACGGGGAGAGGGGAGGATGGCAGAAAGCCTTCAACAACCCAAGACCATACAACGAAGAGTGAGGAGGAAAAGAGGACGAACGCTCAGTCCACAATCCTCCTCCTTCATATCACACGCCCGCCAAGTTCCATCTCCGACCCTCGGCTTCCCCCTGCCCCCTGGTCACACCATCCGACCCTCTGTGACCGACGTGACCCCTCCCTTTCCTCCACATCCTCCGCAGGCTCAGGCCTCCGGTGCATCCTTGTAGGCATTAGCATATGCTCACCCTCATATGCTACTTCTGTAACCACTACTACCAACTCGCCTCCTAGCTCACCTCCTCCTCGGCACCACCTCTCACTGCCATTCCTGATTTCACTTCATTTCCCCGTCGCTACATCCTTGGTCTCATCTCGCGCTCAACTTTGCTTGCTTTTCCGCCGTCTTCCCTTCTCTCACTGCAGTGCTCAGCTGTGTCGAGAACCATCATCATCCGGACTGGGTTTGAACCTTGCCCATTGCTTGACAGTCTCGCAGTATCCGGCCGAACTCTCGCCTGAATGATCCAGTGAGCTGTCCAATCCGGGCCACCGATCCCTCCGACTTGGACTCCACCTTCCTAAGCTGACAGTCACTCTGAATCACTCTCTTCCTCCTCCGCACTGCCCATTCCGGGTCAATTACATTCATACGCATAATATGTAGCGTGACATTCCAACTCCAGTCACGCTCTCTCTTCCTACCTCCTCGGATTTCGTCCTATTGTCCACTCTGTATCCTCTCGCATCCTCCTACCTCCTCTCGCTTCTTACATTGTACTATCTCATCTAATCGCCCACTACCCACTTCTCCCGAACGATTTATCTCTCAATGTCTGTTTTCTCAGGTAAACCATGCGTCTCAATCTCTTCCTCCACACACCTATATCCATATATATCCATTCCGTGACGCCACTACCATCGGTTCACCGTGCTACCCTCTACTCGCAATCAAGCTCGCAATGGTTCTCTTTTCAGGTCGCGATAATTCCTCTCTTCGCTTGTTGTCCGTCACTACGCGCTGTCACGATACAAACCCCGTCATCTTTATTGCCATCTTACCCTCGAATACAAATGTCAGAAGGTACCCTCTCCGTGATTTCGCCGGTCCGTCCAATAACCAGTCAACACCCCATTAATCGCATATTGCCAGCAGTCGCTAGAGAACCCAAGGACCGGACTGATGCATCAAGTCAGACCTGAACCAAATCGACCTACTGGTGCTAATAGTGGCGGCTTCAATTTTCTGACAGGCTCCTTCCCGAACCTGATCCCACTGCACGGGTTCCAAATATATCGCTTTCCCTTCGAGACCTGGCCCATTCCCCAATTTCTTTCAGGTGCAGTGAAGGTACGCGCGTACTATCAGCTTCAGCTGTCGGCGGAATGACCTTAGCCACCCAAAGCGTACACACTTCGTCATCATTCAAACTCACGGTCAGACCGCACTTTCTCCCCTACGGAGTCAGGCGCAATACGACAGATCCCTGAAAAACAACGGAAAACAAAAGGCTACTCTATTGGGCGAACACGCCTGATTGATTGCGGAAGGGCATGCTGTAAATCGTTAGCAAATCACTACTGAATCTTGACTCTGTTTCCCATCAGTCGTCTTCGTCTATTCCGTCATCGCTTGTGTTCTTCTTCTTAGTTTTCTATGTACTGCAAGGCCCCAATACAGCAAGATTCTAGATCTCCAGCCAGTTCGGCTTTCGAACGGCACTGTTTATTGTGCTTGCCATTTGTGCAATATTCTACTATATCGACTTTCCACAACTTCATTCTGACGATCTTTAATCCACATTGAAGGCACAGGCCGCGACTATCCCTGGTTCGTAGCACGATAAGGCTGTGTGGCGCCACAATGGCGAAGCCTTCAGACTTCTGCTCTTTCTTGGAGGCTAGGCAGGGCACTGTTAATATAATGGCGTGCGGGGATGTGCGAAGTAGAACTTCTCCAGGAAGCTTTCCAACCCGGGTACCTTCGCACTCGTCTTCCGCGTTGCTCCTACTGTGCGTTTCAACCTTCAATCTGTTGTTTCAGTCAAGCATCATAATTAATGTTCGGAATTCACGAGGCCCTCTTTGCTCGTACCCAATCATCACCCGTGCAGCGGAAGCCAATTGTCCCTTGGTTTCCAGAATCTCCTCCCAGAGCTGATGCGTTAAAGTGCCTCTAGTGGCTGTATGACCGCAGTGGCGGCGGACATTAGAAAGACTGCTGACGTTCGGTCCCGAACACTTTCTATGTTCTCACAGCTTTGGCATTCTCTTCAGGTCATCAGTTTCTCCGGTGCAGACCTTCACGACGGGATATCAAGGTCCGGTGGATAAGGGAGGCGGCAAAGCGTTTGGTCGTCTTGTCTCCAGCGGACACTGGACGTCGTCGCTGCTAAACCCTGGCTTCTCACTTCATATCCCCTACTCGGATCATTCCTTGTCGCCGTCAGTTGATTAAAGTCCGAACCAAGCAACCTATTGACAGATTGAACCTACACACCGCCGGAGTGAGACTCTCCGGTTCAGTACCAGTGATCGTGGCCACAGCCTCCTAGATCTTCAATTCAGAACTCATTGACAACCCGGTTACTTCTGGCTGCTTTGACCGTAGATCTTTTACGATCGTGGCCGGCTATCATGGAACCTGCGAAGACTTAACAATGTTGAGGCCGTGTGGGTGCTACGATCATTGATCGAGGTTGTTGTACGACTCCTGAGTCCGACGGCTTTGCTTCTTTCCTAGCTCTCAATCGGTGCCGTCCAACGTTTTAGCCGGCTACTCAGTTTCCGCCTCGGAGATACAATACCGGCACATCCTGGAGTCGTTTAGCTCTTATCTTCGAAGTTATTCATGAGGAGTTGAGACCTGCCGGCGCAGAGGTATTCGTTGCGATCCGGAGCATTCAAATGTCAGCACGATGTGTAGGTACCGCTATCTGGTGGAAATGACTGGCTCGATCCAATGAACTAAAGCAGATTACTTCAACGCGGAGACCAGGAATGCGTGTAAGTATGATACCGTTTTTTCATCTTGCTTGCATAACCATGACACTATAACTTATAACGCACGAATAGGCACTTTCTTTCGTTCGCCCATCATGTCATTAATTTACATAGGACCGCCATTGAAATATAGTACTACGATCTACGGAATGGCCCCATTCATTTGTGATGGTCAATGATCGTTGTCTGTCGTTTGCAGCATCCACATAAGTCCTATGTTCCTGGTGACGTGCTATAGTCATGTAGGTTTGGTTTTTGGCAGCTTAGACTGATCTAATCCATTTTTGTAGACTAGAAAGTTTATCCCTTCCATACGAATACACTGGCTTTCTGGTCGTCATCAGCAATGGACTTTGATGAGGTGTACACTGGTGTACAGGTCTGGTCATCTCGCTTAATTGATCAAAAGATGAAGTTCGAGCATTCCAAAGGAGTCAAGGTAGACAGAGACATGTTGTGGTTGCGCCGATCAACTATAAGGGCAAGATTTTGACTCGTTGCTGCAACAGCTGCAACGAGTGTGACGAAGTGGTCAGTCTGCATACCAACCATGGCTGCTGTTGCCACCCTGTTGGCAGGCCACGACGAATAGAGTGTGTTTTGTCCCGCCGTTTCACCACGCTAGAGCCCAAAGAATCTGCAAAGAAGATTGCGAATTTACTGCGCATCAGAGCCACTGACGTTCGTGCAAAAAGTGATACAACTGTCAAAGTTACTAGTATCCAGATAAGAACCTGTTCACCTTGAGAGAGGGACAGACGACCTCAATTGAGGGGAAACGGTCTGACAGCGGAACATAATAATCATGCGGAGGTTTGTGCTGAGTCCTGAGGTATCGGAAAGTGCTTGCGGTATCCAATCATACTGATACAGAGTAAAATATACAGTAACATAGGGTTTGGCGGTGGATGGCGGTATCTTTTCATGTAGCCGATGGATCGTGGAGAACGGCAAGCAGATAGTGACCATCTATGAAGTATGAGCTCAAGTGTCTTACGTCAAAGAGGCAAGAAACTACGTACCTGGTGAAATAAGAAGCTCATGTCGTTTTGTTCGTATCCTCATGAAGCGGATGTCATCCTTCAGTTGAGGTGGTCACTTCCTCGTTGCTACATGTTCAAGAAGTAGTCGCGGACGTACAACTTCGCCGGAGTCCCCTGCAACCTCCTCCAACCCGGTATGCACACTTTCCACAATACGCTCAACCGCGTGTGCGTATTTTCTTCCCTGTTCGCCTTCGAATACAACTCCGGAATGTCGAATAATTGCCACCGGCGGTCCTCTCGCCAAGAGCAGGTAACCCAGCACAGATCGGTGAGATGTCAGGAGTGTGAAAGTTTGTTCCAGTTCCGGAGGTAGTGTATGCGCATTTGTACTGTTCGTACTCTGACCCTCGGGATTCAACATTGAGTGGTTTGTGGGTATACTTTTCAGAGACATGACGGAGGAGAGGAACGTTGTCGAAATGCTATGTCGACAATCTTGGAACATGCGCGTCTAAAATCTTATCTTATCTTCATGAGCTTTGGAGCCGAAGTTTACAGTGGTATGAGAATAAAAGGATGTTAATGTATAGAAGTTGAGATATGGATAACTGTATACCTTAGATCCTCAGTATTAACTTTGAGCTAAGATGTCTCGAGCGTACGCGCAGTGTAGCTCAGATGAAATCTCAGTCAACGGGCAAAGGCAGCACAAGATAGTTCTTGGATATTAACGGAAAGAAAAGAAAATGGCAGTACAGGATACACGAGAATTTACTACCTGTTGTCTGGAGTTGAGGCTCTCGGGCAAGATTTATACAGTTGAACTTGCTCAACTGCCAAAATGGGCTGCGGGATGTGAGACTGACATCAAGCGCCGACTCACGTGGCCGACGCGTCGAGTTGCAGCACTGACAGTCGCGTCTCTGCAACTTAAGTCACTTTCTCCTCGGCTCCTAAAACAAGTCCGACTGCATCTACAAACGGTGTTTCCCATTTCATAGGACATGGCGTCCTTCGATCTTCAAGAAGAACTTCAGGCACTACTAGACATATCAGACTATGACATTCCAAACGAACATAACATCTCTTCATCAGATCCACGCTCAATAAATGCCATTTTAGAGCGTGCGGTCGAAGCTCTTGCAGAGTCTACGGATGCAATCACTGAGCCAGAAGTCTTTGACGCGTATCGAAGCCTGCTCAAACACGCGGAAAGCCTCCAAGGTGTTATCATGAGCAAGATGCTAGATTCCATATCCTCTGCATTCCAGGCCCAGGTAGAAGCTGCCCTCAAGGATGTCGAACATGAAGATCCTCAAACATTCATGGCTCATAAGACCCCACTCGAGATGTATGCTTTCCTGCTGCATTGGTTTGTCTCTGCTGCGGAGAAAGTCAAATCTTCCGGAGAGGAAGAGGCCCCTGCGCCGCCGCCCAAGTCACGACGTGGTAAAGGCGGAAAGGCTGCCACTTCCCGTGCCGCTGCTGCCAAAGGGTGGACGTGGGAGGACCAGATCCCGAACACACTTGCCGTGATAAGTAGAGTTCTGCGACTCAAGACGCAAAGAATATGGACGACTACTGCTGATAAGGACACGTTCATCAAGTACGTTTCGTCGCTGTACAGCATATCCCCCAGTCTCACTGATTATACTCTAGTTGCGTTACTCGCCCAGCTTACCACATTACTGAATCCGAACAGTATATGAAACAACAGACTATTCGCCTCGGTGTTTACAAAGTCATCTGTCTCGCGGTCAAACACCATGGACATTCCCTGGCTGCTCAAATCACCATCATGCAGTCCCTGCAGTACTACGAACATCTTTCCGAACCTATGGCGGAATGCCTCACTGTCCTTGCGAAGGAGTTTGACCACGCTCAGTTGGGCGATGAGATTCTACGAGAAATTGCTGGGAAGAGTTTCAACGCTCAAGACTCGAAAGGGCCTCGTGCATTCTCGAGGTTTCTCATCAAATTTGCAGAACTATCACCGCGCTCTGTGTTAAAACAGATATCGCTGTTGCTCTCGCATCTCGACTCCGAGGTAAGCATATGTACTGTTCCCTTTCGCTTGTTATAACAACCTAGCACTGTTCTCAGTCATACCCTATGCGCATGGCCCTGGTAGAAGTCATTGGGTGCCTCATCCGCGAACTTGTCTCATCTGACGTTAACGGCGACACGCAACAACAACTCCAAAAGCAAATCACAGGTCTCTACGACCTTCTGCTTGAAAGAACTCTCGATCTCTCTTCCTACGTTCGAACTAAGGTCCTCTCAGTCCTGGCCAAACTATGCGACCTTCCCGTCAAGTTCCCAAAACAGCGTCTAGCAATCACCGGAGCTGCAGTAGCCTCCTTGGAAGATAAAGCGAGTGGCGTACGCAAAGGCGCCGTGATGCTTTTGGTGAAGTTGATTGTTACCCATCCATATGGGCTAATGCATGGGGGATTGTTGAGCCTGAGGGAATGGGAGGCGAGGTATAAGGAAGCCTCCGATGAGCTGCAGAAGATTGGTGCCAAAGTGGGGAAAGCTGTTGAGAGGGATGACGATGAGGAAGTTGATGGCGAGGAGCATGAGAATGGAGAGGAGGTTGAAGGTGACGCCGAGGATGGCGAGGGTTCGCCGAGTCGCAAACAGAAAAGCGCTAGAGCTGACGACGAAATGGACGTTGATGAGGAGGGCGAGGGTGAGGATGAAGGTGGCGATGAAGATGAGATGGATCAAGATGGTGAAGGTTCACAACCGCGCACGCCCAAGAAGAAAGGCAAGAAGAAACGTCGCAAATCCGAGATAGACTTGATCGCTCTAGCAAACGAACAAGAAGCTCTTGCGACGCTCACTAGCAACGAAGTCCTGCATTTGAAACTTCGCAAGCGTTACTATGCTGAGGCTTTGAACTTCGTGAGGCAGATCGAGCATGATGGGATGGAAACTGTCCAGAAGTTATTAGCGTCGACAAACAAATTGGAAGTCTTGGAGGCTATCGAGTTCTTCAGGGTGACGTACGAGTATGCATTCGACGGTGCTGAGGTGAGTAGTCTTCTACTATCATCGTGTTCGCATAGCCGACACATGTGACTAGGCTGGAATTCGCAAGATGCTTCACCTCATTTGGCAGAAAGACAACTCTTCTACTGGAGAAGATGGGAAGGAGATCAAGGGCGTTCGTTCACGTCTCCTTGAATGTTACAAAAGCTTGTATTTCGAAGCACTCGCTGACATGGAGCCGAAACAGCAAGTCAACCGCATTGCTAAGAACATGATTGAGTGAGTACTTCAAGGGTTACTAACTCCTGTCTTTCGTTTACATTTGACACCCGGGGTCATAGGCAAACCTACCATGCTACTTTGGCTGAGCTGACCAGTTTGGAAGAGATGATGCGTATCATGATGGAAGACCGCCAAGTTCATCAAGATGTCATTGGAAAACTGTGGCAGGTTTACAGTGGGTCGGCTTTCTCTTCACTGAAGAAAATTGACCATCTCATGTCTTTATTCAGGCTCGGAGCGACCGCTCCCTCGAATGCAGAGGCGCGGAGCCATCATAATTCTTGGCATGCTCGCTCTCGCCAAACGCTCAGTCGTTTCAGAGCGAGTGGAGGTGCTCGTGAAGATCGGCCTCGGTAACTTGGGAAAGGTAAGGGCTATGGTAACTACCCTGTGCATTGAAATGTTGATTATATTCCTAGGCTGACTTGACGCTTGCTCGATATACCTGTGTTGCTCTGCAACGGCTTAATGGTAGTGTAAAGAAAGTCAAAGGTGCGCTTAGTCTGCAGGCGTAGTGGCATAGGCTTTCATGACATGTTTTCCAGGTTCGCTTTTTAACGAAAATATTCGTCTTGAAATGGACAACCCCATCTTTCGTAAGCTCCAAGATGCCATCGAACAACCGTGTCGCTCCAAGGAATGGTTTGGAATGGCTGAGCAAGCGATCAATACCATATACGCACTCGCTCAACGACCTGACATCTTATGTGACAACATCATCAAGAACCTCACGAGGCGGGCGTTCACCCCGAAGAAGGCCGACAAGCAAAAGGCCAGTTCGCAAGATCCGGATGCGATGGTCGACGAACAAGACCCAGAGGAGGCGAACCGTACGGCCACTCAGGGCGGGGATGCTGAAGACAAAGATGTAGGCGATGCCTTCGAGCTCAGCCAACTTCTCTTTATTGTCGGACACGTTGCAATCAAGCATATCGTCTATCTTGAACTAGTGGAGCGCGAATGGAAACGCCAGAAACATGAACGGGAACAGGGTATAGCTCGATCCTATTCACAATTACACAGTCTGGCTAACGACCTCACGGTTACAGCTGAAAAGCTCGCAGCAAATCGCAGCAGTCCCACACGGGCATCCAAGGACACTGAAGAATTGGACCAGGTTGCTGGTAACGCCGAAGACGAGATCGGTGAACGCATTGCAGGAATAAGGGAGACAGAGCTATTATATGGCCCCGATTCGCTGCTAGCAACATATGGCCCAATGATCGTTCACATTTGCGGTAGCCCTCATAAGTTCAAGGTTCGTCCTCACATATGCACTATGCTCTGAAGCCTTCTCACTGCTATTCCCGTAGAATCGTACCTTGCGTGCTGCAGCGACATTAGCATTTAGCAAATTCCTTTGCGTCAGCTCCCAGTTCTGCGATCAACATCATCGTCTGCTTTTCAAGATTCTTGAAACGTCGAAGGACGCAAGTATCCGAAGCAATACTGTCATTGCTCTCGGAGACGTTGCAGTCTCCTTCAGCAGTATCATCGACGAGAACAGTAACGAGCTGTACAAAGGCCTGTCGGATGCAGATCTTACGGTCAAGAAGAATACGCTCATGGTTCTGACCCATCTCATTCTAAACGGCATGATCAAAGTCAAAGGTCAACTAGGAGAGATGGCGAAGTGCCTGGAAGACCAAGACGAGCGTATCTCTGAGTTGGCGAAGCTGTTTTTCTCAGAACTCTCGACCAAAGAGAATGCTATTTACAATAACTTGCCTGACGGTGAGTATTTTGTCGTCCCCTGTACCACAATGTCAGACCAACGTTTCTTGCAGTCATCAGTCACTTGTCCGTTGGTGCACATTCGGTCAGCGAAGAGATCTTCGAGAGCACAATGAAGTACATTTTTACATTCATTGAAAAGGTTTGTCATATAATCTCTTTCCTGCTCAACGTCCTCACCGTATAACAGGAGAAACAAGCCGAATCGATCGTCGAGAAGCTCTGCCAACGTTTCCGATTGTCGGAAGATCCACGACAGTGGCGCGATATCGCCTACTGCTTATCGCTGCTACCGTTCAAGTCAGAGCGGTCGGTGAAGAAACTCGTGGAAGGACTTCCGTTTTACCGCGACAAGCTTCACGAGGAGACGGTCTTCACTCGCTTCCAGGAGATCCTCACCAAAGCTCGTCAAAACAAATCGTCGAATAAACCCGATGCTGAGCTGAACGAGTTTGAGGCGGTACGCCCGAATGACACACGTATGCTTGTCGCGTCTCTGATTCTTTACATAGATCCTAGAGGAGCACAAGAGGCAAGGTGAAGAAGATCAAGCATTTGAGAAGAGGGTCGAAGGGAAGAAAGCTCAGGCGAAGAAACGTGCAACTCGTCGATGTAAGCCTTGTTCTTCGCGGAATAGACATTGAGATACTGACACATCCCTGTTGTAGCTGCAAGAAAGAAGCCGGTTGAAGTGGAGGAAGACTCGGAGTGAATGTCATTCCGTTCACTGAAGTATCCTACTGTATAGTAGTATTGTGTTTGTATCATCATTTCTTGAATCCGGTGTATCCATACAACTCGTAAGTCTCAAAGAGATGTGGCGCAGCGTCTCAGATGTTGCAAAACCGGCGGGAAGTAAAGATAGATTGTTAACAGAATACATCAACACAAGATATACACAACATACACAACAATGGGGAGACAACGATTATTGCAAGCGGGGAGAGAATAAAAATATGATGAGGTAGATCGAGTAACGACGGCGTTTACTCGTCACCAATTTTGGGTGCAAGGTAGTAGCGAATGTGGCCTTGGCCAAACTCGTACGATACCTAACCACAAGCATCAGAATGTGCGGCGGAGAAAGTTTCTGAGCGTAGAAGGCTTACGAGAAGTGGTACATCATTGCTCAGCATTAGTTGTACGATGCTCGACAAGCTCGAGCTCTTTGAGAAGTTGACGAGGTACTTCAAGCTGAAGGTGAGGTTGACGGCTTGGTTCATCTCGATGCGAACGCCGTCGGGAAGCTCTTCCGCTTCGTCGTCTTTCGATCGCTTAGCCTTCTTCTTGCCCTTTGCCTGGTCAGTGGAGTAAACGACGGGTGAGCTGTACCAAGTACCAAAGTTAACTCACTTTAGACGATGAAGGCCGCTTCCGCTTCTTGGATGGCGATTCATCCTCTTCTTGCTCCTCTTCACCCTCGTCATCGCTACCACCCTTGTACTCATCCTCGCCATCCTCCTCGTCCCCGTTCATCTCCACATCACCGTCTTCCTTCTTGACCTTTTTCTTCTCCTTTTTGATTTTCTTCGGCTTGTCCTCATCCTCATCTTCGTCTTCATCACCCTTCTCCTCGTCCTCTTCTTCTTCTTCATCTGCCTCCTTCTTCGGCACGCGACCAATGGCTTCGCTCTGCTTTAGGAGGACGCTACCATTGGCAGCTTCACCTTCGCTAGTGAATCTAACACCTTCCTTGGTGATCTCGATCCGGACTGACTCGCCCAGTTGGGACAGGTCGCGAACGATACGACTGAATTCAGAGGAGGGCATTGTGACGCGTGCGTCATAGTCGGTCTCTGGAATACCGAGTTTGTCGGAGTCGATGTCCATGAGCTTGAGGTCGTATTCAGCAATACGATCCGAGTCTACGTGGAAGACAGAATCAACACTACAAAGCACAAGAAAGCTGTCAAACAACGCGTACTTCTTGCCTCGTAGGTGAGACTGAGTGTATCTGCGCCATCACCGCCTGCCTTGAGGGTACAGACATCATCGTCTTTGGCACATTTGAGAACCTTTGTAAGGGATGTAAGGTTAACACCAAGAGGCATTGGCCTGTCGCATCTGTATTCTTCAAAACCGTCCTCTTTTAGGAGGACGGAGACAAGCGCGACGTGGGAGTTATCCATAGCTTGGAGTGTCTGGGACGTGTCAGATCATTTGAATACGGCATGAAAGAGAGATACTTACGATGCCCTCCTCGGTACACTCAAAGTTCGCGTCTGCGACCAGTTCTTTGATAGCTGTTCTGGAGGTGAGCTACGAGGATTTTGGATTGGTAAGTGACCTTACCATCGAGGAGACGCTTGAGAATAGCAGCCTGTTCTAGTTTGGCTTCAAGCATTGTAACGGGGTATGTGAGTAAGGTGGGATGAGGAGAGGAGACGGTGGCAAGAACGAAATGGACGCGTCCGTGACTTATATTCTGGACGCGCCTGTCACAGCGTGTCACTTTCTGTCACGCGTTAGTCTGCGCGTGTTGCTTGGGTGCATCTGTGGTAAGTAGCCTACGTACTAGAATGTATACAGCCTCTCCGTAGCTTGCATAACTTTATAGCTTGCACAACTCTACAGCTCGCATGACTCTATATGCATCGCACTTTGGAACCGAATGCCTGAGACGGGACTGCCCGTTCCCGCACATCCTCGGTCGGCGACGCCAGCCGACGGTCTGAACTGGAATCGCTAAAGCTTCGTGCCCCCCCTTACTTCGTCTTTCGTTCTGATCAACCTCTATTGACCTTCGTCGACCGAAGTCTTGCTCACCTTGCTCCGTCTCCCATTGCTATCTCATTGCTTTCTTCGCTTTCGCAGCTCGCCAACTATTGCTGGACAAGCATTCTTTTGTTTTCAACTTATATGTCTGTCTCTACAACTCCCGATTGTGGTCCCGAGAATCCATCCAGCGCCGCCTTACCCAGCTCTACTATCGCGAAGGGTAAACCGGAGGAGAGTGAAAAGTTTAAGATGCGCCGTGCAAGGATTCGGAAGCTCGAGCAGGAGCAGGTAGTAGAGGACGAGGTAGCAGTTAGGGTGATCCAGGTGTGCACCTACGCTCAAGCAACGACAGTTCAATTGACCATGCTGCTTTCTTCGATGTTATTCTCACTGCAGGCTCTTCATTCTTCGACAATCATGCCTATCGAGTCGTGCGTGAGGACCGACTTTTGTGACTTGGATGGCTTGTCTTGGTCGGATCCTTCGGTTCAAGACCAGACATATGTACGTCTCCCGTTTTATGACCTAACGTCCTCCATCTTATTCATCTGGATAGGATTATCGCTACATCTTGTCACCCGTACCTGACTCTCCTCATCTCATCACTCCTGAAAATGCCCAAGAAGCTGATGGTCTTCCTTGCTGCTCAGGGCTTGCCATTGCCGAGCTGGCTTACAGACCTCCCATCTCCCGCACTGAGTCCGAATTGACTGTTCGAGGACCGCCAAGTCCGAGTCTCTCCCCTCCTACTTCATCGTTGGTACCAAAGATGACTCGCACCTCATACAGGTCTCCTCCAGGTCTTGATATTGACAGTCTGGCTGAGCACGATACAGTTCGATTTCCGTCCTATATCGGCGCTCGCCACTTGCTCGCTCGCTCAAAACACTTGGGCAATGTGAAGCGGATCACACCGTCTCGTATGCTCGTTGCGATGCCGAGACTACAGCAGAGGTCGCGGTCTGTTCGTTTGTGATCGTGAGAGGGGTGATGTGCTACATTTTCACCCTGTTTTAGATGTGTAGTTCACACAAGAGAATCGAACTATCCCAGCGACATATATATATATGTGTATTCCCTTCACCTTGCCCTTTCTCTTGAGCAGCTTCAGGTGTGTGAGTGCTCGGTATCTTCAGATGTGGATGACGACCGCAGTATGTTTATGACACGTTTGTGGAGATGATGACGGCGAGGAGGAATCTCTAGTGACTAGCGTTGCACCTAGCTTAGCTGAGAAACTGGAGACAAGCCTACTACACTCTTAGGTCAAGCGCATCCTCTACACCTGTTCCACCTCTACTCACGTCACTCGTGGAAGAGCCCAAGGCGAAGAACTCGCTGCCTACATCTCCCCCGACAGTAAACCCACCAGAAAGCTTGTCTCAACCTACGAACCCACATCCACCAGTAGCTTCTTTGTCTCCACCTATGTCACCGCCCACGGTGACATATCCTTCGAGACCTATTCAAATTGCCACGCCCGATCGACAAAGTGTCGCGTCTTTCGCAGCGAGTTAGGGTAATGCAACGAGCTATTCAAAGAAAGCTCGTCCAGAAAGTTTGTTGGTGCAGATTCCAGAAGGGAGGTTAGTGATCGGGATAACGTTGGTGGATTTCAACCATCTGGCGCGTCGTTACCCTCTTGTGTCTTTCTTACCGTCTCTCAGTATACTTGACAGGTCGATCTGAAAATCGAGTTCAGTCGAGGCGACACTTTGACGATGAAGAGATTGCCAAAATCTTACCTTTCCTTGTCACTTACCTGAATTGACGTCATTTATAGACAACATAAGACTACTCATATTTCCGTTGAGTCCCGTCATCGCCAAACCCAACAGCTCTCTTTGGTATTTCATGCGTTTCCAATATATCCTACCCCATTTCATTGCCTCCATTCGAGTACACACTTTTCTCACTCCTCTTCCCTTCTCCCCGCCGCTATTTGCAAACTTCCTCTTACACGTGTTCATATCCGCAGGTGCAGTCGTCAAATCAAGTCTTCTGAACTTCTTTACAAGGAAGTAGATGTCACACGCTCAACTGTCTAGAAGGCTGTCGTCGTACTTGCCAGTAAACCGGTTTTCGATCCTATAAGGTTCGTCCACGCTTCCGTTCCTTCTCGCCTTTTGTCATCTTAGCGTGCTTACTTTTTAGAGATCGCCTGGGTGTCAGCACGCATTTCGCGCAATGCGATTTTACTGACTTAAGCATCTTGGAAGCGTTCTATGAGAGTTTAGAAGGGAGCCTGAAGAGTCAGCTAACAGAGAGTGGCTTATACATGGGCACCAGCTTGTAAGTCATCACGCGTTTGAAAGGATGAATGATCAGGACCCGGTTTTACATGTACGGTTCGTCATAGGCGGGAGCTTGTACATACGTTCCGCAAAAGGACGCTTGTACTGCTCAAGACACTCATAATTCAGAAGAAGGTGACGTTTTCTTTCTCGTCTATACGTCCATCTAATTGACCATGTTATTGTTGTAGATTATGTTCTATGGTCATCCCGTCGAGGAGTTGTGTACGTACCAATATTTCCTCGTTACTCTCATTCCAGGTCTTCTGCACAACCTAGACGACAGTGGATCACCTCCACTGGATTCACGAGCGCAGGCTCTACAACGTCCCACGGAGCTGAAGACTAGTGATCACAACAGTATGCGGGCGTTCGTCGGCTTGCCTCTCGAGTTGTTCGGCAAGGTAATGTTACATCTACGATTTTTCACGGGGTGGAAATTGAAGTAATAACAATTTGTAGGACGCGTTCTTCCAACCATATCCACCGTTACAACAAATGGACTTGTTGAAGGACACGAAGAGTTGGCTTTGCGGAACTACAAACTCTATCGTAGCCCAGCAGAAGGAGGTCGATCTCCTCATCAACGTAGGTTCACCATGACATCTTCACCGCAGAAGCTCATGCTCCCTCGTGCTAGATTGAGACCAACACCTTTGAATTCCGGGATCCGAGACTCGAGCGATCGGCAGGCTTGACGGCTGCCGATCGTAAGGGGATGGATGGATGATATCGCCAAGGCCGTCAACGACGGCTGGGTAGAACAGGGTGCCGCAGGGGCTATGCACTGCGTCCACAATGTTCATTGAATCCTCATGTATTTGTGAACTGACCGCCATATTACCTCAAACTTCGAGGGAAGTGACGACTATCTGAGACAGAAGGTATGCCCGAGGGCCATTTCTGTTTTTTTTTTTTCCATTAATGTTGATGTGGCTCGCTGCAGTTTGATGAATATATCTCCGTTGCTCTGTCTTGTGTCAAGTACGCCGATTTCATGTTGAAGGATCAGAATAACGGTGTTATGATCTCTGACAGTTTGGGTGAGTTTCCTGAGCTTCTATAGACCCTTCTTGGTATTTATATGTAACGTTTAAAGGTGATCCTAATTCGGTGAATGACTTCAATATGTTTTGGATATCTGAATTCAAGAAGACCAATGCGTACGAAGTCCGGATTAGGGTGATTGATCCAGTGCTCTTCGATATCGTCGAACCTCGGTAAGATCTACTGATGAGTTCCATTGCTACCTGATTATTGATAGTACATGTCTAGGCATCCATGCGGCGAACATCCGTTTGTCGTTGCAGATATTGGACTTCATCTATCGGAGGGAATACAAGAACTCAAGATAGACCAGCAATTAGCACCAGCGCGCGAAGCTGTCACAAACGTTGACCGCCGGATCCACGGGTTTCCTCAACGCCGTGGAGGGTGTTCGCGGACGATGGGTGCAACATTCTGCAAGTTCGTCATCAAGTACCAATTCAATGGGTGAAGCAACGAGCGCGACAAGCAGTACTGTCGAGGTCAATAAGCGTCCGAGATATCAGACTTATTGACCTTAGGTTATGGGGACTCTCGTCCGACCCTAGGGCTGGCGTAGAGTCGGGCGCCTAGGGCCCAGGGTTGGGCGGCTGTGGGCCAGGGTTGGGCGGCTAGAGGGCAGGGTTGGGCGTCTGTGGGGCAGGGTCGGTGGTTGTGGGCAGGGGCATATGGACGTCGGTGGTGTGAGGCGAGCGTTCCATCCAGGACGGAAAGAGAGAGCGGCAGACATGGGTGGGAGAAGCGCCGAAGAGATGGGTGCAGAGATTCCCTCCTGGACGGAATTCTGTGGAGATGGATGTAAATGCAGTGAGAACGGAATTCCGGTGGGGCTGTTAGGTTAGGTTAGGGGGGGAGAAACACACGAGCGAAGCGAGTGTCCGCGGAAAAGGAAGAGGAGCTGTCAGCGAAAGCAGACAACAGTGCTGGGGGATTCCCAACAACACCTGTTTCGCCTTTATACGGCTCATCAGGTCTGCTTAGTAACACAGGGATCGGAGAATTAGTCACCAAAGTCCGAAGAAATCAGTGATTAATCATCCAAACCAACTTCCCCGACGAGGCCGAAGGCCGAGATCGGGGAATGTGTCAGCCAAGAAGATCCGAAGATCCGCCGAAAGGCGACACACGTGCAAGAGAAGCCGGAAGCACCGCACCGAGAGCCGGGCGACCGGGGTGACCGAGATCACCAAGAACACCGGAGTGCCCGAGATGACCGAGGTGACCGAGAAGGCCGAGCACCGATTTATACAGAAAAATGTATTAGAATCAGGGTTAGGAAGCCGTCAGGGATTAGGGCGAAGTGGACGAGCGTCTGTGGAGGGAAAGCCTAATCTGGTTGATATAGAGGATAAAGGAGTTGAGTAGTTACGAAGTACGCATGCGGATTTTGTTGAAGTGGAGAGATGATGATGAGATATATGGTAAGATGAAGCAGAGATACGAAATTGGACAAGTATGCAGGATGGAAGAAGAGGTTGATGTGAAGTACGCATGCGGATTTTGTTGAGTGTATGGGTCAAAGTACAGATAAGATATGAGTATGGACTCTGGTAAGAGCAATGTCGATGGAGTGATTGAATTGATGGAAGCCATGCATTACATTGAGAATGTAAATTGGTGAAAATTGAAATGGTGCATGTACGAGGTGTTGACACAATCCGTGTGCGGATTATGTTGATGCGGATACAAGTAATATTATTATAGACGCAATCCGTGCGCGGAATTCATCTCTCCATACCAAATCCGTATGCGGAATTCATCTCTCCATATCAAATCCGCATGCGGAATTCATCTCTCAAGGCCAAATCTGCACACGGATTTTATTGAATTGATAAGTGATGATGGAACGAACATTGGAGGTTGTCAGATGTGGTAGTTGATTGGTGGCAGTCTTGACATAATTGTGAATATCTGTGTCTCACTAGCAGTAGATAGCGTGGGTCACCGAGAGATGGTTAAAGAGTGTTATATTTGCTCATATATACTGTATTATGTATAGGACAGAATGGATAGAGATATATATATATATTCTTTGGTATTGCATTATACCCGTAGAGGCCGAATGTGGTTAGGGTTACATTGATGGCGATGTGGGCGAAGGATGGAGATGGTGAAGTTGGACGTGGTGAGGAACTGTTGAACTGACCTTCACTGATCTTGACCGATAGGAGATGTCAGGCAAACGAAACACAGGCAAAGCGAAGAGCAGGAGGCGGAGTAGTAAAGGGAAGATGAAAGCGAGGAGAGGCCGAAAAGAGGTATGTCGGATAGAGATTTCAGTGGATAGAATGAGTACTGATAGGAACGGTGAGGACAGATGGAAGAGATTAGAGAAGAGATAGTGGAGAGTGTGAGCAGAGAGATGATGGAGTCAGGAGAGGTAAGTAGATGAGGATTTGTGTGATTGATTGGAGAGCTGGGGCTGATTGATGAGAATGGATGCAGGCAGAGATAGACGGCGGACAGATAGCAGGGACGCCAGAAGTAGTTGATGCTCGAAAGATGGTGGAGAAGATAAGGAAGAGACGGCAGAGAGGAGTGAAGAGTACAGGAGAGGTGCGTAAAGAAAGCAGTGGGTGAGAGGAGACTGATTGTGATAATACTGCAGGGGGTTGAGTACGGGAGAGTGAGTGAGGAGATGATGAAAGCGGTAGTGATGCACAGTGCGGCAGTGGAGGGATTCCTGGGATACAGATTGGCAGTTGTTGTGGGATCGGGGGATCGGATGGTGTCTCGGCGGGGAGTTTCATCAGAGGTCCAGAAGAAGAGGGTATATTTTGAGGTTGAGGAGATTGGTGAGGGGCGAGTTGATTCGGAGCGGGTTGAGGAGTTGGCGAGAAGCTTGCGAGAAGGAATGGGGGCGGAGTACGTGAAGAACCGAATTGCGATTGGGGTGTATGCGGAGGAGTTGAAGGAGGGATGTCTGAGGAATGAAGTTGTGGATGTTGGAAAGCTGAAGTATGTGGAAGGGAAGGGTGGGGAGGGGAGGATTGGGGGAAAGATGTGGGTAGTGAATGGAAAAGAATACGGAATGGCTTGGGCGAAGTGGGACGATGAACTGTGTGGTGAAGCGGAACGGCTGGAAGAGGTGATGGGTGAGTATGGAGAGGGAAAGCGAGAGTATGACGAGGAGTACGATAGGGCAGAGAAGAGAGTGAGGGAGATTGAGATGACGGTTGGGAAGTACGGGACATGGGTGGTGGAGGTGTTTGACGAAAGTGAGTATTCGGGGAGTTCTGTGGAGGGAGAGAGAGCTAACGAAAATGGGATTTGATTCTGCAGGGAAGGTTGAAGGGCGGGTGGGGCTTGGAGAGTATTTGGGACGGAAAGATCGGAGGGAGAGGGTGGAGGAAATGAGTGGGGAGCGAATGACGCGTGCATTCAGGAAGGTGATTGAGAAGTCGAAGGAGTTGAAAGATTTGGGAGTTGAGGCAGGAAGCTCGAAATGGAATGAGGGCGTAAAGAAGGTGGCATGGGTGAAGGAGAAGAAGTGGAGGGAGGTGTTGAAGGATGAGGAATGGATAGAGGTGATGTCGCGATTGTTGGAGTTTGAGTATTTCTGGAGTGGAGGAATATGGATGGGAGGGATGGAGGAGTACGATGTGAAGACAATGTGGGGTGGGGTAAGTGATTGCGATAGGAAAAAGAAAAGAGAGAGTGCTGACCAGGCATGACATTGTTGCAGGTGATACTGCATATGGTGAAAACGGCAGTGAAGGAGCTGGAGGACCTGTGTCGAGTGGGATTTATGGGTAGAGAGGAAAGGGTTCGGGATGTGTTGAGGGAATGGGAGGAGATCTCAAGGCGAAAGAAAGGGCTGTTGGAAGGAGAAGAGTTGGATCTGGAGACCCGTATGCGGGTGATTGATATTGGGGAGGTGGGAGAAGAGATCCGGAGGGATTGGGGCACGACGAAGATTGATGCGTCAAGATACGATGGGTTGGCTCTGGAAGAGATTGACAAGACGTGGTGGGAGATCTTCGAGTTGAGGAAGGAGGGAGGGCTTGCGAGGTATGAGAGCTGGATGGAGGCTCGGAAAGAGTATTGGGATGAGGTTCGGGGGATTATGAGGAAGAGGTGGGTAGAAGGAGGGGGGGTTGATGAGGCGGAGTGTTCGAGCAGGCTTGCACGGCTTCAGTGGCATGAAGGGCAAGTGTATCCGGCGACGGAGCTGCTGACGACGGGGTACATGATGCGATCTGTGGAAGAGTTCTCAGAAGCGAGTGAAGCGATTCAATTGGTGAGTGCTATGATGCATTGAAAGGGTTCGAAGTGAAATCCGCATGCGGATTTTGAAGTGTATGGATGAGGCAAAATCTGCATGCGGACTTTGTCGACGACTGCGCGATGAGCCACATGTGAGAGGAGATGAACGAAATCCGCATGCGGAGTTTGTCAGCACTTGGGATCATGAGACAGGATGTAGGGAAGTGAGAGACGAACTCCGCGCACGGATTTGGTTGCGAGATGACATATGTGATTGTGCTTGGTGGAGTTGATCGCTAATGAGGGGATGATTGGTTACAGGTTGGGCTGATGATTGAACCGATGCTGCCTTACATTCAAGGGCAGCAGAAGCATGGATATGATACAGCTTGGCACTCACTGAGAACGGTGCTTGGAAACTCGAAGAATTGGGTATCAGATACATGGGAGAAAGTGAGTATGAGCGGAAGTCTGAAGCTGCATTTGAATGTGATTCTGATGCATGGACATACAGGTGATGGCATTCATGCTGACAAATAGCAGATTTCTTGAGGGCGTGCAGGAGTTACTGAGGTGGAACGTTCCTCGGGCATTGGCGAGGCTGATTCATGTCACACGAGCTGAGGCGAAGGCATTTCTGGCACGGGACGACGAGTCGCTGATGAAGGATGGCCTATTTGGCATGTTTCTGGACCCTGAGGGGAATATACGCATGATGGCCGGGATGAGGGAGCAGGTGAAGAGGGTGCAGGGGTATTTAGATTCCAAGATGAGAAGAGGGGGAGCGCCATTCATGAACATGACGGCGGAGGATCAGCACTGGATTCCCGAGGTTATATTGGCTAAAGGAACGAATGAGCCATTCTGGGTCAGCGCGGGGGGGACGACATACCAGAAGAACAACAAGGCGGCAGCGCCAGTAATGGTGGTGACATTTGCGATGATGGCGGCAGTATTGGGAGAGATTGGTGGAGAAGAGACATTTATGGAGATGTTGGAGATGCTTCATGATGTTCTGAGGCAATGTTGGAAGGACGGCAGAGAGGAATATGTATTCTGGTTCGAGGGAGAACTTCCGAAGATATCGAAGGAGTATTCGAAAGGGGTGGAAGGGAGGAAAATCGTGATGGGGTTGTTGGATGAGGCATACAGGGGAACAAATAAGAGGTGGAATGCGGAGACGCTTGAGTTGAAGATGGAAGAGTATAGTCAGTGTATGGGAGGATTGGCGAAGATGAGGGAAGCGTTTGTGGAGAGTGGTGCAGGGGACTTCAGGTGGAAGGGTGGGTCGATTGAGTATGAGGTGGAGTTTCACTGGAATGAGCTGTGTCGGGTGAGGGTGCATGCTGGATTGATGGTGATTGAAAAGTGCTAACTTGGATAATGTGATGAACAGGGGGCCATTGGGAACTTGGGACGGCGATGGTTTAGGGAGGTGCAGGAAGGCAATGTTGCGCATCTGCGGGTGCGACCGTACAAGGTGCCTGTGCCATTGTCAAGAAAAGTTGAAGAGGACCGGATGTCGACGTCGAATGTGAATATGTATGAGATGGTTGTGAGGGCAGTGCGAGGTACGTGTATTTGGTATTGAATTGATAGAGAGTATTAAAGTGATTTGTATAATACAGGGCATGAGGAGGTGCCAGTTGGAGTTGGAAAGGACTGTACGGATCCATGGCTGGACCCGTCGTACCGTGAAGAGTACATGGTGGGGGCAAGAGGAGAGCTATGGTTGGAACAATGTAAAGTGGATAAGGAGAAGAGTGTGCAGGGGAGAGAAGAAGGAGGTAGAAGTGGAAGAGAATTGATTGTGGAGGAAGGGGAGAGAGAGGAGAATGTAGAGGATGAGGAGAGGAAGAGATTGGGGAAGGGCATGGAGAGGGGGGATTCAGATGAGGTGTCGAATACAGGCAGCGAAGGGTTGCAGGAGAGTGAGAGTGTTGCGGAGGTGATGGGAGGGTCAGATGGAGGGACAGAGGAGGAGAACATTATAGAGGAGGGTTTGGAGCCTCGACCTCCATCTCCACCTGAAACTCCATCTCCATCTCCATCTCCATCTCCATCTCTGTCGCTGTCAGTGTCAGCCTCTCACACTGTGCATGGAGAGGAGGTGACTGAGTTATCTGAGGAGAAGGGAGCAGTGGCGGGCATGTCATCAGACTGGAGCTCATTGACGGAGATGTCAGATGAGGAGGACAGTGAGGGAGAGTCAAGGGGAACACGGAGGAGAGGAAAGGAAGGTGAAGCAGGGATGATGAGACGACGATCATTCCGGAAGAGGAAACATAAGTTCAGTTGCGATGTCAGCGATGTGAGGGGGTGAAGGGCAAATGCGGGTATCTGTGAGATGCATTGCATGGGCACAGAGACGGAATCCGCATGCGGAGTTGGTAGAGGAGAGACGTGTACGTATGGACATGCATGGGGATGAAATCCGCATGCGGGGTATGTCCAGGCAGAGAGCACATGAATGGATGTCGAATGGACTGGATGCAATCCGCATGCGGATTGTGTCCAGTCCTGAGAGATATGTTGCACCATTGGCTCTCTCATGCGATGATGTGGTACTGACTGGATATCCATCCGACTGACAGAGACGTGTCCCCCTCGGCCAAGAACGGTAGCTCAGTCTGCATCTGGAGTGGCGAGCACGATATCAGACAACGTGATGGTCAAGCCATCATTGATCGAGGTGAAGAAGAAGGTGCGGAAATGACCACGACTATCCACATCATTGCAGACTTGTAGGTCTCTTTGCTGAAGAGCTACAGAGTGGCCGTTTAGCTGATATCCAACTCCCTCACTGCAGCACCATCATCGAAACGCAAGATGAAGAAGGCGAAGATGGTAACCTCGGATGGATCGTCTGCTAAGGGATTGGGCATTGGAAGATTGATCTTCACCGACCCACCTGCGGGCAGCACTCACCTGGGCAGTCGATAGTCGGGGTATGTGTATGAGGTGTGTCAGTGATGCACAGAGGGTTGAGGTTGGTAGTGACTATGGGGAGATGTTGAACACGTCATGAGGACTTCCTGCTTTGGCTAAGTTGTATTCTGAATTCCGGGCTGCAGATGATCATACTTCCTTCGAGAGGACTGTACTATAGTGTATTTCTATCTCAGTGATATGATGATGAAGGGATATGTTGATGCAGGCCTTGATGTGACATGCAGTCTCATTACTGATGACGGAGTCCAATTTGACATTGGACTGCATTACATGTACGATACATGATAGATGAGAGTGTATGTGCGATATTGCAGATGGACGATGTGTGCGGGAACTGTGGGCGACTGGGTGTATAAACACAGTGCAATGAGCGTGATATCTCTGGGCAGATTGCGGGTGATGTTGAGTGGATGACGTGCTTGGACCTCCTGGGAAGAAGTGCACCACGGACGGCCTGAATGCCTGATGATATGATGATGTCACTCTGTATACAGCTGCATGTTGCTGCAGATGTAGAGATGACGGCATGCTGGAGAGGCTGTTTGGATGCCAAATGAGACAGGGGCTTAGGTGCGTTTACATGATGGACTGGTAAATGAGAGAGAGAGAGAGGCAGAGGCAGGCAGTGGGAGGAGTGATGAACTCCGCATGCGGATTTCGTCCCATACATGTGAGAAATACTTCTGACACCATGAAGCTGGGCATACCCCGCACGCGGACTTCGCTCGCCCGATGAGGTGTGTGGCTTATGGGTGTCCCCAGGTTTCCCACACCTCCACGTGGTCATATGCCTCATGGACCGTTGACGTGCTGGCATCATCTGCCCTTACCATCATCTTCATTGCTCTCTTATTCTGGTCTCAATGAGTTCCATCATGTTTCCCAGTCCTCATGATCGAGACTCTATGCCCATCATCGATGCTGACTTCGGGAGGCCGAGGGTGAGCCAAATCGCTGCATGTGGAACGTCGATGATCGGGGTTGACCCTCGCTCCTCTCTCCTTCCAGACTGATGCCCGCATACAGTTCAGGTC
Organism: Somion occarium; assembly: GCA_964035595.1. Classification (NCBI taxonomy): domain Eukaryota; kingdom Fungi; phylum Basidiomycota; class Agaricomycetes; order Polyporales; family Cerrenaceae; genus Somion; species Somion occarium. Next base: position 3,311,536 of record OZ037946.1, read on the forward strand.
CTCATGGTCTGTCGATCGGAACTGGAAGGACCTGCAGCTGTCATCCATCACCATCAACACCTTCATCTGGTCGACTGGTCTGCGAGGTTCTTTGACATTGTGGCATGCTGTTATTCTCACTTTATACACAGATGTGGGTCCTGTCCCGATCCAGTTAATCCCAAATTGGCGGAACAAGCTGAAATGCGATGAGATCCTCCAGCGTAGGTGTTATCTGGGCTGGATTAATGTGTTGTGGGAGCTGACATGCTGGGACCCATTGATTGTTTGATTGACTCAGACAAGTTCAAGGCATATTGCGGGATGGATCCTCTCAGCCCTGGGCCACATGTGCAGCCCATCATACGTACGGGTATGTCGATTACAACGCTCGCTGCACCTGCCTCCTCTGACATGATGATTTGTGGAAGAACATGAGTATGCGCGGCTCCTGTTGCTCACAGTTTTTGCTATGAAGCTCCAAGCGGAATACACGGAATTGGATGAGTATGTGAGACGGATGCTGGAGGGTGGCAAGTGGGCTGCACGTCACCGATACAAGATTCAGGCGATGTTGTGGAAGAATGAATGGCGTGTTGGGATCCTGATGGAGTTCTGCACATTTGTGGAGAAGGAAGTTGACGTCCTGCAGTCTATCGTGGCAGGTCTAGATGTTGGCATTCGACGTCTGGGGAAGATGATTTCTGAGCTCCGTGATGTCTATGAACGCTGGAACAATCTTGTTGACAAAGTTCATGAGTGGGCTAGGTAAGTATGCCAGCTGTCTCCGACTCTATGGTCAGTAAATATGACCACTAGTCAGGTTCGGGTTCCATGATGTGGAGAACGATCTGTTTGGTATGCGGTCGTCTGCATGGATGGTTGACATTGAGGTGGACATTGAGGGAGTGCTGAATGAGATGAGATCTGGGAGCGTGCACGGGGAGTTATAGGGACCCCTAGTAGATGCCCATTCGTTCAGGAACTGACGCTCATGTACAATTGTTGTAACCATATGCTGCTTTCGGTGGGTGACTGTTGCTATTACATGATCTGGAGATGATGTGTGATGTCTACGGGGTGAGGTTCAGCAAGAGTGCGATTCAGAGGGTAGAGGGACACTGATGACGTCCGAAATGATTGGTGTAAGTAGTCAGGGGACACAATCCGCATGCGGAGTTGGCACCGATGGCGACAACGGAGCCATTGAGTGACCGTCGATTGATCAACATGATTGACTAGCGGACGGAATCCGCATGCGGATTGTGTATGAGTATATGGAGAATCAGACATAGTAGCTTGACGATTGACATATGACTGAGGGAGCAAATGCACACTTAGTGAGATAATGACTGGTGTTGGAAAATGGTGAGTAAGTCTTTGAATATGGATCTTGACTGCTCATGTTAGTCTATGAGAGACTCGTATGTAGTCCTGCATGCTAGGCATTTGCTCACCTAAGTCTCTATATCTCGCGATCTCGAATCGTACTTCCTTGTTGGTGCTCGCAGTCTTGGAATCGAATGCGATCAATACGGAATGATGATAACAATGGCTACAAGCATTGTGATTGATCTTGATGAGCTTGAGCAGTTTATGTGTCAATGTAGGGATGGGTATTCTATACCCATTTAGAGAGAACAATCATGTATTATGAACACTGGAAAATATGACTGAAGTATTATTGTACATGATTGAATGGTGAGGAGAACGTGAGGTGTGGCTAGAATTCTTCATGGGAGGTATTTACGGCGATGTTACCATGCACTCCTACTGCGGTCGGGGTGTGGGCAGCGAAGAAGTTGTAACGAAGGTCGGCAGATGCTCTGTGGGCCCCTCCGGAAGCAAATTGGCTGATGGGAGAAGGGTAGAGTTGATATAGATGAGAAGAGTATTGGGGAGTATTGGGACTTACCTGTGATGCAGAAGGAGCTTCTCGAGGGTATTATCCCAGTCATCGTGGATGTCACGAAGGAAAGATATGATGTCGCGGAGGTCTTGAATAGCGACGTCGAGGCCGACGACGATGGACTGAAGGATGTCGAGATCATTGTCGACGAAGGTGCAGAAGTCGGCGAGGATGCCAAGAAGACATTCATTCTCCCAGAGAGTTGAGCCAACTTCTTCGGCGTGACGATCGGCCCATGTGCGACCCTTGAGAAAGCGGGTAACGAACTCATCGAATTCAGTATATGCATCTTTGAAGTTGAGAGCGAAAGCGGTGAGGAGATGGACCCGGGCATACTCATGGTCTTTGTTCATTGATGATGTGAGAAGGCGGAGGTGGAGGGAGTAGTGAAGTGGACATACAGGTGCGTACGATGGGCTGTGGGTGAGAGGCAGGGGGAATGGGATGCATCTGGCAGTAGACGTCGAACTTGCCTGAGATGAAAGAATGTGAGGGATGGATGGGATCTAAATGAGAGTAGTATGGAGAGGACAGGAAGGGGATGGGGAGATGACGTATGAAGGAGGAGTGAATCGCAGGTGAGGGTGTTGGGCCAATTGGGAGTCAAGCGCATAGAGTTGGAACCTACATCTGGGAGACGAGTGAGGTGAATGGGATGCCGGAATGAATGATTGAAGATGAGGACTGACTGGGAGACCAGATGAAGGCATGGATGGCGACGGAAGAGAGACGGAGGTCTTCCCAGTTGCGATCGATAGACCAGGAGGAATTGAAATGGTAGCGGGTGAGACTCTGGAGAGATGGTAAGGATAGAGTGGACATGAGAGAGGATGGATATGAATATGAGAGATGAGGAGAGCTCACGTTGGGCCTGTGGAAGTCAGGGTCGATGATGGGCATGGAGTCATGATTGTGAGGAATGGGTTGCATGACGGAAGCTAGACTACTGCGAGGAGGAAGAGAAAAGGAGAGGATGATGAAGGCGGAGGAGATGGATTAGTGAATGATGAATGATGCTCACGACCACATGAAGGTGCGGGAGACGTTATGTAATAAGGGACACGGTTGGACAGGTTGTTGAAATGGATGTGGGGATATGGTTGCGGGCTCATGGAGGAGGATGAAATCCGCGTGCGGATTGTGATAGATGACGGAGCAGATGGTGACGGGACATATGGAGAGCTGCGTAGAAAGGGCGTAGAGATCACCGATAGAATCCGCACGCGGATTTCAACGCATTTTGTGAAGTTAGCAGGGATGATTGATGCACGATGGCTGATGAGTTGCTAGGCTTCAGTTCATTCCTGTCCCCGGACTGGTTTGAAAGGGAGAAAATGTGGTCCGTGCTGTGATGCGAGTGATGGTCACATATAAGAAGAGGATGAAGGCGAGGTGTTTTGTGAAGTTATGGAGAGCTGATTTGTTGAAAGAGCTGCCATTTTGGTAGCTATGGACACGGTACAGAAAGAAGTGAGGATGGCCACAGGGGACTGTAGAGTGGGTAGAGAGACTGAGATAGTGGAAGGGATGTCAGAGGTAGGAATGATCACGGGAGTTGCCATGTTGAGACGATGGGTGGTGATGGACGGAAGCGGAAGATATTGGATTTAAGAAGTCATTGTACGTACAAGAAATGGCAATGATGGTGCAGTGGGTTGTCATGGAGCATGAGGCATTGGAGGACGTATGTATATAATGAAGGCAGAAGATGGAGAGGGCAAGGAATTCACTGTGAATCTCCCATGATGACCTCTTCCTTACCACGGCGGGCGAGTACTGGGACGTTCAGAAGCGCTGGAGAAGAACTGGTAGGATGATCGAACATGGGATACATTTAAAGACATATCTGACATTATATACGGGTACAGCGTCGACGGCCACATGTGGTTGTTGGGAGGTACAGTGTAACGGAGATGGCATCAGAGTGCGCGATGATAAGAATTGAGATTTGGCACGAAGGTATGGGGATGAGGATGAGGACGTTGTGGTGTGATAGAGAAATCTGACGGAGATGACAGAGCCAGGACGGCCATTCGTGGCAGAAATTGCAGACGTTCGTGAAGTCAAGGTGTTACCACAAGACAGGATTGTTGATGGTGAGTATAGTTCTAGATAAGGATGATTGAGAGTGATGGAAAGGAGGAGATAATGGAGAGGATGAGGAAACTGAGGAGATTTGACAGACTATATGGGATGGTACCTTGCGCCTGTTGTGGTGGATCGGCATGGGGGAGAAATGGAATTCTGTGAGTGAGGAGTATTATAATGTGATAGTGAGGGGCAGGAGACTAACGTGAGGTTGTATTATGTGAGGTATGGGAATCTCGAAGCTGGTAGGGATGATAGGAGTGGTAGATTGGATGATGGAGGATTTGGAGGCGATTGAAAGAGCATGGGTAGAGTATGTTGAGGGAGATGAGGAAATTGATTTGAGGGTGTGGGGGATAGTGGAGCAAGGGGAAGGAGCCGCAGTACTTGGGGGACACATTGCTGAGGACATGGAGAGGGATGTTGGAAGGGTGTCTCGGAGCATTCCATATGGGAAGGCGCTCTGTGACTATGTGCGATACCGATTGGGGCAGATGAAGAGGAAGGCGGAGGAGGTTCGGCCAGGGTTTCGTGTGCTGGTTGGGCAACTGATGGAGGCGAAGTTCAGGGATGTTCCTGTCGCATAGGTGTGAGAAGGGATATTTCGTGTGATGATTTCGACTGAGTGAATATGAGGAGATATGGTGAAAATGAGAGAGATTGAGAGAAGAGAGAGGAAGAGATGGGAAGAGATGGTTGTGTGAGGATGTGTGAAGAAAGATTAGGGACGTGCGAAAATGGAATGGTAGTCGATGGAAGAGAGGAAGTAATGTGAGGGGCAAGTAGATATGAGACTTGATGATGGAATGAAGTGTGACAGACAGAATGATCCCATGTGGTGACGAAGTCCGAGTGCAGATTGTGATGGGAGAATGGGCATGCATTCGTGGCGACATAATCCGCGCGCGGATTGGGTCATGCGGAAGCTCCCGAGAGTGAGAATGGTAGCTTTTATTCCTTTTCTTACTTTGACTGAATACGTGATGGATGAAATCCGCACGCGGATTCAGTTGGTTAGGTGAGTGGAGGACGGGAGACAGTTGGTGTATTTCAGAAGCTGGTATTACTATGAGGATGATCTCATTCTGATTGATATAGATGTCACATACGATACATAACATATTATACAGAAGGTGCTATCAGCAGAGGAGAGGATGGGAGGACAGGAAGGTGTGAATACGAAAGTGATTGAGAAGGGGGTGGTTAGGGTTGGATAGATGAGATGATTTTGATAAGGATTGATATCGCAGGGTAGGTCGGGAAGTGGGCGGCCATCTTGACTTTGCAACTCACTGCCATCATTATCTCCATCATGTCTGGCAGAAACAGCAGAAAGGTAAACAAGAGGGAAGCCAGTGTATCCGACGGACCTGGAAAGAAGACAGGATGGACTAGGCAAGGGGGAGTTGGTGGAAGGGGAAAGGGAAAGGGGAAGAGCAAGCAGGTAAGGCGAGATTAGCAGCGAGTACTGGTTAAGTGCTAAGGAGATGGGTACATCAGATCAATGAAGAGATCGCGGAGGGACGGGCGCAGGAGGCTGGAATAGATGCTGAGGAGGAGGAAGAGGTATGTATGCACAGTGGACATGGGATTTTCGAGGGAGATAGACGGATACTGATGTGATGCAGGCTCAGGAGGCTGGACGGCTGAAAGCAGCAATGCCTGAAGTTATTCGGGCTAAGGAGAGGGCGGTGCAGGTGCAGATGAAAGCGAAAAGGAAGGCGGCGAGTGGATCGGGGAAGGTGCGTGAGAGATGGCAACGTGTGCGCGGTGGTGTAGGACTAACTGGCATGGCCGTCCAGGGTGTCGGGGAGGCATTGCTGCCGGATGAGATCCAGGTAGCAATGGATCTGCAGGCCGCGGCTGGGGAGGCATTCTTGGGGTACGCTTTAGCTGTGATCACTGAGGAAGGTGATCAGTTCGTGTCGAGGCGTCGAAGGGGTAAGCGGCCACCGATGAAGAAGGTTCATTTTCTGTTCCATGTGTTCAACGTTCGGCCCTTGCTGGAGGAAGAGGCCCTGAAGATGGCCCTGTCATGGATGCAAGGAACGGCAGTGCAATTCTGGAATAACCCGATTCCAATCGCGGTGTATGCGGAGTGGTTGAAAGATGGATGCCTGAGTGAGGACGTCAGGGATCTGAATGCACTGAAATACCTGGACTTCACGGATGAAGTTCTGGCGAAAGGATACGTAGTATGGGCACTGAATGGGAATCATCGACGAAGGGCATATCAGATTTGGGACGAGCACTTGTGTCATCAGGCGGAGAGACTGGAGATGAAACTCGCAGAATATGGGCCAGACTCAGAGGCGGAATCGGACTCGAAGTCGAAGAGCGGGTCGGGCTCAGACTCGAACTCAAAGTCAGAGTCAGAGTCGGGCTCAGAGTCGAGGTCGAACTCGGAGTTGGATTCAGGCGATGCGTATCCGGATCGGGATGAAGAATACTATGAGGCGAAGGCTAGAGTTACGGAGATTGATGCGATGCTGCCGACATACGGGACATGGGTGGTTGAAGTATATGATAAGAGTGAGTGGAAAGGAAGTGTTTTGGATGGATGGTCAATACTAATGATTGGACAGGGAAGATTGAGGGGAATGCGGAGCTGGGAGAATACCTGAGCAGAAATGACCGAACGGTGATGGTTCAGGAGACGGTGGGGGAGGAGATGACGAGGATGTTCAAGAATGTAATTGCGAAGGCGAAGGAACTGCGAGAGCAGGGGATCGTGGAGGGGGGAGTGGAATGGAATTTGCAGCTGAACAAGCAGGTGTCGGTGAAGGGGAGAGACTCGCTGAACGTGTGGCCGAATCCGGAGTGGATCAAGCTAATGGAACGTCTGCTGCCTTTCCAGTACTTCTGTACAGGTGAGTTCTGGACAGCGGCGTTGCTAAAGCGTCCGATGTTAGAGTTCTACGGGGCGGTGAGTGAAAGTCAGTAAGATTGCATAGACGGTGAGACTGACGTGAAGTGGGATATACAGGTAATTCTGCATGTGACGCAGGAGGGGTTAGCTGCGCTAGAGCAGCTATCGATGGAGGGAGAGGTGGCCGGAATAGATGAGATGAAGGAGGTGGTGGACAGGACACGGAAGCTGGCGGCGAGACGAGAGGCGCTGAAGGAGGGAGAGGATCTGGATGGGAAGTATCAGATGGAGGAAAGAGAGTGGTCAGCGAGGGCGAGGAAGATAGAGGAAGCGATCGAGGGCGATTCAGCAATTGACCACCGGAGGTACAGCCTTGCGATGCTGAACGAGATAGATGAGGCGTGGACTCGGCGGTTTGGGAAGATAAAAGGCGAAGTGCTGATTGAAACGTCAGCGGCAGAGGAAAAGGCGAAGTGGGACTACTGGGATGATGTGATGAGCATTGCGACGAAGACTTGGAGGGGAGGAAAGCAGCCGTGGATGGAGGAGAATGCATTCGAGATTGCGACTGCGCGACTGTATTGGCAGGTGAACGTGACGGGTGCTTTGTGGCCCCTGCCCACCAACACGTTTCTGCACACCATTCAAGAGCTCTTTGCATCTGTGAATGATGCAATGGAACTTGTGAGTCGCTATCTCATCTGTTTCTTGTTCTGAATATGTGGACGAACTCCGTCTGCGGATTTTGCATTCATATGTAATACAGGGCGAGTGACTGCTCGACGAAATCCGCATACGGATTTTGTCTCATTGTAGAGTCACCGCGAGAGCTTGAAGGTCACAGTCTGATCGCAGACTCTCGCCAGTGACCCGTGCCGAGATCCGCATGCAGATTTCAGCCCAAGTTCACTTGCATTGTGTTCTCCTTCGACAACGTGCTGACACTGTCCCATAGATTGGGCTCATGATAGAGCCCATGTTGCCCTTTATGCGAGGCCAGCATGGGTACAATTATCTTTCTGCATGGCACTCGCTTCGCACAGTGCTGGGTAATGAGACATGGGTCGGAAATGCATGGACACTTGTGCGTATGAGACATCTTGGATATCTCTGAGTCAGGACTCATGGGTGGTTACCTTCTAGCTGATGGAGTTCTTTGTGTCGAAGCGTCAAGCTGTGCTGATCCCCCTTCAGCAGGTGCTGGAGGCGAACGTCCCCCTGGCATTGCGCAAGCTCATCCACCTCAACAGACCGAAGGTGAAGCAGTTCCTTGGGCAAGACGAAGATGCGTTGATCAAGGAGGGCTTGGTCCGCATCTTTCTGAAGGAAGATGGTGAACTATACTCGCCAGAGGCCCTGCGGAAACAAAGTGTGCTGGTGGAAGCCATGCTGGGCGCCGGGACAATGACAGAGCCACCTTTCACCAACCTGAGTGCTTCGGATTGGGAGAAGTGCCCGGAGCTTGTGCTGGCGAGTACCACGATGGAGCCATTCTGGATGAAGAAGAACAACAATAAGATCGCAGCTCCCTGCATAGTAGTGACCTATGCTGTCACTACTGCGATCTTTGGGCGCATCGGCAATGAGGTTCCATTCACAAACACTGTGAATGCTCTTCGCGAGCTTGTCACCGATTGTCATGTATCCGAAAGTGAGGGCAACAACTATTTATTCTGGTTCGAAGATTGCCTTCCCGCGCTTGTGAAGCGATACTCAGAGGCTCCAGATGCAAAGGCGATTGTCACCAGGATGCTAAATGAGGCATATGACGGCACTGGAGAGGCATGGACCGAGGAGACCTTCAAAAGGAAGCTGGCACAATACAACCAGTGCATCGAGGGATTCGTGAAGATGAGGGCCGCGCTTCTCAAGACCGGCGCTGCTGCCTCGAAAGCGAACTCTGAGATGGTGGATCATGAGGTTAACTCTCAATGGAAAGAGTTGTGTCGGGTGAGTTTCACCCCTGCATCTCTTCACGCACATACTAATTTGGGGTGTTGAATGTGTAGGCGACGATTGGTAACTTGGCACGACAATGGTTCCGGGAGAAGCACCGCGATCAGGTGCCACATCATCGTCCTCGTCCCTACGATGTCCCTGTGGAGCTATCGATGAAACTCGCCGATGACGAGCGTTCGACATCGAACTTCTTCCTGTATCAGGAGATAGAGCGTGCCATTGAAGGTAGATGTGATTTCTGTACGGCTTCATCCATCACTCACGGTGCCTCCATTTATCATACAGCGCAGCAGAAGCCACCAGTTGCCGTAGAGGAAGCTCATGCAGACCCCACCTTTGACCCATCCTATCAACCGACATACAGACCGAGACACCGCAGTGCAGTGTGGCTGCATGAATACACTGCAGCGGACTCAAGCTCTCCGCTGGCTTCACGCCGATCGTTGACGTCTCCAGAGCCATTGGTGGCATCCCTATCAGCATCCACATCAAAGGCCGGTGCATCTCGTGTCCTGCGCCGATCAGTCGAAATCGAACATACTGAAATGAGGGGAGGTGGTAGTCATCATCAGTATGGCCTATCAGCAATGGATGAACATCAGGAATGCACCTCACCATCCACGCCATCGCCAAGTGGCAGGGGAGATGAAACAATGGACAGCCCTGAAGAACGCGGAGTGGACAATGATGCAGAGCCTAGCTTCCATACCGGCGACAATGAACCTGCTGCCGATGCCGTTATGGATGAAGCTCCTCGCACACCAGAGTCATCGCCCACATCCCAGGCCCCAGCCAGGGCGAGCAGGAAGGGCAAGGAGGTAGTCCGAGACAATGGTATGTCACCTCATCCATACTCACTCCTCGCCATTACCAGACGATGTCACAACACAGTCTCCTCACGCTAGGACATAGCGTGAGTGTGCCGAACTCGACCTTCATCGAAGGTCGTGAAGTAACGAGATTGCTGAACAAATATGACCGTCCCATTGCCATTATGTATTGGGCATGGTCGAAGTCCGCACGCGGAGTTTGCCTGGTTAAGAGGGGCACCCCATTGGCCATGCGTGGTCTGGCAAAATCCGCATGCGGACTTAGATCCTTGAATTCATCTTTTCGCCTTTCCCCCTATGTATTCGATGACCATGCGGGTCACCTTGCCTATCCAGCGCTGGTATTCTGACTTCTTCCTCATAGCCCCGAGTCATCCTCACCCTCATGTCGTTCCTGCTTCTACTGTTGCCAAAATGCCTACACCCGCCGACGTCATAGCTCAACGACAGAAGAACAAGGAGTCTGGCGTCCCCATGAGGAAGGTCACCAAGCGTCCTCGCGCTTCGACGACAACGTCCACTTAGGCCTGTGGGTATTACAAGCTCATCACTCATCTACCCTTCTGATCTCCTCTCCTCAGCGCCGTCCTCCAAGCGTGACAAGAAGAAGCCCAAGACTACACCCTCCGAGCCATCGTCCTCTGATGCATCTGGTGTTCGTCGGCTGATTCTCTCCACACCTCCTGCCGGCGCTACTGATCTTGGTGGTCGTTAAATGCCCTTCACTCCTGTCTCTCCGTACGCCTTCTCTATCTACTCTGTACATTGTCTGTTTGTACACATATATCATCTTTCTCCCATTCCGTCTTTCTTCTCACCGCCCTTCATGCTTCGCCTTTTTGTTTCCGCCTCCGTGCTTTTCCAGACTGAGTCTCATCCCTTCCGAGTATGCATACCCTCCTGTCCACATATTTATGTGCATATCTCATCACCAACCCTCATACACTGCAGGTCCAATGTATCGACTCCCCTGACTGATGATGGACTCTCCGCATGCTACTCATAGCCTGCTGTACATTATAACGAATTCAATTTATTATCCTATCTGCCCTTTCAAGGCATTCCCGCATCTCTTGCCTTCTCTTCTCATTTGATCACATTGCATCAGCGTTCAGCGTACATTGAGAAAAGTGATGCTATCTGTGTGGGGTGTGTGTATCTGAGATGTGAGGGTCCGCCGCTCCTGTGGTACCGCGAGGTGTCAAGGAGTATTCAAAATACAAGCTCAGCTATGGATTGTGATAATTATACTGTACTACACATCTCAGCTTCCACTTCGCTGACAACTCCGCGCATGGATTTTCGTATTCATTTTCTAGCGCCTTCACTGTCACACATGCAACATTCCATCCTGTCTGACAATGTTCGCATCTTCCTCCGTATCTGTGCTTCAATCTACAATCGCATGCCACTCTCGGCTGCATCCCTAACATCCTCCATCTTCTCAACACCATCAACATTCCCACTGTCCCTACATCACTCACGCTGCTATTTCCCCTGGCCGGTCCAACTCCGCACGCGGATTATGTCTCCGTATTCTGTTCAGCCATCATTCATTCACCTGCATAGCTCTCATTAATGCTGCTCTCCACTCCAAACTGAGGCCCTATCGAGAACTGTCATCTTGCTCTGCTTCTCTCTTTTTCAGCAACGGGAGGTCCCCTGAATGACGTACATCGACATGTCCATACATCGTACTATACATCCTACTGCAGCAAGGGTACCATGGTGAACTGCGCGCGATCGAGAAGAGTCAACAGTATGAAAAAGCGAGGACGAACATCATCCGCCATCATCTTGAATTTCCGTAGACGATGTTCTGCATATTCAAGCAACATATCCCCATATGATATCTTGCTCAACACCAATCGCAGATCTTTTTCCATGTAACCAGCAATCTCACTTCCAAGGACTGCAGCATGCTCTGCTCTCTCCACGATTCCCCATACCCTTATATCAAGGGGACGCTCATCATCGATATGAGCCGTGCATGCCTCGTCAAGCTGTTCCAAAGCCCGCACCATTGGTCGCAATGCCCTCGTAATCGCGATCACCTTTGCGACAGCAATGCCTACAATTTCCACTTCACTCAGCATGTCTGTCTCAGAGCATCAACATACACACCACTTACAGAAGCTTAGGTCTCGCCCAAGGCGATGAATTGCGGCGGGGCTGAAGAACCAGTGTATGTAGTCTGTTCCCAAGTGCACAGAGTTATCACTCTGGTTATGGTACTAAAGGCATCACAATGAAACATTACTCACCCTTCACAATTTTGTCCTTCGGGAAAATATGCACCTCACACAGGTGCGCCAATTCAGCCCTAGATGGCCGGTTTGGGTCTAAGTCCACTTTAGCAACCTGAATACATGACAGCCCAGGACAAACCTTCATGCCAGACTTGGAGTCGCAACACTACTGAGTGCGACGTCAACTCCTCAAGAGAGTACCCCGCGGTTAGTCCGTGTGGCACTCGACGCTGAAAGCCTGTCAGATACGATACAAAATGCCATATACCACTGAGAGATACCGTACAAGATCACCAATGGAGGGAGGCATTGAGCCTGTACTTCGACGCCTGCGCACTGCAGATGCCATGGCAGTGAGGAAGAGGGCACTACATGGTGTCTTGAACATGGGCAGACTTATATATGTGATTGTCGTGATGCGTACGTACAAATAACAGGTCGGCAACGGGGATTCGAACTTCCCTGTAAGGCATGATCCATAGTTGTGTGATCATTAATCGAATAACGTTAGCCATGATGTGCCACAGTGTCGGGCATGGTGAAGATCAGGAGAAGTCTGATGGTTGTCACGAATTGGGATTTGTCTGCACAGGCCTGAGAAACAATGGACTACATTGTATTGCAATACGACTTCACCGCTATGAATTAGTACGACATTCCGGATGGACCATTGGATGCCTGGCGACTATTCATGCAGCATCAAACTAATATAATCACATGCCAATCTCACGCCTCGATCAAATGGATATGTTGAGTCCTAATCCGCACGCGGAATAGTGTACGATGTCAGGGTGATTTGGCTTTCGCTGATGAACCATCCAGTCGCCATGCAGTGTGGGACGACCGGCGCCCTCGATCGAATCTTGATGGGACCGGTCAAATCCGCGCACGGATTTTGCCCATGCAGGCCGTCAACTCTCCAACGTCTGGTCACCGCAATTGTCTACGGGTTTTTGCATTAGCGTCGTCTAGAATCATTATGCTAGCATTCATATCACAGGCCTCCAACGTCCTCCCATGCATACCAGCTTCCACCACACTTCACTCTGAATCACTTCACAGCTGGATGGAGTCCATACGTCATGGAACATCACACGGTCTTCGCGCCCCTTGCAAGCACCCATCTAATATCATCACAATATACCCACGGCTTTTACCGACACTGGAAGATGATACTACCTAGCTCCGATCATCAAGATTCAAGTTGTATCTCGATCTAATCCCCCTCTCATACATCGCGTCAGTGACTTCTCATGTATTCTCCAATGATGCCTGGGCCCTCAGGGAGAATAAATCGGGTTCAATGAATTTAACAGCAATCTTGGGAACAGCCATCTGCGCTGGCAAGCATCCTGCTGAAATATGAATTCATGAGAACAACGGGTGAGAAGAGCGTATATATCGACCCTTATGCCACACAAGGCAGTGGGCTATATGTGCAAATATCGGGAGGAGACTGGCTACTGCAAATACATTGAAAATAAGTGACACAGTATGACATACCTTCTCTTGTAGGCTTGGTCTCGTAGCCAGCCGTTCCTACTCGCATCCGACCACCGCAGTATCACCTCTGGGGCTGTTTGATAGAGACCTCCTACGAGACAAAATGCACCCTTGAAGTGCCCTATGTAACGGTCACAGTTGCCATGTACCTGACGTATATCTCAGATCTTTAGATTCTGTTGGAACTCGGAGATCTCTATAGTATTGAACGCGACAGTGATGTCAGTGGTATCACAACCTGAATGAGTGCACTAATACATCTTCATTTTGGTTTGTAACTCTGCACCGCATCTACTTAATTCATGAGATCTAATGCTCATCTGCTTCAGTGGTTCCACACTGAATTTGGACATGTCCTTGTCAATGATCGCAGAGATAGGCAGATGTCGACAATGCGGATTGAGTGGAGTGTCGGCGATATCCAACAATGCTCTTGCTCAAGGTGCGATATGCTGAGTTGTGCACGAAAGTGAAGGTGCAATCATTTCTGTGCAGGTGTGAGCAGTCGCGAGAGCGGGAAGAGGTTAGATGAGGGGGAAGTCAATAGAGAAGATATAGGGTAATGTTCTTCCATGTTCTCGCGATGCGCATGTTTGCGTGAAAGGAATTCAGGTGGGAGAAAGCTTGGATAGTTCGACTTCCAGGATAAGCGGGGCAGAGAATGTTGTAGAAGCCAAGGGGTCTAGGAATAGCTATATGAGTAGACTGAGGTAGTTGAGAATAAGAATACATACCCACATATGAGCCTTATTGGGCAACAGCGGAATAGAGAGAACAGGAGCCATTGAGCTACGTGGAGATTGTAGTGTTGATAGGCTTGCACTTCCTCATGGCTCGACCTCACGTACCTCTGGTACTCGTTTCTTTTTTCCAACTGTCTTTGTTCCACTTTCTGCATCCCACCCTTCATCAACTCCATGAAGCACTTGCAGCACATTGCCTGCATCACGCCTCGGTATAAATGGCTAAATATTTACGTCGAACCTTCAGCATATATCTTCTGCAGTCTTCAATGTAGCATCATGTCATAAATTATGAACGACGTTACCGGGCAAGGACACAGGACAAGAATAAGTGATTGAGTGGGCACCTCTCCCTCACTGAAAATGTCATTCTTGCAAGCATTTGACTGGCCTATCATGATGTTCTCCTCCTTGGATCTTCCATCCAGAAAACACATTTGAGAATTCCGCAAGGGAGTCGGAATTGAATACAGTCAACGGAGCCAAAAAGGACACCTCGACGTGTGAGGGAGGCTGGGAAGATGAAGGAGGGGTGACTATAGTCGGCAGTCCCTGGGTTGTCAGCTGTTTGATTGTGGTATGTTCTGACATAGAATTCTTTTCTGGTGAGAGACAAAAAGAGCAAGGCAAACAAAAAGAAAAGAAAAGAAAGGACGGAGGAGAGAAGGATTTGCCCTGGAGAGTTTTCCTTGAGGATTTGCCTGAAAGAACGCAGTTCGCGTCAGCACTCGGAGAAGCAAGAAAAGAAGACGCAAGGTTGAATATGCTTACCTGCTCTTTGCTCATGGCAGAGACGATGGTGACGAGCAAGTCTTTTCCGGTGTCGAAATCAGCCTCGATCTACTTGCCAATATCGCCCTCGGGGACCTTGACGTCGTCCTTGGCGGTGCCATCTTGCATTATCAGGCTGAGGAAACCGTCGTTGATGTTGACCTGCGGAGTTGCATTGGTCAGCAATTTGGGAGTGAGTCGGGGCGCAGTGGGGATAACTTTCAGATTGGTACAATGCGTTCAGCAGTGGTTTTGCACACACCTTTCAATTCAAGACTATCATTGAAAGTGTTGTTGTTAACCGCAACTATGCTCATCCCTACCTTGCGAAACTGGCAGGCCTGATCGATATCGCTGAGCATTGAATATTGGAGTTCTTCTGCTGTATCCTTCAGTTTCTTCATCAGATGATGCACTTCACTTGAGGTATACCATCTATTGGCTTCAGCTCGAGTACGAGCATCGCAGGGGAGTTCCTTTGACCGCTGGTCATTGACCTCGTCTACTAGTAAAGTAGCTGGACCAGAGAGTTCATCCACCCTGAGCACGAGCAAAGAGCACGCAAAGCACAGAGCATCAATTGAGGTTTGTCAATTCGTTACAATTTCCGGGCTAACGCTTTTCATAGAGAGATCTTGCAAGATAATCTAGAGATCTGAGATATACGTCAGGTACATGGCAACTGTGACCGTTACATAGGGCACTTCAAGGGTGCATTTTGTCTCGTAGGAGGTCTCTATCAAACAGCCCCAGAGGTGATACTGCGGTGGTCGGGTGCGAGTAGGAACGGCTGGCTACGAGACCAATCAGCAGTGGCATTAGCAGTAAAGGCCTCCAGGACTTCATAGCGGCTTCCTTGGTGGCAGGTCGTCACCTGTCCAGGTTCTCAAGATCCGTCAGGGGATGAATGATGTGCAGAAGGAGATCAGATTGCAGGGGTGTCAATAGATGGCAGCGGCAGTGTCAATCTGAACATGATAGCTAGTGACATGTCCTTGTCACATTTCATGAGTGCTTATGATAGCCTCACGGCGACGCATGTTGTGGTTGTTGGATGAATTGAATCCCACATGTGAAATTCCACATGAATCATCTGCCCGGGAGGTATGATCAGGAGGCAGGGTGTGAGTAGCTATGATTGATTTGGGGATACAATCCGTGCGCGGCTTCTGACAGTATTGACATAGGCATGAGAACATCAGTAACAATCCGCATGCGGATTGTGGCGGCACGTGGCACCGTAAAGTTAGATAGTTGGACGATATCCGCATGCGGGGTTTGTCAATGGTACCATCCCACGAGGTCGACATGGTGGTTGTAGTTGGGTGCAGATTTCATCGAGGTGACAAAGGTTGGGAATGTGCTATTATGGTCAGTTGGAGTCTGAAGCGTGGGATCGACCGTGTTACATTGGTCTTCGTAGGTATGTATATGTCTTCAACTGTCATCAGCAGGACACTGAACTCCGTGTGACATATTCTTGTTAGGTTAGGGTTCCCCGCATGAGTGTGTGCAGGGCGCCCGATCGTGCTTTCAACACTCACCTCGATCTTTAACGTTTAACGATATGCCTCGAAGTCGAAGTGTGGCAAAAGCAACAGCCGGTGCCAGCGGCACCTCAAGTGGTGGGAAGGGAAAGGGAAAGGGAGGTGGCAGAAAGGCGAAGGGCAAATCTAAAGCCAAGGATGTACGTTCAACTTTGCCAGGTCGCTTTGGCGAGTGCTGATTTCATGTTGGTGGCAGATCCAGGAGGAGATTGAGGAGGGCAGGGTGCAGGAGGCTGGTTCTAGCTTCGCTGAGCAGGAAGAGGTACGATGATGATCACATCTGATGTAGCAGACTGGACTCAGAGTGATGGTGGGCTGCTACAGGCAGATGCGGCCGGACGTCAGCTCGCGGCGACGCCAGAAGTCATTCGTGCAAGGGAGAGAGCGGAGTCGATGAAAGAGAGGGCTAGCAGGGCCCGATTGAGTGGCAAGGTGTGTTCACGGCGGGTATTTACGAGTGGCTGACGATCAAGCAATCACCACGAATTCACAGGGAGTCGCAGACGCATTGCTGCCTCACGAAGTCCAAACCGCAAAGGACTTACAGGCGGCCGCTGCGAAGGCTTTCCTGGGTTACGCGTTGGCCGTCGTCGTCCAGAAAGGGGACCGGTTTGTGTCAAAGTGTCTTAAGGACGCGGTCCCCCCGACGAACATCTACTTCGTCTTCCAGGCCTTCAATGCTCGGCCGCCGCAGATGGATCAGGTCCGCAAGATGGCAACGTCCTGGGAAGAAGGCGTAGGCGTGAATTACTGGGAAAGTCCCATTCCTGTCGCCGTGTACCCAGAGATGCTGGTCGATGGGTGCCTCGTCGACAACGCTCAGGACCCGACGATCTTAAAATACCTGAAGGTAATCAACGTCGAGGAGGCCAATAACGCCGGCTTCTTCAGTCTGGGTGGAAACCACCGTCGCCTCTGTTGGCAGGTGTGGGATGACAACTTGTGCGCGGAGGCAGAGAGGCTACAGGCCATTATGGATGAGTACGGTGAAGATGAGACCAGTCATGACCAGGCATACTACAAGGCGGCCGAAAGGTTGAGTGACATTGAGGCGCGCTTGCTATCGTATGGGACATGGGTGGTGGAGGTCTACGACAAGCGTTCGTGAATGCGATTCCCTCTCAAGGGTGAACCTGCTGACATATTATGTACTCATGCAGGGATGATTGAGGCCAACTACGACCTGGGATTGTACCTCAGTCGCAACGATCGGACGGTCACCGTGCACGAGACACCGGGAGAGCAGATGACGCGTATGTTCCGGAGTGTAATCGCGAAGTCGAAGGAGTTGCAGCAGGCCAACGTCGAGCCAGGATGCACGGAGTGGAATGAGGTCCTGAATCAACTGGTTTCTGTCAAGGGGAACGACTCGAATAACCTGTGGCCCAACCCGGAGTGGATCACGCTGATGGAGCGTCTTCTTCGTTTTCAGTACTTCACGACAGGAGAGATCTGGTCGGCGGGGTTTCTGAAGTGTCAGATGCTGGAGTTCCACGGTGCGGTGAGTAGCATTTAGCATTCAGTTTCCAGCCCTATGGATGCTCATGAGGGGGCGGGGAATCTCAGATCATACTTCATTATACCGAGAAGGGCCTCAGGCAGTTGGAGACGCTGTGTCGAGTAGGTCCGATGCCCCCAATGGATAGTATGAAGAAGGCCATTGAGGAGCACAGAAAAATCGAGGCGAAATGGGCAGTCCTGATGGCTGGCGAGTTCCTTGATCAAGACACTCGGATGCGGGAGGTTGAGTTGAAGATGGAGCTGGATGAGATCTAGGAGCACTGGGAGATGGTGTCTGAAATGCGTCCGCAGCGATTCAACTTATTGTTGATGGGTGAGATCGACAAAAAGTACCATGCTCATGTGAAGACGCGATCGGAGGAGGTCCTGGTACCTGACTCAAAGTGGTTGACTGCTTACTGGGAGGATGTTCTGACCCTGGTATCCGACAGCTGGTGCAGCAGCACAGTCAATGGTGATCCGGCCGAGTACGAGAATGCCGTGGCATGCATGTATTGGCTTATCCATGGGATCAAGGGCCGCCTGCCACTTCTCACCAACAGCTTCCTCAACAACGTCATTGATGCGTTCTCTGCTGTCGACGATACCCTGGAACTGGTGAGTATCTCGAGGTGATGACAGAATCCGCACGCGGACTTCGTCGTCTCTATCTCAATTCTCTCATTTGTCTTGAGCAATGCACTATCATGCGAGTGTCATGATTCTGGTCAAAATCCGTACGCGGATTATGTCCACATTGTGACATATTGATACTCGATAGCATTGTCTATACCTTGCACGTGCTGTGTTGCAAGGACTTCTCCACATCCCTACTCTCATGACATCGCTGACCATGGACCCACAGATTGGGTTGATGATCGAGCCTATGCTCCCCTACATTCGTGGTCAGCAAGGCTATGGTCACCTTTCTGGGTGGCACTCGCTCCGGACAATATTGCGGACATCGGACGCATGGAAGGACGATACATGGAGTCGGGTGAGGAGCTGAAATCTTATTTATTTCTCGAGGCCTGACCCTCGAATATCATACGCAGCTCATGGAATGGTTCGTCGACAAACGAAATGCGCTCCTTCTCCCCATGCAGCAGTTGCTGCAGGCCAACGTACCTTCCGGCTTGCGAAAGCTCATTCACCTCACTCGCATGAAGGCCAAAGCCTTTCTGTCACAAAGTGACGATAACGTTCTCAAGGAAGGCTTAGTCCAAGCGTTCCTCGACATGGAAGGTGACGTCCGCTCTCTCGACAAGATTCGCAACCACGTAAAGCATATCAATGACTACCTCGATGCTCACATCAAGTCTACCGTCGTCCTGTTTATGAACTTGTCCGCTGATGATCGTCATGATCGTCCTGAGCTCCTGCTGGCCAAGGCAACTCATGATCCCTTCTGGATACCATCTTGGGGTGGCGTAACAAAAAAGTGCAACAAGGCTGCGGCGCCTGTCATGGTCGTCACCTATGCCATCGTTTCAGCTGTTCTCGGTCGCATTGGTGGTGATGCGCAATTCAACAATCTTCTCCTCAGCCTGTATAAGCTTCTCCGGGACTGCCGTCAATCCGACGGTGATCGCTACACTTTCTGGTTCGACCCCCTGCTTTCCAATCTCGTCGACATTTATGATGAGGCCGTCGATGGCAAGACAATCGTCACCGCCATGCTCAACGAGGCATACAGGGGTACTGGCAACATGTGGAATGAGGAGATCCTGCGCTTGAAGATGGAGGAGTACACTCTGTGTGTCAAGGGCCTGACGAAGAGCAGGCTTGCTCTCCTTGACAGTGGTGCCACCGACTTTGTTGCGAAAGGTGACACAGTCGAGTATGAGGTGAATTTTCATTGGAATCAGCTCTGTCGTGTGAGTGATCATCTTCTATGAATTCAATGTATTGACTTCTGCTGACTATGCTCGCCTCCCCTCCAGGCTGCCATTGCAAACATGGGTCGGCGTTGGTTCAGAGAGATGCACAGGAAATCAGTTCCCCATCTTCGCCTTCGACCCTACCACATTCCGGTCCAGCTCATGAAAGATGACCTTGTGCGTGAGGATGAGGCATCAACATCGAACCACGCCTTCTATCAGCAGCTTTGTGATGCAGTCAAAGGTATGAGGCCCTGTCATGTCTTTCCTCATACTTTACCACTAACATTCATGCAGCACATCGAGCGATTCCGCGTGCCCCTGATGTCTCTGATATCGACCCTACCTTCGACCCCTCGTATCATGCTACCTATACTCCAACATCGTCTTCGTTATGGTTGCATGAATGCCAGGTGCGCCATTGTATTTCTCTACAGCCTGCTGGCTCAGATATTGACCACGCATGCCTGTAAATCTTGCAGCAGGCTGGTCCTGCTGATCATCTTCCACCTGCTCAGCCCTCAAGAGTGGCCCGGACTGTACGCCCTTCTGTAATGTCTTCCCGGTCTGAGGCTCCAACTGGTCAAGATGATGATGCCTCGAAGAGCTCAGAGTCCATCACCGCCATGGAGCAGCGACCGAACGATCCGCCCCCACCTCCTTCCCCTTCGCCGTCGCCTCGAACAGATGCAGACACGCACATGGACGTCGATGTCGAGGTGCCTGTGCAAGGAGAGCAAGGTACTTCCTCAGGCTCCGATGTGCTGATGGTGAAGGGAAAAGGTAAGGCGGTCGCCGAGGACTCCAATATGGACAACACCGAAGACACGGAGGATTCCAGCAGGACCGGCTCCTCTGAGGCAGAGGAATCTGCAGGGGAGCAGGCTGGTACGTCGTCTGCACTCAGTGTGTCATCCGACATATCACAGTTTGAGGACCCAACCCCGCGGCCCAAGAGGGGAGGACCGGTAGTGACGGTGGTTCCTACCCGAAGGTCTCTTCGGGAGAGACACAGTATGTACAATCTGACTGTGTCTGGTCAGGTCGACATCCGCGCGCGGATTTTGCTTCCTGTCACTCGACCTCGTTGCATCTGTCACGAGTGACCGTCGAAGTCCGAGCGCGGATTTTGACTGCCTCATACGCATGCTTGTGTCTCGTTCAAATCCGCATGCGGGGTCTGCTTGTTTTTGCAATGATTTCTCTCTTGCAGTTCTGCGTCATTGTTCTCCATTTATATTTTCTGAGTACCTTCTCATTTGATTCCTCTCCTCCTGACAGCTGCGAAACCTCCTCGCCCAACCACCATCGCTGACTCCGCATCCACCGCTGCACCGCCCAAGCGTCCTCGTCCTTCAACGTCAACTCAGTCGTGTAAGCATCTCCCATGTCTCCGTCACTCAGCCCTCTCATCCATCCTCCTAGCTCCATCGTCCAAGCACGGAAAGAAGAAGCCCAGGACAACTCCGTCAGACGTCTCCTCCTCTGACCCTAGCGGCGTCGGCAGGGCGCTCTTCCCTGATGTCCCTTCGGAAGGTTCCGGTGCTGGCGACTTGTAGTCAGTACTCTCCTTGCAATGGCGTCACATGTCCGATCTCCACTTTCCTCGATGCATTGTACATTTTCTCTACCAATTTGCGTCGTCTCTACCTCCTCGAACACTCGAACAATGCTTCGCGATTGAATTCACCTCTTCTTCTTGGCAGTCCCTGAGCTTCCTCTCCCTTCCCGTCGTCTAACCTCATGTACATTACTTCGATATCAATGATGCTTCCTCTTGTGCTTTCTGGAGACCATCGTACAGTGTGATTCCGACATATCATGGTCATCTTCTTCATATTGTGAGCGTTCAACTGCACTATACTTTCTCTCTCTCTCAGGAATATGGGTATCATCCTCACATGTGGTGCATTCCCAACAATGACTTCCCACTTCACAGCATTGCCATCCCTCCCTCCCTTCAGTCCTTCCCGATCACCGCTCATCATACACACTATATTTCACAATCCGGCTCCCAGATCTCCCTATCTCCCTGCTTGCTTATTTCCGGTGGCTATGGCTTTCTGTAACCTTCGTCCGCTGATCGAATATATTTCCTAGATATACCAGTCGTCATGCCCCATGTTCCTGGATACTCCAATCTAATTCCTGCCTTATTGCACTCCTCTCAGCTCGCATTCGTTCATCTCACTCTCTACTATTCACTCAATGTCCCACATCGACTTTACTGAATTGGACGCTGCTCACCTGTTCCTCAATGACCCTCCGGACAACTCTGACTCTCAGCGCACCTTGCTGAACAACTGGGGCGAGGATGTCCTGCTCAGTGATCACGAACATCCTGAACCTGGCGACCGACAACAAGATGTCGCCAATGAAGGTGGACGTCTCCCTGTGAATCCAGCACCTCCCATTGATGATGAAGAACAACTGGATGAGTACGTCATTTCAAATGTTGAACCTGACCCTCGATGTTCGACTTTTTCAACTGACCATCAAACCTTCCAGGGAGGATCAAGGTGACGGTGGCGCAGCCTGTGATACTGACGTTGTCGATGTCATAGAACCAATCTTTGGATATAGTCAGAATGCCGTTCCCCCTCCTCTGGAAAGCTCAGATTCCATACCACAAGAGACTGCCCTTGAATCCATATTCGAGGAGCAGCCTGGCTCCTTCGATCAGGCGTTGGAAGACTACCGTAATACCAGAACCAGTACCGTCAAGCTCTCCACCCTGAGAGACCATTACAACAATGACAACCTTGTCGCTGCCATCAACTTGCTTCGTGGTCGCCGACGACTTCACATTGACTCAAACCTCACCATGCCATATAATCACCCCCAACTCAAGTATTCTAGTGATCAACACTTTCTCGACTATCTCCTCGTTGTGCCCACTGGCCCTGGACTTGATGCAATCCTGCCCAATCTTAAACATGATGCTCACTATGAATTCAGGCTGGATCTCTCACGTCCCCATTGGCGCTTTCGTGTCGATCCCGCACCATTGGGTTTCGATCCGGCAGGCCGGATGATGTATATTGGTGAATACTGGCAGGAAGCTGTATTCTTGGCTTTCCCAGACAGAGCCGAGATTGGTCTAGCTACTAACCCGCAAGCCGTCCGCCAGTCAGGCCAGTCGACGCAGATGGACCCTGTTCGTAGCCGTTTCGTCGTCTCCATGTTTGCCAGCCTTCTTGATGTTATGAAGTTTCATGACTTTGAGGTCCATAAGAAAGGGTATCCGAAGTTGTCTCATCCCAAACATATTCGGGATCACTCCTCCATCATGTGCGTTCCACTTCCTTCCTTACTCCCACTTACTGCCCTCTCCCCATGACACAATCCGCGCGCGGATTTTTTCTGGAATTGAGCATATCATTCCAATCAACGCAATCTGCTTTCACCCCCATTGGCGCAATGCGGATGTAATCCGTCCGCGGATTTCGTTCCTACCTGCGCTACGCTTTCCTATCGTACATGCTAGCATTTGCCACAATCTGCGTGCATATTGCATATGTTGTTCATCTTCAGTCATCTCATCTTCATGCGTATCATATCATGTCATTATCAGTCATCCCTGCACCATGTCTTTCGCTCAATCACTGACAATATCCTCACCAAGGCGATCCACATATACATCTTTTTGCCTTCGAGATGTTCGCAAACTCGATGAGCTGCTTAAGACCTACTATCCCACCTGGTATGCCCGTGCTTCGGAGGAATACAAGTTGGCTATGCCTCCCTCTGCCGTCCCCATGGCAATCTCTGTACGATACGGTCAGGATCAACCTATCTCTCTTGGAGACACTGAGACTCGCCGTTCCTGGTTGCACGACCGTGTCTATACAAAACTCCTCACTGTCACCCTTGCACTTGCGACACATTTCACGTTGGTCCCCCTTCCTCTCAGTCGTTCATCCTCATATCCCTGACTGCTCCTTTCATCTATTTGACCTCTAGATGTGTCCAGGCGGACGGCTACGTCCGAGTCGATCCCAAGGTCATTCTCAATGAACACGGTGAAATTTACGATCGTCCTCACAAGAGGGGTCGAAAGCGCATTGAGGACCTCTTAGGTTAGGTTAGGTTAGGTTAGGGTTAGGTTAGGTTAGGTTAGGTTAGGTTAGGTTAGTTAGGTTAGGTTAGGTTAGGGTTAGGTTAGGTTAGGTTAGGTTAGGGTTAGGTTAGGGTTAGGGTTAGGTTAGGGTTAGGTTAGGTTAGGGTTAGGTTAGGTTAGGTTAGGTTAGGGTTAGGTTAGGGTTAGGTTAGGGTTAGGTTAGGTTAGGGTTAGGTTAGGGTTAGGTTAGGTTAGGGTTAGGTTAGGTTAGGGTT